>JAMBUR020000001.1:3945495-5260660 GCA_023721895.2 Talaromyces albobiverticillius | reverse complement strand
ATTCTACCCCCTTCGACTTTACTCTATTTTTCTTTTTTGTAGTTGTTTTTTCTATTGATTGTATAAATTACCTGTTTAATGATGAAACCAACCTGAGCGAACAATCATATGATATAACATGATATTGGACGAAGATTTTGAGGTTTCACGATAACAAGACTGACTGAAGTGGACGATCATGTAGGTAATTAGATGCTCTATTGTAGCTTTGGGGGATTCTATGGAGATTTTCAATATATTATAAACTCCCAGCAAGTATTTAGATTTAATAAAGGAGTCTTTACTAATAGTTACTGTATGCTGCTGCTAGCATCCACTCGCTTGTGCTAGTTGACACAAGCCAGTGCCTAGGCTGTCACAATTCTTTCTATGTAGCAAGGAATAATGTCTCGCACCACGAGCCTTGTTTCAAATACACTTGAAAGGGGCTGGAGAAGACATTGCAAGCAATTCATCTTTAACTGTCTTCGGAGCTCCTTGGACGGTTATGAAGGTAATGAGGAGGTCGACGTCCTAAGACCAAATTTAATATTAACAAGTTGTTTGTGATATAATAGACCCACTTCAGTACGTAGTACATATTTCCACAGGCCCAGCTCTCCAATGACGCGGTTCTGCAAATTTGGACTCCTATTTATAAACATTTCCATCCACAGGCAGGCTGACATCTTCGTGAAAGAAGGAACAGTGTTGTGATCCTTGGTATAGGTCTGGTACTACCCCCCATTGCAAAGGTAGAGTATCTATTTCTGGTGCTGTAAGCACCTCGCCACTCTCTTCAAGAGAAGGGTAGGGATGACATGCGGTCGAGATGGCCAGACTAGAGCTCCCCGCAATGGGCATCCCAGATTTGAATCGGCGAATCCTTCCTAATCCAACGAGACATAAAATCATGAAAAGACTAATAGCCAAGGTGCAGATTATGGCAGTAGGGGAATATCCACATGTCTCGGTGTCTAGACTTTCGAGCCGGGCCAAACTAGGCGAATATGCTTCTAAACTGACCAGGAAGAGACTTTCCGACATGAGCCAATGCACGGCGATGGTCAATATCAACTCCGGAACCGAATACCAATAAGGTATGGAAAAGAAGTAACTGCTCCGCTGCTTGCCTTTTGGGGGCGTTGAAACGCGCAAACCTGTACGATGCAGAGCGTACTTGCTCCATTCGTGGGCTTCGGTCATAGCGGTTAGGGCACCGTTGGATACAAAATAGAAAAGAGAAAAAACCAGCTGTGGCATATTGGCAATGATGGTATTGGGGAGGAGCGTGTTTGGAAAGTGTGTGCCGCGTATCAGGAAGTCCGTGTCGACAGAGCCGAAGCCAAGATTTAAGGAATCTGAAAGATTACCCATGCCGCTGTCTGTATGAAAGGCGTAGACCAGGAGGCCAATACTAATAGCAATGCCCCCGAGGACTCTGTACGACAGGATATGAGAATGAGTAGAGGAAGGCGGGGTTTGGCACTTACAGAATGATGCAGGCAATCCATCGTCTCATCGAGACCACCGTGTGCCATCGTTTGCGAGTTTGGTGATACTTCCATGACTCGCGTGCGAGAGTGAATGGATCAGGTCTTCGGAGAAACTCAGCCACAGCATCTCCCGTGGTCAAAAGAGGTGCGCCGTCCATGGTGAGTGTGATCCCCAACAGGACGCTTGCCTTGAGAACATTGAAGACGATGACGACAATCATCAACGGCAAGCTATACTCTACTCTACACTGTTCGGGGACTGCTTGAGCAAGACAATAATCGACCGTGTAATAAGCAGTGTAGAACATAGGTGTCAATGCATACACTGTCCAGTTATCAGCGATGGCAGGAAATTCGTCCGAGTCCGATGAGCAAGACAGTACATCAAGCGGACAGATCCAGACCCCAGAGTCTGTTGAAGCCACTTCCACAAGACCATCATAGACAAGCGCAAAATTAAATCCATCCTGGTTTGGATCGATATCGTTAGTAATGACCAGAAGGTTGCTGAATGCCGACTGATAGTTGACGGCGTATGCTTCGACGCACTCGAGTTTCTCGAGACGGCGGAATTCACCGTTGAGCTCTCGGAGGCGCAACTCTTCGAATGAGGGAATTACTGGATCGGTTGCAGGGAAATCCGCATATTGCTGTCTCAAGCTTTCAGGACTAAATGAGGTGAACGGATATGCTCCTACCACGACGCCGTATTCATTATTAGTGACAACAGCGAAGATGGTTGAGTTGTAACTGTAGATGAATGTTAGCATGCTACGTCTTTTCTTACAACCCGGGAGTGCTCACAATAGATGCAACGGAAGCGATGAAAGAGCCAGAATAGTCCATAAGACGAGCTTCCTACGCGGTATCTGGCGTAGGTTACGCAGGCTAGACACTCCAATGTCCAGCCATTCGCATCTTTGATGGACACGATCCAGTTCCTGCCTGGTAGGGGCAACCAGGCATTGCTAACCTGTCAGCATACGTATACCTTTCTCTGGATTGAAACCTTACCATTCCATAATTGCTGGCCATAAGAAGAAGCGTTGCAAGGACGTTGATCACCAAGTGGAAGCCCAGAGTGAGATGTCTCGCCTTCTGGCACTCACCATTAAACAGCACACTTCGGCCATCGGCCGCGGTACCGTGGCCAGCAGACCAAGCCAAAAAGCCGACATTGAACAGGAGTACAACGACGCTGGAAATCGAGCCCACGTAAAGTGTCTTCTTCCAGTTCTCCTTCTCCTTTTTCTTGGCCTTGCGCCTTCCCGCTGCTGCCTCCCTGTCACGTGCAACTGCCTCAATTGGAACTTCCTTACTCATCGCACGCAACAACTACACAGCTTGGAGTGTGAGAGAAAGGAAGCAGTCCTGTTTATTCATCCTTCTGACCGCTGGCGTTGAGTGAACTTTATAGCCAAGATAATCCGAGTCAGAGGAGCGGCAAGCATGAGGCTGAAGTTGAGGCAATTACTACCATGCCTGGTCGGATTGCCTCGTATTCCTCCAACCAACGCACTACTGCACCCTGCTTACGCTGTCAAAGCAATCCCTGGGCCAGGCTGGGCATTGAGGGGGCAGCGTTTTAGCGTCGCTCATTTCAGATATGTAGGTAGGTGGACCTTGGGCCAGTATAAATCTTGCTGATGAATGATATATGTATGGCAGACAAAAGAATATGGTATCTACCTAGGTATCCGTTACAATTAATGAATTGCATAAGAAGGATCGCTACTTTGAGCGTATTTCGTGAGCTCTATTATAAAACATGGGAGGAATAACGGGAAATACAATACGTATATTCCTCCAAAGGTAGTAGTCAACCCAGTCCGTCACTCACTTCCCTTCCGCACGTTCGACCAGTTGATCTTCCAAGCCCATCGGCTCCCAAGTTTCTCGGGCCTTTCGGTTCTGCACCCAGACGACATCTCCTTGTAAGAATGCTATGACACCCCCCTTTCCACTCGCGCTAGCAGTAATACGGAATAAGGGCTGCCCATTCTGTGGATGCGCCTCACGTAAGGGAAGCATAATAAGGCCTTGATCCGCGCACCACTCTTCCACAATGTCTTTGAAGGCAATCTCTTTGATGGGAGCCTTCGCTTTCGGTGTCGGAATTGGCATGGCCTTGTCCGGTTGGAGACCGGCGGCAGTGATAGGTGCTGCTGTAGGCGCTGCTTCAGGTGCCGGAAGCTCTGTTGCTGCACGATCGCCAAGTTGCGAGGCCAGGTCCATCATTTTAAGACCCTTCGTCCACTCTTCATCGACAACCACGATCTCGTTGAGCTCTGTAGGAATCTGAGATCTCCACCATGTAAACCACTCGCCGACCTCCTCGAAGTTGGGCTCATTGGTCAACCAAATATACAGGATATTGTGCCATTTCGGGAAGAATTCAGCTACAAGAAGTAAACCGAAGACCTTAGGCTTGAAATAGTCTTTCCACTTCAAGACATCCTCAAAGGCTGCCAGGTCTTGATCCTGTGGATTGACCTGAAAATTGTCCCGCAAATGCCGTGCGAGTCGTGGAAGTAGGTGCCTCTGAAGCGCAACATCAAACTCCGATCTAAGAGCCTCTTTCCAGAGATCGATACCGTTCAATAGACCCTTGCACAGATCCCAGGTATCCAGAACGACTCTGAACTTCCGCCTCACGTCAGAAAGCAATCCGGTTGCGTGTTTAGGATTAGTGTGACGTTCATCCAAGTATTGCAGCCAGGTAAATAGCCACCATGGGAAGCTGGAGCCTTGCTGAGATCTGCTACGAGGTTTCCACTCCTTAATCGCAATGCTGAGTTTCGGGACTATCACTTGATTAAGGATATTCGAATAGACAAATGTAGGAATGACATCCTTCCAAGCGACAACTAGCGATGTGGCAGGTGAAGGGTCAAAGACGTCCCACTCATTCAATAGCACCGTGCGTACTCGAGGCAGCCACATCGAATATATTAGGCTTTCATAAGATGATGTAGACTGGCGCTGCTGTTTTTCAATTCCATCTTGATGGCGTTTCCTAGAAAGAAGCGGAAGTAAACGCAGAATGTCAGAAACAAGGAAAGTCGGATCTTTCAAAGGCTCCCATTCTTCCATGGCCTCACGGAATAGAGGATGAATGGCCGAGACAGCTGCGTCTGACAATCGGTATTCGTCAATGACATCACGATATTCAACTTCCACCAATTCAAGCTTGCTTGTGACTTCTTCAAAGCGTTGCACAATTGTTTCCTTGCTTTCCGATATCTGAACATTTTCAAGAGCCGATACCAAGCGTGTTAATTGTTCTGATTTGGCTTGCCGAGCATCCATTTCTTCGACTACCTGACTTTCTTCCAGGTCGATAAATTTTTTCCGCTCCGTTAGGCCCTTCCATTCATCAACAAATGCCTCAAGGTCGTGACGCGCACGTCGGGCAATCTTCAAAGCTTCTCCTTCTGCTTGATTCACAAACTCCATGGGAGTCATCAGTCCGGCGGTGGACGTCAAGACTCTCTGCTCTTTTCCTGTGGCGTCGACCAGCGACTTGAGCACATTAGGCACAACGAGACCTTCCACCTCTGCTTCCAATTCGCGAGCTGTCCGAAATTTTGTTTTTGGCGGAGCCGCTGGCGTTGTAGTTCCGCTGCGGCCATCCAGTTTGCGCTGCTGAGCCTTGCGCTTCTGGCGTCTTTGACGCTCTTCGTCAGAACTTTCTTCAACGACCTCTCCTCTCGCAAGAGCTTTTCGCTTCTCTTCCTCCCTTGCCTGTTTCGTTTTCTCCTTTACAGCACCGAGACCGATTCCTTGAGGGCGTGCCTGCGCCTCTACCGGGTTGACGATACCTTCACCACGTGAACCGAGACCCTGACCTTCAACGTAGCCCATCTTAGCCATCATTCGGGCGGCAAATGAATTCCCTCCAAACGTAGAACCCTTTGTATCTCCACCTCCTCCGGCTCTGCCTCCGCCTCCACGCCCACGACTTTGCATTGTAGCAGTTGGGGTTGATGCCATGTTGTTGAAGGCGCTTCGACCACCGCCGCCACCCAAGCCGGTCATCGTTGGAGGAGATTCCGAGCGTGAAGCAGCGCGGCGAAACCCTTGAAAGCCAAATGACGGTCGGGAAGCTGCTTCCTCCTCATCTGAAGAGCTCATATCTCTGGCCTTGCGCTTCTGGCCTACGAAAGACGATCGCGGAGAAGATTCGGCATCGTCGTAATCCATGATCGACCGCCCGAAGGAAGAACCTGAGGAAAAAGTCGCTGGAATTTTTCCCTCCCCACGCGCAAAATGGACAATAACCACGCCCGTCGTTAAATCGTGGCGATAAAAATAATGCCTGCCTAGTCTGTTGTCTGGATAATTAATTTGTTTGAATAAAGCTCTCCGCCGGAACACGGAAAAACAAAATTCCTCCGAGCGACGGGAGACTTGCCGCGATGACGTTTTGTTAGTTAGCCTATCTGCTTTCCGATTATTCCCAGCTCTTCCCTCCTTAACATCATCTTTTCTTTTAGACCAAAGGATTTTGTAGTAAGGATTTCCCACCACCCTCAATTGAGCTGAAAGAAACTTTGCTAATTGAACCCAAAGTAAAAAAATTCTCTGAACAATGTCTGCCACTCTTTTGCGCACTTCGACTGCTCGCGCGGCTGTACGCGCCGGAGCTTCGGCTCCTCGGTCGAGCATGGCTGGCCTTGCTGGAACGAGCTTTGTTCGCACCAAGGTCACTCTTCCTGACCTTAGCTGTATGTGGAATCATTTCTGTGTCTTCTCTTCTTCACATATTTGCTTCGCTGCAGATCATACTTGAAATGATCAACCGAGCGCTATGATTTCTAATCTAATTGCTCGAAATATCAATACTTCAACCAACACACGAAAAAGGAAAGCGCAAATACTGATTTGACTTGAATTTAACAGACGACTACGGTGCCCTCGAGCCATCTGTCTCTGGCAAGATCATGGAAATCCACCACAAGGGCCACCACAACGTCTACGTAACGGGCTACAACACTAACATCGAGAAACTGCAAGAGGCACAAGCCAAGAACGACATTGCCGCCCAGATTGCTCTCAAGCCACTTATCAACTTCCACGGTGGTGGTCACATCAACCACTCCCTCTTCTGGGAGAACTTGGCTCCCAAGAGCGCTGGTGGTGGTGAGCCGCCATCTGGTTCGCTGGGCAAGGCCATTGATGAGACATATGGTAGCTTTGGCGAGTTCCAGGGCAAGTTCAACACTGCTCTGGCCGGTATTCAGGGCAGTGGTTGGGCCTGGTTGGTTAAGGATAAGGAGACTGGTGATATCTCTATCAAGACCTATGCCGTATGTTTATTTACCTCCTCTCCCCTCGTTCCTTTTAATGAGTTCTAAGCTAACACCAAACAGAACCAAGACCCCGTCGTTGGCCAATACGCCCCTCTTCTCGGTGTTGATGCCTGGGAGCATGCCTACTAGTAAGTCTTGACATTGGAAAAACCAAGAAAGAAACGACCAATACTAATCCTTTTTTCTTCTTCCAACCACAGCCTCCAATACCAGAACCGCAAGGCTGAATACTTCAAGGCTATCTGGGAGGTGCTGAACTGGAAGGCTGCTGAGAAGCGCTTTGGTGCTTAATTTCTAAGCCGCCTATTTGTCCATACATAACCTTCCTAATACAGGTGTAGCTTTTCATCTTGTCAAGATATATAAAATGTCCAGATGTTGATGTATTTACCTACCTAATCAAATGGCATCTAATTTGGCCATTTATCCCTTTAGATTTTTGAGTCGAGGCTGAAAGCTTTGTCAATCGTAAAGGGTATCATATATTGATACGTACTGATACATAACGCCATTGTAGAAAATATGTACATGAAAGACGTGTAGTCATAACCCAAGTGTGTGGGTCGTTAGACATCAGAACGCTGCAAAAGCAAACTGAAGAAAGAAAAAAGTACAGAGGAACTGTAGTAAAGAGAGACTGTGAGCAAAGCAAAGCAAAGCAGGATGACAAGCGAAAGAGAGCGGCCAGTAATAATATGCAAAATATCCGTCTCAGAAGGTAGTAAGTAGTAATACACAAAGCATGAGTCACTGAAACTTCAGGCAGTTGGAAACCAATGTTTGGCAATTAGCAATAATAGGAAAGACTTTGACAGTGTCGGGAAAGAAAATCATGAAAGAGTGAGTGAATGGGTATTGGTACAGTGCCGAGTACTTTGTACTCAGGTAGTTGGTATACTCGCAGCCGTGGCCACTAAAAAAGAAGTGCGAGATCCTCCTTAAGCGCTAATGAAAGGTTATGTGATGATGATGGCAGAATGATATAAGAGGAAGGAATGTGTTATGCGCTTGAAAGAGTGTCGGATTTGGTGACAATGAGATCTAGGCCATTCGTCGAGAGCGTCTCCGAGCTCGCCAGGCAGGCTCATCATCTGCAGCAGGTGGCGCCAATTCGCCGGCTCGGGCAAGGTTTAGAGTAGAAATGTCAATAGTAGCAGTAGATTTGGGTCTTTCCGGGCCAGTGCGAGCTAACGATACGTGCCCAGGAGACACATCGGAGGACTCCTTATTATGCGATCCTTTCATCCAGCTCAACAAAAGAGATCCTCTGCTGCGAGGTTCAGCGCTATCTGAGGTCATTGGCCGAGAGGCTGTTGAAGGACGCAGATCAGAAAGGGGCTTTGGCAGAGGACGACCGGAGGCTCGTCCAACTGCAGGGCTACCTTCTTCAGAATTGAGACCGGGTCCCGAACTAGTTCGCCTGTGCTTGGAAATTGCGAGAACCTTGTCGGGAACAGGCGATGGTGCTGTGTGGTGAATAATCATCGATTCTGGCTGCAGATCTGGCTGCTGGCGGTTTCGAGAAAAGAACCGAGGGCGAAGCGATAAGCGTCTGCGTGGCTGCGACTCCACCACAGGCTGTGCATCGTTTGCCCAAGCGCGAAGACGAAGAGGTGGATTCCGTGGAAGCATTTGGTCATCCTCGGTAGAGATTTCGTCGGCCGTAGGAGCGGTGTAGTCTATTTCTGGACTTCCCAACGGCTTGTCTTCAGTTTCCGGCTTTACAATGGAACCGTCCGCCTCGTTCTTTTCTTCAGGTCTCGCTGCTTCAAGCCACTCCTGAGGAGTCAATGGTGTAGAAGGTAGCGATTCGTTGAACAATTTGACCGGAGTGGCGGACTTAAAGGATGAAGTTCGGGTCATATGTATTTCTGAGGTAACATTTTCAACGCCTTCTCCGTTAAACAGGAGATCCCCACCATAGCAACTCAGTTTCGGATTGCTTTGGCTTCCGGGTCCCAGCACACGGGTGGCCTTTGCGGAAGCTTTACCAAAATGGTTGAATGATGAAAGAAGACCGGAAACTTGATCTTGATTCCCGTTAAGTTGTGTATTCACGCTTGCTGCTGTATCAACATCTGTATGAACACTCATGCTAGTACTTGGTCGTGTGGTAAGTTCGTCTGCTGAACGTGGCCGACTTAAACGTGCAAACTCCGAAGGTGATGTATCAAGTGCTATACGTTTGTCCATAGGAAGACTAGCATTAGATCCATTTCCAAAACCTGGGCGGAAAGTACTCATTGTATCAGGAGTTGGCGGCAAGTTGCCTCCAAAGTCAGCTAGATGTGACTGACGGGGACTCGGACGGCGATGACTCTGCCTAGATTTGCGAATTGGCTGGAATGCTTCATCAAGACGGGTTACTGGGACCTGCGAGCTTCTGGATACATCTGAAAGTGCACGGGCTCTACGCCGATTGCTGCTGTTGATGCCACCTTGAGAAGCATGTCCATCGATTTGCATCCAATCACTTATGCGATCAGAGAGGTGACCGGTTGTAAGTTTCTTCGTGGGAGTCGCATCAATATGTGCTAGTTGATTATCGACAAAGTTCAATTGATCCAAGTGATCTAGTTCATCAAACTCTGCGCCTTTTGGTTGTATGTCTTGTGGGGAGAAGTAGCTGCACTCGCTCAGAATGCTCAATCTAGGTGATTGAGGATCCGCCATTGAATCGAGGGTGGTTGCCATTGTCGATGCGCTGACAGATCTAACAGATTTGCTTTCTTCGGCCATGAAAAGGCTTCGGAGGGCAGCGGTGCTTCTGTTCTCTTCACGCAGGAATGAGGGCGATTTGCGTGGCCGCCGAGCTGTACCTTTTCTCGAAGAGGTCCGATCGGGTATGTCAACAAAGTTTTGAGCCTTCGGAGTACATACTTCTGACGCATCATCGGCAATGAAAGTCATGCTGTCTCCGAGCAGTGGGGTGGTTGTGGGTGGCGACTCAGAATGACCAGCCCGTAATTCCTCGACCTTTGACTCCAACTGACAAATCAACTCCACTGCTTCGCTGATAGCCTGGTCTCTCCTGTCGAGTTCCGACTGCAATTGTTCATTGGCCTCTCGCAGTCGTTGATTGTTTTCCTCCACTTCTCGTAGCTCGTCCAATTCGTCCTCCAGAGCATGCATTCGCCCCAACTCCTCTTCCATTGCATGCATACGTTCCATTTTCTTCTCCAGCGTGGCAATCTGCTGAGTTCGATGAAATATTTCGAGTTTCAAGTCGAAATTGAGCTTGTTCATTTTGGACACATACTAATCAATCAAGGTTAGAAACTTGTATTGGAGGCTGTAGCAGGGATAATACGTACTTGGTCCATTTCACGTATGCCCATGTCTCGCGGTTGTTTGAGGCCATTCGACACAAGACTGTTGATTCGCCGTTGTTTGTCTGAGGGACTATTCTCATGCGACTGGGAGTGTGACTGGTGAGATGTTGGTAGCGTATGATCAATGTCTTCTGATAGATGAGGTATCGTCTTCCGCGATCCGCGAGTTGCACGTTGTTCCTTGATCAGACCCTGAAGTATTGTCGAGGTAGGGTTGACTAGCGTGGTGGAGGTATCTGTGCTAGCTGTTGCAGGGATCGTTAGCAATGGAAAGGGAGAGTGAGATTGAATATCAGGCGTACCAGCGTCATGGTGAATCGGAGTGTGAGGCCGTGAATTCATGGTGGCGAATTGCGACTTTGCTATGTCTGAATTGCAAGAAATCTATTAGTTCTGGGGTTGAAATGGCTCCCTTTTTCCTTGCAATCACCTACCGTTGTTAACGTGCGGGGGATTATTGCGAGATATCTTTCGAGACGTGGAACGACGAAGTGGAGGCACAGCGTCAGCGCCACCTAGGATCAACGGCAATACGATCAGTACTGTGCGTGCGACGTGTTGCACATCAATTGGTTACTCACGTGAAGAAAGTCTTCGAGAGGAAGTTCGCCTGGTTGGAGACACGCCACCGTTACGCTGCAAAAAGGCTGACGGTGATGGAGACGGTGACTTCTCAGCGGACGACCTGAGTCTGTGGTCGAGAAGACTCATGCTGGCGAACGGCTGCAGGTAGCCCTGCTTTAAAGCCCTGGGGAAGGAGTGGTAATGGGGAAGGCGGGACTCCCGTACTGGGAAGCGGCCCAGCACAGACTTTCACTGTCGCTCGAGTCGGGGATTTTTCTCGCCTGCAGCTACGGCAGAGGCGATTATTGATTGGAAGATACAGCGAGGGCACAAGCAAAGCGCATTGGAGATTGAAGCCTCGATATCAAGGGGCAGCAGGATATATGCGAGGGGTCGTGAGCGTGGTTGGGCTGTACAAATTCTAATTAGATCGGCCGGTGCTCCGTCGTCGTTCTACGTCCGTCTGAATTGGCCAAGAACTTCATTGGAGAGGTAAGAATAGAAGACCGGGTCAGGACTGCAGAAGCGAGCGCCGACGGTGGGAGAGCGAAAAAAAAGCAAAAGGTGATGTATAGAGACAGGAAGAGAGTGTGTGACGAGTCTACAGCCAGGGAGGAGCAGGAGGAGAGAGGCCGACCGAGAGAGCGCTGAAAATCCCAGGATGAACTGCAAAGCTAGCTCCATAAGACGGAACACGCCTGTGCAGCGCCTTAGCTCTCCTCGGGACGTTGGTATTCTCCATCAGAGGCCTGCCATTGGCCGGCGATAGATGTGATAGGGAAGCACACACGCTGATTGGGCCGGTGCCACAGGAGAAAAAAAGAGGGTGTGCATTAGTGCGTGAACTATAGTGACAGGTAGCCAATCGGGAGAATGCCCGCAGCGGTGGTTGGGCTGGATACCCCTTGCATTAAACCCAATGCGGAAGAGAATGAACTGTGATCCCTTCTTTGAGCACGTCTCGACCCAAGGCCATCCGAGCATTTAACTCTCCGTATGTATATATGTAGTATAACAAGGCTGTCATCATCATCATCATATCATGACATTGAAACAATCGCGGCATCATCCAAAGAAAACAGAACTCTATAAACGCCACCAACCATGGTAAAATCGAATGCAAGTCAAATCATTACCTCGCTTTCTTGGCTTCTCCTGCCCAAACGCGAATCTCCTTGGCGCTATCGTGCGCTACGCGAAACACTATGACGGCATCAGTTGAGTTCCCACGAGATATCTGGACACATCACATCGGCAGACATACATTGTCTTTCAGTCTCATCTAGCCCTCTTAAGAAGGCTACGCTGTCGCCTAAAGCGCCACGCGAGTTGTGAGCGTGATCTGCAATTTCTGCAGCTCTTTTTCGAAATGTCTAACGCCAGGGTCGTTAACGAGTGATAGGAAAAACAAGGCACGATTACCGACCACGGCCCTTTGCGAAAATAGCACGCGCACTTACATCGCTGAGAATGTCCGCCATCTCCTCTTCCTCGAAGAGTTCCAACACTCTTATTCCAAGACTATAGAAATGGGGCGCAAGTGCCCGGAGGTCGACTGAGCGCGGATCTGCCTTGAGGGCGTTCATCACTCGTTCGGAGAGAGCAGACGGCAAGTCAAGAGTCACGAGCCGTGATGTGCCTAGTCTCGCCCTACAGTTGGGTTAGGGGTGCTTCATTTGTACACAGCCGGTGAGGAAATAGATACCCAATGGAAAGCATCTCGCCGAGCCATAATGGCAAGTCTACCTGTGTTCCTGTCTTGATCTGCCAGTCGTCAAAAGGGTCAGCAACAGTTTTTCTTTTCTGGGACATGCGCTCGAAATAAAAACAACATTTTCACCTGGATTTCCTTCAAGGAACCCGAGGCCAGGCACCTCCAGTTCAAAGGTGCATGGGAGCTTCTACAATAGCAATGGAGTTAGCTTGCAGGACAATACGTCAATTCTCGCACCGACACCTACCTGGGCGTCCGTCAAGATGGCATCGATGTCGTAGTAGGACATGGCACGGATTAGGACGTTGAAATAGAGGGCCAATGCCGAACAAACCTAAGCCAGCTATCAATCAATCGACAACATGGAAAAGACTGACTGACACGCGACTGGCGGCCTGACGGCTCAGGTTCGCGATGGACCCCGCAGTGACGTGATTGGCTCTCTCGGGCCAGGGCAGATCGCAGAGGGGTCACGTGCTTCTGAAACAGGTTTTGGATTTGGAAACGCGTAAATTACGTGTTTGGCCCGTTGCACAGCCCGGCCAGCGGCATAAATAGAAAATGCTCCGTACTGGATTACATACCGTATACATTTTGATTACAACGACACCCTGCATTCC
Source organism: Talaromyces albobiverticillius (assembly GCA_023721895.2). Lineage (NCBI taxonomy): Eukaryota > Fungi > Ascomycota > Eurotiomycetes > Eurotiales > Trichocomaceae > Talaromyces > Talaromyces albobiverticillius. The sequence goes on along the minus strand of JAMBUR020000001.1, from coordinate 5,247,643 downwards.
AGGCATCAGCAACAATCCATGTCTGATAAAGCAATGGTATAAGGAGGCATTTGCCGTTATTTACGTGCAGCCACAGCACAGTGTAGGCCGCCTTGTGAAACAGGCACAGAAAAAAGTAGCACCGCTAGCACGCCCAAAAGTGACACAAAGTCTAGGCCCTCTCCCCACTGAAATTTACCTGTTCGTACCGATGACGGTGGCGATCCTTCGAGTCGATTGGGCGGCTTTTGCAGGCGATATTGATTATTTCTGGCTTTATTGTGCCTTGATACGTAGTGCGAACACGTACGGTGATTTCTTCGCAAACCAAGGAATGTCACGGGCGGGCTGCAAATAGAAACGGGGAGGATCCTTGGTCTGGCACGCCCATATATCCATCGTTAAGACTCTCTTATCTGCTCCTCCATCACCAGTATTATTTACCAGTTTTCCCATGTCTCAGCTGCCCTGTCCCTTGTTGAGTGGCCCAATCTAAATAACTTCGCTTCCCTGCCGCTGCCTTCTTTCTTTCATGGCTGTTGCTTTGGTGACTCTTAGAGTTGTCTGTCGCAATGGCTTACAACCTCATCGCCCAAGTCGATGAGAACGAGTCGAACTATTTGGATCTTGCGGATCGCTCGCCTGGCCCTATTGAGCCTCCTGCCTCCACAGACAATGCACACGAGTCGGTCGCTTCAGGTCAACATGGCCTCGGGAACCTGATGGACAGCATAAACAACAGAAATAATGAAAGATCTCCCGGCTATGAGATGGTTGAAGACGACGACTACGATGAGATCGCCACGGATGCGAAGATCGATTCACCCGCGCCTTCAACGGTCGCCGCTTCCTTTGGCGCGGAGCAAGCACGATCCACGTCCCCGGAACCGCTAGTCCGCACGTCCAGTGACGTTTCTATCCCTTTACGGCATCCAACCCCTGATCTACAATCGCTCCAGGGTGCTTATGTCGGCAATATCGAGAGGCTAGAAAAGAGCGCCGAGCGCCTTAGCATGACATCGTCGGACATCGGCGTCGAGCTTCGCAAGTTGGATCTGGAGCAAAAGCGTCGTTCTTCAGCTTCTTCAGCTCACCAAGGCCCCGAATCGCCGTCGCGTCAGATGTCCATCGGTTCCCTGTCGAATTCGATTATCGCTGTGAATTCCGCCGCTCGATCAGGAGGCTATTCCCCGGCAGGTTTTCTGTCCTCTCCGCGCGGGTCGATTCTGTCCGGCTCTCGTTTTCGTTCGACCTCCGTCACTTCCCCGTTGCAAGACATTCAAGAGCCTAGACAAGAAGACGATATGGAATTTCAAGACAAAGATGTTCCTATTATAACACCGATTCCACTGCCACCTCACGTTCGCAACAATGCAGCCGAAGCTGGATCTCCAGATACTGGCGCAGCCGATGAGACGGAACCCGAGGTGCTGGACCGGCCGTTGACTGCCCACTCGACTGATACCTATCAGCAGGCGACCGACCTCTTTCTCGATTTCGACGGCGTGCATTTTGTTCCACATCCAAAAGAGACAACTCTATCGCGTCGAGTATCCTTAAACAAGGCAACAACCGCGGAGCATTACAAAGAACCCCAGGCTGGTCAAGATTTGATCTACTATCCAGCCCCAATACCAAAATTGCTCAACCTCCCGCAACGCCTCTCGAAGCAGCCTGCGGGGCCTAAACACGAAAAACGTCGTACCCAGTTTTTGGACATCATTACGGACAACAAGAAGGACACTACCAAAGTTGCTGACGATGCCGCCGATCCACGCGTCAGCAAAAGACTTTCTACTCTTCCTCCACAACTTCGGGCCAGCGTGTTTTTTGATCAACCATCGTCCAATATTGCATCTCTGGGGGTTCAAATGAAGGATCAGTCCGCAGTTTCTACGCTAGACAGTATTCTGGATGCTTCTACTCATGCGCCCGTTTCTGCGTTCATAGACCATCCAATTGTCGGCAGTGCTGGAGCTAATGTATATGCGCCGGCAGTGAAAAAGCGCGCTTCTCGGTTATCTCTCGGACATAATATCAAAGATGCTTTTCACAGGACAGCTCCTGGTCCCCGCGAGAGTGCTTTATTGCCCACAAGCGAACATGACCATACTGGGCATTCTGACGCCGAAGGCACCACTCAGAGACACCCTGGTCATTCCGATGATGAAGACTGGGATGACCGCCATTCCCATTCACACTCGTCAGATGAGGATGCCTCATCGGTTGATTCACATGGCAGTGAAAGAGACGAAGCTGATGACGATGTCAGTGATAAGGAATATGAAACCGAAGAGCCAATGTTATTCGGCCGTCCAACAACTCTTCTTGCAGAATTGCAAATGAGAAAACAAGAGCAAAAACAACGCACTCGAACAGCAGCAAATGCGTTCCCGAACGGGATGCACTCGACGCTGTTGGAGCTTGATGCTGTTGCTCAAGCACAAAGTAATAAACGACGACAGAAGCTTGTCACATTGGCATGGGACACCGAGGCGGCGCAACAATCGGATGAAGCGGATGATGAAGATATTCCACTTGGTGTGCTATATGGCAAAAAAGACGCCGCTGCAGATGAACGACGACCTTTGGGTCTCATGGAACGCCGCGAGATGGAGGAAAATGAACCTTTGAGTAAACGCCGAGCACGGCTGCGTGGCGAGCCTGTCCCTACGGCAATGCCAAACAAACGTGCCAGCACGATGACACAGCTGCAGTCGATGGCTGCAGCGGAACCGGACAGCGGCGATGATGGTGAGACTCTGGGTCAGCGGCTCCGTCGTCTAAAACAAGAGAAGAAGGAGAAATCAAAGAGCATAGTCTCCCTTGAGTTTGAAAATGAAATCATGGCTGAACTAGGTAAATTGCATGAACCAGTCGAACCTGCGTCCGAGAATCCGGCAGCGCCCGCAGCTCCGGCAGAGCCAGTTGAGAAGGCTGCCGTGAATGAAGAGGAAGAGACGTTAGGTCAGCGTCGTAGACGTTTACAAGCAGAACAGAAAAATCTAGGGGCAAGGGACATGAGAGCTAGCAGAAGTATGGCAGATATCCTTCAGGCATATCCTGCTAATACTGGTTTTCCTGCGGCAGGCAACTTCCACGATCGTCGGACGTCTATGATGAATCCGGGTTCTGTCCATACGCATCGATTGTCAACGGGATATACTGGAACAGGGTATCCAACAATGCCTCCTGGCTATGAGACGCAACCCGCTTACGGGAATATCCAATACAAACCCTCGTTCATGCCCGGTGGCATCAACGTTTACAACGCAGGCATGCAGTATCCACACAACGCAGCGATGATGCAACAAAATATTGATCCCGGACAAAGAGACGTCATTGATCGATGGCGCCAGAGCGTTAGATAAGAGTTTTCGACCTACATGTCTGCATCTTACTGTGATTTCTATATATTTCTCTGCGTTCCAGCGATTTGCATTAGCATGCCCGGTGGTGTTCTCGAGTGATTTTTGCTGTAATAAACAATGTATAATCAAGTACCTACTTAGCTAACTATTCAATAAATCATGTGCTGTTTTAATCGGCCATAGTTGTACATGAAATGAGAAAATTCTAGATTCCATAGAACGTCTATTATTGTGTTTCTGCCATTGGCCCTGGTAAGCAGTACGGGGTATATAATCCTGGAATACAACCCTATCGGGGGCCAATTCTGGTTTTCACAAGTCAAACGATCTAAACACACAAAGAGCGTACTCTATATTCATTACTGCTTTGCTGTCCACACTGGAGATCAGCGCCCTACTATATAAATAATTAAAGAATAAATAAATGGAGCGTGTGTGTGGCATTCTTCCGAACACGAGCCCAGAGAATAATAGCGTCGCCGTTTGCAGCGAAGCAACTGAAACAACACACACAACTAACTCCTTTATTATTTATACACACACCTGTCCACTTTGCATTCATTGATTATACCCACCAAAACAAAATCTGGCCTGTGTTTCAATCTGCCAGTATTTATCTCATCGCTGGCTGTCGTTGTGACACGCACGAGCGCCTTCCTTTTTTTTTCAAGCCTCGATCTGATCGATGCACGTGTGGCTGTCGTTCGATCCACCACAAACCGCCGGCCCCAGCAGGATCTGCCTGCCTGCCTGACCTTGACTCCGACTGACAGCTGTTTCTGTCCATCTTTCTTTCGTTTCTTTATCTGCCGGTTTATTTTTATTCATATATTTTTATTCAATTGTGCCTGCCACTCGGATGCCTGCGACTCAAGGCCCTGCTACAAAACAATGACTGCTTAACACGGTGCGACTGTCTGTCTGTCTGCTTCCAGACGACTGCAACAGCAACATCAGCAACAATAATAATGCCTCCGTCCACTGTCTTCTCGTACTGGCGCCGCGACCACCGTCGAACAAGCCCTGCCCCTGGTTCAGCCTCTCCGATAGGAGGACCGTATTCTCCGACAACCTTTACAGATGCCCCGCCCCGTCTTCCAGGGTTACCAGCAACGACGACATTCAGTGAAACCTTTATCGAATCGCCGCAAGACCAGGTCGACACTTCGCCTTTTGAACGGCAAAATGGCGACAACTTTTCAGATAAGCGGCTTTCTTCTGCTGTTCTGACCTCGCAACACTCGTATAACAATCTCCGCGTACCGTTCGCGCCGACTGACAACCTCGTACGCCCTCATTCAAGCCCCGGCAATACAGCCAAACACGACGAGGAATTGGGCCCAGAACCAATTCAATCCCAGCCGCTTCCCACACCTGATCAGCCGGATATACCTTCGCAAAAGTCAAATGGATCGTGGCGCTTGGGGTTCAATAGAAACGGGCCAAATCTGTTGGCTGAGGATCATAGAGGCGGCAGCAACAGCCGCCCCGGAAACACTGTTGGGAAAGACCTACGTATCAATACGAATGTAGATGGGGGGTTGGGTTTTATCGGGGGTGTCTCGTTAAAAGAAATGAAAACAACAGAGACCGTGCCACCTGCACGGGATACTGGCCATCATCATGAACAGCAGGAACCTGCTGCCCAGCCCAAACATGTCAAGACCAAACGCCATCTTCTAAATCCTATGACATTGTTGGCACGTCGAAGATCCTCTCAGATGACTAGCTCGCGCCTTGATGAAGGCAGTCTAGGCTACCGGAATGTTGTGCCTGCGATTCCAGATGATTACGACCCTAGAATCCGAGGAAGTATAGTGCACGATTTCTCCGCGCCGCGTCCGCGTCCGCAGCAAGTATCCGGCCGAGAGAGCAGCAGTGTAGATTCAGGTAAAAAGAGTAGCGTGCCGTCCAGCGCAGTGACACGCCACAGTGAACACTCGCCGGTCTTCAAGGAACACTTCGGAGAGGACCGAGAGGACCGCAAAGCCCTGCAGGTAGAAAGTAAAGGCTTTCTACAGTCACCTTTGTTGACCGAGGCTGGCTCTGCTGACCATGACCTCGCCGATCTCCCTGAGTTTGCTCGCAGATTGCCCTCAAGTTTGCCGGAGCATGATGATGAACCACTACAAAATGACGCCGTTTCCAAGACGCCCTTGCCTGCGTCTTCAATTCAACCAACTCCTCGATCAAGTCCCAGAAAGTCTATTGAATCTGCACCACAACCGCAGCCAAAACAACCAACGCCACCACCGCAACAGCAACAGCAACAGCAACAGGCCTCTAGTATCCCTATGCGACTTAAAAGCGATGCGTCAAGGTTCAGCTTCGACATGAACGGCGTGGGATCCTCTGTTCAAGAAAAGCTTCTCGAAGAAAATTACAAAGAGAAGGAAGCTGCACGCAGGGAAGAGGCACGGCAAAACCGATCTAGCTTTAGTGACTTTGATGACGATGACTTCGACTACGACGCTATGGAAGACGATGGCGGGTTTGAAGAGCGAATCCCTGGCATCAATGCCGATGCCGAGGATTACGATGGCCAATTCCAAGACTTTTCTGGAGTTGTGAAAACTTCTGAACCGTCGTTTGTTCCTATTCTGCCTACTATCGCTGCCAGCCCTATTAGTCCTTCTTACCCTGAGGCAGCCCTGCTTGGTGCTGTCGGCAATGTACATACGGCTATCAGCAATCTGGGAGTCTCGAACGCAGCACCACTGGATTTGAGCCGTTCATCTTCAAAATATAGTAGATACGATGATGACGTTGCTGTTCAAGAAGAGAGCGATGATTTATCAACACTCGATGAACCATCGGAACTTGAACAAGCTATTATCGACACCCTGAATGCAAAGAGTCCCGATGAAGTCAACGTTCAATCGAGAGAAAGTGCGGCTGTCGACGAAGAAGATGACGATGATATGTATTTCGATGATGGAGATTTCGGCGAACTACTCGAGGACGAAGACCACGGCACGTTTGATGAGTCAATTTTCGACAACGAAAGTGGCGAGTTATATGAACGCAAGTTCTATCCAGGGACCAAAATTCCAGTCGAACTACCAGAAGAAAAGGAAGACGAATCTATACAGAAGTTAGAGTCAAATCCTAGCACGCAGTCCCAAATCAGACATGTACCCAGCTTGGCGAGTGAATACCGTCCTGACTCGTGGGATTTCCGCAATCAGGCCACTTCAAAAATTACAGCTGGTAATGAAATCACAAAGGTCCCCGGCGGCGTGCTGTCCGAGTACAATCTGGAAGCATTTCACAGCGCGCTAGCTCGAGTAGCTGATGAGGCGGCTGCTATCGGCAATCTTCAACGGAACAGCAGTCTCAGTGAAACTTCACTAGGCCAAGGCAGCAATTCCCAACTTGCAGAGTCACAACCGGGCCTTATCTCAGATGACAACCGGTTGAGTCAGACTACGGGATTCGAAGACGTCCTGGATGATTTCAATTACGATGACGATGACGGATTTGATGATGATCTTATAATCGCAGAGGCAAATGCAGATGCGCTGGAGAATGATGACGAAGGATTCTATGGCCAGGAATTCGGCTTCTATGCACAATCCAATGGGAACTGCAACGACGAACCGATTTACGGCGGATACTTTGGCGCTCAAGGCGCAAGAGGACTTAATCGTAGCCACAGCGGCGGGGCCGATTTTCGTGAACCAAGCCTAACCCCTATCACGGAACGCAGTGAATGGAGTACTCGAAACTCGATTATCTCTCTGACCACGCTTGGTCCAGCTGCTATACAACCAAACCCATTAACAGCGAATCCCGGTCTGTCTCAATTGGTCGACATGGACTATAACGATGAGGACATGTCCCTGGGGGCGCTTTTGAAGCTGCGTCGCGGTGCCTTTGGTGGCAGCAACGGCAGTCTTCGCAGTAGCACGGGCAGCTTATCCCCTCAAGCTGCTCCAGTCGGTGCATCGAATCGAGGCAGCTTCCTCAGCATTCCCGAGGATAGTCCTGTGGACTTGACCCCCGGCGCGGCCGAGCTTGCTTTCCAACTCCCTGAAACCGGTAGCCGTCTAAGTGGTGGTGTTTATTATAATGCTCAATCGCCTTTGTCCGACAGACAGTCTCTCCCGGGAAGCCCGACCCTTACACTTGACAAGTTGACTGGTGGTGAGACGCGCAGCTCCGAAGGCACACCAGCAGACCGCAAATCTTCACATAGTAGAGCAAGCAGCTCTGCCAGTATTGGCTACAAGCAACAAGCTGTTGAAGAAGTCTATCAGCGCGAAGCGCTCGAAAGTATGACTTTCTTGAATTGAACGCGGAACCCGAAAGAAACCACGCTTCCATCTATCTCCGTCACCAACCTGCCTAATATACCCTACGAAGTTACTACCTACTACCTTTTACAACCGACGCTTTACGAATATATGAATTGGATGAGACACATAAAATCTTAAATCTTCAGAGAGAATCTTGGGCCCGCTATCTTTTTTAATATCACTTTTTGTATGAGTTTCATTCTATGGGGGCTTTTTTGCATATTCTGATTTTCATGGCGTTGCGGCATCCTTCTTGTCAGTGTATATAATGATACCTTTTAATTAATACATGAATCCAAGATAATATTAATACGAGATACGAGATGTCAAATCTATACTGCCGTCTGGCCAGCTTTGGCACCCATCCATACCTTCTGCAATTCAATTTGATCCTCCCAAAACTCCGGAGCCTCGTCTTTATCAAGACCAGGAGCCAAAGCCCTCTCACCCCAGACAATACCACACTCAACCACATACTCATCCCAACAGTCCAGCAATTCCTGCAACTTTTCTGGTTCGGCCTGGGCAAGGTCCTTGGTCTCACCGGGATCATCAACAACGTTAAACAATTCCCATCCCTCGTCGCCTTCGCCTACACCACCTCTCTGTCTCGAAATGTGAACAATCTTCCATTCGCCCTTGCGTAGCGCGGCGTCTGAAAAGAGTTCCCATCCAACAGGCTCCGAGGACGAGTGTATTGTCCACATGTCGCTACCTTTTTCCTCAATCCGATCCCCTCGCGTTAGGTATGGTATCCACGACTTGCCACGAATAGCATGTACTCTATTTCCGCGGAACGTGGTCATCATTTTGTTGTGCTCTCTATCACCTTTCACTGAGAATGGGACTAAAGCTGGAGGAGGCAGAGTCACACTTGCCATGTCCAGAAATGTGGGAGCAAAGTCCATTACTGTCGCGAAAGAGCGATCAAATGAACCTGCAGTAAATAGTGATGGCAAGAGGAAGTTGCTGGGCGGTTTGACTACGCAGGGGACCAGAATGCCGCCTTGGGATGGGAATTTTTTGTATAGTCTTGAAGGAGCAGTAGATGCCTGTGCCCAAAGGGGACCCAGCCTGAAGTCGGTGTTAGCAGGAATCCGATGAGAAAGAAAGCAACATCACGTACCAGGTAAACGAATTCCAGGCACCGATGTTCTCGTATGAATTGTCGTAGTACTTGTGTATAGCACGCTTGATATTAATCCCCATCACGGCTGCACACAATCGTTAGTATGTTCTATCTAGAAGATATCAAAGTAGCACTTACGAGCAGCTTCCATTCTGTATAGGTATAGGTTAGGGCACGTCATCCAAACATTCAACTTCGGAATCAGGATACTTACGCAGCACCCTCTGCTCCATTATCACTCATAAACACGATGAACGTATTGTCATATTCGCCAGTCTTTTTCAGATACTCCAATATCTTGCCAACGTTGATGTCCATGGAATCCACCATACCGGCATATGCCTCCATTGCAGCGCTCGAAAGCTTTTTTTCATCGGTTGTAAGCTCGTCCCATTCACCGATTCCCTGTGTGGTTGTCTCAACTTTATGCGGGACAACAGAAGGGTCAATGATACCCATCTCTACGAGCTTTTTCAGTCGGCGCTCGCGCAAGGCATAAGGGCCATCGTCGTACTTTCCGTGATACCTGAATAGATATTAAAGGTCATACGAAACTTGGCTAAAAACAGAAGATGACTTACTTCTCCCGCTGTGCCTTTGAGCACTGCAGTGGCCAATGCGGCGCCGTGAATGGCAAGTATGCAAAAAACGGCTTGCTTTTGTCGTCATCGGAACGACTCTCAAAATACTGGATCAAACGGTCGGTATAAAAGTCGCTAGAATAGAAGCCATTCGGGTCGTCTGTCGTGTTGGGCGTTCTAGAAAGTCAACACTCTATAATTATAGACCTAGTTATGTAACTTACATGTCGAATTTCTTCCCCTGTTCGGCATGAACTGGTCTACCACCCACTGGGAATCTCTCCTGCACTGGCTCCCAACCGTAGTGATTACAACAGCCAGGAAGCATGGCAAAAGCTTTTTGAAACCCACGTTCCCAAGGTCCCTGAGAGGCTCGAAGCCCCAAATGCCACTACATACAGTCAGTCTTAATTTTTTACAATATAATCGACGGGAATAAACTGACCTTGCCAGACATTACGGTAAAATAACCATGATCATCGAGAATCTCTGGCAGCGTCGCCACGTCCTTGTTTAGGAAGCCCTCATAACCGGCTTTTCCAGAGAAGCGCTTTGAATCATGCTCACTGGCCTTGTGTTCTATCAAAACACCCAAGCCACCAAGATGCGCATCGGTGCCACTCAGGAGCATCGCACGAGTTGGAGAACAGGCTGCGGCTGCATGGAAATTGAGCATACGAATACCATCGGTTGCAAGGCCGTCGATGTTGGGCGTTTGTATTTCGGCACCATAGCAGCCAATGTCAGAGAATCCCTGACAGGTCAGCTTGTAGTCTTATATTTATATTATATCGAGAAGACCTACCAGGTCATCGGCAAGGATGACGAGAAAGTTTGGGCGCTTGGATGTCGACATGATATCAATTCTAGTAATCACAATCTTTGTTTGCCAGAAACAAGTGATCTATCAATGATCAGAAAGTGCAATTGCTCGTCTATAGATAATTCGATACTACTAGATACTCCGCAATATGAATGCGGGGGATCACGTGGAATACCCAAGCTTACGCGTCTTTAATTGGACTTTGTCTTGTACAATATTGGTTCATATGGGCATTCTTAGCATACAAATCTTGTTCACACTGAAAGAAATAAATACAAGGCCCTGGAAAATATCTATGTCTGTGCCGCCCAACCAGCATGTCCCCAATTTTTCTGGGTTAAAATATGCAGCAAGAAGCACGCCCAAATGCCCTTCCAAGGTTATTTAGTCTAACGCGGTTCGTAGTAGCTGCGATTGGATGACATTGCAATGTTATCACGCCATATTCTTCCAATATTTTTACACGTAAAACGTGGTTCAATGTACGAAGCGATATCCACAGCGAAGTTTGAATCCGGGGAGATTGCGCGTTTCTCACTCCTGATTGGCATGGCTTGAGATCAGCTCAACATGGCGAATTTGGATCTCGGCTTAAGCCGACCATGTTTACCGGTAATTTGACATATAAAGATTGAAAATCATACGAACTTGCACTCGTCAACTCAGACGTGTAAACGAAGCATTGGAAAGATGGCAAGCCTACGTGCTGGGTGGTCCAACGTGACCCCCTTGCTGCTCTTCTCAAGTTTTTCTCTACTGGCTGGGGATATGCTATATGGCTTTGACACGAACAATTTTGGTGGCATTCTCACAAATCCTGTGAGTAATTTCACTGCATATTTTTTTTAAACAGCCCTGACATTAATTGTAGGGCTTTCTGAGGCAATTCGGCACCTACCATCCGAGCACCGACACCTACACAATAGCCGCACTACGTACCTCGCTTCTAAGCTCTCTTTGCTTCATTGGCAAGTTTATAGGATGTTTGGTGGCTGGTCCAGCAATCGAGAGATTCGGTCACCGCTTGGTGTTCTATGCATTATCCGTCATCTCGATAATCGGCGCCATCAGTGAGTTCATGTCTTTTTAGGGTTGGAGCATATACTAAACATCCACAAGTTGAAATCACTTCCTCTGGTACTGAGCCTGGCACCGGTCGTGCTCCTCAGTTCATTGTCGGTCGAATCTTGGTTTATCTCTCGGTCGGTCTCGTTGAGGTTGACGTAACGTAAGTCATGTGCCTTGAGAAACCCTAAAAAGAAGCAAGACAAATAACACCATCTCTAGGACGTACCAGTCTGAGATTGTACCGGCTGCTGTACGCGGATTTGTCCTCGTTTCATTACAGCTCTTTCTCAATGTCGGTGCCATCATTGCTTCTTCGGTCAATGAGGCCATATCCACGAGAACAGACGCTCTAGGCTGGAAGACAACAATGGGGATTCAATTCATTTTCCCAGTCCGTAAGTGAGTCCTTTTCAGGCTGCGCAGTATGCGTGACTAACGAGACATGTAGTGGTTATTGTCTGCGCCATTTTTATTCCAGACTCACCGCGTTGGCTGCTGTCCAAGGATCGCGATGAGGAAGCAATTGCCTCTCTTCGCCGTCTCAGGAGTCAAGATGAGGCTGCTAATGTCGCCGAGATTCAAAGCATCAGGCAAACTCTCCATGAAGATGTCCATAAAGGGCCGTGGCTTGACCTGGTCCGTGGGAACAATTTCCGTCGAACGATACTTGTTGTGATATTTTATTTCTTTCAACAGGTAAATCTACTACCACATGGATAGCAGTGCATATCTAACCATCAATTGACTAGACTACCGGTCAAGCCTTCATCTCGACATACCAGACGACATTCTACAAAAATAACGGATACGCAGCCGAGGCCTTTACATATCCGATCATAAACAGTTGTCTAGCTTTTGTCGCCGTTTTCCCTGCCATGGTACTTGTTGATCGAATCGGGTAAGAGAATGAACGCAAGTGTATACAGTTCGTTCATTCAGCTGACAGAACGTTAGGCGTCGAAAAAGTTTGTTGATTACTTATTCAGCACAATGTTTCTGGATGTATCTACTAGCTGGCTTGGGTGAGATGACAGACAAGTCTCCTACTACGAAAAACACAATTGTTGCCGCTTTCATTCTTTACTGGTTTTCCTACAATGTGAGTATAAACCTACTATCGATCAAGCCATATACTTACTAGCTACTAGATGGGCGGCGCCTCGATACCATACCTCCTCGGCGCCGAAATCCCAACTTCAGCTCTTCGCGAGAAGACGCAAGCCTTGGGAGCTGCATGGAATGTTATCTGGGCCTTTGTGACCAACTTCGTGATTCCGTACATGATTGACAGTCTAACTTTCAAAGTTGGATGGGTATTTGGTAGTATTTCGTTTTTGGGGTTTGTCCTTACATTTTTCTTTCTTCCGGAGACCAAAGTAAGCTCAGCCTCTTATAAATACTTTTTTATTTGGGTGAATACTAATGAATTTTTACAGGGATATGCACTTGAAGAGATCGATAGTATCTTTTCAGTTCCTTTTAACCCCTTCCGTCGACAGGAACCTCGACTGGATATTCAGGGAGGCCAAATTGACGACCTGGATGTTGATAACAAGCAGTCTGCCCACGTTGTAGAAGTTTGATGTATAGAAACGCATTTGGAAATACTTTGATTGGATGCAGAGTTTCTTATATAACATAGCTCATTTCTTATATATAAATGGCGCTATTATACAATGCGGTTTCATCTGTGTTAACAGCCTCCCCTACATCATTTTATGTTTATCAACAATTACCTAGGTATTATAAACATCTAGAGTCCTCTGGTGGCAATATTATATTCTTATGATATGAATTGCAGGAGGGCTTCAAATTATTTTGATAGTTCTTCTGGATATTTGTATTTAGTTGGGAAGGCCTTCTGCACATATGAAATCCCACTGTAGGTAGATGGCACTATCTATAACTAATTGATAGACTTTGAGAAACTTTATAACTGTGAATCTCTGCTCTTGTGTGCCGCACAAGACGAGACCAGTTTGATAGACTGGTTGGCTTGTTGTCTGTGAAATGTCAGTTTACTGAATATTACTATCATCCGTCAAGATACGTTGATGGTGGCACGTCAATGGCTGGGTTCTTGGTAAAGAAGTTGACTGGCTTGAGTGAGACTCTGATGATCTCCGCTGGCCTGTACCGATGAGTTAGTAGTTCTCCTACATTTTTTTCAGTGTGAGAGAGAAGGGAGAGGGAGATCATACATGACAGGAAAATCCTCAATTCGAGGAATATGCTGCAGCCCAAACTGGACCCAAACCACAATATCTGTGTCAGAGATATCATCCTTTCTGCCAGCCCATTTCCGGACCCCGGTCGTCAGTTTGTTTTGATTGGTATATTGGCCGCCTGCGACTAGGCTGAGAGAAGCGCCGATGGGAGCTTGGAGACGTAGGTGGGGTGGTCAGCGAAACTGGACACTGGTCAGTTGCATCTTTCACAGAAGCTAGGTGTACTGTATGAATACATACTCTGCACGTTTATAATGGAAGGACTTTTATACGCCACATTCTTCCCATTCACAGGATTCTGTTTCCGTGCATTCTCAATCATAAATATCCGGTTATTCTTCGAGTCAAGGTCGTATCCACCGGATTCCTGGACGAGCGTCTTGTTGGTGGTGTATGCGTTGCCATGAGGGTTGAATTTGGGATCGAGTGGGATTGCGTGTGCTTCCTCATAGATGAGTTGGTTGTTGACGTCTCCGTCTAGCTCGGGATCAATTCGCAACGAAAGAATGTGTTGGTGGTAAGTGGCTAGGACGCCGTCGTGGACGACTGTGCCCCAGGGAACTGCTACGCCCTCGTCGATGGGCTGTGTGGACAGAATCCCAGTCGCGCGCGCTTCGTAGGTCAATTCGCCTGCTTGGTTGAGGATGAAAGCAAGAATATACTCGTAGTTGGAAACGATAATGATTGACTAAAGAACTCTGCGTGTGGAAGTTAGACTGAATTTTCATATCGGGTAAAGTTGAGACGGATATTCCCCAACCGACTAAACGTCTCTACTTTCTCAAATTGCATCCGAATCAAATTGCGATCCTCTGGCCGAATGCTAGACACACCATGAACCAAAAGCGGGAAAAGTAAGAATGTATACAACCCTGATGGCTCGATGGATACTAAGTTTTCGATGCCTCGCCGCACCATCATCTGGACTTTCTCGTCGTCGATGCTGTCAGGGTAAATGATGGAGAAGAGCCAGGTGAATAATGCCGTGATATAGGCGTCATAAGTCTTCATGTGGTCCTCTGAAAGAGGCGGGTTGGTACTCGGCGGCCGCCAAATATCGAGATCCTGCCATATGCCTACAGCTTGCGAAATGACGATTGCAGATCGGACGCTGTCGCCCATTGAATAAGAGCGTAGAGCTGCAATGCGAGAGATGAGGTCGAACAAGCCGTCATTGACCCCTAGCATATGCACTTGGCTATGCTTCAGCCCCTGTTTGAAAGAGGAGTAGTGGCACTGTATCAACGCGGAGAAATGAGGGTTATCCTCCGTTAAAAGCTTATCCACTGTCACATTGGAGAAGACGTCATGGTATGCAAAGAATTGCAACAGGAAGTCATTGATATCCAGATCCATTACAGACTTGGATGGGGAAGCTTCTTCCTGTTCTTCGTCATCATCGTCGTCAACATATTGCAGATCATCTTCAGTGTGCATTGATTCACTGGTCGAATCGGATTCTTTCTCCTCTCTCAGTGCATGTTGGACAAGGTCTCGTGCACTGTTGAGACGTAAATTCCATGATCCGTTACCCTTACCCTCTGAAATCTCATACAGACACAGAAGCAAGGCGCTTATGAGGACGGCTTCCAGCTCCGTAGTCTTTTCATGACTTCCTTGACGAAGGCTTTCCATCGAAAAAGAGCGTACTATCTGCTGCTGCTCTGCCTGCTGCAACAGGCGTTGCTTGTCTGCACGCAGATCTATGGTCTCGCTCGAGTCCAGCTCGAGGTGGTTCATTAGGTGCGATGCACCCAGACATATAAATGATTTTAAGATCATGGGATCTTGCAGACTTCGTGGCAGGACAACAGACAGTATAGGATTGTCCTGGTCTGTCGACAGTGTCAGAACTCGTGATGTGACGTCTGTGAAATGCCGGAAGAATCGATGCTCGTTACGAGACTCTATGCCGTTGACCAGGAACGGCACACTCGGTGGTATCAACGACAACGCTGCTGTAGTAGCTGCTCTACTATCCTCAGCAGCAGCAGGAGACTCATACGTTGAAGAAAATTCCTCAACACCGGCTGACGAGACATCAGGAAAGAAGTTCAGCTCCGACGGAAGGTTTCCATCCAGTTGGAATATTTGGTTTAACGGGCTCATGACGGAGATAAAGCCATCTGGCATGGGGAACTGAGGACTACTATTCAAATTCAAGTTCTGCAGCGGCGCAGATACAGACGATGATGGTGACGGTGACGATGTCATCTATTCTAGTGCTCTTTGCTGAAGATTTGCTGGACGCGCACGATAATGCGTGAGGATTGGGTATCCCTCGCAGATATAGCCGGCTTTCCGGCAGGAGTCGCCTGTAAATATGGGTTAAAACCGTCTTGTTTTAAAGAAGCTAACTATATAGTGTGGACAGGACACAACAGGATATCAGCCTTACACTCCGGCCTCGTTTCGTCGCACTTCTTACGTCGCCTCTTGCACGTGAAGCATCCTGTTCGGCGGCGCTGGATACGAGTGCGCGTATTCTCCTTGTTCTGAGATGTGCTCATGATGAGGGAATTGGCCTTTTGATCATAGGAAAGTGACCTGTCATGGCAGTCTTTTTAAAAGGCCTCGTTTGAGGGCAATGGTTTGCCCAAACTCAGCATCGTTTATTTCCAGCGGCAACAGCGCTTCTGAGCGGAAAATAAATACTACTCCAGACCATTCTCCCAGATGTTAGTTGATTCCTGTATCCATGGATCTTATGGATACACAGTATCCATCGCTTGAGGGCGGCCAATAGATAGGACCAGCGTTGGCTCCACTGCTGGCGCCGTTGATGCCCTGTTGCCTATCAGCAGTCTTGGGCTGTTAGCACGAACTTTGTCTCAATCTTTGGGGTGCTTATAGCGTGTCTTACGGGCAGTCTTACAGGGCCTGCGCTATTATATAGCATGCGGTCAACCCTATGGAGTAAGCCTTAGCCACGCCCAGTATTAAGTAGGCCTGTTGCCAGCTCCTCAGGTAGTATCCATTACCCCATTACCTGACAGTCGCGTGATTTATTGCAATATAAAAAAAAATGACAATGCATGAATACCTGGGGTATGCATCAGATGCGTATATATTGTGGACCAGTCAGATTTGATGCATTTCATGTTGTTGGCTATTTATTCTCTGAAGCAAGGATTATGGATACTTGAATCCATACAAATAATTTCGGAGAGTTGTATACACAGAAATGTAACTTTTCGAGCGCCTATCTGCGTCATATCATATACCTGTCATATATTATATAGAATATAAAAAAAGACGCATCCGTGCACCTGCATGCACGCTATTTTGGTAGGCAATTTGACAGGGTTGTTCCTTCTTAGCCCTGTCCGAGCAACAACAACCGACAACCTCTGGATATCATCATCAACACATGCCTGACTCAACCATAGTATACTACCATACTACGACCCAATTGGGTCTCCCTTTTCTCCTAGAATGTCCGTACACCACTGCTCCACAACCTCTCCCCAGATTGGTCGACCTTTGTACTTGGCCATACTGGGCGGCATGGCACGCACAGAAGCCAAAAACGCCTGGAGACTGTCCGGCTCATCGCGCAACTCTGTGAGAGGCTTGATGTAAGTGCGCACCAGGAAGAGAATTGCTCCGGTGCGTGGTAGACGACGTAGCGTTTGTCGCTCGTGTCGGATGCGAATGTCTTCGATCTTGGGCGGTTCCGGGAGGGATTCGGCGAACGGCACTTGTTGGAAGAGGACGTCGTCGGTCTGCATGAAGAAATTGTGTCGCGCTATGAGGTCGTCTGCTTTCATTTTGTGGAAGTATCTGCAAGAGCAAGAGCAAGAGCAAGAGCATGAGCGTATGGACTGGGATAGGCGGCTGTTGACTTACTTTTCCACCGAGCGATGCAGCTTCTCCTGCCACATGGGAACTGGAGTATGGATTTTCCACAATGGCCATCCTATACGCTCTCGTAGATCCCAGCCGGCCGGCGCCATGCTATAGCTGGCTGCCCTGTTGTCGCCCTGTCAGTCAAATCCCTGTCCGAGAGAGTCATCGTCAACTTACAGATAATGCTGTTCAGGATCCTCGCCGAACCCTGGATACAGAATATTGAGATCCTCCATAGCCAGCTGCGCAGCAATTTCCAACGGCTGCCTGCTGTCATATGGAGCCACGATCTTGAACGTCTGCTTGGTCAGACTGTTGTAGATGTAATACGGCTTCTCTGGATCAGGATGGTAAAAGAGATGCGGATAGCGCTCTGTCAGATACGACACCACCATCGAGAGCACTTCTTCGCATGCCGATTCTGAACCTGGAAGGATCTGCATCACCCCATCATGATGCTCGGTCAGAAGTTGTCGCCGGAGTGCTTGTTCAGGCACGTAACGGTTATCGAGTGTCAGCCATTCTTCCGGGGGCACCTTTTGGATGCCCATGGTCATGGCGAATTTTCCCGAACTCCATGGCCGGTATGGATGTGGTTGTGTGGCCTCGACATTGAAATTGTTCAGAGGCGCTATTCGTGTCGCATCTGGTTTAGAATCAGGGCTGAGATATGGCCTTGGAGGTGGTAAGATTGGATTTTCGTTTCGGTGTCGATGCACCCAGGCTGCAACTACAAAGAATGCTAAAAGAAGAAACCCAATTCCCACATTCAGAGACATGATGATGTCGACGATCAAGTTTTCCAAGGTTGCAACTTCCTGGGGTCAGGAGTTGGCTACAGTTTTCTATCTTCATCATTGTATGGCCTCATTTATCCCACAAATGCCAATTGCATCCAACAAATGACACCTAACTGGTCCCATGGTTTCTTTCGTGTGTTATTTTTTTGCTAAATAACGCATTATCCGACTGCCGTCGTTTTCGGTTATTATCGAACCAAAAAATCGCACCTGGCGCATTGCTCGCGTGTGTCGGACCCAGCGCACCGAGCGAGTCACTGATAACGCCCGCTGCGCTTGATACCGTCAGACAGGGATTACACGAACACCATCCCTGCCCTGCCCATGCACCCCGGATTTCTTTGTGTGCATTCAACAATGACATGCCCTCCCTATTCATTGCGTCAATGGAGGCCAACGTCAGAGGCCCGAGACGGCCTGCTCTTTGTTATCTCTCAGTATCTTCACTATCTTGCTGCCCCCCTTTGGCCAATCACGACATAATCTCCGACCCAGATAGCACCCAAAAGACTTATATGGGTTGCGGATGTCTGTCTTTTTGAAGAGAAAATGGTCAATCCCATACTCAATGACCGACCCTTTTCAGCCACAAGGCATATCATATGATGGCGACGAAGATGGCTTCGGATATCATAGCAGAGGACCAAACAAAGACCCCCGTGTCTGAGGGACCACCCATCTCCAGCGACCGGAAGAGCCATGAGAGTCTCGAAGATGGCAAAATCTACCATTCGACCGATGACCACCGGTTGGAGCAAATCGGATACAAACAGGTTTGTTGCCTTCACTCTCAAGCGAGGATCTATCTGACTGACTCGAACTAGGAAATGCGTAGAGAATTCACGCGGTTGTCGACGCTTTCCTATGCAGTCTCAATCATGGGCGTTCTCGGAAGTGGTATGTATTGGATCTATGAGAAACAGAAAAGAAAAGAGGGTCTAACTTGTACAGTGCCTGGTACTTGGTCTTCTCCACTGGCAGCTGGCGGCCCTGCTGCGGCCGTCTGGTGTTGGTTTTCGGGGTCTTTCTTCTCACTATGCATTGCTCTGTCCGGTATTGTTCACGCCCTTGTGTCTAAAAACGAGAGAGAATCTGAGTCTTTATAGTTGCCGAGCTTGTATCTGCTTACCCAACCTTTGGCGGTATGTATTTCGTGACGAGGAATGTTTTCTCTGAAAAATACGTACCGCTGGCGGCTTGGGTCATTGGATGGTCGAATTTCCTTGGCCAGTGAGTGATATACCTGTCCCTTATTTGATATATCAAGCTGACTTGTTGAAATCTAGAACGGCGGGTGTTGGTAGGTTGCGTCAACTCCGGTTTCTCAAGCTATGAACCAGTGACTAACTCGTTGCTGCAGTCAGTGTTGATTATACAGTGGCCCAGATGGTGAGACCGATAGCTTGCCCTCTGCTCTAGGTACATCGTAGCTAACGTTTTCAGATACTGGCAGCTGTCTCTATGGGGTCGGTAGGGGAAGATGGAGTGCCTACTTACGTGCCGTATGTACCAACCCCTGTCTGTAAAAGAGATTGCGTGACTGAATCACTGACTTTCACAGATCGGCGAGTACTACCGTGGCCGTAAGCATTGCTATACTTATAATCCATGGGCTGATCTGCTCCTTTCCCACGAGGTTGTTAAGTCAAACCATCCGCTGGTTTGCTCCTGCTAATAGTATGCTTTCCCCTATAATAACAAATGATTGCAATGAGATGTACACAACTGACCTGATCGACGACAGTCATCGCCTCTGTGGCCATCTCCGTTGCCATCCTCGTACTCACACCAAACAAGTTGCCTGCCAGTGAGGTATTTGGCACCATCACTGATGGCTCAGGCTGGAACAATAAGGGGCTGTCTTTCCCAATCGGATATCTCTCGGTTGCATGGGCCATGACAGACTACGATGCAACCGCTCATATGAGTGAAGAGCTAAAGAACGCCGCTATTAGTGGCCCTGTTGCTATATTTCAGGCGGTCTTGATTACCTGGATTTTTGGATTCTTGCTCAACGTCGCTCTTGGGTTCTGTGCTGGCAATGTTACTGATACTCTGAACTCACCCATGGGGAATCCGGCTGCTCAGGTCTTTTACAATGCTGCTGGACGGAGTGGAGGGTTGGCGCCGTGGGTGTGGCCAATTATTGTGCAGTTCTGTACTGGTATGTTGTGTTTATCCTTCTGTCTCTCAATTATCTTTCTGACGCAAGCAGGCATCACGGCTATGCTGTCAGACACAAGAACTGCTTTCGCCCTAGCAAGGGACGGCGCTCTGCCATTGTCGGGGTACGTATTCATTCGTATTATTCACCTGAGAAGTATAACTAATCAAAGAACAGCGTCTTTCGACAGGTCAATAAGCGCACGCGCACGCCGCTATATTCCGTCTGGGTAGTCGTGCTCTTCTGCTGCTGCCTCAACCTCATCGCGCTGGGCTCCACAGAGACAATCGACGGAATCTTTGACGTGACCTCTCCAACAATGGATCTATCATACATCACCGTCATTGCGGCGAGACAGTACTTCAAGCATGAATCGCCCATCGCCAAGGGACCCTTCGACTTGGGCAAGTGGCGGAAACCCATCAACTATATTGCCATTGTCTGGACAATCTTTGTTAGTGTGATTCTGTTTTTCCCGCCTACGCACCCTGTTAGGCCGGAGAATATGAATTATGCGGTTGTTATTGCTGGGTTTATTGCGCTGCTGTCGTTGACCTGGTGGTTTGCTGGGGCGAGGAAGTCGTATGTAGGGCCTCGGACTCAGACTTAGCCTCTCTCTCTCTCTCTAGGCACCAGATTTCACAATGTGAGTCATAGGAGGGCCGTTAGTCACTTAATATATCGAATTGTTCCTTAATTCCTTATTAGATAGCAGAGAAATAAATATTGCCGGTCTGGGACGTATATAAGAAGCACTGTATTAAGTACCGAAACGACATCCGGATGTCCGAAAGGCCCCTCAGGGTGCTTGGGCAATTAATCAGAGTCAGTCTCAGCTCAAGATTTCGCCTGTTAGTAGCAGTTATGTAAAATTGATGCTGTGTTGAGTAGAGAGGTCGTAAAAGAATTGGTAATTCCATGCTGGTGATTCGAGGCGGAAATAAATCCATGTTCTTACTGTACTGCGCCACAGCAGAGTGTAAAAAATGGCGCATTTTTTGTTGATTGGTTGGCCCCCAAGTAATTACCTCGCAGACATCATCGTGCAGATTCAGGCTGAGAAGATGACTCGTCTCGTCGCTTGTGACCATGTTGAAACAAGTAGCGTATAGGAGTCTGCCAGCGATGTTGCAGTGTAACAGTGTAGTGTAGGTAGGTAGGTGCGTAGGGAGAGAGCAATACGTGGTTACTACGGCTCGACGGGTATGGGTGCCGCGTGCCGTACAAGAATAGCCGAAAAGGCAGAATCTACATCATCCCGACTTCCTTTCCGTCCGGCCTAATCCGACTTCTCTCCCAACTTCTTTCTCCGCCAGCACTGGCTCATTGTTCTAGACATTAATTCTTGTCCAGTTATTTCGTCTTTCTTTGTTCTCTGCGCCCATCTGTCGCTGAGAACCTCTCCTCTCTTATTCCGCAGCTTCCTACTCCTGCGTGTCAACTTCAACTCTGTGTACATGCCTTCACGGCTGCAGTAAACTTTTTTTTTGCCCTTTCACCTTCGTCTTGCGGGCTCCAGCAGCAAACAACCATGCTCAGAGCTCTAGCTTCGAAGAAAGCGACGAGCGCCGGTCTGCTGCGTAGTAGCAGCAGCACTGCGTGCTTCGCCTGTCGCCGATCTCACTTCCTCGCAGCCCCGTCTCGATCGAATTTGCAATTGACCACGCGAAGGCCCCTCGCTGTCCTTGAACGTGCCGCTGGACGAAGACAATATGCACAAAGCGTGGAGGAAACATCTCGGGGAGTGGTAAGCAACTATTTCAATAGAAAGAGCTTTTTTTTTTTTTCAGCTTTCTTGTTTGCGCGGAGCTGTCCTGTCAGGGGTGGCAAAAAATATGAATATGACTTCCAAAACATCAATTGGCTCTTTGAAGCTAACGAACAACCTCGCGGGCGCATTATTGCGCCTTTTGCGAGCTATCCAACGCATAGGATCCCAATGATTCCTTCCTCCAAGGTAGCACCGCAAACTACATCGACGAGATGTACCTGGCGTGGCGCGAGGACCCCACAAGCGTGCACATCTCCTGGCAGACGTATTTCAAGAACATGGAGAATGGAGAAATGCCAATCTCGCAGGCTTTCCAGCCGCCGCCTACTATCGTTCCTACTCCCGTCGGAGGTGTGCCTCAGCACATGCATGCCGCAGGCCATGATTTGACAAACCATCTCAAGGTGCAACTCCTTGTCCGCGCGTATCAGGCTCGCGGTCACCACAAGGCCAAGATCGACCCTCTAGGAATTCGTGGTGAGGCAGAGGCTTTTGGCTACAGCAAACCCAAGGAATTGCAGCTCGACCATTACGGATTCACCGAGAAGGATCTTGATCAAGAATTTACTCTGGGACCCGGTATCTTGCCTCGCTTCGAAACCGAATCCCGGAAAAAGATGACTCTCCGAGAAATTATTGCCAACTGCGAAAAGGTCTACTGCGGCTCCTACGGTGTCGAATACATTCACATCCCAGACCGCAAGCCGTGCGACTGGATCCGCGATCGCTTCGAGATTCCTCAGCCATACAAATACTCTGTTGACGAGAAGCGCCGTATTTTGGACCGTTTGATTTGGAGTTCCAGCTTCGAATCTTTCTTGTCCACCAAATTCCCCAACGACAAGCGGTTCGGTCTCGAGGGTTGCGAAACTCTGGTTCCTGGTATGAAGGCTCTCATCGACCGCAGTGTCGACTATGGAGTCAAGGACATTGTCATTGGTATGCCTCACCGTGGCCGATTGAACGTGCTGTCCAACGTCGTCCGCAAGCCCAACGAATCTATCTTCAGCGAATTCTCCGGTTCTACCGAGCCTTCCGACGAGGGCTCCGGAGATGTGAAATACCATCTTGGCATGAACTTTGAACGTCCTACTCCATCCGGAAAGCGTGTCCAGTTGTCTCTGGTCGCTAACCCCTCCCATTTGGAAGCCGAAGACCCCGTTGTCCTCGGTAAGACCCGCGCCATTCAACATTACAATGGAGACGAGAAGGAATATAACACTGCTATGGGAGTTCTGCTCCACGGTGATGCTGCCTTTGCCGCTCAGGGTATTGTCTACGAGACCATGGGTTTCCACGCTCTCCCTGCCTACTCGACCGGTGGTACCGTCCACATTGTTGTGAACAATCAAATCGGTTTCACCACTGATCCTCGATTTGCCCGTTCTACTCCTTACTGCTCTGATATCGCCAAGGCCATTGATGCTCCTGTCTTCCACGTTAATGCCGACGATGTGGAAGCTCTCAACTACGTCTGCCAGGCTGCTGCCGACTGGCGTGCCGAGTTCAAGCGCGATGTCGTTATTGATATTGTCTGCTACCGTAAACAAGGTCACAACGAAACCGACCAGCCTTCTTTCACACAGCCTCTAATGTACAAGCGTATCGCCGAAAAGAAGAACCAGCTCGATACCTATGTCGAGAAGCTCATCTCTGAGGGTACTTTCACCAAGGAAGACATTGATGAACACAAGAAGTGGGTTTGGGGTATGTTGAACGACAGCTTCGACCGCAGCAAGGACTACCAGCCCTCTGGTAAGGAATGGTTGACATCCGCATGGAACGGTTTCAAGAGTCCTAAGGAGCTGGCCACCGAGGTGTTACCTCATCTGCCAACTGGTGTTGATATTGAGACTTTGAAGTCTATTGGTGACAAGATTGGCGGAGCTCCTGAGGGCTTCACTGTCCACCGTAACCTCAAACGTATTTTGGGAAACCGAAAGAAGACTGTTGATGAAGGTCAGAACATCGACTGGGCTACTGCTGAAGCTCTTGCCTTTGGTACATTGGTGAAGGAAGGCCACCATGTTCGTGTCTCAGGACAGGATGTTGAGCGTGGTACCTTCTCCCAGCGTCACGCCGTGCTGCATGACCAGGAGAACGAGGGTACCTACACTCCTTTGCAACACATCAGCCAAGATCAAGGCACATTCGTTATCTCTAACTCGTCTCTCAGCGAGTTCGGCGTGTAAGTAAACTTTTTTTCTTTCTGCTTTTCTTGCTGCTAACTTTGATTATAGTCTCGGTTTTGAATACGGTTACTCTCTGACTTCCCCCAACGCTCTCGTCATGTGGGAAGCCCAGTTTGGTGACTTTGCCAACAATGCTCAGTGCATTATCGATCAATTTATTGCTTCCGGTGAAGTTAAGTGGTTGCAGCGTTCGGGCTTGGTTGTCTCGCTGCCTCACGGTTATGACGGTCAGGGTCCAGAACACTCTTCCGGTCGTATGGAGCGTTGGCTGCAATTGTCCAACGAAGAACCTCGTGTCTTCCCTTCCCCAGACAAGCTAGACCGCCAGCACCAAGACTGCAACATGCAGATTGTCTGCATGACTTCTCCATCCAACTTGTTCCACATTCTGCGCCGACAGATCAACCGCCAATTCCGTAAACGTGAGTACTAAGTTTTCCACATGGCATAGTTCTTTTGAAGCTAATAAATTCTTACAGCCCTCATTATCTTCTTCTCGAAATCCCTGTTGCGTCATCCCATCGCTCGTTCCGACATTGAGGAATTCACCGGTGAATCTCACTTCCAGTGGATTATCCCAGACCCAGCCCACGGTAAATCGATTGACGAGCCGGAAAAGATTGAGCGTGTTGTTCTGTGTTCTGGTCAGGTATACGCTGCTCTTACTAAGTACCGTGAGAGCCAGGGTATTCGCAACACTGCCATCACTCGTGTTGAACAGCTCAACCCCTTCCCTTGGCAACAGCTGAAGGAGAACCTAGACAGCTATCCTAACGCCAAGAACATTGTCTGGGCCCAGGAAGAGCCGCTCAACGCTGGTGCCTGGAGCTTCGTCCAGCCCCGTATTGAGACTTTGCTCAATGCCACAGAGCACCACAACCGTCGCCATGTGTTGTACGCTGGTCGTTCCCCAAGCGCCTCTGTTGCCACAGGTCTCAAGGCCAGCCATCTTAAGGAAGAACAAGACTTCCTAGATGACGCTTTCAACGTGCATCAGGAACACCTTAAGGGGGAGTAAACGACAACACGTCTGGGGGAGAAGCTAGTTTTTAGGCTGTGATTTGCTTTTTGATAACAGGCTTATCTATTATAAGTCAAAAATTCCGGATTATTGCTGGTCCGGCGTATATCATCATATCCTCATGTAAAACTCTTGATAATTTTCTTTGTTGGTTTGAAGCATATCTTATTTTAGTAAAGCTAGTACCTTGTATTATTCTGTGTTAACTAGAGTCTTCAGGGGTAGTTCTTAATCTTACAACACTTCCTTTGCTTTAATAATTCCCATTAAAGTGACATTTCATTTTATACTGCGAAGAATTAAAAATCACTACTTATCAATGCGACTAACCGCTTTGGTCGGGACAAGCTAATCGCCGATACCGCCTTCCTATTTAGATTGGCAGTTCCCTGCGACTCTTTTCTCTCGCCCACTCCTCGACGTCTTCTGACACACAAACGCCTCGACTGTTTTTCTGTTCAGTGGCATGGAGCCGTTCTCGAGCTCCTGAATCTACGACTATTGCTCTGTTTATCTTGCATCCGCCCCAAGAACATTTTCTCAATCTCAAATCGCTTCTTCCCACCCTCCAAACAGCTACCTGCTCAGCGGCATGGCTTCAGCTGCCACCAACGGCGCGACCGCTGCCAACTCTCTCTCCCAAGCTTCAGGAAGCCGTAACGCAGTCCGACAAACTCGTACGAATCCATCTCGCGTCTCAAAGACTGTTGCTCGCTCGTTTCCTTACTACGGCCAACAGTCCGCAAGCGAGTCTTCTCAGACGGCCCATGTCCCCCATGGCCTCTACCCAGCTCTTACCCATTTCACCGATGCCATTACAGCGCTACCACGGGAGTTTCGCCGTCACAACTCGCTCTTGAAAGAAGTGGATGCGAAGGCTTGGGCTTTGGAAGATAATTTACACCAGCTGCTTTTGTCAGCCTCGGAGTCGCGGCCGGTGCCTTTTCCTGCTAACCCGGCGCCGATCGTGGACGGTGTGGTGAGGGACTATGGTCAAGTATGTTTGCATCTTGTCTATTTTCTGACGTTACTTCCAATTGGGCACTTTTATGTCTTCAATTCAGCAGATAACTGACTTATTTATTCCCGGCTTACCAGAACGATCCGCAAACCGCCGAGTCGCAAGAGAGCAAGCAACGCCGGCAACTTTTCGATCGTATTAGACGCACCTTGTCTGATTTAATGCTGACCGCCGACGAGAAAAATCATGTGTTAACAAATGCGAATGAAGTGCTGGACCACCAATTATATCGCCTCAATGCCGTTTATCCATACATTTCAACAGAGGTCAGCGAGGAGGCAAGACTGGGCAGTCTCACCCACTGGGCCTATTCAAATCGCGCCGCTGCTAAGGCCGCTGCTAAGACAACAACGAACGAGCGCCCTCGCCGCGAAGCTGCGACGGCTACCTCGCATCTAGTTCAAGCTTTGCAGGAAGCAGACGCAGCAGCTAATCGAAGCGAGGCTCGGCGTGAAGCAGTGCGCAAGCAGCGCCGCGGCCATGTCGATTCAGACTTTGATGAGACGCGTCCCACAACTCATCGCAAGAATGCTGCCAAATCTCGTGCAGCTGCTGGCGACAGTGCAGACTCGGGCACTGCTGCCGTTAAACGGAGGAAAATTGCGGAAAAGCCTGTTTCCATACAGGCAGGTGGTGCTGCAATGGAACGTTCTGTTAGTGCAATGACAAATGGCGGGCGTACAGCTTCAAAGGATGGAGCTGGCGCCGAGGTGAAAAAGAGGGCGCGCGCACCAAATGCCGTTTCCACTGCTGGTCGCAAGAGGTATGTCGTAGTCCAGTATATGTTTAGGACACTAACATATGATTGCCTGTTACTAATTATCATGCGCGACTATCTAGGAACAACACATTGACTTCAGCTGTGGACTCTCCTTCGGCGTCATCACCACCAGTCGTTGGCACATTCAACCCTCCTAGGAGTGCTCCCAGTCCAGGACCCAGGCCACAATCTTCACGAGCTCAACAACCTGCCACGCAATCTAATTCTCGCCAGCGTCCGCCTTCGTCTTCCAGTCGTGTAAATAGCAGCAGTACGTTCCCCGGACCCGGAGATATCTCGCTCGGTATCCCCTCTAACTCGACATCAGTTGCAGATAAACCGCTGGATTCCAAGGCCAATGTTTCGACAGAGGACCCCAACAAAGAGAAAACTCCTCAAGCTTTCCCCGGAGATGCGCGGCCATTGGATACCAAGAAGGACAACTCGGATACAAAGTCAAGCCTGTTGGTTGTTGACAAGGATGATCGACCTGAGGTGAAGCCAATCGCTACGACTAATCTTACCGAGCAGATGTCCCCTGCCCTGTCTACGGTTGTGCCCACAAAAGGACGGTCTTCGAAAACATCCACGCCTGTGGTGTCTACATTTGCGGAGTCACAACCTCGGGCACGATCTTCCCGGAACAATTCAGACGCCGCTCCAAAGCGTAGTCATAAGAAGACCGGCAGCGTATCGACAGCGTCGTACAAAGCCAAAATTGCTGTTCGAGAGGAAGAGGATTCATCTCGTGAGGGTGATGACGAAGATGACGAGAGTGAGCCTCGCTACTGTTACTGCAACCAGGTCAGTTTCGGGGAGATGGTTGCATGCGATAATGATGCTTGTCCGACGGAATGGTTCCATCTGTCGTGTGTCGGATTGACCAAGCCGCCTGGAAGGAATGGTAAGTTTGTCAAGCTTGTCCTTTGTCTTTCGACTTAGAGTAATACAGAAGCTGACTGGGTTAGTGAAATGGTTCTGCACCGAGTGCAAGGAGAACATGAAGCGTGGTCGGATTTCAGCGCGGTGATGGACGGAGATCGGGAAATGTACATACTTCTACTCAGTTACGACTATATAGACATGGCAAATATGATTTGTTTTTCGAATGCGAGGAGGTTTCCCAAAGCACATGAAGCGTAACGTAGCAATGTGATGATCCAGTAATGGAATACCCCCTATGTATAGAATAGAGAAAGCCACATAGTTTGGATCATCCATGGGACAGCCGGGGGCAACGGATATAAGGTCAGCTGACCAGCTCCTGGCGGGCGCGGAGGTCACGAGGCACGCCGGATCGAGCAGCAGCAGCCGTCTGACTCTCTTGTTTTGTTGAAATTGCGAGAAACTACCCCAGACTCCAGAACTTACCTAACAGCTATTGACGCCATTCGTCTCCAGCCGGCCCATTACGTATTCTTTTGCTGCGCCTATTAGTTAGGACACCAAGTCCTTAGTGCTGCTGCTAATGCCCAAGGCTCCAGTCCTGAGTCTAGCACTGCATACTAGTCGATAGTACGAGCATAGAACAGGTACGGAACATGCTTCCAGGCCCGGCGTGCAACTTTGTACAGCATGAAGCAGCAGCCGGGGAGCCCTCCTGAGGCTTATGGGGTCCATTATTCATTATGGGAGGGCCCTGGCAAGGTTCAAGGTAGAAGACTAGAATGCGGAGAAGCGACTCAGTTCTGCCAATAACGAACAGCCCAGACTCCACGATCTTCTGAGAACATCCATGCACGATCGGTGCAATTTGTCGTCAACGGTTTTCATTATGTCACGGAATCCAGCGAGCTCATGTTGGTTGGCGATGCGCGCGTTGCGTTTTGATGAGACTGTGTGCCTTGGTTCGATTTCATATTGCACAATCACACTCTGTAAAGACAACACATGAAACTGCCAATCGTCTCACCGTATGTCGTGTCTTGCCTGTATCTCGTATCGTGTACCTTCAGAGGGATGTATCTTGTCCTCCCAAGCTGCCGGTATTTGCCCCTTGGCCCGAAAGTCCCCCAAATGGGTCAGTCATGGCAAATGGAGGCAAACAAGCATTACCACTACGTAGAAAGAGTGCCACCTACCTAGCAGTGCCATGGCGCTCTCGACCGGCCCCGCTGGCCGGATACAAATCCAACCCAAAATTCTTTGGAGCGTCCGGCTCGGACGGCTCCAGTTTTTGTATACAAAACTGTCGAACAAAAAAAAAATCTCTGAGTCACAATATGGATCCATCCTCATAAAGCCGAGAAGTAGTCATGTGGCCATTTTTAAAGACGATTTACCTGCCAGCTGGCATAGCTCCTTCCTAATAATCTTACGCCATCAGCGAAAAATTTTCTTAATCGAGCAGAGACAGCAAGTGCTTTCTTTGGGTCCGACGGCAGCCGCGCGCCCGCTTTGGAAGCAGCAACAACTTCTGGCACCATACAACCCATTCTGTGACTAACAACATCTCCTCTTGCTGCACCTAGTTGCTCGTGGCCCCTCCTCGCACGCCGTGTTCCCCTTGTTTGGAGCTTCGTCTAATTTATGCAAAAATAATCCGGGGTAGCACTTGTGACTGTATCCGCGCTCAATTATTGGCCTGGTGGCGCCCGTTTGTTGCCGTGTGCTCTGTATAAGAAAACGGGTGCTCCCGTCAACACCTGCCACCATGGAGTCATCTCAAAGTCCAGCCAGACCTTTCTCTTCCTCCTTAGCCTCTGCCTTGTCCAAAGCAAAAGAGCTTCCCTTCAGAGACTCGTCCGAGTCCCGTTCAAGATCCCACTCCAGGTCGAACAGTGTGCGTCGTGCGTCGTTTGGATCTATCAAGGAAGACGCAGACGGCATCGCACAGAGCTTCGTGGACACCACCAAGCTGTCCGAGGACCTGTCACAGCTTAGCAGCGCCGCCGACATGACTGCTGCTGTCGACCAGATGCCCGACTTCTGCTGCCCTTGCGGCGGCTTCATGGGCTGGAAGCAGATCCGTCTTCGAGGGCGGAAGATGAGCAAGAGCTTCAGCGATTTACGGCTTCTAGGCGACAGGAGGTCCTCGACAGGTTGGGCTTGGGACACCGCAAGCAAGCGTCCCACAATCCAAGAGGTGGTCCTAGAGCCAGAGCAGCCACGCCTTACGATCGAAGACCTCCCTGTTGAGGTACTTGGTAGGTCATTTTCTAGCTACAGACAGTACTTTTTCATGCTGACATTGCTACCAGTCCAAATCATATCTTACTTGGCCGTTGATCTTCCACCAAACGGCTATACTCCACGGAATATTGATCTGATTTCTTGCCTGTTGACATCTCGCACTCTCCATTCAGCAACCTTGAGCGTGCTCTATCGCAACATCACTATTCCCCACTCAGTCATCTTTTCCAAGCTATTGAAGCATCTCGTTCACTTCCCAGCATTGGGCACCATTGTTCGACGCCTGGACTTTTCTCACTTTACCTCTGTGGGCCTTGGGCGTACACGGCAAATGAACGCTGAGATTCAAAACTTGACCAACAAAACGCTTTTGCAATGCTTGGATCTGCTTCCGAATTTGATGGAAGGTCTGTTCCAGGAACATCTGGAGACTGATATCGATGCCGCTGTGGTTCGAAAGATATTTGCCGACCTACCCAAATTGCGAGCTGTGGACTTTTGTGGCTGCTCTTCAACAGCTTTCTCGACAGGGTTCTTGGAAGCTTTTACGACGACTTCTGATATTCCTCTGTATATGACACAGTTGAAGAGACTATCCTTACACGAGTGCAGTGGTTTGTCTTCGGCGGTCTTCGAAAAGATACTCCCACGATTGATCAACGTGACTCATCTGGATCTTGGACGAACCCAGGTCACGGAAGCAGCCCTGCTTTCCTTGCCAGATACCGCTCAGCTGACACATCTGAATCTCTCGAAATGCTTGCGATTATCAGGTCCACAGGTTGTGCGATTCCTGACAACTCATCCTGCCGTTAACGAGTCATTGGTCTACCTTAATTTGATGACCGATCCTTCTCGCTATCGTCTACTTGAGTCAGACGACGTGACTGCTCTGCTCCCGAGGCTGCCATCAACTCTCAAATCTTTGAATTTGAACGGTGCTCGAATCACCTCCGAACACGCGCCGCTTCTACTTCCTCTAACCAAACATCTAGAGGAGCTGGCGCTTAGTGGCGCGGATTTATCTACCAGTGATCTAAATTCGTTTTTCGTCGCTCCCAACTCTCCAGAGGCCGAACTATCGTGGCAACCACCATCTCTTCATTACATGGACTTGAGCAAAGTACCATCCATTTCTCTGTCAACATTATTCAACCCTAGGCTTTGCGTGCTCGTCTCTCCACAAAGTGTGCCGCTGGAAGTGATCGAACTAAGCGACAAGCTAATCACTCCTCTCCGTGACCGCACGAAGTCCGCCAAGTCGAATGGATGGTCCCTTCGGGAACTCGGTCGCAGAGGCTGGTATGTCAGAGAGCCGACCAGAATCGACTCTGAAGACGCGCAACCCATAGATGATGGGTCACGCTGGTGGAAGATGGGAGCTCGCTGGTGGGGAATGAGAAAGATTCCTATCAATTTTGGCGAGGTTGGAGGCATCTATGGTCACTACATGTTTAAGAAGTGAGCCATCATCAACAGCAAAGCTGTCCTCTCTAAGGACTGATTCGCTTGCGCGGTCCCTCTATCGTATGGATATATTGCATGCCTTTTAATAGCGAGCGAGGTGTTGATGGCATTTTGAGTGTTTTACAAAAGTTTTCGGACGACTGAACGACTTGTACGATTCGACCATGGCATTACTTGCAACATTTTCACTGGGCGCTTTCTTGCTTGCTTGCTTTTTTGCTTCATATGCCTTTCTATTTCGCTTAGCGTTGTTGTATTGACATGAAAAGTCCTTTTGCATGGCTGATTGATTAAAAGTTTACTAGTGATAGTTATATGCAGCGTTTATCTCATCTCATCAATTCATTGCTAGCCACTCACTTTCATTCCAGTAGCAAATTCATATAACTCCTTGTAAATTATGTGTAGTTGTGTTCTGATACTGGGTGACTCTTGTAGAACTATAGGGCACGTGACCCGACAGCTCCAACGGCTGGCGGCGGGCACTCTTTTTGGTGAGGTGAACCTCAACCCGAAGCTCTCTTTCTTTCACCAACTTCAGCTCCTCTGGCCCTCCACCACGCCACAGAGGCCACGAACCTGGGTGCGTTTCCCATTATATCGACCTCACACATACAGCCTAGATTATATCTCCAGATGGAAGGTGGTGGTGGGGGAAGTAGCGTTGTTATATATCCGGTTTCAGCACCGTGAAAACAATAACTTCACTGGTCGACTGTTAGGCTTCACCTCGAAATGGCAGCTCCATCCGGCTCGGCTTCGTACAAAAAGAAAGACGGCACCTTGACGGTCTCGAAAGATCACAAGTCGATATCATGGATTCCGGCGGCCGGTGGTGCTGGAGGCGCGGTGAGCGTGCCTGTCCAGAACATGACCAGTATGTGTTTAGAACAAAGTGAATGCAGAATATGTATAGTATCTGACATGAATCTTCTCTACAGATCTACAGCAGACGCCCGCGACTAGTGCAAAGGTCATGTTGAAGATCTTTGCCCAGCAGAACGAGACCCAGGAACAATACGTCTTTACTTTTACTTCTGGCGCCAACGCCCGTGCCGAAGCCGATGCCATCAAGGATGTTCTCAGCGCTGCTATTGCAGCGGCCAAGGCTGCTTCTGCGCCTGCTCCGACTGGGACGCCGACCGAGGGGCTCTCTGCTGCGATGGCCATGGCGAATGCGATTTCGTCTGCAGGCACGGGACTATCGGCGTGGGATAACGATGACAGGTTGAAGACGGATGCTGAATTGCAGCAGTCCCTACTCAAATCCGATGAAAACCTGCAACGGATGTTTATGGAGTCTCTCCGCACGCGGCCGGAGACGCTGTCAGTCGGCCAATTTGCGTCCCAGTTCTGGTCAAGTCGAGTCCATCTGCTACGAGCGCATGCGATAGAGAGAGCGCAGACGCGCGGTTCTTACAA
This sequence comes from Talaromyces albobiverticillius, assembly GCA_023721895.2. Lineage (NCBI taxonomy): Eukaryota > Fungi > Ascomycota > Eurotiomycetes > Eurotiales > Trichocomaceae > Talaromyces > Talaromyces albobiverticillius. Next base: position 5,214,567 of record JAMBUR020000001.1, on the reverse strand, counting down.
TGTTCTGTCGTCCTTGAAACCCCGTACAGATAACAACGTCACAAAACTCAACATCACCAAGGAGCAGATTCAATTAATTTTCAACCAACACCCTCTAGTAAAGAAAGTGTATGACGAGAATGTTCCGAAGCTGAGCGAGCAGCAATTCTGGTCGCGGTTTTTCCAGAGTCGGCTTTTCAAGAAATTGCGAGGCGAACGCATATCAGACTCGGATCCTACGGATGCTATTTTGGATAAGTACCTTAAAGTCGATGAACATGCCGACCGAGTTAGCGAGACTCAGGTACCGCATTTCATCGATCTTGCTGGAAACGAGGTCAACCACAGTCAACGGCAGGGAAATCGCCCGGATTTTGACATGCGACCCGCTTCGATTGAGAAAGTTCCTATTATTCGTACCTTGAACGCACTTAGTGAGAAGATCATGGCCAATGTAGCCCCGGCTGACGGCGACCCGTCTGCGCCAATTGGAATGGACGAGGAAACATACAATCAACTTCTACTGCGAGATCTCAAAGGCGATGAGGAGCAAAGCCGTATTAAACTCAACATTCGTGATCAGAGTCGGTTTTTCGGTCGGGATAACGAAAAGGATGGCAAGGAAATGGAGAAAATTCCGCAGCGCGATCCGAAAGAGATCATTGTAGCTTTGCAGACAGATTTAAACCAAACTTTTCCCGTTGACGGCTCGTTTCATCTTGGAAAGATTGTCGAGCCGGACGACGACGAAGATGATGAAGAAGACGAGACCAAAGCACGCCAGATTGTTGGGTCGAAGATAAATATGCAGCGAGCCTCGACTGAAATTTTTGACGTTATTCGGGAACGAAGAGCACAGGCAGACGTTACCTCGGACACAGGCACTTGGGGTTTGTCATCAACATTATTTGACCGTTTGTCCCTGACGCATGCCACATCCACCGAGTTCTTAAACCAGTTTTGGAACGCCTTCTTATCGGGGAACCCAGACCGCGCAGGCGAACTTGCATCCTTGGTCGAGTCCTTGAACCGGGCATTGGAGCGTATCAAGGCTGTAGCAACAGATGCAGAAACCGAGAAAGAGGCCGAGATCAACAAACTCAAACAGCATGCTCGTGATGTGTTTGCACAGACGAAGAAGAAGATTCGGATCAACCTGGCTGGTGTTGGCGGTGGTGAAAAGGTGGTCAACCAACTGCTCGGTCCGACTATATCAGCTTTGAAATTGGCTATCGACAAGTACAAGGAGGCGCTGTCTGAAGCGACGGCGGCTGCTGCTCGAGAGGACTCTTTAGCTCCTTGAACTATTAAAATGTATTCTATATATTAATGACTCGTGACGACTTGCCGGACAATTTGCTGACTTTGGCTGGTGTCTTGCATGTAAAATAGCTTTAGAAATGGATATTCAGGTATTTTTGCTGAAATAATTAATCCGACTCCTAAGGATGTACGTGTAGTGGTTGACATCGGCATGTCGAGGCACGCCCCGGATTTTCGGCGGAACCATCCGCCCACCTCCTCCGCCCAACTTGTAACCACAAACAACTACCTACACAGCACACGACACCAGCCAGCCCGTCGCCTCTCTTCGTCGTCGACCGAGACAGTCGACTACTGTGATCTGCATTCACTAGATCACGAATTCAGAGCAAAGGCAGTGCTCATGGAGCATCGTGCTTGCAGCTCTTAGCGCCACGTCGACATCACCGCATCCTCGCGTCCACCCTTCCCCTCACTCAGCAATCAGTCAACAAGCATATCGACGTTTAAGTTATATAGAGTGTACGACATTTAAACAATATTCTTCTAATTTTTTCCTACGTCACACCTGAAAACAAGCAACCATGTTGTCCTCCGGCTTCGCCAATGCCTCCGTCTCCAAGCTCCTCGTCATCTCCATAGTCGCCTCGTCAATCGCACTGTCGATATTCGACGCAAAGCATCTCGCACATATCCTTGTGGATATTCACTTGTGGCGATATGGCCAGTTTTCAAGAATCTTTCTCTGGCAAGTAGCGGGGTATGCCAATTCGACCGAGGTCTTGTTCGCGGCCATGCTGGCGTATCATTTGCGAGTCATTGAGCGGGTTTGGGGGTCTAGGAAGATGGCTGTAAGTTTCTCTCTCTCTTTCTTGTAAAAGACAAGACCGACTGACAGATTGCGTTTTAGTCGTTCATCGTGACAGTCCTGCCGTACACCACTGTTATCACACCCGTCCTTCTTGCCCTCGTGCTACGACCGCTTTCATTCGGTGCGCTGAATTATCTACCTTCCGGACCGACGGCGGTTATATTCGCTCTTCTGGCACAGTACCATGCGTCCATTCCTCATACATTTAAATATCGCATTTCTACACATGGGGGAAGCACAAGCCGGAGGAATAATACCACCACGTCGACGAACGAGGGCAGCAGCGATAACAGTGCCAATACTAATAACAATAAACGCTCTTTGACAATACTTCTATCAGACAAATCAACAACATACCTTATTGCCGCGCAGCTGGCCTTGTCGCAGTTCCCAGCGTCGCTTCTGCCGGCATTCGTCGGCTGGGCAGTTGGGACTGCATGGAGAGGTGATATTCTGCCTGCATCTCGCTGGAGGATTCCAGCTTGGGTTGTTGGAGAAGAGAAGCCTAGACGGTCTGCGAGTGCCTCGGCCGGTGCTGCCGGTGCCGGTGCTGGCGGAGAGGGAGAGGATGGCGAACGATATGCAGATTTACGGAGACGATTGGATGCTGCAGCTGCAGCGGCTGCTCAACAGGGCGCTGCTAGCAGTGGCGTGGAAGGCTCTGCGGGACAAACGCAGCGGAGGCCATTGTTGGAACGATTCAGGGGTGCTTTTTAACAGTGATTGATTGAACGATATAAAACTGATATATATTGAAATAAATTCTGATTCAAGAGAAACCGCCTTTCTAGGTACTAGATTATGTTACAATTTATCCCGATGTTCACGATTCCTGTCCTGCTCTATATCCTTTAGGCTTGTATCCTGTTCACCCAAACCCTCATCCCACCGTTACCACCCCTATTCATCCGCAGAAAATACGGCACAAAGGTCAACTCTTTGGCCGACTCGCTATAGTTCCATCCCTCGGAGCCATACAATGAAGACCAGTTGGGATTAACCAATTCCTTGCCAGGTGAATTCACCTTCACGACATCTTCCACAGAAGCAATCGTGGCAACTGGAGCGTCAGCCACGGGGCCATTAGCAATCAAGGCAATATTATCAATGTCAACGCCAGGATTATCAACATCTTCAATGCAATAGACCAATGGTCCACGCATGATGCAGATTTGGTCCTTGCCTGTTTTCGGGTTTGCGTACACTTTGCGCGGTTGCAGAGGGAAGGTTAGGGCTATGGTAGTGTTGCTAACGGCGGGGAGGTAAAGATATCCATCCTTGAGTTCACCGGGGAATGAGCAGGAGTAATTCGAGGATGCCCAATCGGGAATCCTGAGGGCGAGTTTCACGGCATTAGGGCCTTGGACCTTGATCTGAATGTCGCCTGCCCAGGGCAGATTGGTTGTCTGCGAGACCACTGTTCCTCCACTCTCCGGCACGACAAAATCACTCGCAATCCAGAGATTGACAGCGACTAAATCCTCCTGATAGGAATAGATCAACGATTCCAGCTGTCCCAGCAGTTTTGCGACATTCGGCGGACAGCAGGCGACTTCAAACCAAGTACTGCGCTCCTTCTTGTGACCAGTAAATGTCCTCAACGGGTTCTCGTAGTAGAACGATTTCCCATCCAGACCAACAGCACCTAGAAAGCCATTATACAGGGCAACCTCCATGACATCCCCATATTCGCCCTTGAGCTGCTGGCGCAATAGCTTGGAGCACCATACGATCAGCGCAAAAGTAGCGCAAGTCTCGGCATAGCAGCCGTGGCTTTCTTCTGTGTCTCCCAGGAAATAATCTGGTCCGAACCCTTCCCATTGTCTCATTGCGCCGAGCGCACCGGTGATGTACAACTTTTTGTCGACTGTGCTCCGCCATAGACGGTCTAGGGCTTCTTTGACTTGCACGTCGCCCGTCAACCGGACGTATTCCGAGGCAGCTGTGACAAAGTACATGGCGCGCACGGAGTGGCCTTTGATCTCATCTTGCTCAACGAGCGGTGCGTGCGCTTGATGGTATGCATAATCACGTGGGTGTCTATAGGTAGGGGGCATTTCGCAGCCGCCCATACCCTCGTATGGATCACCTCCTCGGGCGCGTGCCTCGTGGTCATAGAATATCTCGCCATTAGCATCCTTCTGGCCGCGCTCCAGGATAAAATACTTGGCTAGCTTCAGCGGCAAAGGATCCTTGGTGAGCTCGTAGAGTCTCAGCAGGCCCAGTTCAATCTCTGGATGTCCAGGGTAGCCATGGAGTTTGCCGTCTTCAGGACCGAGTACTGAATCAACATGTTTCAATGCCTTCATGACTGGTTCCAAGAGTCGTCCACTATCCGTCAGAGTCTCATATGCGACGCAGGCCTCTACCAAATGGCCTAGACAGTACAATTCATGCATATCTCTGATATTCGTCCACCTCTTCTGCACGCCTCGGACTGTATAGTACGAATTGAGATAGCCATCCTCATGCTGAGCAGCGCGAATCATATCAACCGCCTGCTCGACCTCTTGCCGCAACTTTGTAGCATTCTCCTCTTCTTCTGCGCTATCTGAATGCTTTTTCATGAGGAAGTAACACGCGGCTTCGGTGACTTTGTAGATGTCCGAATCCCAAAAGGCGTGCGGCTTGACCTCGTGGCCTTCCTTCCATGTTAGACAGTACCAGTGACCCAGCGACTTTTGGGCATGGATGATTGCTGGGATTGTGATGAGGCGAGAGCGGGATTGCATCGATGTCCAGAATGTGGAGGTGATGTTGACATCGCAAACTGCGCCGGGTGAAGCCATTCTTCTCTCTTTACTTAAATCCTTCTGATCAATTTTTCTTGCCTTCCCTTCCTTCGGTATCTAACCCGTAATATATTATTAGCAGTATTTATAGTTAATTAATGAAAGAAATATGTTATTCTTATATCTTCCTTCTGCATGTCTCCTTAGGGTAATAAGCTGGAGGGGTTCCTGACCCCGCCGCGACGATAAACCCCAAACAGGCAATAATCCGGCGAACACGTTTTTGCCCGATTTGGATATCTATCTCTCATGGAGATTATTCTTGGACAACTGGTTAGGGCTAGGGCTAGGGCTAAGCGTGCAGGCTTGGATTCAAGGCACAATTCACATTCAGACTGGAACTTGTCTTGTAAATGAAGTGAACAAACACTATTGGATTTGGTCATTTCGCAATAACGAGTATGTGCTTCCAAGAGATACAGTGCTAACACCCTCCCCTAAGCATTATACCTACCGTGTGTCCGCAATAACTTGTAAATATCTGGTATCCTTCTCATGGAAATATTATGGATAAATACTATTTTCTTTATATGAGTTACCTGCAGGAGGCCTTCGAATCATCTTGGTTATTTATTTAGTTGGGGAGGCCTCCTGCAAGGATTAATATATTTGCACGCAAACTGTTCTAGAAAATTTATATAGTGTTATGTACAGCACATGGCTGACATCTTCATTACCTAGGTAGCCCGCAGGCCGTCGTGGTACCTGGTGCTATTGATGCGTACTACCCAGCTATGATCAGTCATTGTATCTGGACGAGACTGGACACTGCTAATGATAGATACTTACTCTGCGAGTATTCCCCATGGGTGGCAGCATAGGGAGAGAAGACTGGGGCCGAGGGCCAGACCAGCAGATGAACAGCCATTGCGGTCGGCGATGCGATGCGTTGGGTATAAAGCAGAAATAATTAACCATCAGCACTTCATTCTCACGTACTTGGAAATAAAGATTATTGCTGCGAGTGGAAAATTAATACCTTAAAACCGATATAGCGTTCTCTGGAGGGAATCACGACATCTTGAGATTGTCGATTTGATTTTTCGATTACTCGAAGGAAGTCAGATGTTACTTGCTCTACAAGCTTTAACTACATTAGACGACAGTCTACTATTTCAAAGGAATGGCTTGCATGACAGGGCACCAGGACATGAAAACGTAGAATGATCGGTTCTTGCCTGTGAAGTACAAAACCACTACCATCCTATTTTACAGGCTCCGGACCTTGATTTCACCTGGCAAGAGTCTAAACAGGAGCCTCGAGGAAAGTGTAAGCCATTCAGATCTGGAAACGGGCAGTTGAAGAACAAGGCCAGCGCAATTGGTTTGATAAAAAACTGTATGAACTAGAGTACTAGTCTTTTGGACCGAATAATTGATATATCAGACAAACGAGCATGATAGTGCTATACTAGATAGCAGGGCTTTTCCTGCCTACGAAGTGGTACTGACCATGCAATCACTGCAGCAAGCAATCAGTTCTCGCAGCCTATCATGAGACATGACAGGGGCATACACCATAGCAGCTGCAGATAGTGATACTACATTAGCCCATAACTACCCTGTTATTATTTGCAATCGAAATTCACTCTGACCGAGAGATAATTTTCCGATTCTCAGGGATAAACAAAAAAAAATCGGAAGACTGCCCTCCGACAAAGTCAAGTTAGGGCAAAACTAGTCCCTTTTAGTACGTGGATTAGTTACGGTACGAGGGAAAATTTCCAGTACGCAGACCCACCGCTAACTCACTAGCGGACTTAGTAAATTTGGTATCGGTGTGACAACGTTACACTTCTGACGTCATCGCGCATTCCCATGGATCCATAGTATGAAATTACCCAAAGAGGAAACCCTGGTTCGTTTTCTAACTTTTTCTTTTTTTTTTTTCAAAAAGTTTTGAAACGTTGAAACAAAAGCATAAGAATCACGTGAAATTGGTGCTGGGATTACCTCACCATTCTTCTCCGATGGATGCGTATGGTTCATGATGATCCTTTGAGTTCATGTACTACCTCAATCCAGCCGATCGAAATCTGGAAACTAGAAGAGAGAAAATTTTTATTGAAGCTAAGACAAAGCCAGAGCAATCTAGGCTCTATCGATCAACAGGGGGAATTCAATTGATGATGTGGTGGTGGCAAAAAAGTTTCTATTCAGAGGCCGTAAAACTGTATAATTGTTGTAAAAGCAAATCAGAGTTTGTATGTAACCATCGTATTTTGAAGGTTATCTGTCTATCGCCAAGTTCGTAATGGATATCCATGCAAAAATTTTTGTACCAGATGTGCGATAAATAAGAAAGTAGAAGAAGAGGAAATAACGAAAATCGTCATCATCGTCGGATCAATACCCGATCCGTAATCCTTCCCAAAACGCCTCTTGAAAGAAAATCATCCCAATATCCTTTATATCCTTTGAGTAAGAAAAAGAAAAGAGAAGTAAAAAAAAGAGTTACTCGACAGCAGAAAGTCCATCACCGCCGTGCAACACAGGGTTGATCTTTTCGTTCCACTTGAGCTTAAACTCATGGCCGAGTTCCTTGCGAACAACAGCCTTCACAGCCTCCAAAACGTTGTCAAACACGCCAAAGTTGGCCGGGCTGTTGGGGTCGTTCTCACCCGGTCCACCCTGGAACACACCAGTGCGCACCAGACAGGTATTCCAACCGTACATGTTGCCACCAATGATGTCGGATGCCGGGTTGTCGCCAATCATGTAAACATTTTCAGGAAGCTTGTTTTCGTTGTGAATCTCCTCCATCCACGACCTCAGCACCTCATCGGCGTACTTGTAGGTGGCCAATTCAGGCTTGCCGTAGACAACACGCTCGAGGTCCTTGCCCGTCATAGACTTGTAGATGGCTTCGATGGAAATGCGGAATGCTCCCTGGGTCATACGAGGAGGACCCTTGAATTGGGTTGGCATAACCATGTCGCCTTGCGAGAAGTAGATGGGGATGCTGTTGGAGTCGAAGTTTTTCGATTTTGTGGCCAAGTAACCGTCCTCGGACAGGAGCAGGTCGATGATGAGCTGGAAATCGGTAGCGTAGTCCCTTGAATCGGCAAAGACGAGAATAGCGTCAAACTTGACCCGTCTAAAGTCGACTGGGTGGGCTTGGGCACGTTCCTCTTCGGTGAAGCACCTCCAGGGGGAGGCTTCTTGGTCCCAGGCCAGGACGTCCTTCGGGGTGTACACATGCTTGAAGCCGTAGTTCTGGGCAACAGTACGGCATTTGAAGCCTTCACCACCGACGACGAGGACAGTCTCGTAGTACTCAGAGAGAGCCTGCATGGGGGTGTGAGATTGGATGAACTGGTCGACGGAAATCGGCACCTCCAGGATGTCGGACAGCTGCTGGCAGCGCTCCTCTTCAGTCTTTCCACCACCGTTGGTCAAGAGGATGTAAGGGATCTTGATGCCCAATTCGTTGTCACCGTTCAGCATCTTCAAGGACTCCCGAGCCTCGAGGATGGCGTGGTTACCGTGGGCCAGGACACCGTCGATATCAAAGGCAAAGGCCATGTTCTTGGCGGCTTCGACCTTCTCCTTGGCCATGTCTTGGACCTGGGAGGCGAGGATGTCCCGCGACACAGCGGCCTTTTGTGCATCTACGCCAACCATGGAGGACAGACGAGAGGGACGCGGGGAGCGAGGGATGGGCAACGATGTGCCAAAGGAGTTCCGTGAGCCGCGCTTTTCCCGCATGGAGGGCGCCAGGCTCAGGTTGTGCATGTATTGGGAAGCATCGCTAATGGAGCTGCGTGTGGCCGGGATCTCGACCACTTCACTTTCCCGACGACCAGCGTGAGGATCTGAAGGAATGGGGAGCGTATTGCCTTCCAGAGGGGTTGGTCTTGGACCGGATCCGACGGTCACGCTGGGTCGGCCGTCACGAGGAGAGTGAATCTGAGTGAGATCGGCTCCAATGTCGGAGTCGTCGAAGCGAGGCATGTTGCCGGTTTATCTTGGTCTTTCTTTTGCTTTGAGAAGGGTGTATAGAGAGAGAGAGAGAGAGAGAGTATGTATGTATATATGGACGTATAGGGGAGAGCAAATTTTGAAGTATATGAACAATTTTGACGCAATGCAGTAATGAGGAAATAAACAACCATGGATTGGAGGAGCGAGCAGGGTATTTAACTATTTACCATTACCATATTACCATGGACAGGCAGCTGCTGTTCATCATGATTTTGTTAGGGTTGATATCCCATTTGGTAGACCGCGCCGAAAACGGCTTAGTCGCAGCTCCACTGGTCTCGCGGCGTCATCCCTAAGAATTATCGTCATCACCAACCACCGACTGCGAGCGGAACCCCAATTACGTCGACGGGAGATTTTCCCAGGCTACGGTGGCAGTGGCTGCGGTGCTCACCGGTGGATACAGCATTCAAGGTTGAATGGTTCGTCCTATCTCATTGCGCCGCTGTGCAGGAGCCAGCAGGTTGATTGGCGCGGCTCAACGCGGCGAGTCAAGCCTGCGTTTTGATCCCTTCCATAAGGATCGTTCAATTCAGTCAATCAATCAATCTCGGGGTTTCAGCTAGGGCACGATCGGTCGGCTGCCCTCCGGACACGACTCTTGGCTGCTTTTCCTCCTCTATCCGAGTGGCTTGGAAGCCGAGTTTTCGGCATGTGCTTGCTTCTTCTGTATCGTCGATGTCTCTACGTATCCCATCTCCTCCCGCCTTGCTTTTGCGTCTGTACAAAGTACGGGAGGCAGAACGACCAAAAACACATGCAGATTGCATAATCTTCTCCCCCCATACTTCGGCTACTAGCGCGCAGTGTCACTGACGAGACGAGTATAGTCCTGCACCGACCGACGGAGCACTGCACCCCTAGGACTTATAAGGACTCCGTAAAGGGTGCTGAAACCCACGGCTGGTGCATAAGTTATAAGGTATGGGACCCATTGGCCGGTCAGCATGGTCCAGTCAAGGGCCGAGGAAAGGGAAGATGATAAGATTGCAATCCCAAAGACCCATAAAAAGTGGATGGGATGGGTGACATGGAAGTGGACACTGGGCAGCCGTTGATGTTTTGTTGCATGGAAAAATGCATACGAGACACGGAGCAGGGGAGATCTCCATATTATATATGTGTAGATACTGGCCGATGGTGTGCATGTCTCCATAGCTCGCACAGTGCTCCGTACGCACGTCGGAGACGTTGCATAGTGCATACAGGATGAGACTTTGATAGAGGCGTGCATAGGCGGGCAGCCGGCGCGCCACTAGCTCACAGTAAACTGAGTGAACGGCGCCCAGTGGAGGTGCCGGGGGCCCTAAACGCCACTAAAAGCCCCAAAGCCCCAGGGCTCTGCATTAGGGCCAATTATTGCCTTTGTGTTTTATTATGGGACCCGGTGCGACGCTGGTGATGTCACGGCACGTTTGATTCGATGTTTCAGGGAAATTTAATGGGATGGGCCTCAAAAATTGGATTGGATTGGATTGAGTTATTGGAATGAAAGCATTGGCATTGGACAATCGGATTGGATGCTGCGGTGAGATGAACAATAATGTTCGGGCAAAGTAGGAGGAGCGATGTGCGTATTCAAATTACGCGTACTGTATGTATGGAGAGGCAATACATGACGGCATGGTTCACGCAGTCGGAAGTGAAAAATACAACACCCATACCGGCCGATACACGCAGCTTCGATCTGCTGTAGAGTCGGGCGAGGACAAGCCGGAACCGAGCAGACTACGACGTATACGTATAGAAAATAAAATAGAAGAGAAAAGAAAATTGATGATGGAGCTTAGCAAACGAGAACGGAGGACAGAAACGGAGACAAGTGGGCTGGCGTGCTACAATGGTAATTTTGTAATGCTTCACTCAGTATGGCAGAGAGCTACCCCTCCACGCCTCCAGCGGGACTCTTCGCTGCCACCGAATTCTCTCCCTTAAACTTCTTGCCTCTGCTCAATTAACCTTCTATATACACATTTTCTTATATATATACGCATCCTATATATACTCTACCTATACATACACCCATCCGTCCCATATTATATATAGAATAATAACCGTTCATCATGTCCGACGGCAAAACGTTCAAACTGAGCAATGGCGTCACCATCCCCGCCGTCGGTTTTGGCACCTTTGCCAACGAAGGCGCAAAGGGAGAGACCTACAAAGCAGTCATCCATGCCCTGCGCGTTGGATACCGCCATCTAGATTGTGCATGGTACTATCTCAACGAGGACGAAGTGGGTGATGCCCTCCAAGACTACTTTAAAGAGAACCCCGCCGTCAAGCGGGAAGACATCTTCATCACCACCAAGGTGTGGAATCACCTGCACCGCTACGAAGATGTCCTCTGGTCTCTCGAGAACTCGTTGCAGAGACTAAAAACCAGCTACGTCGATCTGTTCCTCGTGCACTGGCCCATTGCTGCCGAGAAGGAGTCGCAATTGAAACCAAAGATTGGACCAGATGGAAAGGTATGCTCTCTTTTCCCCCTCTTATTCAACCTCGGTATGCGTTTATTTTACTGACAATTTGGGTTCAAAAGTACGTCATTCTTAAAGACCTGACCGAAAATCCCGAGCCAACATGGCGCGGACTGGAGAAACTCTACGAAGACAAAAAGACACGCGCAATTGGAGTGTCCAACTGGACCATCAAGGGCCTTGAGCAGCTTGCAACCTTCGCCAAGGTGAAGCCACACGTCAACCAGATCGAGATTCACCCTTTCCTCCCCAACAACGAGCTGATCGACTACCTGCTCAAGCACGACATTCTGCCACAAGCTTACTCGCCACTGGGATCGCAGAACCAGGTGCCGACAACAGGCGAGAAAGTAAGCGAGAACAAGACGCTCAATGCCATTGCCGAGAGTCGCGGCTACACCCTGGCCCAGGTGCTGATTGCCTGGGGTATTCGACGGGGCTACGTGGTGCTCCCCAAGAGCTCTACCCCATCGCGCATCGAGTCCAATTTCAAGACTGTCGAGTTGTCAGATGCCGATTTTGCCGCTGTTAATGCCGTGGCTGATGATCGTCATTTCCGCTTCGTTAATATGAAGGATACTTTCGGTTATGATGTCTGGCCTGAGGAGGCCAAGGCTGCCATTTCTACCTAATTCATTACGATTTTGTTCTAAAAAAGAGATGATTCAGATGATTCTTAATAAGATTGTTTTTCGGTTTATCATTTTTTTTTAGAAAAAGGAAAAGAATAACTATACGAGATAGAAGTTTATTTCACGCGGGGTAATAAAGCACAAGACAAGAATTAATTAAATTTAATGACCTGCTACCCAACTAAAGTAGCTCTCACATTTTCTGCACTATGGTCAGGGATGATCGACGAGGACATCTACACACCATCAGGAATCTTGGAAATCAAGAAAATCAGGGAATTGGGCAATCGAAGAACCAGGGGTCTGCCGGGATCTGCTCCCACATACTACGTAGCCAGGTCAATGCGTTGTGTAGGTATGCCCTGACCTATATATGCAATATTATGCATGGATCATTTTGTAGGGTTGCTTGCATGTAGGTAGGTAGGTAGGTAGGTAGGTAAGCAGAGCTCAGTTGTTATGAACAACCTATATGAGACTAGTTATTGCTTTATGCGAGCTGGGTTCGTAACAGGCTTCGTATTAAATGATGTCAATCGAGCAAAAAAATATCTTGAGATATGCTTTCAAGGCCAAACAACCGTCTAGCAAATGCCTATTTTCGTACATTGACTTGTTTCTTGATTTCCCCTTCAAGCCACGCATCTGGCTTATAGACACCCTTGTAGCGAATACAGCAGCCACATTCTGCAGTACAACGTCCATACACTCCTTTTTTCCTCCATATAGACAGCCCATGTACTTTAAGCACTTCTAACGGCTTCTCGCAGCATCCGCATTCTCTTCCACAGCATCCACCACTCTCGGAACAATGATTCCGTGCCTGTACCCAGGAATATGGCTGTCTTCTTGTAATGAGCGAGTACTGCGGTTTCTGGTCCATCACGACATCTCTCGAGAAGGAGTTATCCTTGAAAGTGGACCATAGCACTCGCATTCTTTCCTGAGGCACCGGCCTTGCACTCGAATGATGTTCGCATTAACTTCTTCCAGTTCCTTAACTACTCCCTGATTTTGAGGCTCCAAGTCTTTCTCTTCTTGAAGTTTTTGTTGTTTTTGATTTTGCTGCTGTATAGCTGCTATTATTCTCATCTGTCGATCTTTGAGATACCTCTCCCGCTGAAGCAAGACAACGCCTTTATGCAATTCAGCTTTATAATCCTTTGCCCACTTGCGTGCTTTATCGCGCGAATGTTCTCCGTACCAACCCTTATTCCAGCCTCGTATAAATATACCTACCGGATACAAGTGGCAGAGGTCAAAAAGTTGCTCGATCATTTTGTAGGTTTGTATTTGACCTGTTCTCCCTTGTCCCGGGTGATGCAGGATTCGGAGGAGAGAAGAAGGCTTTTTTTTCTTATATAGAGGCGACTTGTATATAATCTTATAGTTTAATCCGGCTGACCAGCAGTTGACGCCAACACCATTGCTGCCTGGTCCAAACCTTGGATTCATATCCGCGTTACTATATCGGTATATGTGATCGTGAGTCAATTAGGACGAAATCACGTAGGTCAGCTTACGAATTCCGCCAATTTTTAGTAGTAGATGGGAGTATTCCAAAGCTCTATATCTAGTTAGCGACATCGTGAGCGAGAGAGGAACAAAACACCTTGCATTCTTTCCACTTTTCTTTCCCAAGCATCAGACGGCACAACATAGAGATACTACAAGCCTTTCCTTGTCTCGATATACCTTTTTAACCCTTGTCTTTTTTCTTTCTGTTAGTACATCATGTCGTGGTTGAAGGAAATATTCACCCCCGGCCTCTGGTGGCGCCTACTCTTCTTCGTGGTCATGGTGGACATCGTGGTCTCTTTGCACCAGCTATTCATGTAAGAACAAACTATGATAATACATTATAATCTTGACGCTGACTGTGTTCATAGCGCCATATGCATCCCTCGAATGCAACGGTACTACGGTCTTCCTCCTTACGATCGAAAAATTGAAGAAAAAGATAAGTGGGTGTTGATATCGGGCCGCGTCCCGAGTAACCCAAATTCAGCCCAAGAGAACGGCAACAGAAGCGCCAGGGGTCAGTGGAGGTGATTACCCTTGATATTCCGCGGTTGATTTACTTGGTAGATGTGGTTAATATGTTCAAACATCCTTGTTGCAAGTACTCCGCTGTTGCTTTTTCACCGTCATTAGGTATAGTCTTGTTACCGTCTTCCGCTCTTTTCATAGAAAGATGTCTATCTTCAGCCTGGCTGCCTTTTATAGCCTTTCTATTCATCTTGCCATCAATGTTAGGCTTTTCTTCTATCTGATTGGAGACTGTCACGATAGCTGACGTCAAGAACATGAAGATATTTGCTGCCGTAGCCCTAAGGCAGCCCGAAGAGGCTTAGTGGATCGTCATCGTGGGGTTCTCCGGGCTTAAACAGTGGGGCTCGGCGGAGTTAGCGCTAGCGTCGGCGGAGTTACTTGTTGATGCCTTGGTGCCTTGATATACCACTGCTATTTCTACTGCTATATCTTCCCCCTTTCGCTTGCTATTGAACAGCGCTTTTCAATTATCCTGTCTCTCGTATAAGCTACTCTGCAGCCATGGCTTCAAAAGACGACGTGAACTTTGTAAAACCTCCCAAGCCTCCCTTCAGCAGCTTGTGGACTCAGGCGTTCCCTCCATGGCCCAAGTTTACTGAAAAGAACATTACAGATCAAAGCGGCAAGGTATGATAAGTCCATAGAAAATCCGAATTTGCTTACTCTTACGCACTCTCTCACACTAGGTCTTCATTGTGACGGGCTCCAACACCGGCGTTGGGAAAGAAGTAGCCCGGATTCTCTATTCCAAGAATGCAAGAGTCTACATCAGTGCTCGCTCAGAAGAAAAGGCAAACAAGGCTATTGAGGACATCAAGAAAGCCTGGCCCAAGTCGACAGGGTCGCTGATCTACCACCACCTCGACTTGGCAGATCTATCAACCATCAAGACATCTGTGGAGAAGTTTACGCAAAATGAAAGCAAACTCCATGGGCTTTTTAACAATGCTGGAGTTCAGGCAATCACCGCCGAACCACCCAACAACGTCACGGCTCAAGGCCACGAAATTCACCTGGGAGTTAATGTCCTTGGTTCTTTCCTCTTCACCAAGCTCCTAACCCCAATGCTGGTTGCTACGGCAAAGACGGAGCCTCCCAACACTGTTCGTGTGGTTTGGGTCTCTTCTATGGGTTTAGAAGTGTGTGGCGAAGAGCATTACGGTATATCTACAAATTATCTCAAATACTGGCCCAAGATCAAGCCATTAGTACGATATGGAGTTAGCAAAGCGGGTAATTGGTTATATGCGGTCGAGTTTGCCAATCGATACAAGGCAGACGGCGTTGTCAGTGTTCCGTGCAATCCAGGACACCTTCGATCGGATCTCTACCGTGATGGTAGCTTCTTATTTAAGCTCCTTATCAACACTTTTGTTGCTTATCCTGTGGTCAACGGAGCATATACAGAGCTCTATTCTGCATTATCGCCTGACATAACTATTCAAGATTCGGGATCTTGGGGTAAGTGGTTATTCTTGTTATCATTATTGTTTCGCTATTTTTACCAAGGCTGACACTTTCTTTTTGCAGTTGTCCCATGGGGAAGAAAATACGCACTGCGGAGTGATCTTGAGGCTGCTAAGAAATCAGTGGCGGAGGGAGGAAACGGACATGCAAAGTCATTCTGGGAATGGACGGAGGAACAGGTGAAGAAATATACTTAGTTGACCTGTATCAAGTGCTTACTTGGAGATATCCCTGATGTATTCTAATACTTATTCAAACTTTATAAATACAGTTATACAATAGTCATGTGCAATCTGACCTGACTAAGAAGGTCCTCTCCAGTATGAGATTAGGGCATGCAAAAGTGGATCAATATTAAGCTTATGCGGACCTCAGGCCACGATGGGATATACACCATGTATAAGCAAACAGCGTTGTGAATATAATATAACAGTTATACTATAAACTATAACTCAAACAGGGTATCAACAATCAGCAGTACATGCAAAAACGTCATAATGCTATGCCATGCCATGCTAAACAAAATACCAAAAATATCTCAAACAGCAGCCCTCTTTGCACGCACCCGTTTCACCATAGGCGTTGCACCCGCTGACGATGATGCGGGCGCTTTGGCGAGACTCTTACTCCTTGGAATACCACTTGCTTTCTGCACTGCGCCTGAGACACCGCTGCTCTGCTTGGTTGTCGGTGCCGTTCTGGCATCAGCAGGCGCAGCAGAAGCAGATTTGGATGGATGGGAATGAGACGGCGGCAACTCCGTGGTGCTTGTATTATTCGTAGTGGTTGTTGTAGAGCTACCCCTTGGCGCCTTGGGTGTTATCTTCTTGCGCTTCGCAATCGGCGTTCCAGCGGCCAGGGGCTTATTGATAGGGGCCGAGTTCGTATCGGTTGTTGTCGTCGTGTTGCTACTATTGCTCATTGCCGCCATGTTGATTCTGCGCACCTTCTTGCTTGGTGTCGCTGGTAGAGCGTGTGTTGTCGTTGTCGTGATATCTTGCTTGGTTTTGTCACGTCGAGATGCCTTCTTCCCGGGAGACGGAGACTCGAGGGCCTGGAATGTCTTCTCCGGCGCGAACTCGACAAGCTTATCGTCTCTCCACCATACTTGCTTAGATTCGGCATGTTTGCGCGGTGACCGACGGGGCTGTGGTTGATGATCCTCGTCCTTTTCTTCCGTGTGCGGGGATGGCGTCGTCTCGTCGCTTCGCTCTTGTTTACTCAAGGCCTGCAATAGATACTTGGGAAGTACGGAATTTCCTTTGTTGCGGCGCGTGTTTTTGCGAGTTGTGAGTGCCAGCTCCTGAGCGTCTGTTCGTTGAAGAAACACGAATTCAGTGCCATTCGCCCGTCGCACCGGGATCTGATTTGGCACTGCTGGTCGCAGGCTACGTGTTTGCTGAGCCTTGGGGGTCTTTGTGCGATTGCTGCGGCGACGCGCAACTGATGGCGAGGACATTTGATCCAGAGCGTCTTCATCCGGCTCTGGAGCACTGGGTGATTCCGGTGACTTGTCAGCCTTGACCGGTGTTGATGCAGATGGTTTTTGAATAGTTGGTGAATTGACGTCCAATTCTTCAAGCGCTCGCCGCGACTGTATTGCTGGCGAGCTCAAAGTTACCGCTGCTGCCTGTTGTTGCTGCCTGTGCCGTTCCTCTTCCTCATCTTTTTTCTTGTCCATCTTCTTGGCCTTCTTTTGAACCATAACACTCTTACTTTCGTTTGACACCATTGCAGCGTTGGCTGCCCGTTTTGCCTGGGCTCGGGACAAGAATTCACTAAGTAGCGCAGCGTCGTCGCCGTCGAGAGAGTTCATTCGCAATGCTGATCGAACCAAGGTTGGCTCTTGTTTCGCAATAAGTTGTCGCACTTCTGCTACTGTCTCGCTGCCTTGCGCATCTACCGCCAGATCAACAATCTCAGAGATTACAGCAGCAGTTGCATCACCATGGTCGGCGTCATCATCTTCGCTGGCACCGTTATCTACCGCTTCAACCGCCACAACAAATTCCGGGCTTTCCTCCAATGATGACAGTGCAACATGGTTGCCTTCCGCCTCATTTTCAGCGCCATGGGCGACCGCGGCCAATTGCTCCTCTTCAGGAAGGGCGACCATTTTGCCTAGTCGGGTAGTTAGTAACCTATCGGATGCAGTTCTCCATCATCGTCCAATCGCTCACGTTTTCTCTTCCCAGTCTCCAGCTCCCATTTGGTCTCCAAAAAAGAACGACCCCGCGCATTGGCATCCTCCTCGTTGTTGTCACCATCATCGCTTTCCCGGATTATTCGTAGTCGCTGCCGTTTGACTGCGCGAACATATGTTGCATTTGCCGACTGACTAATTTCTTTCAAGAACTCGTTTTCCTCAATTTGAGGTGCAGCTATGCGCCGCCCTCGAAGTGCCTCCATGCTTTTTCTGAAGCGCTTCCAAATTTTGCGCGACTTGTGGCGTGCCAAAAACGCCGTGGACGGTTGTCGCTCCCAAGACTTCAGAACTAATTTGTGCGCAGGCGTAGTCGGCGCGAAATTGATCTGATCCGTAACTTGTGTAATGCTATATTATCGTCTAGTTAGCAAGCAACTCCCCTCCTCCCAATACGAATGGCACGATAATTGCTGCGACTTGTCAATGGAGCACGCTTGAAAGGCATCTTCACCATTTCATTTCATAGCGGCCCCAGAGCAGAGACAGAATGAAATTAACACTTACTGCTTCGGCAACACTGGTTGCGAGTATGTATAGGCCGAAGCATCATTGGCCATGCCTGTCATAAGCACGCCCTCCATATTTACCTCCACGCCGACACGCACGCACTCGCGCGTGATTTGTCCGACTGGAATGCTCGAAATATCTCTTGACGATCGTTTTGGCCTTTGCAGTACGTATATCGCTAATTCCAGACAGGAATTAAGGCTCGTATATGGGGCGGGACAAGGAATGGGAAACGCGAGGAATGTTGTGTTTCTTTCCCAGGTACGTATCGATGCAGCGCAATACGAATGAGGCGAGAGTAGTTCCGACAAGAATTAAGAAAAGTAAATTTCAATATTTAACACTGTCGATATGGGCGATAATTAATTTCTGCTGGGTTATTTCATGCTGTAGTTTGTGTCGTTCGTTGGGAGGAAATCATAGCAAGCAAGTCGCGTGGTAAAAGTTGGCGGATAGTAACAGTGCGCGTTGCCGTGCCAACGCCGACCTACAGTCTGACCGTTTAAAGGCTTTGACTGATCGTTACACTACGCTTCAATGATGAATAATGAATTGATTTATATTTAGGCCACCGGATCATATTTCATAGAAGGATATGATTATTATTCCCACTTCAGCAATT
Source organism: Talaromyces albobiverticillius (assembly GCA_023721895.2). Classification (NCBI taxonomy): domain Eukaryota; kingdom Fungi; phylum Ascomycota; class Eurotiomycetes; order Eurotiales; family Trichocomaceae; genus Talaromyces; species Talaromyces albobiverticillius. The sequence continues at coordinate 5,195,712 of JAMBUR020000001.1, read as the reverse complement.
AATCGATTCCTTGAAGAACAAAGCAGGCCTTGCTATGCATCCTTCAAAAGATATGCTAGCCGTGTCATGCGCGCCTTCTAACCGGGTTCCTTTATGAGAAGGGCTCTTGCGATGTATGGCGGATATCATGGATAACCCGTCTTATATGTACATGTATATCGCTTGTCGGTTCGTGGGTTAGTGGGAAGACTTTATTCTGCTGAGCACGTTCAAGATGACCCAGGCGCGGTGCTGCTGTAAGATCGTCATTTAGGAGGCTTCTGTAATAGCAATACAGCTCGAGAGTGACCGATCTAAACGCCAGAGAGCCCTTCTAGCATATCCGATTCGTCATATGGGTCGCCAAATTCGCCTGGTCGACTGGTCAGTTACCTAGTAGAATTTGGTTGTTGTAGGGTCCGAATATTAAAAAAGAAACTCACGTAAACTAAAATCCTTGTCAACGACAGATTCCAAAGCTCTATTGTACTCCTCTTGCGCTCGCTGATTATTCCATGACGCACCAGGCGCCTCTTTGACTTGTGCATTGGATGTCGATGACGCCTTGGCGTCTCCAGCAGCAGCCCCGCGATCTGCTGCAAACGAAGACGCAAAGGGTGACCCAAGAGATGCGCCGCCATTACCACCAGCGCCAAAACTCTCATGGTGAGATGCTGTCTGTGATCCGGGTGGTGAAAGTTCTCCTGATGGTTTATCGAACGTCGGTGTGCGGGCGCCAGTCGGTGAGGCTGATCCAGAGGAGGATAGCATTTCGGAGTCGCCGTCGAGGTCTGTTTAGATAGATATAGTTAGATTTTGTCCGATATGAATAGTATTATAGAGAATAGCTCCAGCTCAGTCCAGCAAAATGGATAGAGGATGATAGGCAACGCACCGGCAGACATGGTGGCTGTGATGTAGTATAGAGCGATCTTTTGACTCGTTGTCAGCTTGAGAAAGCAGGCGGGTCTGTTCGTAGAATACACGCCAGATCACAGAACTGTTGATAAACCCAGAACAAGAAGAGAAGGCAGACGGAGGGAGGAAGGCGACTGAAAGTGAGATTAAGGTTACTCTTGATGACGATGGAGAGAGAGGGAAAGAGCGGACCTTCGGAATCGGACCGGCCCCGCATTTTGATTGATGGCCGCCGCACTTCATCCAATTTTGTCCGAGCCTTACGAACCTCTATGAACCATTGACTCGTCCTTTCCCTTGCATTTGCACAGCAGCAAGAAAGGTTGTTTTTTATGTTGTCTATTACAGTGTGCATATAACATCTACATATTTCTCCTGCCCGTCCTCCGGCGATTGCTTGTACTGCAGTCTTTGGTCATTGGCTTCTTTTTCTTGAAGAAACGCACGGCACATCATGAGCAAAGACCAAGCAAATGCCCCCGATGCATGGGAGGCAGACTGGGAAAGTTTGGCTGATGTATATACACCCTCTGTTCTTTTTCCCTCCGCAAAGTACATACAGGTTCCTAACATTCCATTCTAGAAACAGGACCAGAGGCCCGACGCTGATACGCCAGGGAAAAAAGTGTCCTCAAAAGTGACCAAGGCACAACGCAGAGCAGCACAGGCGGAATTCAATAGGAAATTATGGGAAGAAGCGTAAGTACCTTGCGATTGATAATGTATAAATCTACATTGATCTTCGGAGAAAAAAATACAAAAAAGGGAACCTGACATTAGAATCAAGTGACACTCCTCAGACGTTTCACTATCTTGAATCGCGCTCAGCTGTCCCGCTCAAGCAGGAATATACACCTGCAGTCACTGTTCTCAGTCGCCGACCACAGATCGCTTCTCGCAAAAACCAGGGAATCGATGCTGCAGGTGATGGCCTCTCAAACCTTACTATTGCTGCCAATGGAAGAGACCTATCAGATTCGGAGGATGAGACGAACAAACCACCTGAAATGACCGCTGAAGAGAGACAAGCCAAGGCTTTAAAAGACCGAGAGGAAAAGCAGAGGAAGTACGAAGAAGCTCGCGAAAGACTATTTGGCAATTCGTCAACACCGGGCTCCGGAGCCTCGTCGCCGGGAATTACTCCTCCGCCATCAAGAAACCAGAACACTGGCTTCGATGGCAGTAATCGTGGTCGGGGGCGAAACAGAGGTGGTGGCGGCGGCAGAGATAGGGAGAACAACAACAGCCGTGACAAACGTGATTCTCCAGCAGCAGGCGCAGCCAACAAGCAAAGACAACTATATGATCCAGGCTATTCGGCTAAGCCCAATTCCGCTTTTTTGCAACGAAAAGATCGCACGCCACAGCTTTCTACTGAAAGATCGGACAGCGAGCAACAGAGTGTGAAACCTACAAGGAACCCAAGGGGACCTGATGCCAGTGGACGTGGTTTTGGATTTGGCCCTCGCGGTAGAGGTGCTTAGGGTTTCTGTCAAGAACACCATGGAAAATTATTAAGGAGCTTCAAACGTCATGGTATTTATTGCTCATATGTCCTTGACGTGGATGCGGGATATATATCGCTAATCTTCAATTAGATGGTCAATTCACGATCGATGATGCACGACAAATACAAGACTAGGGCAGACCCCGGTTGGCATTGATCGCGTTTGCCAGTTGCGAAGTATTCGGCCGATTCTCTTGCAAAACAGCTCAATCAGCGGACTTGACTTGATAGCTATGAGATGATGCTAAGTGCGCCTTGCTTACCCATATATCTCTCATAACTGTCCAGGTAAAGCTCGTCATTACTCGTTGTTGACATGACATGCTCATTATCTTCAATGGCCTGAACCCACCTGCCCCAGCGACTTCCCATTTCAGGATCAGCCCATCCCCGATATGGTTTCAAAACTCGACTGAAGCGGATTACCCAGGGTGCGAGCTGGATATCAACATATGACATACTCGGTCCAAGGAAGAATGGACCGTGCACATGCGATGCGTTGACCAGCTTGGCAATTTCTTCCTTCAAACCTTCGGCATTCTGCGCCTGCGATTGAGGTTCTTGCTCCATTAGCACCTTATAAAAGCTGGGGACTATATGCCGATTGACCTAAACGAACGTGACTTTGTCAGCAGATCAATTAGGGATAGGGAGAGGGGAATAAACGAACGTGATCGGCCCATAGTCGGCAATGGGCTCGCAGCTTCGCGTCGCCTGGGGGCAGAAGGGGAGGCCCTTCGTCCAAGTCCTCCAACTAGAACAAAATCTCGCGTTAGAGACGATATATCGCCATTTTATCATATGATCGAGAAAGGCACGTACATATTCGAGAAGCACAGTGCTCTCATAACAGCCCCAATTACCATGAAGCAAAGCCGGCACCAACCCGCGAGGATTTATTTCCAGTAATTCAGTCGGCTTTTCGTAAGGATCTACTTCTATGTACTGATAGGGGATACCTTTGACTTCAAGGGCGATCCATATCCGTTGGACAAAAGGGCTAGAAGCGGACTTGTTAGTTCACTATTGACCATAGCTATAGACTTGATAATGGCAACTTACCAAGAACAATTGCCAAATAATTTGAGATCGCACTCTTTAGAATGTTTCTTGACAGTCTCTTGAGCTTCACCTGTGGCTTTTTTATGATAGGTTTTTGCTTGCATCTGCTGTTGCTGGTCAGTCATGGTCGAGTATGATAGCTATTATAGTTGTAGACAATATTCAACCAGCAACCAAACATGACCAAAGAAAAAAATTCAATGTGCAGTCTGTATCGACTATGCTGCGGGTGGACGTGACGTAGGCATGAGCCCCGCCCACGTCTTCTCTCAGAAAGCGAATGAAGCAGATTCACATACCACTTCTTTTTTCTCATCCTTTGTTTTCCTCAGCAAATATCGATGTACGCTGTTTTTCTTGACCCGGTCACTTTCCTCTAAGGTATGCCTGTGCCCGCCCCCGATCCCATCCGCCTTCCCGTTCCCGCCGTTGCCATTGACTCGTTGAATTGTATATAATTTCTGGCCCCTGGCGACAGGATGGTTATCCTCAGGTAAAGCCGGACTAGGAGTCAACATTCCAAAGGGCTGGCCACCGCGCGTATCGCCTCCACCATCTGCGAAGAATAAAGCCGCAGCAGCATGGCCAGGGCTCTCACTCGACAACGAGTCCACCATTGCGCTGCTTTTCTGGTCAGCAGGAGAAGAATGAGAATCAGCGGGAGTAACTGCTGCCCCAGGAAAATATTCCGTGATCTTGATTTTCACATCGCATAAATCCCGTTCGCGGGCAATTCTTTTGCGCTTTTTCTTGTTGGGGTCATCGGATTTGGGGGTTCCAGAAGGTCGCCCTTTTAAGCGGCAGTCCCAGTAGTGGGAGACAAATGGCTTTCGTTTGTACTTTTGCGTAGATCGATGAGAGTAAACATTGTCAACGTGAGGGAAATAGACCTGGAATCTGGCAGGATAATTGACATCGTTAGCCTATCAGCGTAACTTTTTAAGAAGAAAAGGCGTACTGTTCTTCGGTCAATGTGATTGGCTCATCGACATTGAACAACCGGTCTCTCCATATATCGAGATCAGGCGGATTAGGAATTATTTTTATATTCCCAATATGACTATCTCTTATTTCCACGGCTGTTTCCGAGCTGTTGCCCGTCACGAGTTGCGAGGAATCATAGCGGCTAGGAGCGTTTTGCAAAGATGATAGAGATGCCGACACCCACTCAAGTTCACCTCCAGTGTTGAAAAGCTGCGATATATGGCTTGTGCCTCCTTCTTGAAGCGAAAGATCTGAACCGATTTTGCCATTTGTTGTCTGAGTCGAGCGCGCTGATGATAGCATGTCATATCGGGCATTGCTGTCATGCGAGTTGAAATGCGGCTGAGACACAGTCGACTGTAGGCCATATTGTTAAAACATACATCAAGATCCCAAAATGTATTGCGTATACTAACAAATGTTGCTGCAGCTGGTAAGCTATGATCTATGTCGCCAATGGCAGAAGAGAAGCCTTGGAAAGATTGCGGTTCATTGGCATTGAAGCTGGACGACAACTGCGAGCCCAGAGGCAGGCTGACGGGTAGATGGGGCAGCTCGGAACTATCCATTTTCCCCGGTTGTTTAATAGATTTGTATGGAGCCGACTATCATTGGCAGGGACATTATATTAGAATTAATTAACAAGAGGTGATGGAAGCTATGATGAAAAACAGTTCAAGCGGCACTGGATTTCGCGCAAGTGGAGAACTGGGCGTGCGCAGATTGGCCAGGTCGGTCCGGATTAACGATCAGCCGCTTATCGGGAACCCCCTTACTCGCGATAAGGATTGACATCGATGGGGATAGCTGCAGGAAGTACAAAGAAATTCGAAAAGTATATGAAAAAAGATCAAACATTTTACAATTATTCAAACAAATCCAGCCAGAAATCTGTAGTACAATACTCCACAAAATTTGACAGAACCGCCATTGCACTCAGCACGACGTTTCCAAGCTTCCTTTTGCCGGCATTAAAGCAGCATGCCATGAAGGAATTCAAGATTGTCACTTCAATCTTTTTTCTTTTTCCTTTCTCACAACTCCTTCCTTCCGGGATGGCGCTTGTCTGCCTCGGAATTTTTAAATGGAAACCCAGACGTTCGCTTGTCAGCACCTGTTCTCCGGCTAATGCGTCCTTTACTCGTGGCGAAAAGCAGGCACCAGACACCCACAGAAGCAACAACGGTAGATCCAACCATGCCTAGTGCTAGCGCTTTCTGGCTATTGGAGAGGTACCAGGTATAGTTGTAAAAGGCGAGGATGCCGTGGAACAGCGTTGTGACGAGTAGCGTGGGCACGGCGTAAGGGGCGCGGGGATCTTCTTCTTCAGTAGTGGACGCGGCATCGTCGATTGACGATGCCAATGGCACCGAGCCCGTGAGTAAGATGGTCAGTGTTGCAACGGCAAGCAGGGCAAGACCAAATGCTCGGGAGAAATAGGTTTCAATGTCTGGTTTGACAGCCAACAATGTAAGCAACAGATCTGCGATGAGCTAGCTAGCTAGCTATCATTGCCCCCCAAAAAAGGGCAAATAAAAAATAAAAATAAAGTTCAAATTCAGTGACAAGTTGCATAGTACGGAGTATACTAACCTGTCGGCGTCGCTCGAGTATCGTCCGCTAGTAATAGAGTTACGATCAATTTCGGCGTCGCGACTAGGGCCAGACCCTGCACCGCTAGCCAGGCGCCAGAGCCATAAGTGTACAAATAAAAGACCTGGAGGATATTTCCGTCGTCAGTAAGCCACTCTTGATTTGGATTGAGTTTCGCATTGCTTTTTTTCGGACAGCTCACATCCATATTATAGGCAAATAGTCTGTCCTGCTGTGGGTGAATAGAGATGTTTATTTCCAGACGATCAGATCCCGGTCGAGGCAGCCCCTCTGTCGGTTCTTTATCTGCCGGTCTTGTCTTTGGCGTGCACTATCCAGTGGTATGTAACGCGGGGGCTGATAAGAGTCATGAGACTGAGGATGAATGGGCAGAAAAAGAAGGGGCGAGGCAGCTCGATTGGAAATACGGCTGAGAGTACGTGGTCCGTCGAGGAGATCTAAATAATGAAATGGTCGGCTGAAATGGAAAGCAATCAATGATGTAATGTTTTGTCAGGCTAAAATCACGGGTAATTGGCCGATCGGGTATGGTGTGCAGTGGAGAAGATAAGATCTGCCTTGGGTGTTCTCCACATGAGACGTATCCATCCGGCTGTTTAACTACATACATGAGAGAGAAAAGAGAAGGACGTCTAAAAAAGCAATCAACATTATTGTTTTCGCACCGACTCCATATATGCATGGTCTTAGTATCCTTATAAGAGTTTCCAAAGGGGTAAGAGGAACAGATCAGACAGGCCGAAAACTTTTGCTGCAACAAGTATGTATGCCAAAATATATGCCCACAATTATTGGTCTCCCCAACGCCTTTCCGTTCCATAGTCCTATGCATTCATTCCCTCATAGATGAAAATAAATTTTGTAATAGAAAAAGAAAAAAATGGTATGGTTAGTTAGGCTTATCACAAGCCGCATCCTTCACCGGCTCTACCACTCGGGCTGGATCTCCCCATGCAACACTGAAAGGGGGAATACTTCGTGTGACAATGGACCCAGCGCCAATGACCGAGCCCTTGCCTATCGTTACCCCAGGCAGGATCGTCGTCCCAACGCCAATCCAGCAGTCTTCCTCGATCGTAACTGGGTGAGCATGGACTTGATTTCGAGACGCCATTTCTTTGTCGTGAAGCTCCGTGACAATAATCACATTCGGCCCGATTAGGACTCGGTCACCAATTATGACCTCACCACTATCCATGATTCGTAGGCTGTGTTGAAAGATGTTAACATAGAGGATAATTTGAATTACATGGACAAGGTGAACCAACTTGACATTTGCATAGACTGAATTCCCCATGGTTATATTGCAGCCATATTGAAAGTTAAATGGCGGTTCAATGACAGGCCCTTCGCCGATACGCCCTATGATTGTGCGTAGCATGCGCTCACGCTCTGTACGTAGCGCTATAAAGAGCTCGTGCAAGGGCATTTGGTCGTCTTTCAAAACCTCATCGTCGGCATTGTACTTTGCACAGAACTGGCGTGCCTGGATTTTCTTGGTCTGGAGGTGGATGTCATCGAGGACTCGAAAGCTACACACGCCAGGCATAGTCAGCACCGTAGAAACGCATTTATGAGAAGTTCAACTCACGGCACGCCTGATATCATCTTTCTATATTCCTCAGTGTCCAGTGCGCCCGTTCTCGTGGTCGACGTCATGTCGCTTCCAGGTAAGTGTTGGGCCATCTGGCGAGGATTTATAGTGCCGCGGGGGAGGCTTTCTGACTCGGTATCACTCGAATTCCGTGAGTCCAGCTTCTTGCCTTTCGAGTCAGATATCGCAGAGTCAGATCCTTCTGAGTAAGCCTTGTGGTGGTGTTGATGGTTGCCGCTGCTGGGATAGAATCGACGTAACCACCCAGCCAATTTATGCAACGATCGTTTCATCGCCTTAGTACACATTGGTGCTGGCGGAGAGGCGTGTGATACTTCTGCAAAAGAGGGCCTATCGGAAAAAGCCTCGATGTCGGCAGTGATTGGGCGTCGACCGCAAGCGAAGAGGGTTAATTAAAAAATAGCCAAGATAGCGAGCGAGTCTGGCGGCGGACAGAGAGAGAGGAAGGGGAGGGTGAAACACAGAGGAAAGAAGGGCGAAAAATAGATAGACAGCAGACAGGTTTCTCAGCTGGCGATTGATTGATGACTGCTGGCTGGCTGCTGCTGCTGCTGCTAGTGTGTGGTCAGCCAAGTTATTTTTTCTATTTTATTTTTATTTTTTTTTGGCAGTTCTGGCGCGGGCGTGTTTTCTTTTTCCCCGTGGCAGTCGCGACCTCGCATGCTGGCCGGCCTGTAAGGAAGGAGGCATCCTCGCTGCCTGCGCGCATGGCAGCCAGCAAGCCCAGCAAGCAAGCGCGTCTTCCTTGCCTCGTGACTTCCCTGGGGATGGCCGATCTGGCCCATCGCTCATCGCGATGTGATGGCGGCGGGGAGATGTGCTCCCTCTTCCTGGCGCCGCCAACGGTGCCAGTCCGCGCTCAAGCCTTATCGAGTCTGTCGTCTCTACTCGTCCATTCTCACGCCGGCTTCAACGCTTGTCGCGGGAAAGCCACCTCAGCTCCATCATGCATGTACAGTCACTTACAATCCGGACGCATTCGACTTCTAGGCAAACTAGGGCGAAACGCCCTAATGGCCTGCCGGTGGGCCGTGATCCATAATACGAATAGGATGGACTAAGAAAGTACATGCGTCCATAGTTACATGCACAATGTGCGGAGACTGCTTCCCGCCAGCCTTGGGCGCCCACAGATCCTGGCGCTCGAGCGTTTTTCGTTCAGGGGGTGGGTTCTCGTGTCAATAACGTGGACGAAATGGAACAACCTTGAACCCTGTTGGGACGGTGACAGCTACTCCAGCGGACTCGACAGTTAACTATGTATGCCCTGCAGCTGCCCTTCCACGTTAAAATCACGACGACAGGAAAAATCATCCGTATCAAATGGATGTTGGCCGATCTCGAGACCGATGTCATGAACTATCTATCGTAGATTGACTCTTCACAGAACGGCAGCTCCCGAAAGCCAAAAGGCTCCCGCGATCGCTCACCCTCAGGCAACCACAGTGCCCACTGCCCACTGCCCACTGCCCACTGCCCAGCCCCATGTGTTTGCTCTCAGACCGACGGACCCTGGCGGAGAGAATCAATGACAAATGTACATTTTTAGAGTGTGGCTCTTGATTACGAGACAAAAAAAAACCTCCCGGTCTTAGTACATACGGAGCACGGAGTTCCCCATATGACATACGGAGCGCTCCGTACATAAAATAATCCATCATCCTCGGCATCATCGAAACTCATGTCCTCCACAAGTTGAAACGAGAGCGGTGTGACGCCTTAGGGTGAACAGCATTCGCTACGCTACTAGCCCAGGGACTGCCACGATGACAGGAAAGGAGACGATCTGACAGACAGGCCGAGACATCACGGAGGAATGCAGTCAACGTGGAAGCCGCCGTGACGACCTCACCCAGAATTGACTTGACGGAAGCTTGGGTTCCACTACCGCCGCCCCAACATTTCGGAACCATGTGGAGATTCGGCAGTAGTACAAGATGCCATTGCTGCGGATCAAGCCGGTCAATACAGGAAATTTGCAAGCGGCGCAGTCTCCTTCATAGCCAAGAACTAGCTAGTTATAAGGGAAACAACCCCAGAGCGGCCGGACCAGAGAGGCGGATGGATGGCGATGACGGTAGGTTACCAAATAAGCGCATTTTGAAAAAGAAAAAGAAAGAAAATTAGTGGAGCTGAAGGAAAAAGAAACGGTCCTACATAAACAACATAGTCAAGACTCAAGACTTCAACCCAAACCAGCCGAATATCCCACTTGGGCAATGATATGTCATGGTCCTGCTGCAGCTCCACTTGGATGGTTGAGGATGACAGCAAATGCGTCCAGGGATGATGGGCTTTGCTTCCGGGCTAGGAGGTGGTTAGGTAAGGGCTTTTCATTTTTCAGCGTTAACGAGTACATGACCAGGCTGAGAACGGCAAGAAGGATTTTTGGTTTGCTTTTTGAGTTATTATTGAGGTTGGCTGGCGCGAAGGTATCTCATGAAGCTGAGGTCCTGGTCAGAAGGCTGAGGAGCATCGGCCGTCAGTGCTTGCTGATAGCGCGAGGCGAGACCAACATCCGCGGAAGCAGAGTCATCTTCCCCTGAGGAGCCGTCGTTTTCATCGCCACCAATAGAATCGTCGTCTTCGAGTGGGTCCTCCTCTGCCTCACTCACGGTCTCTGGAGCGTCCTTTTCCAATCTATTTTTCCTATCCTTGTTTGAGACAGCCATGTCTTTCATAAGCTTTCCTAGCTCTATATCGCGTCTCTGGGAAGCCTGCTCCGCGCGTTCCTTTTTCTTGCGCTCGAGCTCGGGGCGATAGTCTCGTTCAAACTCCTGGCGCTTCTCTTCGACCGCACCAAAAAACTGGTCAACACCGTCTCCAGTCATCGAACTCACCGCAACCACACTCAGATGGCGGTAGAATTCCTCAAGCATTAAGCTCATACTATTGAGTAAGGATCCCATGTAGCCACTGCCGGCGCCGAAGCCACCGCTACCACCTTCCGCGCCAAAAGCGCCGGCTTCCTCTTCCTGGCGTAAAGCACTCTGAAAAGCATCAAAATCAGCCATCCATTCCTTGGCGAATTCCGCGTCTTGCACATCAGTCTTATTAAAGACTAGTATCATTGGCAGCTTGGTCTTATACAGGATACTGCAAGCATAGAGCATGTTACTCATAAAGGTACTGGTGGAACTCGTCCGAGGTGTGTCGATCACGTATGCAATGACAGTTGGGAACGAGGACGCGAGTGTCTCCAACAGGATACTGCCCGACGCACTCCATACAAACACTTCAATCTGACCAGGGGTGTCGACCAGGATATGCTTAATAGGTTGTCCGCCGGAATTAGTGGGATCGCCCGGCGCCGTGCGTTTTTCTAGGAGACCAATAATTTGGTCTACTTTTGTCGCAAAGAGGTTAAGCGAAGTCAAAATACCTCCGTTTGGCCCTAAATTATATTGCTTCATCACTTCCTTGTAGTTGATCGAATCGCGGATGTCAATGTTGCTCTCAAATGGGACAGAATGGACTGCCGGGTCTAAGTTTAGGACGTAAGGGGTTTTTCGTTGGGAATGGAGATACGAGTTAATTCGCTGCATAAAAGTCGTCTTTCCTGAGCCTAAACGTCGGCCAAGCATTGTCAGTACCTTGTGCATTGCTTAGTGCAGAAAAATCGCTGTCAATGATTGAGCAGGCTCTTTTTTGACAGGCGGCCAGAACCGCCACAGGGAGGGTTATCCATGCCAGGCTTCTTTGTCCTCCTGTGTGTCATTGAGATGAAGGGAATCTTTTTTTTTCTCACCTGCCATGCCCACACATACGATTGCTACTGGCGAAGGAGACTCGCCGGCGGGCGCTTCTGCTGGCGCTGCTGCCGCCATGTTGCACGCAGGCAGATTATGCTGGGTTAGAACAAAGACTGAGTTCAAAGTGAAGATTGGATGCTCTCGACGTCGCCCTTGGAATCAGAATGTTAACCTCGTAAAAGGCACCTTTGCAGTTCGACTTTGTCAGGTTGAATAATAATGTCAGCAGTAGTTTTTTCATGGCGGGGCGGCGACTCTTTGAATGCGGCCTGGGCAGGAAGGCAGGTGGGGCCCACGCTAAAGTTCAAACGTCATTCCTTCCGTAGACAAAAAGCTCGACGAGCTTTCTGCTACGACGCACGCAGTTGGCCACACCACTGCACAGCTACTCAGGGCGCTACATGCGCAAATAAATAATTAACACCGACATTATGACGCTAGAGGACTTTGAAAAGTCTCTCGCAGAGAGCCATGAGCGGAGGCAATCTGACAATAACACGGACAAGGATCGCTCTCGATCGCATCGCCATCATCATCGACACCATCACCGCAATTCGTCGAGAACGCGAGACAGCCACCGTGACAGGGGCGAATATAGGGACGAGCATGGCAGGCATAGACATAAAAGGTCGAGGAGAGAGGAGGGCGACGACGAGGGCGACAGTCACCACAAAAGGCGACATCGACATGACAGCACTCATGGCACTGAATCCCTCAATGATAAACCTGCAATCGACTTGGCAACTACAAATTCCAATGCGCAAGACTTGAAGCGTGACTCGTGGATGGAACCGCCCTCTGCGAATGATATAGATTACGTTCGTAGGCCAGACACGCGCCCCAAAGAGCAGCCTGAAGCCAAAATGCTGCAAGCCGATTTCGGGCTTAAAATACACGACAAAGAGCTCAATAGCCACCTACGGGATCTGAAAGAGGGGAAAGTTGTTGAGCAAATTGAGAGCCAACCCTCCCAGCATGTCGTCGACTACACTTTTGGCGATGCAGGCTCTCAGTGGAGGATGACAAAATTAAAAGCTGTGTATCGAGAGGCTAAGGAGTCAGGCAGAAATGTGGAAGATGTTGCAATCGAACGGTTCGGAGATTTAAGGTCTTTTGATGATGCACGGGAGGAAGAGACAGAACTGGATCGCAGGGACACATATGGAGAGTCATATGTTGGCAAAACAAAGCCCAGTGGAGAACTCTTTCAAGAAAGGAAGCTCAATCAGGGTGCTCACAGGGCTACTCAGCCTCCAGATCGACAAGCCAGTAAATCCCCCATCAAAGAACAAGGGAAGCCAATGGACACCGTGGAACCCGTCAGTAAAACGCATCATCTAGATGCCACTGCACTCAATCGGCTTCGTGCAAAAATGATGAAAGCGAAACTCAAAGGATCGGCCGAGGCCACTGAATTGGAAGAACAGTATAACGCTGCTGCCGCCTTGATGGCAAACCGCAAAGAAGGCGATGTGGTTGTTCTGGGTGTCATGGAAAACAGAATGCTAGCCGGTGGCTCTAGGAGCGAAGTGAAGCCGGTTGACAATCGTCGAGGACGTGAGCGTGGCCAGGTGCAGGAGAATGACGATATGTCGATTGAAGACATGTTAAGGGAAGAGCGGCGGACGCGCGGCCAGGCCGGTGGAGAGGGCCTTAGGCTGGCTGAAAGGATTGCAAAGGATAATAAATTCGATGTAAGTTTGTTCTCGAGACCGATGTTGCTCTGGGCTGCTTACTAACATGATTCATATCAGAACGATTTGGAGTACATGGATGACAATGCAAACAAACTGGCCAGACGAGTGCAGAAGTCAGAACTAAACTTGAAGAATACTGCCATCAGCGAGTTCCACAAGATGAACAGAATTCTAGACAATTGCCCTTTGTGTCATCATGAAGACACAAGCACGCCCCCAGTGGCTCCTATTGTTTCTTTGGCAACCCGTATCTTCCTAACATTGCCTACGGAACCCGAGCTTAGTGAAGGAAGTGCTACTATTGTGCCCATCCAGCATCGCACTAACTTGATGGAATGTGACGATGATGAGTGGGAGGAAATCCGAAATTTCATGAAGAGTTTGACTCGAATGTACCATGGCCAGGGCCGGGATGTTATCTTCTATGAAAACGCAGCACATCCAGACCGAAAGCGCCATGCATCGCTGGAAGTCGTCCCATTGCCATACAGCCTAGGCGAGACCTCTCCAGCTTTCTTCAAAGAGTCTATATTGGCGGCAGATGCCGAGTGGACCCAGCATCGGAAACTGATCGATACTCTAGCCAAGTCCAAACAGGGACTAGGAAAGTTGGCTTTCCGCCGTACTTTGGTGAAGGAGATGCCATATTTCCACGTTTGGTTTGAGCTTGATGGCGGGCTGGGTCATGTCGTGGAGGATCCTCACCGATGGCCGCGTGGGGATCTTTTCGCGCGCGAGACGATTGGAGGGATGCTGGATCTAGCCCCGGATGTCATCAAACGACAAGGCAAATGGAGTAGAAGTGATGATCGACGGGTTGAGCCATTTCGAAAACGCTGGCGGAAGTTTGATTGGACGCGTGTTCTCACGGAGGGACAGTGATTGTTGCAAACCAATGTATTTATGTCTCTGTATATCAACTATCTCATAGCATGAGGTGGTGAAGAATGCGCCATTTTGTATACTACAGTATATGTTGCAATCGAATTGGTTGGTTGATTCACACATGTAAGCCTGAGGCTGCAAGATAAGGCTATCTCTACTGCTGATAGCGACCTCGGAGATCTGGCCGCGCTCCTGAAGGCCCCGCACTCGACTAATCAATTTTTATATCCTCTGGAACCCCTTCTAAGCAATCACTATATTCTCTACCAATCAATATCAATATATTCGACCGTGTTTTCTCGGCCGGGAAGTCTATAGATTATTTATTGGCAGGTCTCGAGACTCGAGACACCAGACTGATAGCAACAAACTGGAACTAATCAAGGCCAACAAACACCATGGCGAAACCAAAAGCTCTACTTCTCGGCGACTTTCTTTTGTACGTCTTTGGCATGATGTAGTGGAATTCCAATGTTCTTTCTCTCCTTTCTAAAATATGCCTAATGGAAACGTCAACTCGCAAAAATAACTAACTTGCTGTACGCAGTGCCGACAAGACGTGGGAAGCACTGAGCGATGTTGCTGAGCTTGTAACAACAAAAGCCACCAATCGAGCTGAATTCATCCAGGAATGTAAGGACGGAAAACTAGATGGTGTGGTGGCCGCGTATCGAACATTTGGTTCTGTCTCCGTCACGGGTCTGATCGATGAGGAGCTTGTGTCGGTTCTACCAAAGTCATTTCTCTTCCTGGCACATTGCGGTATGAGCACCTCCTTTTTTGAGCATTATAAGGCTACTATCTTCCCTCATATTGCTTGGTGTCATCAACTGATAGAAAAGATATATAGGAGCTGGATATGACCAGGTAGACGTCCACGCCTGCAGTGAGCGTAACCCACCCATACGCGTATCCAATGTGCCCACAATCGTCGACGATGCCACAGCGGATGTGAACATGTTCTTAATCCTGGGAGCACTCCGCAACTTCAACGCGGGCATGGTCTCTCTTCGAGAGAAACAATGGCGTGGTAGCCCAGCCGCACGTTTCGGGCATGATCCCCAGGGCAAAGTATTAGGTATCCTGGGCATGGGAGGCATTGGACGCAACCTGAAAAAGAAGGCCGAGGCCTTTGGAATGAAGGTCATTTATCACAATAGGCGGAAGCTCGCTGAGGATATGTCCGCTGGCGCGGAGTATGTCTCATTCGACGATTTGTTGGCGAAGAGTGATGTGATCAGTTTGAATTTGCCTCTTAACGTGAGTTATTTCTTTCTAACTACAGCAAGAGTTCTTCTAGAAGAAGAAGAAGAAGAAGAAAAAAGCTAACAAGTAACCCCCAGAAACACACTCGTCACATCATTGGCAAGCCCGAATTCGACAAGATGAAGGATGGTGTTGTCGTCGTCAACACAGCCCGAGGAGCAGTCATAGACGAAGCAGCTCTGGTCGACGCCCTGGATAGTGGCAAAATCTACTCTGCTGGCCTGGACGTCTTTGAGGAAGAGCCCACGATTCATCCGGGTCTTTTGCGGAATCCGAATGTTATACTGGTGCCTCATATGGGCACTTGGACTACTGAAGTAAGATCAAAAACTAGAGGTCCCGTTTGTTCACTACCCAAGCTAACATCTATCCTGATATTCTTTAGACGATCACTGCAATGGAAGAATGGGCCATTGCCAATGTGCGTCACGCTATTGAGAAAGGAACATTGAAGAGCATTGTGCCTGAGCAGGTGGATCTTTAAGCGATGCATGCATCCAGGCTTTGTGGATATTTTATCCAAGCAACCAATAGATATAGATGAACCACCATAGAACGCGTTGATAGAGTTATTCAGTTTTTCAAGATCCTTGTTCTCCCTTCTACCCACAGCTGGAGGTCACAAGCATCTGAACACTCTAAAGTATGGCACTCCAGTATGCACTATCCCTAGTCTATACTAGAAGAATGATAAAGATCTCAAATACCTTCCAGTACATTGGGTAGTAAGATATGTAAAAGAGAATCGGTATTTAGGGTACTCCGGCATGCACTATCCACCGGCCTTCTTTTGTCAAGCATAGGTAGTATACTTGCCATATAGTGATATTCCGAATAATGTTCTTAAAAAAAGCTAAAGATTTGTATAAGTCATGCAGATGGCGAAGTCTTCTGACCTATCTGGTATGAAAAAGAGGACAGAATTTCCAGCCAATCGATTATCACCAAGCAACAGCGCTTCTGACAAGCAAAAAATGTCAAGAGATAAAAAGGGTATATTCGAGCAAATAATGGTGTAGAACCACCGTGTACTTCCTTGGAAGTTGGTATGTAAGAAAAACAACATGCATAAGAGGAGACAATAAGACGGCGGTATCATCATCAATGGAAATGCCTCTGAAGACGAAATGAATATATTAATTGTCAAGAAAAACAGAAACAGAAACGCCATGTCTTCACTTTACAAATCGTGGAAAGAAAACAACATCGAATGTCTTTTTTTGAACACCAGAACACCGTGGGCTATTATGTATGTCAACCAAAAGGAATTAATTTGTGAAATATCAGGAACGCCTTCATGCGCGTGGAAGTAAGATATTTTTCAGTTCCCACAGCCTATGAACCATACCGCAAAGGCGTTTGACAACTTGTGTTGTGCCTTTTTCTTTGGCTTCGTCTTCAATAAACCTCTGCGCAACAAGGAGCTTCGTATTTTCATTCCGCTCATCGCTGGAATTATCCGGTCTATTTCGAGGATGAAAATCTGACAGACGCTGCCCGAGATGTCGTCCAATAGCCATAGAGTAAAGCACATCTCTGTTCTCAATTTGGTCGAGCAGTGCACGACAACGGGATAGTGTGTCATCAATCTCCACAGCGGAAGAAGCTTCATTATCGTGGAGCGTTAGGAAGTGGCCGATGCAATTCCAAAAATTCAAAGACCGCAAACGTAGCTGGTCTTGCAAAGAATTGGGATTCGGCGGTGGTTCGCGCGTGAGGTCTCCTCGTAATGGGTTGTCCTTCAGATGATCATCCGTGATCAACGCTTCCAAAATATCGAACCGATTCGCCGTAGTGAGTAAATCATATTCCTGTAGAGGCTCGGTGCTACCGTTCCGCACCAAATTACGGGCCGAGCGGCAAATGGACATCGTATCCCAAACAACTGACGCTTCGAAACTTTCTACTCGTCCTCTGACAGCAGGGTCATCTAATTTTGGATCATTGAAAGCATCGATTAGGGCGGAGTATTGTGCCATGAGTTGCGCATTGGTCAACAATTGCGACAAGCCTTTGTCTCGAAACCACCGAGTTTCTAAAAATCGATCAATCGATGGCGCATATGTATGGAGGTAAACAGTCTGTATTTGGTCCAAGCGAGCCTGTTGAATAGGGACGATGGGATATGGTGGAGGAGGAGCGATGCCCTGAAGAGCTAGAAGGTCTTGTATCTTTACTTTTTCTACAGAGGCAACCCAATGGTCAGCTTTTAACCTTTTAGGTTTTGATAGACGAGCTATCTGCATATAAACGTACCTTGTCGTCCTACTTGTCCTGAAAAGGGCATGAGAGCTGGCGTCGACAGATCGGGAGTTCCCACGGGCTGAGAAATGGAGCCATCGATGGTGTCCTGGACGCTTGCCATCATCGACATGGTGTCACTTCCCTCTATGGAGGGCTCAAGAGGGCCTTGCCGACCGTTGTTGATGGGCTGGTCAAACGACTGAACCGAAGAATCCGACTGAACCGACGGAGCAAACGGCTGGGCCGAGGCAGGCACGTAGCCCGGGGGCGCGGAAGGATATGGGTTCTGGTTTTCTTGAGGATTCACTATCAGCGAAGGTTGGGAATTGGCAGCAGGTCGTATGTCGGATGGTCCTGGTTGTTGTCGAAAAACTGGGTCGTAGCCTAAGCACTCGCGTTTGCTTTTGACGCAGTTCCGACACACTGGGTGACCTTCGTCGCACTTTTAAAATTACCAATTGCGCGTCAGCATTATTGCAAAATTAAGAAACCCCTCGGACCGAGAGCTATAATAGATGGTAGGAAAGATCAGAGTGGAAGCGACTGCTGTTGGCGGGGCTCTATCAAAAGTGGGATGAAGACGCGAGCTAAGAACGGAGGTGTTGCGGCAACGCTTAAGCGACGCCGCGAAACGTGGAAATCTTCCCGTCCCGCAGCAGAGCCACCGCCAACAACATTGCTTTCCTTCTCTCCAGAATTCATGCAGATCGCTGCTTCTTACCTTTATTCTGCGCTTACGGCATGTCAAACACCCTGTCTTTGTCCGTCGCTTTACTTCTCTTTGATGCGCTCGCGAACGATTACCCTGAAGCTGATAGCTCATCTGCCCTCCCTGCAAGCCCATCTGACCCATCGTTGGAGAATAAGCCGGGTTATACTGACCCATTGATTGCATTGGAGGTGGAGGTGGGGGTACAGTAGAAGGCATGCCTGCTCCCATGGGAGGTTGCGGCTGCATTGGCGGAGGGTTTGGCGATGAGACCGTTGACGCTCCCTGGTATGGCGGCATTGAGGGAGGAGGAGGAGCAACTGGTGGAGACGATTGAGGCGCCGACATCACTGCTGGTGGAGGAGGTGGAGGTAGAGACATAGGCGCGGATGTAGGTGTAGGTGTAGATATAGGTGCTGGCGAAGGCGTAGGCGCTGATACCGGTGCCGGTACTGAGATTGGACTGGGTGCAGTCGCAAAGGTGGTAGGGGGGACAGGCGTAGCAGCAGTAGCAACATCTGGAGCGGAAAATGGCACTGAGTCGGTTGTAGCAGTAGGTTCCGCAGGTTTCTCCGTGCTTTCCATATATATTGGCGGCAGTGGAGGGGGAGGAGGGGGAGTAGCAGCAGCAACGGTAGCGGTAGCGGCAGCTGTAGCGGCAGCAGGAGCAGGAGGAGCAGAAGCAGGTGTAGGAGACGCCATGTTGGGAGGCTGGTCTGGCTGAGCCTCCGCCATCTTGGAAATTCCACCTGTCGTGGGTCAAATCTTTGAGACACCGAACTCGAGAAATTGCGTTTCGGAAGGCGGGCTCCTTAGCCAGGTATTCCCTGTAATTGATGCAGCTGGTTAGCATTGAATCGCTCTTTAATTCAACAGAAGGAGAATTTAATTAAGCATTAATTGCAACAATGATTGAAATGGCGGGTCATAAAGAAGGCGCAGAGATTGGTGGGTGTCGAGAATGGGAAGAATCCAGTAGAGCCAGATGAACTCATAGCAGTCAATTCCAAAAAGCCGCATTCCCAGTCAAAATAATAAACACCGCTCCAGGAATATGGTGTTCCATGTGCTCTACAATATAGAGGTGGGCCGAAGAGAGCGCGTCGCTCGGGAGAATTGAGGTTCCGCTTACCTGCACAGAATGCTGTAGCCAGCAGAAGACCGGAGTTCAAACAAAAGGAAACGGATATATATCACCACTGTATAAGTAACGACATGTGAGAAGCGATGCGATTGATGGCCATTTGAGAAAGTCGGAGAGCCTGCGGAGATGGAAGGTGGTGAGCTAAGATTTCTGCGGTCTCCAGGAAAGAAAGCCGCAAGTTGGAGAGTGGGACTGGCTCGATGGATAGCGCTGTGGAGAGGGAAACGATGTGAATATATACGGCGCTCGCAACGTCAAGGAACTGGAGTCGGATGATCGAAAAAGAAGAAAAATTTAATCACCTAAAAAAAAAACCGTTCCTGAGTCTTTAAGAGGTTATAGGATGGAGATATGCAGATGCTCTCTGGTGCTAAGTTAACTTTGGATTAAAACGCCTTAATAAGCACCACCATCTTAGTCGCATTCCACCAACCACAACGAATTTCCTGCATTTTCTATAATAAATTCTCCCAGCGCCGAAGCAGGACAAAAGAAAATGAAGGCGCTATAAATACTTATGTTAACTAGGGGAAAAGAGCAATGGAGTACTTCGTACAAAGAACGTGGCACGGCTTGCATTGGCTAGACAAGGATCGAGCAGCTTCTTAATGCACAACCACGCTGCTGTTTAGTACAGTCCTACCTGGCCATTGCGAGGCTTTAACCATGTCATAAGGAATTTGCAATAGTTACGGGTGAAAGGTCGATGTTAGCGTCATACAATAAATGTGTTATTGCTTTGCAGCCTTGTTTTTACGTTTCTTGAAAACGACGCTGGGTAATCCCTCCGAGTCATGATTCCCTGCTGGTGCAGACAGAGGAATCTGAGCCGAGTCTGTCGAATTAGGTATTTCCTTCTTCACCATCGTAGCTGAGTCCAGATCTGCATCTGTCTTCACGGTAGTCTTTGATTCTGGTTGGTCCTCGGCTTCCCGAGGTTCAAGCTCTGATTTGGGCTTCTTCAAGTCCACTGTTCTTTTAACCGCGGCCGTATTCGAGAGAAGAGCGTCCAGGTCATCGTCTTCGCCGGCAGCTCCAGGATAATCTCGCGTCGTATTGCCCCATCCCTTATGCCTGGGCTTAGCTGATATTTGAGCCTCTTCCTCATCTTCCTCATTTTCAAGTTTTCGCTTCCTTATGCCAATATTGAGTTTGGCAGATTCTGAATCTTCCTTGCCGTCTTCGGCTGTTTTTATTCTTCGCTCAGAGATAGTTTCCCATTGTCCCGCAAGCGCCATGTCCCTTCGATACTCTTCTGGAACGGCGATGCCCATCTCAGCCAGTTGCGCTATTTGCTTTTTTCTATCCTCCGCGTTCGCTTGTCTTGGTGCGTTCGATGACGCCGAGGGTCGGTCGGCTGTTGTTGTAGGTGTCGATGGCTTCCCCGAAACCAGATTTCGGAGTCTCTCTACTTCATTTTTGGTTCTTTGGCTGTCTCTTTCCTCCCGCTCTTTATTGCGATGGATATCCCTTAGGAAGCGCTTCAGGTTCCCTTGGTGTTTGCCGGTGGCTTCATGCTGAGTTTTTTCGAACGCTGTATCGCGAATGTAAATTTGGCAATGCTTGCACCAATATTTTGGCTATCATCGTGTTAGAAAATTTATCATTATAAAGGAACAGAAAGACGTCTTACCGTTGATTTCCAGTATTCAGCCATGGTGTCCGATTACTTTAGACGTACTGTTCAGTGAGGTGTGAGGTGTATGACGTTGAGAGTTGGGGGGAAGCAAAAGACTCAGGATCGGAGCTAGCCCGAAGGGGTTCGTTTGCGGGCAACCTTATTTTGTCGGCATCAACGCTTCTTTTTACAACTCAGAAGACTCTCTTTAGTATTCATTTACACGTTCTTTATTATTTTGACTATTTCCGCAGGTTGATTTTATTGCAATGGCTCAACTCGGACTCTTACATGGTTGGTGTTATCATCAAACCAGAACCCAACTTGCCTCGTCGAATCAACGAGCTCAACTTCACGCCGTATAAATTTGCTTCCATCGGCGTTGACGAGCATGGATTCAGCGCGACGGTCAATCTCCGCAACACCTTTTGTTTCTTTATCCCTGTTTTCATCTTCATAGTCGTCGTCGTCGTCGCTGTCCCATTCTTCGCCACCTAGGATGTTGAACTCCTCAACAGGGTCCCATTCCTCTGTCTCCCACACCAGGCGGAATTTCAATGGTGGTAGAGAGAATAGACGGGATACCACCCCTTTTATTCTATAGACATCAAAAGTCCTTGGTACTGCACAAGATTTGATTGTTTCTTCACGTGGCTTGACAGCTGCCGTGTCTGATGTCGGTGACGACGACGATGGGATTTGATAGAATTTGAATTCCACTAGCCGGGCTGCCACTGACCTTGGGTTGACGCTTGTACCTTGCAGTCCGTCTGTCCTGCGCGTAATTGTAGGTGCGCCGTATGTTTCACATAATGTCGAGTACCTTGGATGTGTAGCAAGGATCTTTTCCTCGTCTGAAGCGGAACCAGCAGATAATTCTTTGCCGATCAACGAAAGATAGTATAACTCTCCATTAGTTCGTTCCTGCGGCGAGATTTTGCTGTAGTTCAGCGACTTTAAATTTTCCAGCCGAGCCAATGTCAACATAAAAGCTTCATCCACTGTCATGGGCTTTTCCGGCAGTCCAGTAACGCTTGTAGGGGCAACGGCTCTATCGTAAAGCGGATTTCCGGATATTCGTAATGAGTCTAGATTTGGAAACATCTTAGACAGATCATTTATAAATAGCCAAGAGTCTATCTTGTTGTGAGATATGTCTAGGAATTTTAGCGTGTGTGCGAATTGAAAGCCAGGCTTGTCGTTGCCATCTGACGAATGCGACTCAAAGGCTGTGTGTATATTATTTCCGCGGAGTATTAATCGTGTCAGATTCGGAAGCTCGGAAATGGTTTTTAACGATGAAAGAGACGTGACCTCATTATTCTCAAGGACCAGGCTCTTCAAGGTAGTTGGTAGGGGTGAAGATATCGAGGCTAAGTGATTTGACGAGGCCGCCAAAGATTCTAGCTTTGGAAACTGGGCTGATATTGAAGCAATCTAATTGACCAGTGAGTAAACACCATCGATATTCGCATATAAGAATAGCTGGGATAGGCGTAGGGAAGAAAAGTATACCTGTTCCCATGGCATAAAGGTTTGATCTAAATGCAACTCTGAAATTCCATCGAAAACGAGCCTATCCTGAAATTTCTCAAATCGATTTCCACTTCATCACATGTTAGTAAAGAATATATATCATATAACGATAGACGAAAGTCTCACTTCAGTTTTAAACTTTTCAGCTTTGTCAGCTGCTTGCAAATATCTTGTACATCCTGCCAACGGTGAAGAAGGTTTCGACTGAGATCGAGCTCAGTAATTTTGGGACAGGTTCGCTCGATTTTCTGCAGTTCTTCGAGATATTGAGGGTCATAATGATTATCCTTTTTCAGAACACCTGCCACTCGGAGGCCATCTAACAGCACGAACTTAAGCTCTTGTAGTTCGGCAAGCTGTTTTCTGATCTTTTCAAAGCCGACCTCTTCTACAACTTTCCCATTGAACTGTATCGTCTCGTTCATCTGGAAAGTGCCTTCATTTGATGCTTTTCTTTTCGCAACTTCTTGTTCGAATTCCGAGGCATATTTCTGATGAAGCGCCTCCAGGAATGTTCGTGCTCCGTCTGTAGGCCGAGTAGGCCGCACAAATGAAGCTGCTGTTGGTTGATTATTGACGCCTAAAATTTTATTATTCGTTAGAGTGAGAACTACAAAATTTGGAAGGAGCAAGCTACATGTAAAATATCTCTTCCCCTTATGTTCACCCGAGTGTTTCCCTCGAAATGAATCGTCCCACTCAACACCAAGCCAGTCGCCTTTAGTGCCCTCGACCTCGCCAATGTATCGCACGGTGCATAGTGCTCCGTCAAAGGAGAGGCGTTGGCCTATACTAAAACCTTCGGCCATTCCTGCGATTTTTATTGCGATAATAAATGAGCACGGTTTAAAGTCGTTGAATCATTGTTGATACACACGTACATTTAAGATTGAGCATGGTAGACCAATCAGAGGGAGCACATTGAACTATTCTGCCGTTTTCTGCCGCCGATGCTTTTAAGGCTTTCTGAAAGTTCACTTCATCTCCAAAGATTTAGACGGGCAATCATTACACGAAAGTGCGACCATGGATTACCAAGTAAGTGATATCATTTACTCCAATTATTTTTGAACGCCCCTCTAACAGTTTTTCTTCGCAGAATCGCGCTGGTTCCAAGTTCGGTGGCGGTGGTGTCGCATCGCAATCTGCAACCAATGCAGACCGACGAGAACGTCTACGAAAGCTCGCCTTGGAAACGATCGATCTTGCAAAAGACCCTTATTTTTTCAAAAACCATCTCGGCAGCTTCGAATGTCGATTATGTTTGACGGTGCACCAAAACGATGGATCCTATCTCGCACATACGCAAGGTCGCAAGCACCAGACAAATCTTGCCCGCAGAGCGGCTCGGGAACAGAAAGAAGGCAAAGCGCAGGATGGAGTTTTACCGGGTGCGATGGGCGTGCAGGTGAAGAAGAATGTGGTTAAGATTGGTCGACCGGGTTACAAGATCACAAAGACACGCGACCCTCTCACGAGACAGTTGGGTCTGCTTTTCCAGTTACAATACCAAGAGATTACACCAGGTGTCGTGCCAAGGGTACGTTTCATGTCTGCCTTTGAGCAGAAAGTTGATGATCCTCCGGACAAGAATTTCCAATACCTCCTCGTTGCAGCGGAGCCATATCAGACTTGTGGCTTCAAGCTTCAAGCTCGGGACATTGATCGTCGGGAAGGAAGATACTGGACTTGGTTCGATGAGGATAGCAAGGAGTTCTGGGTTCAAATTATGTTCAAGACCGAGCGTGAGGAGAGATACACTGGGGTTCCTGGTTTGGCCCCTCGACCCTAGCTTTTGATTTTGAAAGGAAAGTTTTCCTGCTCAGTATCACGGACGGCGTTAAGGTGGTTTTGTTATAATGCAGTATGCCATGGGTATTTTTCTTTCTTTCTATAAATTATATTTGATTGTGATTATTGGCTAAAAGCAATGATTCATGTAACTATATCGGATATCATGAATACCTGAAACTAAATGTCGCCAGGCATTTTGGATTAAATCATCACTCTGTTTAATAATTAATTAATGATGTATGCAAGCGGTATATGATTGACAGCTACCTAGGTACGACGCTATAGAAATCTAATATAGACAAGACATTTTGTTTCATGAACTTTCATTCGTTATGGAAAACAGCCCTCGCGCCTCGTCTCTAGGAACGGATCTTGATTTCCAACAAGTTGCACCACAAGTATATTTAGAAAAAATGTCAAAACACAATGTTCATGCTAATATGCATTTCGACCTGTAGATCAGGATGTTCATAGGAATGTAAACCAATGTAAAGGGGGGGGGGGGGGGGGGAAAATCTATGATATAGATATGCCCGACTTAATTTGCCTGGAACGCATTGAAGGCTTTATAGGTATAGCCGATGAACGGAAGGCTCATTTCCGCTTCCTGTTCTTCAGGCATTGCGCGAACCTGGGCTCTATGAGCGGCACTTGTATCCTCTTGAGGAATTTCGTCTATAGGGAAGTAGGACACATCCACATTCGAGCTCAGTCTGGGTTCAAATGGTGCACGGATGAGGCGCAACTGGTCCCAAACCACGCCACGGAAGAAAGGATGGTTCTTGATCTGCGTAGCACCACCGTGTTGGCCGCCTTCGTTGCCGATACGGTGTTCCGGATCGCATAGGAAGCTAAATAAGGCATGTCAGATGTGAGGTCACAATATGATAGATTAGCTAGCATACCTTCGAATTAGGCCTTCGGATTCTCGCGAAAGAACGAGCTCGTCTGGGAAGTACAGACATTCCCTCCAGTTCACGATCTTACGGTAGGTATCCGTGGCATCTTCGGCACAGAAAGGAGGCCAACCGACCAGGCACTCAAACATGATAGCTCCCACAGACCACCAATCGCATAGATAAGTGTAGCCTTGCCCATTGAAAATTTCTGGGGCAATATAATCTGGGGTTCCGACTGTCGAGTATGCCATGGCACGACGGGATTTTCTCCAAGTGTTGATCTGTCCACGGTTCGAAACCGTAAGGTTGATAGCGTCCGAAAAGAATCCAGAATTCCTGTTCTTGTCTTTGGATGTGGAGTTTTTCAGTAAGTTTTGGTAGTAAGCATTATCATGTTGCTTTTTGCCTCCAGTAGATAATCCAAAATCTGTAAGCTTGATATGACCGCCTCGGTCGAGCAAAATGTTATCGGGTTTGATATCACTAAACATATCGGTCAGACAGGTTCAATTGAAGACCAATTGGAAGCAACTCACCGATGAAGGAAGCCCAGCTTGTGCACGGCCTCGATGGCCATTACAATCTCAGCCATGTAAAATCGTGTAATGTCCTCCGAGAAAATTTCGTATTTGATAAGCATCGTCATAAGATCACCACCCGGTAGGAACTCCATTAGTAGATAGAGGTAGGCATTGTCTTGGAACGAGGCATGGAGCTTGACGAGCCAAGGGTTGTCCTTCGAGTCGGCGAGAATATCACGCTCTGCGCGTACATGGGCAAGTTGGTCTTTCTTGAACATCTCCGTCTTGATCAAAGACTTGAGGGCGTAGATCTTCCCGTCGCTCTTGCGTTGGACCAATTTGACTTCACCGAAGGCACCCTTTCCAATGACCTTGATTGTCTGGAAATTTGATGGAGTTTCTCTGGTACGAAGGAATCGCAGAAAGTTTGACTCCTTCTTGGCCAGAGCCTCTGATTCCGCACGTCTTTTCGCTTCAGGCATGCTGTTGGTCTGCATTAACTTATCCAGGTTGACAGATCTGTCATAAATCATTACCAAGTTAGTCGTCTCTTCTAGCCATCGCTTCGCTAATAAGATGCGAGGTTCTCTTACCGCATATTGCGCTCACGAGCACGCTCGATGTTTTCCTGGAAGAAGACATTGATGAGTTCCTTGGCAGCTTTTCCACGTTTATGAACATTCTCCGAGTATCTTTCAGGAAATCTTTGAAGCTCCTCTTCCTCGCCGGGTGGCTTCGAGCTGCGATTAGCCATTCCAGGGGCCAGGTGCCCTCCATGTTGTTGTGGTGCGGTAGAGCCAGCAGTCCTAGGTCGTTGAGCAGGGGAAGCAGAGCGCGGAGACAAGCCAGCGCCTCCACGGGGAGATGCACTCAAATCTTGGTTCGAGAATTGCTGAATCAATCCATTGGTGCCATCATTGGCGTTGTTGTAAGGCACGCGAGCTCCGTAGGCGGGCTGAGGAGATTGAAGATTGTGCTGTGCATACTGCTGCTGCTGCTGTTGCTGCTGCTGCTGAACAGGGTAGTGAGCCTGTTGCTGCTGCTGCTGTTGCTGATAAGGACCATTCACAAAGTAGCCCTGGCCGTAAGCAGCATTGGACGTGGCATGGGGGTCCATGAAGTCCTGGCCCTGGTAGATGGGCTGCGGGAACGCGGAGGGTGTTGTGGGGTAGGCTCGGTTGTTGGCCGCATTATAGTTCCTGTCGTTGTTGAAGCCAAAGTTCAAGTGAAGGCGGTTATTGTTGTTGGGATCCATGTTGCTGACTTGGAAAGAAAGCAGATGGTGGGCGCGTCTGCTTGTCGGTCGAGCTGGTTAAAGGTCAAAGAAAGGGGGGAGGGACGAGGGGTCGGCGAGACGCAGGCGAGCTAAGGGTTTCAGGGCGGCCAAAAATGTGAAACAGAAGTCAAGCAGGCACTCGTCTGGCACAGAAAGCCAGGTCACACAGGTGAATTGCTAGAGCATACCAGTCGCGGTGGCAGAGAATAGCATTTGGCCGATCGAGAGTTGAAGGACACACAGAGACCAACGGGAAGACATGGTCGAGTTGTCCCGGCCGCCAAGCGCCAGCAGAATTGGCCAGAAGTGGAAAGGGGAGCGGGCCAGTGGGACACCGTCACGCCGGACGGTGGAGTAGTTTTGCTCAAACTTCAGTTCGTTGTCCAATTTCTTGTCTACAAGTACACTACGTACTCCGTAGTAGTATGGGACTATCAGTGCGGTGGTGAGTGCACTGTCCAGTGTGCGTGCTCAGTGCGGCCTGGTTGCGCTCATTCGACCGTCCTTCCCAGTACCATGGTGGCCAATCTATTGGATCTAAACACTAGACACTGGACGACACAAGCCAGGTCTACCATCGCTCTTGATGCTTTATTTTTACGGGGCAGAGCTATGGGCCAGCCATAAAGCGTTGCCCTGGATGTAATATATTCCCTTGTTTCAGGAGGTTCCAAATTCTTGCCAGTAAATAGACACAGAAAGCCCCAATGCTTCGACAAGACCTAAACAAGAATCACCGGGGTCCAAGTCTAAATGGATATTACGGTCTGTAGCAAGATTATACACAATTGCCACAGGATGGACCAGGGCACAATCACCTATACGTACAACAAAATAACCTATGCCTGCCAGGCACATACAACAAGCGAGCTAACCAATAAGCTTTGCTTATATAATCTCGTATCGACAGTTTATGCTTTAGGCACCAACTATATACAGTAAGTTAGTTAACTAACTAACGTAATCGGTAAGCGAGCGGGCCATGTAAGCGAGCGTGTTACGAAACCAACTTACATGATACTAGGCAGAAACTAGTACTGTTGAGGGAAGGCGCTTAGTTAAAGCAGTTAACACCATGACCAGTCATTCACACGCACTAACACGCAAGGCAGTCATTAAGCAGACAGGCTTATAGCTAATATAAAGAGATACATGACTAGTATACACCTGCAAAGATATAGGAAGTATATACTAAAGTATATACTAGAGTATATACTAAGGTATACACTAGAGTGCACATATTAGAGGAATATATACTAGAACATATACTAAGACTTATTTATATAAATATACTTATTCCTATATCTAGTTTCTGCTTAATATAGTTCTTTAATCTATATTACTTTAATTATATATTAAAAGGGTCAGCAAGGCAAATTATACTTAAAGTATTATAATACTTTAAAGGATTTTTTCTATTATAGTTATGTTACTAACCCACTATGACTACTCATCTATTTAATATTTATCTATAAGATAATTCTTACCAGACCTTTGTGTAGTCTAATCTATTATATTATAACTCTATATAGCTAGTGATAACTATAGTGGATCTAGGTCTATAATAAAAGAACTATTATCTTAATCTAGGGCTATAATATAGGATAAATACTATTACAAAGGGTTAATTACTATATTAGAAAAGTATTATCCTATTAAGAAAGCTAATAATAGTAGGAATAATTATAATACTAATAGTAAATACTACTATAGGACTAACTATAACTATTTAGTAATTGGCTCACCAAAACTAGTAGCTATAATAATGAATTATAGAACTCAAAGTAATCTAAATAGTAAGATATTAACTATAGCTAAAAGTTAATAAATCTATTCTATTTATAAAAGAATAAAAGAAATTAAAACTATTCCTAGTCTAGATACAACTATACTTTTTAGTAAATATCTATCTTATTAGAAGTAAGATAGATAAAGTTCTAGCTATATCCACTTTCCTTAAAAGAGACGTGATGGATTAATTTAAATTATATATTTAAGCATAGTTTAAGGAAATTAAGAAAGAATAAGATAATAATATTAATAAAACATTTACAGATTATTCTATGTTTATATAAAGAATTAAATTAATATTTAGAGAAATTAATAAAAGAAATATAATAGCCTAGAAGATATAACAACTATAATAAACTATATCTATATTAAACTATACCTTATAATTCTATCAGATTAGTTTATATCTAAGATAAGATAATAAAACTAAAACAGACCAATTCTATTCAGAACTTAAAAATAATATTAAAAATAAGATTGCTAAGATTCTAAAGTGACTAGCAACTTTAATAAATATAATTAATATAGTAGTTAAACTCAACAACAGACTATATAAACACAGAATAGAAAAAAAATACAAGAATAAATAAATAAGTTATAATTTAAAGAAAAAGACTTATTAAGAATAAAAGTAACAAGATTCCTATAAACCTATACTTATAAAGCTAGATACAACAACTTATAAAGAATAATTAAAATAGTTATATAATAAAAATAAAATCAAGTGTTATAATTATAATAGAATAAGATACTATATAAAGAAATATAAAAATTTAAAGAAATAATAATAGTTAAAAATAACACAAGAAGTTTGATATCTAAAAGTAAATAATAAAACCTATATAAGCACTAATAATAATAATAAAAGATAGATTAAAGATAAGAAAGATAACTATAATAATTACAATAACTTCTCAAGAATAGAAAAAGTAACAAGAATTTATATAAAAATGATGTATACTTAGAATCATAAGAATCTAGAATAAAATATATAAGTCAAAGAAATACCTAAGACACCCAGATAGAACATCAACAGCGAAAATAAATTCCCTAAAACCAAACAAAAAAACCTCAGAGAATTGATAATTAAAAGGATTAAGATATATAACCCAAAAAAAGACTCTAAAAACAAAATGATAAAGAAATATAAATATTACTACTAATATAATAATATAGATCACTCTAATCACAAAAAACTATTATAGATAGTCTATTTTAATAGCTAGTGCTTAATACACCTAAGTAACAAGGAAGCTATAGGTTACTTTCTATATAATAATAAACAAGTATAAAGGACCCAGTATAAATAGTAGAAAAAAAAAAAAGAGAAAAAATAATAAACTAAAAAATAATTCTTCTCTTAAAGTAACAAGAAATAACTTAATTTAAAAAAATTATAAGAAGTAAATTAGTCATCAAAGACTAAGGATCAAATAGACTAGAAGTCTACAATAAACTTAAATATAATTAAGATACCTAAAATAATTAACCAACTCTTAAAAAACTAGATAATGTTAACACTAGAAGAATAGAAATAGACTTAATAGAAATTAACTAAGAACAAAAATCCCTAAGAAAAGAAAAAGAAAGTAATAGCTAATAATAAATTTAAAGAATTCCAACAAGAGATGAAGGAAAAAATTAAACATTAAAATACTAAGATATAAATATATAAAGATATCATCATAAAGCAATAAATATTAGAATGATATAATAAAATCTACTAACTATTAAGAAAGTAGATAAACCTATTAGATAAGGAATTAGTAGAGAAAGCTAACAATCTAGATAACTTTCTAGAGAACTATAAAAAGGACTAAAAACTCAAAGTAACAGCATAAAAATAGTATCTTAAGATTAAAATTGACCTATTAGGTAGAGAATTAATAGCAATAGTAGATTTTAGAGCTATAAAAAACTACATAAATCTAAGGATTAAGAAGAGACTAGGACTCTTAGAAATTAAAAAGAAAAACCTAATATTATTAATAGGACTTAATAGAGAGAAATTGGCAAAAAATAATATCATAGAAAAAAGTAGTTAGTTTATTATAATAATAAAAGAGTACAGAGAACAAATTAATTTCAATATTATAAGACTAAGAAATAATAATATTATTCTAAAAGCATCTTGGTTAAGGATATATAATCTAGAAATCTATTAGAAGCAAGACTAATTATAGTTAATAAAATATAATTATATAAAGACCTAGACTATAAAGACTACTAGATAGAGGTCAGTGGAGCTGATAATTACTACATAAAAAATAATAATAGTGCTATTTTATTAAAATGAATAACTAGCTAATAAGAAGGATAATAACATCATTAAAGTCATAGAAGAGCTTAAAAAATTTAAAGAAAAGATAAGAGCTAGAAAAAGAATAATATTTAATAAATTATTACAAGAAATTAAGGGCAGTATAAAAATAGTACTACTAAGAGAATATAAATATTTTAAGGAATTATTTAATAAGACATATAAAATATTACTAGAATATAATAAATAAGATTATACTATTCTACTTATTAAAAGCAAGGAACCAAAGCCATAGAAAATCTATTAAATATTATAACTAGAGGATAGAGCTTTAAAAGAATATATTAAAAATATACTAGAAAAAGGGTATATATAACCATTATAATTACTAATAGAATACCTAGTACTATTTATACCTAAAAAAGGAATAATAGAATTACAACTATATATTAACTATTAATAACTTAATAATATTATAATTAAAGATACTTATATCTTACTATTAATTACTAAGATTCAGGACAAAATTAAAGAAAAGAAATAGTTCACTAAACTTAATATTATAGATGCATATAATCGCCTATAAATCAAGAAAGAAGAAAAATAGAAAATAGTATTTAAAACTAAATTTAGATACTACAAATATTTAATTATATCTTTTAGACTAATAAATATACTAGTTATATTTTAGCAATACATTAATTTAATTATCAAAAATTATCTTTATAACTTTATAATAGCCTATCTTAATAATATTATAATATTCTTAGATAGCCTAAAAGATCACATTAGACACATCAAATTAGTACTAAAGGTATTATATATAACAAAGTTATAAATCAAACTTAAGAAGTATAAGTTTTATATCTAGAAAATAGATTTCTTAGGACACAGAATCACTTAAGAAAAAATATAAACTAATAAGGAAAAAGTTTAAGCAGTCAAAAACTAGTTTATACTAAGAAATATTAAAGAACTACAATCATTTATAAGAATAATCAACTATTATTAATAATATATAAAAGATTATATAAAAAAAATAGTACCTTTATTCAAACTACTAAAAAAGGAAATTCTATACAAATAGAATAAAAAATAGTAAAATATATTTAAAAAAGTAAAAAAAAAACTTATCATAACATTAATATTAGTATAGTTTAATATTAAGTTACTAATAATATTAGAAATAGATATATTAAACTATACTATCAGAGCAATACTAACCCAAAAAGAGCTAGATAGAAAAAAAAGAGTAATTATCTATTACTTAAAGAAATTAATTAATACAGAACTTAACTATAATATCTATAATAAGGAATTACTAGCCATAATAAGAGCATTTCAACATTAAAGAGTCTATCTAGAAGGTATAAAATTCTTAATCAAGATCATTATAGATTATAAAAACCTTACTTACTTCCTAACAACTAAGATATTAACTTAAAAGCAAATAAGATAATTAGAAATACTATTATAATATTAATTCATAATTAAACACTGCAAAAGAAAAAACAACAAAAGAATAAACACTCTTAGCAAACAATCAGACCATAAGAAAAGAGTTAGAAAATCTAAACCAGCTTTACTTAAAGAAAACAAGAATAGAAATTTAAAGTATAATCTCTAAATAGCTATCTTAACAGCAATAATAGAACCAGATATAGATTTAAAACTATAGAATCTTATTATCAAAGAGACAGCAACAGATAGAACAATTTAGGTAATATTAAATAATATTAATAATAGAATTAAACACAATAAAATAGCTAGCAACAAAACAAGACTAATATTTTAGTATAGATTAATCTATATACTAAAAACAGTCAGAGAAAAGATCATTAGGATATATTATAACAATATAATAATAGAATATCTAGAAGTCACTAACACTCTAGAAAAAATATTAAAAAACTACTACTAGCCAAAGATAATTAAGGACATTAAAAGATATATTAAGAAATATAATATATATCAGAAAAATAAAATCATAAGACACTAACTATATAGATAGATACAACCTCTTAAAGCGCTAGAATATCCATAACAATAGATAATAATAGACCTAATAGTCAAATTACTAATCTTAAAAAGACACGATTTAATTATAGTAGTAGTTAATAGAATAATAAAATATACATACTTTATACCAACAACTAAGAAAATAGATACACCTCTATTAGCTAAAATACTATTATAACAAGTATTCTAATATCATAGTATACTAGAAGTTATAGTATCAAACAGAGAACTAATATTTACATTGAAACTTTAAAGATCCATAATAAATCTAATAAGGAAAGAATAATAATTAAGTTTAGCTTATTACCCCTAGACTAATAAACAAATAGAATAAATAAACTAAATATTAGAATAATATCTAAAGAGTTATATTAATTAAATATAAGATAATTAGGCAGGATTATTACTTATAGTTTAATTAGTATATAATATATCAAGACACTTTATAATAAGGATAATATCTTTTATAGTATATATAGGATAAAAAGCAAGAATGTTAAAAGAATTAAAATATAAGAAACCAATAGTAGAGATAACAGAAAGAATAATAAATA
This sequence comes from Talaromyces albobiverticillius, assembly GCA_023721895.2. Classification (NCBI taxonomy): domain Eukaryota; kingdom Fungi; phylum Ascomycota; class Eurotiomycetes; order Eurotiales; family Trichocomaceae; genus Talaromyces; species Talaromyces albobiverticillius. The sequence continues at coordinate 5,162,068 of JAMBUR020000001.1, read as the reverse complement.
CTATAAAAGCTATATATCTCTACCTAGAAAGAGAAATAGAACAGCAAGAAGAGATTAACTTAGAATAATATAACAAGAAGAATTAGAAGAGATTTAATTTTAAAAAAAAAAGAAAGATCTATTTCTTATAAAAAAATCTTAAAATACTATAACTAAACAATAAACTTGATTACCTACAAATTAGACTATTTAAAATTAAAGAAAAAATTAAAGAAGTTAATTATAAGCTAAAACTACTAGAATCTATACAAATCTACCTAATATTCTATATTTTATTATTAGAACCAGCTCTATAGAACACTAAAATGTAAACTAATATTATCATTAAATAAGAAACCTATAAAGTCAAGAAGATATTAGTAATAAAAATAATAGAGAAACAAAAATGCTATTTAATAAAATAGATAAGGTATAATAAGATAGAAAGTACCTAGAAAGTCAAGAAGAACCTTGTGAATATATAATAAATAATTAAAGACTTCTATAAGAAACAATTTTACCTAAGGAAGGAAGATCTAAGAATAAGAAATTATCTAGTAAAAGAGGATTAGAGAATCTTAATATTAGAAAATTATTAAGGATAGTATTTAGGAAATACTTATTCAGAGGAGTTAGAATAGAATCTTTAGGATCCTCCTTATTAAGAATATCCATAACAATTATATTATAATTTAATATTTTATCACTATACTCCTTGAGAAGTTTTTATTATTTATAGAAGCAAACTAGTTTCGCAATAACCTCCTATTACAATTATATTAAATATTATTATTAAAGAAATAATTCTTACTAAAGCTTTAAAGAAGTCTTAAGATTATTTTTAGCAAATTTAATATCTACTTTTACTTTTAACTTAGCCTGCTAGAGCTTATCCCAGTTCTTTTTACTATAAAAATAATATTTATACTTTTTATTATTCTAAATACACAAAGCATAATTATAACTCTTTAAATTTATAATATAAGAAAAACCCTAGCAAACACAGTATAAATATAGATTATTAATTAAAAAACTATTCTAAAGAATATAATTAGCTTAACAATAACATTAATAGGTTTAGAGATTTAGCTTAAGCATATTAACATATTTTAGATACTTACCTACAAGAAAATAGGATTACACTAAGAATAAGAATGAGTCTTTCTATTTATACTTTTAAGAATAAAGATCCTAAAAGAGAGAAATAATATTATAAAATTAACTTACATGATACTAGACAGAAACTAATATTATTAAAGAAAAGTGCTTAGTTAAAGTAACTAATACTATAACTAGTCATTTATACACACTAATATATAAGGTGGTCACTAAGCAGATAGACTTATAGCTAATATAAGAAGACATATGACTAGTATATATCTGCAAAAACATAGGAAATATATACTAAAGTATATACTAGAGTATATATTAAGGTATGCGCTAGAACACATATATTAGGGGAATGTATACCAGAATATATACTAAGACTTATTTATATAAATATACTTATTTTTGTATCTAGTTTCTGCTTAATATAGTTTTTTAATCTATATTACTTTGGTTATATATTAAAAAGGTTAGCAAGGTAAACTATACTTAAAATATTATAATACTTTAAAAGACTTCTTCTACTATAATTATGTTATTAATCTACTATAATTATTTACCTATTTAATATTTACCTACGAGATAACCCTTACTGGACCTCTGTGTAGTCTAATCTATTATATCGCAGCTCTACACAGCCAGTGACAACTATAGCGGATCCAGGTCCGTGACAGAGCGGGCCATTTTCTCTGGAAAACGCGCTCTATATTGATTACTAGATTTTAACGCGTTAATATGCTATCAATTCGTATAGGAAATACATAAAATTTAAGTGATTAAAAGGACAAGATATTACTTGCTATTTTTAATTTAAAAAATGGAAGAATTTAAACTATATATAAAGCTGTATAGATTTATAATGTTTTTTATATAACTCTCTAATGTTGACTTGCTGGCATTGAATATTGAGCTAAAAAATATGTAAATAATTATAAATTGACTAGATTAGAGAAGGAATCGTTTATAAAATAGATATTAGATTTAGATAAGCGAGGATTACCTCTCTAACCTTTTATAGTATAAGATATAGCTAATATTCTTCTTTCTCAATATGGAAATCAGTAGGTTAGAGAAAAATAAGTATATAACCTAGTTTAATATTACTTAGAGCTAAAAATATAATTTTTATGAAGATATAACTATAAGTATATTAAATGCGAAGATCTAAAGATAATTAAAAAGTATTTTAATTGTATATAAGAGGTTATAACTAAGTATAGAATTCTATTGGAGGATATTTACAACTTTAATAAGACTAGCTTTGCAATAGGCCTCTATATAAGCATAAAAGTTATTACTAGAAGCAATTAATATAGCTGCTTATATCTACTATAACCTAGTAATTAAGAATGGGTAACTATAATTAAGGCAGTTAATTCTACTAGTTAAGCCTTGCCCTTATATATAATCTTTAAAGTTTTAAAATACTTTTAAAAAGCCTAGTTTGAGACCCTTCTAGATAATTAGAAGATTAATATTAGTAATAATAAATAGATAACAGATTAGATTAGAATAGATTAGCTTATTAATTACTTTATTCCTTATATAAATAGCTGGATAATTGGATAATATTGTATATTAATTCTAGATAACTATAGAAGCTATTTAATTACTTAATTTGATTGTATATGTATTGAGAATAATATTATTCTAATTTATATATCTTTATATTCTTTATACCTCTTATAGCCTTTTAATGTTAGCTATTTTGTAGTTTTAAAATAATAATATAAAAAGCTTATTGAGCAGTAAATAAGACTTAGTTTTAATTATATTAATAAAATTAACTTTCTTACTGTATTTTTAGAGGTCTATATAATGGTTTATAAAGCTAAGATTATTCAGAATAGCTTTAAAGTAATTAGATTAATACCATTAGATCTAGAGCAAGTTTATTAATAATTTATTATTTAATTGAAGACTCTAACACTACTTTCTTATTTATCTAACGATTCATAATTATCCTACTTATAAATACCTCAAAATCCATGTTAATTTAAGTGTTAATTGAGTATGATTAAGCAGCAAATTAGTTAGCATATAAGGAGCCTATCTAAGGTTATTAATGAAGCAATTAGCCACATATTAAAGGTTTATGAGACTAGTATTAATAAGCTTTTTATTATATAAAAGAAAGTTTATAATTTATAGGCTATAAATAAGAAAAAAAAGTAAAAGCGTCAAAGATCTACAAAATAAATAACTTATAAATAAGAAATTACTAGAGAGGAAGCTTAGATACTTATATAGAGTTAGATTAAGGTATTTTAGCCTATTACTACTACTCCAACTAAACCTAAGCTTCTAGCCTCTTAAGTACGCGTACGCCACTAATTTTAGTGTAGTATATGTAATACTCTCAGGCATAGATTGCCTTAATGTCCTAATTGTACTAGCGATTAATTTTTTATATATAATTATTATTTCGGGTTAAAATTAAGGGTTAAAATCAATATAGAGCGCGTTTTCCGGAGAAAATGGCCCGCTCGCTTACATGGCCCGCTCGCTTACCGATTACATTAGTTAAGTTAGTATCCCGTATTTGTAAGCGTATACAATCTACAGAGTCCTCCATACTACCCCGACAAAGGCAAAGGCCCATTATGGAATGCATAGCTATTAGAGACAAAGAAGCCGTTGACTGTGGCAGGCCTGGCGTGAGCTGACGTGACACAATGCAATCTCAGCTGTACCTCCGAACCTCGTGTCTACAACAGCAGTAATTATTTAACTGCCCAGCAACCCAGTCTCCTTTCTAAAAAAAAAGAGAAAAAAAAAAAAACCAGAACCTCAAACATGGCGACTCCTATCTATATCGCCGGCACAATTTGTCTTGCCCTCGGCCTACACAACTTCCTGCGCCCTGCACAGGAATATCAACGCTTCGGCCTCCCCCTCGAGTCGTCGCCATCAACTCCAAATTCTGAATCGAACGGTTCCATCTCACCACTTATCTACGCCAAAGGTATCCGCGAAAGTACATATGGTCTCACCCTAATAGCACTGCAGTATCAAGGCCAGGAGACAGCCGTTACTTCGCTTTTGGCGGTCATGTCGCTTGCTGGGTTGGGTGACGGATTTTTGGTCTGGAATTATGGTCGCGATGAGCTGAAGACGAAGGCATTGCGCCATTGGGGAGCGTTTGCTGGTCTCTTGGGATGGGCTTGGTGGAGAGCCAATTCTTCGATTTAGAACATCTCGATGGAGTTACAGTCAACTCTGAATGGATCTTGTTTTTCGTTGATGCGACGCAGATGTTAGTGATTCAGTCGACAGCAGAGTGCACCATGATGTCACTACTCTGATACAACCCTTCAGAACAGTCCTATTCATCCATTTCATATTGGAAAGACGATTGACTATGCATTCAGAGCTGTAGCAATAGTACGTAATCGGCGAGTGCAGTATGCATTTGACTGCTAGTCTTCCATATAAGACGTGTAAGCTGTGACAGTGTGTGATACGCCCACAGCTTTGACAGAATGATTGAGAACGGCGTACTTTTCGAGTAGTTGCAAATTGCAAGAGACTTTGAGTGCTTGAAGCAGTATTTGTATTAGTGGCTTGGCAAGATCGGAGTAGTTGGATAGGCGCCGGGGCCGTGCGTAGTCCGGCCGTAGACTTTTTTTCTATTGAGCATACCTCAAACATCCATCGACTCTCTGCCACAATACCTTTTTCTCTCACTTTTGGCCGTTGAGCGTCCTGCCATACCCGAAACTATGGCGGAAAATGCTCCTTCCTCAAATACCACGGGCACATCAAGTGCGGCCCCAAAGCCTGCGGCCAAACCGCAGAACCCGGTTTGGCGGATGATGGGTATGTGATCATGCTAGCTACTCCTATAACAACAACTAACAACAACCAGGAATTCCGAACTTTCGCCTCAGATTACCCTCGCGGAATTGGATGATTTTTCTCACCATCACCGGTAGCTTCGCCACCGCCGTAACATATGATCGCCGGCAGAAAAAGCGCATACAGCAGAAATGGTCCGACCTCGTTGCTCATATCTCCAAAGAAACATTGGCGGTTGAACAGAGTCGAAGGAAACTCACAGTCTTCCTCTCTGCGCCTCCGGGCGATGGACTTCGCTCGGCTCGCCAGTATTTCATCGAATATGTAAAGCCTATTCTTGTTTCCGCGTCTTTGGATTATGAAGTTATCGAGGGAAGGAAAGAAGGCGATGTCCGAGCCGGCCTAGCTGAGAAAATCCGGAAATTTAGACGAAAAGCGGGCGAACAGAGCTCTGTGATTCAAGAACCAACCAAAGAGGATATTGTCGCTGAAACCCGACGCCAAATGGGCGTTACCGATGAACCGGGCCCTTTGGGAGATATTGTTGTTGGACGTCATACATGGAAGGAATATATTCGAGGTCTTCACGAAGGCTGGCTTGGCCCTCTTGATCCTCCTGCGCCTCCGCCTCCAGCTCCAGAACCTACTAGTGAAATAATCAGTGCGGATAATGCATCTGGGGATTCTGCCGACATCCTCTCCCCTGAAACCCCCGATTCCGAAAATGCCTCCGCCCCGACACCAGAAGAGAATACCCCGAAAGAATCTGAAAAGGAGAAGAAACCTGAGGGACCAACCCCCGCATACATTTCATCTGCGGATTACTCGTCACAAAATCTTCCAGCGACCATTCCCGCGTCCTTTGAAGCCTCCTTGCCTGTTGCTTTCCCACATCTCCTAGGTTTCTTGAACACCCCCATTAGAATATATCGCTATGTGACGAAACGTCACCTCGCGGACGCTGTAGGCCAAGAAGTTGCAGCTGCTGTCCTGGCCGCTGCAAACAGGCCATACTACGAAGACATCACCCCAGCAGAGCCAGAATCCTCCGAGCCATACGATTCAGTGTCGCAGCAGAGCTACGAGCAACAACATCTTCTCGAACACGAAGAGGCGGAATGGCACAAATCAGTTCGCAAGGTTGCCAAAGCTCGAAAACTGCAAGCAGCAGAAAACAACAACGCTGCTAGCGTGAGTGGCGCCGAAGGGGAAGAGAAAAAACCCAGCATCCTAGACGAAGAGCGGGAATGGATTGATGACGTCGTGATTGATCCTCGCATCGCTGCTCGTATGAGTCGATACGTTCTCACGCCGGAGGACCAGGCCCGCGCCACCAGGATTGCCAATGGTGAAGAGTGGGTTTTAGGGCAGGGCGAAAAGCCTCAGCCGTTGTCTTTCTGGCAACGAATGTGGATTAATTACGGCTACGGCGAAGATCCAGAATTGGCCAAAAGAAAACCCATCCTTGGAAATCTGGATAACGAAGACGGAGAATAGACAGGTAGAGGAGGGACTTATCAATTTTTTTTTGACGATCTCCTATATAATATGTATAACAATACCTTCGTTGTTCCGTGAAGGCATATTATTTTGCACCATCACTTTGTATATTAGCATTCTTAGCCATGTCAACTGTATTCTTAGTCATGCATGCTGTTTTCTACTCCAGTCATGAATAGATTCAAGTTAGATATAGAAGAGGATTAACTAGATTAATAGATCTAACGACTTAATCTAGATAGATATATTTGCCATTTAACTTTTTTCTGTCTGTCTTTCCCCCTCCCTCTCTCCTCCCTCTGTCTAGAGCTTCCTTTCAAGGCTGTATACTGATACACATGGAAATCACATGCTGGTCAAAGGGGGAAAACAAGTAGCCTCCATCACCCATGCCTTCCATTGCGGCATTTTATGCCTTCAACATCACCAAACAAGATCCCACTATACCCATGTCAAAAACCTTCGACCCGTCACACGCTTGAACGTACAAACATAAAGCCTGCAGATGAAAGGGGGAGCCCAAGGGGTCCCCAAATGTCGAACGCATTCTATTTCTGGCTGGATATGAATGAAGAGGCTTCCTTCCACTTGTTGTGAGCCTTTTCCTTGTATGCATCTTTAACAGAAGCGTCACTCTTCCATTCGTCCAAAGTCTCCAATCCCTGGATAGCTTTTTCCAACGTCGCGCTTTCGAGGTCAATCGTGGACACAAACTCCTTCTCGCTTTGCGGCTTCGCGCTAGGAGTAATGAGCAAACTAGCTGAGAGTGCGGCGCGCACATGGTCTACGCTGTCCTTATGTGACGTTAAATAGGAGTTGTTCCATTCCTCTAGGTTTGTGGATTTCGGGAGAATGGCTTCGAGTTCTTTCAAGACGACATCTGAAACTTTCTCCGGTAGCGGCTCCGACAGGCTATTGAGTGCGAGTCGGAAGCGTACAAGTTGGACATGTAACGTTGGGTCCGAGGGATCAATGGCATGTGCAGCTAGAAGGCATTTCAAAGCAAGTGCGTATTTCTCTGGGCATGGTCATCATCAGTTAGCATAATCCATATTTGATTTAAACGGAGAAACTCACGTCTTCTTATGTATACTTCAAATCCGGCATTTTGACCGCGAATGTCACCAGGGCTGAATTCTAGTAAAGGTGTGAGGAATTTGAGAGCATCTTTCAGAGGTTCTTTGGTTTGAACCAATTTGGTGCCCAAAGGATCAGTGTCCTCCTTCTTCACTTCGCCATCAGCGCCCTTAGCATTAGCTGCACTAGCTTTCTTCAAGTCTTGTTTTTCTGCCTCCGCTTTCTCCAAGCGTTGCTGCTCCTTCTTGGCCTTTTTGATCGCCTTTTTCCTCTCTTCCTCATCAACGCCGTTGAGATTTGCGAACATCGGACCGTGTGCCAGGTCGGGCTGGTCATGCAGCAGAATATACGTTTTGATAGCAGACAACGCCATTCGTGTATAAAAGGGGTGATCTCGCAAATGATCTTCCCATCGAACCATATCAACATAGGCTCGGATCATGCCTTTCCGTAGCGAAAAACTATGGAAGTCAAATTGGTCTTCTTGCCATACGTCGAAAATGTTGTAAACTGCATGGAAACGTTTCAACGCAAGGCCAAGTTTCTTTTGTCGTAGGTTGGACTCTCCATCTTCCGTCAGGTACCACACACATTGCATTTCATGAAGGTCGCCAAGAGGACCACCGACGGTCTCGTTCCTAGTGAATTTGCTCATGTCATCGAGTGCCTTGTCGTTCTCGTCATTGCGAAGTCGGTATTTGGCGGCTTTGGAATTGATGTATCGATCCTTCTCATCAAGCTTCCTGGCTTCTTCCATAAGCTCTGCGGCTTTGGGAAAATCTCCACGGTGCTTGTATATCCTTGCTCTCGTCATGTGATAGTCAACAGATTTTGGAACGAGACCTATGGCTTTTTCGACGTATTCCAGGGCTTTTTGCAAATCACGGCTAAGATGGTAATTGTAGTGTTGAGCAAGGAAATAGAAAGTAGAAGCCTCGAATGTGGTTTTATCTTCTGCCTTTTGTGTCTCGGATGAGCCGTTCGCTTGCGTTTGTGCTTTTCCAGACGCATACCCTTCGACAAGTTCTTGGACAGTGTCCCGCTTCGCTGGACGATCGTATAGAACCTTGATGTTTGCAAACAGAGACGGAACTCCCTTGCGCAACATCCGTTGAAGATAACTATCAGCTGCTGCCCTGAACTCCTCACCTTCCAAGAAGTCCAGAGGGGCGCGCCGAGGAGCATCACCGCGAGGAAACTTCTCAACCAGCTCATCATAAACGACTTTCAGAGATTTGTGGTCGGTATCAGCAATAGCCTTTGCCTTGATGAGACCGTCGTAGTATTGTGAGTTCTCGGGGTTCCTCTCAATGAGAGCACTATAAGCTGCTTCCGCTTCCGTCTTTCGATCGAGGCGAAGAAGGTAATCAGCCTTCATTTCCATGACAGCCAGAACATCTGAGCAGCGCTTTCCAGCAGTCTCAAGATGTTCTAGTGCTCTTTCAAGATCTCCGGATTCTGCAATGATTGTATTTTTGTACAAAGTAGCTTCGGAATGCTCCATGTCGCTTCTTGGGGGAGGCGTCTTCAGAGTCTCTTCGAAGGTATTGAGTACATTCTCGGCCTCAGTCAAATTCCCCGCAAGATGGTGAGCAATTGCCAATGCTGTCCAGTTCTGTCTTACTGACGGCCGGGACTGAAGCATTGAGCTGCGGCTCTGTATGTAACCCTGGTAGTCCCTCATTTGCATTTGGAGAAGAGCAAGGTCACGTTGGATGGGCTGCGAATCGGGCTCTAGTTTCAAAGCAAATCTGTAAGCTTTGATAGCTTCCTCATAGTTCTTTTCGGCCCTGTAGAGGAGACCGAAGACGTGCCAGCACACATGCGACTTCATATCGTTCCGTAGCGCCGTCTTAGCTAGAGCGAAAGCCTCTTCCAACTGTCCTAAATTGCTCATGATAAGAGCTTTCATCGCTTGTGTATCGCCATGGTTGGAGTTCTTGCGGAGAATCTGATCTGCCGTTTTGATACCTGGACGTTGCGAAAAGATTGTCAGCCTCTCGAATGACCTCAACACCTGTCCGCAAATCCACCGGAAAATGTTTGAAACACCAACCCTTCTTGTATTGTTTGTTCTCATAGTGGCGCACCACTTGGCGGAACAGCGATGAGTCCTTGGAACTCAATTGCTGAGGCATGACAGGCAACTGTCTTGTTGTTGTCACTTGCAGGTCTTGAGACTGGTGAGGTGGATGTGCGATTACAGTAAGAGGTGGGTGCGGGGACCAGCGACATCTGCTGAGAAGGCGCTAACTTGCCGGCACAGCGGAGAACGAACCAGCTGGATGTTACTATGCCATGCACCTACCGACAATTGAGCCACTAACAGGGTATTTATTTCCTTTCGATTTTTCATTTGTTGTCGAAACCGATATTTATAAAGTCGGGGGCTTTTCAAATACACCAATGTTTCCCTTCGGTGGGCAGTAGGCAGAGATTCTGCATCCTTGCCTCGGACTCACTCGAGTAGACATGATAAAGCGTTTACAGTTTCACTATTCTATTCAAAAGGGACCTGAAAAATGATAGAAAGAAGAGATTTCGCTCGACAATGCAGTTTATCAAATGACGCCATGCAATGCACCCTAGTTGTACATATATATACTGAATATCTTCATCACTTGGACGTAGGCCGGCCGTTCTAGCATTGAGGTCGGGCTTCATTTTTCATCAGAAGCCTCAAGGTCGATTTCGATGCTCAAGCCAACGGTTGAGCGCATCTTCCCATGACCCACTAGTATCGCATCTTTCAGCAACGATGTTCCAACTCCGTGTCCGAATGATTTGCTCGATGCTCCGTTCATTTCGGACCAGGTTGGCAAGTGATTCTGTACGAGCTTCCCGGGGAAAATATCGACCTGAATATGGATCCAAGCGCTCATTGACAATACGTTCTTGTTCTTTCGCAGTTTCTACTTGTCGTGAGACAAGGTCGGGGTCCTCGGGATCGGGACTCGTTGCCACCGAGGCGCAATAGTTGAGTACATCAGATCTGCTTTGCCATGAAGCAAATAAAACATTGTTTTTGAAAGACTCGCACGCCTCGCCAGGAAGTTTATTTCTATTTGAAGGGTCGAGCTGTCGGACACCAGTGGATGATGGGTTAAACCCTTCTCGAGCAGGCGTTAACAATGCATTCAAATTTTGAGTGATTGAATCATCGATAGTCGATCGGGACAAGCGGAGAAAATCTGTTGAGACGTCAGTTTGAAGCAGGAATTACCTGAGAAACAAGACTCAGTGATATTCCACTAGAGTTTGTACCTCGAAATACTCGCTCGTTGAAGCAAAACTGAGGGCTCAACGACGGTGAGTTGACCGAGGATGATTTCGACATCCTTTCCTTGGCCTGTTCCGCCACCTGCGTTGATTTAGACTGTTGCGCCCAGAACCACTCCAGCTTGAACTGTGATTTTTTCTTTGATGGGACTCGGTTCCAAGATATAATGCGAAATATGTACGATCAATAGCCCACGTGGTGTATCAAAAACTTCATCGAATGAGTGGTAAGATGAACTGACTCTCAGCTCCGAGTTGAGTCAGTCGATGGCAAAAGCTATCTAATCTGGATACGAGGTCACGGGATCACGCGCTCCCTTTACGCGGTCTCGTCCAACTGCCCCGTGCATCGCCATCACATTGGATTTATTATCGTCTGCTCTTATTTTGAACTTCTATCCTTTCGTGTTCTGCTACATCTACTACATAACAAGCTTCGCATCCCAGAGCAGATAGATATGCCTGAGCTCGCAGAAGTCGCGCGCATCGTGCACTTCATTCGAAAACATCTCGTGGGCAAAACGCTGGCAAATGTGCAAACGCAAGATGACACCATCGTCTACGGTAAGGTGGGCACAAGTGCCGCCGAATTCCAAAAGACTATGCAAGGAAAAAAGATAATAGGCGCCGGGCAGCAAGGCAAATATTTTTGGATTACAATGTCGAAACCACCACACGTTGTGATGCATTTTGGTATGGCAGGCTGGCTGAAAATAAGAGATGCGGATACATACTACTACCGCACGACCAAACCCGAAGATAAAGAGTGGCCTCCAAAGTATTGGAAGTTCATTCTTGAGACAGACGAAACCCCCAAGACAGAAGCAGCCTTTGTAGACGCCCGCAGGTTGTCGAGAATCCGACTTGTCGATTGTCCAGCTGATGATATTCGACAATTTACCCCCCTCAAGGAGAATGGGCCGGATCCTCTCATTGACAAAGATGTCCTGACTACAGCATGGCTGGAAGATAAAGTGAAGAGCAAAAAGGTACCAATCAAGGCTCTGCTACTTGACCAAGCCAACATCAGTGGTATTGGCAATTGGATGGGGTAAGTCAACAGAAAGACTCGCCATATATATCAGTGATCTGACTAGTCGCAGAGACGAAATTCTCTACCATGCCAAGATACACCCTGAGCAATATAGCAATACTTTGAACGATGAACAGATAAAGCAACTTCATGAATCCATCGACTATGTATGCACAACATCTGTGGGCGTTCTAGCAGACTCCGAACAATTTCCTGAGGAATGGCTTTTCAAGCATCGATGGAGCAAAGGAAAGAAGAATCAATCATCATTACTCCCGAACGGCAAGAAAATCGTCTTTCTTACCGTTGGCGGCAGGACTAGTGCTGTTGTGCCAGCTGTTCAACGAAAGACCGGCCCTGTGGCAAAGGAAATCAGCGATGATGATCTGTTGGATGAGAAGGAGAATAAACCCAAGGCAGCTATCAAACGCAAGCGGACTGCTGTGAAAGAGGAAGAAGAAGAAGACGACGACGACAAAAATGAAGTAAGTGCACCAAAGCGGACGGCATCAAGAGCGAGCAGGTCGGGCGCAAAGGGCAGCACCGCAGCGCCTGCAAGAAGGAAACGTACTTGAAGATGAATAAGTGGCTACTGGAAATATCTCTGTGTCAATAACTGCTCTGTTTTTTATGGAATAAGTGGAACTGTCTCTAATAAACAATCAAATTCTTCAAGATGTCCAAATATTTATAACCCTAACCCTAGTGCTCGGCGGCAGGCGGCAACGGCGGCTAGTGCAATCTTATCGCGCCGATTCCGGGCGGGGTGAAAACTCGCCACCGGAACTGCCCTGACTAATCGCCGATCTTGGATTTGTCAGTTCATATTGCATCCTGTCCAACATTTTTTTTGCATTTCAGGTCTGCCTACGAATTTAGTTTCAATGCAGACAACTCCCATCAACACTACACGATAGCAGATTTTACGCGCCGCTTATCAGTGGTTGTGCAGTGATCTGATTTTGAGTTCGCCATACATCACGAGCCCGTGAACATGAGCGCCATTCTCTCTGCAGATGACTTGAACGACTTCATATCACCTGGGTTGGCATGCATCAAACCTGTTGAAACGCTGCCTCAGAAGGGTACAGCTAGCTCAGATGTAAGCAAACGAATTTCCAGTCTATTCCATTCTCGAAAGTGACAGTGCTGATGATAACTGCTCGCAGAACCCATACGAAGTAACAACCGAGGACAAAGTTCAACCGGAAAATCAAGCTCCAACACAAATATCCTTAACAGACTGTCTCGCATGCTCGGGTTGCGTTACGTCCGCCGAAGCCGTTTTAATCTCCTTACAGTCCCATGCAGAGGTTCTGAATACTCTAGACGCCCATCCGCCAGCGTCATTGGTAGTAACGGATGATGGAAATATCAGTGTCCCCCACGGACTCGGAAAGGATGAGAAAATATTTGTCGCCAGTGTTAGTCCTCAGGTCAGAGCTAGCCTGGCTGCGACATATGGTATCTCCGAGCGCAGGGCCGGATATATGATCGACCAGTTTCTCCGCGGCCCGCAGGGATTGCGTACCGGAGGGAAACACGGAAATAGCTTCACTTGGGTCATTGATACCGATGTATTACGACAGCTGGTACTTACACTCGCTGCCCAGGAAGTCACAGAATCTCTACAGACGCCTTCTTCCGCTGGAAATGGAACAACAAAATATTCTCTCCCCAAAAAGCCAATATTGTCCTCTGCTTGTCCAGGCTGGATCTGTTACGCTGAAAAGACACACCCTCATGTCTTGCCTCATCTTTCACGTTTGAAGTCCCCTCAGGCACTAGCAGGTACTTTTATTAAGTCTATTTTGAGTCGTGCCCTTGGTGTTTCTCCATCGCAGATTTGGCACCTGGCTGTCATGCCTTGCTTTGACAAGAAGCTTGAGGCTAGCCGCGAAGAATTGACTGATGCAGTATGGAATACCAACGATCAGTCTCCTGTGCGTGATGTTGACTGCGTCATTACCTCACGCGAACTACTAATGCTGGCATCTTCCCGAAACATATCACTACCGTCTCTACCATTCAAATCTTTACCTTCAGCCCTCGCACCCCATTTCCCAGACCCTACAGTGGATTCATTCTTGTTCTCAGGCACACAGCCTCTGAAACAGAATTCAGCATATGGAACTTCTGGGGGTTATCTTTACCATATTCTCTCATATCACCAAGAGAAGCAACCAGGCAGCCGTATTGAGGTACAGCGAGGACGGAATTCCGATGTCATTGAATACTCTCTAATATCAGACTCAAACCAAACTATCATGAAAGCTGCTCGCTATTATGGCTTCCGGAACATTCAGAATCTTGTTCGTAAGATGAAGCCAGCTCGCGCTTCGCGATTGCCTGGTGCAAACAGGCGCGGAGCCACCGCCGCTGGCTCGAGCGGCTCTTCCGGGCTTGATTACGCATTCGTGGAGGTGATGGCATGCCCCGGTGGCTGCACCAATGGTGGTGGTCAGATTCGCCTTGACGATGCTCGAGAGGCAAACGCCAGTCTCCAAAACACCTCGCCCGATGATACTACCGTCGTGACACAAAAGCGCTCGGCATATGAACAGCGTGAGTGGCTTACACGAGTAGACGAAACATATTTCTCCGCAGACTCAGACTCCGAAAGCGAGCCAGAATCCGCAGCGATAGACAAATCGTTGCATGACACCGAAAACAGAGCACAAAATATAATTCAGCATTGGATAAACTTCACTGGAGTTAGGTTAGAGGATCTTGTATATACAACATTCCGCAAGGTGGAAAGTGACGTGGGCAAGGACAAGAACGTGAATGATACTACACGGGTTGCTGAACTTGCTGGGAAGATAGGAGGTGGTTGGTGATCTCATGACGACTTGCATATGTATATACCCATTTTTGCATTTTATAAAATATGAAGAATATCTAGAAGAACTATTTTGACGAGACCTTTGCGCTTTAGAGAGCACTCTGAATGAAAATACGTGTTGGAGATGTCAAAAGATGACATAAAATTCGCAGCTGTATACTTATACTGTACCCGATATCGGACTGCGCGGCTAGTTGCCGTCGCCTTCTAGAATTATGCCATAACAGGTTAGCGCATAAAAGTGTCGAGCGGGCGGGCGGTGAAAAGAAAGTCGCATTCATGCGGCATCTCTGTCTCATCAGCATTTGTCAAATCCAACTCTCACAACATCGTCACCATCTACTCTTTCACGCAGTCCTATTTCTACCTGAACCAGACCCAACAACCGCGCAGCACGCAAAAACACAATAAATAGCGAAAAATGTCTCGCGAAGCCTATCAAGTCCCCGCCCTCGACTCCAGTCAAACTGCATTCGGCAACGGAGGTGCCAGTGGCGGTGCTGCCGCTGGTGGTTATAGTCAAGCAGATGTCCCAGCAGTCAGATACATCTGTGGTGAATGCGACGCAAAATCTACCTTGTCACAGAACGCTACTCTGCGATGCACGGAGTGTGGACATCGTATATTGTATAAGGAGCGGACGAAGAGGTTGGTTTTTTTCTTCTCTTTCCCTTTCCCTTTCCCTTTTTCAAAAAGTGTAGAACAGAGCGCTGACTTTTCATTACTGTATTATATAGGATGGTTCAGTTCGAAGCGCGCTGAGAGAACAGTTTACGATTTCACCACGGGTTTTCTATCTATGAGAAAAAGTTGCTAAATGCTTGGAGCTGAAATTCCCATCTAGATGTCTCTTCGGAATGTCTACTTTTCAACGAGATTACGCATTCACATGGCGCGTTTGGTTATTCTTTTGGATTTGGTTTATATTTGATAAATATGGAAAGGAGTCATTCAAAAAATTCGTCGCAATCAAAATGCAAAATGCTCGCTCTCTATTGGAGCTTTTGTTAAATGCGCCTGTATTAGATGTACAAGGCGGCCCGAAATGATGACATTATTTCATTCTACATAAAAAACTTTTTTGGAGTCTTCGTCTCTGAATATAATTTTCACAGACGATTGGTCACGTCTATGAATTGCTGTAAGCATTTCAGGGACTGGCCACTTGTGATTGCATATCGAGCCCGTCTGACACCTTCTTTCCAGCGACCTCCACCGGGCCCGCGCTCCGTGATGACTTTTCCGTCATCACCAGGTCCCATGTTGCTGGTTTCAGCTTCACAGATGCCAGATGTCACAAGTAAAGCAGCTGTATTTAGAAGTACAAAGTGCATCAGAGGATCGTCTGGGTCCAGTTCTCCGCGTAAAATACTCATGAGCTTTTCCGCATTCTGTTTTGGCATTTTCTTTGTGTAGACATCTGTTATAGGATGGGTTGGGAAACCGAAATCTGATGGATGCAGCTGGAAAGCGTCAAGCTTAACGAGTGTTCGTGGTATAGCTTCTTCGTCGTCGTCATCGTCTTCCTCATCTTCATCATTTGCACCTGTGCCTTTGTACTCTGGGTTGGGATACTCAGACAGTTGCCAACAATTTGTCGGGCCAGCGCAGCTTATTTCGTCCATGTCTTCCTCTCCGCAAACGACCAGTGCTTTCTTTGCACCTCCGATTCTCAGGGCTTCAGCAAAAATTGGACCCAGAGCTTGATAGGCAACACCGACGACGCGGGCTTCCAGTGCCCAGTCCACAGGGTTGGCTAGAGGCCCCATAAGGTTGAAAATTGTGCGGAAACCTAAGCCACGACGAACGGGTTCCGCATATCTCATGCCTTGGTGAAAGTTCGGAGCAAAGAGGAAAGTGTAGTTGGTTTCTTCGAGCACCTTGGCAATGTCGTTTGCTTTGATAGCTGCGATCTTCGGCGGCACGGGGAGAATACAATTCAAAACATCAGCTGATCCGGAAAACGATGTTTGTGAGCGATTGCCGTGCTTGGCTATCATCAGCAGAGGGGATGCAACAATCGATGCGGTCGTGGAGACATTAAAAGTCGAATGCGAATCACCGCCGGTACCAACGATATCACACTGTGTTGAAAGAATAATCAATTAGTTCCGTCCTAGTTTTGTTATATATTTGCTATTATAAAGATACTTACCAAGCCTCCGTAGTAATTGCCCTCTGGTTTACCCCTCGCTTTGACCACTGCCCGCAATGTAGGCCTGTCGACGGTGCTTGCGGCTTCTCTCATACGATGCGAGCATAGTGCAATGATTCTGGAGTCACGGTCTTTACCGGTCGAATGTAGAAGAGTTAATAGAGCAGCAGTCTGGATAATGGACAGCCTATCCTCGAATATCAACGCAAACGCAGCCGCAATTTCTTCGGCAGACACTTGGATTTGGGCGACATCGGGATATGCAAGCCTCGTCAAGAGGGGTGAAATCGAGACTGGCTCGGGCTTGCTCGCCTCGGCCATAATTGAAATAGAGTGACGAGATTGATATTCAACTTTGGGAGAATTTCCGTATCCTCAACTCTCAATTGACAGCTTTCACTTCCATGGAGGGAACGTGGGGTATACGATTGGACAGATGAATCATCCTTCGATTGGGGCGGTCTCAAGTGGCAGAACATACTTCCGCCGGAGCCGCTAAGCCAGGAATGGATTTGTCCCTGACCTGACGTGGGCAGAAACTCACCGCCCAGTGCAACGAGCACAAACTTTATGTAGCGTTTCTTGACCAGCTACAATTTGTTGCATACAGCCTTACGCCTCAACTTCTCTGCCAAATCCTTCGATTCGGGCCCATTGAACTGGGTCATCTGGTTAGATTGGTACTTAGAGGTACTTTAGATATTTCCAATGCCTCCCCGTTTACGATTTCCGTCCTCGCATATTCCCCGGCCATTACGCCGGCAGCAGAAGGGCTTAACAGGACAGCAAAATGAGGTGATACGTAGTAGCCGATATGCCAGTACGGCCACGGCTGCTGCTGCGTCATCTGCGGTTGTCCCTCCTCCATCTCTAGAGAAAATGAAGAAGAGTCCATCGCGTATCGCCCGAACACCATCTGTCCAGCCTCCTTCACACAGACGCCCCGAGGAACGTCGCTCGCAACTCCTTCGGCAATACACATCCCTCATCCGCACAGCGCCGTTGATGGTATTCTTTCAACACAACAATCTGCAGTCCGTTGAATGGACTGCAATTCGTCGCGAGCTGATTCAAGCTCTGAGAAAAGTCGACGAACAACAAGCCTCCGAAGGGCGAAGTACGACTCCATTGGCATCCCACGCGAAACTACAAATCATTCAAACAAGCATTTTTGAAGTCGCTCTGCGAATTGTGGACCACTTCCGGCCGGAAGATGTGTCAGGAAAGAACGCTGCCGCTGAAGAAGATGTTCTTTTGCACGATCTTTCTCGTGCTGTACACGGCGCAGTGCGACATCTGAAGGGAAAACATGAATTAGCACCTGTTCTATCGGGGCCACTTGCTGTCCTTTCGCTTCCGAATGTCTCTCCAGAACATCTCAAGGCAGCTCTCTCGATCCTTGCCCCCAAGGCCTCTGGCTTCTCGGCTCCTTCACGCAAGGCTAATCCCGGATACCACGAATTGACCGTGCAAGAAGGATTACAGAAGCTAATGCTCGTTGCTGCCAGAGTGGATGGTCGTGTCTTTGATCTCGAAGGCACTAAATGGGTTGGAAGTATTGAAAGTGGTCTGGATGGTCTTCGTGCTCAGCTCGTCCATGCATTGCAGGCAATTGGTGCTGGTGTTACGTCCACTTTGGAGGGTGCCAGTAAGAGCTTATATCTGACTATGGAAAGCCGGAGGAGCGTGTTGGAGGAAGAACAGAAGGGTGATGATAATAAGGAGCAATCTTAACTTATAGTCAAACTGTATAATTTTCTTCTGTACGATACTATTTTTTGATACAACAATTTCCAGCATTTACACATGTGTGTCTTCTATATGTGGTAATATTCATCTAACTTCGTGCATACTAGACTGAAAGGTTTCCGGGATATTTATCATTCTCTCAACATAGACTGCGGATAATGCATATGGGAGTGCTCTATTAATATATTTTAAGGCGTTAAGAATACACAAGAGCGAATGACAGACAGGATATTGTGACTACTCTAATTCTGTCTCAACTTCAGCTTCGCATTCATTCCCACGATGCATCTAACCAAATCCCAGTCACCATCCAAACCAACCCAGTCAGTCACGAGAATACCAGTGCCCCAATCTCCGTCAGGATGATTGCAATGCTCCAGACAAAGATATTTTACAGTGGCCGGGTTCAACTTCGCTGCAATCTTCTCGGGCCAGGTCTGGGTTTTCCAGAAATTGCTTGCACTGAGGAAGTTGATGAAAAAAGGATATTTCTGATTGGGATCGCCACGCCCAAAAGGATAATGAGCGGCTCCTGCTCGCGATATGTGTTCGTTTACGTACTTGATCTTTGTGTCAATGTTTTGGGTTTCCATGACCTCGTAGAAATCTTGGACGCAGAGTTCGCCTGCTGGACAGGTGGCATTCGGGGTATTATCAGCCCATCCACCACCGTCGATACCAAATCCGCGTCCTTCATGTTCGCCTTTAAGGCGATCTTCAAGATTGAATCGTCTTACAAGGACAACCTTGCCTCGAACATCACCTAGTGTGGGGACCCCTGGATCTGTATACCAACGGCTCTCTGGGGTTGCATAATGATCACGGACAATGCGACTCAGTTGTTCATCCGTAGCTTTGCCCGTTCCTTCTCTTTTCAACGAGATGATCAACGTCTCGGAAGGGTTCCGGTTAAGGAAGTCATTGACTTCTGTCATGAGATCCTTGAAATACCTGTTTCCTGTGAGAGCGATTGGGAAGGCACTGTGGACAAGGATAAGCTCGTTTTTGGAAGGATCATCTGGGTACTGAGGCTGCACACGGATATCAAAGAATCGCACACCATTCTCTAGTTGTGCCTTGGGGCTGACTGCCTGGCAACGAACTGAGGGGGGCGCAACATGGCAAGTGGGAGAGTTATGTGTGCCGGGAATTGACAGAGAGGAGAGCAAGGTATCATCACGCAGCTCTTGCATCCACGCATTAAGATTTGCAGATGAGAAAATTGCGAGGCATGACTCTTGGGTAACATAGACACCAGTCAACCGGTGACGGGGGTTCTCTGACAGGCATCGCATCTCAGCCGACTCGACGGTTGGTACAGGAACAGTGATGAGGTGACGCTCGCCCTCCACCTCGAATATGAGGCGTAAGCGCTCTTTGTCATCGTTTTCAAAAGCCTTGACATCTGTCTTGTTTGTAGCAAATGGATCGATGCGAATATTAACATCCTGGTGGGCAAATGGTTTTGCATCAGAGGGAAGTGCTTGAGCACTATTGGATGCACGAGTCACATTTGTTGCAGCTTCAGTCACTTTGCGCGTAAAATTTTTGGCCAGTGTTCCGAATGCCTGGAATCCGCCATCTTCTTTGCGTTTTTCTGGCGGAGAAAAGCGTTCGATGTTCTTCAATTCCAGCGGAGTTGAGGTAAGATTGCGAATGGTCAGCGCTTGGGCAACCATGCTGGGCGTGAATGAGGATAACTAGCGCAGCCTACAGGGGTTGAATGAATGGCAGCAGTAATAACGGGGTTGTAGAGAGAGAAAGGCTTGAGACTAATCAGGATTGCGTGAAAATCCAAGTCGTGCAATTGAGGTAAAGCTGAGCATCAGGTCAGAGGGGGAGCTCAGGAAAGAGCGCTGGGCCTGTGGAGATCAAGGTGCTGCATGCAGCATGTGCTCCGCAAGTGACCAATCACGATGCATCCAAGAGTTACTTGCTTGGCAAATCGATCCGATCGTCGCATATACCTCATACATAGCCCAAGGCAAAGTCCTTGCACGAAAGAATACGAGCAGTTAATATGGTGGGGACCTTGGCTGCTTCTTGCGGTCAGTCTAGGAAGCTTTGGTGAGATCATACAAAGATGAGCGGGAAGACTAGTGAAGTCTAATAGGCGGCTATACAAATCGTCTTCGAAATTGGAATCAGAAAAAAGATATCAATCAATCAATCAAAAGATTAAAGAACATTGCTCACGCCCATGGTCGAAATGACATACTACATATTATTAGTCTTTCAATATGTTTCGATAATTGGAAACAGATCTCACAACAAGCCCGCTTGGCTTAGTGGTAAAGCGCATCACTAGTAAATGTCAATTGACATGATGAAATCACTGGTTCGATTCCAGTAGTGGGCAATTTCTTTTTTTGTCTTTTTCTTTTTTCACCTTCCCTCCTACTTCATACTTTACGGTGGTCGTTGGAAGTCTGCGGTTTTTTTTTAATACCAAATTGTGGTGAAATGTCGGGGTTGTGATTGTAACGAGACCCTATTGGAATACCCATCTACAGTGTCGTTTGTGTTAACACCCTCCCCTACACTATCTTATGTTTATCATAAATATCTAGAGCCCTTCTCGTAGGAATATTATATTCTCATGATATGGATTGCAGGAGGGCTTCATATCATTTTGATTATTCTTCTGACTGTTTATATTTGGTTTGGGAGGCCTTCTGCAGGGGTGTTAACACATATGATGTAGAACCTTGGGAGAAGAAAGCAAATAATCATTCTGGCGACGTGATATATATAAACAGAGTCTAGGCGGTTATATTTGAGAGAAGAAGGTTTGTTCTTTCTGGCACAATTGATTCCTCCAAGACGGAGTATACTTTCTCCCTTCACGCCCAATGCCGAAGGATACTCCCATCAATTCACCCACGTAGTACATGTTCTTTGACGGATTGTTCTTTCATATTCATGATCATGATTCTACAGGAAAGAAGCGGCCACCCGACGATAAGAACAGCTCGGCTACCGCCGGCAGCGCGATAACGCATTTCTCCATGTCTAGCCGCTCCTCTGCCGCCCGCTCGTTGACCGATCAGGACAATATTATTTCTTTCTGTCCCAGGTTTCTCTTTATTTTCTCCAACTTCATCTGAATGGACGTGAAATAGAAGGGCCATCATGAGTTCCCTGGGCTGCTCAAGGCGATTCATATGTCGAAGCATCTATGGCGGCGTGCGTCCAATTGCTCCAAACCGTTTGGCCCAATTCCATGTGCGTCATCGCAGGGCATTTCATGGGTCTGCCGCTTTTTGGGGGACTAGATCACAGGTCTTAAAGGACGTAGGGGAAGGTAAGCTACGGGTCTTTGCTCTGTGCTCCCAAGGAATGTCAGCCAGCTAACCCGCTCGTCTTTAGGGATAACGGAAGTCCAAATCATTCAGTGGTATGTCGAGGAAGGCGCGCATGTTGAAGAATGGAAACCGCTCTGTCAATACCAATCAGACAAGGCCGTGGATGACGTATGTACTCAGTTGATTTTGGAAAGAATATGGAAGATAGCTGACCTTTATTGTAAGATCACGTCGAGATATGCTGGGGTGATCAAAAAGCTTCATTTTCAAGCAGATGACACGGTGCCAACCGGGAGGGTGAGTTCAGTCTTTCTCCGGTCTCCTTCAAGACTCATCTGTACTGATTCTTCACCAACAGGCGCTCTGCGATATTGAGGTCGATGACACACAGTATCCAGACGATAATGCACCGCCAGTAGCAATAGCTGCGGATTCAGCTGAACCAACAGCCCCAGAGGCGTTAAGTACAGACACCGAAGCTTCCCATGCCTCCGAAACTCCCATTGAGGCCACACCAGTGCAAGAGAATAAACCACAGTCAAAGCATGCATCACTTGCGACGCCAGCTGTGCGCGGCATGCTAAAGGAACACAATGTCAACATTCTCGATATAACAGGCACTGGCAAAGATGGACGAGTACTGAAGGAAGATGTCCTGAAATTTGTTTCAGGAAACAAGGCACAATCAACAACTGCATTATCATCTGCAACTACAACAACAGCTACCACTCCAACGAGACAGACTACAACGACTGATACACAACAAAAAGAAACTACCCAGGCATTAACTCACATGCAATCACAAATGTTCAAGACCATGACCAAGTCGTTGGCTATTCCGCATCTCCTTTTCGCCGACGAACTCAACATCAACGCCATGACAGCACTTCGACGCAATCTTGCCAGTGACCCAAGCAATGCCCAGAAGGTTACCTCGCTGGCTTTCATCATCAAAGCTGTCTCCCTGGCACTCGAAGAATACCCAATCCTAAATGCAATGGTCAATACGTCCGACGCTTCTGGGCCAAAATTGATAATGCGTGCCAATCACAACATCGGAATCGGCATGGACACACCCCAAGGCCTTATTGTGCCCAACATCAAAAACGTCGGAGCAAAATCGATATTCGAAATCGCAGCCGAAATTTCCCGTCTCAGTGCCCTGGGTAAGGAAGGCAAACTCAAACCCGGCGATATCAGTGGAGGCACTATTACAGTATCCAATATCGGAAATATTGGCGGCACATATTTGTCGCCGGTGATAGTGCCGACGGAGGTGGCTGTACTAGGAGTTGGTCGGTCAAGGGTCCTTCCAGCCTTCGATGAGGCAGGCCAAGTGACGAAGGCAGAAATGGTCAATTTCAGTTGGAGTGCTGACCACCGAGTGATTGATGGCGCCACGATGGCGCGAATGGCTACCAAAGTCAAAGAGTATATCGAGTCGCCGCATAAGATGTTGGTACGATTGAGATGAGTGGGCCCTAATTCGCGGCTGTTCAGGGCAAATAAATGTTTTGTATTGTAGTGAAAAACATTGATAATATATTATTTTATATAAACGTGGGAAAGTCTTTGAAAAAGTCAGTCCACTAGACACAACGATGAATTTATATGATTCAAATCCGAGACTAGCAGGACATGCACAGACCATACGTTAATAATCCCGAAAGGCCCGGAAGGACCAGGCCATAATATCAAAGCCATCTAATCAAAACAGAAAAGAAGAAAAAAAGGCAACCCGAGATGCACCCACACATCCATCCATGCATGGCTAATGCTCCCATATCAAACACCAGACGTCCTTTATCCCTTGCTAATTGTATCCCTTTGAGAAGTGAAATAAAAACGACAAAAAGTGTGCATGTTATCAATTATATTCCGCAAGTTTCAACGCAACTGTCTCTGAAACGTTTCGCCGGACTTCTTCGGGGGAGACCGAGACATCAACAGCGAGAACGTCCTTCTCATCAGAAGGATCTTCGAGAGCCTCAAATTGCGAATGCACCATATTGCCCTTCATGTAGTGGCTTTGGCGGCCATCTACTCGTTCCATAAGAGTCTTCTCGTCGGCCTTGAGGTAGATGAAATGAATGCGAACCGATGGGTGTTCGTAGCCAGCCACGCGGATGACGTCGCGGTACTTGAGTTTTAGAGCTGAGCATGACATGATCACACCGGAAGGAGGTTGTTTGTTGCTAGTGCCATCTGCCCCGTCTGCTGCTGGTGCTGGATTCGATAGGATGTCGACGGCGGCATCGCGAAGTGATATCAACCAGTCCCAGCGGTCTGCATCCGTCAGCGGAGTGCCTTTGCCCATCTTCTCTTTGTTTGACGCAGAGTGAAACTGTATATACACATCAATTGGTCAGTTTATGTCTCTTTTCGAGGAATCATCCATGCGATTGGATAGATGGAAGACTGTTTCCAGAAGCGAAACATAGCCATGAGGCAGTGGGAAAAAAGAACGAGACCAACGCACATCATCGCCTTCTAGGAACGGCAACCCCATTTCCGACTGGAGGTTCTTCGCAACAGTCGTCTTCCCCGAACCCGCCGGCCCCGTAACAATCCAGATATGTTGCAGCGACTTTTCGGAAGAATCCATATCGTGATGTTCATTTGAATCCATGCGATTGATTGCCTTTGCGCCGCCGAGGGTATCTTCTTTGGGATATGCGAAAATGGTGGGATTCAATCCATTTGACGTCGTCGTGGGTTTGTCGTTTGCAGAAAGCATGATTCGTCTTTTTCCAACCAAGGAACGGTACTGGGAATGTTTGGAACAGTGGAAAGAAACCAGAAAGTCTATGTGTCTATGTGGTTTTCCTTTATATTTATATTTTTCTCCTCTGGCACGTCTATTCCCGTTAGTTTCGTTTTAAATTGCGCTGCTTTTGTTTCCTGTTGTATATTCGCAATAGCCGGTCCGGTGGGGGAGTTGTTTGGTGGTTTCTAGTCCGGGATCAAGTATCGTTGCGATTGAGGATCTTTCTGTGTATACTAGGTAGAGTACTCGAGTATTTGCTGTAGGAAGAGTTTGTTGTATGTATGATTAGTGAAGAAAAATCAAGAGATGAGAGAAGTTGGAGAAGTAGGGAGTGGTAATATATAGAGAGCCAGCCATACGTACCCAATACCCATAAATACCAATTACCGATTTCCTTGGAAATTAGCCTCAGGAAAATAATATTTTACGGGCTCCACGGAGTAAGACTAAAAGCAAGCTCCTATTATTTTGCCCAGTGCCCACGCCATACAGGCGTTCCCTACTTGGGCATGGATCGTGGGGAAAGGACTGCAAGTTCCGACGGTGTGGTAAGTGGTGGGATTTGGTAATTGCTGGCATAGCTGTATCCACCCAGACCCAATTCATACGATTATTATTCCACGGAGTACGGAGTATATGTATGCATCCCACATGTGACATGTCTATAAACTTCGTACTGCCAGCCTGGCAGAAGCTAAGAACGCTCTTCAGATACTGGTACTCAACACTGGTGATGAAGATGAAGCGACCAGGGGGGGCCATGAAATATATCGGTATGAAAATTACATGGCTTTTCCTGCCTGGGCAAGGTGGAACCAAATATAACCAATAAGATGTTGCTGCCCACTCGGCATTGTTCCCCGCGGTACAGCTGCATTACGGAACCCCACGCTAGTCAATACCCGCTCTCAATGCCGAACCGCTGGTACGCGTAATTACACGGGTAAACTTCTCAGTCGGCTAAACCTTATCTGCATATAAAATGCCCATTTTTGATACCTTATATGCTCCGAGTTTATGTCCAAAGTATACATATGTGGCTCAAAATTAAATGCATTAATACGAATGATTACATATAAATATGCTCCGATATGACCAGTTATATGCAATCAAAGGGTAAGCGGCTGAGCGGTTGGGCGGTTGAGCGGCGGTTTAGCCGTTGCGGACTCGGAGTACTTTGCTGTCACTCTCCTCTTGAGTATAAACAGTGATGTGTCTACTGACCACCCCGTCAGATTCAAAATGAATCAATCTAAGATGCTGAGCTGTTTTATGCGGCTCGGATTTCCCCAAGTTACATGTCTCCTGGGCTTATCTCATTTGATGCCGTTTCTTCCGCTGCTGTCCAATCAAATCGCAAGACTTGCTTTAGAAGCAGTCTTCAGACTTCCACACCATGTCATGCTAACGGTATTATACGTAACTAGTAGAGCTCGCAGAGTATTTCCATTGAGACTGGAAGAGCAACTGCTCAAAGACACATGCCATTGCTGTGAAGTATGAGTTGGTGTTTACTATCAGAATGGCCGTTGTCAAGCCGTTGATTACGTAACGCCAGGAGCGAACCAGCGACTTCCGCCGCCGCCAGGCAGCACCACAACGAGAGAGGGCAAGCTATTCGACCACGACAACAACATCAACAATCGCATCTTGGAAATCCAGATAGCTTCCGCAGAAGTCTAGCCAATGCTATATTCTGCGTCAATTGAATCTCGAATATAGAATCGCAAATCAGCTATTGCAGTGCTCCCTGAGTCGCAATGGCTCCGTTCTTCTTCTCCACACCCGTTGATATCGACGTCGTTCTCGAAGATGGCGATGAGCGACAGACGGTCGATGTGAAGCTTGAAAAAGGGCGCCGCGAAAAGGCCCCGCTTTACATGGATGGAGAGTCTGTCAAGGGTGCAGTGACAGTACGGCCGAAGGATGGAAAGCGATTAGAGCACACCGGCATCAAAGTGCAATTCATCGGCTCAATTGGTATGCCACACCAGTCTTTGCACAGTACCAAGTTGCGCTTCATGCACTATTGCAGCTGGTTGTCTCCTTTCTTTGGAGATTTACAATTGAAGCCATGCCTTATGTCAGGGTGCTAATGTTTCTTTCCGTTTAGAAATGTTCTTCGATCGCGGTAACCACTATGAATTTCTCTCCCTTGTACAAGAACTTGCTGCGCCGGGCGAGCTTCAACACCCTCAAACCTTTCCCTTCAACTTCAAGAACGTCGAAAAACAGTACGAGTCATACAATGGAATCAATGTCAAGCTGCGATACTTCGTGCGGGTCACAGTCTCGCGGCGCATGGCAGACGTCATACGAGAAAAGGACATCTGGGTCTACTCATATCGCATGCCTCCAGAGACTAACAGCCCTATTAAGATGGATGTTGGAATCGAAGACTGCTTGCACATCGAATTCGAGTACTCGAAATCACAGTATCATCTCAAAGATGTCATTGTCGGGCGGATATACTTCCTTCTAGTCCGTCTTAAGATCAAGCATATGGAGCTCTCAATCATTCGGCGAGAAACGACGGGCGCAGCTCCTAATCAATACAACGAAAGCGAGACGTTGGTGAGGTTTGAGGTGAGTCGTCTTCCAAGAGTCGATCCTGGTTTGGGAAGGGGTGTTTATTGACGATTCTTGCTTGCTAGATTATGGATGGGTCCCCTTCGCGAGGTATGTGTGCAATCCGTTGTATATTAGCACTGAATGTCGGTCGACTTGATAACTGATTACATCGCAGGCGAAACAATTCCCATCAGATTATTCCTGGGTGGATTTGACTTATCTCCCACATTCCGCGACGTTAACAAGAAATACTCGACCCGATATTATCTAAGTTTAGTCTTGATTGACGAAGGTGAGTTCTTTCTTGTCTTCCCTGCCTATACCTGACGATACAATTGGTATCGGAATCCAGTAGCCGACGGCTATTGAAACAACGTTATTACGACTAGCGTCATGTACCCCACACCCGCTTGTCTGATCGTCTTCCTTTTCTGGACCATGCTAATCCCACACTTGTAGATGCGCGTCGCTACTTCAAACAATCAGAAATCGTTCTCTACCGCCAAGCTCCTGAAATTGCCCCAACACCCGAGGTTGCACAACAGCAATTGCTACAGAAGCAGCTGGTCGAGAGACAGCAGCAGCAAGTCCTTGTTGGCCCAAGCAGGAACCCACAATATGCCCAGCCTCAACCTCAATCTCAGCCTCAACAACAGCCACAGCCACAGCCTCAAGTTTCGTCGTCTCCGTCTTCATCTCCAAATCCAGTTACAAGCGCCCCAGATACAGAGCAACAAGCCCAAGCTGCTGCTTCTGAATAGGTAAAGCAGTTCAGATAAGATAGTTCAGGAGCATCAACAGTTAGTTCTTTTGGCGTGAATCGGTAATTCTTTTCTATTGTTTCTTCCCCTCTGCTTTGGTAGATAGACCACGATGATTACTGCTACGTATATCCATATCTGGGCGAGATAATGAACATTGACCCGTCATTTATATCCATTTACTACCCATCTATCAGATAGTCTCAAACAACACTGCATCGCGTCGTGTTCGCGTCTTGTAGTGAGAGTGCGGACTATACAAATCCATTGTACATAGATTCAGCTTCAAATTCGTATAGTTTGTATTGGATATGAGGTCACTGCTATTAAGCACATCTATACATGAGTGCAGTTTGAACTTTCTAGTCAAATCTATAATCAATCCTCTCCGTTGAGGCAGATACTAAACTAATGTATTTTATCTAGACAAAAATATGGAATACAAAACAACGTGGTCAATGAAATCTAGAAAGGGGGAAACAAAAAGAATAACCAGACTATTCTTCTTGGTTATCATCGTCGCCGTCTTCGTCACGGTCACACACAGCATCTAGAATTTTGGTCAAATGCTGTAATACCACGACATCGTTATTCCCTCTCCCTTTTTGTTTCCCAGCAACTTGGACACACTTCACTATGAGTGGGTAAACCCAGCCCAGATGCTTGCTATATACGAGGTGAGGTTCCGGACGAATAGAAGAAGATGAGGAGGCATGTTGGCGGGAATCGGATTTGGCGGTAGACGGCGACGAGACAATTCCACTGGGCGCATCCGGTATCGCTGCAGGTTCGCTGCGAAGATTGAAAAGCCGGTCGAGGATGTGCACTAGTTCGCGATGCGCAGGTGCTGGTTGTGGTAAGAGTCCGCGCAAAGGCTGATCGGCGATGTATGATTTCAGCGGAAGGAAAGATCGAAGAATTAGGTAGGGTAGAATTGAGCGCGCGAGAGCTATGCGAGATGTGGTATTATTTGAGTCTTCTTTCTCTTTTGTGACGTCCGTCGATGCGGAGAATGAGGAGGCCTGCGCAAGTTCGAACATTGTATCGACGAGGACGTATGCTATGCGAGACCTGGCCGTGGGCACCGGGTCATATGTTCTACCCCGACGGATTTTATACAGGTCATGAAGGGGATTTTCCAGTAATGTTTCAATAGGTGTGTCCATTCGCTGCGGAAGGTAAACAAGCGAGGACTGGAAAACCGCACATGAAAAATCTCGTCGGATGCTATCGGGTATATTGTTTGAGCCCAAGGACGGAATGAGCAGTGGCTTGAGCGTCTGAAAAGCCTCGATATCAAACTCCTCGTCAGCAGCGATTCTCGATGCTGATATGCCGAAATTATCATAGTTGTTCGCAAATATGATCCCGCGAGTGATCTCAATAACACTGGACCAAAACGAAACAATGTTGGACTTTTCAGACACGGAATACTTGCTTTCCACGTACGGCACAGCAACACGAATGATTTTGATGGCGGATGTGGTTGCCTTCTGCCATATCAACAGCTCGCGGTCTTTGCCTCGCCATTCATATTTTTGAGTGACAGGGTGAGCTAGATGTCGTAGTGCAGACGTCAAGGTCCCATCCGAAAATATGTCCGCCTTGATACCATGCTCGGCAATGTACCAACTTAGAAGATCAATCGCGTTCTTTGAGAAGGCCACAAACGAAGGCCGGCTCTTGTCCCTGTCTGCTGCCCACTTGGTCAGAGCAGCATCGCTGAAATCTGCCAGACACAGCACAATGACAGACTGAGATTCGTCCTTATCAAGACAAAGAACTTTGATGCAATCGAGTATCAATTCCTGGAGAGTTGATTGATGATCCACGTCAACTGAATATCTAGAAACCACAGAGTTCCAGACCGCCGCTCGCATGTGCTGTAAAACCTGGGCAACTTGTTCTTGTGACAGGTCATCTCTGTATAATCGGTATACCTGTTGGAAAAATCGGAAATAGGCAATGAGAGCATCTTGGTTCGGTTCTTCCAAATTTAGAGATTCCTCTCGAGGAGCTAGATGATTATTGACCCACAAAAGCCATGCACATTGGATCGCTTCTTTGCTGAAACCGCTAGGAGATTTTTCATGCTTCATAATGTCACAAAGACTAGCATATATCGCCTCTTTGATCCCATTTTTGTTGATGTGGACCAAAATTTGACAACATTCGAGTAATCGTTTCCAAGAGTCATCAAATCTCGTGTCTTGAATTATTGTGTCAAAAAACGTCGTAATCAAGTCGGCGCTGCCCTTGATTACAACCACTGATGTTTCGATCCATTCCTTCGCTTGATCTGTTCCATCATTTGCCAGACTTTCTGTCGCAAGTGCTTTATTCTGAACATCTACCATCATGACAAATAAGACACGATTTAGACAAAGATGCCATGCTTTCGGAGACAACTGTGGACCATACGCATCTAAGATTCTTAGAAGAGTATGGATCGCACTGTTACGGATACCAGACCGATCGTCTATAGTCAAATCGACGATGCGCAGAAGCAAGAGCAACCACAGCGCTCCTCTTGATGTTGATATGTCGGTGTTATCAGTCAGTGCCGCGAGTGAGTCTTCGCTTATGGATGTATCCATCGAATTCTCAATAGAAAATGTACCGACTTGGCTCTGAAGGAAGTCCGAAACATTCCAGAAAAATGTTGTAGTGGTCAAAGAGATGTTGAAGTCCTGATCTTGCGATGCAAAAAATGACAATGAATTAACCAGCTCGAGAAGACACGACGGCGGAAGTAAGGTGAGAAAGTCGGAAGCAATAAGTTGCAATGAGCTATACGCTGCTCGGACAAGACGTGGAGATCTCGCTTTGAAATTCTGGGCTCTTGACACAGACTTTCTCGGTGCATCTTTTTCGTCTTGCGCGTTTTCGGTTTCCTCGGTGGAATTTTGAAAGACACTAGAGATCAGCTCGAAAATTAAGTCCCAGCCGGATGTGAAAGCCTCCCCATATTGTTCCAGCATAACTTTTAGGGTATCTAGAGCTTGCCCGTGGGCCTCCGCCTCGACAGTCATTGGTTTATCTCGCTGCTGGTATAGAGATGTGATTTGTGATTGCAGAGAGTGTAGATTCCTAAGTTGCAGATCGTTCCGAGAGTCCTCTTCGAACCACCCATTCTTCATGGTCTGGAGAATGATATAATTCAATATGTTGCTTGCTTTTAAGCGGAGACTTCGACTATATGCACTGTTCGTTATGATCAGTTTGAGATTCGTATTCAAGACATTCCAGGCAACGTCTTCGTCTTGTCCTACAGCGGATAGACGGTCAGTATTAGCATCACAGAGCTCTTTTGTTCTATCCAGCACGAGGTTGATTTCCTCGTCTTGAATTCGGGAATTTCCAAAAGATTGGCTAGTCGAAAGTTTTTTAGGAGATAATGGTGCTGACAACGATCCTCGCCCCTTCGCTGACAACAAGCCTAAAAGGGCCTCGAGTATTGCTTGAAAAGAAGCGTCGGGATACTCAGCGGTACTTTCAAACATTTTCGATGCAGCCGTTGAGACAGCAAGTATCTCATTTGCGATGTTACTTCGGGAGGCATCTGTACCACCCTGTGTGGTATGTTCGCCATTTCCGACACCTTGTGTCTGTTTAGTAGGGGCCGTTATAGAAGCATTAATGACCAAATCTGCATTCTGCAAGGTCTCCAAAATTATGAACCATGCTGTTTGATCCATTGTTGGTCCCAGAGCGATTCCTAGGTTTAATAAAGCTCGAAGACAGAGCAGATTTCTCGTGCTTAAAGATGCCCTTGCGGCTTCGAATGACGCTCTAGGCGTATCAAAATGCGTATTAAGTGATTGCTCCGGGACTTTTGAAGTATCTGGATATGCGTTTGTGCTGGTGGAGCGAGTGCTCAGATCATCCACTGGAAGGGTGGCTTTTCCCAAAGTGGACAGAAATGCATCTCGTGCCGCGCTCTGACGGAGGAGACCAGCAACATGTGTCAATTTTTGAAAGGATCGGACGAGGTTATGGTAGAAATCTACGTCCAGTGCCGCGTAGAAGAAAATAGAACACGTCGTCAAGATGACAGGCCAGCATGATTCGATAATTCCAACACTGGATTTGATGGCGGAACTCTGCTGATGATCCCGTAAATCCAAAGGATTGATAGGGACTGTCTGTCTTCTAGATTCGGACCCATTTGATTTCGTTGAGTCTGATCTATGTAGTTCACTAGAACCTCCGTCTCGATCATTGTTTGCAATTCTTTTCCTTCGCCTGTTTTTTGATTCTGTTACTGTTAGCGGGATAATGAATCTCGCAAGGCCTTCGGACAACGCGCTGAGGCAATTAAGAACTAGGCTGTAAATATACGTTTCCGGAGGAGGTGGTGGCTCTGATTTATCAAGAAGTTCCAGATAAGGCGTTCTGACCGTACTCCATTGACTGCTGATCCCAGTGACACTTTCGTCTGCAGAATTCACGGGAGCGGCAATAACCCCAGAAACACCTCCAGCCTCGAGTGCAATTTGTTCCTCTGTGTTGGACCTAGATTGCGAAGCGTCTGGAGGGATAGTAGATTGGTGACTGACGCCTATCAGGGAGGGTTTCTCAGACGCTATTTTGAATAGGGACTCCATATGTTCCTTCACAATGTCCTTTCTTCCCTGCACTTCATCGAAGACTGAGTAAAGTAATCTTATCAAACTGGGATCGGAATGAAGGCTGCGAAAGACTTCCATGCAGAGAACCCGTTTCCACTCTATTGACACCTCGGGTTCCAGAAGGTGAATTAGAAGCCCTAGAGCAATCTCGCACTCATTAGGTAGCAGACTCGTGAAATTTCGTAGAAGCACGAGCAATATTCTGGTGATTCGTAGAGTCTGGGAAAACCCGTGTCTTTCCGAGAGATATTTCATTGTCAAGGGCAGAAGGCGAGTTTGTAACAACTGCATCTGTTCCGGGTGACTTCGAAAGAGCTTAATGTTATTCACTAAGATGCTTTCAATGAGCTCAAGGACGAAATTGGGCGGAAGAAATTTTATGTGGAGATATTCCAGCCTTTCGTCTTCAATGATACGGCAGAGGTCGCTTAAAACCTACACGCATTCATCAGCTAGTAAAAAACAGAGGGTATACAGGTTCATGCATACCTGGAGAGCATCATGTGCAGCAACCCCAATGTCGACGGTTGAGTCTCCAACCGACGTTTGAATGGTAACTGAACTTTGAGGGTTGCCTATTGTAAAGCAGTACATCAGTGAGCATCTAGTTTCCTTTCGATATATTCGCAGTACTCGGCCTCTTACCATCTTCAACTGATACTTTCTCAAAGACAGAACTGACAAGCTGCTGCAATGTAGCGGCAGCAGTATTGGATACCGCAGCAACCTTGCTAGATTGTAATGTGGCACATACTTCTAAAAGATGTGCAAGGAGCTCTCCGCTCAATACATCAGAGTAGTTATGGAGCAAGGCTGGTAACGTTTGAAGAATCTTGAGCTGCACATCTTGACCTATAAATTATTAATAGGAGTAAAGGAACACGGAAGCGAGTGCACGTACTCAACCCGGTAATGTCACGCAAGGCAGACAATGTATCATCAAGTCTACTGGGCGAGATGGCGTGTGATGTAGCCAGTCTTTGCAGGCAAACGACACCAATTGCCGCGAGCTTGGATTGCCGTGTCTGGCAAGCAAGAATGAATGGGGTGATGAAATGTGGGCGTCGTATTAAATCTTGAACCCCCTTTAGCTTACTCGAATTAGAACAATTGATGGGAAAACAATACGGACCGGCTGTTATTTGTGTCTCGGACGTCGAAGGCAATGCCTTCAGGTCACTTAATGATTGTTCGGCAGCCTACAAACATGCCAGTCAGTCGTGGAGTTGAGGTTATATCAGGGTACTTCAGCGTTTTATACATTTTTCAGGTCGGAGTATTTGCGCTTCGACTCCTGTATCAGATTGGCGAGTTCCGTCTGCAATATCTGAGAGGACATATCCAATCATTCGTATGAGCACAATGACATCTCAGACGCTTCTGCATTCAGTCTGCTTCTGGCCTTTGCAATACGCTTGCAGTTCAATATCCCGTTTGGTACGATATCTTCGTATGCCGAGGCTTGTTGATACAGTCACCAAAAACACACAATTCCGGATACATTGAGCTCATAAGCAACCGAACGCAACGTAGGAGATCTATCACGATTCTACTAACAAAGAGTAGCGTGTAATGGTGTAACTGTGGAATATACACAGCGTATACATGAAGCGTGTCCTTGTTGTTGAGTGTCGCCAAGCCTTCAGGGAAGCTGCAGAGCAGTAGCCAACGTCAGCAGTGCAGCACAAGATCATTGGCTCCTTTCCAAGGCGGTGAGGATGCCGAGTCACGTGGAAGCGGGCCCGCTACAATGCTCATCCGCCGCGGTGTCGCCGCTGGCCAATGGAGATTAAGTGCCTCATCTGCCCCTCCAACGTTTGCCTCGATTGACAAGGCACCGCTCACCACACCCAGCTACAAACCAGCGCTTGGATATTGGGACAATCACGCAGAAAACCGAAAGCCATGGCCAAGATTCCACGAAACTTTCGCCTTCTTGAAGAGCTCGAAAAGGGCGAAAAGGGCCAAGGCGCTGGTATGTACAGGAGGAACCTCCCCGATTTTGTTGCCCATCGACTGACGCGCCTCTTTGGCTGTTGCTAGAGGCATGCTCCTACGGACTCGCTGATGGAGAAGACCTTATGATGACCAATTGGAACGGAACTATTCTTGGTCCCCCTCATGTCTGTATCATCGAAAAGAGCCTACCGATACGTCACTGACCGACTGTTGTACAGAGCGTGCACGAGAATCGGATATACAGCGTCAACATCCATTGCGGTGACGGATACCCCGACGAACCACCCACAATTCAGTTTGTCTCGAAAATCAACCTTCCCTGTGTTGATGCTCGGACCGGAAAGGTTGGACTAACCCCGGCCCCTTCTATTTCACTTGCTAAGTCTGTGCAGGTCGATCTTGCGAAGCTACCTACATTGGCAACATGGAAAAGGGACTACACCATGGAAACTATCTTGCTTGAACTTCGCAGGTCAGTGTCTTCTCAATTGCATAAAAAAGTGACCTACTAAGTACCGGGTTTGCAGGTTCATGGCCTTACCTCAGCACAAGAAGCTCCCTCAACCCCAAGAAGGCTCTACCTTCTAAGATCATACATGCTTAAAGTAATTCTTAAGGTTATGGATGGTGTATCATGAATAAATGGCTCGTCTTTTTGTTTCTCTGTGAGTATCTGGAGGTTTATGCATTTCGGTCACTGATTAGCGGGCTTTTGATTCATTCTTCTATCTGCATTCCATTGGGGGTCTATTAGGAGTGAACTGAGGCAATAAATGGTAAATTTCCATGCATTTTAACTGCAAAGTACATTTTTTTTTTAACAGAGCATTTATCACAGTTGGAGTAACCTGGTAGATACCACACGAGAGTAAATCTAGGTCACGTGGCGATAAGAGGTACCCAGTCGTTATCGTAGATTGGATGGAAATTAAAGAGAAACACGGCAGCCTCTACAGCTCCTATTCTAATTCTCCTCAGTGAAAGCCACGATTGCAAATAATAATTGTTTTGTACAATGAGGTGGGGAGGCTCTCCTGGAAAAAGCAGCGTGCATCGCTACACCTGTTCGTCCGCTTCGAATCCAATAAATGTATCCAATACTGACACGTTAAGGTCTTGCCTTGTGCCGAGCGCTTTTGCGACAATGCTCTAAATTACCGTCGACGATTAACGAAAACGATATAACAAGAGAGCTCGTGAGAAGACAATTTGATAAATACAAAACACTCAACAGTCCTACTAGAATCATGCACAGTCTGGAGGCAGGTTACGAGGTATAGTTATTCAATTCCTCCTTTGTAACCGTCTGCTGAGTGACAAAGGCACTGGACATGATGCACTCGGCATCGCAGGGAGATACCGACTCTATACATCGTATCAGCAAGATTCTTGAAGACATCAAAACTCGAGAATCTCGGAAACCAGAATATCAGAAACGCATCAAAGAAGTCCCCCTTAGTCCACAGCAAAAGAAGCGAGCCGAAAACATAGAATTCCAACACCAATCTATGTTCCGCCACCCAGATACCGAACCGATCCTTTCACGTCCGAGACCTATTGTGACCGGTCGACGGAGAATACCTTTCCTCGTTAATGCTCGTGGTGTGCCTTTCCTAAGAATAAAGAAACCACAGCCGCAGAATCTGAGCAGGCTTCTCCGACAGAAACATGCCTATAAAGACAAGATAACAGCCAGGCGTCATAGATTGAATCTCAATACACTGTTTGCAAAAGATGAAGAGGACTGGGATCGAATCATTGACGGTAGAGAACAAACCGACATGGACAACCCCAACTCTTGGATTGAAGGATCTTGGGCCCAGAGCGCTTGGGACTCTCATCAAAAAGCAGCTGATGATGGCCTTGAATTCCAAAAGAAGCAACTAAAACTCGCCGAAGCAATGTGGGAAGTTGTTCTCGCGGAACGAAAACTGGCTGAAAAGGAAGAAGCCGAGAGGAAAAAGCGTGAATTCCCGCCTTGAGTCGACATTGGAACTTCCGTACAGAAATACTCTACAAGAAAAAGGTCACCAATACAGGTGACTACGTGTACATCTCTCCTGAGTTCCTACACCGAACGGACTGTTCAAGACCCTTTGCCATCAGCCACTTCGTTCAGTCAGGATAAATGCCTACATCCAGGCAATCCCTCAAGGATTTGATTTATGGACAAAAGGTCCCTTCGAAGTTGATCAGCTAATTACAATATATGCTTGTCGGGACCTGCCACTGGCTGTTAAACTGTCTGTGGGGATTCGTGGTAGAAAGAGCCACTGCGTTGACCTTTCATTATCTTCAAAAATAGTCGGTTGCAAGATCTTTGAGAAAACCTTACGCCGAAATCTGCAACTGCTCGACTCCTGTTGATGGCAATTCTTCATCTCCCTCCTCGTCATACTCGCCCTTGCCTACCAAACCGCGTTCCCAGAGCTGTTTTCCGGTGAGCTTTGACTCTTCCCGAGCAGACGACTTCTTCTTCTTCTCTTCCGCCTCTTTTTCCTCCCGTTCTCGCTGCTCTTCCTCTTCCATCTCCTTCCTAAAGCTCTCCCTCCATTCAAGGAATTTTTCTTTTGTGACAAGTGTACCCTGGAACTTTCGGTTTTCTTCCTCTTCCGCTTTTGCGATTTCCTTCTCGTGTGCTTCTCGCTCAGCAGTCGCACGTTCCAATATCAAGCTTTCCGCTGCTTCTTTCAAAGTGCTGAATAATGTAAAGACCATTGCCATACCAAGGTTTTCCTCGATGCTAGGCTGAAGTGCGTTCATGAGATGAGCTTTGTCCTCCTGGATGTCGAAGCGGGGGTGTTTAGCGGAATTCGGAGGAGTCAAGATTTCAAGGTCTGGTGCTACATCAGGATATGCTTCGGGATATGAGACTTGTAATATCAAGATCGGGGCTTCTTCGTTATCTGCGTCGACATCGATATCAAGTGGTATGGTTATTCGATAGGAGGTATCTGATAAATCTAACAACACATAAACAATTTAGCATATGTACGTGTTTCGAATATGCATCTCGTAAATACCTGTAATTTCTTCTGGGAATATCGATTCGAGAACTTCTCGTTCCTCGACTTGCTCTTCGCGACCCATGATGAGGGATCTTTGGCGGGGGAAGCTTCAATAAAAGAAAGGATATTTGAGGCGGATTAATGCGATATTCGAATAGGTTCGAAAGCTTTGGTAGTAGTTTCGCAGTGAATTATATGGAAATTTTCAATTCGTTAGGCAGAGCAGCAAAAAGTTCTAGCACTGCATATAACGATGGTTCAAAGTGTCCCCGCATGCAAACACCGCAAACACGCCTAAAACGCTCAAAATTATTTACAACAGGCATCTCTCCATCTTTTTTTCTGCCCACTCTTTTACTCCTTTGAAAAAAATTGACAAATTTAACGTCAAGTCAATTACCATACTCATATCAAATTTCTTTATGGCTGTCTAACCAGATAATGGGAAAATCGAGAACGAAAAATAAAAAGCATTCATCCAAGCGCGAAAAGTCTGTTCTCCACGGCGTAGGCGGCGTCGTCTCCAAACGACAAATGGCAGACAATGCTTCAGAATTACTTGAGAAGGCCACAGTCCTTTTGCAAACAGGACAGGCCGACTCCGCTCTTCCTTTAGCCCAGCGCGTACTCGAAATATCCGAAGAGAACTCTCCGAATACGCTACCTACGATTAATCTCCTCGCAGAGATCTATGTCGAGCTCGGCGAAATCGATGAGGCCCGACAAACCTTTTTACGCGCAGTACAACTCGACCCCGAGGGAACAATACCCGAGTCGCAAGGTGGGGGAGCCGAGAAGTTTCTATGGCTTGCGCAATTGAGTGAACAAGGCGGCGCAGACAGCGTGGCATGGTATGAGAAGGGCGTTGGCGCTTTGAGGCATAACATTCAATCATTGGAACAAGATGGACAACCTGAAAACGCATCATTACTTGACGACAAAAAGAAGAAATTGGCCGTTGCTCTATGTGGCGTGGTGGAGTTATATATGACAGACCTCTCGTAAGTGGGCATCTTCCCTTTTATTTACGCATGAAGGTTCGGTATAATTAATTTGTTGGAATCAGATGGGAGGAAGATGCCGAGAGCAGATGCGAAACTCTTATCACCGAAGCCCTCCTTGTCGCGCCTGATCAACCAGACTGTTTACAGACCTTAGCATCCGTCAGGATATCTCAAACACGAGAGGACGACGCTCGAGCAGCCCTCTCTCGGAGTTTAGAGCTCTGGCAGGACTTGGCGCCTGAGGACCCGAAAATTCCTGCTTTCCCCTCCCGTATCAGTCTTTCCCGTCTCCTTATGGAAGTCCAAATGGAGGTTCAAGCGCTTCAGGTGTTGGAACGCCTAATCCTCGAGGATGATGAAAGCATCGAGGCTTGGTATTTGGGTGGATGGTGTCTATACTTGTTAGGAGAGAAGGAGAAAGGGGATTCGTCTGAAGAGAAACGACACGAGTCCATGGTTGCCAGTCGAGAATGGCTGAAGCAAGGCTTAAAGCTCTACCAGAAGCTCGATTACGAAGATGACAGGCTCAGAGACCACGCACTTGAACTCGTTCAAGAACTGAATAGAGAACTTGGTGAAGATATGGATGATGACAGCGACGCAGAGCCTGCTTTCCCTGGGGGCGATGAAGAGGAGGAGTGGGATGGAGAAATCGAGGCTCACTCTGACGCTGAGGATGACGAGGACCATGAAATGGAAGATTCATGATGGACTTGACATCTTTACTATAATGAGTGCTTTTCTATTTATTGTTTTGAACCAACGCAAGGTGGTTGGCATATTACACGATACCAATGAAGGACAGGATATATTTGTACATTCTTAGAACATTCCTAGGCATTCATTGCAGGCCCGTTTTGAATATAGATCTAGATGTGCCTGGATCTTTTTCTTTTTTTTTTTTTTGCGGCGAGACTCCGATTGGCCAGCGGGCCCTCGGATTAATTCGGGAGCCGGGCGATAAGTTTAGATAAGCGATAATAAT
Source organism: Talaromyces albobiverticillius (assembly GCA_023721895.2). Taxonomy (NCBI): domain Eukaryota; kingdom Fungi; phylum Ascomycota; class Eurotiomycetes; order Eurotiales; family Trichocomaceae; genus Talaromyces; species Talaromyces albobiverticillius. The sequence continues at coordinate 5,122,555 of JAMBUR020000001.1, read as the reverse complement.
CGAAATCATGTGCTTTATCCATCCAACCTTTAACGCGATAGCCAACTCCAATGTGAGCGACTTGTTCACAGGTAAGAGGCGCTAAGGGGACGTGCTTTTGATCAATTTCAGCATGGATCTTGCGCCAGTTCCAGATGTGGGCGAGTCGCTGAAGACACCGGTCGTGGAGCTCAATGTCGTGGAGACAGGGGATACGAGTGTTGACGATAGCCTCTCACAGGCTGCGATAGAGGAACCAGTGTCCCCAACGCATGGCGACAACGACGTCAGTGATGAGTCCGCTGATGAATGGGAATGCGATTCTCTGTATGAAGAAGCGTTGCACTTTGTTCGAGATGATCAACTCTCTTCAGGTAAGTAAATCTAATGACTATTGCCACTTGGCGCGCGTCCCTAACTTTTTTCTCTCTCTTCTAGTACCAGATGCATGCACGCCGCAAGAGGCAGCCGCCTATCGTAAGCTTTTACGCGATGTTGGGAAGACTGCGTTTGTTGAGGAGACCATTGGGAAGAATACAATAACCGCAAAAAAACTCCTGACTGCCTTCGGCATCGTTCCTCCTTCTTTCCTTGAGGATGCGCCTGATGAAGCGTACCACCCATTGTTGGGAATTGTTATTTCGCGGGAATTTGCGAAACGTCAGAAGTTGGACGAGTATAATTCTATTGAGGATGCGGTTGATTTGCTCAAGAAATCAAAAAATGTCATTGTCATTACCGGTGCCGGAGTAAGTGGGAAATGCGCTGCGCTGACGCTCTCGCATACTGATTGGGTTATTTCAGATTTCTACCAGTCTTGGAATTCCAGACTTTCGATCAAAAGACACCGGTCTTTATTCGCGATTGGAACACCTTGGACTGAGTGATCCACAGGAGGTTTTTGATATCCACCTGTTCCATGAAGATCCAAGCATATTCTTCTCCGTTGCAAAAGACATACTTCCTACAGAAAAGAAGTTTTCGCCTACTCATGCCTTTATAAAGGTTTTGCAAGACAAGGGCAAGTTATTGACTAACTACACTCAAAACATCGACAACATTGAGGCCAATGCCGGGGTTAGTTCCGACAAAATTGTGCAATGTCATGGGTCATTTGCAACGGCAACATGCACCAAGTGCGGGTTCAAAGTACCGGGTGATGCTATTTTTGACACTGTCAAAGCCGGCAAAATCCCCATGTGCAAGCCCTGCAAGGAACAAATTTCCCTGCAGCCGCAGGGATTGAAACGAAAACGTAGTTCAAATGGCCTTCATATTAATCGCAAAAAGCGTTCGGTTGATGATGACTCTGATGAGGATGATTATGATATCCCCACTCCTGGCGTCATGAAGGTAAGTCGCAAGACCCTTTCCCCTCGTTATCTGTTATATGGAATTAACAGTACTAGCCTGATATAACCTTTTTTGGGGAGGATCTCCCCGATGAGTTCGGGAGGCGACTAGTCCAGGAAGACCGCGAGGTAGCAGATCTCGTCATAGTAATTGGAACCTCCATGAAAGTGGCACCTGTGGCAGATGTTCCTAGCATCATGCCTAGTACGGTGCCTCAAATATATATATCGCGCACGGTACGTCCTCGTCTTTAGTCATGCGACTTTAGCACAACAGCTAATCTTTTTTCTAGCCTGTGTCACATATCGGATTTGACATCGATTTATTAGGGGATTGCGACGTCGTTGTGTCGGAGCTTTGTCGACGAGCTGGGTGGGAATTGAAACATAGCATGATACCCGAGGATCAAAAAGTTGAGGTCACTCAAGAAGAGGGCTATGCATCGCGCCACACTTTCAAAGTCATTAATGTATAGCGAGGCGTCTAGGCATTTTATGGACTCCGCTTTGGAGGATATTCATCTCTGGGAAATGGCGTTCGGGGTTACTGTAGTACGTTTGTTAAGATGCTCTATGAGCTTGTTGAATGAGATTTTAGCAATGGGCATGTTTTTAATGAATTGTATTCACGAGGAGCGAGTCGTCGAGATTGAATCAAGCTGGTTTCTATTTTCTATGCGGAGATGACTAGGCCAAATACACGAACAAGCTATACCCGGATACTTTCAGATTTAAGATTTCATCGAACCATGTCCTATTTTTTAATTTAAGCAAAAAATTGTGTGATTTTTGGTCTGGGGGAAATTGACGCTGGTCCTCTAGGGCTGCTTCCCCGCCATTCCATGGATCAATGGATGATTTTTTTATATTTTCAACATCCGCTGCGGGGGCACTTTCCTTCCAGTCATTCTCCTGACTGGTATAACCACCCAACGTAAAGAACTACACTCAATTCCCTGAAAAAAGCACCCCACGAAGGAATGGAATCGACGGCCCTGAAATATTCATGAGATACACAATATGGAGTACATAATCCGGTTTGCGCAGGCGCACGAGACATTCCGCCAGGCAGAGATTGAAGCGCTTGCCACGCTTGCCGGAGTCGATGTCGAGTTTGTGTTCTATGATAAATGGGTGAGTATACTATCATGGATTGTTAAACTGTTTTCTGCATTCTATTTTCTTTGAGAATATCCTATGTTACAACGGGCTCCTTGGTCGCCCGCGTTATATGCATCATATAGCAGCCGGATTGCTAACAACGAATATAGTCACCATTTTGCATTGCCAAATTCCCCAATGATGAGGCTGCACGCAAAGTGATTTCACGGAGTATACTCGCCCAAGATGTATTTGAACTCTGGGGAAGAGGAGTAAACCACGAGGAGTTGCATGCAGATATACGACGCAGGACAGAACACCGTTGGAAACACTACAAAGACGTGTCCTTTCGTTTCATCATAGACGCATTTGCAGCCAGAAAGTCACAGACCGAAAAGCAAGAGCTCATGAATAGCCTCTCATATCTGAAGTTTCAAGGGCCAATTCTCATGAAAGACACAGACGAGATTTTTGCCATCTTTGAGGATTATGTGTCAAATCATGAAATAGCTGGCAGGGGGGATGACACTACCCTAAAACTAAAGGATAAAGAGCTCAAGGTCACATATTTTGGTCGCTGGGTATGTACGAGCAGTCGTGAAATAACGAACAAGTACGATCTTAAAAGGAGGAAGTATATTGCCACGACCTCCATGGACGCAGAACTGTCTCTAGTCACGGCAAATATGGCCCTGGCAGCCCCAGGAAAAATATTCTTTGATCCATTTGTGGGAACTGGGAGTTTTCTGGTTGCAGCATCCCACTTTGGCGCCATGACGCTTGGTGCAGATATTGATGGCAGGAGTTTCAAAGGAGGCAAACACAAAATCACCAAGGAAAATCCCACCGGGGTAGTTTCAAATTTCAGACAATACGGCATTGAGGACTTGTTTATTGATACATTCACCTCAGATCTTACAAATACGCCAATACGTGATTGCCCCTTTCTCGATGGAATTGTATGTGATCCGCCATATGGGATTCGTGAAGGACTCAAAGTTCTGGGGTTACGAGAGGGACGAACTCAAAGACCAACATATGTTGATGGGAAGCCAGCTCATACGTGAGTTATTTCAGTCGTGGTTTACACGTCAATCATAAGGCTAACGTGTCAAACTTTTCTAGTCTACCAGGGTATATCCCGGCAAAGAAGCCGTATGGATTCCTTGCCTTGCAACGTGATATTCTGAATTTTGCAGCTAGAACACTGGTCGAAGGAGGCCGAATAGCCATGTGGATGCCCACGATGAATGACCAAGATGTCGAACTGATGATCCCAACCCATCGGTCGCTGGAGATTGTCAATACGAGCGTACAGGAATTCCGAGGCTGTTAGTGAATTGATATACTGGATCTTTTGTTAAAGAATCACAAAAAAAAATCTAACTTGTTGATTTAGGGGCTCGCCGTCTGCTCACTTATCGAAAGTTACCGGAAGGAGAAGTTTCATCAGATTCCAAGATTGCTTCGATTACAGACGACCCGAATGGAGTGACGGCTGATGAATTGAATGAATTCAGACGAAAGGTACGTGAGAGAGATTTCGAGCATCTTTAATTTCTTGGATGAACATATCTAAAAAAGACATGATAGTATTTCGAACGGAAGAAAGCTTGAAGCGTTCTTCGCGAGAACTACACGAAGACGACTTCACTTTATCAGGGGTATTGATATGTGAATACTATTAGTAGCCCAATGCAGAAGTCACTCAAAACTTAAAGGGAGCCTGATGGAGGTTTGTTCTAATTACAATTTATAATCTGTATCAGCATCCAGGTCAACGCCTTCCAGCTCCTTCACTTTTGCGACTTCTCTCGCAAGCTCTTCTCTCAGCAATCGCGCGAGCTCCTCGGCCTCTTCGTCATCCAAATCTTCTCTGTGTCCACGGCCGAACATCGTCCAACTTGGCGATGGTGCAGAGACAAGTGGAGGTCTGGGGATAATGTGGAAATGGACGTGAGGAACTACTTGGGCTGCTCTTTCACCTGTAACCCAGATGTTAGGCCTGAGTCTTGATAATAAATAGAGAAAAAAGAATTTACCATTATTTTGCACAAGATTCCAATGATGGTCTTCTGGTAAACTGCTTTGCCCAAATACCACTCGCATGGCTACTCGCGAGATGATCGGGAGCCATTTACCCAGCTGTTTCACCGTCGTCAGCTATGGAATATGTATGGTTTTGATAATTCATAAAACAAATCTCGAGATGCAAGAGCATGATTAGCGTAAAGACTAACCTCCTGTCCCATCCTCACACCCAAATCGCCGACTTTCTCGTAATGATCCCTCGTCGTAACAAGTACGTGTCCTTTCGACAAAGGCATAATATCGAGGAAAGCCAGGACATGTTTAGTGGACAGAATAAGAAAGGCGTGCGATTGTTGTTGAACAGGTACTGGAACTGTTTGTAGCGCTGATGAAGGTGGGAGAGGCGGATATGCATGTGCGATGCCGCAGAACGGACACGGCATTATGGCGACAGATCAAGGAGGGTATGTTTCTCTTTTGTACAAGTAATGTATTTACATTGAGTAGGTATGAGATGTATATAATGTTTGTGAAAAGAAGTAGAAGATTGGTTGATGGAAGAAGACTTGGGTGCCCGGGAATGCTCCCGAGGCTTTAAGCTCGGCTTAGTTACTGCAACAACTTCTACTATGCTCGCCGGTCATCAGGCCATGTTAAAAAGAACTGGTAAATTATAGCAACTGTCTCGCATTTCAGAATCAAAAGCATTATTTACAACGCCGATTAAAACAAACAGTCCATCAATAATCAAGTGCGATCCAAGCCTATAAGCATCCAACCCCCACGAGCCAAAACAGATACCTCACACAAACCACCTCAGTCGAATCAACATAAATTAGACAGGTGCGTTGAACATGTGTTTGCACAACCATATGAAAACCATATGTCACATCGCATCAATCTCCTTTTTTCTCTAAAAAAGTACAACACGTGTTTGGTCTTGCCTACGGTAACAGAAAAGAAAAACAAATACCATGTAAGGGAGACCAAGGGGAAGGAAGTAACGCCAATCAAGAGGAAAAGTAAAAGGGTAAAAAAGTAGAAAGTTAGAATACTAATGCCATCGTAATATGCAAATGACCCGATTCGCCAGCGCCCGCATAAACATAGAGAACGCCCCGATATAAAACGAAATCAAATCCTAGTATAGCGCCGACCAGCTGTAAAGTCCCATTGGAAGGACGTCATAAGGATGAAGATGTCGTGGCTCATTTTTTCGCCGACGGCTCTGGGACCTGGTCATCATTGTCGTCAAGTGCGCCGTCAACATACATCGAGTGATACCTCTTTGCCCACTGACGAGTAACAATGGAGGCCTTGAGGAATTTCTTGCTAGCATATTTCTTGAAGAAAGCCTCGTGGGCTACAGGTCGGTGCAAATAGTCGATCATTAGTTGGAAGATAGGTTGGATTTCTTCTTCTGAGTAGCCAGAGTAGTGTGCAAGAGTGGCATCCCATGAAGAACGATCGAGGATTAGACGAGCGAGATACATGGCAGCCGCTGAAATATGGCTCTGTTTATAGGACATGAATCGGTGGTCAAGCAAGCTGATCTCCATCAAGTATTTGCCCAAGGTACGGGTTTGGATGTCGTAGTTATCGGCCTTGGAAATTCGACGGAGGAAGTTCATTGGGTTAGGATAGCTCAGGTTGTAGTTCAGTGTGGCAAGAACGTGTCGCTCTGCGTCCAGAATCTCTTTATCCGAGAAGGTCTCGTCCGCGACTTGGCTGAAGTTGGCAACATGGGGCGAGAGGACTTCCTCGTACTTGGACGCGATAAACATGGCAGTTACGCCAACCAACTGTAGGCGATCTAGAGAAACTATTTCTGCGGAGAGGAAACGGTCGATAATGTTGACAGCCAGGAAAAGAGTTTCAGGAAGAAGTCTGAAGCTTGCGTGGACTTCAATCAGCCAGTCAATCAGAATTCCACGCATCTTCCATTCAAGTTCCGGTTGATGTTCGATGTAATCTGGACTGGGAAGTGTCTCGTGTTCGAGATCTCTGAGGTAGTCAAAGATATCCACCACGTACTCAGCAGCCATCAAAGGGTCATCGAGATCTTCTGTGTCGAGGTCCATGACACCCTCCTCCTCTAAATCGTCTGCCACGTCGGCTGCAGTTTCAGTGGCGCCTTCAGATACGTCTGGATGTTTGAGAGTGTTCGGGTCTTTCTTTTCCACGTCGACCTTCTTGCGAGGTGGTTCTTCATTCTGAGTATTGTCTTGGTTGAAAGATTTTTGACTGGATGGACGTTTCATTGAACTTCCGCCAACACCAGATCCACTTCCAGGTCGCTTCACTTCAGGAGCAGGATTCTTCTTGTTGGTGTCCTTTGCACCAAGAGCGGCACGAGTAGTATTTGATCGACTGAGTTTCTGCACTCCGCCTGCTTGGGAAGTTGCCTTGGATGTGAGGCCAACCTTGCTGGCTGCCTTCTTGACATCTTTCGCGTCGATCAGTTCGGTTTTTGTCACGTTGCTAACATCACCGAGTGCAGGGCGTCGTTTCAGACCGGCATTGGATGTAACAGTTGTCGAATTCGCCCTCTTGCTTTGAAGGGGTTTTTTTGTTGCACCGGCGTCCGAGGTGCTTAAAGCGGCAGCCTTCGCTCTCGTCAGGCGTGTCGACGCGCCATTTTCGTCATTCTCGTTTGTGACCGTCCTCTGACGGAGACTCCGAGCCTGAAGCATGGTAAATGAGGACATGGTCGGAAATAAGGGCGATCGAGTAAAGAACGTGATACAGTGGGAAAAAACGAGAGAAGAAATAATTAAAAGCTTACCGGAGGCATAATTAATCAACGGCAGAAGAAAAACGCGTCAAAAAGACAGGTGAGAAAGAGATGTCGTAAGAGACCCCGGATTGTTCAAGGTAATGTACTAGTTAGTATTGATGATCGTCCGGGTGGTTGTCACAGTTATTCGTGCTACATTCCATTAGACTTGGATCTGGCAGTGGAGATATCAAGAATTTGAGGTAACCCTAGACATACCACACGTGGAAATATATTCAGTCAATGGCGAATTTGCTGTGAGAAAGCAGGTCAGCGAGTGAGTTTGTTTGAAAATAGTCAACAGGATGGATGTTGACGCGCAATATCAACACACCTTGAGGATAATTCTCGTCGTGGATATTGTTGACAAAGTTTGCTTTTTGCAATAAGAGCGCGACGAGTAAGCTATAAGCGTGTCCAACGTAGCGAGTAAAGAAGCTTCTGTAGTGTGGGTGAGAATGGGACAAATATGAGGAATGTGCAGGTCTTGTATAAAGGGAATGAATCTGCGGCGGGTTTCCAGCAGAGCAGAATTGAAGAGGTTGTAAGGGCAGAGGCGATTGTTTGGCTTGGACGCTTAGCGTGGATCCTGTCAGAGACGGTAATGCCCCACTGCCAGCCAGGCCGAACCTCGCGTTTTGACGAAATGAAATGCGGAAAAATGCTGCTTACCGAATAAAGCTGAAAGAGATTGAATACAAGGGCGGGAATGACGATCTGCAACGAAGCCACCGCGAGCGGTGGATGGGTAATTGCGTATAGGGGGGAATTATATGAAGATACACGATGTGGTGAAGGTTGAAGATGCAGGCCGGACGATGACGCGCCTGCCCATTTATGACTTACTTGCAGCGACGAAAAGCCAGGCGTATGGTAAGCGGCAGTAATAATACTGGACAGGACGCAGGTGCTGCACGACACGATGTGAGGTGCAGGCGTTTTACGCGATACGGACAATACGGGCTCGCTAACAATACTGACAATACTCGCTGGATGCGAGGAGCGCGCGAGTGGAGACGTAAACACGCAGTCGCCGCAGCAACAAGCGTGCCGCCCGTCCAACGCGCTCACGTGATGTCTACTCGCCTCAGCCACAGACACAGACAAGACATCCGTGGCGGTGCGCGCTATATCACGTGGTGTCGTTGCAAGCCACATTCCATCTACTTTTCCGCAAAGAAGTCGGGGAGTCTTCATCAGCGGCAGATTGGCCAATTGAGACACAATGGCAGTCTCGCTGCAGCCTCGATTATTCCTCAGGGCCTTGCAGCTCCCATATCGTGCCTTATCAATTCCATCGTATCGATCTTTTTCCAGCGTGACTCAGGAGACCGAAAAAGCCCCAGTCGAAGAATCGTCGTCCTACGATCCGAGTATCGCTTTCGCACCTCCTCCCACACGAGATGAAGCCGGCGTCCTAGTTCGGAAATACAAGCCTCGAACACCGGGTCTCAGACATTTGCGCCGACCGATCAACGATCACTTATGGAAAGGCCGTCCTGTCCACCGACTGACGTTTCCCAAACGAGGCCATGCAAAGGGTGGCCGTAATTATACAGGGCGAATCACAGTACGACACCGAGGTGGCGGCCACAAACGACGAATTCGAACTGTAGACTTTCTTAGGAAGGAGCCAGGAGCACATGTCGTGGAACGAATCGAGCATGACCCTGGCCGCACCGCACACATTGCATTGGTTCGCTCTTCGAGCAATGGCAAACTGAGCTACATCCTAGCCGCTGACGGCATGAGGGCTGGAGACACTATTCAGAGCTATATTTCCGGTATTCCTGATGATCTCTGGAAGAGCATGGGAGGAGTCATTGATCCAGGTGTTCTTGCTGCACGAACAGCATGGAGAGGCAATTGCTTGCCTTTACATATGATCCCCGTTGGCACATTGATATTCAATGTCGGCTTACGGCCGGGGAAAGGTGGCCAGCTTTGCCGAAGCGCGGGTACATTCGCTACAGTCATTGCCAAGGGTACCGAGCAGCAGAAAAACGAAGAACGCAAGCAGCTCTTGGAGGCTGAGTCTGGCTCTGGCGAGATCGAGGAGAAAAAACTCACTCAACGGGACCGCCAGAAGATTGAACGCAATGCCAGTCATGTCACAATTCGCCTGCAGAGCGGCGAAGTTCGTCTGATCCATAAGGATTGCTGTGCCACAATCGGAGTTGCCAGCAACCCAAATTACCAGTATACCCAGCTCGGAAAAGCTGGTCGCTCGCGATGGCTTAACATTCGTCCAACCGTGAGGGGTGTGGCGATGAATGCTATGGACCACCCTGTAAGTCTATTTATTCTATTTTCCATCCAAAAACTGGTACAATTTGACTGACGCTTGCTCGTAAAACAACAGCACGGTGGTGGACGTGGTAAATCCAAGGGTAATGTGCACCCAAAGAGTCCCTGGGGAATACCGGTATGTGACATTTGCATTACTTTCCCGTGCTCTTGAGAGCTGTATACTAATTTAACAACCCCAGACGAAATCCGGATACAAAACCCGTCCCAAATGGAAGATCAACAAAAACGTCGTTGTCCCTCGTGTGCGTAACCAGGGCAAGCGTCGCCGTGGCTACAATTAAGGCAGTAGAAGGATGCATTGACACAGTAGGGTGTGTTCACTTCAACTTGGTTCGAGTTTGGGATGCTTGTCTGCTGCAGACATCTCGGGAGATCTGCTGTGTGAACCCTGTACAATTCTAGCATGGAAGTCACTTGTATAATTTGTATAATAATGGATCGTCTTATGTTGCATTAGACTTGTGTGCCTGAAGCTGTCCATCTCACCACGTTTTGAGCATAGAGTTTACGCACGTATCGGAGGTTTATTTTCTATGTAGTTCCTCCGCCATTAATAATCGCTTGGCGTCGGCGCTTTCGACCGTGGGGCATCGTCGCCGCCAGCCTGTGATTGGCCGGCTTCCACGCTATCCGGTTTAGTTCTTTTGGGGTCCTCAGGCAGACGTCGAACATCTACCTCTAGCAAGCGGACCGCCAATCCATGTTTTTTCCCCGGCATGACCATCATCCGTTGAGTGGTATTTGGTGATTCAGAAAGTCAACTTTTCGTGGGCAGGCGTGTTGTGGTGGTGTCATCCCACGCATCGCAGATTCGCTGATTCCGGACAGTGCGGAGTCTTTGTCATTCAGTGTCATTCAGTGTCATTCAGCAGACCGCCTACGATCTATCCTGCTTTACACTAAGCTGTACCTCATCGTTGCGCCTACTTTGGTTGTCGAAATTGCAGGGACATTTGTATATTGGGTTTGCTACTATATCAGAACGGAATAGTCGACTATCATTCGCATTCCGGTACGGGTTCGCCTTTGAGGGAACTCATCCGCCAAGATCTGAAACGCCTTCATCGACACCAGCACTATCTTCCTCTAAATAGGCCATGGCGGACCAGGACGACGATTACTTCAACGACCTCTCTCAGCAGCTCATGTCTCAAGATGCGAGTGTGTCGCAATCCGGAAACACTGGCGGCAACACTTCTGGCAACGAAGACGACGGGAACCCGATACCCCGCCAGAAACGAATGGCATGTGTTGTCTGTAGGAAGAGGAAATTAAGATGTGACGGCAAAAAGCCAAGTTGCGGAACATGCGCTCGTGTAGGTCATAATTGCGCATATGACGAAGTGCGCAAGAAGAGCGGGCCGAAGAGAGGATATGTTAAACAACTAGAGGCTCGACTAGGTATGTTATGGTGGTAGTCGAACTGCCTGATCATATACAGGGGACTTTTACTGATTGATAACCTCTGCACCAGCGCAAGTTGAGATCCTTTTAAAAAACCACGAACCAGAAAATACTTGGAACGAAACAAGCCAGAATTCATTTCCCAACACAAACTTTCCCTCGAATGCATCGGATTCTTTGCCAGGGGCCCAAGACATGTCGAATCTCTTAAATCAGTCAAGATCTCGGCCCTCGGACAGTCTAGGACAGTCCCGTAGTCCTCAAAATGGCGCCTCTATCGGCAATCCTACAATAGAGAATGAAACATCATGGGAGGTCATCAGTTTGGGTCTAGAGGAGGCGTTACCGACCCAGGATGTTATTGATGAATTGTGAGCCTCCCCACACTACAGAGCAAAAAGGATTTGGTTATACTTACAATACGGTCAAGGTTCGATATTTATTTCGCAAAGGTCCATCCGTCCAACCCGATGATTCATCGTCCTCGATTCTTCGCTGCTATGGATCTAGCACCCCACATGCGCCCTCCTGTCTGCCTGCGCTATATAATGTGGGCATTGGCTGCATCCGTTACGCCTAAATATAATGGATTGGAAGAACATCTATATGCTCGAGCTCGGAAATACATACAAATCGATGAGATGAAGGGCCACGGAGAGCATATGGTCAGCATTAATCACTGCCAATCTTGGGTCCTGATTGCTTTGTACGAGTTTAAACAAATGCTCTTTCCACGAGCATGGATAAGCGTGGGAAGGGGCGCAAGAATGGCATCTATGATGTGCTTTAATCGGTTGGATGGAGCTGGATTGGATGTCAAACATTGTGTTGCCCCACCGCGTGATTGGACTGATAGAGAAGAAAGAAGACGCACTTTTTGGATGTCCTTCGCCCAAGATCGTTATGCCAGTATTGGTACAGGATGGCCGATGGTGTTTGACGAGAGGGATGTACGTGCCACATTATCAACACTGTATTCCCTTACAGATTTTCTTGCTAACGTTTTGCCTGATAGATCATGACAAACCTACCGTCTAGTGAAGAAGCCTTTTTGACGGGCAATTCGGAAGAACCAGCACTGTCGTTAAAAGATGTACTGGCTGGTGATATTGCAAATTTGTCTGCTTTGGGCATCGTATCAGTCATGGCCTGTATTTTTGGCCTTAACTTGACTCACCTTCATCGACCCGATCCTCAAGATAGAGAAAGCGATATCAACGGAGAGTTCTGGAAGCGCCATCGTACCTATGATAATATACTTCTTAATGTGGCCCTGCAACTTCCCCAATCGCTCCGCCTGCCACAGGGCATAGCCGATCCAAACATAATCTTCTCCAACATGGCTATCCACACATCCACGATTTGTCTACACCAGGCGGCTATTTTCAAAGCGGAGAAGAATAAAAACCTGAATCAGATCGCCGCCGAGAGCAAGAGGCGATGTATCATTGCGGCAGATCAGGTTGCTAGCATCATGAGAATGGTCAGCCATACTGACTTGTCTCTGTTGAACCCTTTCAGCGGATTCTGTCTTTACGTTGCAGCTCGAGTTTTTGTGCAATATCTCAAGTCTCGACCAGAGGACCAAGCTGTCAAGTCTTCACTACAATTCTTACTTACAGCATTAGGCGTGTTAAAGCGTTTTAGTGCTTTGACCGAGTCCTTCATGATTCAGTTGGATGTTGACTTATCTGGAACGAGTTTGAGTCCTTCTCTGAATACCATGCGCAATAAACGAGCAGTGAGTATCTCGACCAAGAACCTTTTGACCGATTTCTTCTAACGCACGATAGGCCGATAACAATGCCAGCACAAATCCCGCGGAATGTCAACATCTTTCCAATATCGGCTCGTCACAACCGATTGTCATTGTAGATGAAATTTCACGCAAAGATGGCCCTACAAGTTCGTCCACGAGCCGACGTGGCCCAGTATCACCACAAAACTCGGGATCCGTTCGGAATCAGCAGAGACAAATGAATGCTCGCAATAATAGCCCAAGGCAGGATGAGCCCAATAACAATCTGTTCACGAATTTTGATATGGATATTTCCCCTGGCGTGAGCAACAGCGACAATATGAACACCATATCCGACAATCCAACCCCAGAGACTCTCAATTCGTCTTCTAATACCGCTTTCACACCTCCAAATATGGACCAGTCGTTGCTGAATGGCCAGTCTACCAAGAATATGACAAACCCTAGTATAACGCATTTCAACACTAGCATCCATGGTATAGCCAACCAAGCTGATTTGTCTTTCTCTCCATTCTTCGACATGCCCGCGATGAATATTCCAATGGAGCAGGCTTCCATGGAAAACTCTATGCCATCGGACCAAAATTGGTCGAATACTATTGCACAACCTACTGGTCTTGACAACGGCTCATTTGATATAATGGACGATGCGAACAACTTTTCTGACTCTCAATTTGATCTATTGCTTCGAGGAGTGGGGTGGAATGGCTATGAACAACCCACCGGGCAATAGCATTACTGGACCTATACCTCTCTTGAAAGTCAGGAGAAGTCACTTTTATAATACCTTAATATTACGGGCATCATGAAAAGCAGACGAACTTTCTGCCCTTTGCGAACCATGAACGATTTGTGATGATATTTGTTTTATTCGATTTGTTCATACGGAGTCCAGTCTTTGGCGGTGTTGATGATAACTTTTTCATACCCTTGGGAATATGCCTTGTCATGTAAATCCTTCTTTTTTGTTTTTGTATGTATACATTCGAGGCTTTGGAAACAGACAAAGAGCCGTTTTGTATTTAGACAATCTTTATTTCTCTCCTCACACCTTAGGGACTCTATAAAAATATAGACAGACCGTTAACAGGTATTTGGACACCATCCTACAGTGACTTCCGAGGGGAATAATTTCTCTGAAAAACTGGAATGAAAAGTAGAAGAATCTCAGTGCTGCGGCGTTGTAAACGTTTCTGCCTCAGGCAACAACGGCGCCGATAATCTTGGTCCCCGCGGAAGATAGCTGCAGTCTTTCAACCCAATTAAGCGCATATTCAAACGAATGCCCGATGATGCCCTGAGTTTAAATTACAGAAAATTCTTTTTTATATACTTCGCTTGCCCAAGTCGCAGCAAATGAGGGTGTGCCTTACCTAGCACAATTGCGCGCACTCGACCCTACAAGTTACCCAAGGTACTGTCGGAGCTTCCGACTTCAGCTTCGACGGTGCACAGCTAAGACACGGAACAATGGCTTCGAAACAACCCGAACGAGGGCTGATTCACAAAGATCGCTTTGGCTACGTATTTGGATCCTTGAAGACACAGAATTACCAGGACCCTGCTGCGCGAGGCCCTGGGTCTCATACGTTCGTTTACCCCAAGCGCAAAAAAGCTACCTACCTAGCTTACCGCAATACATTGAAAAAGAGATAGAAAACCCGAGAACTGACAAAGACTACCTTGCGCCGGCAATATATATAGTATTCGGACACTTGCCTGGAACCCGACTGGGCAACTCATAGCCACCGGCTCAGCGAATCGGACGTTACGTATATGGAACCCTGAACGCGCAAATGCGAGATACTCGACTGAGTTGCGCGGGCACTCGGCTGGGATTGAGAAGGTGATTTTCAATCCGGTACGCGACGCGGAGCTTGCTAGTTGTTCAAGTGATGGGACAGTGCGGTTCTGGGATGTGCGGTCTAAGACTTGTGTGAGTCGATTGGACGTGGGTGGAGAGGCGTTTACATTGTCGTGGTCGGCGGATGGGAAGGTTGTAATGGTTGGTAGAAAGGTACGGTTGAGATTTCCTCTTCTTATGATACTTGACTGACCTGGCGCGCTCCTTTTTTCCTGTCATATAGGACGATACTCTGGTACCCGTGTCGGTCGAGAGCACTTCAACACCAGTTATTGCGATCAATGGATCCGAGCAGAAAGCAGCTTCTACCTATACGATATTACCATCTCATCCACAAAACACCCAAACGAACGCGACTACATTTTCATACCATGTGCCTACCGAATCTGCGCCGGATCTAGACCTGATTGCTACCACAGGCGACGGAACAGTCAAGATATTTTCCTACCCATCTTTCAATTTACAACACACCCTAAACGCTCATAGTTCTGCCTGTCTAGCTCTCGCTCTTGCGCCTACAGGCCGCTATCTAGCTGTTGGTGGAAGTGACGCGCTGATATCGCTATGGGATACTACGGACTGGGTCTGTCGTCGAACAGTGTCTAGCGAAAATGGCGGAACCATACGCGGCGTCAGCTGGAGTTTTGATGGACGATTTCTCTGCGGATCAAGCGAGGAGGTTGGGCCTAACGGCCTTGAGATTTTCCACGCTGAAACTGGTGATAGCGTTCACAAAATACCGGCGAGTGCGGGTGTTCCTGCTGTGGCATGGCATCCTTCTCGATACTGGCTGGCGTACTCGGTGATGGCTGAGGGTAGTAATGCCGGTGGATTGAGGATTGTTGGTGCTGCTGGAGGGGGCTTGTAATATTAGGAGGAGGGGGTAAAAGGGATTGGATTTGAAAATGATTTATGATTTCATCGAAATACCCTTCTTTTTCATGTCTTGGATTTTCTGGCTAATTATCTATTGAAGTAACGTACGCTATATGAATGAACTCGTGTTTAGACTTGTGCATTTAAAATTATTCAATCATTTCCATAATATAACCATGGCAGACAGCATTCAATCCTTCCATGGTTATACAGCACGCCGACCTATGGTACTGACTAGGCAGACATTCTGAATCAACCAAAGTTGCGTATGCTGCTTGGCTCCAAGGCACCGACCTTCTTGACCATTCTCAAGCAAATAGCGGTTTGCGGAAAAGGAGTTTTTGCGTATAAAACCAGGCCCAATTGATATCAACTTCTAACTAATACGCGAGTTAACACGTGGAAGACATTTCTACTAAGCCTTTTTGCCATACGAATTGCTATCTAAGGATTCTCTCTCTATAAAGCATGTCGGTTGACTTTATATGCCTGTGGTTTGGACCATAGGGTTCAATCTGCCTTGAACACCATGGGCGGAGGTTCAACTGAAAGCCCCTTGTGTTAGCAATCTAAAAGTAAATCCCAGCGTTTCATGTTTCCCACTTTCCTTGTAAACCCAGGGACAACCGTATTTGGAAAAGCTTTTGTCGTAGTTAAAGGTATTGTACGCCAAACTCGAAATCACCGTGGATATAGAACATAGAGATACGGAAGCATGAGCCGATTGTGATGATAATGTGGACACACTCCCCAGGCGCCTCAAATGAAATTCCCAGGATCTGTAAGCATGATGATCGACAGGATGACTCGCATCGGGAATGTAGCCGCACGACGCCCGGGACGCCCCTTGAAGCTGGCCCGGTGGCTATCGTTGTGATTGCGCCAAATCCACCGCTAAAATGCCGAGACCCTGGGGAAGGTCTCCACCAAAGAATGTCAGATTTTGAGCTTATCCCAACCTCACTTGAATATCGAAAATTTTCCATTCATAACGTGCGCCCATTTCTCTAAGCGCTCGCTAGACTCCAGACGGCATCGTAACACCGTATTGAAATCTCGATTGACGCGGCTGCTGCTGCCAAATAAAGATCAGCCACGAAAATTAAAATGCTCGACTTTGAAGAGGGACCATCAGCGCATGAAAAAAGTTACATTACCATTGGCCAGTTGCCCGAGATTGTCGATCCTCGACGGCCGCCGTGTAAGAAGGCGCCCTTCGCGACCATATCACGTCATGGGTTGGCGCACACAGTAAGAGATCCTCATGTTGCTTCTCAAGGTGCCTTGCAATCAATCTAACAGCCTCGTTTAGACTGAGTTGATTATGCCGAAAGCGCTATACAATACGATATGGAGCTCGACAAGGGAAAAACTTGAGAAGCCGCGATATATCCAAGTCATTATGCCGCTCATCTCATTGACAGAAGGCGAATTCTTTAATGAATTCGTCAAGTCAGGTATGAACCCTCTTCTAATCACATCTTCATGTGTGCTGCTAGATTGACGCTCGTAGGGTCCGTTCTCATGCAATCCGAAGGCCGCCCTGGGGTGGACGATGTTTTCTCATTATACAATGGTAAGTGAACGAAATTTCCGAGCAGAAACAGGGAAGTAAATAGCAGAACGAAGGAGAAAGCAGCATCTCCTTGAAATGTGTCTGTTGTTGGTTGAGGTTGCTTTGCTGACGCCGGTGGCTCCTTCCCGACTTGCCAGGCATCCTCACGCTCCAAGTCGGCAAGGACAAGTACGAGCGCTCCGGCCTCACGGGAAAACCAATTCGCAGCGGCGGCAGGAAGCATGTCAAGGAAAGATTCGGTTCGCCTTTCTCTTCTTCTTTTATCCATCTTTCTGAACATGTTCTAAGACTTTGGCAGCCATTGAAATTGATCTCCGCCAGCCGTCGATGCTGCATGGAAAAAAAGGATTCGAGCGAATCGTCTGGGCGTGCCGAAACGTGCTTAATGCTTCGCTTACCTGGCTCATAGCCTGCGATGCGCCTAACCAGAATTCTTTGGACCAAGGTATTTAAATGCACATCCCCATAGACAACGCTGCCTACTTACGGGCCTCAGCTGCCGCCTCGCTCCAGAGTTACCATCCTAGAATTCTAGACTGCCGCTTCGAAGAAATCACCCATCCAGTCGCCCAGATTCCACCACTATCCATGGATGAGGTAGCCTCTCAGTCTTCACCAGTTGCTCTGGAGGACTACTGCAACGACATCTCCGAATGGCTTGCTCTAGTCTCTCTACAATCTCCTCGAATTGCAGCGGACGATGCAATTGACCCCTACCTCAGTCGATATTCTGTACCCGAATCTACGAATCCGCAGCCAACAGCTCTTGTCAGCCTTCGATGGCAAGGCGTCATGACTTCGCGCTGGATCAGTCATGCGTTCGCCCTTTTCCTGTGAGTGACTGTCTGCCTAGCAAGCTGCCTAACAATCTACCATTTTTAAAACCCCCAAGACTGCTCTCGCTGACTCTGGGTAGCCTAGAACAACGGCTCCACCCCACCTGGGCTGCCTTAACCACCTCAACTTTCCGACGAGCCGCCGTCGAGAATACGGATGGCTACACAGTTCTTACAATCCCAGAAAAAGCGAGAACCACGGGTAGCCATTTTATTTCCTGGGAATTTATTGGTGCCTCGCTCTGTACATAGAGGAAGGTTGTTTCTTTCAGCAATCTTAACGACGTAGACGATTGACTATGAGAGACATGGCTGCCTGTAGGTCGAGGTATTTGCAAGGCTCCCAGCTTCTCTTTCCTTTTCTCCTTCTCATTCTCAACCCCCTGAAGCTATACAACTTGCCCACCTCAACTTTCTGCTCAGAACTTCTTGCTTTTAGACAAGCTTCCTTGATAACCATTATCTCCATCCACAATTTCTACTTCCTTGTTAAGAAGCCCTTCTTCGTTCCCTCCTATTTCCAACATGGATTCGATTGCGATGCTTGCCGTCAACGTTCCTCAAAAAAACGAAAGTAACTACAACGACAGCTCTTCGTTTCATCCTTCCTATTTCGATGTGGATTCTATGATTGCGCACAAAGGCTTAGCGCCTGCGCTTCCCAACGAAAGTGGCTACAGCGCCTCTTCGTTCCAACGTTCCTATTCCAACATGGAAACCTTGCCGCCTGTACTCCCCCCAGTTCCTCAAAACGACGACGACGACGACAGCAACAACAATGAGTACATGCCCGAGTTGCTTGCTCAATTCACCAATGTTGACAATTTATCTCAAACAACAGGACGGTCCAACAGGGAACCTGGATCACAAAAAAGGGTCACTAAGCGCCCCGCAGAGCAACAAGATGTTGCTCAAGACAACAACCATTTGGGAGATAATCAGTCGGGAGAAAGCCTACAGAGTCATTTAGGGAGCAACGACCTTTCGGGACACAATCAGTTGGGGGGAAGCTCCCAGAGCCATTTTGGGAGCTTTTTCGGCATCGGCGATGCAGAGCTCTTTGACCTCAACACACTCAATCAATTTGATAATCTCGATACCTTTTATTTTCCGGGGGTAGTCAGCTCTGCATACACCGGTGTGAATGTCCACGGCAATGTTAACAACAACATCTCTGACAGCTGCCAGATGATTAACCTGCAAGTTGAAAACGCAAACATTCACATGCAAGGCGCCCCCCTGCCTATAAACGACGTTTCTTCCTACCTAGGAAGTGTCACTGGTGGCCTCCCCAATGATTTATTTGTTGACACCCCTTTGAATAATACTTTACAGGGCCGGGCCACTCAACAGATTCCCGAGGCTTTTCCTATGATGCCTATATTCTATAACAGGCATCCATCCTGGGGCACGCAGGGCAGCTACCCTGCCAATCTCTTATTACCTGAGGGCGCCCACGGGCCGCAACCAACAGTACCCCCAACAAGGTCAAATGTAAAACGTCAACGCCAATCGCAATCGCCATCACCGCCACCACAGAAAAAAATCCGGATTGTGCACGATGAGCTGTCCATGCCTTCGGATTTTCGAGCAAACCCAGATAACCATGCTCGGTTCAGATATAATCAGGACGGGACTCGGGAATATCTGAATGCACCAAAGAAGAAACGGCGGAAACGGCCTCGACAATCTCTCGGCTGATAGAATGGTGTGGAAAGTGGAAAAGGGGTTTCATGAGATTTTAATATGTTTTGCATTTTGCATTGTTTTCGGCGTTGGAAGATATACCCTGTACTAGATGTAGATTTTGGAAACACGCCAATAGAACTGTACGCTTCAAATCCTTGCTAAGATGATATGAAATAAATAGAAAGATAAAAAACGCCGGTTCTCAATTCACCTGGTAAGCTGTTTGTGATGCAATAATCCAAAGACTATATATGTACTTCCTCAACACCTATACGCGATGTCCTAACCAAAATAAAGATATCCTATATATCCAGGCCTGCTAACCAAAAATAATGTTCTAACCTAAAACAAACTTTCCAAACGCTCGTAATAATGCCCTTTATCCCATAAAATCATTCATCAAATCCTGCAAGACAGGTCGTTGGTGCATGAACTTCTCCGTGATCAAAGTTTTACTGCCTCGTTTTTCAGGAGTCTTCATCTTCTTCTCTCGTTTGAATTTATTCTGAGCAGATGGACTGGTAGGGCTACCGGGGCCCGGCCCGTTATATTTCCGTTTGAGGTTTTTGTTGTCTGGTGTTTTGCTGCTGAGGCTGTTCAGAGATCTTTTTATGGACGGCGAAATTTGATGGTTGATGCCTCCTTTTCGCTGTGTTGGCGAAAAGATCGAGTCATCATGGGACTCAAACACATGGTCTTGCAGCGCGTTTTTAGGGAGGTCATACACCCATTGACGTGACTCCATAAGCGAGACATACTTGTGTAGTAATTCGTTTCCGTCTCGAAGCGTAGACTTGCTCCCAATTACAAGCAGCTTTGTTCGGGCTCGAGTAAACGCCACATTGATTCGGCGCCAGTCGCGAAGGAGCTCGCCGACTTGTTTGTCGTTGTTGCTACGAACACAGCTCAGTATGATAATTTCCTTGTCCCGACCTTGGAATTTATCAGTTGTATGCATTTCCAATTCGTTCGAGTATTGGCGAAGTGATTGTCTGAGCAAGGCTAATTGACTCCGGTAGAAGGTAATGACACCAATCTCTCGCGGCGAAATGCCCGATGAGATGAGTGACTGTACAAGTTGCACGCAAAGCGTTGCCTCGCTGGCGTTTGTGATTCGGGAGCCGACCAAAGTCTCTGGAGCGCGTCCCAGCAGTGTATCTGTGTTGACGAGACTAGTCTTGGCCGATGGCTCGAGCAAGTCTTTGATCCAGCAACGACTTTGATTGGGACCCAAACAGCGCCCCGATGACATATCTGCCAACGATGTGACATGATGACTCTTCATACCGTCATGTAGATTCGGGATCTTAACCGACCGTGAAGCTACTTCTGGAGTTCCACACTTGAGACGGCCAGAATAGATCAGAGTATTGGATAGCAACATGATCTCCTCACACATACGATATTGATGCTCCAGATTCGTGACAGACGATGGTTGAGCATCGGACAAAAGCTTGAACAGGCTCACATCAAGACCGCCCTCTTGGGCCGCCTTGTTCTGAACAAGGGGTGGCAGTTGATAATGATCACCGACGAGAATGAAGGTCTTCGCCATCCGAACGGGGCCGAGACAGACAGGTAGTGTGATTTGAGATGCTTCATCAACAATGCAGTAATCAAATACGCGCTCGTTGAAGATTGGGTGGTTGATACCCAAGCAAGTCGTCGCGACTACTTTTGACTGTTCATAGGATTCCTGCAGTTCTTCGATTGTCTTCTTGGGGACCGCTGCCAGGTCGGCAAATTGCTGTACTTCCGGATGCACCTTTGCAACAGCCCCGAGGCGGAGAGTTCGAATGTTATCATCCCGAATTTTGAGAAGAATGTTGTCGACTGCCGTGTGGGTGTAAGAGGTTAACAAAACACTTTTCCCCTGGGAGACTAAGGCGCGAATGATGTGAGCAATTGTTGTCGTTTTACCTGTACCAGGCATTCCAAGAATGAGAGCATAGTCCTTTGCGCTCATGACTTTTTCAATTGCTTGCTTTTGATCAACATTGAGGCTTGCCTGAGAAGAACTAGGCATCATAGCCGTGGAAGACGATGGCTTGAATTCAGGCGCCTGTCCTTCAATAATGAGCTTTCTCAGTTGTAAAGATAGAGAAGAGGTCTCCATCAAACTGACGAGGTTGTTTCGGACCGTGGCCATGCCGTTACTGAATTCGTCTTTGTCAAGACGATACACCATTGGTTTCTCTGGATCTTCCGTTTCTGCTGAACTCAAGCTGCTGCTCCGGCCAACTTCCATTATACCCCTGAAGCTCTGGTTGCGATCTGGGTCGAATCCGTTGCATTTTACTCGTGCATTGTGTAGTCTGCGGTCAACTGCTACCGAAATCCTCTTTGAGCTGACACGAACGACATAACCGTTTGCTAAAGCGAAATGCCCTTTCTCATCAGATATGACGATTGGCTCTCCAACCGTGATTTGAGATTCGGTAAAAGAGAAGTTAGGCGAAGTCTTCGGCTTCACAAACGTGTACCTGTAGCGATTTATTTTGGACCCATTTTCATCCTCATAAGCAGAGCCAGGGTCGATTATCACCTCGCTAAAGCAACGGCCGAGTGCTTCTCGTTCTTTGCTGAGCATTGTCCATAACTCGCGTCTAAATTTCATTATGCCCTTTTCTTCCATAGTAAGGAGAGAGTCCCATTTCTTGAAGAAATCGGCATGCCTCGAGTCCAAATGGCCAACTGCTTCTTCAAATTTCTGACCAACTCCACTGGTTTCGCCATCACCGTTATCGACCAGTTTGTGGTACACAAAGCAAGCTGTTTTCGAATAGCACATGTTGCAGAGATGTTGTCGTTTAATCATTGGCGGTAGCTCCATCCTCTCTCGAATATAACCGGCCAGCCGGTTCCGCTCTTGAATCATCTGCAAAAGTTCATGCCGAATGCCCCTGACTCGGAACATTTTTCTAATTTCTAAATAATATAGAAGACCGAACGTAACCTCGATATCTGTAGCAAAATTAGCGAAATTCACCTCCATTTCTCCAGCAACTAGCCTCACCATAACGGTCGGAAAGTAGAAGTGTATATAATGAAGTCTGTGCCCGGTGGCTATGACTCGTATCCTTCCTGCCAGTCTTCATCTCCAATGGTATAGTCAACGTCTTTGGGTCGCCATTGTCGTTATAGACTACCTCGACTGTCGCGTCAACATTCCCTTTCAGGCCATACATTGGGGACCAGATATGTTCCTCGACTTCCAGTAATTTGTTAATACTGACGTTGGCTTTGGATCCGTGACGATCTTCAACCATGCACTCTGCCTGTAAATCACTGGGTTAATCATACGTTCTATGCATGAATTCGAACTTCGGAGAACACTAACATTCGGTTGTGGGCGGAGGAAGACGTCTGCCCAAGCCTTCAACTCGGGAACTTTACTCATCACATATTCAACAGCTTCGACCATACTGACATGAATTGCGTATAGACTTTCCACATATTGAACAAGAACTCGTTCGACCAACGCTCTCATTGATTGTAGGTCCCACTGGTTGACTTTCATGGCTTCCTGAAACACCTCGTGTAGGACATGGCCATAGACCTGCGGTTTATTGATATCAGAAGTAGCTTTGATCCGATCCTGTAGGACCGCACGCCGCTGACAAGTGACCGCGTCGGCGACGACAGTAGCCGAAATGAGATGATCTGGATGAAGAATGATCATATTATGGGAGTTGTCCACAATGCATTGGCCTCTATAGTCAAAATCCCCAATCAAGTGAATATAAGAGTTTTTCGTGCAAGGGCTGTCGAACCACGATTCACGTAGAATAATAACCTTTTTCAGGTTCGCCCTCTCGTCCGCAACAGATAGTACCTATATGTTTTGTTTGGCGTTAATTTACAAATGGCCTGGGCAGGATTTTTGCAGATGCTTTTACTGACCTGTTCGGGTTGAGTAAAACCCTTCTGGGTCGTATACGTGCCTTGCGCAATCTGAATAATGAGATAGCGTTTGATAGCCTTTTGAGCTTTAGATTTCTATTCACATGTATCATAGTAAGCATCTAATAGATATAAATATGCTAAGGGTAACCGACTTGACTTTGACCATCCAGCTGCTGAAGAACATTTTCATCGATGGCTTCAAGGTCCAGATCATTATCATCGAATTCATCATCTGATAATGCGTTTGCCGGTTGATCATATGTTTCAGCCTTTCGTATTTCATTACCATGTTGGCGTTCATTCAAGTTTTGTATATAATCCGAATTTTGAGCAGTTTGTAGCGAGGTTTTCCCCTGCATTGCAGGTGGTCCCTCATCGTATCGTGTTAACAGTTCTTCCATGCCTTCACCAAACTCCAGATCGTCGTCGAATTCGTCATCATTATTGTTGCCTCTTGGGGGTGAAAGTTTTGAAGATGTTAACTGCTTTATATTGGTTTGTTCAGTCGAGTATGAGGTTTGCTGTGACTTGACCGGAATGTGGTTCATTGAAGCTATGTTGGATGTCGCTTCCTCTTGCTTGGCGGGGTCCATGAGAGGCTGCGTTGATGAATCGACTAAAGCCAGAAAATCATCATCAAATTCATCATCACTAAACTCCGAAGATGGCGTTTTAATGTTCCTAGACTTTTGCAAATTCTGGTGTTGTTCACCTGAATTCTTCACTCCCATGGTAACCTCAGGAATGTGGCGACGAACGGGAGGTTTGGAATATCGCTTGTTTTTGGATGGTGATGGAGACGGCTCGTCTCGTACATCATCCTGAAGAGGTGGTGGAGAAGAAGGCGGTACAGCCTTGGGACTTGCTTTTGTACTTGCTAGCGTGTCTTGAATTTTATTCAGAAGAAAGCTCAACTTTTTCGAGCTTCCCGAGTCGAGGACATTGCTCCTTGAGCGAGAGAAAATGTCGCGGGCTGTGCGGCCACTTTCGACACCTTCAACCTTTCTCCGCTTTGCTTTCGATGAAGGCCAGTCAATGTTGCAACTGACTGACCTGCGCAGCGCTGAGGAGTCTCGTGCGTTCTTTTGCGATGCCGGGGTTTGAGGCGAAGAGGATAGGTTGGTGAATTTTGTTGGTATTTCAAGGACTCCATCGAGTTTACTCTTCCCAATGTACCTATTCCACAGATCGGTAGCCATATCAGTCTGAGGGGTTTTCAAAAGGCCTTGGAAGGGCTTCATATCGAACGACTCTTTTGACTTCTTCGAAGTACCACATTTGAGTGGTGAACTCGTTGGAGAAGAGCTATGCCGTCGTTTCTTAGATCGACTACTTGCACCCCCCGTCGTTCCTGAACTTTGAGGAGGAGCTGGTTGCCAAGAGACATAATCGTCTGGTGTTACTTCTTGTCCAGAAGGTATAATAATCGCATCTTCCGCATTGCTTATGAGGTCTGCCAAGGGAATCCTGTTGGCAGGCGTTTTCGGGCATTCGCTCAGTGGTTTCGATTCCTTCGGTTGAGTTGATGGTAGGTTCTTGGTTGGAGATTTGGGCGGCTCAACCACGCCATTCATCCATGACCTCTGGTTCTCTTTATTGGCATTGGCATTGGCATTGGCAGTAGATTGGATTGATTTTTTTGGTGATTTCTTCGTTGTGGTAGCATTATTGCTGTCGGGGATATATTGGAAGCCGCTCAATTTTGACCGCGAGGTAGCTGAAATATACGAATTCCGATTCGAAGCCATGGTTCACGGCGTGCAGCAATTGTAAATAGTAGTTACCTAGTCAATGAGACATGTCAATAATGCAAATCAGTCGATCAGACGTGCGCATGATGCGACTTGAAGCGGTAGGTATTGCTTACATAGAATATGTTGTTTCTAGATAATAGGGATCATTGTAGGCATCTATGTGCAGCAATTCATCAAAGAAGGCAAGAGCGACGGTGTTGTATGGGACTTGGCGGTTGACACGGGCGGACGCGTCTTCGTGTAACGTATTTCACGGGTAAACGGTCCACACGGGTAAACGGTCCACTCCGGAACAAGAAGTTCATTATTTCTATACAAAATACATACAAAACACAAATAAATTATTTAATTAACTATCGGTTTTGATTTGGGCACCGATTACGCCTATGCCCTGGTTCCCAGCAATACGTACACGTAGGTGGTGCGCGCTGAGGTCGCTGCGAAGCTTCATTATGATTGGTCAACGGAGGGGCCTCATGAGCTTCATTAAGCTCTTGAGCAAGCTCTCGGCCTTCGGAAACAGTCAAAATACCCTCATTTGGAAGGGCTCGAGTACGGCGAGTACGACGTTTTTGTAGTTGATCAACTGCTTCGCGTAGATTATGATTCTCACTTGCTAAAATGGCAGCATTATGCATAGTAATCAATGACCCTTTGATCAACTGATCTAGGGCTTGACTTGACGGCGAATTTGATTCCAAATTGGTCATATTAAGAAGCTTTTTAACGCTCTTTGCTTGCTTTGTCAACGTACGAGAATTATGAGGCGTTTTAGGGCTCCAAGTACGACTGCTTGATGTACTAGGCCGACTCGACGCTTGTATAGGCTCATGGATTGTAATTTGTAATTGAGATAAGACTTTTTGCGGATCGTATGGCACAATTCCGGAATGTGAAAAGCCAGCTTTGATATTTTGTATAGAATAAGTTTGAAGCCGTACGGACGTAAGCATAGCAAGAAAATCAGACTTATCAACATGGTGAAGTCCAAGCCGAATCCGGTTCTCAATCGCGGTTCCATATAAGCGCTTCAAAACGGAGAAAACGCCAACGTCTAACGGTTGAAGCAGGTGTGAAGAGTGTGCAGGTAGACAGCATGTAATAATATTATTATTACTGCACGCTAGATCGAATTCCGGTGTTAAATGGCTGCTATGACCATCTAATATTAAGAGCCGATAACCGCCAACTGTGAGCGGTCTTGTAAAAGGTTCAAATATCTTTTCAAGCCATTGTAATCCCAGTTCATCGGACGTCCAACCCTTTGGCGAATGGGTTATTGACCAATCATGAGGCAATATTGGATCCGTATACCAATCGGCTTGATTATGCTTTGATTTGAAGATAATCAATGGAGGTACGACAACGCCACTGCTGCCTATACATTCAACGACTGTTACCCATTCCCGATTTCCAGGTTGAATGATGCTTGGTTTGCCTGAGCGATCAGAGCTACATATAACTTTTGCTGTAGTTCCAATCCCCATGGCAAATCCGGTCTCATCAAAGTTGTATATATCGTCATCAACAATTCCGTATTGCTGTTTTAGGCGGAGTAATGATTCGAAAAAGGTGTTAATTAGGACCGGATCTTCGCAAAGCGCACGATTATAAGCCAGTCTGCGTGCGAATTTAGATTTGAGATCTGGTTGTCGCTTCAAAAATGATGTTATCCAGTTGACTCCCACTTTCTTAGGCGTTTTGGTTGGATCTCTTTGAGCAAGTAAAAGATTCGCCATTTGTTGAAGCATTGAAGGCCTTGGAGGCAATCCTCGACGTTCTAATGAGAGTATCCAATTTCTAAGCGAAGCCTCCTCAGTTGGAGTAATTTTCCGACGATCAATTCCTGCCTCTTTTTGGGTACGCCGTCCCTTGAGGCGATTTAGAAGAGTTGTTTTGGAGACATCAAAAAGACGCGCAACTTTGTGAACCGACGTGATTTGTTGACTATTTAACGTGTTTATAGCAAGATCAAGCCTTGCTTCATAGGTAGGATCATTTTTTATACGTGTTTTCGGCATTTTTTGATGTTTTGAGGTTGTTGAGAAAATGAGTGTAAAAATCGAGTCGAAATTCGGCCGAGTGGACCGTTTACCCGTGTGGACCGTTTACCCGTGAAATACGTTAGATTGGCGTTAGCCTTGGTGCCTGAGGCACTAAGAGATTTATGCCTGTTTTGTCAGGCATCAACACGTCCGCGGCCGGAGAAACTCCTACGTTAAAGTTAGCTTCAATTAGCCGAAGCAACCACCACAAGTTGTTGCCCACCACGTCCAAGGGCAGCTCGTGACGGACATTCAATTGCTCACATATTTCAATTTGCATCAATTGTCGTCGTCTAGAGCGTCACCTCTCACGGAGAAATCGGTCACCCCGCACTGACCGACCGAATCTTGCGTTCATCTCACACCCTTGACTCGCTGTCAGTTTTCACAATGCATCGACCGACGTCTATTGCCCTTCGCTCTCGCTGCCTTTTGCGCACGCCACAGACTAGCCGCACCTTCACAACACAAAGCGGCCTGCGTTCTGCCGATCATGGAAATCACTATGACCCGCCTAGCGGATGGCTCTTCGGCGTCAAGCCCGGTCAGAAGTATGTGAAGGAAGGCTGGGAGAATATCTGGTATTTCGGATTCATTGGAAGCTTAGTCGCCGCCGGCGTTGCATATGTGTTCAAGCCAGACACTTCGTAAGTCTACCGTTGACTTGATTCCCCTATGAGTGATTAAACATTGTCCTTCGCTGCGCGCAAGAAGAAGAAGAAGAAGAAGAAGATCAATTTTAAAACTCTTTTTACATGGTGCTGGATTCTTTTACTGACTCAATTTCTAATCCAGGATACAAACGTGGGCGTTGGAGGAGGCCCGTCGAAGATTGGAAGCTGAGGGTATTCTGGAGGATCCCGAGGCCAAGAAATAGGTTGGCAGTGGTTGGGTCTTTTTCTTTCCATGATGTTAAACTGCGTTGTACATAAAAGATCGGTTCATTTGTCTTCTCCTGATCTGCTGTGGCGCAGTCATATCAAAGATGGCTGGGACACGTTGATAGACATGTTTCTTATATTTCCTTTCTCGTTTCGTAATATGATTTACTTTAGCATTTGTTATATGATAACAAGAATTTGTCAGATGGCAGACGGTGCATTTCTTATGGAAGAATTGAATGGTACGGTGGCGCTTTGTGAGAGACATTCCAATCGTGTCTGAGATATCTAGAATCAACATGGGCCGAAGATTCGACAACCTCGACTATTGCAGTGCTTTCATCAGCTGTGAATTTACTTCCCTGAAATATGCTGGAGATTAATACAAATATTCTTTTAGTTACTGTATCTGCCATCATTTACATTGATGAACTTTGTAAATACCTATGTATTTACATAACTACCCTTAAATCATATCTCTGGATAGACATCTGTCCGTCGCAACAAAGGCATCTCTTTCCGTATTTTAGTAATCAGATCAAAATCGATCTCGGCAGTCGCGATTTCAGGCTCCTCAAAATCATCGCCTAGCTTCGCGACCACCTCGCCCCAGGGGTTAACGATCATCGAATGGCCATAACTTCTCCGTTTCTCATTGTGCGGTCCTGCCTGCGCCGCCGCAATCACATATGATTGGGTCTCAATAGCTCGCGCACGAAGGAGGGCTTCCCAGTGTGCTTGCCCGGTTGGCACCGTGAAGGCTGACGGGAATGTTATAAGCTGCGCATTCTGACGCTTCAGGGCCAAAGAAATCTCGGGAAACCGTAACTATGCGAGTATTTAGCATTAAACACAAATTGCACTTGATGTGGTTGGCCTTACGTCGAAGCATATTGCAAGACCTACTCTCCCTACAGGAGTTTCAAATGGTGGGAGAATCCGAGTACCGGCCTCAACACTTCTATACTAGCTTGTCAGGTACACAATGAGATAGATATAATGTCTTAAGAGACTAACATACGCGCTTTCTTTGAGTACTGGACCATCTTTGATTTCGACATCAAAGAGATGGATTTTCTGATAGCGTTGTGTAATCTCTCCGTGCTCATCGATCCATATCAAGGTGTTTTTCACTTTAGTGCCACCCTGGGCAGGTTCATGGATGCCGACATTTATTGGAAATCTCGCGTTCTTAGCCTCTTTCTGCAATCCCAAGACAAATTCGCTTTGCTGCACAGAGCGTACCAGGGATACACTTTCTGTACTCGACGAGGCAATGTAGTCAGCGGCTTCGGGGAGAAAAAGGGCCTATCTCTTGCTGTGAGGCTATATTACCGGATATTGTGTAGAGTCGGTATTGAAGATGAAAATACCTTTGCACCTGCAGCTACAGCCTTCTTTATTATTATCTGGCACTGGGCAAGATTGTGTGCCATGCTCGCTGTTGAGCACAGCTGCCCTACAGCCTACAGCAAGGTGAGCGAGTGCCTATATAGGGCTGAAGAGTAGAGATTGCGTACAATTTTCACCATTTTGATGTTATTCGGACACCCAAAATGCGAATTATTGTTTTTCAGAGACAACGGAATGAACATCACTCTATGGATGCGTGACAGAGTGCATCCAGCATTGCGTGCTGCGGCGGGATACTCGTTGATAGGGAGCAGCGATAACGATCGCGATAAGGCGGGACGGCCCCGACAAGGAAGATTTCCGCACTTGACGACACCCAAAAGTGAGATCCGCCTTTTTTTTGGCTCAACCACATACCATTGCTGCACTGCCGACCTCGCCTGGTTATTGAAAGCCAGAGTTCATAGTCGAAACAACATACCCTGGCCTGAATAGAAAGGGAAAGGAGAATTGACAGCACATTCTGTCCACGCCAAAATGAAAAGTCTGCGAAGAGACTTTTCGTCCAACCCGCAGGCTCAGAATGTGTCCAGCAAGGTCTTCATCAGGTCGACAAAAAGCGGCAAAGTTCAGAAAATAGTTCGGGAGTTATATTTGAGACAGGATATTCCATGTTCTTCAAAGCTGTGCACGATATGTCCGACCTACGCACCGGCAG
This sequence comes from Talaromyces albobiverticillius, assembly GCA_023721895.2. Lineage (NCBI taxonomy): Eukaryota > Fungi > Ascomycota > Eurotiomycetes > Eurotiales > Trichocomaceae > Talaromyces > Talaromyces albobiverticillius. The sequence continues at coordinate 5,092,345 of JAMBUR020000001.1, read as the reverse complement.
ATGCAAATGGAAATAGTGAGTACATACCTTTCTTTGGAGCTATGCCAAATCGCCTACTGACTGTTGTATTCGATGAAAGTTGCACCATTCGTCCTATCTGATCAACCTGCTGGCACGAAAGCTTTCCCTAAGGGCCATTACATCGTACCGGATACAAATGCTCTGTTGAATGGCATGGATGTCTTCGAGCACACTGGCGCATTTTACGACGTGATTATTCTGCAGACCGTCCTAGAAGAGCTCAGGAACCTCTCTCTTCCCCTCTACAACCGGCTCATATCTCTTATCAAATCGGATGAAAAACGGTTTTATTTGTTTTTCAACGAATTCCGACTCGAAACCTACGTTCGCCGACAAAACGATGAATCTATCAATGACCGGAACGACAGGGCTGTGCGCACTGTCGCCCAGTGGTACGGCGAACATCTCCGTCAAGCTGTGAAAAAGGGCAAATCAGTTCCAACAATCGTCGTGCTTACCGATGACAAAGAGAATTTACGCAAAGCAAAAGAGGAGAATGCAGTGGCGCTGTCTCTCGCCAACTATGTGTCCGGTCTTGAAGATGCGGACACGTTGATTGACATGATTAATGACTCACGTGCAGAAAGAGGACAAAAGACGGAATTTTTCTATCCGGAATACTATTCCATGTCGAAGATGATGACAGGAGTACGAGCGGGAACAATGCATCAAGGCATATTCAACATCTCGCCATACAATTACTTGGAAGGCTCTGTGAATGTAGCCGCGTTTGATAAACCCCTCTTAATTCTTGGGCGTGACAACAGCAACCGCGCCGTTTCTGGTGATGTGGTAGTTGTTGAAATTCTACCGAAAGATCAATGGAAGTCTCCGTCTTCAAAGATCATAGACGAAGAAGCAGTCACTAAGAACGAGGATCCTGACAACGAAGAGACGGAAATAGTTGCTACTGAGAAAGAAAAGAAGGCTTTACAAGAAGAAGTCAGGAAGGCGCACGGAAAAAACGCCGAGGGGAAGGCTCAACCAACTGCTCGAATTGTGGGAATCATCAAGCGCAACTGGCGTCAATACGTTGGACACGTCGATTCCTCGTCGACATCTTTGCAGAGCAACGCCGGAAGGCGTCAGCAAACTGTTTTTGTGTTGCCTATGGACAAACGTATTCCTAAGATTCGAATTAGGACTCGACAAGCAGCAGAACTCCTCGGCCAAAGGATTTTGGTGACTGTTGACAGTTGGGACCGCGACTCACGATACCCCGCTGGTCACTTTGTCCGGTCACTGGGAGAATTGGAAACCAAGGGAGCAGAGACGGAAGCGTTACTCCTTGAGTATGACGTGCAGTACCGACCATTTCCAAAAGTCGTTCTCGATTGTCTGCCTTCTGAGGGCCATGACTGGAAGGTTCCTACGAGCAAAGAGGATGCGGGCTGGCAAAAACGTCGAGACCTGCGAGATCTTCTAGTTTGCAGTATTGATCCTCCTGGTTGTCAAGATATTGATGATGCTCTGCATGCGCGCCTCTTACCAAACGGAAATTTCGAAGTGGGAGTCCATATTGCTGACGTATCAAACTTTGTCAAGCCAAATAATGCCATGGACCTCGAAGCAAGTTTGCGCGGAACGACTGTCTATCTGGTTGATAAGAGAATTGACATGCTTCCAATGCTCCTGGGAACTGACTTGTGCTCTCTCAAGCCTTATGTAGAGCGTTTTGCATTTTCCACTCTCTGGGAAATGACACCAAATGGAGAGATTGTGTCCTCTGATTTCACAAAATCTGTCATCAGGTCACGCGAGGCTTTTAGTTACGAACAAGCCCAGATTCGGATTGATGACGCATCTCAAACCGATGAGTTGACTCAAAGTATGCGCACACTTTTGCACATGTCTAAGATTCTACGGCAGAAACGAATGGATGCTGGTGCATTAAACCTTGCATCCCCCGAAATCCGGATTGAAACCGAATCGGAGCTCAATGACCCCCTGACCGATGTCAAGACAAAGGCACACTTGGCGACAAACAGCCTTGTCGAGGAGTTCATGCTTCTCGCCAACATTTCCGTAGCCTCCAAGATCTATAGCGCATTTCCTCAGACTGCTCTATTGCGGAGACACGCGTCACCACCTCCCCAAAACTTCGAGCAATTGGCTACACAGCTACAAAAGAAACGAGGACTCAAACTTGATGTTTCTAGCTCGAAAGCTTTGGCCGACTCGCTGGACACTTGTGTTGACGCACAGAATCCGTTCTTCAACACCTTGGTCCGTATTCTGGCCACAAGGTGCATGACTTCGGCAGAGTATTTCACTGCTGGCTCTCATGCCGAGGCAGAATTTCGGCATTATGGCCTTGCTTCGCCCATTTATACTCATTTCACATCTCCTATTCGTCGTTATGCTGATCTGATCGCCCATCGACAGCTTGCCGCGGCCATTGGCTATACTTCAGCGGAAGGTCTCAGCCGACGGAGTCAGTTAGAGGACGTCTGCAAGAACATCAATTACCGTCATCGTAATGCACAGTTTGCAGGAAGAGCCAGCATTGAATACTACGTTGGCCAAGCACTGAAGGCCCGAGGTGAAATGATGGCGAAGAATAAGGGTAACGACAAGAACATCGGAGTCGATGAGGAAGGATATATCATGCGTGTCTTTGAGAACGGTGTGGTTGTCTTCGTTCCCCGGTTTGGTATTGAGGGCGTCGTGCGACTCGAGGATTTCATACTGCCGGGGGAGAAGATTTTACCGAACGTACATGACGTTGAGAAAATGCGAGAAGTCGCTCATCGACGTGAGAGTGAATACGATCCAGAGGAATATACTCTACGTGTCTGGGACAAGAACCACCAGGAAGCTGAAAGGTCTCTTACAGTCGAGCTTTTCGAAAAAGTCCAGGTGAATGTCAGCTCAGTGAAGGAGGAAGGGGGACGCGGTGCAGGCAAGCGCAAGGTCCGAATGCTCATCCTTGGGAAGGCATGAGTAGTATATGCCGGTTTGTTTAGATATACTTTAGTGTTAAAAATACCTCGAATACAAAATAAATGAAGCCATATCTAGGTGTGTTTTATATCTTGTATTGTATACGGCGCTAGTAATTGGCCCGGTAATTTACCCGATCTGCTGCCCCGCGGTTGGCCGCGCGACGATCTGTTTGGTTCCAACTTCTGGCTTTGTGTTTGTTGATACTCGATAAGTTTAGATAAGCAGAGCATTGGTCAGCCAACAACACCAACGCCAGCACTTGCTTGCTTGCTCACACTGCGTCGCTACAACAAACGTGTTGACTCACCTTGGACGATCACCACCCAACCAATTCCTCGTGAAACTGCTAGCACCGTCTACCAACTACGTATCGTCTGCGTTGTCCCGGGAATAACCCAGTCAGTGGATGCGCTGCTTTGTTGTCAGGTGGTCATAGCTTCCTTATCCTTGCCAGCCTCCAACTCGATCAAGTTGGACATTTAATCTCCTCAATTGACGGCTTTTGACACTCATTCTATCTGTGGGCTATATAAATAAGAAATTCGATCTCCATCTGTCTTCACGTCGGATTCCGGAACCTTGCAGCAATATCCCGATTGTTATTATTCAGTGGCGCAGATCGCCGACCAAATTACCCATCGGCTTGCTTGAAGCATCCGGCGTAAATACCTAACAACTCCCCATTTTTGAAGCGCCCTCGATTGGACTGTGAACATATCTAGCATTCCAGAGCAAGCCATTGCATACGACCACCCGCCATGATACACAGAAACCGCATGAAAGACCCTTCGAGGAAGGTCAGCCCGCCAGGGCCGAGTTATATGTCCGATGCTCAAGTTGGTGAGTAGCTTTCCTTCGCATGTTGCTACGAGGGCCCATTGGGAAACGGAATTCTGACATTTAGCGCAACACAAACAGCGAGTTATTTAAAAGACCTTCGCTCCAACCGTCCTTCCAGACCAAATGGTTCTCGCCCACTTCCATCACCTTCAAAAACCACCGTTGCGCCTAGGGCGACCGAAGAGCCCCATCCACGTGCTGCGTCTGCTCTGTCAATGAATGAATGGCGCGACTCGCCGTCAACTGAACCATCTAATACTGATCCATATCCACGCGCAGCCAGCGCTATGTCGCACAACAGACGGTCGTCTGAGATTAATCGAGGTAGTTCCGTCGGCGTTGGACGTCCCTTGGTTCAGCAACCAAGTGGCTACTCTGGTAGGACAAATGCTGCGCCCGGAGCTGTATCCCCCAGTGCAGTCTACCGCGAGAGCGGTTCGCGCTGGATGGAACGGCAAGAAGCCCGCTCACTTCGGGATGCTCTGCAGGAAATGGACTTGAAGAACGAGGAACGTTTACATTCTGCTGCTCAAGACGAAGCGACACAACTCGTTTGGGAACATCAAAATCCAGGCGCTGCCTACAAGGACCCTCATGCTGCGTATCGTAACCCAGATCTAAACGGGTCCAATCGTTTCCGGCAACACCTAGAGAAGGGAAGCCATGCCAGAAGCCAAAGCATGGGAGGTCATGCCGACATTCCTTACAGGCATAGAAAATCCGGGTCTGGGTCTAGCCAGGAAGAGGCAGCATCGCCTGACAGTTCCAGCGCGTCATCTACTAGAGAGAATTTCAGAAAGAAAGGAAAGGTCAATTTCGCATTACCCTCGGAAGATGGTCCATCTGGGCCCCGTGAAGTGGTGTCACGAGCAAGGACGGTAAGCAGTGAATCTTCAAAAGGAATTTTCAGGAATCCGGAGGATTCAATCTACGAAGAACCCGAGGAGCCAAGCGCTCAGACCGTTAGCCAGGATGCATCTACAAACGCACGATCCGCCCTTAAAACAAAGCCCAGGAATTCTCTTCCCCAGGGCTCAGCTCCAGGTTCTCGGGTTCGTAATTCTCCTTTTGACAGGAAACAGTTCAAAGTCGACATACATAAAAACGCACCAACCCAGACGAGGAATCCTCTTTATACTACAAACATACGTACGCCACCCGCCATAGAACCGCAGAAAGACACGGAGATTCCCACCAAAAATGGAATGGAAGTGCGAGGAGACGACATTAGAGCAGCTACCAGCATGAGGCTTAAGGATCGGAGTGCCAAATTGCCAATGCCTACTGCAGTTAGCGATCGACCAGGACAGCCTATTGTTAGCTTTGATCCGACATGGCAGTCCCCAGAAGAGAAGTCAAGGGACAATCCAAGCCCTCCACCTGCCATTAATATTGTTGATACAGCGGGAGCCGTTCCAACTATAAATCTTCCCGATGAACCGAAGGGAGAAGTTCCATCAATTGCCGTCTCGGTGCCAAATGAGCCAGCAGGGAAATCTGAGCCCGTCTCCGAATCTGTCGCCTCCAGGCGTCGCAAGTTTGACAACCCGAATAGTATGAAGCCAACTTCACAAGGGAAATGGTATTCTCCTTTCACAAGGACCGGTGTTCCAACTGCAACCTGTGAGAATTGCACATTGCCAATCGAAGGCAGGGTGGTCACAGCTGCTGGATCCCGCTTTCACCCAGAATGCTTTTCGTGTTATCACTGCAGTACTGGACTGGAATGTGTTGCATTCTATCAAGAACCTGACGCGAAGCGAGAGGAGCGGCTTTCTCAGGCTGCGCCGGACGACGACGAGGCCCGTGGCTTGCGTTTCTACTGCCATCTTGACTTTCATGAACTGTTCAGCCCGCGCTGCAAGAGTTGCAAGACCCCAATAGAAGGAGAAGTTGTAGTTGCCTGTGGCGCTGAATGGCATGTGGGTCATTTCTTTTGTGCCGAATGTGGTGATGTATGTTCCTCCTCCTCTCCCCATATATTCAAGCGTGCATACTGACAATGTTGATTTCACAGCCATTCAACCAAGAAACTCCATTCGTCGAGAAGGACGGGTTTGCTTGGTGTCTTCGTTGTCACTCTCGTCGAACAGCCTCACGATGTCTCGGCTGCAAGCTGCCCGTGATGGAAGACGTTGTCGTCACAGCCCTCGGTGGCCAATGGCACGATAAATGTTTTGTCTGCCATACCTGCGGTGGCGGCTTTGGACCTGAAGGGCGGTTTTTCGTCAAAGAAGGCGAACCCAAGCGCACGGCAAAGGGCCGTATTATCGGGGGTCCGGTACAACTCGCAGTATGTGAGGCTTGCGAGGCCAGGCGATTGAAAGCTTAACCTTTTAGTATGGTTCTCTTGCATTCATCTATGCTAATTTTCTTGACGTGAGAATTTTTTGAGCGTGTTCTGTGTTTAGGGGTTGTTTTTATGTTTATTGCTCAGTTTTTGGCTCAATTGGATTTCGGGGGGTGCGGGTATAAACGGCCATGGTAGATATTTAGTATGGGGTTGGACAGTGTATTTAAATGTTTATAATTTCTCAAAATTGTACTTTTCACTATTCCGGACAAAATCGAGTACGTACTATCTACCACTCGGGATCAGGTAACCGTCGGAAAACAGCAACGAACTTGGGTCCTTGATTTCTAGCCACTTTCTTTCCTTCTTCGGTTTCTTCGCGCATGACTCTGACGCATTCATCCTTGGCTAGTTCCTCATCGGAGACACGCTCGAAGAGCTCTCGGACACGGGCAACGCCGGAGTTTTCGTCTTCCTCTTCTTCTACCTCGTTAACAGAAGCAGCAGGTGTGGCATTCTCATCCGTGGTATTCGTGTTGTCGTTTGTCTTTTCCCCTGTTGTAGTGCTGCTAGTACTATCTTGGTTATACACACCGAAATGCTTCAAAATCCAATAGTGGTATTCTTCCACGTCTGTGATGGTGTAAAGGAATCCACCTGGTTTCAGGACAAATGCGTATTCTGCATTCAAACTCGATGAAATAATTCTTGACTTTTGTTTGCGCGCCTTGAAGTGGGGGTCGGGGAAGCATATGAAGATTTTTGATAGTTGGTGGTGATGAAAGAATCGAGGCAGGAATTTCATGGTGTTGGCACGGATTGCGGAGATATTTTGATACCCACCAGCAATGAGACCGGTGGCCTCTTGAGTAGAGTCTGGTAGCGCAGGGGCTCCTTCTGGGAGATCTTGCACACTTGCAGCATTCGTACTGATGTTTGTATCTAGTTTTGTAGTGTCCTGGTTGTGTCCTTCCGCTGTATCAGCATGAGTTGAAGAAGACGAGGCTGCGCGCAATTTGTCCTGCTGATAGCGAAGAGCCACAATGCGGTGTTGAAGGTACTCTGTAACTTGGGATCGAATTTCCAGCCCTGGATAGTGAACGAAGGTCAGCTTCTCATGCATCATTCATCAAGGTTTCTTATGCAGCAATTCCGATGTAGAAGGAGAAAACATACCAACCATCAATGTCTCCGGTAGAACAGGTGCTAATCCAATCAACAATCCACCAAACCCGCATCCAATATCGGCAACTTCTACATCCTTCAAAAGCTTCCGTGTACCTGCAAGTGTGGTGTTCGAAGGGTTCGGGTCAACAAAGGTAGGATAATGCGACTCCCAGTTCATATGAGCTGGGGATAAAGGACTGCCATTTCAAATTAGTTACTTGGTTCTCTTAGCGGCGCATTTGTAGTGGCGTAGTCTACTGGGTATGAACATACTATTCCAATGCATAATCAGAGAAAGGATTCGCATGCGCTCGTTGACGATAGAATTTCTTTTGGGGCAATTTGACTCCACCGCCCTCTCTTTGCGCAGACTTATGAGCCGCTTTGTATTCGCTACGGCTGCCTTTCGAAGGGTTTGGCATTTTCGTCAAGGCAGTGGTGAGATGGTGCAATCTTCTTGGTCCGGACCGTTCGTAGAGGAGTAGATGTTGTAGATGTTGTGAGAGACTGCGATTTTGCGGAAAGAAACTTTTTCTCCGGCACCCTTTGACGCAAGATCCGTTGTATGGACGGATGGCACTCGTGGTGAGAAGACAGCAACGATCTTGATGTTGCAGGCAATTAGAAATGTACGAAATATTCGAAATTTTAAGGACAATTCGAATGCCAATGGACGAAAAATGAGGATAAAAGATCAAGTCGGGATCTGACGTAGTGGATCTTTAAAAGCGGAAGGCGGGACTTGCGCAGAAGCTCCGACGGCATACACATACAAACCCTCGCATCGACCAGTTTCTACCAACCAAAACGTTTTATACTGCATTACGATCATTTTGCTACTGCAGGTCAAACAAAGTGATCAATATATAGGCCTTTGAATAAGTACTTAACGCCGAACGCCCTATACAACACCACTCCGAGCCTAAAACACCCCGCATTGCTGCCTCACGACCACAGACTTTCTCATATTCGAAGAAATAGAAGATTAATACAGCATATCTGAGATCGCACAAAAGGAATATGCCATCAACATCGCCTCCCAACAGTTTTCTCTCTGCGCCGACTACAGCAGCCAGTGTTTTGACGCCAGCCAGCACCACCTCGTCACGCGATCCCTCGATAAGAACAGGCATCACAGCAACAACATCCATGGAATCCAATAATAACGACTCTTCAACTGGCCGGTCACGAACCATAGCACCTTCTGGTTTTACATTCCCCGAAGTCTACGACTGGCCGGCTTTCTTCACCCTTCAACCCAATGCCCAGACTCGACAGGCACAAATGCGCCGGTGGGCGAATCTCATATCAGATTGGTGTCGATACCATCGCTTTTTCCGTCTATCTTTGAATGACGCCGTTGATTCGCCGCTGTTTCATAATGCGCGAATGAGGAAACGTGTTGGCGTGCAGGAGGCCAGGACGATTATAGATTGGATGGCCACGTCGCAAGAAGAGGGCGGTGGTGGGAAAAGAGCCGAATGGGTTCCTGCTGGATCTGCTACAGGAAGTGGTTCCGGGAAAATGAGTGAAAAATCTATTGCCTGGATCTGGTGGAAGAGGCCAGAGGAATGGGCAAAATTGATCGCAGATTGGGTATGTTTTATCTTCGCTTCATTCGGTGTCGCATATATCTATCGCACCCTCAGAAGATGTGGTAGAACTCTTGACTTATTGTATGGATCTAGGTGGAAGAAACGGGTCAGAAGAATACTGTCCTGACACTTTATGAATTGATGCACGGAGAGGCAACCACATCACAAGGTACGTCTGTCCACCTACACATATCGTTTAGAATACAGCGACGGCAAGTTCTCGGAGAAGCTGATACTTATCGATTTAGAATTTCATGGCATGGACCTCGATGCCATGCTCAAGTCGTTGAACGTTCTCGTGAAAAGTGGCAAAGCTCAAATATTTGGCAACGATGACGAGAAGGGCGTCAAATTCTTCTGAGAAACTCGTAACATTGATTGATGCTCCACACATTCCAAACGCTATGTGACACATGACGAAAACAAGAGAAAAGATATTCAATGGTATCACGTCGCTCGAGACTGACGCCGAGAACCAAACAAACATGCTCATCATCAACAAACCTAAACTCATAAAACCGTCCCGGAAGAGCTCATGAACCACTATGTACTTTTATGTACACCTTTTCCTCCTTCCTTTCCAAATCAGGCTTCCTTGCCCAAAACATCTTCATCAGATTTAAACTCATATTCGTCGTTCCAACGCATCTCCTGAGACATGGCGCTATCCAACAACCAATTCACATTGACAATACGTGGCGTCTTGCCGATTTCAAGTACCAGTTGACGAAATCGAGGCCAAAGCTTGACGTGGTCAGGTTCTGGACCACTTACAAGGAATACATCATTCTTCATAGAGTGGTCCATTTCGCTATCGCTTGTATCAGAGCTGGACTCCCGATGACGGTGATCGTTTATCGAGATGCGACCCCGGAACAGTGTGCATTCACCACCATTTGCTTCAACGATCGACTTGAATGCGTCAAAACCGCCGCGAATGGTCTCGACGCAGCAGATTCTGTAGCCTTCGAGAAGTTTGTTCTGGTTGTTTTTGGCTCGTTCACGCGCAGCGGTCAAAACGAATCCATTTTTCTTCTCGGTGATTTTGTCGACCAAAGCAAAGTCGGCAGCATCAAGCAACTCGTTTTTAGCAACACACTGTGTGATATAATCGACGTTCACAATGATAGGCGCATATGCTAGAGCATTGACGAACTTGGGTGTTCGCAAGATGGACGGAGCGGCAAGATGGGTACATTTCTTAGCGTCTTGAGTTATAGTAATTCCCAAGGCGCGAAGCACTCGCTAAACTTCGATTAGTAACTCTTTCTCTCCATTGTGTATATATAGCTTCGAAGGAAAATATGAGAACTCACCTTGTCTGCATCTTCCTTCTTCGTATTAGTAACCCATCTCTGATAGCCGGTTATTAGCATGCGTATAGTCGCAGGAGCGTTGGGTTTCTTTTGTCGCTTCGCTCCCGTCTTCTCTTCCTCAATTTCATCGTCCTCTTCGGGCTCAGCAGATCGTCTCTTCTTGTTGTTTGCAGGAACAACAAGATCTGAATCAGTCTTGCGCCGTCCACCATAGACAACACCACCCACGCGTTTCTTTTCCTTCTCATAAAGAAGGATATCGGGAGCAATGTCATGTATGCGTGCCGCAGCAGCTTCTTTAGACTTGCGACTGCTTGTTGTTGACGGCGTGACATTTTCCTTCTCATCCGCCAGGAAGCGAGAAGCCAAAGGAGTCTTTGCGTCGTCAAAGTGAGATGCCTTGCGTGATGATTTGCCTGTGTGAGGTGTGGTAGTTGCGGTCGTTCTCACTGTCATGGGTGATGACTTGGCTATAGACTTGGCTCGCTCTTGAGGTGGATCCATCTTGTTATTTTCAATGTTGGAAGCTATATTCTGGTCCTTTTGTTTCATGACGCGGGTTTCGTCAACACCGGTGTCCGCGGGAAAAAATTTCTGCTCAAGCACGGTCTTATCAAGCTTTGTCTGGCCGACGATTTCTCCTAAATTTGTACGTTTGGGGAAATGAGTGTATCGTGAGTCTGAGACTGGCATCATTTTCCACTTTGCATAGCTTTCTTCCAACCATAGGTGGTTGACGACTTGGAGGCCCCATTCCTTAGCTGCTGAGCATTTCTCACTGTTGCCATGTGCCGTGATAAGATGTGTGTTATCTGCTTTAAGCGTCTTTGTACATTCCGCACCCGTAGCTTGGATGAGGTTCTCGAGATACGCTCTGGCTTCCCCGGCGTAGTTGGACAAGCTAATTCGCAACCCCTTGAAGCCTGGGATGCCTTCACGATGAACTGGATAATGTAATAGCCGTCGAAGAGGAGATGTCCATGTGTTATGTGTAATAAGATGATAGAGCCATGACAAGTTTCCAACGTCTTTCCCCCATCTCGATGCGGTGCGATACTCGAAGCCTTCACGGTATCGACAGATAAACATGTCTGCTTTTCTCAGTTCTTTAGTGATCATGCCGTTGCCCTGGTTAATTAGATCTTCGATAGAGTCGAGTAAATGAATGCCAATTCCAAGATCTGACGAGAGCATGATGTGTTTTCCCTCGAAAACGCTGAGGTTGCGCCTTTGAGCTGGTGATCGAGTAGGGGTTGGTAACGCGGTAGGTTCTGGTGTAGATGCACCAACAATATCTAGGTTACCGGAACTGCGAATAGGCACGTCTGGTCCAGCGAGTAGGATTTCGGGATTTGGTAGCGTATATGGCCGTTCATCAATCCTTCTTCCTAGCTTTAGGCAATCATCAAACCTGGAAAAGAAAAAAGCCACATTATTTTCGAAGTCAAATTTAACACTCCAATGTAGGAAGAACATGATCATACCAGTGAGGCAATACAATCTTCACACCCATTCTCCTCGAGATAATGACCTTGGCCTTGTCAGAATCCGTACTTAGATCGACCAGGTGGGTCACTTGATAGGTGACTTTAGATGAATATAATCCACCCATGGCCATGACCCCACCGACAATGGCATCCTTGTCGCCATCTGGAATATCACCGCAAGTGACTACAACGTCACTAAAGAACAACCTTGGGTCTGGACTGAATTGGCGAGGATTGGCAAGTTTGTTTTTCTCAATAGATGCCTGCAGCCACTGGGGCTTTACCACTGGTATCAAGGCTTCGCAGGCAGACTGGTATGCTGGGAAGTCTGCTGTTGAGGAGATGATATGTGTGAATTGTTCGGTGGCGGGAAAGGGCGTTGGTTCTTCGTGTATGACAACGTCGCCGCCGTGATCTTTAATCTGAATGTCCAACTGAGGTCAAGTCAGTATCACGTCAAGTCATTACCAGGAAATAAAAAGACAAGGGAACTTACTTGCATCGCGGCATCTTCTTCAAGAGTCTTAGAACAGACGATACATATTGTACACTGACTGAGCAGCTGAACGCTCCCCTGGTCGTCTGGCATGGTTTAATCCTTCTCCCAAGGAGGGAGGGTTCTAGGCAGTCGTGTCAAAATGAGGTTTAATAAACGTGAGTGATTTGGAGAGGAGAGTCTTTGCGCATGAGCGGGGAAACGTAGGTGTTTGCGTGGTTGCGTTTGCGCTTGGGAAGTTTTGTCAATAATAAAACGCGGAGCAGGAACGCGATCGCCCGACGCGCTCTAAACGCCGAGTCACGTGGCCTATCACAACTGCATTCTGATTGGCTCGGCAGAGCTTAAGCAAGCCTCGGCTCGCATCGACCGTTAAGGGCCTAAGGCTGTCAAATGCGGAGGAGCCCCGGCAAATACATCGGGTGCAAGCAGGATGCATATAAACGAAGACGTACCAGGAATCCTCCAGCCTGGTTGAATTTTTGCAGGGATACACCACAGAGTACCACGACTCTATGGCGTCTCCATTTCGCATTGTGGAACATGTAGTTCCCGGACAGCATCTTCGGGAATACCCTCGAGCAACATCAACAACACAGGAAGAGACGCTCTACATTGCCGTGAAGCAATACATTCCGCTGGATAACCCCAATCCAAGGCCAGGAGATGTCACTTTTATTGCGACGCATGCAAATGGCTTTCCAAAGGTGCGAGACGGTGGTTGCTTCCTCCCAAAACAGACAATTTAGTTGACTTTAGTCCAGGAACTCTATGAGCCACTTTGGGAGGATCTATATGCTCGATCAAAAGAGCATGGTTTCCGGATACGCAGCATCTGGATGGCAGATACGGCGCACCAGGGCCAGAGCGGGGTTATTAATGAAAATACACTTGGGAATGACCGTAAGTTGACGGAGTTGTTTGCATGATCCTATGCATGGATGCATGGAATGGAAAATAATTGACCCATTCGTATATAGCAAGCTGGCTGGATCACCCGCGTGATCTATTGCACCTGATCAATCTCAAACGCGATGAGATGCCACGCCCGATTGTAGGAATTGGCCACAGCTTTGGCGGAGCACAACTGTTAGTGATGCCTGCTCAGTTTGTACAGTTAACAAAACTAACTTTATGATCAGAGTATATCTGTCCCTGTTTCTTCCTCGTCTCTTCCACAGCCTGGTGCTGCTAGACCCCGTCATCCAACGCCTGTCAACTCAATATTCTGGTAAGGCTGGAAAGCCTTTTGTCCCTATAAACACTATCCTCTCGACACATCGACGAGATATATGGCCGTCCCGAAAAGCAGCAGCAGAGAGCTTTAGTCGAAGTCCATTCTACAAAGCTTGGGATCCCCGTGTTCTTGAAAAATGGGTCAAGTACGGACTACGAGATTTACCAACTGCCGTTCATCCATCATCACCCAAACCGGCAGCAACAAAACCCGGGGAAACAGAAGTAAACAACCCCGTTACCCTTACCACGACGCGACATCAAGAAGTATTCACCTTTTCACGACCTAATTATGACTATAACACCGAGACCAATAAACCTGCTAGTATCGCCGAAACTCCAGATTTCAACCCAAACGAACCAGATGAACATCCATTCTACCGTCCAGAACCAAAATATATCTTCTCTCAACTACCCCATGTCCGGCCAAGCATACTATACGTATTCGGAGGGCAATCACACATGTGCGAACCATCAATGATGAAGGACAAACTCGAAAACACTGGCGTTGGACTAGGTGGCAGTGGCGGCGTAGCAGCAGGTAGGGTCAAATCGGTGTTCTTTGAGGACAAGGGACATCTTTTGGCGCAAGAAGCAGTGACAGAATGCGCCGATGCGGCGGCCGGGTTTTTGGGATTGGAGTTGGCGCGCTGGAGGAAGGAGGAAGATGCTTTTCAAGAGACGTGGAGTCGGGGGAAGAAATCGCAGGTTGAGAAATCAACTGTTGATGCGCGGTGGCTGAAAGAGATTGGTCCGCCGCCTGCAAGATCCGCGAAGACTACGGATGGCAATTCGAAGCCGAAATTGTAAGATTTCGTTGAAAGAGTCTTTTATTGTTAGTATCACCTTTATATATATGTCACCTCGGCATTTCGCAATAGAGCAATTTCCGCAAAACAGCACACAAAATCCGGAACTCGAAAGTTCGCATAAACAACAAGGACGAGAGATAAAGAGGTCGGTTTAGACAGGAAACCTGTCAGTTGTCTTGATATTCTGTAAGAAAGTCTAAAGGGTTTTAACAATAGTTCTCGTCCATGCATTCATAAAAATATCGTGTCGAGTCAATCCCGTGCCATCCCGGCGTTTCATAAAGGTAATCAATCCCCCTCCAAAAAGGTCTCAAGTTCTATAAAATCAGCTATCAAAGTCTGATATTCAAATTTCGGGCAATCGTTTTGCGCGCGAACGTAGAGAAATAAAGTCCTCAAACTTCAATATACTAGTCGAATCGAATCTATAGGCCAAATCCGTCTTTCAATTCAAGTACGCTTTTTCGAGGATGCTCCGTTGCCCTGTTGGCTGGTTGGAACGCGAATGATTTCGGGGAAACTCAACGTATACGGCCATATAAGCATGTAGTCATCTTGTTCCTTGTTCAGGACATGTCGTAGCCAAATTCCCCATATAATGTAAAGGTAAGCGCCAATACCGGTCATGAGGTGCCTGCAAGAAATAAGTTGTAAGTGATGATGACCAATATATAAAAAGTTTATGAGCTTTTCCCCACTCACCACCAACCGTGACCTTCAAGCAGTATACCCCAGGGAAGGCCAATCTGCTGTCTCCATTCACGTAGCGTGGTACAGAAAACCCTGTCCACGCCCCAAATAGCAAAGCCGCCGAGGAACATGCTCAAGCCATACACAACCATGAACCACATTGTTTTCAGTGTCTTCATATCGCGCACATTCTCAAATTCCTGTCGTTCCTTGCTGGGTACCGGAAGCCCTTGCTTTTCCCGAGCTAGCCGGTCTTCCTCACGAGATTTGCGCCACCGCGGACGCAGGGCCACCTCCATTGTGTACATGCTCCGGAAGACCACAATAGTAGTCAAAAGTGCATAAGCATTCTGGTGGAAGACAGGGTCTTGTAAATAATGGTAATACAGTGTTATAAAGACTGAGAGCCCGGTGAGAGAGACGGCGAGGAACTTTTTGACTGCGGATGATCTCGAATAGGAAAAGGAAGCGTAGCACATGAGACATGTCGTGTAAATCATGGAGAGTTCGTCGATCAGTTGCATCGGATCTAGATAGCCCGAATCTAGTAAATACGTGGTACACAAAAGGATATAAAAAAAGGAATAATTGAACGAACTCACACTTCAGGGTTGAATGGAACAGGAAGCTTCCCATGCCAACAAGGAGGTATCCATAAAAGGCAACCAAGAAGACACTATCGTGGCCATGTTTGCGAACATTCAGCACTCCTTTGACACCCAGAAACAAGAACAGCAGATTCGTAAAGGAGTTTACAATTTCTGCGGAATAAGGTGTGGCATAGTAATCCTATCATATCCAGTTGAATCTCGTCAGCATACAGTTTGTTTCCCCGGAGGCTCGGGATTCCTCAAAACGACTCTCGACAGCGTACCTCTTCACACCAATTCAAGGTCGATGTCACCGGACTCCAATATCCGGCCTTGGAAGGCGGATAGGGAATAAAAGGGAAGTGAGGCCAGTGCTCCATGTTGGACGATAAAAGGCGAGGAGCGGCTAACTAGGCAGCGGTCAAAGCCGCGCGCGGGGTGGAGGGAGAGTTAACTACGGTCTGTTCCAGACAGAACCGTAAAAGCACCGCAAAAAAAGATGATGAATTCGGGCGAGATACTTGTAGAATGGAGAGGCTGTGCGAGACGTTGTCTATATAAAGGCATACAGTTAGCTCGTGTGGATGAAGAAAGCTGAGCGACGTGACGTAGTCTCGTCTCGGAAGGGTCCATTGTTCGACGGTTCGTTGCGAAGATGTTACTAGCGTATTACTAGTCGGTGATCGCTCGAATTACAGTACGTACATAGATGAGGGCCGTGGGTCACATAAGCCCCACTGATTGGCTGTCCTTCAGATCTTTTCAAAAACGACCTTCCCGTCTTAGTACTAGTGTGTACATTCCTCGTATGGGCGCATAGTTACGGCCCGGCAGGAACAAAGTTGGCGCTGGAGGTGTCACTTTGAGCCCCTCTTGCCGATTCTGTGGTTTCAGCCAATCAGAGTGCTTTACCTTTGTATATCGATTTCTAGATTTCTAGAGATCATACCGGGTCTCTTCTTGGGCAATGTCGACGCCTCGTGCGATAGAGATTTGATTGAGAAGAATCGGATCGAAGCTATCATTGGGGTTACGTGCAATCAATGGGCGACAAGACTCCCACGAATAGTGCCTGAAGATTGACACAAATGGATTAAGTGTGCGTATATCGCCAGTCAACCCAGTGCGAGATGAAAGTTCAGGGGGGGCTATATTAATCCATTGTACAGTTCCCAGACAAAAGTTTTTAACACCACTCTGGAAGGCCTCCGGAACTAAATACCCAGAGCTATGGGAATAGCTAAAATGATTTAAAGAACTCTTAGGATCTATATAAACGAGATAGTATCTAGGTATTAATATATATAATATTTATATAAGAAGCGCTTTAAATATTTATAAGTGACTGCTGATAGATAACATGATTTTTTAGGAGAAGATGTTAAATATATTTGCACCCCCACTGTATCAAAGGAGAATCCTGTTCAGCAACCATGGTCACTGCCTATCTCATGCGCAAGTACGGCGTTGATCGAGATAGTGTTCTCGCATTCATTAAATCCAGGCATATAATCAACCCAGACCCCAATTTTATGCGGCAACTTCAAGTCTGGGAAGAGGTGTAATACAATTTGTGGGAAGACGAGGAGAAAACGATTCCAAAAGCACCATATCAAAAATATTTGGACGACCGAGCGGCGCATCTGAACAGAATGGAACTCGCAATAAATAGGCGTCTTTGGATCTGCTATATGAGTGGCAATGTGGAGACATCATTGACCAAGCCATGCAATATTAAAGAATGCATTCCATCAAAGAAGTGTAGTTCATCAAACGTTGAAAAAGGCTGCGATAGAGAACGACGTAAGATTAAAAACCAACCTTTCCATTTTAGCCTATACATTCTCCGTAATTAGCGTACGGCATACATCTGGCCCATACTGTCACTTCCGCTCTATCCGAGCCGAGGTATGGCCGACCAAGAGTTCTCAATTTAGGGCTTAAAGAAGAGAAAATAAATAGAGACAGGTTCTTGAACTTCTATATCACCGGAGAAAGTAAGATACGAGGTGTATCTTTGATTTACGTTTTATGGTTGGGCAACAACCTAGCCACCCTAGCCCTAAGCCCTAAGTTGCGGCCCTGCGGGGTAGTTACAACGCGGGTTTGGTTAGCTTCGAGCGGACCTCCTCTTACGATCCCGAAAGATGAGATCTTAGCATTCATTTGAAGCTTCCAGTCATTACTGCGCCCCATATTCTCCTTACAGCACAAGGAAGCAGAACTCAACTACTTGGCTTGTCATACATCTGCTACACCACACCTTGGAGGATTAGACGCCACCATGTCCATCCCACCGGAGGCTTTGCAAAAGGTACAATTCCCCAGATCCTTCTGGGAATTTATGCAACCCATACTAATAACGTGATTCCAATGACAGCTCGTTCAAGAGATCGAATCGCGCGCAATTGCGGCCCAGCAACAGATAAACATCGTCAAGACACAAATATCTACAAAACAACGCGACGTACGGCTCCTACAGCTCACGTCTAGCGAACTAGGTTCTATACCGAAGGAAACGACTGTCTACGAGGGTGTAGGGAAAATGTGCGTGTTGCCCCCTCTTCCTTTCTGTCGAAATCGAAAAGTCCGATTGATTCCCATTCTAACGATATTGTGACAGGTTCGTGTATACTCCGATCAATGCCGTCAACTCGCGGCTTTCGTCCGAAGACGCGACTCTGAAAAAGGATATCAGCGACCTGGAGAAGAGGCTACATTATCTTGAGACAACATATGAGAAGAGCAGGGAGAATATTGAGCAGATTTTGAAGGGCACGGGTGCATAGTCTAAATGCGAAGAATAACACGAAACAAAAAAATCCTTAACGACACCACAAGCAGGCCGCAGAATAACGATAAAGGAATATTTGGCAACCCTCTGGCGCAAAGACTCAGTGCCAAAATTATGGTCGCTATATCGACAAACAAGCTCTTGTGTTCATCATCCAGTCGCATAGTGAGTGTCTCTCATGTGACGAATTAGAGCGAGCCAATATATCTTATTCTCTACTTTCGATGGAAGAAGTATCCTGGCTATTTCTGCTCGACTTTTGAGATTCTCACATTGTATGAAAGTCAAGTCGTACGAAGTCACGTGTATATAATGATAATCTTCAACCGGGTATTCATTTACCAGCCATCTTATCGTTTTTATTTCCTAGAGTTGCTCTTAAAAAGACGTTAGGGCTATGAGTAGCGTCTGAGCAAGCCTGCCGCTGGTGGCGTCACGCCGGCTGGTCAGTCAGTCTGTCAAAAGAATGATTGGCGGTCGTGATCGGATCAAATGGTGCGTTTCACCTTGGTCAGGCGGTAAGCAGCAAAAATAGACGACACAAAGGGAGGACGAATTAGCCTGGCTGGGTCGGTGTGCAGTGTTGTTTGTCTGCTGTTTGCTGGATGACGAGGAGGCAGCTTAATTGGGAACTTAAGGACGACGCTTGCAGGGGATCAATCGTCCTATAGTTAAGTTAGAGGGTTGTTGTTAGATGGATGTATAACATGACATCATAGTTGATCCGCCAAACACCAAATCATGGATACGGAGTAGTTGTTGCAAGGTTCCAAGGTCGCCACTCTGCTAGAAGTAGAGGGCTTACGTATCCTTTTTCATAGTAATCGGAAATAGGAGCCCATTTCCACAGGGATAACGTTGGCAACTGCAAAATGAAATACGACCAGTATGGGTCGGGACGGCCCCGCCCGAACCAGGCCCAGCATTGACGGGACGAGACATACAAGGCTGGAAGCACAAGCAAACGATAGTGCAGTGCAGATGCCAGGCACTGCTAGAGATACTGTGCCGAATGCTGTGGTATTAGAGGCCCAAAGTGGGACTGGCCATAGACGTACGTACGTGGTAGAGCAGTGCATAGAACTAAGGTACTCCGTCGGCCTGCGTATGCATGCTTCAGCGCAAGTACCCAGCCACTGGACTT
Organism: Talaromyces albobiverticillius; assembly: GCA_023721895.2. Taxonomy (NCBI): domain Eukaryota; kingdom Fungi; phylum Ascomycota; class Eurotiomycetes; order Eurotiales; family Trichocomaceae; genus Talaromyces; species Talaromyces albobiverticillius. The sequence continues at coordinate 5,072,918 of JAMBUR020000001.1, read as the reverse complement.
TTTAAGCGCTTGTCTGGGTAGGGCCAGCGCCAACTTTACCTTGAGGCCCAACCGCAGAGCCTCTTGCTGAGCACCGGCACGGTCATGGTCAAACAGGGGCCTGCATCCGGCGGTGCTGGCGGGATCTGGTTTGTTGAGGGAGCGAGACCGATGTTTCACGCGGTTGAGTGCTCATTCAGGCCGTACTTCCTCTGGGCGATTGATCAGTGAGCAGTGATCGATCAGTCAGTCGTCCCGTCCGGACTTGCACCTGCCCAGTACGTACAGTAGTTCTGGCCTGGCTGCCCCCCCCCGCTCCTGCCGCCTCTCGGGCATTGGCGTTGGCCAACCCCGCCACAGCACTCACTCAGCTGAACAAACCGTCGCTTCGTATTTATTCCCTGCTAAACCCCTCGTGGTCGCTTTCCTTTTCTTCTCACCACTCTCTGCCGTCTGCCGCGCGGTGCTACGTGCGCTGCACCCTATTTGTTGTGTAGATATCTCTCTACCTACCGATCTATACCTGTCTCTATCTATATCCGTATCTATATCTGCATATCCACCGACACCCCTCGGTTACATCATCGACCTCTCTTCTCTCTCAACCAACCCTACAGCCACCATGCCGCGCCGATGGGTCGAAGAGGAGTCTTCCTCAGCCGAGTCGGAATTCTCTGAAACAGATGTTTCCTATAGTCGCCCTGTCCGTCAAGTGGTCAAAAAGCGCCGTTCGTACTCACGCACCCGGCGACGTAGCCCAGACTCCAACACATATCTCAGCCCCCAGATCATCGCTCCCCCACCCCGCCGTTCTGCCTCGACTGGAGGTAGGCGCCGCCGAGGAGATGACCCCGTAGTCGTGGTCGACGTCCATAACGACGTTCACGCTAAACAGGAATCGCGTGATCGTGATCGTCGGGTTCGCTACGACCGCCGGGCCATGGAAGATGATATCGAAGAGATCGATGTTATTCGCACGCACCGTCGCCCGAAAGTGGTCGCCGAAGTCCCGGTTTCCCGTACACCATCTCCCCGCCAGCGCGACTGGGAATTACTCATGGACCAGCGCATTCTGGCTAAGAACGACATTCGTCAGGATCTGGAGCTTGCGAAACAACAAGCAGAGATTGACAACTTGGAGCGAAAGCTCGCAAAAAGTAGGGAGAAGCGTCATGAATCGCGGCATGACTCGGTTTCTCGTCACCGTCTTATGGCCGAAGAAGAGCAATGGGAGGATGAGCTCGCCGATAAAATGCGCAAACTTGACCGACTAGAGCGAGCGAAGCGCAGCGAGGATGAACAAAAGGCCGCCGAGCAACGCGCCAAGATTAAACGCCTGGAAGAAATGGAGCGCAAGGTTGCTCTGGAGGATGAACAGAAGGCTGCTAATTACCGCGCTAAGATGGCACGGCTAGAAGAAATGGAGCGCAAGGCTGCCGAGGAGGAAGAGGCCAAGCGCTTAGCTGAAGAGAAGCATTTGAAAGAGCTTGAGAAACGGGAAAAGGCCAAGGCTGAAAGGGAGCGTTACAAGCAGGAACTTCGTGACGAGGAAGCTCGCAGGTTACTCGAGGAAGAGGAACGTAAAAAGGAGCTTGATGAAGTCAAGAGAAAGGCTATTCAGGAGTGGAAGCACGCTGAAGAGGCGAGGAAACTCCGAGAAATTGAAGAAAAGGAGAAAAAGGACAAAGAGTTCAAGGAACGATTGAAGGAGGAGTTTGGGCTAACTGAAGATGAGATCGAGAAGAGGCTGAAAAAGAAAGAAGAAAAACAGCCAGAAAAGAAGGAAGAAAAGAAAGAAAGTGGTGCACTGGTTTTTGTAGAACCACCACCCACGAAGACCACTTTTATCCGGGTGAGTTCGATTAACGCTTTGTATGTATTGCGGACATGGGCTGATCGAAATATATTTAGGTGCACCGGAAATACTTGCAACCTGCAACATTGGAAGCTTACAAGTTGGCATGGGATTGGGATGATGTAAGTGCACACACACTCTGACACAAGAAAGTAAAGAGAGGGAAAAAGAAGCTGACGTAAATTAAAACTTCACAGCGCGATCACAACTACATTATCATCAAGCAATGGATTTCCGAGGATTTCCAAGAGGAGCTTTTTGATCACACTCGGCGACTCCGCGGAGGCAAACTCATCGAAGAGACATCGACGACTCTCACCGAGTTGAAAGTCCAGGACCGGAAGAAGAGAGATAATATGTATCTCGTTCGGAAGAAGAACAATCCAAAGGCATGGATTTTCACTTGATTTCTTCTCCTATTTATCCTTTTTATTGAAATTTTAACGAGAAACGATTCATGCTTATGTTTCTGGAGGTCTTTTCTTTCTTTCTTTCTATTGACCCGTGTTTCATGATTGTCTTCTTTTATTTTTTGACTTTAAGTTGATAATGTCCATCTTCTCATCTCTTTCTTTATTTTGAATACTCAGCAAAGCTTTCCTGTTCGCATGGCTGGTATATGGATATAATGACGTTTATGATATTGGAAACTCACTTGCCGATTTCGGGACACTCAATTATATCAATTGTACCTAGGACCTAGGTAGACACGGAGATTGTATTTATTCATACATATTCATATTACAGTTGTATGGCAGACAAAGAGAAAGGTTTCAATATTTGGCCTCCTCCTGGGTCTGAGCCTCCCACCTCCTTTCCGCTCTCATAATCAATTCCTCATACACCGTCCACACCAGCGCCGAACTCAGCGCTTTGCGGCCCATTCTCAACCCCAATCCACTCAATAGAGTTCTCCCCCCATCCTCGCGAATCATGAGTCTCAGGGCATGGAACATGTTCCTATATTTGCCTGGTTGCAACTGAATGCGTGTTTTCACCGCGTCAAACGGGTTTGTGATTGCCGTTGCGAGACCAGCCGCGAGTGCGCCGGAGGCGAAGTTTATTGTTGTTGAGGATGTGGCTGTTGATTTTATATTTTTGCTATTATTATTATCATTAGATGTGTTATTTTGCCCCCCTATCCGGGCAAATGTCCGTTTCAATTGCTCGTAAAAGGCCACATAGAGACCTGCATACGGCGCATCACGCACTGCTGTAGCGCCAAAACCAGCGAAAAGCCCACGGGGGCCTTCGGTGCGTACAATGTCCTTTGCTGCGCCGGCCAGACTGCGGTAGGCATAGTAGTCTGATTCGTATCGAACCTTGAGCACAGTCACAGGCATCATGATGAATCCCGCTGCGGTTCGGGCGACTGCACCCGTGAGCAGGTTCGCCGTGTGTGATAATTTTGGCAAGACGGAAGAGGATTTATATACTGTATTTGTGTTTGCGCCGCCATCGAGTATAGCAGCAACTACCGGGCCGCGTCGAGCAACCTCTTGACGAAGCGCATTCAGTGATGTAAAATATAATGCAGACCCGAAGCCTGTTCGGATCGCGGAGGGGAGAGCGCCCCGCCACAAGGAGCGGATTGGATGCGGAGAAGAAATGATTGTGCGTAATGTTGCGGACAGGGAGGCAGTGCCTTTGGATTGTTGTTGGACACGGGTTTTGAGGAGATCGACTGGTTGGAGGAGGATGGAGGAGGTGAGGCCTGAGGCTAGGCCAGCGACGAAGTGGAATGTTGTTTTGGATGCTATTTTAGAAAATATCGTCAGTTTTCTGCATCCATGCATGTTCAAAGAGTTAAAGAGAATAACGAACAGGTAGATATCTGTTTACTCGTTGGTGGAGAAGACGGCGATACCGCCGTTGGTACATGCGACATTTTTTTCTTCTTCTTCTTTCTTTCCTTTCCTATTCTCGCATTGATTTCAATGGCAACAACCAGGTTTTAGACGACTGCCAGAGCCTTGAACATGTAGCAGACTGCCGGAATTTATATCTCTTCACGATATGTCATCGTGGCATCTCACAAACCAATGCGAACAAAGAAAGCCGTCGAGCAACAAAGAAAGAAAATGGTCTAAAAAGGCCAAGGCGAATAACAATGGCGGTTGGATCCAGGGAAAGACGCGTGCGTCTTTTATTTCCAAGCGACTGAAGTCATCAAAGAAAGCATATATATGTCTATAAAGAAATGAGCATGAGATGATCGTCAATCGGAGGCAGTTGAGAAAAGCTGAGAAAAGACGTAATGGAGCGCATTGAGCGCAGGACCGCCTTTGAATCACGAGCTGCTGATTGGTCGACGCTGCGGATGCTTGCGGAGAATGCAGGCGTTGTAGGGCAGATCGGGGCTAATCCAAATCAGGAAGGCAGCACTTACTCCGCATGCAAACCGTCTCTCTCTCACCAACCACTTGCCTGGTACAGGGTATGCCTACCGACTGCATGCCCAACCGGGCTTGGCTTGGACCCGATCAGTCCGAACGGTGAGACATGGATCACAACATTGATGGAATACGAGCTATGAAATACGATTAAAGGAAATTGAAAAGCCTTCTACAAAAACATGCAACTCAAAGAAGTGCCCAGTTGTTGATAGCAGACAATTATCATGACGACAAGCATTCCCGTCGTCGACTTCTCCGCGTGGAGACAAGAATCCGACCAGGAATCTCGACTCCAAGTCGCAAAGGAGATCATCGAAGCTAGCAGACGAATTGGTTTTGTTTACATCATAAACCATTCTCTGCCAGACTCTCTGCTGGATGAGGCTTTTGAATGGTCCCGTCGATTCTTTGCCTTGAGCCAGGAAGACAAGCTCAAAGCTCCTCATCCAGAAGGATGGGCGGTGCATCGTGGTTACTCTTGGCCTGGGCTAGAGAAAGTGTCACAAGCTATGAGCGAAGGAGACGATGAGGAGCGGGTGAGAAAGTTACGGGAGGTAGCCGACTTCAAAGTATGTGCAATCGGGTTCTGTATTATAGTTCATGCTGCCCATTCAGCAACTGACAGGTGAAAATAGGAGAGCTACGATATGGGGAGCGATGATAACCGGGACCAACCCAATCAATGGATTCCTGAAGATGTTCTTCCTGGATTCCGGGCATTTATGACGCGCTTCTACTGGGATTGCTTCGGTGCGGCATCTGAGACCCTGCGTGCTTTGGCAGTCGGTATCGGGCTAGAAGATGAAGATTACCTTGTAAAGAAGCATTCTGGTCATAACAACCAGCTTCGTTTACTGCACTACCCGCCTATCCCAGCTGAAGTTGTTGAAGGCAAAACAATGGCACGTATGCCAGCGCATACTGACTGGAGCTCTATGACGATATTATTTCAAGATGATTGCGGGGGACTCGAGGTTGAAGACCTTACTCGGCCGGGGAGATTCATCGCGGCGACGCCAGTAAAGAACGCTATAGTCATGAATGTTGGAGACTTGCTACAAAGATGGAGCAATGGTATTGAATCTTTCGGCCCTCCTAGCAAAGGAAGAAGTCGAGCATATTTTTATTTCGTTGCTAATCTGTGTTATACAGACTACCTTCGATCGACAAACCACCGCGTGGTACTGCCCCCGCTCAGTAATCGCTTCGACGGGCCAGAGAGAATGACTCGGGAGCGGTATTCAATTCCTTACTTTCTTGCACCAGACCCAACGTCCCTCATCGAGTGCCTTCCAACTTGCACGAGCGAGGAGAATCCGGCCAAGTACGAACCGATCACGCAGGGGGCTTATAATCGCATGAGGGCTTCCATGCAGTATTAGCTGTAGTAGGGCAGACACGTAGTTAGTCTATTGAATATCATCAGCCATCTCAGAAAACTTGAATAGAACCAGCGGTCTGGGTGAAACAAAAGTAGAAAGCAGCCTCATGAGTGGTGTGACGTCGGGCAGCTGGCAAAGCGGGCCGGTTGCCGTGGCTGCAGACCAGCTGTAACTACCCGATTAAGGCCATGCCCGCCTCACCGTTTTTCATCCACACCAGTCACATCTTTTTGCCTCCATTTATTTTCTTCAATATTTTATTCTATTCAATTGAATACGATAACCCAAGAGGCAGCTCTGTTAAAGGTCGATTATTCCACCGCCGAGCTTCGAGAGTATCGTTTGTTGACGCTGGGACAACAAACAACATTGGCGGCCCCGCTGAAATCACCACCGATAACTATCAATCGATTCGAGCAACACAACGACGTCCTGGGAACCCGTTCGACATTGACGGGTTCCAGGCCGGCTGCAATGATGAGACGGTATTTATTATGTCTGGCGACATTACTTACTATATCTCCATCGTGGTGTATAGAACTCGCCCCATTCACCCATCCCGCCGCCGCCGCCGCTACAACAACGATTCTCAACGCTAGACCTGAATACGATTTCATTTTCAAGCGAGATGACAGCTGTCCCGCGAATTACAATTCCTGTTCGAACGAAGGCAAATCTGGCGTCTGCTGCGAATCGGGAACAACATGTACGGTAGATGCTTCGAATAACATCGCTTGCTGCCCAACGGGAGCAAAATGTACTGGGACGCTTGGTGGAAGTGGAGATTCGACTTCGACGACGACATCGGGCTTTATTTTCCCTCAAGGCACTACCACCACCACTACATCCTCGAGTTCAGAGGCGAGCATCACGGGGTCGACTATATCAGGGGCAGCATATCCCTTTATATATATCCCGACAAGTTTTGCAAATGCTGCAACTTGCAGCTCGTACTACACTTTGTGCCGAAATGAATATACTAGTTGTGTGGCATCTCTTGCAGGACAATATGGAGTGACTGTTGGGGGCAGTGGAGGAGGAGTTACGGTCCAGGGAAATTCAGGCGTGACGTCTGCTTCTGCAGCAGTTTCAACATGCTCGAGTCTCAGCCAAAAGGCTTGCTACGGGTTGCAAGAATCGTACTGCACAGCATTCGGCACATCGACTGCAACAACGTCCGGTAGTCAGTTTGTCTCTGGAAGCAATGCGCCAGTTCGGAAATCAAGTTTGCATGAGATTTTACTTGCAATGGCAACTGGAATTTTGGGAATGTTTTTATGATGTATGTGATGATTTGGACATGGTTTTTATGAACAAAATGGGCATTTTGAACGATATCTCGCTGGATTTTTTTAATTCTTTGTATCCTGCTTGGCTTGTCTACTGTATATAAATATAGGAGTTGGCTGTAATTTTCTCCATCTTGCCTATATATATCAATTGAATTAATTATTTGCAATTTGGTAGATCCTACACAAAACTGTCGAGTATATCCGGACGAGAGGATTCCTTGGGGCTCTCGTAGAAGAGTTAGAGAAGACTACAAGATGAGCCCGGTCATCATCGACAATAATGGAGCTATCTATAGTCTTCAATTAAGGAATTTTGACATGGTTCTCATGGGTTCAGTCGAGGATTATCGAATTTGGCGGATCTAGATATCAACAGCAAGCAAGCTATGTGCATAAGATTGGATTTAACCTACCGTTTTCAACTTGTATTGCTTATCATCGATGATGACTTTGTATTTCTGCCACCAGCATTTCTTAAAAACGTAATCTTTGCTTTTGCATCTGAATTGGAAAATAAGGTAGAGCTAATGCGGCGGCCCGCGCATCAGCGGTTCTGCGGAGAGTGGACCCAAGTGGGGAGAGCCTCTGTATACTTCTACAGTATTGCCCCAGGCTCCATGTACATTAGCAAGTAACGCCTTGACCATAATATGAAGAGATAGAGAAAGAAAAAAGGGTGAAACCTCCCAAAAAACTTCAGTATACATTGTCCGCAGTCTATGTTAAGGATGAAAAATAATAATAATACATTCGAATACTAAGCTACACATGAAAGTAGCGTGCAGTGGATAATAAGCATTTCGAACACCTTCCCGTACACAATGACACATTCTAACACTCGCTACGAACAAAATATTCCACCTCCTGACTTTGCTATTTAATGTTCCATCCTCTGATACTCTTCGGTAGTTTATCCTTTTTCGCCTCGCCAAGAACATCCTCTTTGGTAGCCATCATTATCCTTGTCCGCGTTGCAGAGGTCGACCAGTGAACCTCGTCAATGTGCTTTCTTGCGAGTACAAACATTGACCACTCCCATGCTCGCCTATCCCTAGTCCACTGTTCAACGTAATGGTGGAATTCGGCCCTACGTTCTTTGAGAGCGATGTCAAATTGCTTCATCTTTTCCTCGGCCATGGCGCTTTGCTGGCTTTCAGTAAACCACGGAAGCACAAATGATTTTTTACAACCATTTCCAGCGTTGTCGTAAAAAGCCAGAAGCGCTTTGCCCTTTGAAGACTTGTATACGCGGGCCATGGCTATTGCTCCAACTTGTCGCCCCGAGGCTGGACGAGCAGCTTCTATAATAGTGCCTGCTGGGAAGGCTGTGATGTATGCAAGCCTGGCCGTTTCGCGTTGAAGGTCAAACTTTGGTTCGGGAAGACAAGGGGGGATCGCAAACGGTAATGAGCGAGTGAGAAAAAAAGCATAGGCGTCCTTCACAAAGTAGAATCCACCTGGTATCCTGTAAGACATTCCGTCGCATCTGAGCCCAGTCGCAATGGGAGTGGGATTGGTGACGACAGCAGGAACAACAACTTTTCGGGGCGTCTTTTCCTCTGCATTTACATTGCTAATCCTGAACAAAAGGTCTCGTGCTTCGTCGAGAGTAGTCAAGGCCTTGATTTCCATTGCGGTCACTTTGGGTCTTTCCTCTCGAGATTCATGTTTGGCAAATCCAATCTTGTCAAGGTCGATGGAAACTTTTATAAAGTCCAAAGCCTCTCGTTTGCATTCATTAGCCTTGGCCTTGTTCTTCACGTATGCGACAAAGCAGTTCATCGTGTTCTGAACCTCGGCCTCATCATTGATGGAGCCTCTCATCTCGACCTCATTTATTTTGTATTTAAGAATCCTAACGACTCTTAATGACATCTCAGTTGAGGTGAGGCTGTTGATAATCTTGCGTCGACGAAGGTTTTGCTTGACTTCCTCTGGAACAGGAGATCTTGGTGGTGAAATCGAATAGTTCTCGTCGTCACCCCGTTCGCTTGTCGAGGCACTTGGTATATCATCCGTGACGTACTTGAGAGGCGAGAGGTCAACGTTTTCAGGACATTTTAGAAATGCGAGTTGGGCACGAGGAATGCTGTTGACTTTGCGATACACTCGTAGACGTGTCATCGCATTGTGCAAGTCCTCGGATGACAACAACGTACTCAGGCAAGCGTACGTGACTCGATACTTCAAAAGAACGTGTGGCTGCGACAAAGCGTTGACAAGGTTGCTGTTTGTTGTGTTGTTGAAGAAAAAGTCCAGTGTGAGGTCATTTTGGGTAGCCAGAGTCGTGAGCTCGTGAAAGGTCTCTTTGCGCAAATCCCGGTCACGTAGTACTTGAGTCACTTCATCGAGCTTCAGTTGATGATTTAGGATTGTTGTGGCGCACTCCTTTGGGCTCTGGGTTCGCAGTCTAGCAATGGCGTCGATACCCTTGGTATCCCACGCTGCAGGATCCATGATTGCTTCTGTTGGTACTGATATTGACGGCTCTGAGTTGGAGAACAGACGCCTCTGCTCGTGGTCTTCAATCATGGTGGGGAGAGGGAAAGAGGGAAATAAGGTGAAGGTGAATGGTAAAGGAACACTGGCTGACAAAGTCTACCTAGGTATTGGCTGGAGACATCATCTTGCAAGGCGCCCTCCTATATGCTATCAGCAATCACTTATCAACATCTCGAGTCCTTCTCATGAATTTATTATATTTTCTTCACATAACTCTCAGGGGATCTTCAAAATATCTTGTTATTCTGGTGTAAATGTTGTATTTGGTTCTGGAGGCCTTCTGCAATACTTTTGTCCAGAGCTGTAGAATGGTGCCTAAGGCCAACATATGGATGTATTCCTGAGGCTCTCTGACGTGACGTTGCTGCTTAGTCTTCAGAATTTTAGCAGCAATTTCCATGTGAACAGTAGCTGAACACGAGTCTATAAATTGGCAACAAATTTCTTTATGCAAGAGTGGCATTGTGCCTGGTTGCAGGCTATCGCCTCCTAATTCATATCCAAAACGGCAAAATTGTCGGTGTTGAATTGCCCGACTGGACAGAGGTATTCACGAATCCCCATTGATGAATAGATAGACAGATGATTTCTAGCTTTTGCTAGGACTACAGCTGCAAGAGACAACAGAAATATTTCCACATGGGAGATAGCGCACTGTATTTACTAGCGTCAATGCCTGACACGATGCCCAGTTGATAAAATCATAAATAAAAAAAAAATGATCGGTGAAGAAAGACGTTGCACTAGTAAATTCCTATGCATTCTAATTCTAACCTGATTGGCAGGAAACATGGCTATGAGTCTAGAGCACCTGCCATACAGTGAAGAAGCTAGGGCTGCCACGCACGGGTGAGGGGCAATCTGCACACGCAGGCCAACTCATCGACCGAATCAACAGCGTCGGGGGAGACTCCATGAGCACTTCAAAAGTGCCAGCCATCTTATAACCATGAGCTGTCTCAGTTAGAACACTAATTAATTTGTTTTTCTTTGAACCGGGTTCCTGCGTTGCCTAGTTGCGTGGCGAGACGTCACGATTGGCGGATAGCTTCAAGAAATCGGGTGGTTGGTACGAAGAGGCTGGGGACCGGTGATGCCCTATGCTTTAACCACCACCACCACGCAAATTCTCTATTTTCTTCACATTTCTTCTTCTCCTCTTTTTTTCTTCTCACATTCCGATTATCGACATACCATTTTTTACTTTATTCCACATTCTAACGATCGTGCATGACATTTCTATCTCGAGCTTATCGCAACTAGCGTCTCGACAATAAACAAACGTGATAACGAGCAAAAAACAACAAAGAGAAAAAAAACACCGATCAACGAAAAACTTCTCCTACAACCCTATCCTATCGAGATCAGAAATCAACCGGGTCGCAATGCGTGCCCCTTTCGCCATTTCCATCTTACCTCTCCTCGCTGCCTTGTCGCAGTCGGCTCTTTCACAAATAGTGACGGTCTCGTCCGCCGATCTTGAGCTTGATCAACGATCGTCATCATGCTCCAACCCATGCGGTTACTACTCGCAACTATGCTGTACTTCTTCCCAGACATGCATAACGAACAGCCTCGGAGAGGCCGAATGTACTGATGGTTCCGCCTCGTCGGACTCGGGGTCATGGCAATACTATACCACAACATACACCCAAACGGACCTGTCAACGATTACCTCAACCTACAGCAGTTATATCACAGCCGCCGCTACAGCCACTTCTACCTGCGCACTGTCCCTTGGTGAAAGCACATGTGGCTCAAGCTGCTGCGGTGTATCGGAGACCTGCGACAATGGGGTCTGCGTTGCTGGAGTCTCGTCCGAAGAAGGAGCTACAGCGACAGCGAGTCCAGCTGTTCGGCCAACAAGCAGTGGCGCCGAAACTGTGACGGCGACTGGCTCAGCGAGCACGACCGTTCCGTTCATTTCCCCGGTATCGACCAACGGCACCTCGATCGTTACGAAAGCCAACAACGGTGGCGGCGGCCTTAGTGGAGGCGCCATTGCTGGAATTGTCATCGGTACAGTTGCGGGAGTGTTCCTCTTGATTCTGTTATGCGCCTGCCTGTGCATCCGCGGGGCTATCGATGGCGTACTGGCACTTTTCGGTCTTGGTGGAAATAGACGACGTCAGGAAACCACTGTTGTTGAGGAACGCATATCTCATCATTCCAATGCTGGTGAGCGACCGGCAGGGAGAACCTGGTTTGGAGCACGTCCATCTCGTCCAGCCCAAAGCGGCGGCGGCGAGAAAAAATCTTCTGGGTTTGGGTGGCTGGGATGGGCCGCCATCATTGCCGGTGCAGTTGCATTGTGTCTTGGACTCAGGAGAAGGAGGGAAGAAGAGGACAAGAGCGAGTACAGCTATGGTCCTGGAAGCTCCTACTACTATTACAGTGATTACTATAGTGGAAGTAAGTAATCCCGCTGCAAGAAAGGAAATTGGAACATCATGACTAACGAGATAATCAGCGAGCGAACAATCAGGCGATCGAAGGACGCGAGTTACACGAGACTCGAGAGTTACTCGAGATTCAAGAAGATCTCGATCGCGACGAGGATAAAACGAAATTATAAAAAAAGACATTCCAATGATCGCACGAAGGCGGTTTGTATATATGATTGCATGAAGGCGTTATGGCACCACAAATATTTGTTTGATTTTTCTTTTCATTTGGCGATATGTTTTAATGAGTACCAATGACTGCGATGTATGTTAGCATGTTGTCTGTCTGTCAGTGAGAAAGGTTATGATTTGATGGAAACTATGAGAATCAATGGCGATGAATGATACACACCTATTCCTATCAAGAAATTCCACTATGAATTCCACTATCGTCAGTATTTACACTGTATGCAAGAGCAAAGGATTAATAGCGTACGAATGATCTGCAATCCTTCTTCGACTCCCCGCTTGTATGGACTTATCGCGGGGGACCGGGGGGTTTTTTGAGATGGCATTATTGTTCCTGGCTGCCCGATTCAAGGAAATATTCACGCCCCATAGGCGGAACGTTCTCTGCAGAACGGCGGTTATTCGCTGCATGCTATAGCCAACACTTGCTATAGACTGTCGACTGACGAATCTTGGATGCATAATAGAAAGGGCCTTAAGGCGCTAACCCGTATACAGCATAGCACAGCCAAATACAGATTAGCGCGGTCCAGAGCTTATCAGACCTTGGTTCACATGACCAACTTTTCTGCCGGCGGCCTCAGGCTGCCAACTTCCTTTGCACACGTCTTGTTGGGGCAAGTAATAAAGTCCGAATGGAAGAACACCCCAATTTCACTATCTAAATTGTTTTGGAGGAAATATCCTCATAAGCCCCAAAGAAGACTCCCCAACACGCACGGAGATTGCGGATTTCATGCGGCCGGAAGCGCAGGGCAGGGGAGTTCTAGAAGAAGGGGCCAAAATCGACTGCCCACGCAGACCCCAAGACGGGATTTGTAGGCTCAGATAGGCAGGCCTCTGTTGTGACAGAATGACAATCTGCTAGGAGAAGTAGGCAGCTGTATGGAAAAGCAGGCAGCGGTTCTTTGCATACAGGCCAGCAGGAGGTAGGTACCCGGTGCGATTGACAGCATCGGTGTTAAGACGCAATAAGTTACATCTTAAAATAATGCCATCCATCCCGCATGATTCATGGACGAACTAGGCCGTTCACTAAGATTTCAGCTAGTCGAGACGCAGTCAATGGCGCGACTTAATGGCAGAGAAAATATTGCCTTAGGCTAAAGGAAAGCGGTGGATCGCCAAACGGCAGGCTTCAGCAGAGCCTAAAGGGCTAAGGCTGCCGCCCCGCCTCCGTCAGTTATTGCATTATTGGATTACACATCCCGAACTCACCGTTTCTCAAGTCTTCGCTCGGCACTTCCTCGTCAACCTCCATCCACCACCCTCGAGCCCTGCCCACGTCGTCCGCAGGCCTCACTCACTGCCCACGCGTCTTCGAGTACTCCGTTCTATGCATCCAACTGCCGTCCGGTAATTTCCGATAGCCGGGCACGTCAATCCAGGAGGAGGACTCAGGACAGTCTGCGTTTTTCTTCGCTTCCTCGCCGGAAGGCACACCACAGTACATACATACACTCTCCGAACAGCGCAGCACAAACGTCGCCTTTCTTTGGCAGAGCAAAGAGAGAAAGCGAGTCTGAGCAGCCATGTTGCAGACTCAGACTCAACACGTCTTTTCCCACCAGCACCAATACCCGCAAGCTGAGCCGTCCTGGCTGCACCAGCAACAGCAGCAGCAGCATCACCAGGCTCAACACCATCAGCAGCAGCACACGTCGCTTGCCGCTCAGCAGCATGTCCAGGCACACGCTGCTGCTGCCGCCGCCGCCGCCGCTCAGCAACAACATTACAACCGTATTGCAATGGCAGGAGGAAATAACTCCGCTGCCGGAAGCCAGGCACAGGGCTCCACCAACAGCGCTGCAGGCTTGAGCGCCGATAATTCTTCCCTCTCAGCTGGTGCTGGCATCGATGGATCGATCAGCGAGGAGAGTCGCAAAGTCTTCATCTGGGTCGCGGAGCTGCTTGATCCCAACCGCCGAGAGACTGCTTTGATGGAACTCAGCAAAAAGCGCGAACAGGTTCCCGAGCTCGCCCTTGTCATCTGGCACTCATTTGGTATGTAGATTTCGTATTCCCGACCGCTGTTCGAGCAGGTTTGAACTAACCTTTATTTTAGGTGTTATGACTGCTTTGCTGCAGGAGATCATTTCCGTCTACCCTTTACTGAATCCCTCGCAGCTGACCGCTGCCGCCTCGAATCGAGTCTGCAACGCTTTGGCGTTGCTTCAGTGCGTTGCTTCTCACAACGATACTCGCACTCTTTTCCTCAATGGTATGTATTTTGAAAGCCACAAAAGGAATTTCTAGTCTTGCATTGAAAAGCTAATTTGAGTCGTTCTGATTAGCACACATTCCCTTGTTTCTCTACCCGTTCCTCAACACCACTTCCAAGTCTCGTCCCTTTGAATATCTGCGTTTGACCTCCCTTGGAGTTATTGGTGCTCTTGTCAAGAACGATTCTTCCGATGTGATCAACTTCCTCCTCACAACCGAGATTATCCCACTTTGTCTTCGCATCATGGAGACTGGTTCGGAGCTGAGCAAGACTGTTGCCATTTTCATCGTCCAAAAGATCCTCTTAGACGACTTGGGCTTGAACTACATCTGCGCTACTTATGAGCGTTTTTATGCCGTTGGTACCGTTTTGAGCAACATGGTGACTCAGCTCGTTGAGCAACAAACTGTGCGACTTTTGAAACACGTGGTCCGTTGCTTTTTGAGGTAAGTTGAACCCTTTTTTGGGCAGCACCGCTGGTTGTAGGAACACTTCATTGACTTTGCTTTACAGGCTTAGCGACAACAGCCGCGCTCGGGAAGCTTTACGACAATGTCTTCCAGAGCCTCTTCGTGACGCGACCTTCTCATCAGTGCTCCGCGATGACGCTGCTACCAAACGTTGCTTGGCGCAGCTGTTGATCAATCTCTCGGACAATGTGGATGCTGGAAATGCTGCTGGAGCAGCTATGTGAACAGACAACAACCATTACGCAATTAAATTCATCATCCAATCCATTTGATGATGCTTTCACGACCTGCATGGAACGGTTAATGGCGAACTCGGGTATTGTTCTTTTATTTGATCTTCCATCTTTTTTTTTTCTTTTCACACTTTATTTCCACGGAAAAGGGCGCAAAAAGGCCAACCGACAATCTCGATTTTCCTTTGATGGGATATGTCCACGGGAGTGCAAAAGTGCGAACTTCTGGCAACTCAATTCTAGTGGTGCTATGGAGATGCTCCTTGCATTATTCGTGGAGAGGGCGTTCAATTTTCGACATTTCCGCCGTCGCAATCTAGAAGGCTATCTACGTCGCTCACATATGCATGATCCTAGGAACGTTTTGTTGGCTGGTAATGACTGGATGGTCGGCATATTCCTATACATGTTTCCACGGTGTTTTTTTCCTTTCCTTCGCACTTGCACTCCCCTGCATATTACGGTTATTGTATCCATTTATATTATTTACTTGCCCTTCCTGCCCTATAGATTCGCTATACGAGAGATACCAGGATGTTTGCTTTCGCGTTTTGTATTTGCCGGATCATGTGTTCTTTCCTACAGCTGCCACGATGACCATCAGACAAGACACTCCAGTTTATCCCTTTTGATCAGTTGGCCGCTTGAGTCATTTTCTGGCAAAATTTATGAGCTGGGTATGTACTGTCTGACGTGGCAAGGACAGTATAAAGTTTGCTCGAGCTGACGGGGGAATTGGCGTTTTGTTTTTTACAGAGAGTGTGTGCGCACAAAAAAGATACTTTGTTGTACTCTATCAAAATCTCGTTTTTGTTATTTTTTGTCATGGTCAAGAAAAAGGGGAGTGGAGGAAAAGCTGAAGCTGGAGCTTCTTCGGGAGTGTTCTGCCTGCTGTTTTTCAATTCTGTGTCCATTTGTTTTCTTTTTCTTTCTTGCCTATTCTATGGCATTCCCTTTTTCTCTCTTTCTTCATGGCTTCCTGGACATATGATGATAGCTGGAGGGGTTCACCCCCAGTTATTTCAGATTTCTTTCTCGGCACAATGCCATGCCTGTCATATTACTGATCGAAATATAATATCCTAGCTAGTTACTAGTAACTTTTAATTTCGCGTTGGCAGAAATAGACCATATTTATATTATATTCAATTGATTATGCACAAAGTTTAGACGTTCTCCTTGATTAGATATCAAAACGTCCACGGATGCCCAGGTGTCTTCTATGGTCATCTTCGTGTTGAATTATTTCAAAGTCCTCGAGTCTAGGGTTCGTTCTGCATGGGTTTCGAGTATTATGATTATGATTATTAACTATTTAACTAAATACTTCCTGTAAAGACAGTCATCGAGCACTCATTCCATCATGCCCATAATGGGTGGCCCTTGGGGAATATAAAGACGAAAATTCAAGCATCGCACCAAAACATAAACACAGAGGTATACCTCGCTTGGGGAAACATCGTATCGCAAACATTAATGATTGATATCAATCGGGGAGTAGCACTATTCACGGACATATAACAAACACCTCCTGCCTAGCGGGCTGGACAGTGTTGCAGAAATTACCCATTCACTCAGCTCTTCAATTGCCACCTAGGTACCAGGTGGACATCAGTGGTAGACAGATAGTCCTTTACTCTACTTCCACTTTACTACGCTCACTGGCGCCTCGCACAAGGTGACTGAGATCAAAGACCGGAAGAGACAATGGGAAATCGACAACGGCCAATATCTGCACCAGAACCAAATACCAGCCACCCAGACTAGTGACAAAGGTGAATGCTCCTCCGGCCTGAAAAGAAAGCATTTTTAGCAAAAGATTGTATGAAGGTTATTGATGTGGAGAGGTTTCCTTACAGTTTGCAGTTTACTTGCAATGTCAGAGTTGCCGTTGGCTAGCTGCCAGTATGCACCTGCAAGTAGCTCAAAGCCCAATGTTAGGGTAAAGAAGATGAGGACGAAGACTGCATTGGTACGGAAGCTGGCAATGAAGAAGAGGAAGGTCAAAAGACCGATGAATAGGAAGTAGAATGCTGTGTTTCCCTTCACGTCAGTCTGTAATCTTTACACTTGGTCGGCGGGAAGAGGATTAATCCTTACCAAAAGATGCATGGAACCCAGGGTTTAGAGGATTGCTTGGGTCATATGCATTCGAGGCATTGAAGTAGGGCGTCAAGGTTGCAGCAAAGGTCAAGAAGAAACCACCATAGGTCCCAAAGACGAGGAAGGGGAAGGTGTTTCCGAGAACGAACTCGAGGATGTAAGCAATGATCAGAAGAAGACCGCCGGAGAAATAGAAGTCACCGCTGGTGTTGGCTATCTAGTCAGTTACATGTATATGATGGTGGATAATCCCTCTGGGTATAGGAGAGAGACTTACACTGTTGCGGCGCCACCACCTCCAGCTCCCCGCCAGCCCAGCAACTCGGTCGACAAGGGAGTCAAACTGAGAATAAATCCAGCAAGGCCTCTTTTGTACAAGCTATTAGAAATAGACCTCGCGAGGATAATTGACCATAGAATAGGTCGTCATGTAGGGACAGCATCAGGAGAACTTACAAAGGAGTAGGATTACCAAGAATACCTCGCAGATTACCGCCACCAGCAACATTCTTTGGAGACAGGTATATTTTCTCAAACAGCTCTGGTGAGATGGAAATTGCACCGGTTGTTCTGATCTTGTTAAGGGCCGAGTCCCTATTTTCGTCAACGCCGAGGTCGTAGTTGTTGTTAGGGTTAGGGCTTCCGGAAGAGGCTCCCGGAGCGGCGTCCTTTTCGATATCAGACATCGTGGATTTTCAAGAAGATTGGAAAGGTTTTAAGTCTCTTTGAAATTAGAAATGATTTATTGGGTTTTAAAAGACCAGAGCTTATATTCGTGTAGGGTTATGGCCTATTCTTATAGACAAAATCAAACCCGAGAAGGAGGCATATACCTCCATTACCGTTCTTGGAATAAATGGCGACAGCAGGAACTACAATGAGGTATATGACTATCATCACCACACATGCAGATCATCAAGACAACAAACAATGAGAAGTAAGTCTTGGCGAACCATCCATCTCTCGTTGCTAATTCTGCTACTTTTTATTTCCTGGCTAAGTGACCAGTGATCACTGACCCTCCAAGATATGCAGCCAATTATATCCCGAATCGCCTCAACAACAGGGATTCTTGCACAATATACAACGCAGGAAATAGTCTAAAAATTAGTCAAAAAGCCGCAACTTTGTACCGAACTCAAAAATGGGATCATAGCCATGGTCACAGTCACAAGATAGTTTGCTCTAGAGTCTAGGGCTTGGTTGGTGCGGTCCTGGAATGAATGAACGTTTGCCCGCTCATATAGAAAATCGCGATTCACCTACAAAAGCCACTAAATGATCGTCGGAATACAGAATTACAGCTAGCAATCAGCTCGTTAGTGCATGATTTTCGTAAATGCATGCAACGCGTCTGTGATCATCACTGTCCACAGCTTTCGCACTGCCAGTGAGCTATCCAAGGCGCTTTCTGGTATTCATTCACCATGCATTGTCCATCTCAGTCGAATTGCTAAGGGTACGGCGCAATCTGTATAGATGATTGCGACAGCCTTGAATATATGAAAGCGTTAGTAAGGTACCGAGGCAAAAGGCTACTCGCTACTTCTCATCGTCATAGTTGTGAAGGATACCCTCACACGAGATGTCTATATCAATTTGCCGTAGCTTCTTGCATGCCTTGTTCTTGACTGTTAGTATCGCAGGTAACATGATCCAAGTTGTAAAAAAAAGTAGATATTAGCATGGCTTTTCTTCTCAAGTGCATGGGCGTGCTATAGCAGCAACCCACGGCAGGGTGGCCACACATTCCAAGGCAACCAGTCACCAGCCACTTCATGCCAAAGAAATGAACCAACGTACACGGGTCAGACACTATATAGTACACCCAAGTTAGTGACCTCACGGAAGCAGAATCTCCCATGTTGGGTGGTCTCAAAGAGGTGTGATACAGCAAATATCGCGGGTCACTTTGCCCTACACATCGACTCCGAAGGGCGGTTGATGCACACGCCACTCTTGACTGTATTTCAACTGCCACTCCTAAGCACCCAGTGCAATAGCTAAAATTTAATGGTTTTGCTACAGCGATGTTGGGCGATTGTAAGAGCACTGACCACCGCCTACTGTTTATGGAAGCGGCAGTTTACCATATTAGGCTAAAGTCCGCATTCGGCCAGCACGTGACTGCATTGCCCAGATATAACCCAAGCGGGCCTAGTGCAAGGCCGCAAGGCATTCGCCCCTAAAGAAGATGACCTCGTCGCGCCGACGTTATCAATTATTTCATCGTCCGCGTTTTTCTGTTCGGGTCCACGATTACTACAATTCGCGGGATTTACGCTAATTTCTACAATTCCACTTTTTCGTCTCTTCTTTTCGGATTACCGCCTTTTGTTAATTTTTATTAAAATCTTCGACCGCCGCCAAATCACAGAGCTTCGGTGAAAAGATCGATCGATCGTCTTTGCGCGCGTTCCCGTCCGAAGAGGCGCACCGCACCGCAGATTCGCCCGCCATGGTGTCGCGAAAGCGTGCCCACTCCGAAATGGAGACAGAACCAGCAAAGGCTGCGGAAGAACCGAGTCTCTTGCAGCGTATTAGAAATTGCTGGGAACTTGCTTCTTTGATGCAGTACATTTTCATTTTCGGCAAGATTGTGAAGATTGATGAGGATATCGGGATGGAGGTAAGCTCGCATCCGCTCCCTCCGATGGGATCGGCACCATATACTGGGGAGGAAGTCGTGAGCGAGAGTTGACTTTGAATGTGCGTTCAGGATCTGGAAATGGAATGTCTCAAGCCCGAGGCTTCGGAGAAACTAATGGATATTGGATTGTCGCTACTGAAATTCGTATCGTCGCATCGAGGTCTATCGTATGTTTCGTACACCGCCGAGATCCCAAGTTTCATAGCTAACCATCATGTTTAACACGTGAATAGATTCGAAAACTTCGACGAATACACGCGTCGCCAATACAATGCCAAAGCCCCGCATCACGTCAACCCTTTCGGATACGACGAAGAACCCAACAAGTTCAGAGATTTTGATGTCTTTTTGAAATTGAAAGTATTACACCAGTTGTCAATGTGGACCTTCTGGAACCCTGATCGGATTCGTGAAAAGGCGCCTGAGCAGCGGGAAATAGACCAGACACAATGGGTTTGTCTCTCCACGCCCCTCCATGAAAGGAAAATACAATTTACTAATGCCCGCGTTAGAGAATTGAGGAATTCGGTTGGGATCGTAAAGACCGAATTTACTACGTTCTAGATGATAATCGCCTATATCGCCGCACTGATCCTCCTATTCCCGCAGCCCTCCCAGCAAAACCCAAGGCGAATTCAAAGAAGGGCAGAGCTGCTGCCAGAGCTGCCAAACGCAGGAGAGTCTCGGCCAAAGTTGAGGAAGACGAGGAGGATGAGGTTGCCGAGAACGAAAAGAGTTCCGTTGACGATCCATCCGGCGGGTTTACATGGGAGTGCATAGCGGCCACTCTTCCCGAGTACCGAGAGTTTATTGATTCCCTTAAAAATACCAGAGATCCAAACGAGAAGAGCCTTAGAGACCGGCTGCAGGAAGATGTCTTGCCAATCGTTGGAAAGGCAGAAGAGGCAGAAGAACGCAAACGCCAAAAACGCGAGAAGGAACTGTTCAATATGCAGCTGCTAGCTGGCGCTAAACGATCAAGTCGTCTCGCACAGAAGCAAGATAAAGAGCGACATGACAAAGAAGTTGCAGAGGCAGCTCGCAAACACGAAATAGAACTTGCTGCTGCTCGCAAGGAACAGGAGAATCAACGCAAACTAGAGAATGAGCGGCACCACCGCATCATCACTCGCGAACGCCGAATTAAGGACAGAGAATCCAAACGCATACTTCACGAAGCCGAGATGACTCGGCTAGAAGAAGAACAGAAGAAGCTGGAGTCGGGAGAAACTCGTGTCTCGGAAAGACAAATCAAGGCCGAACTAGAGAAACGCAAGAAAGATTTGGAGGAACTTGCGGAAGAGGATCAGTGGATTTTTGATTGTTCGGGGTGTGGTGTCCATGGCGAAAATATTGTAAGTACTTACTATGTTGGCAACCTACCTGCTCAGACTAACCTTCTCAACAGGATGATGGCTCACATAGCGTCGCATGCGATCGCTGCAACGTGTGGCAACACAGCAAATGCCTGGGCATTTCTCAGGACGAGGCCGAAAAAGAAGACTTCCACTTCGTCTGTGCTGATTGCAAGCGCCGCGAAGAGGAGGCCAAGCGTCCCAAAATCCCACCTCTGAAATTTCGTATTGGGTCTGCTTCACCGGCAACCACCAAGGCTGTTCCCACGAAGCAAGAAGGGGAACAAGGTCGAGTTTCACCGAATGCAACTCCCACGCCGTCGAAACCGGGTATCTCTCACGCACAGCCCTCATTGCTACCTCCAGCTCAACCGCAATTCAATGGCGGGCAACCGGCCTCCCCTGAACGTCGTCCTCAACCACCAGCGAATGGACTACCGCATTTCGATTCCTTCGCAGCACCCCCGTCGCCATCAAAAGCGAGCATTGGACCTGCATCGTCGCCACTGAGCTCGCTGCCGGAACCCGCATACATCCAACGACACGCACATCAGCATCCAGTGCAGAGCTCCTCGGCGTCTCTGCAAAACATCCTTTCCGGTAACCCGTTGTCGTCTCACCGCCCGTCCTCATCTCATTCTGTGCACAGCCAGGCACATCCTTCGCCGATCCAAAACCGTCCATCCATGTCTCCGACCCAAGGTAATCGCGATGTTGGGCCTTTGGCTGGATTTCCTCCCTCAGCCCTCTCGAACGGATCAGTTCCATCGACTCCGTACGGACAACATCGGCCTGTTGGCTACCCTCAGGACCGAGGAATTCCGTCCTTCTCTTCTAGCATAGATCAGCGCACGACTTCTTTCTCCGGCTCATTCCCTGCTCACACGCCTCCACCACCAGGATCCCAAAGCAACATGACCCTATCCGGTCTCAGCCCGATTAAAAACAACTCACCGCGCCCCGTGTCAGCCAACAGTGTTGGTGGAGCGGCAATCCTCCCTCCGATCCACCGATTGGAGCCCAGTCCCAAACTCATGGGGCGAAGTTCTGCGGATGCCCCGATTCCGCCGCCAGTTAAGATGATGACCCCTGAGCAGGAGGAACGTCGGCAACGTGAGAATCAAATGGCTCATGCAGCTGCAGCTACAACTTCGGGGATAGATCTAGCCCGTAGCAACAACGATAATGGCGCTCGCACAACTCTACCACCCTTGTCATCCTGGAACCTACCATCGAACAGTGTACAACAGCAGCAGCAACAACAACAACGTCAGCCCCTAGCACCGCCATTAGCTCCAACCGCGCAGGACCGGGATAGTGGGATGAATGGGCATTGAAAATTTAAAAAAGACTTTGTACTGCATATGGATAAAGCATAATCATGTATTGAATATTGAATGGGGAGGGTGTCTGGAAGAAGTAATTATTATTGCGTTTGCATGTGGATCCGTTTGGCTTTTTTTTTTCTCTTCTTCTTGGGAGTTGTATAGATGTAAACATCTGCATTCGATTTTCTTTTCTTCTTGATATAAAAATATACATTGATCCCCCCCCCCCAAAAATTTTCGGCGCAAGGATTATTGTTTGCAGTCCGGTTTTGAATTGTCCGAGAGAGGCGGACAACCTTCTTTCCAAGGTTGTATTTGTATGCATAATGTATGTTTATCTATGTGACAGGTCGAATTGATCCGTTTGCTTGGGCCAGGTTTGATGCTGAAGAAAGCAGGTGCCTAGCTAGACGCTGATATCACCTTGTTACTGCCAGAATCCAGGTAAGTAAGTATCTAATATAAGTACATAGTAAATTTGGAACCAAGAAGGAAGAAAAAATGCAATAGAAGATGGAAAGACATGATATAATTTGACTGAGACGCTTTCTACAATACGTATATATAATTGTCTAGTATTCTACCGTAGGGAGGTACTGCACGAAAACAGATAATACAACTGTCCTGCCCGCTTCTTGAGATGAGTGATCTACCCATGTACGTATGATGCGCACAGAACTAGGAGAAGTTATCCAATGTACGAATATGCCATGCATCTGCGTCTGAGGTTGGGAAGCCGATGAGCAGGTTGGTAGATGTAATACCTACGATAGGTATGTAGAAGATAGATATGCGGCTGACAATTTCATTTTAACTAACCCTGGAATTAGGCACGTCAGCATTTCGATCCCGTCGATAGTAATGAGAACTGGACTACATGTTTATTTTGTTTATTTTGTGTATGCTGTGGAACATCTGGTTACATACTATGGCATATCTGTTGGATATATGCATGCATGGCATTGAGAATAGGGCTGGCCGGGTCACGTTTTCAACCGGACGGGGTCGGTGCTGCAGGACAGCACCGGGACTATGGGATGAAAATCCAAGCACAAGGAAAAGAAAAGGACAGAATGTAGTCGCTTTTAGAATTTGAAGAATCGGATTGTGAAGGGCGCAAATTGGGGAATGAAAAGCGGTGATTGGAAAAGGGAGTCACAGACAATGAATGAGGGAGCAGGTAGTGTGCGTCCGAGTCAATCTGTAGAACAGTTACTATCTACTTGACTATAGAATTCGAATACGAGTCGAATAATTTCTTTCATCCATCGCAACCTACTCTAATCTGATAAAGTCATTGTACCTGACTTGGAGTCCAGGGTAGAATCGGAGTCTAAAGTGATGCCTAGGTCAAAAGTTGATATATCAAATCTTCACCCCTGTCAATTCTACTCGCCCATGAAAGCCATATCTGAAGACTAGAAAGGTTCGTGGGCGTACTCAGATCTATCTCCGCGGAGTCGTTTCATTGGACGAGCAGATTCATCCACTGAAAAGAAGAAGGGCATACGTACACTCGGCACTAGATTTCGGGCACTGTAGCCGAACTTTTGAGATCGTCTTTATTCCATGCCTCGATTATATTCTATCGACGCCGTCGATTGCCCAGTTAAAGGCATTACATAGGCACGTACTTCCAGCCAACGGCTTTCCGAGCTTCCCCGGGCCTATCAGATCATATGAGAACAGGGCGCTGCGAGGTGAGACTAGACTTAGGCTTATCCTGAGGCTAGTTGGTTAGGTCCGGCTTTCTCAATCTCCACATCGCGAGTGATCCCATGCCATGCCCATGCCCATGCCAGTCGAGACCCTGTCAGTGTCCATGGATCTGGGTGCTGGGTGCTCCGTACCGGGTTGTATGCATCAACAGATGGATAGAACCCTGCAGCCTGGAGCCGTTTCGTACATATTGCATCTCCGACCGAATTTTCCCCGTCAGTGAGCGAGTGAGTGAGTGAGTGTATGTTCGGCTCAGAAATTATACTTCTGTCACGTCGTAGCGCCAGTCCCCTTCAGGTCAAGCTCGAGTTTGTCGGCTCGCGGAAGGCTCGCTCCAGAAGCCGTGATCATTGCTGCAGCAGATCATTGACCCTACGTACTAACTAGTAAGAAGACTATACTACGAAGCATTAACTACAGCACTATTACGGCGTGCGCAGTCGATGCTAATTGCCGTGCCGCTTAGTTGTATCTTCGCGTAACGAGGGACTCCAATTGGCTGATTGGCTCGGCTGGTTCTTGGATGCCCTAACCCCCCAGAAGCCGCCTTGTGCTAGCCGAATGAGGAAGTAGGGTTTGGCGGACCCTGCATTTCCCCCAGTTACTGTTACTAGCGTGTATGTACCAATTCCGTACTGAAATATCGTGTAGAATAATACATGATGCTATAGCCATGCTGGCCTATATCTTCTCAAACCACTACAAACAATGGCAGGGATGTGTATAATCCGATTGCTTAATTGCGATTATTTCCTCGATAAAGTTCGTAATGACTCGTCGACACGACCCACAGCTTGATATCTGAAGATGATGCTGGGATACTAGCATACAGCATGGCAATGGATGCTCACATGGTATGTTCCTATTCCGGCGTCATCTCTGATCACTACCATAACTATACCTCTAGAACTGCCGCGGTCTGGAGCCCATAGTACTACATGCGTACTAATTCAAGTTTCTTGGGCGCTCGCTTCGCGCTGTCTTAGTTGCCTGCCTAAGCACTTTGGAGTCTGTACTAGTTCGCACGGCTGGGCGCTCGCGTTTGTCAAATCTTATGTTGTGGCGTCATGACTTTTAAGGCTAGAAGATAGATAGCTTAGAGACTCTGTATTTAATTTGTTGGTTGGATACGTATTTGGAATTGCCATTTACTACAGCTAAGTAGATCTTCGATCTTCTATTCTATGCTCAATTCAATGTCCATGACATGTGCTCCCTATCACAATGCATCTTGCCGCTCTTTCATGTCAATGAAAGCTTTGTTCAAAGTGACATCCTTCTATCTCCGCGCCCTGCTCTGTCTGGAGATCCACTTTCCCGTCATATACGTGGTATACGTGCTAACTAACAGCTTGGCGTCGGAGTACGTCGTGTCCACTGTCCGGCGTCCGGACCGCTGCCGTCCAATTGCGCAAACTGTACTCTAATTTACCTCGCCGCTCAATTAATATAGCGGAGGTATATGTAACTGTGGCATTTGAAATATTACGAAATATAGTCCTCGTTTTGATAGCGCAGGTATCGCTAGACTCTGTCTGCCTTGTCACTCTAGACCCACCTTCAAGCGCGCTTGAACTGGAACGCTAACGATTGGCCGGAAGAGCTTGCAGGAGATGCATTTCCGCGTCTAAAAAGGCCAATCACAGCCCTGTGATTTTCCCTGAAATTTGAACCAATAAGAAACAAGCTAAATGTCTCGGTTCGCCGGTTCGGGCGCTCCGCTTGTCTCCGCTCCCAATCTCCGCGGGTTAGCTCCGCGTAATTTACCCTTACGACGAAAAGGTTGTTACAAACAGTGCCACGTACCAGAGATATAAGCGAGAAACATACACGTGCTGAGTGTCGATCGTTGGCTGGCGTTGGCTTCCCCAGATACAAGACACCAACTCTAATCACTGACAACCCGTGTTTGCGCCCGGCTCTGCTCCATTTCTCTAACCGCCGTGCTAAATGACCGGGAAGCATCCGGAGGTGCGGAGAACCAACTTGACTAAGAGTGACGCGATAATAGTACTACGTAGTAGTAAGTAAGCTATCATAGAAATAGGGTAGAGAGATGAGTCGCCACATGATTCACTATATGTCGATCGTAGTTCTCATTCAGCCTTATACATGGGTAGCATATCTAAGATGACTAGCCCTGGCAATTTAGAGACTTGTGGCGAGGGTCACTTGCTCACTTTTTCTACTCGGTAATTACATAGCACATGGCTAGAACGTACTATAGTAGTAGTACCTTGAACCTTCTAATTCCAGGTTAGCTAGTCAAGCCTCTGATACCGTGATAGGTATACCGTTCGTGAGCGTCGGCACGATGTTGGGCCGGGGTGGTGACTTATGGTCAGGATTGCATGGGGCAGCATTCGGTACCCAATCAGTGCTAATCTGGTAGCGCCTCTTTCGAAGCTTGAGTTTGCTAGTTCTCGTCTAGATGCAGGGCCCGGGTTCTCATACTCCGTCGAAATGAATCGTCGATATACTTCCAGGTTCCAAGTTTACTACGCACGTAGTCGTGGTCGTTGTCGTATACGTCGTACATACGGCATACGTGACACTGACACTGCTGTCAAGAAAAAAAGAAACTAGGTGTCTGTCCACTGACCGTCCCATCATGCGGAGAGGGGAATAGACGCTGCCCTGTCGGGACGTCGAATGTATACATGCATGCATGATGCATACACACAACATATACATACATACATGTACATATGTATACCTACGTGGCTTGCGGCTGAGCGGTCTCAGAACAGTAGCAGTCCGTACCACGTTGTCTTCACCATAGAGTCTAGACACGGAGCTGAACCAGTACAAGAAGACGGGAAAGCATAAACCAACAGGATTGGTGGAATTGATTGGAGGGGGAGGGGAAGTGACACATTCGCATGCTCATACATATCAAAAATGACAAGTTTCAACGGCGCCAAAAAAGACGTAACACACTCTAGTCCCGCTTCGGCCTGTAGTGCATATCCATATCGCTAGTGGGTAAGGTCTCCACTGGTAAATTACAGCTACTGCTCTGTGTATTGAACATAATTACCGTATTTACAGCTTATGCGCGCTTCCAACCTGAATCCGAATCGGAAACTAGGCTGTTTCTGACTTGGTAGTATTGATACTTACTTTCATAGCAAGATAGTCTCTATCCTAGTGACCGACTTTCTCAACCATCGTGATCCAAATGTACAGCGAGTTCATCAGTCTGTGTGCCCGGATATAACGACAACTCTAAACCGTTCACCGTATTTTACCTCTTCTAGACCTACAAGACATGGCATGCTAACCTTGGAACAGGGCAGCACGGACAGACGTTGAGCAGGCGTGGAACGGCGGACCGAAAAAAGTCATGGTCGTGTCCGCGATTCGTCCATCTGAGATTTGCGAGATGTAGATTCGAGGTTCGTGTTGGGGGATATATACATCCCGACCAGTTGAGTTGCACGTTCTGGCGTGCGCCACATGGACTTATCGAATAAGCTTTCCCTCCCTTCCGCTTTAGGAAAAAGGAAGCCGAAACAGACTCGAGAAAAGGGGAAAATAGGAAGATGTTCATTATTTCCCCGATCATTTTTCTATCCAACCCATCTGTCAAGAAGGAAGACGGGAAAATGGCTCAGACCGCTGACTTGACCTGACTTGCGCCAGAATTTGGAGGTTTCTCACCGTTGATATCGAAAAATTGGGACTTAGACCGGGGGCAGACGTTTTCTGTCAGTGCATTGCATTGCATTGCATTTCCCGCGAATACTCCTGACTTTTTTCCGTGAGGGCGAAGGATATTTTTCCACCTTGGAAGATCCGATGTTGATGAGTTTCCGCTCTCAACGCTCTGAATAGTCAGACTATACATAGATTGCGCTTTTTTTGTGTCTTTTTGTTTCCCAATTAGATAGTATCATCTGAAACCGATATGTTACACCATTCTCTCCCTGATCTTCTTTCTTCTTTCTTGCATATAGGAGATAATCAGAGATAACCCTCTTTTTTGAATATAGGAGATCGGCTGAAAGAACATGAAGACTCAGGAGATCTTCAAATTTTTGAGCAACCTGTTCCTTGACTCATGTCCATCTCCATTCGAGTAGGATGATCGCCCGCCAAGATCTGAATTATCGCCGAACGGGGCAATCAACCATTGACTATTCCCATTCCATCCAATTACTGTCAAGAGAGTCAAGAGGAGATAACATCTACAAACTTACACGCCACGCGCACGCCACAACGAGTCTTGAAAAAAGGAGGAGGGGGGCAAAAGAGATATTCAAACTAGTAGTTATAAGTCTGCCGAGTCATGGAGCTTTGCCCCATTCCTTTCGAGGGGCGTCTGAGGGTCCCCGTTTTATCTTCGTTGAGGAACCTGTCAACAAAGTAGGTAGCGGGAAAATGCGAAAAGCAATATATCCGAGGCCGATCATTATCGTTTCTTTTCTCTTCCCCGACTCTCTACGTAGGTGCTGCCTGCATTGAGTAAGTAAATGATCAGAGTCAGTCAGTGTCCAAGTCGGGTCTTCCCGCCCGCGAGTCAGAATAGGTCGATCGATCGATCAATTACTAGATGGATAGCCTCTTCATAGTCATGAAATGTCATGCAGTGTCATGGCATCCACCTCTTGATGCTTATAATTCTTGATGTCCATCGCTCAAAAGGGCAAATGAAACACACCTATAGGAAGATTGGCTCGGAAACCGTTGGCTCTCCTCTACGCGCCCGACACGCTATCAAATTTGACAAGTGAGTGTCTCCCGTGACAATGTGGAGCGTGGATAGAGTAGACATGTTCATGCATCCTTGGATGTCTGTCTCCGCCTCCCAAATTTAGGATGTGTATGTATGTCACTCCGGAATTGGACATCACTTGAACCGTGCTTTCCTCAGGGGTTCAGTCAAATGACTTGAACTAGGCGATTCAACACAGAAGCATAGCATTTGCCATACCTGTAGCAGATCTGAAAGGAGAACAGTCAACTTGTTCGGGTTCTTTTTGTATAGAATATTAGCATACATCAAATAATATAGATTATATGAGAGACAGTTCCTAATTAGGCCTAATGCGGTATAGGTTGAAATAAAGTGTAACGGCCCCACAGGGATGTAGTATCCATTGGCCACATGGCTGGTCCGTTTTGTGTCGTGCGTACCTAGGGCGCGCACGCCGCCGTAACGATACGTATTCATGTATGTAATGTGACCCTGCATGGGCCAAGGATCGTCCTCAGGCACGGAGATTAAATCCCCTGGCAGCCTGGCAACGTGATTCGACTGCACATCCCCATATGTATACCTTTTTTCGCGATATCATTCTGTTTTCATATTATTTCTTCCAGTCGACTGTCCGACTGTCTTTACGGCATAGACTCTGTTTCCGCTCATATGACCAGGTGGTAATACGTAATAGTATCAGTATATGGTATGGTGCAGGGCCTGTGCTCATTCCTGTACCATACATGCCCTATACTGATACTATCCTCTGTGGATGAAGTTAAATGGCAGTTCACTACCTAGCCACTGACGTCCGGTCGCCGCTCCGGGATAAGCAAGTCATACTAAATTCTTGTACCAGGGAACGGTTCTCCCTCCTGCCTGAAACGGATCTCCGCGCCAAGCCGCGTGAAACTACCAGCAAATGCTATTATATTAAAAAGAAAGGCAAGCCGTGTTGTTTCGAATTCTTTGTATGTTTGGGCTATGTATAATCTAGGCATTGCTTGAGAATCATCACGAAGATCAATGGTAGTAACACGGACAAGGCATAAAAATAGCATCGCACAGTACCGTAGTATAGCATGGATAGTTCTTAACAGGCCAAGAAATGCCCCATGCAGTTAGTTAGTCGCACTTGTATCTCCCATCGCGGTAGCTGGCATCTATAACACTCGTTCTAACATATCTCTTGGCGCATCCCTCTTGCTAGGTACGCAACTCAGTCAGAGCCTAAGATTCTAGGGCATGCACGCCAAATGATCCTTGGCCCTCTGCTAAGTCGATCAATGTGGATCGCCCCTGACAAAAGTTCCGATTAGTTGAGGCATGTATATCCATGTATGTATGCTATTTGCTAGACTGCAGGTACATATATACGTGGTATGTATTAGACACGGCGGAAAAGAGAGGGGCGCAGCAGTGACTGGCAGGGCTAGCGGTATTAGGGCAGCTCGGAACAAACCGTGCACCAGTCGACAGACACCCTTGTAGAAGTAACCGCAGCACAGAGTAGTGGTGGTGGTGTAGTAGTAGTAGCACATCGTGCTCTTGTAGCTAACGACCAGCCACCATCCATGGATACTAGTATAGAGTTGTGCGACATGACACAGGGATCACCTTCTAGAAGGTTGCCAGGTGTCAAAAAAAACGTTCTATAGACTAGTTTTTGAGACCTTTCCTCTCAAAATAGTGACATTACTCGAGTTGCAGCAGTAGTCTTGCACTCTTTGGGAAGGCTGACTGGACAGACGCTGGGGAAATAATCCCTTTCCTTGCATTTTCCCGAGTTTTTCGGCCGGCGGATGATCTCCCAGGATGGGGCGCGCTCGAGGCTACGAGCAAGTCGGCTTCCCTATTTCCCCCGGCGAGCCACTAGAGGTACTGTATACTTACATGGCGGTACACGGGAAATACATGATTCATACTTCTCTGATCGGCCGTAAAATACCGTACGGACGAGTCATACCAGACAGCTAAAGTGATCGGAATCCGGGGCGCGCAAACTCTGTGCCTGGGATTGGCCCGCCTTAGCGCGTGCGACCCACTTAAGTATGGTATCCCGTATTGAAAAATACCAACTCATGCGTATTGCGCAATACCGGCGCAAGAGGGTTAGAACAGGTTCCTTTCCATTTGCAGCCATAGCCTGAGCCCTGAGCGCTTACTATAGTGGGTGATGTGATTGATAGTCTATCAAATGCTGCATATCCTATCAAATCCTCCCTCCCCCTTTTGATTGGTGCGGCAGATGCAGGAGGCTGAAGCACCAGAGGACGGCCAGAAAATAGAAAATAAAAGCAAAGCAAAGCAAAGCAAAGCGGAAAAAGAAAAAATACAAAAAAGACCAGTCTCCAAACACGGAACCGTGGTTGAAACGAAACGGTGGCCGGTCTCGATGGGGTCCCACTCTCCTCCTGCGCCGCACGGAGTGGTCCGTAACTTAGGTCCGTCTATGCTGTAAACTCCGCCTAAATTACTGTACTTTTGTTGCCAGAAAAATAAGTTAGGGAAATGATTTGATTTTTAATACTAAATCGCTGCGACTAACTCAAAACCAAATAGTGCGCGACTAGGCAGGCCCTGCGCCAGTCCCACATCGCATGCCTGCACACCAATGAGCCCAAAAGGCGC
This sequence comes from Talaromyces albobiverticillius, assembly GCA_023721895.2. NCBI lineage: Eukaryota > Fungi > Ascomycota > Eurotiomycetes > Eurotiales > Trichocomaceae > Talaromyces > Talaromyces albobiverticillius. The sequence continues at coordinate 5,041,464 of JAMBUR020000001.1, read as the reverse complement.
ATCATGATGGCAGATACTGGCCTTTTGCCCCAGAGCGGCTACCTTGTTGTGCCTAGCTTCTCGATTCTGTACTATGCGGCGTGCTCGTTAGCTAGTTAGTATATGTAGACGCCCAACAGCCACAAGTTAGTCGATTTAATCTCATTTAACTAGTCAACTAATTCACCTGTGTCTTGTCTTGCCCTGTCTGTTGTCTCGCACGACACTCCATCCGTCGTACTTACATACATCCCGCCGCCCCCTTCACATCCTGTCAATTCAATTGCCTGCCCCTTCTGTGTCTGTCTTTCTGCCTCCCAAGATAGAAACGGCACGATACAAGACCCAGAGCCAGGAGCTCTCCTGATACCGGTCCGACAAAGAGAGCTATATTAAGCTAAAAGCCGTGCCGTGCCGAATGTTTGACACTGGAGTTCGCAGTCTCAGCGACAAAGCCCAATGAAACGTGCCACATCCCATCTCCAAGCAACCAGCATTGGAAACAGCTGAGAGAACTCAATCCGGCCACATTCTGCTGCTCATTATTACCCCTTCCAGACGCAGTTTCAGCCTCCTGTGTCCATTCAGGCATTTTTTCTATTTTCTCTTGTTCGGTCTGGTCCCGCTTCCCCAGAACGGGCCACTTTTGGTAGGTCGGCCTCAGTCACGACACTAGTGCTTTCCCCCTCCACCCTCCTTCCTGCTTCATTCATCTCCCACGCTATAATACAAATACATCTCTCTTTCTCTTCTTTCAGCTGTCCCCCCTCCAGTTCCCCTCACTTTCTTTCTTATTCTTATCATCCTGACCATCTGTTAGCAACCTTTCATATCGTCAACACTCACCATCATCAACAAGAACAACAACAATCAACCACCGACCTGGGAGAGTCAGACAGAGACCGTCTCTCAGTTTCCTGGCTTTCGACTCAACAGTACCTAGGTGGTCTTTCTAGTGCACGTCGAAAACAAGAACAGCTCATATCCTCTTCTCTGTCTCGCGTCAACCATTGTCAATAACCTCAATCCCTTCCCTTTCAGTCCTGGCTCTATCGCATATCTGATCTAATCAGGTCCGGTCTCCTCCTGCCGGAGAGGTCCCTATCAAAGCTTGCGTCTGTTCTCATTTCTTTGTTGATTTCAAGTCGAGTTGAGTTGAAGAATTGGCTTCACCCAAGTAGAGATAGAGAGACATGATCGCTACCGCTACGTCAGCCTCCTCGCGTACCAGCGTTTGCTCAGATGATCATTTGAACGGACTGCCACTGCCACAGAGCCGGTCTGCTTTACTGTATCGACAGATCTCGATTGATTCGGTAGATCCAAATACCATGGCTGTCTCGTCGAGGATGTCCTCACTTCCTGTGAGCTAGCTGCCTCTCAATTCCCTTTTGCTGCGTTTAGGTGATTTGGCTAATGGCTCGTCATGACTAGACTTATATCGGATCGCCCTCTTTCGCATCCGATGCCGCCTCTCAGGCTCCTCTCCAGATTGACGATTCGGTAAGTGATGTAGGCTAGCACGACTACCCAAGAAAACAGACTCACAAACCTTTCTAGTCTCTGTACTCCGAGCCTGGCTCTCATGGCCTCTCGCCAGAAACTGGCATTTTGACCACACGCAGTGGCAATACTTTCCAGCTCCCGCCCCATGGATTGGGTGCTCGCAACACACCGACCAATAGAGTCAGAGTCTTGAAGGAGACGCGCGTGCGACGCCGTCCTAACTCCAAGGCCGCAAACACAAAGCCCGATAAAAATCCAAACCCAGTCATCACGGCACCCCTGAGCCAGTTGACCCAGCACATGCACCACATTCAGATTAAGGACATGGAAGCCTGGGTAAACCGAACGACTGATGTCCGTCGTAGAGAGGTTGCTCTGAAAAACGGCAAGATCGCAAGACCTATGAATTCGTTCATGCTCTACCGATCCGCTTACGCCGAGCGAACAAAGCAGTGGTGCTCACAGAACAATCACCAGGTGGTATCGCGCGTATCGGGCCAGAGCTGGCCCATGGAGCCGCAAGCGGTCAGAGAGAAGTACGAACTCCTTGCTTTGATCGAGAGAGACAATCACCAGAAAGCACACCCGGAGTACAAGTTTGCTCCAAACAAGACTCAGACGCCACCCCGCAAGAAGCGCCCCTTGGGAGATGAAGACAGCGACGCTGGTGAAGCTGGGTACCACATCCCTGCTAACGCGTCTCCGGTGCCTCATAAGATCATCAAACGCGCTAAAAGTGAATACAGCAGTCGAGAATCGACTCCTTTTGAGAACCAAGAGTCCATTTTGCCCGAGCCATATCATCACAACTCGTGGCCAGTGTCTGTTGGTCGCCATCTACCATCACGTCTAATGGCGGCCCCTGACCAACAGCAACACAATGCGTACTATTTGATGAACTCTCAGGGATTCCCGAACATGCTCAGATCATCTGATGATACGCATCACTCTGGTGGAAGACCTGGTGGTTTTGCCGTGAACGGCGCGTATAACACGTCGACTGGCCTGGCTGGTATTCCAGGCAGCATCCATCAAGAACTGCTGCGACCATATGGGAGCAACAACAGCAGTAACAGCAGTAGCGCCGCCACTACCACCGCGGCCAGCAGCAACAGTAACAACAATAACAACCATGGTAATGGTCATGTTGTTACCCGGATGGATGACAGCCATCTAGATCCACAACTATTGTCTTCGCACCAGGCTGGAATCGACATGCGCTCGTACAATAACGCCCATCTATCTAATTTGTGGCACCACGATCCCTATACGATCAACGGGCCCATGGGAACCCACGGCATGGGTTACAATTCATTGACTGCAGCCTATGGTGGCATGCAGCAGCTAGAGGAAGGTCAGTCTGCATGGCCTCAAGGCGAAGATGAAGGAATCGCTGTTCCCGAAGTTGGCAAAGACTTTGATCAATGGATTCATTCCCAGAATCACCATGCGGTATATGGTTCTCAATGAGCGAAGAGAAAAGAAAAGCTCTTTGCTTCTTTCACCTTTTTAGGATCAATTGACGACTGTCACGACTTGACTCGTACTCGGAGGTATTTTGGTTGTTGTTAGGTTATGCCTTGAAAAGAAAGGAAAAGATACCCTGGCTTGTTTGATGTGAGCATGGCCTCCATCTCCAATGCCACTAATATTGCTGGTGGTGCTGTCTCTCTGTTCGTTTCGTTTCATTTCATTTGATTTCCCTCTCTGTCTGCCTCTTTCATATCCTCTCTCGTGTTTCTGTTTTGCCATTTCAGGATCTTTTTCTCTCTTTGATCTTTTTTTAATCTTGTATTGCATCTATGAACCGGAGGTTTTCTGTCTTTTCCATTTGCGTTGGCGTGCATGTCCATTTCAAATGGATTGGGTCTGGGTTGGCAATCTGTTCGAAAAGTCATGGACACATTGAGCCGTCTGTAGACGTTAGCCTCGGGGCGATTTTTCTTTGATCTTGTATGTGTTTCTTTCTTTCTTTTCCCTTTTGGATGTATGTAAGTAATAGGTTCACAAATTGAGAGTGGATTTCATAAGTATGTGCATTATACGTAGCGAGTGCTGTACGTATGGGGGAGAAAGTAAGAGCGAGGGAAGTAGGCTTGAGGAGGCGGGCCTATATATGATGAAGTGTTCGTTTCAAGGTTTTTAGCCCCTGGAGTCCACTTGCACTGTGCACAAACTTCTTACGAACTAGTTGGTATACTGCATAGCCTGTAATTAACCATCGTGCAGTTTTGCCCTGAAGAATGCAAAGTAGAGCCGACTAATGCAAGCCTAGTCCGGAGTAGTAGTGAGGTGTTATCCCCGCCAGTAACTTAATACCGGCAGGCCAAGAAATTAGGACGTGCGGAGTACAACCACAACGCGTTTCTCCTCCTTCCTCTCACCCGACTCTATAGCACAGTCGATACTCCTTTTTTTTCTCTCTTAAATTATACTTTTATTCGTGTCACCTCTTCCAGTCGCAGGATGTACGGTGAATTAGGAAATAAATTGGTATGTCCTCAAACCTCGGAGAAAACAAGTTGACTAAGAGGGGGAAAAAACACACACAGGTCCAACACGCCAAACGCACCCAGTCCCTGGCATACCTACCCCCCTATCAAACCGAGATCGTGCGCTCGGTAGCTCGCGAAGTACGCGACCTCGACAAGGATGTCGCGCACCATCTAGCGCCGTTTGAAAACAGTTCGTCATCGTCATTCAATCCTTCCGCCCAACCGGCAATCGCGTGTGCGCTACTAGTCGATCATCTGTGTATGCGTCGCAATAAACGATGTCTCCTGGCTTATCATCGTGTGCGCGCGGAGAAATTAGAGGAGATGTGTTGGAAGGGGATTGATGTGTTGGAGCAACTTGCTCCTACTGCCGGCGCCGCTGGTAGCGAAACGCCTGCTGGCGGAGATGAGCAGAACAATGCAACTGGAAATACGACGACGACAACGACGTCGGGCCAGAACTCGTTAAGCCCCGAAGAAGAGGAATATTTTCGCTTGTATAGTGAAATGTTAGCGGCGTACAAGGGACAATGGACGGACATTGATTTAACGGGTAGCCTGGAGCCGCCCAAGGACTTGTTTATTGATGTGCGAGTGTTGAAGGATGCAGGCGAGATTCAGACTGAATATGGGTACGTTGTCTTCTCTTGATCGTTCTGCGAAACATTCAAAGCAACTAGGCTAACTTTTCTGTTCAATACAGGGCTATCAACCTCACCAAGAACAGTCAGTTCTACGTCCGGCAGGGAGATGTTGAGCGGTTGATTGCGCAGGGATATTTGCAGCGGTTGAGTTGAAGCATTATAGAGCCATGATGTGTGTTTATATATATGAGATACCCGGATACTGTCCAATATAGCCATGATTTATACGAAAATAATAATGAGATGCCTGAGGCGGCCACCAACCGACCAATCACGGGGCGGGGGAATAAGGTTCAACCGTCGTGCAGCTGCAATAAGCCGTTACATAAGCAGCAAGCAGCACGTTCTGCGGGCGTATAGCTTCGTATTTTGCACTTTTATCATTTATGTTGACTAGAATTATACAATTGACTCAATTGACCCGGTACAAGCACAGAAACCGTTACTAAGCGTAGTCAAACCTCGTACGTACAGCTTATCTATCGCGGTTACTCCTTCGGCGGGGCGGATCCATAACTAACTAACTAATTAGTAGCTCCTCCGTGCTTTCTCCGATCCTTCGTCCCTCGTGCTGTCTATCGTCTGCAACACTGGTCGCCTTGCCAGCCTCTCCTGCAATGGCCAGCTTCAAACTGCCAGCATGAATTTTGACAGCGTCCGATTCGGCCGCGGACGCAACAATTCCCGCGTGTCCAGAGACGACGACGAGGGAGCTGATAACATCATCCCCGAGCAAAATGACGCCGACTCTTCTGCTGAAGCTCTCCTCCCGCATTCGTCGACAATCACGGTCCAGCCCTCGAGCATTAGCTACGTGAAAACCCCGGCTCGCTCTTTTTACCACAGGGCTTTTCACGGGTCATTAGGTTCGACTTTCCCGTCCCGCAATTCCTTTCTCCATCTGTCTGTTTATCTCAATTTGTTTGCGGGGGTTATAAACTGACATTGGCCTTTTTGTTAGACCCCGCCCAGTATTCTTCGCAGGGCGTCCGTGAGCAGACTGCAGAGCTTGCTTCACTTGCTGTCTCTGATGCCGAGACTAGTCTGTCTGCTGCTTCTGCGCCGCCCTTGGCTCACAGTATTCCACCAGGCTTAGATATCTTCCGCCAGAGCCCCAGTCGACACAGGGCCAGCCATGGTGGTTGGGGGAACAACTCACGGCCAAGTGCAAGCGAACTTCAAATACCTGAGCTCGAGGCATCACCGATGTCTCCCCCGCCACTGTCCACTTCGAATCTAACAGCGATTCTACGCAGTTCACCGCCTAATGATACCGGAGATCAGGCAGAGACAAGCACTTCGGCTCACGAGTCTAGTAAATTAAGGGACGCCGAGCTTTTAGGCCAACCAGACGATGCAGAAGCAGAAGCAGAAGCAGAAGAAAGCCAATCAGATGAAGGGACGGCTCTTATCCACAAGAGGACACTATCCAAAAGTTTCGGCTATGGGACTGCAGCAGGAGACATAGAGAGTCAACCGCTGTATCTTTATGAAGGGAGGAAAGCTACTCTGCAGGATGCATACTCCAGGGCCAGAAAGTTTTTCTATATCACTACGCACCCGAAATCCTGGGACCGCCATGTCATATGGCAAGAAGGGGTTGTACGACCCGTCAGTCTTCTTCCTGCTGTCTTCCTAGGTCTGCTGCTCAATATTCTTGACGCACTGTCTTACGGCATGATTTTGTTTCCCCTGGGTGAAGCTGTGTTCTCCGACCTAGGGTCCGACGGCATATCGATGTTCTATATTAGCACCATCATCTCGCAATTGATTTTCTCATCTGGAGCATCAGTGTTCAAAGGCGGAATCGGCAGTGAAATGATTGAAGTTGTCCCCTTCTTCCATAAAATGGCTTTCATGATCCTCAACCGGGTCGGCGCAGACAACCCCAAATCCGTGCTCGCAACAACTATCCTATCATTCTCAATCAGCTCGGTGCTGACGGGCATCATCTTCTTTCTCATGGGCGTATTTAAACTCGGCTCGTTGATAGGATTCTTCCCTCGCCACATCCTAATTGGCTGTATTGGCGGTGTTGGGTGGTTCTTGGTGGCTACCGGAGTCGAAGTCTCTGCACGGTTGCCAGGGACGTTGGAGTACAATTTTGTGACGCTACAGCATCTATTGCAGCTTGATACCTTGTTTCTTTGGACGATACCCCTTGCTCTTGCTATCATTTTACTGGTTGTAAAACGCTTCGTGAAATCTAACTTTCTGGTGGGAGGATACTTCATATTGGTGGCTGCTCTGTTTTATGTTGTCAAACTCATTGCACGCATTGACATGTATACTTTGCGAGGGGGTGGTTGGGTATTTGAACCGCCAGCAGCGTCGAACCCATGGTGGCATTTCTATACACTTTACGGTAAGTTGCCCCATTCGTTAATAATGGCCTGGTGGATGCATTCTGATGGATTGTCGCAGACTTCAATGCCGTCGATTGGCCAGCTCTTGTTGATACAATTCCTGCTATGTTTGCGCTTACATTTTTCGGCGTTCTTCATGTCCCTATTAATGTCCCAGCGTTGGGAATTTCTACTGGGGAAGACAATATAAGCGTTGATCGCGAGCTGATTGCTCACGGGGTCACGAATACCTTATCTGGTGCCGTGGGCAGTATACAAGTGAGTATTTAGAAAAGCACTGTCGGGTATTTGAAGAAGCTAACTGGTGCAGAATTACCTTGTGTATACCAACAGTCTACTGTTTATTGGCAGTGGCGGCGACTCGAGACTTGCTGGAATTATGCTGGCCGCGGCAACTGCTGCAATCATGGTTGTTGGGCCGGTCATTATTGGCTACATCCCGATTCTTGTTGTCGGCGCGCTGATTTTCATGCTCGGTATAGAATTGATGGAAGAGGCCTTGGTTGACACATGGGGCAAGCTACACAGACTCGAGTATCTGACCGTCGTCATTATTGTAGTGACAATGGGGGCGTGGGATTTTGTCGTTGGAATTTTTGTTGGCATCATTCTTGCCTGTGTCAACTTTGTGGTACAAACGTCTCGCAAGTCAGCCATTCGGGCAACTTATTCTGGCGAATTCACGGCGTCGACAGTCCGACGACCTCCGATCCAGCAGCGGTTTTTGAAAAATGCTGGAAGACAAACACTGATCATCAAGCTTTCTGGGTTCTTGTTCTTCGGAACAATTGTCAAAGTTGAAGCTACAGCGCGAGCTCTCATCGATGACGAGGCATTCAGGAGACGACCAATTCGGTTCCTGGTTTTGGATTTTTCACGCGTGAATGGACTGGATTTCTCGGCCGCCGAGGCTCTTACACGGATCAACCGAGTTCTAGGAAAGAGGAACGTTCAGGTATTGGTTTCCGGGTTAGATGTCGAAGGCGAAGTAGGCAAAAGTCTGCAAAATGTAGGGCTGTTTGCGGATGAGAGTCTGGTTCAGATATTCGAGGACCTGAATTCGGCACTGGAATACTGCGAGAATGCATACCTAAAGGTATTTTACAGCCGCAAGGAAGCGCTTACAGAGCAGCGTCGACCTTCCAGAGAATATCTGGATGTTCCCGACAGCACGTTGACGACAAAGTCTCAGCAAACATCAATCTTGGATCCATATGGTCAATCACCGCGGCGCAACTACCTTCAGCAAGCGGCATTGCAAACACTTCGTCAAGACGAAGCAGCAACAAACACAGCGCAAAAATGGACGGCATACCGCCAGCCACTCCCACTCCTCCTCCAAACCTTCCAAGATCTCACAACGCATAAATCCGAAGACTTTTGGTTTCCAGCATGCGCTTATTTCCGACAGGAATTATACCAAAAGGACACCGTCCTCTATCGCGAAGGCGACGAACCGGAGATGTTCTATTTGCTCGAATCGGGCATGCTCCGTGCCGAATACGAGCTACCGCAGGGACGGTATTCAGAGCTTATTGTGGCGGGACGTCCCTGTGGAGAACTCCCCTTCTTTGGCGGCACGCGGCGCACAGCGACGGTCAAAGTTGATCAGGATTGTGTTGCGTGGTGTCTTGATCGGGACAAGTGGATGGAATTGAAGGCTGAGGAACCGGAGATTGCGCAGGAATTGTTGATGATTACATTGCAATTGACTGCGGAGAGGATGGATAGTATTACATCGTGAGTTTCTTGTTCTTCCTTCTTTGACTGTAATTGCGTTACTGACTGGTTTGATAGACACGTCCTTGCAATAGCCGGGTGAAGTTGTATGTGAGGATTAGACCATTTAATGTACTTTAATGTAACTACGCAATTTACTTGATTGATACGATATATGCCATCCAATGAACGAACAAATTTGACTACAATACCTTATGTTAGATATTCAGAGTTTTTGTCAAGGACAAATTTGACAAATCACATGTAATTATTATTATCAGTATACTAATAGTTATACTATACTGAACGGGCTAACTAGACCAAACGAGCGACGACAAGACAACAAAAGTTATTACTACTCACACTTCATCCCCTGCAACGGGGTCGGTCTGGTATCAAGGCGTAAAAACTCAACAGCAAAAAAGAAAAAATCGCAGCAAGTGGTATCAATCTAGCAGATGATGAGAACAATGCACAACGGGAGATACAAACGTTGAAATCATTTGCACTCGGGTATCGTTGCGAGACATGGTGTTGTTGTTTTTTTGTTCATTTTCTTCTTGTTTTCGGTGACAAAAGCAAAAGGGTAAAAAGAAAGTAAAGTAAGGAGAGGAAACATAGAACAAGATTTTTGAAAAAAAGTCAGAGAGAGAAAAATAGTGGGTATCGATCGTCATCTCGCCTGCATTCCAGCAGTCCTGTCAACAGGGCTGCACATTAATAATTTTTGCTCTTTAAAAAAGGTGATCAAAAGGTTTAAAAAAGACATTAGATTGCCATTCGTCAGGCTGCAGACATGCCAGAACGAGTGGCGAAATCGCCGTCCCACCATTTTTCAAACTCCACTACGCTCGTTCTGGCACTTCTCCTTCAGGCAGCGGCCTGGACAGGAGCAGCAGTTGGGGCGACGTTGACGGGCTCAGCAGCAACGGCGGTTTCCTCAGCGACGGGGGTCTCCTCGACAGGGGTGTCCTTGGCGATGGGCTCGGGCTTGTCTTCAGCCTCAGCGATGGTCTCAGCAGGAGCTGCCTCCTTCTTTTCTTCCTCAGACTTCACAGCCTTGCTGGGCTTGCGGAACAGGCCACTACCCTCGCTCTTGACCTTCTTGGTCAAGGTACCGAAGATAGAAGTGCGGCGCTTGTCCTTGGGCTCGGCGGTGGTCTCCTCCTTCTTCTCAGCAGTCTCATCAGCAGGAGTCTCAGAAGAGGAAGCAACAGCGGCTTCAGCAGCTGGGGCTTCAGTCACAGTTTCGGGCTCGATGGGCTTGGCAGCAGTCTCGTCAACAGGGTTGTCGAGTTGAGGAGCGGTGCTGGCAACAGGGGCAACCTCTTCCTCGGTCTTCTCCTTGCTGGGGCTGGTGACCTTGTTGAAGAAGTTACCGAAGATGGAAGCACGCTTAGACTTAGTGGCGGACTTGGGCTCTTCCGTCTTCTCCTCGGCAGGGCTCTCAGCTGGGGTCTCAGCAGCAGCAGGGGCAGCCTCTTCAGCAGCAGGCTCAGCGGGAGTCTCGGTGGTCTCAGCAGCTTCGGCAGCAGGGGCGGCCTCCTCGGTGGCAGCAGCAGCTTCAGTGGTAGCCGGAGTCTCTTCCTTCGCCTCCTCCTTTTCCTTCTTGCCGCCCAGCAAGGTTCCGAAGATGGAGGCACGCTTGCGAGACTGGGAGCGGCTCTTCTTTTCTTCCTTCTTGTCCTCGGCAGCGGCCTCGCCCTCCTTGGCTTCCTTCTCAGGAGCGGCAGCAGCCTTGACAGCGGTAGCAATGCCAGCAGGCTTGGTGATCTTCTCGAGCTCAGCCTTGTAGCCTTCGCTCTCGGTGATGGTGTCCTTCTCAGCCGCGGCCTCGGTGGACTTGGCAGTCAAAGCGACGAACCAGCTGTCGCGCTCAGCAGCATTGGCGGCCTGGAAGACATGCTTTTGTCCGTTGGTCTTCAAGGAGAATTCGTTGGAGCCTTCCTTGTTGATGTCGCTGACATCAGCCTGTTCAATTTGTTAGTATGAACAATTATTTCCACGTGTAGATATTCATCCGACATACCAGAGCGAAGATACCAGCAGGAGTAGCCTTGTCCTCGGCACGCTTGGTCAAGAAAAGAAGACCCTTGCCGGTCTGGGTAGCCCAAGCGGCGGTGCGCTGAGCAGAGGCGGCGCTCTTCTCGGAGGCGAGGTAGCTGTGCAAGTTCTTAGCCTCGACAGCATCATCGGAAAAGTAGAAGAAGCGCTTGGTGAATCGGAGGCTCCTGTTGAACAAGCACGTCCCTGTTAGCGATCAATCCATCCGAGCTTCTAGGTTGGCGTTCACACTCACTTGACGAGACCATGTCCCTTGTAGCCAAGAGTACCTTCGGTTGCGGGAGTAACTTCCTCTTCCTTAGTCTCCTCCTTGGGAGCTTCAGCAGCAGCTTCAGTGGTCTCAGCAGCAGGGGCGGCCTCAGTAGCTTCGGTGGTGGCCTCGGCAGCTGGGGCTTCAGCAGCAGCCTCGGTGGCAGGAGCAGTCTCAGCAACAACGGGTTCGGCCGCAGGAGCAGCAACTGGGGTCTCCTCGACAGGCTTTGCGTCGGTAGCAGACATGTTGACGATTATTAAAGCGTGTAGATTAGAATAATAACAACGAGTTGTGATGTGTTGATCAGAGATCGGGTGAATGGGTTGAAAGAAAGAGAGGAGTTCGTTTCACAAAAGATCAGAAAGCAACACTGAGCTCGCTAGCGAGAACAGGGGGGTATCACTTTTAAAATTTAGGGGGGGTATCTGGGAAAGGGGTATCTCAACGAATCGAAAACACAAAGAGACGCGGAAGCAATAGCTATCGAGCGACTCTAAGGGGGGTATCACAATTAAAAAGAAGCCGGTGGCTCTTGGGGGGGAAGAAGCTGCAGTGAAGTAGAGGTGATTAGAAGCTTTGCAGGTGAGGGAGGGAAAGAGGGAAAGAAGAGGGAAGAAGAAGAAGGAGGGAAGGGGACAAGAAAAAGAGTATAGGCAGCCGCCCAAAGGGGCCTAGTGCAGGGAAGGTTTGAGGTAGGGAGAGGGAAGACTAGACTAGCCCCGTTGGGCTGTAATGTGGTATGGTACTGTCACGGCGCTTGCCTTGGAGGCAGCCGACTGGCCTCGGACAGGCCTGCGACAGCCTAGCAGGAGCAATACGCAATACGTCCCTCTGTATGGAGTTGCCCGACACAGCTTAGTTCGCTGGCGATCGTCTTGTCTGGCCGCTGGCAAGCTGGTTAGCCTAAGCCCTTAGGCAGAGAGAGCTCTCCACCAGGCCCACCACTTAGTCTCCTTTTTTTTTTTCTGTTGTTTTGATTTTTTTTTTCTCTGCCCTTTTTCTCCTTTTGTCAGCGCTGTCACTTGACGGGCTGTATAAACAGGGATTAATATCTACATCTTCATCTATATTTATGATCATATGTATATCTATTTCTTTAAATAGATGAACAGACGAATAGGTATGCAGAGCACGTAGCAAGCATACAATCAGGTGACGCAGCTGGGACGGACGGCTCACGAGCCTCCAAGGTTAAGTTCCTTATGTAACGGTATTACCGCCCGTACGGTGGGTGCGTATTGGTACACCATCAACAAACGACAGCCCTCGCTCGACGAAGGATTCTTCAAGTCTCCATTCTCATACAGGTCAATCATAATGTACCCCATATACACTACACTCCACACGTGCATTCTTTTTCTGCAGTGCCCAGCGTTGAGTCTTCTACAGAGCAAACATTCTGCAGGCAGACAACAGCAGCAGCAACAAATTCAGCGCGTTTGTGACGGTAAGGATTGCCTAGCGCCAAAGCCAAAACAGCATCTGCCGTGTGGGCCACCCAACAAGCCATGGTACAACTGTCCCACTATACAGACTGACTATAGACTATAACACGCTCCTAGATTTGCTAGGCAGTGGCCAGTGGCACACAGAAAAAAAAAACTGGGAAATGGTATCATGACTTGAAACTTTTTCACGTCTGCTTACGCAATGATTGCTGGTTGTGACGATTTCCTCGCAAATCCGACAGGGGATGCCGTTATCTGGTTTGCTTTGCTTTGCTTGCATGAAGGATTCACATCACATGTCCATGTCCCCTCCTCGAGATAACAGAATTAGACAAACAAAGCAAGAGGGCGCATGCCGTTAGTCGGCCTGTTTGATTTTCTGCATATCATTTTTCTTTCCTTTCCTTTCCTTTCTCTTCTTTCGGCTTGGCTACTATTACTACTAGCACTGCTAGGTTATTAGTACGGAGTGCCCCTCTGACTCCGTATTCCGAAATCAAGAAGATTAAATTCCGAGGCTTTTCTGGGCTTTTTGGGGAGGGGACAAAAATACAGCCAGGCTAGATCAATGATCAGCAATGAAAATTTTCAGACATGTCGTATCAGACCACGCCGGTGCTACCGCTCTGATGCGCGCATGACCGTTAAGTCATTGAATAGATCACACTGCAGTCTGGACCGGGACGAATCCCGGCATTTGAGTCTTAGCATGGCGTGATATGGATGCTGTTCCCAAGTTCAACTCCCTATCAGATGGATGAAGTCAGAGCAGTAATTTTAGACTAAGCATAGGTAATTTACCCGTACGCACTAGGAGTAATAAGGATTGATTACAGCCTGGTCTTCGTTCCGATTTGCCTGCCTGCCTCCCAACTAGGTAGCTAGGGCTGCTAGGCAAGTCTAACGTAACCTAGAATCCTGATGACGAGCTCCACTTAACCTGCTGCTTTTTTTTGGAATTTGTGGTTGTTTTGGTGCCACTGCCAAAACGGAAATGGTAGGCCGGCGGTAAGCCGTCTCACCCGACGCTTCTCCCACCTGAGGGAATGGTTCACATGCACCCGTGGGCCATAGCTAGGTAGAGGCCGTAGCCCTAAACCGGCTCCGCTCATAGCCTCATACGTATACAGCATGTTCTTATGGCTATCACTTAAGTTTACGCTAAAGCATTACATACGCAGTATGAGTATGCCTGTTGCAGGCCTGTATCGCAGCATGGTTTCATCCATGATCGTATGATGATTCACTGGCCGTCGATCATCGTGTTTATCCATGAAACGAGGACGGTACTCGGCACTGTTTTACTGTACTTTTCAGGTTGAGCACGGAGAATAAATGAGAATAGGGGATAGGCCCACTGAATAGTTGGTGGTCTGTGTGCGTCCTACACCGCGCGGTTACGCTCCACCGCTGACCATGCTCCGTATTCAGCATGTCTACCACAGTACCACTTGGCACTCAGCACGGAGCCAGTAGAGCCCCCTGTAATCTATCCCAGGTTGACCATCCTCCGGAGTCGGTACGGAGTACAGAGTAGATTAGATGGTACGATAGTCACGGAGAGGGCATGGAATCAAAGGATAGGATGAAAGGAGCTTCATTCGTTGCCTGAGGTGTCCAATCCTGGCCATTCATGCCGCAGCTATGGCGTTCACGGTTAAGATTGGCTGACACGATAATCATGAAAAAACGTCAACTTGAAACAAAAATGAAAACACGGACTTTGAACCATCCATAATAAAAGGTTCATTGGTTAAGCTTCGCAATTTGCACTGTTTCAGTGTAGACCTCAATCACATGGGGGCCATGGCACATTGTTTCAGCCATCTTGAGCGGGCTATTGGTACACGTATGGCCTTGATACGCACCACGGCCACGTCGGCCAGACTCTTCGTCGCATCTATATTACGTACAATATTTTATAGATTCGAAGGCTTCATTCGTGGGACATCTTGAAGTCCCTATGGAGGTCATCTATATTAATTCAATGCAAATTAAACAAGATGATGCCCCATGGACTAATCAGCGAGATGAACGAATATCAAACAACCAAAGAACCATCTACTTACTCTTACTTCATACCCAGGGAGAAACATGTTTTCAACCATGAATTATACCACTCTCGAATCTATTTACGGTCTACTTGGAACGGCCGTCAGCTGTCACCTAAACCCTAATTGCCTGAATACAAACCTTATTGACCTGTCACTGCTGCCTAGATGAAACAAAAGGGAGGTTCACTTCCCTGGTTTCAAATATCTCACGTCAAAGTTCTTCCCTACCGGTACCTGCTCATGCTCGCCTCGATAGGTTTGAAGGTATCGAACCCGATTTTGAAGTGCTGGTCTAAGGAAGACTGGAAGAGTAAATAACACACTATCAATTCGTTCACCTGGGTAGATTACGAGAACTATGTCAAGGAAAGCCTGGCGGTGTGTCTCTGGTAACTTGTCTGCTAGAAAATGCAGCTTACAGTTAGAAGATATTCCATCTGGCCAAAAAATTGTGCTAGCAGCCCTTGAGAGAAACGGACAATAGAGATTTGTTGGACCACGGTGACGACAGTGATAGGGACAATGCTGATGTGCACACATGGTCCAGTTCCAATTAGTTACACTCTCTAGGCTTCTTGGGTTTACTATGGTCGAATAATGATAAAATGGTGTGCTTAGAAGAGAAAGAATCGAGGTCATCAGCTTTCTTGGGTCCGTTATTGGCAGTTCATGAGACTGGGATTAGGGTTTGGTCCTGCCTGAGGCCTCTAGGCAGATAGATTCAAGGCGTCTAAATTCCCTGGACTTCATCACTTAACAAGGATGCAGGCATCGAGCGGTGATTCTAGGCCTAGGCATTCAATATTCAACATCAAACAGTTAAACCAGTCCAACGGGTTGAATGTCGCCAAAATCATCTGAAGAAACTGCCAATTTCATATGCAGGCAGCCCTAACCGTATCCCTCCTAGCGCGGGGCCGCGAGGGACTTCTCCGGGTAGCTGGCATGAAAAGGGAAAAGGATTGCGACTTAGGGGACATTCCAGTGGTGGCTATGCTAGAGGCATTAATTACGATGAAACTGGCCGGTTGATCAATGTCCAGTGTCGAGTATGCGGGGTCTGCTATTCAGTATGTACTTTCTCTGCACTTGGGACAATTTCTAGTAAACAGAAAAAAAAAAGATCTAAAGACAAGTCGGCACCGTCGGCTTCGATGTGAGAATTTTTGTCGGGAGAATTTTTGGTGGGGTACTTGGCCGCAGTCTCGAAGCCGTGGAGAAATTATCCCGTGCACGCGGATCCACCGCGTTAACTTTTGCTGTTGGCCCGGGTGAAGTGAACACGACGTAGTACGTACGCTCTGCTGCTGTGAGTCATCTAAATTCTTCGTATAAACAAAAAATGTAATGGACTTGATTCGCCAATGGCTGCGGTTACCCAGTACGGAAGGTGCCACCCCGGGGGGTTGCAAGGGACGAACTTCGAGAGGCAGTCGCGTCGCAGGGCGTGCCTCTCAACGCGAGGGAAGGTGCGGCTCAGCCACCGGCCAATCAGCAGCCTGGCATGGCCGTGACTCACACTTTTTGGGTCCACATGGTGCGCTGACTAGTTCCAGACTGGCCTAGCCCATGCGTGTTCTCGCTCCCATTGGCCAGCACGGCCCCTCGCAAGGCTTGTCTGCGGCTTGGCCGGCCACCTGCTGTGCTGCCCTCGCTTACGGACCTGCCTTAAGACTGCCTGACTCCCCCCAGCGTTGGTGCCTGGCTTCTCCTTTCCTTCTTCTTCTCTTCTCATCATCCCCACAAACCATACTCAATCATCAATTATCATCATTCAGAAAATACACAGAAAAGACTCATCTCTCACTATGGCGGCTTTTTAAGTGATTTATCACTTCCAACCCTCTGTCTCTTAACCAAGTGACAGACAACACCATCCCTCCTTCACGGAACCCCGTTGTCAATCTCCCCTCAACCATTACCCAACTTCCAGAGTCTTCCCTTTTTGGGTCTCTGAACTTCTGCAGCGCTTCGCGTAGCCCAAGTTCTCTTTCCACCTTCACGATTTCTTCGTCCGACGTCACGTCGTTCACCACGGATAACCAACAGCAAGCATGGCTTCCCAATCCCCCTCCACAGCAGCCTTTGGCGCAGTATTCGAATTCGATCGCGAACAACAACAAGAACAATTTACAGCAGCATCAGGACTTTGTGCTCTATCCGCAAAAGCCAGCCTCTCACCCGCAAGCCAATTCCTGGGAAGAGCCTTTGCCAGCACCTCGGAGTGCCAGCCTTAATCAAAATCTCGTGCAGAACCAGTCTCTGGTCAACCGCCGACACACAGTTCAGTACAGTAGTGTCAACGTACACCAGCAGCAGCAACATACCAAGTCCGTTCAGCAGCCAGTGAACAGATTGTTCGCACAATCTACCGGCTCATTGTTTCCGTCTAGTTCTCATCGGTACAGTCCATCGGGCCAGAAGCGCCTCGCTCAACGTCTCTACGCCGCTTCTTTGCCTTCGAATTCTCCGCTCGCAAACCGTCCACCGGTTCCTTTGTTTAACAGCACACAAAATACCCCTAATTGTCAAAAACACCAAAACCAGCAACGTATACAGCAACATCGCAGAGTCATGTCTTCGTCCAATATCGCTCATGGTGAATACACAGCCCGTCCTTGTTACCCCGCATTGACTTTCTTTGAGTCAATCTCCTTGTCTGACGCTAACTCTTTTGCTTCACCCGTTCCAGACTTTCCGCTAGATCTTTTTGATCTACCTACCCAGAGTCCTTTGCTAGACGATTTCACTTCGCCTCTCTCATCCATGATGGCCTCCCCGCTAGCCGACGACTTTGGCTACATGACCACTTCCTCTGCGACTGTGCCTCCGGGCACAGTTTCGCCAAAGGATTTGATGTCTGGGCCTCCGTCTTCCTTTTCCACAGAACTCGGCACTCCCCAGTCAACCTTTGACTCTCCCGCTGACCTGGCATTCAGCCACTTCACGTCACCCGTGTATGTGGCCGACCACGATCTTCCGGCCGATCACAATGACTGGACTTCGCTCTTCCCGGATAGTCAAGTCATGCCCGGTGACGATTTCGCCATGACAATGCCAAATCTGCCACAACAGAAGAACACTAACCCTGTTCCTTCTGTGATGGCTGCTTCGGCTGCGTCTCCGACATCTTCCGAGGATATGTCACCGCAACCTTCTTACTCCGGTGATGTGCCTTCTCACAAGTCAAAAAGCAAGCGCGATCTTCGCGATCTCAAGTTTGATCCTGCTGACCCGGTGGCCGTCAAGCGTGCTCGCAACACCATGGCCGCTCGCAAGTCCCGTCAGCGTAAGGTTCAGAAGCAGGAAATGATGGAGGACCGCATCAGGGAACTTGAGATGATGTTGGCCAAGTCTAAGGAAGAAACCGAGTTCTGGAAGCAGAGGGCTGGTGGCTCAAATCAGTGAACGTCTTGATTACAGCCGACTATCTTTTTTTTTTGAATCGTGTTTTCCCTGCATGTTGTGTGCATGTTATTTCTTTGCCTTTGTATTTTGTGCTTGTTATACCAATGGACCGGCAGCAACTAGCTGCCGCGGTGGTGGGGGGCAGGGTCTTGCCTCACACCTTGGAGTAGCAGTTGGACTTCCAATCTGACGATGACGCTCCAAAAGACAAAAGTGTGATTTTTTCTTTTCTTGTTTGCTATATATCATGTGTTATTCTTGGCATTTTACGCATGCTTTTGATGACACTTTGGCGAGTGTCGCCTTCTGGAACCCGCCCCAGATTGACTTATATAACTTTGGTTCCTTGACTTTTGAGTGTACAACTTTTTTCTTCAGTTTTGTTCAATCTGCGCCGGTTCTGATGTCTCCTTGCTTTTGCATATGGCTTGGATTGACTCGTGGCCAGATCTGTTAGTATTTTATTACTGTTTTATTATTAGCTAGCTAATATTATATGTTTCCATTTGGAATATCGCTTCGTTCGTAATCGCTGTGTATACCGCTGTAGACTATTACCACGAGTTCACCCGGGTAAATGACAAATAGGATCAAATCTAGATCATGCCTTGTCGTCCGAACTGGACCCTGCCGGCAAATACAAGAAATATTAAGCAATCTCCATTTTCGTCTGTTGGTCCAATTCCCGATTTCGGGCTTCGATATCACTAGGCCGGATTTAGGGCTATGTAGCGAGGCAGCTCTTTCTCTTAATGTCTAGATTTGATTAATTGGAAGTATCTGGAGATCGTTATACGTATACCTATGTTCATACGAAGCCTAGATTCCAGTTGTGAGTCATAGGTATCTTAATGTTATCTTTGGGCACACTCTACTCTAACCTACGGTATCGACAGTACGGATTCTATACAAACGATCCCCCAAACTATGCAAATATTCTAAATGGAAGCAAAAAAGAAACAGAAACAAATGTCGACAACAGTAAAAATCATAGACAGACCATGGTCCCACCCGGATAGCGAGTACCTTCGCAACCTGCAACGCGCAGAAATCGAGGCTGTATATGGTCGACCAGATAGCGAGCCCGGAACCCCGCCGTCAGCAGACGACATTTCGGTTCTTGTGGTTGCGTATATTTCTTCTCCATTCTCCTCCCCCCCTGGGGACAATGGAGATGAGGGTGGAATGATACCAATTGCATGCGGCGCTCTTCGCGTCTTGCCCCCTGACTTGTTGGAGGAGGGGGAGGAGGAAGAAAAAGAAGACGTGGCGGTGGCAGCAGAAGTGAAACGCATGTATGTCGACCCCGACTACCGCGGGAAACCCTGGTTTGCAGCCAAAAATGTGCTTGTAACACTAGAAGAAAGAGCAAAAGAGAATGGCTGGATGAAGGTTGTGCTTGAAACAGGGAGGTTGCAGACTGCCGCAATACGGTTTTATGAGCGGGAGGGATATCAGCGGATTCCGAGCTTTGGGGCTTATGTTGGTGTGGAGAATTCCTTTTGTTATGGGAAGAATTTGACACGGCTTGCTTAACTAGTTATGTGAAACTGGCGGAAGTGTCAAACGGGGTTGTGTCCTTTGTTTATGATGATGCTATTCCCGTTTCCGCGGCGTTGATATATTCCCTCTTTTACAAGGATGCCCGTTTCAAGGAGAAAGAACAAGGAAGAGAGGGACAAAGATGTCGTAATATGTTACAATACGGAGGCCGAACAGGCGCCGGGTGATCGCTGACACAGGGGAAGTCTTTGAACCTCTAGAAGTATTCATATCCATTACGGTACATGGAGAAGCACAAAGCTATGCGCAGATACGAAACTGGCAGCAGTCAAGGCCAAGTGTTCTCGGGTTAACTACCCTCTAGAAATTGATTGCTTACACACTACCTAGACCCGTTCGGTATATCTAGCTCAGATTTGCCTTCAACAGATCATTGAGTCTTTCTTTCATATGGTATTTCCATCTTGCCATCAATTCCGCCTACTTCCTCTCTTGTCTTCCCTTGCCCATTTCCTCTCTCACAAGCATGCATCAATCCATAACTTCTCGGCCACAATGAGAACAAGTATGTGCACACTACACGTCAAAAGCCACTGGAGTAACCCCGTGTCAAATTTGCGTCCATATTCGCTCCACGGTCGTAGTGCATAACATGAACAATCGCGTCAGACACGGTATGTTGAGTGTAGATGCCTTGCTCTAGAATTGTGGATAGAAAGAGAGGATAGAAATATGCGTAGAAAAAAGAAAACGGAAGAAGAGTCGAGAGAATGCAATAGGAAATAGATAGCATCGACAGAAATCGAGACTCTCATAAGTATCTGTTTCTCTGGTTGTCATCACCGCTAGGTGAGTCCATTTTGTTATTGTTCCACATCTGAATGAATGGATGGATGGATCGTATATACTATTTTTGATTGAAGAAAGAGTCGTCAGAATGGATGCATATCTAAATGGTCTGGGTCCCCTTGCTCTTGCCACTCTCCATCTTGGCAGTCCTCGACCCAAATTGTATGGCCCGTTTCTTCTCCTGTGCCGTTTGGACCATGCCTAATTTCAGCGCGAGAAGGCGGAGGGCTTTCTTCTCGGAGTCAAGGGTTCCCGCAATAGGATCTAGCTCGTTGCTCTCGTTCGCTTCAACTTGTGCTTTCAATGTACCAAAGCCGCATCGCTCCCAGACGGGTGTCTGCGTCGCCCATGAGACGAACTCCTCGTCAAGAAATGGGAAACGCGCCTCACGTCCCCAGTTGGATATCACACGGTCATCGCGTCCCAGGTTTCGTTTACCGAGGCGACCGACGTCGAGATCAATCTCGTCAATGAGACCTTGGAATCCTTGGCGAGAAAATGCTATGCCGTGACGCCCGTAGCCAGCAAAGAGCTCGTCTGCGCCTAGACCAGAGAGTAGTACACGGGCGGTCGTGGTGTACGTTGTAGTAGCATCAATGTCGTCATTCTTAGCTACCGTGCCTACCCCTCGAGATGCAAAGTATAGCGCACAGGCGATAGAAAGATCCATCTCAGTGTTGTGTGGTCGCATCAATTGTATAACTTCATCTCGATGTGCTGTAAACTCTTGAAACGGCACGTCGACAGCAACGAATCGCCACGTGCGGCCTGGGCAAACTCTTCGTAGTTCAGCGTATCCAGCTCGACCAGTTATACGGTCAGGGCAGCTTTCGTAGATTGAGACGACTTGTTCTCCATTCTTGCTCTTTGCCTTTAGGGCCGCCGCAACACGAGGGTTTTCGAACGCGACATTGATCAAATCAATAGCTTCCTCTTTTGGTAGAATATCATGGGTAAGTCTGGCAAGTAGTGTGCAGTCCAAACCGCCAGAAAATAGTATGCCAATCTTTGCATCGACCCCAGACGATCCTAGTAATCCAAGCTGCGGTATATTTCGAACGCGGGTTTCTACCGATCGACGGAGCTCGGCTTCCAGTTGCTGAACACAGACAGAAGACAAAGTAAGAGGCGGTGGATCCGTGCTGGGCAGCGTTCGATTCATAGGAGAGACCGGGTTCCTCAGTAAAGGGCCATCCATTCGTTTATGTGACCATGGAACTACTTCCACTTGATACGAAATCCTGTGCGAGCCATCAGGTGTATCTTTCAATAGCGAGATGGGCGTCAGGTCGATCATATGAAGTCCATCAGTCTCGACTTCCTCGAAGGAAGCAGAGGGTGATCCATCGCAAACACTACATATCTTGAGATTTCCAAACTCGTCTTGACCATGAAGTAACGATCTCCTCCCAAGGCAATCGCGACTGAAGAAAAGCTTGCGATGGAAGCCATCGTAGAATACGAAGGAAAACGGACCTGTGATGTTGCTAATGATGTCTGTTAGTCTAGAGATGGTGTCATCGACACTATTTGCTTCCGATTCACCGGCATCAGGGGAATATCGAGAAGCTTCAATAAATTTTTGAAAGACAATTTCCGTGTCATTTCCCCTAACAGCCTCGCCGCAGACTTTCCATGCTTCGCCGTTCCAGCAAAGAACTGACTGGCTATCGGCGTCCACGAGTGGCTGGCTGGTAACGTGGTCTCCTCGTAGTGCGAGTACCGTCGAAATGAACGTCAGATATATCGTCGATACTTCAGGGTGACTGCCGCATTCCAGCTTCACCAGGTGAGTGCGGGAGTTATCAGGTCCTCGGTTTCGTAGCCATGTCGCGGTCTTCTCTTGAGGCAGCACATGCTCGGAGGCACTCAAAGAGAAGAAGATGCCGCACATAACAGCTCGAATCGCTGATCAGCATCCCGAGCAGAGAAAAAAAGCAACCAACAACTTTTTGGGTTTGGGGAAGGAGACAGGCGGTATATTCCGGCAGAATGATAAGAGGCAGCAGATTGCGGCCTGGGTTGGTTGGCTGAAGATGATAAGTGCCTGTTCAGTATTTACCAAGAAGTTATATCCCCAAAGGAAATTCTCCCCTTATGCTGAGGCATTGTCACCTTGATTTTCTGCGGCCCCGCCACTTCAGAGCAAAACAGAATGCTGTGCCTTCTCGCTTGAACTAGATTGCGGATATTCCAGGAGTGATCTGAACGCGGGGGAGCTTCATGTCCGCTTCAAATAATCCCGTGTCCTCGACGTCGGATGAGGACGCCAACGCCAAAGGCAAACAACATGAAAATTACCAGAATTCAATAGCGGCAACGTTACAAAGTACCAACCCTCAAACCACAGGCAACATGGGCACAGAACAAGACGAGGCTGGCCGCCCAGAGCTTGTACACGTTGATCCATCTCCTATAGACGATTCGACGATCGAAAACGGTACAAACGATGACCATGTTAACACACAACAGCTACAAGAGCTCTCGTTATCACCAAAGAAGCCCGAAAATCTCAGTTTTCAGACGCAAGCCGACGCACCACCTCCACCCCCACAGAAGGACGAAGTATACATCGATCCTACCCCTAAGACACCTCAAGCCCCTCGTTCTCCACTGAGGTTACCCGCCGAGTATACCGAGAAGGAGCTTCCTAATGTGCCTCCGGAAGATCACAAGGAACAAACCGACGTCAACAGCCATGGCGATGATGACGGAGTCGACGGCGACGGTGATAATCAGTCAGAGATTCAAAGTATAATGGAGCAGTTCTCAAGTGACACAGAGGGACCCAAAGAGACGGACATTATGTCTCCACGTCTAGAACTTGCGGAGCACTTCATGGGCCAACAGAGCCAATTTTCGGCACGGAGGGCGAGTCTTGAGCTGCCGCCGAAGAGTCTCAGTAACCTCACATCACCCTCTGGATCGTCTTCTTTACCACCCCCTATTGTCGTGCCTAATTCAGGCCAGAATTCCGGAACCGACGTTCCCGGCACTCCTCAATCGACATCCTCGAGAACAGGACTGCCACCCCCTGAACCAGAGCTTGATCAGCCGTTTGATTTCCACCGTTTCCTTGAGCAGCTGCGCCACCGCACTGCCGATCCAGTTGCCAAGTTTCTCCGCTCATTCTTGACGGAATTCGGCAAGAAGCAGTGGCTAGTGCATGAGCAGGTCAAGATCATTAGCGATTTCCTAGCATTCATAACGAACAAGATGGCGCAGTGTGAGGTCTGGAGGCATGTTTCGGATGCAGAGTTTGATAATGCAAAGGAAGGGATGGAAAAGCTGGTCATGAATAGGTTATACAGTCAGACCTTTTCTCCTGCAATCCCTCCTCCTCCCTCTGTTCCGCGAAGTGCTAGTAGGAGCAAACGAAGAGAGATGGAAAGGATTCATGGGCCCGGCAGACGTGGCCAGCATCAGGAGGATGTTGAGCGCGACGAAATTCTGGCCCAAAAAATCCGGATATATAGCTGGATACGGCCGGAGCATTTAGATATACCATCACTTGGCAACAATGGGCGTCGTTTCATTAGTCTTGCACAACAAGGTACGTCTTTATTACAAATCGTAGCAGAATTAGCTGAAGTTAAAGGCTAACCAAAATATGTAGAGCTGGGAAAGATCAAAAACTATAGAGCTCCAAGAGACAAAGTCATATGCATTCTTAATTGTTGCAAGGTTATATTTGGTACGTGTGGTTCCTACTACTGCAACCAGACTGTACCGTTTACTTATGTTTATCTAGGGCTGTTGAAACACTCGAAGAATCCTGATACGTCGGCGGATGCATTTGTTCCCATCCTGATTTACGTTGTTTTAAAAGCGAACCCCGAGCATTTAGTTTCTAATGTGCAGTACATTTTGCGTTTCCGCAACCAAGATAAACTGGGAGGAGAGGCCGGTTACTATCTCTCTTCTTTGGTGAGTAAAACACTTCCCAGTTCACCATGATGCGTCTTTCTAACGGCAATCCAGTCTGGTACCCTTCAGTTCATCGAGACGCTTGACCGCACGAGTTTAACCGTTAGCGACGAGGAGTTTGAAAAGAATGTGGAGGCCGCAGTTTCAGCGATTGCGAAGGAGAATTTGAAGGCCGAATCAGAGTCATCGAGTGCCCAGGCTACTCCACGCGCGTCAGCCGATACCGAGAGATTTCCACAACGGCGAGATGGACCATCGTCAGGCGACGAAGAGAATGCACCTGTTGCTGGGCTGCTCCGGTCAATCCAGAAACCATTATCATCTATCGGGAGGATATTCTCTGAGGATACAGAGCCAGACAGGAGAAATCAACAGAGTAGCTCGAACGTACCGCCATTACCCGGACCGCGGCCCCCTCCTAGTGATGACCGCGCCAACAAACCCAGTAATTTGGATGCGCAGGAGGCGGCAGCTCGACAAGCCAGTGCCGAAGCAGCAGAGGCTCGAAGAATACAGCGGGCAGAGCACAGGGATGTGGTAGAGTAAGTTATTGTTCGCTATTAGTACTAGAAATGGGCTTGTTGGTATTGACCATAAGACAGAACATTATCGGGAATGTTTCCCAACCTAGACAAAGATGTTATCGATGATGTTGTCCGGATGAAGGAGGGCAGGTAGGTCTAAGCTCTATATATCTGTTTACTCTACATTCCACTGACTTGTCGCATACAGAGTCGGACTAGCGGTAGATGCTTGCCTTGCGCTCAGCAGTACGGAGTAGGAGTAGGAAGCTTTTTTAATGCATATTACCGATTTTGATGGATCTTATTGCACATAGTATGAATAATGAATGACAAGAAACTGTTATGACAGATAGCACCATAG
This sequence comes from Talaromyces albobiverticillius, assembly GCA_023721895.2. NCBI lineage: Eukaryota > Fungi > Ascomycota > Eurotiomycetes > Eurotiales > Trichocomaceae > Talaromyces > Talaromyces albobiverticillius. The sequence goes on along the minus strand of JAMBUR020000001.1, from coordinate 5,016,364 downwards.
CAATAGCTCTATAGACAGGTCACAAATCGTGAATGAGATGTTAAACAACGAAGCCAAACAATGCAAACAGTAGAGTTAAAGCAAACCTGCTGCCTAGTTGACGAGCCAATCAGCGGCCACCAAACCGCAAGATCACTCTCTCGCTTAAGTAGCCGAAAAGGCACTAGCGCGGCTCCCGACGGGTATATAAGAGTCGTCCTGCTCCCGCCGTCTTTGACCTTTTCTTCTTCTTTCTTTTCTTCATACTTACCTTGTTTGGGTGACTGCGATCAAGAAGGCGGTTCACCACAGATTGGTCCCTGCATTGCACAGCGCGGAGGAACAGTTTGTCCAACGGCTTTCGGGTCATTGGCAGGCGTATTCTTTGGCACTTCCACTTTGTGGTACTTTTCTTTTCATCAAGATCTCAGCTATACGCTGAGGATTGGAGAAGAGATCCCACGTAGCTTAGTTTCCTAGATTCTTCAGAAATAATGCGCAAAGTAAAGAGTACATGACGAAACCTGGGATGCTGTTGGATATTATCGATGTTGACTATTGACGTTGACTGGTGACCAGCTTGACGTGACGTTGTCGCCACTGATCTCCAGGCAACGCCACCGCCGTCAAATATTAAGGCTGTATCAGCCTCAACTGTGAGCTTGCTCAGCTCAACTCTCTTCCAACGTGTTTACTGCTACTGTATATATATTATATTCTGTCTCTTCATCTTTCAAAGTGCTCAACTTCATCATTCATCTACTGTCATCCTCTTCCAACATGCCTGTCAGCTTCGTCAACTCGGCCAGCGAAGAGCCCTCCACGCACAACACCAGCGGACTGCATCAAGACGAGGTTCGTCCCACGGGTAGCGCCGGCGCTGCATCGCTCGATGCCATCAATACGTTGCAACAGCAGGAAATTGGCAGTCGCACCCGAATCGGCGCGGCCAGTGGTGGCGTTATCGCTGCTCCGGATTCCCAACAGCCCGCTGCGATGGACCAAGGAAATGCTCCGAGCGCACGCCAGTTGACAAAGGATGAGGCGGATCGGTTGTACGAGGAGAATATCGAGGATGAATACGCGAAGCGTGAGGGTGGTGCTTGAGCTTGTACAGTACATTTGTTATGATTAGGTACAATTATGATTGATCAATACATTCATTCACATTGGCATAGAGCATAGTCATACTGTAAACAATGCCAGCCTGGGCAACCTTGGAAATAGACCTGCATTCAATAGCGTCATCGAGAATGCACCAGTACAAAGAGAAGAATTACGTGTACCATTTCCAAGCATCGCTAAAAAATAGCTCGCACACAAATCGCAACGGTACCATGGCACTGCGAGCTAGTAATAAGTTTGGCCCTTCGTTATGAATAACCTACCAAATAGTAACGCCCAGCTAGTTGTCCAGTGTTGTTGATGCCATCCGGACTCCGAATAACGTCCACGACGACCGGGAATAGGACACCTCAGTTAGACACGTCTGCCACTCGGGGTGGTTGCTGGTCAGTGGTTACAGCCTACTAGTGAATTCTAGTGATAGCTGAAGAATTGAAAATTGATCCAGTGTGAGACGTATCATGTAAATAATGGTTGTGTAGTAGGTAGGTGATACTGGGGTGCTTGATCGGCGGGCGGCTCCACCGCTAAAGAGTAGCCTCACCCGGTAAAGGCATCGTGGCCTCTTTCTGCCTGGTCCTTACATATTCTTGGCCCTTACCTCGCTTCTTTGTTGATTCTTCCTCCCAAACTCCCGAAGGAAGATCCTGCTGGATGGGACATTGGATAGACACCTGGCATCATTAATATAGCTACTTATTCCTAGCTTTTTCATTCTTCCTTCCCCCCTGCCCTCAGACAAAACAAAACAACAACAAACACTTACATCATGGCGCAAATACGCGGCACAGCGGGCTACAACCTCGGCCACCAGAATCCATTCGCCGGCGGGCCAGGCAGACAAGACGCCACCAGCGACCCAAGTCCATTAGATACCATTCGTGAGCAGACCAGCAAAATCGAGGACTGGCTGGACACGCTGTCGGATCCCATCAAGCCGTATGTTGTTGCGTCCCGTGACCTCCGGAAGACGACCTGAAAATGAGTGAACGATCCTAACCTGATGTTTTTACCAGATATGTCCCTGCAATTGGCCGATTCCTTATCGTTGTTACGTTCCTGGAAGACTCGCTCCGTATCCTCACGCAATGGAGTGATCAACTATTGTTTCTCCGGGATTACCGACACAGTATGCCCCTCCCTTCCTCGCTTTCAACGAAGAGGCCCGTGAGAACAAAGCTAATCATTCTGGATTAAACCACTAGTTCCCTGGGGCTTGACACATCTCTTCCTGATTTTCAATGTCATTGTCATGGTTGCTTCGTCGTACTTGGTCATCGCGCGCAGACACACCGAATACGCGGTGGGTGGATTGTTGGGCGTTGTCGTGACGCAGGCTCTCGGATATGGTTTGATTTTCGACCTCAACTTCTTCCTTCGCAACCTGAGCGTGATTGGCGGTCTGCTGTTGGTCGTGTCCGATTCATGGGTGCGCAAGAAGTACATGCCCGCTGGTCTGCCGCAGCTCGATGAGAAGGACCGCAAGATGTACGTGCAACTGGCCGGCCGGGTGCTGTTGATCTTGCTGTTTATCGGTTTTGTGCTTGCTGGCAAATGGTCCTTCTGGCGCGTGCTGGTTAGTCTGGTCGGATTCGTCGCTTGTGTGATGGTTGTGGTTGGTTTCAAGGCCAAGATGAGTGCAGTTATTCTTGTGATCTTGTTGAGCGTGTTCAACGTGCTCGTCAACAACTTCTGGACGGTAATTCTTCTCTCCCTTCTCTGTCTTTGTTTGGAGTTGAAAATAATAGATCGACGTGCTGACGATATCTAGCTCAAACCCCATCACCCCAACAAGGACTTTGCCAAGTACGACTTTTTCCAAGTTCTGTCCATTGTGTAGGTTTCCCTTCTCTTTTGGAGAATGAAGTCAGCAACTAACATTCATCAGCGGCGGTTTGCTCTTGCTTGTCAACATGGGACCCGGTCAATTCAGCGTCGACGAGAAGAAGAAGGTTTATTAAACCATTCCTTTTGGAGGGGGGAAGAACACGCCCATTCAGCAAAAAGACATGAATGAAAACGAATTTCAAAAAATGTATGCAGCGATAAGCATGAGTACTATCCTGGCGAATGGAATGGCACGTGACGTTTTTGTTTCTTTCTTTCTTTTTTCAAAACAAAAGGTGAAAAGCCAAGCAGCAACAACGAAAGAACTCGCTTTTGAATTTCCTATTACAGTCACCGCCGTCGTCTTTCTTGTCATGGATATGTATGTTATATGAATCATCTATTGTTAGGGAGTTATTTTTATTTTATTGTTTGGAAAGTTATTATTATTCAGGTTATAGACTCATCGCTAGTTTCGGTCACCTATAATACCTCGTAACTCTAACTGTCTTTAACCGGCGATCTTCAACCCGCTCCTCCCAGGAAGTCATAATCACACCCCTCATGTTAAAAGTATATTCCCTAGAGACCCCTTCTCTTTCCACCTTTGCTTCAGCATCATTCGTGGAAAAGGCAGGAATCTCCCTTGCCAAATGCCGGTATTGATAACCATCCTTTTCTCCCTCCACCGCGACAAACTCAATTCTTCCTACGGGAGAAAGAGTATAGTCCCTTGTAGTGTAGATGAAATGATCTTTGGAGAGTTGGAATATCGTGGTAGCTGATGACTCTTTCTCGCTCGATGATAACTCCTCGTATACGTATTCTGTTCTGGATCCGGAGTTGGCATCGGGCGCTTTGCATGGGTGGATTGATGCTTGGCCAGACGATGCTGTTGTGGTGGTCGATGTTTGGGTAGATACAGTTCGCTCATAGCCCCATTTACCATGCAATGCTCTCAAAACTGCTTTGCCAAGTGCTCGCTGACGGTCTTCGCTTGAAGGCTGAAGGAGGGTTTGGAGGTGGGAAACGATGATATCGTTGCTACTACTAGTACTAGCAGCAGTAGTAGGGTTGGAACTGGATGCTGGCACAAAATATCGTGCCGGAGCCACTGGTCCACTCCTCTCACTTTCATCCTGTGCCAGTGGTGTGCGCTGAATTCCCAATTCTCGGGCAAATGTCTCCATTAATCCGACATAGTCGCCCATGGGGAATTGTAGGCGGAGCTCTGGCGGCGATAATGAAGATGACATGGTCGTTCGTAGATCTCTAAACTTACTGAGTCCTGCAATGTCATCATCATACTCTGCGTTTTCTTGATCCCATTTACGCGCCAAAGTTCGCGCCTGCATTTCCACGACTCCCCAATACGGACCCCGGTACATACCGACGAACCCCAAGTCAGGAACGTTCGGATTCCAGGTACCCTTCTCATCCAGGACGATGGGGAAGACGGTGTTCTTTTGAGAAAATTCAAGAGCCGTCAGGACATCCTCCGGAAGGAAAGACAGGGAATCAAAAGGCGTGAAGCCAGTTGCCAGCACAATGGCTGCGACATTGTCTATTGTAATCTTTTCTCCCTGCCCGGTAGCCCCCCTGTTTTCAACCTCCACAACACCATTTACTTCTCCTGCTTCTGTATGCGCATCTGCAATGCAACGTGCAGCCGAGACCCGTCCTAAAGTTGGAACGATATCGCCTGCACGCACAAACTCAGAATAATGGTCGGTTATGGCTACCCATGGCGGGCTATCCCGGTCCTGCTGATGCAGAGCATTGGCTATGTCTGATTGATTAGACCCAATCAACGACTCAAAGTACTTATGAACAATGTTCGCGCGATCCGGCGTCATGGGCGCTAGTGAGTATTGAATGTCGCCAGGCGGCCGGCGTGCAAGGTCATTCATGACAATGTCCAGGGGAAGAAAAGAGCCGGGCTGATCATTTGTTGGAAGATGCGTGGGAACCACCCAGAACGGACGGGGACAGATATGATGCACCGACCATGTCGAACTCGTGCTAGTACTCGTGCTTTTGCCTGCGGTAGACAAATCTAGGGCAATCGAGGCAGCCGCTTCAGCACCCGACATGCTGCCACCAACAACAAGAATTTTGCCGCCCTTGCTAGGCGAGCAGAAGCGAAGTAATGAGCTACTTCTTAAGCTTGATTCTGACCTCAGAGAAGAGCTATGTATAACTCTTCCCGGAGGGAATTCGTCCAAACCGGCAATACCATCTGGGATATAAGGACGACTGAAATATCCGGATGCAATCACAAGATAATCGAACGATTCTGAGCGAAGACTATCTTCACCTCCATCTCCACCTCTGCTTTGAGTGTTTTTCTTCTCTTCTATCCATTCCACCGTCCATCTTCGCTGGGTAGTAGGATCTGGATTCCTTTGCGTGCGAACCACTCGACATGACAGTCTCAGGATATCATCACTAGACAGAAACCTATCTGCATAACCTTTCAGATACTCGCCGACCTCCCACGCCTGCGGGAACATGTTGTCTCCTCCATCATCGCGGAGTTTGTTGTTGCTGCCGCTGTTCTTATTCCAGGCATGATCCGAGAACGACACAGTAAAGCGGCTCAAATTTGTACGCATAAAACAATCTACAAAATCGGCTGATTGCTGGTTACAATCATCCTGAGTGGTAGCATCAGGTTTGGTTACTGCCCATAGTCCGCCGACGGTGGGCTTGGAGTCGAATATGACGGGCTCAAAGCGGCCTTTGGGATAGTGGTGTAGCAAAGTTTTGGCCGTGACAAGGCCGGAGGGGCCGGCGCCTTGAACATGTTAGTTTGGGGTGTTTCATTGTTGTTAATTTTATTTTGATTTGATTTCATTTGATGTGGATATGATGTCCATGTTCATGCTGATGTCTTGCGGTGGAAGAGGTATTGGTAAGACTGCGGGGAAAAAGGCAGCCGCGATGCGGAAAGTTTTGCTTACCAATGATGGCAACTTTTTTAGCCCAGCTCATTTCTTCTCTCTATTGTCTGATTGATTGGAAACTGCCATATAAAATTGACTCGGTCCTGGTGCTAAATTAACCTGGTGTAAGAGATGGTGGCTAGTTGTGAGGGGCATCCGTTATGCGGCTAATCGAGATCCGATTTATTTAAGTAATCGGACAACAATAATTCTTTCAAAAAGAATGTTGATTGCGCTGAGCTGTATTATACTATTAATAGTCTCGCGCTTTGAGACTTTAATTACTAGATGCAATAGGTATGAGAGAAAAAGATATGAATACATCAATGCAATTGCTCGTCACCTTGCCTCCGAACGCAGGCTTCTAGCCTCAATGAAGCTTTGCCCATCCCCTCTAATGCTATATGCAATGCGTATCATACACATCATGCAATGCAGACTGACCATCGATATAAGCTAAGAATAAGATTCCGCGTGGCGGATCAAGCAAGTAACCTGTGAACTTGCTCATAACAGTATTCATCGGGTGGTCGTCGTGGTAGCGTATCGCTGTTAGACTCGCTACTGTTGGGGGGGAGGGTCTCCAACGCCATTGCCTGGTTTCGTGTAGTAATCGATAAATAGTAATACGGATAGTAGAACGGATCGAATCAAGGAATTCCGCGGGCTAATTGAGCACGGGCATGGCGAGGGGTCACGGCGGGAGAGGCTTGTTTTAATAACTCGTCTTCAGGCGCATAGAAGGAGCATAGGCAATTTAATGGAATCCGGAATAAGTGTAGACCGATAGACCAGAAGTCTGCACACACAGGCACATTAGCCATGCTGATGATGCAAGGGACGCAGGGGTGTGAGACGGAATGCGACGTACACTAGGTAACACTAGGAGTCTTAAGTGCTTAGGACTCATGGCAATTGCTGCAGCCACTGTGACACGTGCAAATTGTCGGCCCGTCTGACACGCGCATCGTGAAGATCTTGCTCAATCAGAAAAGTGTCGACGTTCCGCTGGGTCAACGGTCTCGCAGCGCGGTTTTCGCGTTTCAGAATTTCCTTTTCGGCGAGAGCAGCGCGGGTGTTTTTGAAGGAGAGTCGGTCTCGCAGTTTGGTAGACATGTGCATCAGAGGGAGCGACGACAGGCTCGACTGCGACTGGGACAAGTCGGCCATCTGAGGCCTGCCAGCACTGCTGTCGTGGGAGTCGGTGGATCGGCGATACATTGGAGCGGGAGGGAGTGAATGTGCTTCGGAACAGAAAAGAGTGGAGGTGAAGTCGAAAAAAAAATGGAAATAGAAAAAGGAGTGAACGGCGGGCGTCGTGAGGGTATTATAGCGAGTGTGAGTGTAGTGTAGTGTGAGTGCCAGTGGCAGCGTCACTGGCTGGTGGTAGCATCAGACTCAGACTCGAAGCAAAATCATGCAGGTCCGCTTGCCGATTTTGGCGGCTCTCGGGCGTTTTCGTATGGTACTGGCCCGTACACGTAAAAAACCCGGCAAACACGGCAGCGGTGGCCACTCTTAGCCTGCCAGTACGCACTACTTACTATTCCGTACGGAGCTGTGTACTCCATACGTACTGCAGTCTTGATGCACTGACCAGATGACAAGCCTTGCGTTCGTTGGTGAATCCTCAATCCCTGATGATAACCCTGTCTCGCATCTCTTACATCTCGTCTAGACTTCTACAGGGTGCAGATGCTATACGAAGTACGTACAGTCTCTAGAGTCTGCTACTAGGAGCCATACTCTGCACAAAGCTGAGTGTACACTGAACGGAGTATGACTATAGCGAAATCAAGTCTATCCTATCACCGGAGCAGGTGTTATCACAATGGCCTTGTGCAAAACCTTGGTAATTCTTCTTGCTAATAAAATCACATCACAGGCAAATAATGGCTCATTACTAGCGTGCCTGTGCCGTCTTACCGTCGCACATCGTGCAAGCTATAGCCTATAGCTGCCAGCACATATAGCATTAGGCCATTAGCAGCTTAGCAGCCCACTCCATAGGCTTAGGTTAATAGGCAAAATCACCAAGTCCCACTTGCTCGCCTCACTTCGGAGCAATCATTTCTCTCACCTGCTCTCCACTCGCTCCTTATTTCCCCGTGAGCACTGACATGGATGCGTCGTTGCATACCGTCCCTGATCATGAGAAACTGCTACGATTTTACTAAAATCCGGTTCCGTCTCCCTTCCAACTTGCTCCGGACTCAACACCACCACCTTCAAATATTAATCGGTGGAAAATAATAGATTATATTGCTATTTTCACTCGGATTAGTGGTGTTGAGAAAGCTGGATCCTCAAATCTTGTTCTGTCGGCATCTCCGTCTCGCCAATCAGGCTGCGGAAAGCTTCAATTTTAGTTCAAGACCAGCGCGATATCTGCACAAATTACAGGCTATGGTAGACGCTAAATTAGTAAATTGGCTGCATTAGACTCTGTTTGAGTCCTAGGTCGAAGGTTCGCAAGGTCAAGCTATATCCGCTTTCAACTAATACCGCTCTCATTGGACGGGCGTATCAGGGCGCCTGAGGCAAAAATGAATGAAAGGGCACACGTGAATTCCATTTGCCCTAACTTCTTTTCCAAGGCGGACCTTGAAGATGATCAGTCTATATTCCCTCTATGATATGCATATTCCGACAAAAAATCCTTCTAAACAGGACACGCCATTCCCAAATGCTCCTTGAACATCCTCAAACTCTTCCGCGCCCCTTCCTTCTGCGGATCTGATGAAACATGACTTGCAGAAATCGTCCTCAACGACCCATACATCATAACCGCCTCCAGCCACCCCAAGGCTACTGTTTTATCATCGCCGCCCATCAGCTCGCAATGTGTCAACAACAAAATCCCAAGCACGCGTTCCGCTAAAGACCGAAACTCCCACACACACTGGTCCTGAAGATGCATGAATAACGCCCGTTGATGTGGTGTACAGCCCGGGGCGCAAGCCGCTTGTTTCAAAAACGTTAGCATAACAAGGGCAACACACAGGCGGAAATTCGTCATGTAGATGTGCAACGCTCTTGTCTGCAAACTCATCTGTTTTGGGTTGAGGGTTGGAGGCGATGCTAGTGGGGGAGGTATTTGAAGGTCTGTAATTGATGGATCATCATGGAAGGGGTCCGTGGTTGTCTCTAGGGAGTCTACAGCCTGGATAATCCACGATGAGCTAGATAAGAGGAGAGATGAGTCATTTGTCTGAAGTAGGGCTTGGATTCGACTAGACAAGCGGGTACAGTGGTAGACGAAGATGCTTGTGCGGATTCTAGCACGTTCGGAAGGGGTGCCTTTTTGGTGGATGGAGCGAATCCATGACAGAACTTCGACAGGAGACTCAAAGCCGGCCATTAGAGATTTGAATTGCTACCATGACGTTAGCTGGTTGTCTACAACAGAGATGAAGAATCGCAATAGATAACACGGGCTCTGTCCGGAACTCACTATACTGCAGGAGACATACCAGACCAAATTTCGCCCATCTGGTCTGGCAAATTGCCCGCGCCCTCGCAGACGGACTAACTGCACCAAACCGCGGCAGTAAATCTCGTTTCTATAAGATTCGTCTGGATAAATGATCGGAGTATTGGTCAAAAACTATCGGCATGATAGATGCGATTTGTTAATCACCATCCGTCAAGACAAGTACAAATGACATAGTTTACCTCATACACCCCAAACAGCCACACAGCCAATAGCGTAGCATCGTGGGTTTGTCGCTGAGAGTCCTGGAGAGCTGCATTGACAGACGCAAGCGCGTTTCGATAGCCGCGTGCCTTGAAAGCGTCTGCGGTAGGTCCCTCGGTTTTGCTCGTTACGAAGGCGAGACCAATGGCGTTGCAAACCTTATAAATAGGCGACTTACTATCTGCTTGGCAGACTATGTGTGGAATGGTAATGAAAAAGTTGTCCGCGTCTTTGCTAGTCATGTCCTTTGCAATCTTGGCCAGAACCAGGGGGATAAAGTGGGTGCTCCTCGGTCTCTCCATAGGACGCCGCAATGTGACGAATGAGATGTTCCGATCCTGGGGATTAACCAGGGCATTATTATTATTATTCTCTTCTTCCTCGCTACTTTCCTGAACCTTCTGCCCTGCTACTCGACCAGCTGGCGATTCGGCTTCGCGGATACGTCTTCTGCGGTTGTCTCTGTTCATAACCGTGGGAAACGACGAGATGCTTTCGCTGCGAAAGCGCACGCTCAACTCATCTCGATATCCCGGGCAGGAGTGTCCACGGCGAAGACACCGATTACAATGCGGACGTAAAAGGTCACACTATGTCAAAGCCTGTGAATAATCTGACCACTCCTCTGTGATAATAATATCTGGGGGTGGAGGCTTCATGGTAACTCGGCAAATCGGCTCAAAGAGAAATGTCACAAACCTTCACGCGCCGCTTTCGACATGCATGACAATCCCGGCTAGGTCTTCCAGTGTTGGGCATGCTGGAGTCAGGGACAGGGTCTCGACTCTCCGGGTTGGAAGTTGAAACAACCGCTCGCAACGTGGATGGCCAGATTAGCGACAGAACTAAGCATCAACCGGATATGAAAGCTCGAATAGAAGGCTTGATCACCGATGGAAAGAAGTCATTCAATATTGGCTGTAGCCTGAGTGTCTGACTCTGCTCAGGTCTGATGCAGAGTAAACAAGGATCGGCCCCAAGCCCCATTAGGAAATCCTTTCGAGCCAATCACCGACACACACCCGTTCAGGACTCGCCCCCCATGTGATCTGCGTACTACACCGACTCGAGGGATCTGACGGTCAACCTGACAAGCTACGCGCTATGGTTTCGTGTCAGAGCTCTCCCTTAGTACACCTATACTAGTCATGTGATTGATTCTCTCGACATGACAGGCACTCACACACAATTCGTCAATATCCACAACCCAGCGGACATCAAGAGCTCGTCTATCCAGCTCTCCGTGCGATCGCATGTTGCTCGCTACCAATGGAAGAACCACAAGAAACAGGCCCACAAAAAGAGATCCCGGCAACAGTTTTTACCTGTGCGAATAGAACTGTCCCTCGCGGAAAATGATAATGATAATGGTAGCTCTGCGAACGACGACAAATCGTTACTGCGGGTACCTCGATTAGTCGGAGGATGTCGTGTCGATCCGTTCCAGTCATATCCCATATGGCGGCCGTTCTTTCCGCTTCTTGTTGATCACTGTAGGCCTGGCACTCTTAGACTATTGATCGAGGTTATTCTTGGGCAGTAGCTGATGATAGCAGATCTCGTCAGCATGGCCGTTGACATTCCCGAGCTCGACGAGCCGACACAGCCAGGACTGCTCCGCACAAGATGGTTTCCTCTGGCGCTCAGCGACCGAGCCTTGTTTCTCGTAATCATCCTCCTTGCTGCCTCTCATTACGTGGCATGCTATGAACGCAACGACCTGAAGCTGGATCTCTTGCAGTTGCGATACGAAGCAATCCGCTCAATCAACCAGGCACTCCAGTTAGAAACTTATAATAACAACAACAATCATGTGTTAAATGATGCCATCGTCGGCGCCGTGGCAAAAATGGCCAGCTATGAAGCCATGTTCGGCACGCTAGACGGATACAACACGCACATGCAGGGTCTGCTGCGAATGATTGCACTGCGGGGCGGACTGGTTTCGCTCGGGCTGAATGGCTTGCTGAGACGGATGGTGATTTGGATTGACCGCAATGCAGCTTTCTTGCATGGCTTGGGCGAGGTCTACTTTCCACACGATGACTTTGCAGGCCCCAACCCAGCTCGCTTTTTGGGAGCATCGTGAGTCTCGGCTTCTGATTGGACAATCGTAGATCGCGATCGGGAGGACCCTTAAGACCCACTTTCTGCCCTACAGCCAATGGGTGGATCGTATCGGCCCGCTTTTCCTCATTGGGAAAACGCATCGCAACCCAGACTTGGGCCAATCAGAGAGCTTGTAGATCCATGATATCATAGAATGGAGCTGGGCCAAGTATAAGAGAAGAGAAGAAGGCAGCTCGCAAACGGAATATCTATCATCTCTGTCAATTCACAAATCCTATACTAGAGTCTTGTCACTACAGATCACTACAAAATGGCCCTCTCAGGAAAAGTCGCTCTCATCGCTGGCGGTGTCAAAAACCTCGGCGCAGATATCGCCGTGGAACTGGCCAAAGTTGGCGCCAATCTCGCTCTTCATTACAACTCCAACAGCTCCAAAGCTGCAGCCACCAAGCTCGAGGCTCAGCTCAAGCAAGACTATCCTTCAGTGCAAGTCAAATTCTACCAGGGTGATCTCACCACAGCCGATGCGGTCACTCAACTCTTCAAATCGGTAGTAGCCGATTTCAAAAAGGTGGATATTGTCATAAACACTGTTGGTAAAGTGCTGAAGAAGCCGATTACGGAGATCACTGAAGCCGAATACGACGAGATGTTTGCGTATGTTTAGTTTTCTCTTCTTTCATGCCCTTTTCTTGATGCTGATATTTTCGTATCTGCCAGCGTCAACTCCAAGGCTGCATTCTTCATTCTAAAGGAAGCTGCCGCTCATGTCCCAGACGGCGGAAAGATCATTACCATCGTCACTGCTCTCCTGGCTGCTTTCACGGGTCTTTATACGTCGTATGCCGGCAGCAAGTCTCCAGTTGAGCACTTTACCCGGTACGTTCCTCCCATTCATGTTATAGCAGATAGCCATATATTCTAACGAGAGTTAGTGGCGTGGCCAAGGAACTCCAAGATCGTAGAATCAGCGTGAACGCCGTGGGACCGGGACCTATGGATACGCGTGAGTTAGCCTAGGCATCTAATCTACCGAGAATAGAAAGAAAAGACTAACACGGCCGATCAACAGCATTCTTCTATCCACAGGAATCCCCCGAGGCTGTTGCATTCCACAAGGCCAGCGGAGGCGGTCGTCTCACGGAGACAACAGACATTGCGCCGTTGGTGCGCTTCCTGGTCACAGAGGGAGGATGGATCACAGGACAAACGATATTTGCAAACGGTGGCTACACTACTCGATGAGTATCGAGTATTGAGATGTGAGCAAGGCCTTTGAAATTCTGGTGGATCCAAGTGAAAAGTCGACTAGATTTGATTTCTTGCCACAATATGATACTGGATGCTAGAATGAATGATATCGACACTAACCGGCCCCTACTGTTCATCCGGGTCCTCTTCGGATGAACAGCAGGGGCCGGTTAGCACATGTGACACGGACTATAAATTAGAATTGTCTCTAATGGTAGATCAAACCCTGGGCTACAAGGGCTAAAACAGGGCGTAGTTGTTCAGCTCATTTAGCGCGTCATCTACATTTCTCTCCCGTTCATCCATCTAGCGATGCAGGTAAACTTGAAATACGTAAAACGTTGCTTGGATCTTAAAACAAAGTTTAAAACAAAAGAGGTCACGCCACCCTTTGAACTATCCGAGCGAGCGAATAGCAACTTATCGGACGGTAACCGCGCTAAGTCCTCGTCAGCTCAGGCATAAACTAATGCAGCCAACACTGCATGTCTCTCCATAGGTTAATGAGACAGCCAAATCAAGCCTTGTTGGCATGCATATCATGCATGTCAAACCTAGAGCTAGCTCCCTTTTCAAAATTTCGCGGGCGTCCGTAATGTATCGCACGAGACGGTACAGTACTGAGTACGCCCATTGCATGTGCTTAACTCCCCGTTTGTCGGCGCCTGGTTGATGCCTTGATCTGTCTGATTATTTTGTGGGATGGCTATTTTTCATTTGGCTTGTTTGATGGGATGGTGATTTAACTTGAATACAAGAAGTAAGTAAGAAGTAAATATAATAAAAATTAGCTCATAGTTCAATTAGATGTTAAGACAGGGCTATAGTTCAATAGTGAGTTAGCAATTGCCCTCAGGGATATTACCGAACAAGGTAAGCTATGAGTAGGGCGTGCGTTCTACTCATTTTGTTGGCAGTTGGTCAATACCTTGATCTCTGATTTTAATTATTTTATCAGATAATTAAGTTGTTTGACAGGTTGCGGCGATTTAACCTGTGGATCTAGAAGCAGATAAAAAAATTAGCCTGTGATTGAACTAGATTTTAGGGTGAGGCTATGGTTCGACAGCGAGTCAGCAAGTCAGCGACTAAGGGACACTGCCAAACGCGGTAATCCATGAGTAGGGCGTGCGTTATGGTCATTGCCCCGCCACCAAGTAAGTAAGTAAGTATATACTGTCGGCGCCCTTTGACAGTTGCATAATGAGAAACTCCATTCGAAATCAAACAATGGAATTAGAATACGTATGGGGCAATTGTTCATCGACACTGATTGGGCAGCGCGTAAAGGCTTTACCTAGTGCGGCAACCTCGTCGGGGGCCTTGCTAATAACGGAAACCTCGTCGAACTAGATCTACTTTGATCGGGGATTCGGGAAATGCGGTGATAAAATCCCTTTTTTCTCGGTATTAAAGGCTTGGAAAATAACTCACGAGTGGATATTATGCTGCACTTTCATTTGTTTAATAGTAGTTGTCTGTCGGGATTTAAATTAGGGTTTTGTTAGGGCTGCGGCTTGTAAACCCTAATTCTGCCAGCTTCATATCGACAACAGGGGTCTGTAATAAGAAGTAATATAGTATTCCATGTCCTAAAAACGCTTGAATGCAGCCGGAACGCCCGGCTAATTGACTACTCTTTCTCTACATAGGGTGGCAAAGTAAAATCCCTGCCATTAAACCTGTTCAGCTTCAGGCTCGCCATGTCCACGCCCTGCACGGTTCGCACCTTTTTTTTCCAATTAGCCTGAACTAGCTTGTATATTCATTCGTATTAACCCAGGGAGAGAAAGACTTACGTTGACACCCATTTTGCCAAAGAGGAATCCCTCAACTCGCGATTCAACAGTCAGGTTGGAGCCGCATGTTTTGCAGAACGAGGCCGTCAATGAATTGGACCCGAAGCGATATTCCTTCAAAAGACAAGGATTGGAGTGTTAGTGCCGATATCTTCCACTCCACTTTCCTAAAGTGATTTCATTTTCCATGTAGACACTAGACAAGGAAGCATGCAACCCGTGGACGTACAGAAAGATTATCGGCGTGATCGGGTCCGAGAAAACAGAAGTCGGTTTTGAGAGGGTGCACGAGCAATCTGCCAGTCACAGTGCAGTACGAGCCTATATCCGTTGTATTAAGTACATGGTTAGTTGAATCCAGGCGGCTAACTAAGCCAATTAATAAGGCAGGGGGCGCTGCATACAGTTGCATGAGACCACGTTCTGCTCTTCGATTGTCGGCGATATTTTGAATGCGTACTTGACTGCGCCGCAGTGGCAACTGCCTGTATACGTAGCCATTATTGTCTATTTCCTTCTTACTTGGGCAGTGTGCTTGAGATCTACCAGGGTATACGTGTATATAAGTACCAGTTAAACGTCGACATAGTGATTACTCATCTTCAAATCCCGGTAGATTTGTTGAGAGACCGCATGGATTGTTGAGATGGGTGGCTATGGCTGGTTCAGCTTTCATATACCGAGGGCTTAGCAGGAGGATTAGCAAGAGACTTAGCAATCAGCAAAATCATCATCTATCAAGACGCAGGATAGGATCCTGGATGGGAGGCACAAATCCGCGGCGATTTTTCTGGAAGTTGATTGGCCCGTTCGATTTTGGAAACTGGGGCCTACCCTTTTAGGAATAAAATCCCGACTGCTGATTGGCTGGTCTACATACAATTCATTCACCAGTATATACTAATACTAATACTAATATCGTATACCATACAAGCAAGTATGGACCATATTAGGTATTAGGTCTGACGTTGAGGCTCTTGGAGTATTTGCTACTTCTGGTTAGCCTGTGCAAAGTGCATGAAGGATGAAATGAACGTGTTTTAACTACTGTACCCTGGAATTAGCAGACAACCTAAGGGCAAGCTGAACAGCGAATTACGCCCTTCATGTCGTAAATAAGCAGCTAGACGTGCTGGTCACACAGACCCCACAACAAAGTCAGCCTCGAGGGCATCGAGCTTTTGCCATTTGCGGTGGGAAATAGAAGGATTAAATACTTCGCCGCGCGGTTAGTGGATACTCTGGAGAGCGCAGCCGTCTCCGGACCGCTCCATCCAGCGCTTGTTCACTTAACGCTACATACTCATAGTAGTACCTAGTACGTACACATGTATGTAGTGACTACATGCAGTAGTAGGGTTTGTGTGGCTTGCCGAACCGGCAGGCACGCGAAGTCGCTCTTATTGCTTCCCCAGACTTTAGTCGACAGCTGTATAGGGTGCAGCCTAGAGAGCGTTAGGAATGTTTTGTAAGCAAATTGAGAGGTATTCTACATATTAATGCATGCTACTGCCCAGTACCATATCTAGCAAAAATACACGAGCCCCCTAGACTTAGAGGACTATAAACCGATAGGTACGCCATGCCGCAGGCTCTCTCTAGTAAACCCAAACGGACACGAGCGAGTCGTCCCAAAGTGCGCACAGGCTGTGGAACATGCAAGTGAGTAGAAGGCAAGATCCGCATTGCTTTTACGCTCTTTCTTTTTATTACTTATTGTGGGAATTCAATCTACTATATCGATTGAACAGTTGTGATACGTCCGGCGCTTGCTTAGCGGACTCGGCCAACCCAACCCAACAAAGTCAAGAAAGTCCTGCGTATATACATACAGTCGATTAATTTACTAATTTTGATATTGCCTGATTGCTTAGAATCCGACACAAAAAATGCGACGAAACACGGCCTTTTTGCTCCATGTGCACCAGCACGGGGCGTATATGCGATGGTTATCAGCAAGGCCCTGATAGGAGGACACGCGCATTTCGCATGAGCAAGACGACAGCGACCAGTGACAGTCCACTAGCTAGTGAAGAGTCTGAAGACAATGCACTGCTTAGTGAACTCAAGTATAGCGACCTGTTAGTGGAGGGTTACGACGATGACGACGACGAGCAGGAGGGGGATAAGGAGACCAAACCGTTTATCACCAAGACAGAAACAACAACAACTCCACTGACAAGAGAGCCTTCTAGCTCGCGCTCCAACTCGCCAGAATCCAATATACTGCAATCATCTTTGCTGCTAGTAGACCCGCACAAAGCCAGCCTGACCCAACGCGAGCGTTGGTATTTTGATTTCTTCCTCCACAACACCACATCTCAATGCTCGATCTTCAACGGCGATGAATTCTGGCTGCGTGTGCTGCCTCGATTCACCGAGTCCGAGCCCGAGCTTCGCCATGCTGTCATCGCCGTGGCCGCGCTGCATCGGAACTTTGAAGAGAGAATGAAAAACAACGACAACCATTCACAACTGCCCGACAACCAATTCCCAATCGAGCAGTGCAACCGCGCCATTGCCAGGCTGCAACACCGGCTTGAAAGCGAAGAGGCACGGCCGCATATGGAAATTCTCCTGACTACCTGCATTCTCTTTGTGTCCTTTGCCTTTCTCTCAGGAGACGCCAAGGTGGCATGCAATTTGCTAAACGGCGGCTTCCAGCTAATGAAAGAATGGGAAGAAAGTCCGACGAGCTCGCAGGCCGACGCTGACATCAAACCCACCTTTATGAGAGCACTGTCCCGAATGCAAGTTCATTCGCTGACCTGTGGTCTCACCGGTTTCCATCTGAGTGCCGAGAACTCGCTGGCCTACCCCTACAATCTCTCTGGTCCTATTGACAGCCTCGAAAGGATAAGCGACGTGCTCTTTGAGATTTGCCGGGTTGTTCTGCAGTGCGGGCATCTGCCGCCAGAGGCAGAAGACGGGTATAACATTGTCAATATCTTGGACATGCTCAAACAATTGGAGGCTAAAACTCGTGCTTCCCTTACGAGCGAATGGAACGACTGCTCCCTAAAGGAGTACGGCACGTTGGTGATGCTCGGCATGTGGCGTGAGATTATATACGTAGTGGCAGCAGCAGATGGGATGGACGACCAACTGGAATCGCGATACGACCTCTTCCTCGCCCACTTCCGGCAGACCCTCAAATACGCAAAGAAGCTGCTGTCCAACGAAGCGTATCGATCGGTCCTGCCAACCTTTCACATGGGTCCGGGCATCATACCACCCTTGTTTCTGTGTGCCTACAAATGCCGCGATTGGGATCTGCGGCAGGAGGTGATTTCGTTGTTGGAAGGCTGGCAATGCCAGGAAGGCTTCTGGAGCACCATCGGGTCTGTCAAGTGCCTGAAAAAGATTGTTCAGATCGAGACAGAGGGACTGTCTCCCGGGGAAGTCATTCCGGAGTCGCAGCGCATTGTTTTTCTGCGTATAGAACATCCTTCACCGGATAATGCCTGGCGGCTTTGGTATCAATTGTCTCCGAAGACTGAAGCCCCCAATTGGCAGAGCGTTGCGATATCTGGCTGAAATAATGTTACATTATGTCCCCCCCTCTCCTGTACATGCCGAGCGAGTTGG
Organism: Talaromyces albobiverticillius; assembly: GCA_023721895.2. Classification (NCBI taxonomy): domain Eukaryota; kingdom Fungi; phylum Ascomycota; class Eurotiomycetes; order Eurotiales; family Trichocomaceae; genus Talaromyces; species Talaromyces albobiverticillius. The sequence goes on along the minus strand of JAMBUR020000001.1, from coordinate 4,998,083 downwards.
AGGCTTTGTTCATGTCTAGTTAAATTGGCGAGTTTATTTATTAATTATATAACATCACTTTTATATATGCTTGGGTCATCACAAGCATGTTTCATTAAAAAGTAGAAAAACAATGGGGTATCAGAAAATTAGGATACATCAGTCACCCTGGTTGATGAATTTAACAAGCGCCACTGCAGCACCAGCCGCAAGACCGCCAACAATACACATCTGAACGCCGCCTATTGTACCAGCCCAGACATTGACACTGCCTTTCCAGCCCCTCACAACGCACGTCTTGACATAGCCAAACACGAAGAGCGTGACGGCCATAACGATGATACTAGCATAAAACGCCGTCAAGACTTGGCTAGCAATGAAGTACGGGATGAGCGGGATAAAGCCGCCAATGAAATAACCCAGAGTCAGAGTTAAAGCAGACATGTACGCCTGGTTGCAGTCTGGCTCTGTTTCGCGATGGTGGAAGTTAAGAAGAAAGTCACGTAGTCGGTCTGGCTCGGCTTGGAGAGATTTGGTGATAGCGTCGATTGCGTCTGGAGAGAGGTTATAGTTTGCAAAGGTGTCATATATCAAAGCTCGAGTCTCGGCAGGGTGGTCGATGATCTCGTTGACCTCGCGCACTGTTGCCTCGTATGATTCACTGCATGCATATATACATTAGCTGATTGATGATATAAGAAAGAGAAAAAAGGGAAGGAACCTACAATTCACTTTTCGCACCAACATAACCTCCTAGTCCCATCGAGATTGCGCCAGCAATCAATTCCGCCAGTCCACCGATGACGACCACTTTTGTATCGCCCATGGCTGACAAGCCAGCACTCAACGCGAAGGGGACTGTGAGACCATCTGAAAGGCCAAGAATGGCATCCGATATTAATCTCGGGTTGATTCGTGAACGCGAGCTGCTATCACTACTGCGAACCGAGACGTCGTCTGAAGTTTCTGCAAATGTGCTGTATGATCCTGGTGTTTGTGCTTCGATATCTCCATCACTACCGCCGTCGACAGTTGAGCCATCTAAATTCTCCGAGTCATCTAATAGCAAGGGACGTCCTAGAAGGTGTTAGTCAATGGCTCTTTGTACACCAGGAAAATTGTATAAAGATGAGCTCACGTAGGTCAGGAGAGGTATTCCTTTTCAGCAGCTGCTCCCGGGCACTTCCGTTTCGGGGACTATTGTTGCTGGATTGGTTCCATGAAGGGAACAGTTTTTGTTTGAGAAATAACAGAGCCATTGTGTCTGTCTGCGAATGGATGATGCTTCACCCTTGGATGTGTGTATGTGTATGAAGAGAGAAGAAGAAGGAAGGAGGAATGATTCAGCGGTTGGTTTTATAGTCTAGTAGTGATCCGGGGAGATATCCAGGACGATCTCTAGATCAGGAAGGACACAACAAGGTGAGGGGGGAGTAGAGGGGGAGAGAGAAGTATTGAGTGGTAGCTATAATGGAGAGCGTCAAAGCGGCCTCCTGCGGTGTCTGTCTTATAGTACACTGATCACATTCCGGGCAAAAGCGAAGGCGACCAGAAAAAAACAAAAGAATCCTTGAGAGCTGCAGGCATTACCAACCAGCGCCTTCCAAAGGCATCCTGGATTACTTTGCGCGCGCGCTGATTGGCTCCTGGCCTGCTCACGTCATGCAGATCGGGCTGGGCTCTGCGGGTACCGCCGCCCGCTGCCAGCCAATCACGCGCGGCCTAATGGTCAGCAACGTCGGTATCTTTTCCCATTCGGGCAGGCTGCCTTTTCCGTCGGCCGAAATCCTCACGCGTCGGTGAGTTCTGTGGATGAAAATTTGAAAAATAAACGTAAGTAGTATGAAGAAAGACCAACAATTGTATGCCTAACAGCTCAGCTCAGCTAAGCCAGCGCCTTCTGCACCAGTTCCCGACACCGCTCGCTCATCTCAATCTGAAGCGCCATCCCGCGTCCCTTGTCCGACATCTTGGCCCAGGTCTTTCGCAGAATGCCCAGCATCTTCTCTTCATCCACCCCTTTCTCAAACGCATCAAACTGATCGTCCAAAAAGACTAGACAAGCCACGTCTTCCAGTATCTGCGTGTCATCTTCCTCCTTGTCTTCTTCTTCCGTAGTATCATCCTTTGTTGTCCTCCGTTTCAGATTCTCCTTCCGCACCAACGCAGCAACCCGTTCTGCCTCTTCGGCCGAGTATCCGGCATCCAGACAGATCTGCTGTGCCTGCTCGGCCTGTCGTTTCTTGAGGATTGCGCGCCAGTTCAGATACCCGGCCTTTGTGGCCGGGTACGATGAGCGTGGGATTTCCCACCGTCGTAGATGCTGGGCACGGATTGCTAAGCGTAGTGTCTCCGAGGCAGATGGACTGTAAGCATTTAGGTATGAAGTCATCTTTTCGGCATAGTGAAGTTCATAGGGCACGGTTTTGTTCTGCTCTGTATCCGGAATTGGAATCGTGGTGAGGTTTGGGTCTTGCGAGTGTGCCGCATCAATGGCCGAGAGGGCGCGATGAAACTGTTCTGACATAATTTTTCTTTGTTTCCCCTTCTTTTTATGACTCTTTTCTTTATACGTAGGTCGTTTCGTTCTTTGAACGCTTTGTGTGTGTCAGTGTCAGTGTCTGAGGAGAAAGAAGGTTCAAGGAGGGGAAGTGGAAGTCGCGATAAGAAAAACAACATCTTATCGCTTATCGGTCTTATCGGTCGTCTCATACGAACATCTACAGCAATACATCCCCCCAACTGATGAAGCAGACTCTTTAGACCAGGCAACGTTTTGGAGAAAGAGCCTCGATTGGTGCTCGATAGAGGCAAGCGCTAGGTCGTCTCAGATTGGATAGGAAGAAGCTAGGAGACAAGCTCGAATTAGTGATAGGGCATTCACCATTCCATTCTCCTATTCATTGCCCGTTGCCTTGCGATTGATATTACAATCTTAATTTGCTGAGAAGGAGAAGCAGTGAATGTAATCCAGCAACTAAAAAAGAGATAAAAGCCTTGCAGACATTGATTTTTATTGAACTTTCTATTTATCCCTCACGACACATCTGCAGTGCCGCCAGGAGGCAAAGAAATCATTTCACTCAAAATAATTGTTCGGTCAGGCAGACAGAACCTGACTGACCCTGGTCATCAAGAAATGATTAAAAAAAAAAGAAGTAATAACAAAGTTATTCAAGCATACACGAGAGCGAAAATCCACCCCAATTCCTTCTCAAAAAATAGCGTCGTTCTCGTCTGGTTTTTTGCGCGAATCATTTCGTCAGCTCGCATCATAAATCCACCCCATTTCCCTAATTTTTCTCCGTCCCCCTTCATAATTATTGAATCCGTGAACTGTGCAGACCTGGGACTAAAACAATCAAAACACGAAATCCGACCCAGGCAACGAAGAATAGAATCATGCCTTGTCTTGCCTCATTGCAATTGATAGCAGAGGAAAGAATAAGATCGATATCGAAAACATGCTGTAAATAGACCAATGGATAAATAATCTCCGAGAAAACCACTGCCGATACCTGTAATAATCAAAAAGGAAGAAGACGAAAGCAAACAAACACCATCCTTATAACGCCGTCCGAAGATTTTCAATAAAGCGGGTATATCCAGCACCTCGATGCATAATGAACATGTACGTTGAAAAAATGATAATTTAAGATTCAAACCTCGTCAGAAAACCACGAGGCCGGACCGCTGCTGTGGTCCTCTCATCTGGCGCCAATCCCGTACATACCAACCGAGTAGCTTCCCGTGCGTTCTGGCATGGGAGGTGACATTTTGGTAATGTGTTCCTGGGACAAAACTTATTAGATTATCCCTCTTATAAATCGCACGATGAGGGAGGTAGAGAGGGGAGGTAAAACCTTCTTGCGCTTCTTCTTGCCACTCCTGTCTTCACTGTTTGAATAGAGTCCCGCTTCATCATCGTCATCGACGAAGCCTTCACCATAACCAACAAAACTGTTGTCATCATAATGCCGTTTTTTCCCACGAGTCGGGCGTACACGCTCAGGTGCTGTGGGTGCTGTAGTAACCCCGTTCGCTTGAACAACTGGTCGCATAGCATTTGGCGTGGACACTGCTCTCTTTCCACTTTCAACAACATTGGTATGTTTCGGCGGTTTTTCGTGGCCTAAAATGTCTTCCCAGTACTCGCTGTTCGGGAGCGGTCCAGGCTCCAGTTTCATGGCCCGCATTTGCAGCTTGTGAAGCGCCGACTCAGCTTCAGCGACTTTGATTTCTTTGCCATGGACTTTCTGGTTTTGCCATTCCTCTTCGGGCCACATCATGAGATGCCGCAAACCCCCTGATTGACTACCCTCATTTTTCACTGCTTTGTTCCTTCCAGAAAGACCGAGCCCTTTCAACTTTCCTTCATATGACTTGCGCAGACGGTTAATCTTTTCACCTGTTGTGGGATCTGCCCTCATGACCGACCTCCCAATTGGCCCCAGCCCATACAGAGATATAAGATCGAAGCTCGGATCAGGCCCTTTCATTGTAGGAACTGTTTGTGGAATGTGTTAACGCACAGACACAAGAAACCTAGACTCACAAACGAGTGCAGTCAAAGGGGATATCTGCGTCATAAAAAGAATAAAAACCCTTACCAGATTTGCAAAGATGAAAGGCCTTGCCAATATCTTGTTGCAGCGCATCAAGACTGGAATCACGAATGAAGGAGTTGTTCCCTTTCGAGTCGATGTCCATCATATCGACATCCGCCGACGATGGCCAGCCTTCCGCATTAGTTCCTCCAGATAATTTATGTCGATCGTGGTCACTGCGTCTGTGTTCTGAGTGGTTTGTATTGGTCGAATCTGCATTTTTAGTCGCATTCGTGTTCTGCGTTCCGTGACTCCAGGATTTGTCGGCAGCTTCCGACTCATCTGCAGGCGTCGTGTTTCGTGGGTGACCGCTGACGCTGCTAGCTGGTGTGGGAAATGAGTTCGTCGCACTTACAGCTGGCTGCTGTGAGGTTTGGGTAGACATCGGGGTTGATGAGGGAGGGGATGAAAGAGGCTGTCCGTTTGACGTCGTGTGGCTGGGGGACGTATGCGTATTTGCGAAGTTGGATGCATAGCTCTGTGCACCGACTGACATCAACGGAGGAGATGTAGGGGAGTGTGGATAGAAGTTGTTTGAATCTTGAGGCGAAAGTTTCGCCTTGGGATTACTGGTTGATAACGAGGTGTCCGGTAGCTGCAGAGAATCGGACATGAGTCCTCGAGAAAAGGGTAAAACTGAGGTATTTAGGCTGCCTGAGGTCACCAAGCCCTGCTCACTCCAAGGGTTGAAGGCGATATGATGGTTGCAAAGGCCGGTCGATGAACGAATGAAGGGAGTCGGGGGATCAGAGTTTCGCCTCACGGGGAGAGTCCGGATTGCGATGCCACTTTAATAACATGCATTAGAGTGTTGAAGCGTTCAAAATCAGCGGTAATATGGCGATACGAGACAACTTCCGGGCTTCGTTGTGTCAGTGGTGAATCAACGATGCCCTGGCTGCTGAGAGTTGAGTGAGGTTACGAAGACTTGAAATGACGGCAAAGGCCGACCGACGGCCACGTGACTCACGTGATCAGATGCCAGCCTCCAGTTCTGCACGGGCTTTGCCGTTCACGTCGGCTTTCGGAAGTGACGCCGGTTGTCGGCATGCGGTCACGTGCTCGGCATCCTACTTATACTTTCCTGCTTATACTTATGCTTATACTTACGAGGAGCATACTACTATGTATGATGGAAGTAAGTATTGAAGAATAAGTATATTTGGTAATACACATTATAGTACAAATCCTTGCGATACCTCCATTTCTGATTCCTCTCTGGAAGCAGAGGCAAAGATTGCCCAACGCTCGACAATGAACAATCCACAGGGTATCATCTTTAAAAAACAGCGCAGCTTCCAAGGCGAATATAGTAGTCATGATCATAAAACATCAAGAACGGTAGTATATAGTTGCATCACTAGTCAATAAAGATGACACATCCGGTATGTTATCTGCTAGAGAGTCCATGAGTTCGATTTGTTCCTCTTGACTTAGCGTGCGACCTCTCCAAGGGCCTGCTTGATTCGAATACTGAGAGTACTGGTCCCCAAATGGTCCCATCCAGAACGCAGAATCATCATTACTTTCAACATAAGTACCACTACTTGCTGTGGCTGATACTGCTGAATAGCTAGGATCCCAACCAGGAAATCCAGGGACAACCGAAGGAAAGGAATTGAAGGGTGTAGAAGGGTCAAAGGTCGGATCGTTGTACGTGGCAAATAACGGAGTGTAAGGCTGTTGATTCTGGTAGAGATTTCGCCTGGAAGTAGGTTTTTTGGTCGGCTGGGGGGTCGGATAAACAGAATCTTGTAAAGGTGCGTCAAATGGAGACGAGGAAGGTTGAGATGTCGCATACGTGGATTGTCCCTGATTAGGGGTGGTATTCTCTTGAGAGGGTTCCGTTGATGGACCTCTTGAATAGACATCAGATGTCGTTGCCCCAGAAGAGAGGACGGTTTGTACAGAATGTTGAGATTTTGCCGAAGGGCTGGAAATGGCAGGGGGTGTATTCCCCTCCTGGATTGAGATTGGTGAAGGTTGTGTCGAGGGCGTATGAACAACGAAGGACTCTACAGTGTCATATGCTTTGAGACATGCCGTTATAAGACTTCTGTACAACTGAAGAGCCGATTCGCATCCAGGCCATCGCTGTGCTGATATAGCAACTGCCTCCAACGCAACTTGAAGAAGACCTTTTACCTTCTCAATGTCGTGCTCTTGGCGAATATCAGGGTACGACAGCGTCCAAAGCATCGTGCTGATTGCCATGAATAGAGCCTGAGTGGATGCCCATGTTAGATCGACAGAGCCAGATATCATCTGTTCTCGGTGCATTTTAACGTTAAAAGAACAAGCATCATAACATTTGCGAGCGGCATCAACAGATGGTTCGGGTATTTGGGGTGAGGGACGATAGAGCATGACAATGATCGTATTCTTCCGGCCCACAAACCTGGAATGCGTGCGGCGTTAAGAAAAATTCAATATTTGTGATTAATTTGGATTGTGAAAATCTCACCAGGTTTCACTTAGGCCAGAGCCTCCGTCCTCTTTAGGACAGGACTCTACCCAATGGTCTAGTTTTGCCATGATTTGTGAAAACCAAGGATCCTGGTCGGTCAAAGGCGTTTCCCGTTTGTTCAGATATAGGGTCCGTCGAACCTCGGCTTGCAACAATCGCATTTTGAAAAAATGTATAGCGATGCATTTAGCCAAAATAGGTTTCGCCCCCGGGAGTATCCCTTGAGGGGTAATGAAACGGTCATCCACGAGCTCAGGGAATTTGATATCCAAATGATCGTGACTCATACACAGTGTACTTGGACGGCCTAAACTGTGGGCTAAACCGAATTCCATTGTGATTACGACCCATGTGAGTCGTCGACGCATGTCCAGTTCTAGGACATTTAGGGCTTCGCCTGTTGAGGACTTTGTAATAGTAACTTCCTCAAGAAGTCCTAGCTCCTGCGTGAGTTTTGCAGCCGCCCCGACCACCCAGTAGGATGCAGTCCTAGTTGGTGTTACCAGTGAATATTGTGCAATGAGAGCTAGACATTGTAGCGATCTCAAGTCCATCCGTTGTAGTGAAGGTTGAAAGTAAGGAAGGGCGGCTAGATAGTAGCTATCGGCCAATCCTGCGTACTCGGGACTGAGCTTCTGCATACTAATTGCGATGACCATTCGTAGCTGAAAATTCTGAACAGGGTCTTCAGACGCTCTGAAAACATCATCTGCATCCTGCCGAAAAGTGGGTTCGTGGAGCACTGGAAGCATGGCTTGGCCTGGGACCGAACGTTAACAATCCGCGTCGTGATATAACGCGCGTACCGGTTCTGAAAGACACAAGATATACGTACCTTTGACCATGTAAAGATCAATCAGCTTATAGGTTAGCTCTAACGGAGGCAGGTTTTCCTGAGGAACTGAACTGATCATCGGATAAACCTTGGACGTCGGCTTGGAGCTTTCTTTGGCAAACATGTCGCGGATCTCCTGTGCAGTCAACTCTGGGACGACATCTTTGATACTTTTTGAGTCAGTGTTTTGTTTGGCCAATTCCATGACCAGCCTCGTTATGGCGATTCCACTGGATGGCCCCAGGTATCTTGGTTCATCACTCGGCGCAAATTTGATGTGTCCGGCACTTCTGACCATAAGCTCTGCGTCAGCAGCATGCCTGACTTCTTTCTCTGCAGCCTCGATTTCTCTTTCAAGCGCGTGGGCTCTCTCCCGTAGCTGGACTATATAGGAGCGGGAAACTGTTTGGTTCCGGGTCGAATCATAGTAGACACAGCGCGCATTGCTCCGTTCACATGGTTCACATTTCGGTATGCCCGGGTCGCACCTGGATTTCCTCTATTTTTATGAAGGGTTATGGGTAAGCAGTTTACTTCATGCACAGAAGGTAGGATCCTTACTTGTCGACATCTCGTGCAAGCCGTCAGTGTGTGAGCGATCTTTCCATCTGGTGCGTCTGGTACACCTCGGGATGGTGCGGCTTTTCTCCATGGGTTCGTAAAGACAGGTCGAGAATCCGATTGGACCCAATTCTCCGCCATCTTAATATGAAATCTCAAGATGCGCGAAGAGAAAACAGCGAGGATTTCGATCTCACTTCAGTCATGGTCTGGGTGTTGCTTGGATATGATCAAGTATGGGCGTTAAAAGTGCGCGCAATGGCGATTTGTGTCATTTGGGGTAGTCGGATAATAAGCAGGCAATAAGGCAAAGAACTGGCAACACCACACCAGCTGAAGTGGCGCCGTTGGCGTGCGTTTCTGTCTCCGTACTTTCCACTTCTCTGCTTATTCCATCTGCTGTGGGCCGAATGACAAAAAGCGGGGGGGTATCTTCCAGGTCGCAAGTTGACAGGGCTAGGAGAGCCTCGAAACAGCGGAATGCAGCATAGAGCAGAAGCTTTGCTCGCTAAGTGCAGGATGCTGCTAGGCCGTATGTGGCAGGTCTTAGTACAGAATGATATAGGGTTGGAAATTCAAGCTTAGGGACCGTAGGGCGCACTACACTAAGCACAGTGAAGAGAGAGCAGTGCAATCGTTGTGCAGTCAGTGTGCATGGGGGGGAAGTCGGTCGCCGAGAGGGACAGTGAGTGGGAGGGGACGTTTAATATCATGTGATTGTTCCAAATACCAATATTACAGCAAAGTAAGCAAGCAATCGATACCGTGCGGAGTACGGCGTATTAGTTTGTTACCCGCGTTACGCGTATAGAGCAAAAACGGCAGGAAGCAACCAACGGCGGGTCACCGACTGACTCGCTCCTTCGTCTATGCAAGCATTATTATTGAATTCATTCACATTGACCAGTTCATGTTCCATTCGCTTATGTCAGTCTCACTCTCACTTAGTCAACTAACCACCTCGTGAGTAGACTAACTGCGTGCGCTCACACGTACGTATTGGCACTGGCAGTGTCATCATCTCATCGATGATCGACTGCCCGCGCGTGGTTAGTTGTTGGTTGGCCTTGGGGCCGCGAACCAGGCTCTTTTCTGTCGACTCGCAGGCCACGCCTTGTAAAAGGTCAGTAGCATGCCAGCCTGGTTACAAGTATGTAAACACTAAATACTAAATACCAAGCGCTACGTAACTAGCTGCCCTACCCAAATCGTCCACGAATTGCGATCCGAATTCAACAATACCGTATAATGGCGGGCCTCCCTCCGTCATACAACTAGCCGCTAAGCGCTTCTTCGGTGCAACAACAACGCTCCGATTCACACAATTATTGCACCGAAGAGATCGTCACTCAAGTAAATGACAAGAAAAAAGGCCCAAGAGTAGAAGAAACCGCTCTGGGTCCAGGATTCGCTATTTATCGCCCCGTCGGTACGTTTTGCTCGTATGTGTGGATCTTGTTTGCTACTAGCCTTACCCATGCCAGCGGACTGGCCTTTTTTTCTTGGGCCTTTAAAAAGTCGACCCCCACCGCCGCCGCCCCGGCATATCAGCGTTCGTGGGTCCGCGACTCCTCGCAGCGCCGGGTGCTTGGTTTGACAGAAGCTGTCGTTTTTATTGGTGCTGACTGCGACAAAGAAGTCAGTCGATGACCAGATTAGCCGAAGGAACAGAAAACGCAAGGCATCAAAAGTATTCTATGCCTTGTACCAGCACAGATCGATGGTTTGCGCCACTAGCTAACAACGCACCTTAAGATAGACACCAGAACCTGCGCACGCGTGCTTGAAACAACGACAGGTATGTATTCTAGCATTGTCGCAGTTTGCCTACCTACATTTCCCCGTGCAGCTACGGATTTATTGCTGCTCTCCAGACTAACATTGTTCCTAGGCCCCACCATACGGAACTCATCAAGTGGTCGGTTCTCACGGCGTCATTTCGTCATAAGATCCATTGCCTCGCATACTAGCGATTCACCGCAGACGCCCAATGGACAATTCTCTACTAAAGAAAGCGCAAACATCGCAGTGCTGAGTCACAAGGCTTCGTTCTGCTTCGTCGCACTAACATAGCGAGCAGCTAGGAGGGGAAAGAAAAGAAGAAGAAAAAGAACGAAAGGACGGAAACTACCTATTTTTATAGGAGGATGTAACACGGCCACTTGCAATGCCTTCATCAACTTTTCTCGACAAACCAGTGCTCAAAGTCAGCCGTCCGGTTGCTGCCTGTTTGAGATGCCGCACCGCCAAAATCAAATGTGATGGGAAGCTCCCGGCCTGTTCGGCATGTGAGAAGGCCGGAAAAGCCAGCACCTGCTCGGGTGCTACAGACGAATTCGCCAAAGGAAAAGAGCGAAGCTATGTTGCGTCCCTGGAAGGCTATTGCGAGAAGCTGGAAAAACGTCTCGCCGAAATGCGTCGTAAGCAAGAGCAAGGGGTGAATGGCAGTGATGGACACGAAATGCCCCAGAGTTCTATAACGGCTTTTGCCGCCGAGAATAGCAGCTCAAGGGTACATAGGAAGGAAGTGTCCGACATAGACGATTTAGTGGGTGACTTTGGTTTTCTGTACGTGGCAAACTGGAGATACACCCTTGGATGCGGATTACTGATAATGGATGTATAGGTCCGTCAATGCAACATCGCGAGATTTCCAAGGCATCACCTCAAATGTATCATTTGCACAGCTACTCTTAACGTTATCAACGGTGAAGCCGCTTCCTCAAGTCCCGACTCAGTCGTTACCTTCCAGACAAAAAGCTACTAAACTCATTCAACACTATTTCGACCATATTTTGATTCAATTACCTCTCTTCAACGAGACGACATTTTGGACCTCTGTGGAAGCTGTTTACCAAAGCGGGGGGCGATTTGCGAAACCAATTGATAAATGGATGGTATACATGGTCCTTGCCACTGCCTCTGCTTCTCTCTGGTACCAACAGCCGAACACTCATCGACAATTTGCCTTCTCGATGGTCTCTGCAGCGATTGAAATTGCTGGGGAAGTCTTACAACCTGGCTCGACACTGGGCGTTCAAGCTATTCTCCTTCTCGCACAGTATTCACTGTTAGATCCTGATCATTACCGCCCTCGATTCTTGATTTCTTTTGCCGCTCGAGTCATGATCGACTTGGGGCTCCATCAAGACCCACCAACAGAAGTCATTGTTGATAAAGACCGTCAAGAACAACGACGACGACTCTTTTATTCACTTTACTCTTTAGATCGGTAAGTCTATTCGACTTGCAGATAAATAATATTGTACCATACTAATATTAAATTCTTTTTTTTAGCATCGTTTGCACATCTCTTGGGCATGGGTTTTCCTTTTCTGACCTTTCTATTAATGTCGACCTCCCAGTTGCTCATACGCCTCACGATGATTCGTTTAATGAACATATATTCTCAAACAGTTTGGATTCTGCCGTCCATCTGATCAAGATTCGCCGCATTTTGTCAAAAGGCTACCAAGAGATGTACTTCAACGGACGCAATCGTGTGCCTGATGCAATAGCTCGTGCGTGGAAGCTTTGTGCTGATGCTCGGGAATGGTATGCCGCAGCACCGACGACTAAGGCAGGTTCCTTTAGTCTTCTGTATCGGTTGGAGCTACTTTACTGCACTATTGTGTTTTTGTCGCCGTCATACGGCGATCCTGATACCTGTGACTTTAGCCGAGTGTTGCTTTTCGATCGATGCATTGATTATGCCAGCCAACTGCATCAAGTTTTAGAAAAGCCTGACAGCCTTCCTTTTATTTCTTGCGTGGATATTCAACGTCTTTATCAGGTTGGACAGCGATTGATCACGTTATTAAACGAAAGTTATGATTTGCTTTTGAGCAACGAATTGCCAGAGCCACCAGCGACGCCTCCTGGTACACCTGAGCCTCCTTATCTTGCTGGGGAAGATCGAATCAACTGCCGTTCGCGTGCGGCAAGATGTCTGCATTATATCGAGGACATTCTTCAGTATGCTTCTACGCGGTGGAATATGGGTGGTGAATTGAACGGTTTCATGCGAGATTCAACAGGAGTCAGAGGACGATTGCTACATGAGGCGGGATCACCGTCCCAGGCAGTTCCTCAAATACAACCGTATAGCTATGCTTCGCAGGAAACATTACCTGCGACCGGGCATGACAGTTTAGCCCCATACTTGAACGCAGAGCAGCCATATTACTATAACTAACAATGATATACGATGCGGTATTTTGTACCTGAGCAAAGAGAATTAGAACCCAGTTTCATATAATGTTCGTGGTTGGCGAGTTAGACATATCACCCATGTTATCAGTGCGTTTAGGTACCTGGGAGAGAGTCTAGTTCCAATCAGCAGTATCATGACTTGCAAAACTGGAAATTATTCTCTCTGGGCTGTGACCGAAGCAGTCGCTTCTCCCCCAAGCTCCCCACAGAACATGTGACTGCCGGTAGTCGTTCCTTCCTACCCCCGAAACAGAGAGCGTCGGCATCTTTACAGACCTTTCAACAACAACATCACAAGAAGATCGAAACTTAATCATTTGTGTATAGCTTTTTTCACATCAGTTCAGTATCGTTTGTATGCTGTATTTCAACTTCGGTTCCGAGTCACGCAAAGACAAGTCACTTACGGTCACAATGCGATATCATCCGCTTCTTTCATGTCTCATCGCCGTTTCCCTCGGCTTCACCACCCGTCGTACGGACGAAAAATCTTCCTCGGGCCATGGGGAACAGATTATCGGCACCAACATTGCTTACGCTGTGAATATTTACGAAGATCAGACTAGCCTCATAGAAGATGTTAAGACTTGTGGTCAATTTCTCAATATTTTCACTACGCTTGTCGCAGAAACCAACAACAACACTTCTCTACTAGGCCTTGTGGAGGCTTGTGAGAGAGTCATTGTTGTCATGGACAAAGCTCTCGAGGAAAACGCAGAACAGTTGTATCCAGGGAGGGTCCCAGTGCTCGATGCCTATGAGGATAAAGCGTCCACTTCCGACCTTGTCAAGCGTCGCTCAAAGCGCAAGCATCGCCGAGAGGAGGTATGCGAAGCCAAAGTGTGCGAGAAGGGAAATCTTGAAAAGATGTGCAACTCCAAGAAGATTGAGCCAGACGCGGCCCTCATTTGTAAGATGTGCTACCCTGTCAAAAATGCCAACCTCATCAACGAACATTGCCAAGCGAAATGGAAACGGGAGCGAAAAGCATTTTACGTTGTTTCCTTCGTCCTTATTGGGATCACATTATGTAGCGGCCTTATTCTCTACGTGCGGCGGCGATATCTCCGAGCAAAGGGCATCCAACGGGGTGACAATCCAGTCGAGGACGTCAATCCAACCGGTGAACTTTATTATTATGACGGGTCGAGATTAGATATGATGATGCCAGCTGCGCGGGATACTCTGTCGGCCGTGAATTCTTCTCCAGACGCTCGTCAACACGATGGATCAGGAAGATACAAGAGTTCGTGGGACGACTATGAAGGCGACATGATTAGTACATCTGCCGCTCAGCGAAGACTGAAACAGCTCGGGCTACTCTCAAGAACGGGGCGCAAAAAGGTTCACGACTTGTTTGATTTAGAGGGGTTACGGTCGAAATACGATGCTGCAAAGAGTGTTCAGCGACAGTCCAATGACACGGACAGAATACCAGTGATGCCATGGGCTCCGAATGCAAGTGTTCGAATAAGTGATCGAGAATCCCCACGCGTGCGAGCGAGGACGACCTCAAAGGATTCGCCAGCAGTCGAGTTACGCGATATGTCGAGGACTGATGCTGTCTGATGTCTTTGACAAGGTCTGTATGTCAAGATCAACATCTTATCAGCTGCCAATCGAACATACCACAAATGGCTCTATGTGACCTTTTACTGCGAGTACAGCAACTTATAAATGATCGTTTCCATGATCGATGTATTTTAGAGAACATGATACATAGGTTTGCTCCTAGGAAGCACGTATGGAATACATATTTAATTTTTGGGAATTGTCATTGCAATATACTACGATAAAAATAGATGCAGCCATGCTCAAACTTGCTAGAGCCTCGAACTGCTATAATTCTCAAGCAGAGAAAATAAAAGCAATACATGCCTTAGGCAGGTAGATGGTCTAGTCAAGGCACGCCGGTACCGGACCGCGGCGCGTATCTGCGGCTTAACTAGTTGCTCTTCAAGTACATAACTCTGAACTATCCACCATCAACTCAACAAAGGAATCATTTTTTGAGTATATTGCACATTTATTCATCTGACAAGTCGATATACACAACAACGAAATTTTTAATACAGTCGATTCAATCAAGCAGTGTCAAAAACAAACCATGCTCGCAGTCTCAGAAAAAGACCTCGGCAAGCTTCTGCACAATTTGGACCACACCAAATGCCAGCGACTACTTAAACAGCTGCTGAGCGCGCTCGGTGCATTCTCAGTGCAGCACAAAGTGAAAACAGGAGATGAACAATCACAGCAAGCTACTACGACTATCCATCAGCCTGCACGCACCAGCATTGTCAGTCCAAAGTGGGGGTCAACGACTCTATTCATGCCCGTGTCGGATGAGCAATCCACCGGCTTCAAAGTAGTCACAGTGCCTACGCCTACGACTGCCAACGATAAACCAGATAATGCTGCTGCTATCCGAGGCGTGATTAATATTCTCTCGCCAGAAGGTCGGCTAGAAGGGGTCTTGAGTGCTGCCGAAATCACCGCATTCCGCACCGCGCTTGCGAGCATGATACCATTTACCGGCTGTCCATGGATCCGCAAGAGACGCATAGTCATATTTGGTTCTGGGAAACAAGCAGAGTGGCATGCACGCTTGGCCTTGCTCACGGTATCCGACCCCAAGGAAATTGAAGAAATCACTTTTGTCAATCGCAGCCAGCAGCGTCTAGATTCAACGATTGTGGCGACGCTTTTCCCTGATCTACGCCAACGCTACCCGCATCTAGTAGTCAAGGCATATTCGCAGGAGCGGGAAGAAGCAAATAATGGCAGCTACCAAGCTAAAATCCGCGCAGACCTTGCTTTGAGTGATGCCATTTTCTGTTGTACCCCATCTATAACACCGTTGTTTACACATGACGATCTCACTGCTACTGGCGACACTGCACCCCCCAAGCAGAGATTTATTTCTCTAATTGGATCTTATAAACCGCACATGCAAGAAATCGACTCCAGGACACTTCTATCCGGCACGGATAGCAAGATCTACGTCGATTCAGTCGAGGCTTGTATGGAAGAAGCCGGGGAGTTGATCATGGCCAAAGTGGATGCATCGCAGCTGATAGAATTGGGAGGACTTCTTCCTGCATCTTCCGCAGACGATGATTTGTCGACGTCGACTTCTTCTTTATTACAGCACCAGGACGATCATTCAGGAAATGTCATCTTCAAGTGTGTTGGGATGGGTATTATGGATCTTGTTATTGCAAGATGTCTACTAGATATGGCGCGCGAACAGGGCTATGGGACGACAATAGATGGATTTTAAGTCATTCTATCCACTATATGACCATGACCATACAACATACATACAGTACGCGGGGAAATTTACGCGAGAGTGGGGCAGGATCTGGCACCCGCCGGGCCGCTATGTGGGTCAAAAGCAGTCGAAATCGGCCAACCGAAATGCATCATTTGGTTCCACATTGAATCCTACTCTTCGAGGAACATTTTTAGCTATTGCGTATATATATCGAGCAACACATCATCGTACAAGGACGGCTTCAAAAAGAAATAATCATTAAAAAGGTGGAAAGATTATTACAATAATCATCTAGTCAACACATATAATCTAGTAACACGCTACAAGTTACGTGAAATGCCGGACAAGAATGACCAAAACAAGGAAATGACAGAAACAAGTATTCTATTTCGTCACACTAATCTCCTGTATATTGACAATAGATTACCCCTTCCTTGGTTGTATTCATGTCTGTTTTTCTTTTAATACATGAGCTAGTTCAAGGCAACATGGGAGTGCAACTACTACGTAGTACGTACAGGGTAGTTAGCTAGACTAGCCGTGGGAATGAAATCGAATAAATCGACTTACTTCAATTCAGCCTAGTAACTACTAGTTGGGCAACTAGCGCCGGCAGCTTTCATGCAAAGAAAGCTTGATTTTTCTCCTCTTGATCGCCTGAGGGTTTGCTTATGCGTATGCACTGCAACTTAGTTGAGTAATTATGAGTTAGGAAAACTAGAATTGCCATAATACTTACTGTTGATGCGTTAAGAATGGACATGGCTAACCATGAAACTTTTAACAAAATGAATAAGAGAATTTTCTATCTTTTCCAGTGATCAAGGGTATTGTTGTATTGTAAACTGGGAAAATCAAGTACATATGCTAACATGGAAAAGAAAGTAAAAGGGAAGAAGACAGAGAGAAAAAGATGAAAAGTGGGTTTTGGAATCAAGCTGATTCAAGCCAATCTCACAAGACCTCGCAATGCGCGCTTGATGAAAATGGCTAAAGGTCCGAACTTCTTTTTATCTCTTCCTTCAATTGAACAAATCACTGAAAAAACTTGAAAGACTGGAAATATTGATGAACAAGTCACCCCACCCAAGGATAGAACGCCTGGATTTTCCCCAATGATACATAAAAAGAAAAGGCAAGTACAAAAGTACAAATAGGGTTAAGGTATGAATTTTTGTGAGATAATGAATGTTCATGCTGATCCACTCGGTTTTTATTCATTCACTCCTTTTTCTCCCTTCGTTTTTTATGCAGCCCAGTCTGAGTCGAGAGGGTGGTTCTTCCCTCGCGGTACTGGAACTTCAGTTACCTTTGGAGTCACCCATTCAGTTGTTTCCTGTTGCTGCTCGGGCTCGACGCTAATCGCAACAGTCTCGGGGGCACTGGATTCATTACCACTGTCATCGGCCTTGGTCTTCTTCTTTGCCTTTTCCTTCTTTGATGGGACAGTAGTCCAATCCTCATCGACTTTTGGAGCAGCCACGCCGAGAATACGCATCTGTTCCTCCTCGGGAGGCAAGTTGTTGGCCCATGTAGTTGAGCTTCCCGCCTGGTTAGTTGCGGTGGGCTCAAAGGTATCGAGGAACGCCAGAGAGCCGTTGACGGGAGGTGCAGGTGCAGGCTTCGCTGTTGTTGCATGGTTGCCGTTGGTAGTGTTGTTCGCGGCTGGTCGAGCGCTTGTCCAGGCGTTGCTCGAGATCGGTGCCGCAGATTGTTTCCGACCAGCTTCTCGGCGCTCGGATTCGCGGGCAGTGTGAAGCTGCTTCTCTAGGAGCTTGCGTCGCTCAGTTTCTGCATCCTGGTTGGCTTGTTTGCGAGCCTCGTTCTTCTGTCTGTTTTGGCGCTGCTTCTTGGTCTCCACTGGCTTGAATGCTGGTGTCTTGGTTTTCTTCTCCTTGGTCTCCAATGAACCTGTCAATCGGAGGACAGAGGGGCCTGGGGCCGGCTTTTCGAGCATGTCAGAAACATCACCTGCAGAGGGAGAGACGATATCGGTTGTCGAAGACAGATCGTCATCGGCGTCTGCTCCGTTGCTTGATGGAGCGCGTGTCGACAATTCGCTGCCAGTGCTTTCCTGAGCGACAGGGGCTGCCTTGGCGCGCTTCTCCTTACGGGGCTTCGGTTTGGTTTCACCAACTGATACCCCAGACCTGGCAGCAGCCAGTCTCTTCGCAAACTCTTTGGTATCGACGTCTTCCTCCTCGTCGTTGGTGGTGTCGATCAGGTTGGTCGAAGAGGTAGGCTTGTCTTCTGACTTTTTGCTAGCTCCACCTGCTGTAGACTCGGGCTGTTTGCGGGTCTTCGGTTTCTTTTGCTTGGGAGCGGGTTGGGTAGGTTCGACTTTCTCTGGAACGGCGCGAATTGGAGTCCGGTTCTTGGGCTTCGATGTATTAGAATAGTAGTATCCTAATCCTCCGGCCACTACCAACACAATCGCCCAGCTCATGTATGGATTCATCTTGGGCTGCCAGGAGAGCAGATGGTTAGCTTCGTTTTAGTCTCTCAACTAGCTTTGGGCTAGATTAGTCTTACCTCAAGTATTGTCGATGGAAGTGCCGGGAAAGAGGTAGCTTCACCGTTCTGGGGAACAGGGGAAGGGGGGCGTTGATGCTACGGGCCTCTTGGCGAGTAACGTTGATCAGGACGAGGCGACAAGGGCTCAGTTCATGGGAAGAAAAGTCGATTGAAGTTCGAGATACGTTTCCCAGCAGATCGGCTTTCCAGGACCCGAAGTTGCGGGGCCGCGTGGTTCGGGACGCAGGGGTTATGTTCCGCAGCTGATTTGATTGCGAGCGGGAATGCCAGATGTCCTCTCGAGTCGAGTGAAAGCAAGGTGAGACAAGATATAATCGGAACAAAGGCGTGCCGCTGTACCACAATGGGCTTTGGGCTTTGATAGCTGCAGCTGCAGCAGGCAATATGTCCTGGGGGAGAGGTGTGTGTAGGAAGACAGGTGCTGCGAGAGTCGAGGTCAGGGAAGGTGGACAGCTAACGTCACCGACTTGTAACGTCAAGCTGGTCTGGTCGGGTAAACTTGATGGGATCGAAGCGCAACCAAGGAAAACTCAAAAGAGGGAGGCGCCAGGTGTGTGGCTTTGGTTTTATAAGACAAAGGCGAGGGTGCTCTTTGGAGGTGTGTTGATGAGGAGAAAGGATGGATGGATGTCTGGTAGAGGTGGTCTCTTTGCGGTCTGGTGGCCGCTGGTTGGCTGGCCGCAAGACAGTCAGAGCTCCAGGGGTCAATTCTCCCCCCTTCGATTCCACCACTGCCACGCCCGGCCACAGCACCATTATTACCGACAGTTATTATTATTTTTCTTCTTGAACATGCAATGCACCTTGCATACAGTTGCATGCATGCACCGCTTGCTTTCATATTCAGTCACTCCTACTAAGCTGTTACCCATGTCTGGTCACTCCAGGATCGTCGGCTAAGTTCTACGCCACAGGACTACAGGACTGCATGACCGCAATCTATTTCCTCCATCACCTCGAGCCTCCAGGGATAGACGCCATTCAAATAAGTGAAATACACAACAGCTCGAGCGACGAGACAGGCCCAAAACAAGCTTTCAATAGTATCTGTTGCTTGGGCCAGCTTCACGAGCCACGTACGCGTGCGACGTAACGTGACTAGCTTGTTGAAATTTACAGCTAGGCGTTTACGCTCGGACATTAATCGGATACATCCGACTCCAGTGGTGCACTGCTTGCGACGAAACGTGGCTGCAGCATGCCATCCAGAGTACGACGTACTTGGCAGGGCCTCAGGCCGTATTTCAATGCTCTCTCGTCCGCCCAGTCGCTGATATCATGCAGCATGGACATATACGCTGATCCTTTCAATTATTGTTAGCTAATGCATGTAGGTCGAAAGAATGAGATACACCTAGGGTCCCCTCTGCGGCTCTCTGTGTTTAAGTCTGCTCTCCCGACACAATCCCCGCGCACAGGGTCCCGAGCCCCAAGAGTTGAACTTCCGCATCGATCGTATACGCCTATACGAATTTCATTTCCCGTCTGACCGACAACCTTGTATGGGTAAATGTACCGTCCTTGGCGACGGATATTGGACGTTTGCCGTCTGGCCGCCACCAGTGGGGAGAATGCAGGCTGAGTGCATCGACGTCGTTTCCCCGCAGTTAACCACAGGCCTGGACAGAAGGCAAATGACTTTAATTGGCTTAGACCAGGGTGGTCAAGTAAGGTCAAGGTGTGTTGTAGCGGTCTGGAAAGCGTGGTCTCTGTCCAGTTACATACGGTATGCAGATTGAAATATCAACCCCCATAATGATCATGGCCTTGGCAATTGCATGTCGAGACGGCTGTTCTGGATGGAGCCGGTGTCAGCGAGTTTACTTGGCTATGTTTAGCTTTAGACAGGAATAAAATGCAGACATGAACTCGGTGAATTATTCATTGATGTCGTATGTCGTACAGCGTGCATGCATGCTGATCGACAGCCATCCCCGGCATTCCTTAGAACCTTCTCTGATCTTTAGTTCGGCAGATCAAGATCGCCATATCATACGAGATCTCCGACGGCGAGAGCAACAAAAAGAAAACAAACGTTTATTTAAAAAAAATGTGTACAGCAGTATTTATTTCCCTTTATGTTTACAGCATGGCCTTTTGTAATTTGTATAGCTTATCGCCGGCTAAAAGCGCACAGCTGCCAATCAAAGCGAGGTGGGGGTTGGAAAGCTATATTTCGCATGATATCATTCCACCGCACGGCAACAACAGCCCACCACCTACCTATCTATGAATCGCAGACCCTCTCTGCGAAAACAATTGAACCAGATCCTCGAAATAACTGACCTACATCGCAAGACTGCTATCTAAACAAACAAGCATGGCGCCCAAAGCCAAGATCATCATCGACACCGACCCGGTAAGCTGGTCAAGGCGAGACCACCCCGGAAGTGAAGCAGTCAATAATTAAGGAACTGACCAGATTTGCAGGGCATCGATGATATTCTCGCTATCCTCCTCGCCTTTGCAGCTACTCCGGAAGAAGTTGAGGTGTTGCTCATTTCCTTGACGTTTGGCAATATTGAAGTGCAGAGGTATGCTATAGCATATATGTTTCCCGTCCATCGCACTCCAATCAAAAATTTCCAAAACACAAGCTTACTTATTACTCACCAAAGCTGTCTCCGCAATGTCATCTCAATGCTGCACATTCTCGAGCGCGAAATGAAATGGCGCAAAGAACAAGGCAAACCGGAGGGCTTCGAGACATTGCGGGCACACAAGCCTATCATTGCGGTGGGCGCAGAAGAGCCACTGGATGACCAGAAGATGCTCGCGGACTACTTTCGTAAGATCTGTCTATTCTACACAGCTCAATTCTATTGCTTTTATGTTGTCAATGGTGAATTAATCAAAGTTGCTAACGCTGCTTATTGTACTTAGATGGAAAGGACGGCCTTGGTGGAATTCATTTCACTGTGAGTACTGGCTTTGCGCATTTCCTTTTCTTCCTGACTGAATGATCTAATCTTCTTAAGCACCCTCATCTCACCCCCGGCGAAACATGGGAGCATCTCTTTGATCCAGTCCGAGACCCTGAAGTCCTACCAAATGTGGATTCGTCAACGCCGCACCAATCATTCATCCCATCATCGCGAGCTGCATCAGACGAGATTCTGCGGGTCCTCAGTGAGAATGAAGAAGACACTGTGACCATCGTTGCTGTTGGACCCCTGACAAATCTCGCCTTGGCCGCCGCCAAAGATCCAGAGACATTTCTCCGTGTGAAGGAAGTGGTTGTAATGGGGGGCACTATCAACCAAGCCGGAAATGTATGCACATTGCCCCTTTTCACATATATAAAACAAGGGGAGTCTAACAATCATATCTAGGTTACACCAGTAGGCGAATTCAACGCCTACGCTGATGCGGTTGCCGCAGCGCGCGTGTTCGCCCTCACATCGCCCAACCCACAGAGCACACTGCCCCCAAGCAAGATACTGCCGGCCTACCCACCCAACCTCAGCAAAAGGCTGACTCTCAAACTCTTCCCCCTGGACATCACAAGCCAACACGATCTCCTACGCGGCGATTTTGACCGCACCATCACACCTCTACTACAAGCCGGCAGCCCACTGGCTGAATGGGTCGACGCGTTCATGGCACACGTATTCCAGACCCTGGAGCGTCTGCACCCGGGCCATGAGGGCGCAAAGGCCAGTTTGACACTGCACGACCCGGTTTGTGTTTGGTACGCTCTGACGTCGGATGATCCAAAATGGAAGCCTACTGCAACGTCACCGGAGGATATCAGGATCGAAACTGCGGGCCAGTGGACGAGGGGGATGTGTGTTGTTGACCGACGTAACAGACACAAGATTGACGACGATGTTGAGAGCCATAGTGACCATGGGTTGTGGTTGAGTTCGAGGGCCGGAAATAGGATACTTAGGATGGGGGGCTCGCCTGGTGGGGATACTTTTGGAATGTTGTTGATGAATAAGCTGTTTGGATAGTTCGTTTGGAGACAGATTATTCTACAGACAGTCTCGTTTGCATTTCAATTCTTTTTTCGGCATAGAATACATATGTGGATAGATTGGACATGAGAGAATAGATAGATAGCAACAGCGGACTACATCAAATTATCCGTCTTTTATAAGGTATTTAACGAACAGCACTTCCAGAAAAATAGTATTTAAGATGTTTGAAAGCGCAAATACATTTCCGAGCGCTAGATAGCTAGACGCGACATTGGCCTGGTTCGATTTAATGAAACCAACAAATGTGCCTACCTGGGCACAGTAGGGATATATGCACTGGCTGGTTAGCCGCAATGTAGATCATTGTAGGATCAATCTGGTTCCATTGAGGATGATTGAATTGGTTTGGTATGTATACTATGTATGCCGTGTGCAGATCCTCATAGTAGTAGTTGTGCCTTGCTAGAAGTTGACCTCCTTTGCCCATACTGCTGAACCAGTGCTGGCTGAGTTCTAAACTAGTTGTTTGGTGCTGGTGGTACAAGTATGCTCATTTGTATGCTGAGCATACGACTATGTAGGTAGAGTAGCTGATGGGCTTGGAGGACTTGGACCTACATAAATATCTACGTCCGTCTCAAAAAGCCACTAAGACAGAGTCCATTATTTTCTTATATATGTTCTAAGCGGTGTTAAAGGGAGGAAAGTATCCGTACCTAGTGAAAATTGTGGAATGCATGGTGGATCGAAATGGAATGTGCAAGCCCTCCCTCCCAAACATCGAATACTTCAAGCCTATCGCCCGATAGGCTGGGGCTTATTCCGCCTGACAAAGATCACGAAATATTTTACACGGCAGATCCATGCCAGTCGAACTTGCGCGCGCGTTGTTTTCAAGCTGATTGCTTGAATGAATGACGTGTCTGTGGCAGAAATCAAGGATCGTCGCTATAAGAAGAGATTGACAGCTCGCTCCCATAATAATAGAATTATTCAACCTGAATTGCTTGTCTCTCCTTTTTGTCTCATTCGGCTTTCATAGGTTTTTTTTTTTCTGTCCTTCATTCAATCCCAGTCCCTCATTTTCAATTAGGGTTGAAAAGTTCCACAATCGTTTAATTTCCCCTATTTGATCCAAGTGTATTACCATAATGCATTTCCAGAGTCTACTCACCATTTCAATTGCCTTGCTGGCAGGCACCTCGATTGCTGCAGAAGGCAATGGCGGCGAAGTACCCCAGGTGCTGAGGAAGGGACGTGCAAAGTTGCGCGCCGCGGATCTATTGTCCGGTTCTTCGTCTGGAAACTTAGGAGGAAGCACACCAGCGTCACTTCCTACACCTACTGGCCAGTCGTTTTCATTCACCACTCCATCAGTGTCGGCTAGTGCTGTGAAGGTGTCTTCTCTCGCCATACCATCATCAGCATTTGCTTCGTCTCTCCCGTCTTCCTTCCAGTCGTCGACGCGACCATCGATACCATCGGCATCTGCATCGGTTCATCGACCAGCTATGCAAGGAACACACGCCGCCCAGCAGCCAGCTGTCACCAATGCCGCTGGTACTGGTGCAAGCGACCCGCCGGCAGGCGACGCGAGCTTGCCAGTGAGCGCCATAGCCGACAATCTGACGGACAAGGACACCCATACCCCGTTCTGGAATAAGCCCGTCAAAGACACCAAACCAGCGCCGAATGCTCCGGACTTCAGCAACGCCCCTGATAAGTCGATTAACAGCAAGGATGGATGTTCCGTGCGGTGCAATGACCTGGCGGACCAGTGTGCGGAGCTCTTGCCACACAACCAGGATTTTTGGTGAGTTTGCTATCCAGTTATGCGTGCAATGTAGTGTATGTGAGAAGATGCTGATGTTTGGACATCCAGCTTCCAACAGTTCCCCACGTGCCAAGATCTCTGCGTCAAGGAGCACGTCGGATGATTGGCTGAGACCGGGTGCTTGTGAGCACGTGAGCCAGGCTCCGTGTGCTATTGTTCAGCCAATCAGACTCCAGAGAATAACCACTGACCAGCGCTAAGTTATGGGACTTGCCGCGCTGGGCCTGAGGCACACTCTATTTTCCCCGTCTCCATTTTTCTCTTCTCTCTCGTCACCATAGTTTTTGACTTAAAAAATACTGCTCTAATATGAAATTCCGGTCAATTGTGTTCAATCCTATTCAATTTAATTCCATCTTTGCAGTAGCTAGCTACATAGTTGATTAGAGAGTGCCAAGTCCAACTCTACATAGCACATTGGTACAGGGCCTGAGGCATACTGCTGCTGCTGCCAAATGACGCAGATCGCAGCTAGGCCGCATTAGGCAACCCGGGGCTCGCGTGCTGACCAGCGCGGTTTTTACAGGCCAACCGCTTCGGCGGCGATAAGCCTATCAGCGTTGATTGTTGGAGCACAAGGTGTCAAGGCACGCGACAGTAAGATCCCAGGGCTTCGATCGCATGTGACTTCATCTTCGTCCTCCTCCTTCCTCTCTGCTTCTCCTCCTCCCTCCTTCTTCATCTTCATCATCACCATCCGCAGCAGCAGCATCATCTATCCACTGCATCGGCTAGGCAGTCATCTTAACCCTAACGCTCTTCAAGTCCAGTTTGATTGCTGCTATCATTCCCTCGTTTGCATGCATGCTTGCTATCGTTCCATCCTTGTATGACTTGCCAATTCTCCGGACCAATTATCACTTTGACCACGATACTGTTGGTGTGACACTACCCCAAGCATTGTCAAACCAGAGACACTGCGCGCAATTAATTCCCCGGACTTTACAAGAGAACAGCAAACAAAACATGCCACCCACTCATCTACCTCCTACTCCCGCCGCATCTGGCGAGTTTACCATCAAGGAATCTTCCTTCCATGCCATGGACGCTATGACTGAGCATTCCTTTGCATTGCCACCGGCTGCACTGAGCCCTATCATGCCGGGCAGAAGCACCAACCCAAGCAGTCGGAAGGGTTCGATGGTTGCTCAGACGCCTGTTTCACCGGCATCTCCAGGCATTGCTTCTGCTATTGAACGCAGGCCAAGCACAAACATCGCTGCGCGCGTGGGCACGAAACGTGCGGCGACAGCCATACCGTCGTCGACAGCCCTTGATGAATTCAATCTGCCGCCGCCTCCTACACGGTCGAGGAAGATCATCCAAATGAAACCCAAGACCGCTGCTTCGTCGAGCGGTGACGCAACAACTGCAACTGCAACAACGAAGCAATCTTCTCAAAAGAAAGCAGCCCCAAAGTCAGGCTCGGCCCCAGTTTCCAAGAATGGCAGCACTCTTGCTGCTGGCACAATAGCACCTGCAACCAACATCGCCAATACTTCGCCCACGTCGCAGCAATCGAATAACAGCAGCAATAATGGTTCTAAGAGGAAACAGCCTAGTGCTACGTCGGCGGCAGGACGCAAAATTGCTCGCAAGACGGCTCATAGTCTGATTGAGCGGCGGCGACGGTCAAAAATGAATGAGGAGTTTTCAACATTGAAAGATATGATTCCTGCTTGTCGTGGACAAGAAATGCACAAGCTCGCTATTCTTCAGGTGAGCTTTGATATTCTTTTTTTTATTGAATGAGGCTATGGGTATTCTAAGATGCTAATTGATGTATGCATACAGGCCAGCATCGATTATATGAATTATCTAGAGGAATGTATCACCGAACTGAAAAACAATGCTTCGTCAGCTGCCGGAAGGACGAATTCAATATCGAAAAAGCTAAAGTTGGTTGCGCCTCCACTGGCACCGCCGTCACCAACATCACCTGAACTGATCATGCCTCCTATAGAGGGAAGCGAGGAATCAGCAGGATCAGAGTTATCGGCATCATCGCCCGAACCCCTTCCACACCATACCAACAATATTCCCACCACCACTACTTCTTCTACACCAGCCTACTACTCACCATCCTTCTCCCCATACACTGCACCTACCCCATCCCATCAAGTAGCGCAATCTCTTGATAATGGGAACCACCCCATCCTGCCATCACCGGCATTGCGTCCATTATATTCCCCACAGATACGACCTCAGCCCCAAACACAGCTCGATCTACAACAACAACAAACGAGCAACAACCCAGCGCAATTACCCGATATCCACCCCAATCCTCCTAATACTACTTCATGGAGAGTCCAACAACCAATCGCATCCGCAACCCCTTCCCCGGCTATCCAGCCTCAACAACACCGCCAAAGCCTCTCTGCTGCTAGCCTTGCAAGCCCCGTATTTCTTGCCAGCGATAGCCAGATCGACCACGAAGCAAGCGCAGCTTTACTAATGCTCAATATGGATCGACGCGGGTTATCGATTAGTGAAAGAGGGGAAGGAGGAGGCGAAAGAAGAGAAGGAAGAGATGAAAAGTCTCCTTCTTCCTCTTCCTCTTCTAATGAAAGGAAGATGGGCATGAGTGTGCGGGATCTGCTTACTTCTTAGCTGGCCTTAGCCTAGCCTACAGATTGTTATAATGAAATACCCCTTAATGCTGTCTGTACAAAAACATCCATAATTGATATGGGGAACGAGAATATAACCGCAGCCCTAGCTATGTAGCTAACTATCAACCAGACGTACCTGATTTGTCTAATCTCAAGGAATCAATCAACCACTTTATTTAAGAATGAATATAAAGTTGTTATTTATCATTCGAACCTTTTTTTCAATTCTCGGTACACAAACATTGTGCAAGAAATCAAAAAGACAAACGGGCTAAAAGGAACTGGTAACAATGAAAATGATAATAATAATGATAAAATAGAAATGGAGGATGAAAAAAAAAAAGCAAACCTCCCCACTTCTAGAAGACGACTCATGCAAAAACAAGCAAAAGCAATATGCAGGAATTGAGTCTAAGCAAAGCGGCCAAAAGTCTCGTTACAAAACCTGTGTAACAAGGACATAACTCTTATAGAGTGAAGAATGGAAACGCGAGAGAAAACGAAGAGAGGAAGAAAGAGGACAAGCGCCGTTTTTATGTGTTGAAACAGAGAGAAATGAAAGGTTGTCAGTGAATGATAGTATAGATTAATGAAGGACTGGTGTGCCGAATTGAAACGGAGACGGCAGAAAGAGTATGAATATGCAATCGTTGTGAGGATAGGTTGAAGGTGTACTGTACATTGCGGTGGGTTGAGAGAATAGGGGTGAAGGGATGGCATCCGTCAGCAGATTTAAATCGTAATCATGCGATAGTTAATCGGCCTGCGAGAGAACAAGGGAAAGCGTAAATTTAGATATCAAAACTCCATCGCCATTTCAACGGCTGCGCGTGTTCTCTTGATCTCGGCTCGTTCACTTCAACATGTATAGCCTCTATACTTTTGTTCTCCTCACGGTGGGTGGAGACGGCTAGATTCAGGTATGATGGATGGAGTACTTTGCTATTATCTTCTGTACGGTTTGATTCTGGTCTCGAATACGGTGGTGTGTCTGGCCAATGAAGGGAGTCGGCCGGCGACCCCATGCTCGATGGCGAATTCGATCGTGAATGGAATGAGGGTGAAAACTGTAAATGCCATTCGTCATATGCATGGCGAACATTGGTCATGGATGCTGACCGCGGTGAAGCTGTTATTGCTGAAGGTGGTGGCCGTAAAGATTCGGAGTTGTCGTCATTGTCCTTCCGTCTTTTCTCGGGCGACTGTGTTATTGTGTTGATATCAAGCGCTGAAGGCCGTTGCTTCTTATGATTATCGAGTGCTCGACGATACGTATTCGCCTTGCCGATTAACCAACTCGCCCGATCTGTGACAGGAGTCGAGTGACCCTCTTGAATCAGCTCTTCCTCTTCGTCCGCTTCATTGATTTTCGCGTCCAGACGGCTCCGTTTCCGTACACTCGAATCTCGACTGTCATGTAGAAAATCATCTCTGGCCTTTCCTGCCATAACCTTGGCGTTTGGAGGCGGCTGTAGCATCCATCGTGTCTCAGTACGACTTGTTGGTCCGCTTACAATGGGCGGATGCAGATCGTTCACTGGAGGCGCCCTGTGAATATAATATCTATTCGAATAACTTGTCCCTGCACGACCCCGGCCCGAGATGCCAACTGACGAGCCCTGGGCAGATTGCTCAGCGTCTTTCTCTTCTTCTCCCCATAGCACCTCATCCTCCCGTTGGAAGCGCGACCAGTGTAGCTTCTCGCCCAAGGACGTCTTCCCCCTTCCTCCTGATAGCATTGAATCTTCAACCGTCATGCTCGAGGTAGATGATAATCGAGGCAATGCCGTTCCGTCGGTTGAAGGGTTCTTGGTCCGATGGCGACGAGCTGGCGGGCCTGGCCCGAGTGCAATCTCCTCCGTCCATCCCGCATTGGTACTAAAAGGCGTTGGTTGATGGAACAAATGCGGTTGATCGGAAACTACAACGGCCGACTTTGCCTGTTCTCGCCGGGCTCGGACAGCCTCTTTCTTACGACGCCGTCGATCCTCTGCCGCTGCGCAGGGTGTGCATGTGGCATAGTAGAAAATGGCGGACTGCACGCCGCGAGCCAGCCACATGGCGCTGGATTTTCTGTATGGGCAATGTCACTCAGGACAAGTTTGGGCGTTGCACGCAACGACTTGCACGGGATGCGGAGGGCATGGAGAAAGGCGGCGACAGCCAAGCTGATGATGCGGTGACGTGACGACGGATATGTGTTAGATATTGTATGTCCCAATGTGTGATACAAGGTCGAGATCGGACGTTTATTTTAGTCCTGATCGGGACTGTTTCAAGTCAGCGCAAGAAAAGGCCGGCTACCGCCCCCAGCATACGTATGCTATGCAGGTCGTCTTCTGCCCCAATTCCAATGAGCCACGAGCAAAAAGAAACCAAAAGCAAAGCGACCAACTGGTCCTGGGCAGGGCTTTCAAGAAACGCAAGACAGAAAGAAAGATCCCAGCGCGGGGAGTGGTGAAGGAAGCAAACAAAGCAGAAGAGCGGCGGTGGTGGTACAAGGACAGGACGAGACGAGACGAGGACAAGGGGCAACAACTGACGAGAGGGGACAAAGGAACTTTCTTGCAGGGCAGGCACAGCACGGCAGTCGCTCATTGGCCACTTGTTTGACATGCTGCCGCCGCTAAGGTGTCACCAGTCCGCTTGCAGACTAGCGGTGTCGGCGTCTCGCGTGTTACCGTATTGGGCATGGTTTATTTACGCGTGACGGTTTAGGCAGCGGTATATACCGTACAGAACGACATACAAGAAGTCACTCAGCATACAGGGTATACTGTAGAGTAGACAGACGGACCCGAGTTACGAGTATCATTTGGATTATCTTGGGCATCAGGAATGAACATGACTGTACACCGCCACATGGGGCGCTTCTACCTTGCAGCCGCTAAGAGTGCCACACACGCTCACAAACGTCAAGCACAGAGACGATGGGCACTGCTAGATCCACTGCGTTTAACCCCGTGCGCCGTGGTATGGGGTCATTGGATGTCAGCGTAACAGCAAAAAAACACCACTGTAACGCCAGTTATTAATTAATCTTTGATAATCAATTGGCCGTCCCCCACGTGGTCATCAAATATGCAGAATAAATACGTAACTTGTAAGCGAGACTTTTCTGCCTGACTTTATTAATACTGACAGGTCAGAAATACATTAGGGTTACGGAGCTATCACAAGCACAACCCTACCCCGCTTGCAGGATCATATCACGTCTATTCCCGAGCTCGTTCTCGTCAATATGCAATCATCATATATTTCATTTTGGTTTGCTAGGCTTTTCTACAAAATACAAGTGGTGGTGGCAAAGCAAACCGCACACCGCACCGCTGATCATTGGCTTGCATTACGTATATGCTAAGCTATGCTACATTCGAGTTTCAGGCTGACATCAGCGTCCCCATAAAGGTAGATCACACCACAGACAAATGCTTCGTCGTTCCCTGTCAGGGCCTGCCAGATTCCAACACTCCTCGCCAAAGCATTGCGCTCTCTGCGGCTCTACATCCGTGCACTGGTTCTTGCGACAAGCAGAACAGAGCCATCCATCATGTACAGTACAGCGGCAAAAATCTCCGTCGCCAGGCAGAAAGTTGTATGAAGCTTCGACCGAAGGTGGTTTTGTGAAATTGCGGCCCTTGTGCGGATTGCCTGTCGCCCAGCAGTATGTGCAAAGGTGTCGCGTTCGAGTGCGCCATGCACTGGTCTTCTGAGCGAATGATTCCTGCCATCACCTCCATTTAATCGCGGGCCTTCTTTGAGACAAGACGTAGCAAATAGAGAGAAAAGGAGGGGAAAAGGTGACATGAATTTGACTTACTCGGACAACACAGGCATCGCACACAGGACTTGAGCAGTATCGGCACAAACCAGTACGGTATCCCTTCCGATGACCCAGTTCAGCGCAAGACATGTGCGCTGTAGATTTGAGATGTTTCCAGTAAGAATTCTGGTGCAATCCGACAAATATGTCTGGCCGCACTTCCTTCACGACGCCATCTTCGTGGATCGACAGCAGAGTCGATTTCTTTGGCTTTGGGAGTGGAAAACCGTGCAGAACAGCTCTAAACTCGCTGTTTACTCTTGAAAGGTGGAATAGATCTCCGACTCCCAGGTAGCCAGCCAGTGAGGATACCACAGGCCAAGGATAGAGTAAATCAACCAATTCTGGCATCGAGCATACTCAAACTGTCGCAAACAGGTTCTCATTCTCTGTATCTTCCTTATAAAAAAGAACCCGCGCAAAGCCGTGTGTTTCGCTGTTCTCCGAGGTTGGGGTTGATGATGGGGCTGATGGACATCGAGACTTCGTTCCCCTGTATGGTTGCTGCGAACGCAACTGGTTTCGTCACCATTGCTGGGGGAGACAAATAAATATTTACTTATCTCCTGATATAAATTTAAGAGTAGTATGAAACATGGCCGGAGTGAAGACGACAGTCGCTCGAGGTCAGCCTTGGGAAGACGCCAAGACTGGGGAGGTGAAGTAGAATGACCTGCCAATCAGAACCAACGGCTCCGCTTGAGCAGCTGCGGACTTTAAGCACCAGAACAAAGTAACCTCCATGACCACCATGCTTATAAGCTTCTAACTCGCTCGCCTTCCGACTGATTGCATGCTCTCCATTCCAGGATCTTTGATTCATGTGATGCAGTGAATTGATTGTCCACCCACTCGAATCCAGCGTGCGCGCGGTACCCGCCTGCTGCAAAAGATTCGCATTGAACGTCCCCAAAGGCCGACCTCAGTCAATCCGACGCGTACAACTCATCAGCCACCATGTCTTTGAGTGCCTATATCAATAGTAAGACCTGCATATGTCCATGTTCCTCTTTGCTCCTTTCCTGAACCAAATACCTCATCATCCACCTCAAGTCCCCTCTTTACAGAACGACTATACACAAAAACACGCACTTTTCGCTAACTATAGCACAAAACCAAACACAGAGAAAGTCCTCGTCATCACAGTCGACGGTCGCACTCTCCTCGGTACGCTCCTGTCAACCGACCAATTAACAAACCTCGTCCTCACACAAACTGTCGAACGAATAATCCGCACACCGGACGACCCCGAACCAAGCTCCGAGATTGAACATGGCCTCTATCTGATCCGTGGCGACAACGTGGTTGTTTGCGGGGAAGTGGATGAAGGTATTGATAGTGATATAGACTGGAGCAAGGTGAAGGGAGAAGTCATCCGAGACACGAAGAATGCTTGAGCGGCCGGATGCTGAATGCAAAAACTTTTTATAATAATTATACCCTTTGGAGGACATGGTTTTGTGGGCGATTATGAAGGAAAGAAAAAAAATATGGAATGGAGAGCCACCGCTTTCTGAATACGAGAGGCAGAAGAAAGGCGAAAAAAAGAGAAAAGAAAAAGGGACTGGTACGGGTCAGCGACAAACCTGTCCTCTGCCAGCAGGGTATTGTTATGCCCTTTATTACCTCATATATCCGACGAATTGGACGATTTGAAATGAATTCGGCACTGCGACGACTACACGTTTTCAATACATTGAAACATGTTCAAAGAGTCAGATTGGATGGGATGAGAGATCTGAGAGTGAAAGCGAAACCATACAAAAAGATCTATCTATCTCGCTGGTTTCTCAGGAGGTGATCTGTTTTCTTTTCTTTCCTTTTGCTTCAAGAATGTGCAATAAGATATCAATTATCAAATGTACTAATGATGACGATTTGAATGGGCCATCTCAAACGATGGCATGGCAGAACAAAAAATAAATGTCTAATACAACCATTGAATTTGCCTCATTTCATGACATGCAGGTATTGAACAGACCAGTAGTACATTTCGACAACACGGTGGATAATTTAGAAGTGTGATATTCAATAAAAGGAGGTAATCTCCAACTAGGAATTGGAGGGGAAAAAGATAGTTTCTACTAACGAAACCAAACTTTTTTTAAAAAAAAAGAAAGAAGGAAAAATAAAATAGTCACCCAAAATCAAACAGAGTTAGAATACAACCGCATTCTAGCTATATCTATCCTATAGAGCTAAGGTCAAGTGGGACGCTGCTTCCCCTGCCAGCACGATATCTTCGAACTCCACCGGAAAATGGCCGAGGCTTGGGGAGTAAACTTTCGTCCTGGAATTTGAAGCGGTTATCTTGAACCGCACCTCGAGAAGGTCCAAGTCCGGGACTTGGTGATGGTGAGTGAGAAGCTGGAGTCGAGGTTCCATTGCTAAAATTGTTAAGGGTATAAGCGCTTGGATCTAATGCTGACCGCACTTGATTCCTGGAAGAGTGGTCATCATATGATGTAGGTCGTGATGATGCGGGGGTAGAAGTTCCAGATGGCCGCCCTGGAGGAACTAATGAAGGTGGAGGAGGTGGTGCTTGAGGAGCAGCTGGCGGTGATATCGGTGGCGGCGGAGGAGGACTAGAGACTGGTATAGATGGTGCTGATGCCGGAGGTGGAGGTGGAGGAGGAGCTGGGGGAGCTGGAGACGTATGAGAGTTGCCAAAGGCATTTCGAGCCGCTTGCATCGCAATTGATGCGCTTGCAGCAGAAGCCCCGTTCGGTAAAGGTGGAGCTGAAGATGGCGGTGGGGGAGGGGGAGGAGGAGCGGACCCGGGAAGTCTAGGGGCTGGTATCGATGGTGGAGGTGGAGGCGCACTGGGAGGTGCTGGGCTCACTGATGCTGGAGGAGGTGGTGGAGGAGGCGCTGATGGTGCCGTACCAGACGGCTTTCGAGATGCGAATGGAGGAGGCGGTGGAGGAATTTTGTTGCCTGGAAGAGGAGGAGGAGCGCGCGGTGGACGTACGTCTATAGCAGACGACGGCCGTGATACAGGCTTTGGAGGCGGTTTGCGCAAATTAGCAACTAATGGATTTGGCGCAGGAGACTCGGATGTTGGAGGTACAGGAGGCGGCCGCGCTCCCGGCGGTCTCGGTGCTCCGCCTACTGGAGGTCTCGGTGCTGATGTAGTCGTAGCTCGTGGACGAACCGACTCGGAATCTGATAGATATGAGGCATCTTTTTTGTTGGCGCCAGTGTCGACACCGCCGCGACTCCGTAGTTTAGGCATGCCTCCGGCGAACAAACCGCCCAATTGAGGCGCACTAGCAATGCCAGAACTCCCACCGTCATCTGTAGCAGGCCCGGCATCACTGCTGCTTCGTACGCGATTTGCAGAGGGAACAGGAGGTGCTAATCCACCGGGGGCCTTAGGCAGACCCGGAACTGGGGGAGCTCCTCCAATGGGGGGACCCCCGGATTTTGTCTCGTTCCCAATTTGAGGTGCAGATCGATCATTGGTAACTGCTTTCTTCAACCTCGGGCCACCTTTATTGATGTCGGCAAAAAGAGCGCTCTGTATCAAACAGTCAGTGGAGGACAGACAAAGTGACGAGCATGACGTAGCGCATTGAGACGCATCGTCGTAGAGAGAAACGTACCCTATCCCCACCACCAGCTGCTTTACCTGGTCTCGCACCCCCTCCAGGCGGCGGTGGAGGGGGAGGGGGAGGACCGCCCATGCCTGGAGGAGGAGGAGGGGGTGGAGGCGGCGGCGGAGGCATCTTGTTCTTTCAAAGAGTTCAACTAGAGGAAATGCCTGCTGAGCGAGGACAACGTGGAAGACGAGACCCCAGATACCCGCGAGGCAGGTAACCTGGGTGGAAAGGAGTCGATATGTCGAGTTCGGGAGGGGAAGAGACGGGCGGGCAGGGAAGCGTCCGACATGAAATTGAAGCCGCGAGATGGAAGAGGAACCTGGTAGTGTTAGGTAACTATCATCAACGATGTCACTTGGGCGTTGGCCTGGTTAGGTGCTCGCGTGGCGGTGCTCTGATAGCCCACTAAGCGTGGCTCCCCGTGTTAGTTAGGCGGTAGCGTTTCTCAGCCGGACCGGTGAGCCGCCTAGCGCCAAAAAGGCCAGGCACGTTTCTCCTGCCACATACTAATGTTTCTCCAGTATGCAACCCCGAATTGAAATACACCATGGGCAGTGTCTTTGTTGTACGCCCTCAAGGCGCGTATAGAATGCGAAGAGCCGTGTGTCAATTCTGCGAATGCCCGAACAGGTCATACTCCACGTTGCAACGCCGATCGCTGAGAAACGCCCTTCAACATCCTGCTCGCCATGCCAGCCATGCGCAGTTCGCACGAGATTTCAAACATGCATTGACGTTAGTACCGTGGGTGACTCGATCCTTCGAGACCCCCAGGAGGCTAGCGTCATCAATTCCAGATACAAAGTCTTCTCTCAGCGGAATAAAGGAAGGATGCGAGGCATTACAACAGTCAGACAAAGCGGCCCCGGAAGAGGCAGTGGTTGTATTGTTACAACAGTGTCTACAAATCGTGGAGTCGTTTGTGAAATTACAGGAGCCCCATGAGAAAGAGAAGTCAAATGCGACGTCGTCATTGCTTGATTTGGAGGAAAAGGCTGGAAAGAAAAAAATACCCAAGAAGGAGGAGCGGAGGACAGTAGACGTTATATCTCAGCTTGCTACTGAACTTCTCTTGGACGACAAAGTGTTCATTTCGCCTGATGTGCTCGCATTGTACACCAAAATCCAGGTCCTCCTCAAGCGAGCCGACCATTTCCCCCAGATTTTCTCTCTGTACGCCAACAAACCCATCCCGGAGGCTAATACATCGCCTATCCAGTTTCACCAGCAAAATCCCAAGAACATTAAAAACGCTGTTCCTTCCGACCTAGCGAATAAAGCTTTGAATGTGGCTCTAGAGCAGAAGAACTTGTCTCTTGCGCTTGCTATCATCGATACGACGTTCTGCGCACCGGCATTTAACAGAGCCAAGTTATTCAAGAAAGCCGCCGTTCCCCTCGGTGGTCTGGCTACCGCGCCTCTGGCCTCTTACGTTGTTGCTACATGGGCTGCGAATATGCAGAATACCATGGACCCGTCGATGGCGACTGGAATCACATTTACTGCGACACTCGCTTACATAGGATTTACATCCTCCGTAGGAGTCATTGCCGTTGCCACAAGTAACGATCAAATGGAGCGAGTCACATGGGCATCCGGAATCCCCTTGAGACATCGGTGGCTAAGAGAAGAAGAGCGGGGTGCTCTTGACAGAGTTGCCGTGGCCTGGGGCTTCAAGAATCCTTGGAAGAGGGGCGAAGAGGAAGGCGAGGAATGGGAAAGTCTTCGTGAATTTATTGGTATGAGAGGAATGGTTCTGGATAAAACAGAGTTGATGGAGGGCATGGAATAGCCGCATAGTATAAACCCATGGCCATCTACTTCGCACTCCCACTATTTGATCAACTTGTACATTACCTGTATGATTATTACCAATGTTTATAGAAACTTCACAAAATTAAAGACGAATAATTAGAGGGTTGAAAAATCGTATGATTCGTAAACCTAACTAAAAGCTTGTACATTTATTTTGTTTTGCCTCGCGAACGAGATCCAATGCAATTAAGCACAGAATTTAGTACAGACGCTTGGGAGGAGACATGGAAGCCTTGATGACAAGACTTCCAACGTTCTGCCAGCCCTTCTTAAGCAGAGAGACAAGGTAGTTGATGGCAAGCATGATGTTGGAGATCAATTCGTCCTCGGTCATACCGACGTTGCCGACGGCAACACCCAAGCAGAGAACCTTCTTGAGCTGGAACTTGATGGTCGACTTGACTTCGGTAACCTTGGCATCCATGTCCTCGGCGTGGGAGAGAGGGGTAGGAAATTTACCAGCTATGAGATATGTCAATATCAAGTCTTTGTGTTGTTTTTTTCTTTGCTTATTAGAAATGGGAGGAAACTAACCCCTGGAAAGACCGGGACCCAAGATACGAGGAATCTGCTTGATCAAGGTGTCGGAAGCAACGAAGGCATCGTACTTGCGGGCAAGCTTCTTGATGAGCTTCTTATTCTTGTTGAGCTTCTTCAAGTCGTCGACGGAAGCAGACTCAATTCCCAAGTGCTTGGCACGGTCAAGATCGTGCTGGTCACCAATGATGCTGTTTTCATTCGCCACCGTTAGCAAGTCACATCCATTTTCCTCGTTGGGTTTGACGCTCAAGTTGATGGGGCGATGGTGATATCGACATACCAGACGCTCATACCAGGGCGAGGAACGTTGGGCAGACGGATGGTGCCAGAGAAACGCTTGTCACGCTGGGGGTCGTAGTTCTTCAGACCGATCTGAAGCTCGACGGTCTCGAGGAAGTTACGCTTCTTCTCATTTTGAGAGTATTCTAGAAGCTGTTGGACATTCTGACGCACTCCGGCTGTTATAGAAAGTTAGATGGCAAATTTCATTATCAACATAGACACGGCTTCGTCATTCGAAGTACCACGTACCGACTGTGATCTTAGACATGATGGCGACAGTCTTCCAGAAGAATACTTGATTCTTATGGTGTGGCTCTGCGTTGAAATGTCGTTCAGGTTCGAGATTTTAGCGGGAAAAAAAGATCGGCTGGACTTG
Organism: Talaromyces albobiverticillius; assembly: GCA_023721895.2. Taxonomy (NCBI): domain Eukaryota; kingdom Fungi; phylum Ascomycota; class Eurotiomycetes; order Eurotiales; family Trichocomaceae; genus Talaromyces; species Talaromyces albobiverticillius. The sequence continues at coordinate 4,960,806 of JAMBUR020000001.1, read as the reverse complement.
TTTGAATATCGAACGAGTTTTTCCCCGCTTGTGGGAAGCTGTCTGCGCTAAGCCAGAAGAGTACTAGCCAGCCCTAGAATGGCTGGTAATGCCAACTTTGCTCGTCAAGCGGTCCCGTGATCTCCGAGATATGATTGGCTATCCGGCAAGTAAAGTAAACAATTAAACCATCGACGACTTTGACAGTGAATCAACTATGAGGAAAGGCATATTAGAATGAAGACATGTTATAAAACTGCTCGCTACTTTTTTTACGTTGTAGTTAGCAATTTAGACCTACATCTTTGACTACATAGGTACGTTCTATGCCCCATTGTGCCCTTTAAATTACAAAGAGCAAGGTGAAAGAAACTTCAATCTCATCGAACATCTTGGTTTGACCTGGCTCAACAGTCCTGCAGCTTTTAATCACTTTTCTATCAACTAAGTTAGACTGAGGTCAGTACCTGCGGCAGATGGATTTTGCTTGAAATACCACGCCTCTCCATGACTAGAGTCACAAGGCACGCTAGCGTGTTATGTTTACGATGTTTGTGAGATGTAGAATAACCAACACATTGTATTCGGTACAGCTCTTCGTCATCGCTCATGTGCTAAATCATAAATACCAACAGCAGCAGTGAAAATAGTTATCAGGTCAGGGGGGAGCACAAAGCCTTGGCTGGGCTGCCCGCAGAGGCAGGCCCGGGCGCCTGCAGTAGCCTGAGGCCTCAAGCGTAGGCCTAGGCAATCACGAGAAGCTGTTGATCAGCCTCATCTGACCAAGCTCCTTCACAATTTCAGGTCACACTGCATTATACCAAGGCACAACCTCATTTGCGATAGCTCGAGAAGTTTTAAATAAACAAAACATTGCCTGTTTCTCCCTTTCATCTTATTAACAACATATCGACTCCTTTCTAGTAGAGCTAGACAGAAGATTCACGCTTACCTTACATTTGAAACCAGCCTTGGAGGCAAACGGGTCAAAACATCACACCTGGCTATGGCTGTTCCTCAGACTGCCGCTGGATATTACGAGGGCTTGTCTCCGCACATGCGGCTTTCTGAGAAGTTTAGTGATATCGACGATGCTCAAAATTTCGATCGTTGCCAGCAAATGCTGAGGGATAGCTCTACACGGAACTTCGTGCTCGACTTTGGTGACGAAGATGCATGGTGTGGGTTCAATTTGACGAATGATGATTTTGTATCATTGATTGATGGACAGGTACGATTTTTTCAACGTCTTTCTAGCCACAAACTACGTGAATCAGACTAACAACCAGAATAGAGACCGAAAATATTTGGAACGAGATGGATGTGAGTGTTGTCAACTTAATGTCTGATTTAATATCAATGCTTAGATTGGGATATTAATCTTTATAACGAAAAAGTCATCTGTGGGCGCCTGAGAAGCAGAAAGAATCTATTGAAGTGTGTCTCACGACTTCTGCCTTTTATTAAAGACAAAGCTAACAGGCTCCTATAGACTCTATTACAAAAATACGGTTTGTCCTATCGCCTGGTGAAGATGATGTGTACCGACCCAGTGAAACAAACGCAAACCATCGTTGCAAAGGCGGATGTACTTGATCCTGAGGAGAATCCTGCAAGAACAACGCCAGCCGAAGACATAGAAGGAGCCTATCACCTTGAAAAGCTTGATCCTGTCGCTGCCAGTGCCGAAGTAGCGTCACTTCATCTATCCTTCTCCAACATCATCAATCAGATCTGGCATTTCTGTTCAGTGGACTATGGACCCAAATGTGTGTCTCGTTCTTGAGAGGGTTGATAAAACATAATGCTGATTGGTATTAATAGATACCTGTATCGGATACAATTCTCTTTACACTGTCAAGATCAACAACAAAATCCTAGAAAACGGGAAGGGTCTTCCTGAAGGGAAAAGACTATGGTGTTGGATTATCTTATGCGATGACGGTAGGTTGATATTCCGCGCTTTATGAGATGTACACCTCTGATGTGTTGTTTCCTGCTGCAGGGACCGTCATTTCTATGCAAGAAAATCCGTTCCCAGGTCCATACATACCAACTATCGAGGAAGAGAAAGCGATCATAGCCGCTACTCGTCGAAATATTGTCTCAATCTTCTCCGGAGCATCTAAGCAACATTCATCAATATCCGATAGCGAGTCGCTGGTATCTGTGCGCGTCCGCCATTTTTCTAATTTGGAGCTTGATGAAGCTAGTATCAAACAAGACGATGGACCTGGGTTGATATTGTACTACATGTTTGATGACTGGGTATCGAGTTATCGGCTAGTTGCTCGCAGGGAACACATGTATGGCGCGCTGCTAGACGAATTGGTGAGTTCGCAAAGGACAAACTTGCACAGCCAATGCTAAATGAAGGATACAGAGGAAAAGTATGCTAGAGAAGCCCAAGGTCGATTTGGTGGATGATCTGCACTGGCTAGGACGGCGTCTTGCCATTCTCAAGCACCTCTATCAAAGTTATGAGTTGGTCATTACGCGGATTTTGCAGCGCCAGCGTCTCTTGCGTGACGAAGCTCGTGGTCGACGCCATAACCCTCGCAGATTGAGCGCGTTTAATGACACGGATGGTGACCCAATCCATCCCATCCAAATGTCACTTAGCACGGCTGGAGTTTATGATAGTTACGATGATACTGCAGGAGTCCAACTTACTTCGGCGGCGGTTGGTCGTTTTGAACGTCTTGCAGACCGTATTCGGCTATACTGTTTGAGCGAGATTGACACATGCCTAGCCGAAAAAGAAACACTAACATTTATGGTAAGGATTGTCCTTGTTTTTTGTTCTGCCCGTCTCTCCTCTTCACGCTGAGAAAAGCTATTATGTAAGATTGCTGACATTGGCAGAACTTCAACTTGATCGCGCTTAAAGACTCACAGGCTGTAGAAAGGCTCACTCGCATCACCATTCTATTAGCCAAAGGAACTATTCTTTTCCTTCCTGTCAGCTTAATGTCGCAATACTTCAGTATCCAGATCCCAGATTTGGCGGCACCCTTGTCCTTGCGAGCATACTGGATATCATTTGCAGTGTTGATGGTTCTCTCCATTGGGCTGCTGTCCATATTTGGATATCTTAGTGATACGGTCGAGGGAAAGACTATATATAGATCTGTTACAAGGTCCTTGTTTAACTCCTCCAAGCAAAGATCGATGCAGCTCATGTCTCAGAGGCGTGCGCGACGATAGCCCAGGAAATGATTGACCGCTAGATATGACATATCGTTGGGTCTAACAATTCCGACTGGCAAATTTGTTTCATTTGATCACGACATGATTCACTTTTTCATCAAAAACTCTTGTATTTTAGATAAACCAAAGAATTCGTATTCAGGTATCGCATATTTGACCCGGTGTTGTCCTCGCTTGAGCCGTAGTTTCGAAGCCAATCATAGTCGGACTAATTTCATAATCCATCATGATGCTAGATGGTCCGGGTCATTGCGTATAAGCCAAGTGTATGCGGATTGACTGCTTTTCGAATTTTCTGCAGAAACACTGGTGCCTGGATGTCAGTCCATAGAATCATAACGTGGTAAATAAAGGGAGTCCGAGCGAACACCGTATCCTTGGCGACAGGGCGTCATACATGGCGTCAATGCAGGCAAGAGACATGAGCCCGAGAGCCCTTGAGGTATCTCGCAAGGCAAAGGTGATACGGAGTAAACAGATAAGCACGTGCGAAGGCGCGGCTGAAATCACGTGGCGGCAGTGTTGGCAGTGACGGAAGCTACGCTGCCCACGGCAATTCCCTGAACTGCGTAAGCATCCCTCCCGAGAATTTCGCAGGCACAAAACATCATCCCCTGCGATAGACAGTCAACAACGTACGTTTGCTGCCTCTCGCTCTGCTGCTGCTTCACTCATTCCAACCGAATCGCCCTCCGCCCAACCCCCCGTCCCTTCTTCCAACGTGAGTGCTCTCTCTTATTCTGCTGCCTCCCGCTTTGTTTGCGCCTCCTGTGGTTTGCCCGCTGCCTGCTGCCACAAGTGGACACGAGTCTCAATTCCAAAGGCGAAGGCCACCTGCCCCCACAATTGTTATTGCACACCCGGCCATCCACCTCTCGAGACTCTCTGGCTCTCTGCCCTCCTTATCTCTGCCTCTTCTTCCCATTACCTCCTTACTCCTTCTTACTGGCACTTGTTGATTCATCGTGCTCTTGTTTCGCCTGAGATAATACCCCTCTTGCCGGTCGCTAACCCGCCCTCAACTCCAGTCTATCTCCCCCTCCAATACCGCCAAGATGGGTTTGGTGGTTTCGAAATTGCTTGACCGACTATGGGGTAAGAAGGAAATGCGTATCTTGATGGTAGGTCTCGATGCTGCCGGAAAGACCACCATTCTGTATAAGTTGAAACTCGGTGAAATCGTCACCACCATTCCTACGATCGGTTAGTCGCATCTTGCCCCTCTCCTTTAGAAGTCATTTGTCGATCATCGATTGTTTTGAGATATCACACACTGGCGATAGGAGAAAAAAACAATTAAAAAAAAAAACAAATCACTGATGGAATCTTATCCGACAGGATTCAATGTCGAGACCGTCGAATACAAGAACATTCAATTTACCGTGTGGGACGTCGGCGGTCAGGACAAGATCCGTCCTTTGTGGCGACACTACTTCCAGAACACTCAGGGTATCATCTTCGTCGTCGACAGCAATGATCGCGACCGTATCGTTGAGGCCCGTGAGGAATTGCAGCGTATGCTGAACGAGGATGAACTCCGTGATGCCCTTCTCCTTGTTTTCGCCAACAAGCAGGACTTGCCGGTGCGTAATCAATTACTGTCGCCCTCTTTTGAGTTCTAGAAGAAACTGACGAATTCAGAATGCTATGAGCATTGCCGAGATCACCCAACAACTTGGTCTTCAGAGTCTGACACGCCGTGCCTGGGTATGTTTCTGGCCATTCCATTTCATTTCACCTCGTATACTAATAATAATATGTAGTACATCCAATCCACCTGCGCCACCACCGGTGATGGTCTGTACGAAGGTCTTGAATGGCTCGCCGAGACTTTGCGAAAGACTGGTCGCGACTAGATAATGACAGCGGGAGTGGTGGTCCTTTTGCATGCGCGCGTGTGGAAATAAATATTCTCAAACTGGAACATGGTCATCAGCCAAAGGGAAGAAAAAAGAGTCGTGCTGTGATGATTGACAGATTACAAAAGACTTTTTGCTAGGTCAATATTTTGTGTTCTCTCTTATAAGACGACTCTTTGTAATTTTTCTATTTTACTTCTGTTCTTTTTTTCTTTGTCCTTTCTTCTCCTTTCTCTATTGCTCTTGCCAAGATCGATTCAACCATCCTATACGTTCTTACACTCCTGCCGCTCCGTCTTTATGTAGATTTTCTCAATGCCGTAAATGACGACTTTAGAAGTTCCCAAATTGCCAATGCAATCCAATCGATGAGCGAGACAGGAGACGAAGCTGTAAGTTTCGTAAGTATAAGGCTATTTGGAACCTGGAATATATCCTTTTCATCAAGGAAAACTCACGGATATACTTAAGCCTAACTACTATCAAGATTACATGCCTAGGAAGAGGCCATTTCTATGGATCTTGGATGTATCTACTCTGTATGGAACCAGCTACTTTGCATATATGGATTTATATCGTCTTATTATCTAGGTTGCAAATAAGCTGGCCACCACAACCATGTGATAGATAGACAGAACTCTAGCCCTAAGCTCCCATAGACACATTCAGCCCTACGTTATATGGCATCCCCATATTTGCCTACCACTGAACATGTTGCATAGTCCCAAAGAATCGGAAATCTCAAACAAGGATAGCGTTAGAGTAGATTCTCAAAGAATGTTAAAATGTTGCATTAGTAAATCCATCAATGACATTCTGTATTATCTCCTGAAAGAGAACTTTGGAATACTATAAAGAATAAACTGATGTACTCACCTCAGCTAGACACAACAATGGTTATTCAAGTAGATGTTCCATAACAAAGAAAACAAAGAGTGTGAAACGATGTCCAAAGGGTGAAGGGTCACCCTTAAACGTCAGAGCCATGCTATATATTCGCCTTCGGCGTCTCAGTGAAAGCTGCTTACATCCACAGCCTTATACAACCTAACATCTTAAAAAAGAATACATTCAAATCCAGACAATATTGTCTTTCGAGCACATCATGTTTCCAGCTGGGATGGCTGTAGTAAATGTCCATCTGCGCACCGAGCAGATCCAAGGGGCCTCTACATCTGATACACGGCAAAACACGGATCATGGCGAGTTTATATCACTTTAACCTTTTATCCATATATCCTCCCAGCTGGTCTAGATGTACGCGAGACTAATCAGTTGAATGAATACCTAGAATCAGAAGCAGAGAAGACTCGCAATGCCAACAAGTTTAGGGCCAAGTTGAAGAAAAAGTGGCAAGAGTGCGTTTTTAATAGATCATCAGAACTTCTTCATAAGTTACCTAGATAAAAGAAGGGTCAAAGTTTCTAAACATCGGAATGGGCAGGTTATTACGTCGACTATCTCAACGTATGGACGCCGCTGGGTATGCGGAGATAGCAGATGATGGCACTACAAGTTATACTCATGATTGATGGAGAGATTTAGAGGTATGTTTGATTTCTGTTTCAACAGTTCGTTTTTACGATTGATGTTATCTAGGAACAGATTAGAAACCTTGGTAATGATCTGGCAACGAAAAGTGCTATTCAAAATCACCAATAGAAAAATCATGGTCGAGTGACTCCTGTTCAACCTCAATTGGTCAATGGATAGCTCTAGTGGTAACACGTCTACTCTACCCATTAGAAAGAGTCAATGAATACCCAGTATGGGAAACTTCTTACAAGATCATTGCTCGCGTGATCAGTTGCCTCTTTGGACATGTAACTAAAGTCGGGTTCCAAATACAGGCGAAGCATAAAAACGCTCAAAAGCATGAAATAGTGGAATTGGGCTGTTCTGCTGTAGCTTCGGTTTGGCAGCTTCTCCAAAGTCTGTTGGAAGAGCCTGTTGCTGAGTAGGAAAGCGGGGGACGTATAGATTGTTCGATCTTCCAGAGCCTTCCTAGGTGACGGCGTATTGACCACCTTTCCTCGAGGCTGGATAACATTTTTGTCGGGTGCAGGAAGTTTCTTCATCTCAAATCGCAAGCGAACCAAACAGTTGACGTCGCTCCATCTCCCAGCTTAGCGAGTGCCTGGTATCCGTTATTGAATACTTCTCACTGTTGGATAGGGTAGTATCTTTTGGGGCAATAAATTTGCAAAGTCTCCTCTTCAATTTCCAAAGACAGACCTAGCAATTCGAAGCCAGAGGTGGGAAATCCACGACGGGCAGACGTCCATTGTGAGGAAGACTCGACCATACGACATGACCTGTGCGCAGTCCTCCACGACAGAATTTGCATGAAAGATTGCGAAGGTAGGTCTTGGTGAATTATGGCATGCTCCAAACACGCATGTTTTCGTGTATCGCGGTTCATGCTGGAGGTGGTTCCAACGTGTCCGAGGCCAGATGACCAAGCACTGCCAGCCTCCAGGTAATCATCGCTGGCTTTGGCCAATTCACTGATTCCTTCTTATTTATCATTGTGTGCACATAAAATTTAAATATAAAATGATTCAATTTTCAATTCATTGCATTACTCTGGAAACTAACTTGGTTTCTCATCTCAGATTCTACAAAGACGCCCACACAACACAAGCGCAGGCCCTCGAATGCTTCAAGCACTTCCCAAGTATCCAAGCCAAACGGTCCTCGAAACAAGCACGAAGCGCGTCAAAAAAAAAGAATATCACGTCTCCTCCACAGCTAAAGCGCATGGGATGCCTCGCCGAAGCAAAGCCCTAGCCTAGCCATATAGTGAAGGGAAAAAGGAGGACGCGAAAAATTTGCTCTACAGAGCCGGGAACGGAAAGAAACCCACAGAGCAAAAGATCTCACGCAGGATAACTCTCAGCAAGCCGCATAGCGGAGCTCCGATGAAATAATAGTTTACATAGTAAGTAAACCACTACTGATGATAGATGAGAAAAAGAAGAAAAAGAAAAGGAAAAAAGATGGAAGCGCGGGAAGACGGGTTTTATGGACTGGGTGGATATCAGACTAGTCCCATAGGGGACTAGACTGGCGCGCTGGAAAAGGAAACTAGGGCTAGGGCTCTCTGCTACACGTGGGAGAGGATTAAGGGGGTGCGTCCAAAGCTTAGACTGCCAAGACTCTCCTGGCAGCAACCATATGATTGGCTGGCTATCGCAACACTAACTGTTTGTAGCCTGGCGTTAACGTCCCCTGAAGGCTGAAGCCACCAGCCCATTTCCGTCTAGTGGCGAAATCACATGCTGCTGCGAAAATACAGAAATCGAAAGAAAAACTTGCGAAAATAAAATGCCCTTGCTGCTGTTGACGAGGCCATACAGCCTCGTAGTAGGATAAACGCGTAGAGAAGCATCAAACAGGTATCTTCTTCTAGAATTGGCTGGGCTTGCAAAACTGTTGAGCGGCGTTAGTTGGCAGCCTGGTTAATAAGGTGCCTAAATCCGGTGGCGGACCCTGGCCCTTGCCTAAACTGTCACCCCTCCCTCTTTCTCGGTCTCATCGACATTTTTGTGGGCACGAGACCACATCCCATCATTGTCCAAGCGTCTGTCTCGTCCTGCAGTCGCTGCTTGTCGTTTCTCAACCCTCTCTTTCTTGATTTTTAATATTGCTACATATTCTCATATTCTCGTACAGAGTGGCGAGGCGACCGCTGATCAAGTTTCATGGTGCCTAAAGTCCATTGAGGTACGTGGGACCCCATCCCAGACAACTACGTGGGCGTCGTCCTTCTGCACCACCCCCGTGTTTCCTCGCGCTGACATTGTGTTTCTCGTCTACAGGATTTAATTAATTCGACGTATGATCGCTGCTTTCTAGCCGGCAACCGAGTGTTTCGCAATGGCGAACGATTCCCTGAGATATATACCCCTGACCTACGATCATGCGGACTCACAGGCCTCAGCTCTCAGGCTGGTACTCTCCATAAAACCAGACTGGGAAGGTCCCGGAAACAATATCGAATTCGTGCGATTTACCGATGGCATAACGAATACTGTGTGTGGCTGTCTTTCATAAAAACCTATTTCTCCTGACAAGGTTGGTTGAGGAATAGCGGTGCGCATACTAACGGACTCAATACGTAGCTACTCAAAATCGTCAACCGGAAGCCCGGTTTGACCGATGAACAGATCGACAATGAAGCCGTGTTAATGCGCGCCTATGGTAACCATACCGAGATACTCATAGATCGCGAAAGTATGTACCGTGGAGAAATTTATGCTTGCCCCAATGCGACTGCCTGCTAAGTAAATTACTTTTTTATCTCCAAAGGGGAAACTAGATCTCATACTTTGCTCGCCAAACACGGCCTCGCCCCTCCGCTTCTAGCCCGATTCAAGAACGGCTTATTGTATTGCTTCATCCGCGGTTATGTCACGTCACCCGCTGACCTCATAAAATCGCCTGTCTGGAGAGGCGTTGCTCGTCGATTAGGCCAATGGCATGCTACTCTTCCCATCGCTTCTTCTAGCGAGAGTAACCAAACTCCTGCTCCAACTGAGCCATCAACGGAAGGTTGCTATGATGTAGCCAAATCAGACGAGACTTCCAAAGCCCAAACAGAGAACACCATTACTCCCATCCGGCCACGCCAAGCTGGACCTAATATGTGGACTGTCCTGCAAAAGTGGATTCTTGCCTTGCCAGTTCAGACAGAGGAGCAGAGGCTGCGCCAAAAAGCTCTTCAGAGTGAACTAGAGTACATTGTAGGCGAGCTTGATGATGGCAGTGGTATTGGTGACAACGGGGTACGTTGGCATTATTCCATATTCGCCTTTGCACAAATGGCGTACTTCCAATAAAAGCGTGAAAGAAACTAATGACTTCTGGAATAGTTGATCTTTGCCCACTGCGACCTACTCAGCGCCAATGTCATTGTGATACCTCATGCAACAACGAACGGAAGCGTCAAGGAGCACGAAGATACCAAAGACGTACATTTCATCGATTACGAATATGCTACCCCATCACCGGCTGCGTTCGATATTGCCAATCATTTTGCCGAATGGGGCGGATATGATTGCGACTACAACATGTTGCCGACTCGTTCCGTACGCCGTGGATTCTTGACTGAATATGTGAAGAGCTTTGCGCAGCACGGCGGCAAAGGCGTCGACGAACAACAACAACAAAAAGTTGTCGAGAAATTGTTCCAAGATGTGGATAGGTTTAGAGGAATACCTGGATTTTACTGGTAATGCTCTCGCAGCGTCCGCCTCTGTGACTAACGCTAACAATTAATTATCTAGGGGTGTATGGGCTCTCATTCAAGCGACTATTTCTCAGATTGACTTTGATTATGCATCCTACGCCGAAGTACGTCTAGGAGAGTACTGGGCCTGGCGCCGTGCAGAGGATACCAGTCGGTCTGCGACACCAAATGAAGAAGAGCCACTACGAGAACGCAGATGGGCGCAGGAAGCCTGAGCAGTGCGATTTCTTCAACAGATACATGGATAGATTTACTTTAGCATCGTCTTTTTCAACATCAGATAATAGTTCACCAGCATCAGCTTTATTCGCGTTTCATCAGGACAAACATCGAAAGATGGGATCATACGGTTTGGTAAACGGAGATAACATTCAACCATCTGCTTTTTTTTTTCTTTATCAATATTATATAATAATCTTGGCTAGCGCATTGTGAGGTGCCTCGAATTTCATATCTTTGAGTCTAAGTCTAATTGAAGATTTTTTCTTGTCTCTTTTCTGCTCATGACTGCAATGATGCCCCTCCCTCAAGAAATATTTCCCTTGATTTTCCGGTGAACAGAAAGAAGAACCCTTCTATTTCTTTCCAATAGCTCGCAGCTTGTCTCCCCAATACCAAAGTACAATGGGGATCGGTACTGCCAGTGCCATCCACAAGAAGGCTAGTAGACTATTACCCCAACCATATCCGAGTGCATCATACAAATTCGGAGCAAATAAAGGAAACGTAAACCCCATAAGATTACTTAACAATCTAGCCGCAGCATTTGCAGAGGCCGCATGAACCGTGAATTCATCCAGCAGATAGGCAAAGGCTGCTTGGCTAGCCAGGAAAGTGCCAGCCACGAAAATCGTGGCTCCGATATCAACCATGATCCATGCGGTTTGGGCTTGAGCAGACCAGCCCACCCAGAAAAGGCCAATTGGCAGTATCAGTACGCCGATGGCCATGAGTGGAACGCGGAATTCTGGCGGTGGAGTTTCATGTAAAGCAGATCCTTCGGGGAGACGGGCACGGAGGCGCGCAAAGATCACGTCCATGAGCTGGCCACCGGTCTGGGCCGCCAGTGTGGTGCCAAGGGCAATGGCTATGTATTGTAGACTGCTGTCTGTGGCAGATTGGTGGTATTGGTCGATAAAGATTGTGGCAAAGAACGACAACACGAGTACATAAATCCCGAACCCGAGACCTATGACCAACGATAGGGTTAGAATGATCGGTCGTGTTGCCAGTAGTCGCAATGGCCGCTTCAGACTAGTTTGTATTCTAAGCAGGATACGATCCTCCGGTGGTGATTTCTCTATTGCTACCATTGTGTCTCCATCTTTTTTATGTTTGTGGAGGAGACTCGCTGCTTTGCGTCGGAGGAGCACTGGCCTACATGTCTCTCGCACGATTACCACTCCAGCAACCAAGAAGACTGCATCAAAAATGGACATGACCCAGAACAGCCACGACCAGTTTACATACTGGCTGACAAGCCCACCGACGATCGGGCCCAAGGCAGGGCCCAAATAGGGGAACATGGAAGCAATAGCAAGAGACTTGCCCCGGTCTTTCTGGTGGTACATATCTGCCATTATAGGCCCTGACAGCTGATTCCTTCTCATCAGCGTTATTCAATTACACCTTGAAACGGATGTTTAACAAAGAAGGAATAATGGAAAAGTTCTTACAACAACACCGCAGGAGGCGCCCGCCCCTGAGAGGAGCCTTCCAATCATCAACACAGCCTTGGATTTACCAACCGGACATATCGAGTTCCAGAAAATAAAAAAGATATTGCACGCAATCCACACTGGCTTTCGACCAAAGACTTCACTGAGAGGGGCGATGATAAACGGACCGAATCCCTGGCCTAGGACGAAGATTGAGAACGCGATCTGCGTCGTTGACTCTCCCAGGTCCAGGTCTGCAGCGATCTGGGGCAGAGCCGGAGCTACAACACTGGTCGTCATAATACAGACTAGCTGTGAAAGCGAGATGATGAGTGCGATTGGTACCTTGCGTGTCATGGGCCAATTGAGTGGATTGTTGGGATCTTCCGGGCCGTCCCATGTTACCTATATGCATATATTCCATATAAACCTGAGTCCTGCAAGAGCTGTTGGACAAAAGGAATGTGTAGGATAGTCAAAGAAAAGGAAAGACGAACCTCAGCTGGTGTTTGGGGAGTTGTAGACTGGACTATGCTGTTATTTCCCTTTTCGGCATCGTTGATGGTCGAATTGACCGTTTCAACTGGAGGTGTTTGGTCCTCCATATCGAAACAAACGGAATCAAAAGAGCACGTTTATCAAAATATATTTTCTTTCTCTTATATGGAAGAATGGGCGTCTTTATATTTACCTGGCTACCAATAACGGCATCGACAACCCATTTCCGAGTCTCGGCTCCGAGGCCCCGTCCGACTTAGGGCTTGCCATATCACAGAGCAAAACCGACTAGAAGCAAGAAGGATTTCACTAACAAGTGGATATATTTGTATATCCCGGACCAATCAATAATACTTGATAGAAATTAGAGCAAGATTCTAATCTTATCAGATCGAACTACTGAGGGAGTAATACTAACTACCGTATGTCCGCAGTCGGATATCAGCTAACTTTGTAGTCTACTTATCTATTTGAGGTTTAACTACAGTGCTTGAGGTTACATTTCGTATACGAAATGTAGGTAAAATTTTTTATAAAGATGAGCTTAGTTCGTTTCTGCAGAACTTTGAGTGTAAACTTGCTAGTTCCTAGCTATAGGACTACTTCTCATTGTATATTGTATGCTCCACTGTCTGCGTAGATCGCTTCTCCAGCGACTTACGGACCGGATTAGGGGCTTCAAATATCTCTGCCATCTCTTCGAGAGTGCGCTCCTTGGTCTCAACGAAGAAGAAGTAGATAATGACCACTTCCACCAAATCCCAGAATACAAAGACCAGGTAATAGTGATACCCAATGGAGGCTATGGCGGCGCCTGTCGTGTACTGTCCTAGAATAGAGGCGGCTGATCCAAATACTTGTCCAACCGCGGTACCCTTTGCACGGGTCTCTGTAGCCAGCGTTTCGGCGATGTAGAAGGGGATAAGCGGTACCACACATAGGGCGAAGATGGCGCTGAAAAGGTAAATGAAGAAGATACACGCATGACTGGCACTTTGATTCGACGCCTCCACGGATAGCTTGGTGCAGCCGGTGATAATGGCTAAACATATCGACATGCTCAGCACACCAGCTAGCAAAAACGGTCTTCGGCCCACACGATCCAGTAGCATGGCACCTGTGATCGCCATGATCCAGGAAATGACAGGATTCAAAGCATTTAACAACAGCTGTGTGTGTGTATTTACAATCCCAGCCTGCTGCACAATGACCGGGAAATAGTAGCTGATCAAAGCGTTGCCAGAATACTGACCGAACCAAGCCATTCCGATAACACAAATCATACGCCGACGAGCTGACCGAGTGCCAAATAAGTCACTATAGTCCCACCAGCGCTTATCAGATCCAGCCATTGGTATTTGGCTTTCCATCTCGGCGAGCTGCAGCTGAACGTAGGTATCTTCTTTGGACCCTTCTCCATGCAAATCAGCCAGTACCTCCTCAGCTTCTTGACGTCGGCCATGAGCCATGAGCCATCTCGGAGTCTCGGGACTAAACCATATTCCTATAGCGATGATGCCAGAGGTGACAATCTGAAGCCAGATGGGAATGCGAAAGGCATTTTCTCCATCCAGGTAAGCGGTTCCATACGTGACCCACGACGCAATAATGCTTCCAATGTAGAAATTCGTCTGCATTAACCCCGATAAAGGACCTCGCCATCTAGGATGGGCCAGCTCCGATACAAAGACGGGTGCAGAGACGTTGATAAAACCTTGGCCAAAGCCGCATAGAAACCGACCGCCGAGGAATACGTGCCTGGAAGTTGCGGGCGCTTGCACACAAGTTCCAATGATCACAATACAGCAGCCCACGAATATACCTGATCGTCGACCAAAAGAATCATTGACTGGGCCAGCGAATGGGAGTGATGCTAGACTGCCAACATTGTAGATTGCAAAGACTAGACCGGTGGCAGAACTGGCAGCTCTCCTATAACCCGATAATGGTTTGTGTCAATCAATTGCCTGATCATATCGTGGTTCTCCCCACAGCTCTCCTCAAGGCATACTTACAGCTGGAAATAGTCTTGGTATTGAGGCTATGAACACCAGCGAGAACACTTAGCTAATGCTGTTCTCAAAACGGATTTCCTTTGCTCAAAGACCACTCACCATCGCATTAACAGCACTCATCAAGGAGCCATCGTAGCCTTGCAAAACAATGCAGAGGTATCCTAGCGACAGTATTGCATACAGCCGCAACATGTGGAGTGTCCACAAGCTCGAGCGAGGTTCATCGCTATTGCGAGAATCATGGAGGGATTTTTCCTGCATCTTCAGGCGGTGGAACAATATGCTGGTCAGATTTCAAACCCCATTGGCGCATGTGCGGATGGATGTCTTTTCAATCTTGATGTCGGCGAACTTGCACGATAGACAGACAGATAGACTAAATTTCCAGTCGAGAGCGCGCTGATGCGACTTTATGGAAGGTTTGTCCGAGTCAGGGGTCAGTCTGTCGGGGCGGGGCCGACATAGTAGTAAAATGCTAGACGTGACAGTCAATGCATGGAAAGAAAATGCATGAAAGAAAATTGGAAGTTGCACAGAGGAAGCAAGAACCGTTGACGCCCAGGAGCCTGGGGCAACAAGGCCTTCCTTGCTCGCTGCCTCGCTGCCTCAGGCCGTTTCGGCGTTTTCCTCTGACAGACCCACCCCTTTTCCCGTTTAGTCTTGATCCCCGTCACCCCATAACCCTAATTGTTTGGCTGTCCAATCACGGCTGGTGTTCGGTGGAGACTTTTTTCCGCCGCTCACACCTGGCCAATGAAATTACAGCAGACCCACATGGCTATTGGAGGTTGTGAACCCAATCTGAAAGCGGATCGGTCCATCTCAGCTCCCAAGCAGCCCTACTGCACGGTGAGTAATCAGCAGGAGGATCGCTTTGGGGGCGACGATTACATACAACACAGGGGAAGCTTTAGCTGACTAAACCAATACTGTCTGTGATTTGAAATAGAGAATAGAGTCCCAGACCTCCTCGAATAGGAGACAGATTTAGGTTGCTTGTTTGTCTATGTATATGTCTTTGAAGGGGAACCCATTCTATATCGGACATACGGGCCTCGATGTAAAGGTGAGAAACATCCATGGACATTCAAGACGAAAATTGCCATGGAATCTAGGAACTCAATAAACCCTGTTAGACGACGTATTGCTTTTTCATTGATCTAGAACATATTGCAACCAACTTTGGACTACCTAGTAATGCATTCGCAGGCTAAGTAACTCAATTCCGTGCATTCTAACTTATAGGCGATGGGACGGTTCTACTGGCAATGAAAACGACACTGTACAAGAAACTGCTTCGAAAACACAAGCTACCCGAGTTTCTTGTTTTATCCAAGCAGAAATAGAGTCATACACCAAAATGATGAGGAGTGTTTCAGGGCAGGACAAATACAAAGGAATAGGTAAATTCATGACGATCGATATATGCTCTCTTGAATAATGGTGACTAGATCTAGGTTTCATGCATTGCTTTTGGTGTACCATGGACACGTCTTGAGATATACACTGCTGCGGTGAAGAACTTTGTTGTTGTTGGGGCCTCAGGTACCTACCTACCTACCTACCTACCTACCTCCCTAGGTACTGGTCGCGCCTTCCTCGACTGATGACGTCCCATTTACTTCCCTTCTTCCATCCATCCTTTCTTCTTCCTCTTCCCATCTCTCCTTCACATCATATCATTGGTTATTGCCTATGCCTCTATCTCTACAACTGAACCAGACGTTGTCCTATCGTTGCAATTGAATATTAAAGTCCCAAATCTAGGGACACGACACAATGGGTTATTCGGCATTGTTGATGATGGGCCTCGCGCTCTCTGCCCTCGGACAGCAGTTCACTAGTGCTCCGGTTATTACCGACAACCTACATGTCACATATACGGCAACATTGTTTGATAGAACTTCTTCGAGTATTCGCGGTACTGTCACTGCAAGCTCTGGTGCCGACGGTGTTGGTTTATTCTTTCAAGTCTCTTTTACTGGGCTGCCTGCCGATGTTGGGCCTTTCCGCATGACCGCTCTCTCCCTGATAGGTTATTACAACCAGAGCGTTTGACTGACTTTTAAAAACAGCATACCACGTTCACGTCTCTCCTGTACCGGGCAATGGCAATTGCACTGCCGCTGGTAGCCATCTCGATCCATACAACCGCGGTGAACAGCCTCCTTGTGACCCAAGTGACCCTGCCACTTGTCAGATTGGGGATCTCAGTGGACAACATGGTGCTGCCACAGATCCCACTTTCACTGATGCATACACGGAGGATTCCCTATCCAACAACGCTCAAAGCATTGCTTTTATCGGTGATAAGTCCATAGTCATCCATGCCGCGAATGGCACACGGCTTAATTGTGGAAATTTCCAACTCGTTTCCGAAACTGAAACCGAAATCGAAACCGGAGCTTCTTCGTCGAGGCATGTGGCTCTGACAAGAGCAACAGGGACAACAGGGACAACAAGAGCAACTGGGACAGGTTCGCGTGTGGCGTCCACCTCGACTCGCACTACAACTAAACCGCCCTCTATTCGAGTGGTGCCGACATCTGTGCCGAAAATATCCCCCTCGAATCATGCAACAACCACATCCATCCCAGCTCGTGTAGTGCCGGCATCTGCGCCAAAAACATCCACCTCGACTCATGCGACTACATCTACTACAACTCGTGTAGTGCCCTCAGCTCGAGTAGTACCAACATCTGTGCCAACTAGATTCACTACGACAACTAGACCCGCCACGACTCATCCGAGGATTGATTCCAGTAATCCTGCGGTGAATTAACCGGCAAGTCAGGCTGATCGACGAATTTCAGGCTCTACTGCGAACCTAATTTTGCGTGATTCGATTATCATTGTCTGACCATTGCCTTCTTTTTTCTCTCGCAACAGCAGGCTTCGTCAGTGCCTTTGGTCTGCATGATTTGTATTACTATTCTATGGGATATCGCGAAAATGGCCTGTGAAGCCTTGCACTGTCATTACTTTTAGACCTTTCTTACTTCGTAATCCTAATTATTCTCTTATCGGACAAGCATTCTCGTAAGCATTTCTCCTTCTCCGTAGATATTATAGGAATACCCCCGGGGATGGTGCGTGCTGGAATACTCCAAATACCCATTATCTTCCATACATCTCAGTCATAGTATACTGGAAGGCTTCCAGGACATCTATTATTCTTTCAATAGAGACAGCAGACAATGTATACCTAGGTACCGGAGTGCTCTAATACTATATTTTGGATTGTTCCGAATAATTACTACCCACCGTAATTGCCTAGGCAATCTTGAAAACGTCAGGTTGGTCATGAGAGGAGAAAAACACAATATCAGTATTGGGTATATCAAAGACGTTTACACATAACAGGTATAAATATATGAGTCAAAGCCTCGAAATTTCCAACCTGTTGGATAATAATCGGAAGTCGATTCTATTCCATTCCCGGTATCATTCATCCCTTTTTTTTTTTATAATTCTCCCGTTATGTGTATTATTGGGGAGAAAAGATATATATATATATCGTATGTCGTGTCGTGTCGTATCCATATCATGCAATAAGTAATCCACATAAAATAAATGTGCCTCATGTGTCTGTGATTTCTTTACATCCCCTAGTCCCACAGAGGAGTTTACAGTTTATCCTCGATTTCGTCAAATGCCAAAAAACCCACAAACGCCCGTTCGATGAATGCTTTCCATACTTTGTTCTTTTTCTCTTTCTTCTTTTTCTTCTTCTTGTTGCTGTGTATTTCGTCGTCGTGATCGTCTTCTTTTTGTGTTGGGACATGAAACGTTTCGTCTGATGACGATGACAACGAAGATGTCGAGACAACCTCTCCAATTCTCGTGGCTAGATTATATATACTGGGCATAGTGAGGTCGGGTAGTTTGTAAAAGTCGTCCTTCTCCGTGTGATACTCTAGCTCGTAGGTTAATTGGGGTTTCTTCGACGAGTCCTTCTCCACTTGGGTGATATTGGCATAATACTGGGCGTAGCCCAGAAGACTCAATGGCTGTCTTGAATAGGCAGGTCCCGGCGGAGCGCTTTTAGCTGGTGGATCAGGCATAGGTGACTTTTTCGACTTCTTTAGAAGCTCAACCTCGCGCTCTGCCCAGAGCTGTTGTTGTTCGTTGTTTCCACTTCCACTTCTAGAAACTCGTGTAGATTCTGCCCATGTAAGGGTGTTTTTCAGCCCGGTGATGTCGTATTCAATCACACGCAAGGAAGGATAGTAGTTAGGAACTATGCTTGGCGAAACGAGCGAAAGTGAGAAACGCTCTGCGTACTCGCCACCAATCTTTTTGAAGAACTTCTTCTTTTTCTTCTTTTCTTTCTTCTTGCCCGTGGCATCGATCTTGTCTTCATCTAGATATGACCACTCGTCCTCAAAAACAGAGTCAGGTGGGGTTGGTAAGTCCGCCCACAGGTCGCGGAGGCTACTCAAGTAGCTGGTCTTGGACTGAACGGTGAAATTCTCGTAATTGTTTTCCTCGACAAATGGTGGCACATACTCTTCTATGAGAAGACTATCTATGTCCACGTCTTCCGTGTCTTGAAACATAAAGTGATCAATATTCATGTGTCCGTATAGACCGCCAACCACGACGTCGCGGTATTGCTGTAACCAGAGTGTGTACCTCTGCCAGCAGGTCTCATCCCATGCCTGCTTGTCTGCGGACCGAGCAGGAGGGACATGCCCCATGAGGATGGCTTTCATACCTCGCTCACGAAGGAGCTGTAACTGGACCCGCAGCCACTCCATTTGGTGATACCCAGGCTCTGATTTCTGTGCACATCCGTCAACTGCCTTATTGGAGTCAAAGAAATATAATGTATTGAGGCTGAACACGGAGAGCTTGTTGGGAATAACCTCGGTGTGGAACCATCCGCCCTCGATGAAAGTATGACGCTGCTCCTCCGGGATAAACGATTTCCACAGCTGAGACAGCTTCTCCGTCCAGCGGTTGGGCCCTTGCTCAAAGATGTTATGCGGCATAATATCATTGTTGCCAATGTTTGGAACTATGGGAATAGCCAGCGTCCCGCTCGGATGATCATCTCGATAGCCGAAAATTTCCAAGAACTTATTTGAAATAGCTGCATTGAACTCCTCTATTTGATTTTCTGTTCGAGGGATGCGCTCGTCGTTGTCGTGGCGGGCAGAGTCTCCGGTCCAGACCACGAAGTCGATCTCATCTCTCAAATTTTTGTCAATCCAGTTGAAGGTCTCGTCGATCAGTAGCTGCGGCGAGTCACATTCGGATCCGGGTGACCCAAGGGATCCTGCTTTGCCTTCCCCGTGGTGACAGGCCTCGTCGTCTTTGGTTGATGCGCCGGGAACGTAAAAACGGTCTAAGTGCAAGTCTTGATGTGCTGTTAGCGCTTTTCCATAGCCATTGTCTGGAGAACAAGGTCCATAAACACACCGGTGATGTGGAGAAATTTCCCCGTCAGTTTTCTAGGCACACCCTCGGAACCCGAGAGCTCAGCATTCAATGGCAGCTGCTCCGGCACAACTAGAGGCGATGCTGATACAGCTAAAGCAGCTGCAGCTGCAGCTACAAAGAGTCGTGGCACGCCAGGCCGCATTTTTGGAATTGTGGTGATCGTCGACGACTCGATCGGATTCGTTGTGAAGCCCGACGCAGCGGGACCATGCAAGCGAGATAACTAACTCATCCAAGAGGCTGTGAGTATGTCGGAGGAAGAATCAGAAATAAAGCACAATTCTTGAATTCGGAAGAACATATAAAGAAAATTCGATGGTAGTGAAGGAGAGAATGGGAGAATCTGAAAATTGAGAGTGGCATAAAAAAAGCACGCTAACGAAGGATCGACGTCAGCCGGCAGGAAGCTGTGTGATTGGTGGGAGGCCGCGACACGCCCTAACTTCTTTCTTCTTCGCCAGCGCAAAGGACAACACAAAGATGAATACTGTGTAGTCTTGACAGTTGGCAAGGCGTGACCGTTATTTATATAAATGTTGCAGGTGTACAGTACACGATGACTCTGCCTGAGGCACTGTCCGGGGTGACAGCATCACACGCTCAAGCCAGCCACGCACGTGCTCGCGCGACTGGCTCAGCACCTCATGATGATCGCGTGAGGTACTCACCTAGTCTACACTATGATGTTGACTTGTGTTTTCAAATATATACGCCCATCAACACTGACTCAACCCCTCAGTACCTAGGAGTCGCGTGCACACCATCATCATCACAGCGCGTTCACAGAAACGAAGCTGAGGCTTATTACCCACATGGCCAGCGTCACCGATGCCTTTAACTCCGAATTTGAAGCGAAACCGCAGGCTGGCTTTGCTAGCAACCTTTGGAATGGCGGTTGATTCTGATGAAGGCTTTTGGTTCGAGGAGGGGTAGTAGACGTGCACTGTTTACTGTTGTCTGGGATGGCATTTTGGAATCGAGTCTATCCTATCTAGCGCCTTTCATGAACGAACAAGCAAGTGGAGAACGATTATAGAAGCCCACTTAAGACAAGTCATATCGACGATCCAACGACTCACTCTAAATCCGCCTGGAGATTCTGTGCTCGGATGAAGGAGTATGGGAGGTTGGAACACTCGTGGTTAACCATCTTGAAGACGCTCTCCTCGTGTCGAAAGCCATGGGGCACGCTACGTGTCCCGTTGGTGTTGAGCAGCATATACACGTCAATGGCAACTTGTCAAATTAGAGAAACAGATCTCCTGAAGCCTGAAGCCTGAAGGCTAAGGCGGCAAGAAACCAGCCAATCAGAGACTGGTGGATATGCTTATGTCGCTGTAGCAGTTTCTATTCGCTGCAGACTGAGTTCGCTGATTAGCTGAACCGTCTGACTGCATCGTCCTTCCCTGATCAGGTAAAGCTTGAACCAGAGGTGGAGAATCAGCCAATGGCGTCAATTCGAATTTGACTGCGTACAGTGAATCGAGGCTAAACTGCTCCTGGTATGCACTGCAAATTATCCAACAGCCTGTCAGCCCTACGGAGTACAATTTCACACCTTCTCCAGCTCGTTTTCGACTATATTTACCCTCTCTCGCTCGCCGTGGCTCCAGGATTTCTCAACCATTTCATATGTTTTGACCGGGACCCTTCCTCTCTCGCGCCTCATGGAAGCCATCACTCTGGGGTGGGATGGGCTGGCTAGCCGCATCGCCGTGGCAGTTGTCACCATCTGCCTCACTTCCTTTGTCTATAAACTTATCAAAATGCGATTGATGTTCTACCGCCTCAGAAAGAAAGGGCTGGTATGTCTCGCTCGCCGCCACCCTCATTGTTTGTTCTTCATGCTGATGTTCCATGACAGCCAACCCCTCCCTGGAACCCCATCTTAGGCAATCTGGCCGTGATGGCCCAGCTCCAGAAGAAAGGACCGAGCGATACCCGCGAATCAGAGTCCTTTGCCCTGCTCGCCTTCGAGACCCCCGGATGTGAGGGCGGATTCTACCTCGATGTGTGGCCATTTAGCTGCCCGATACTGGCGGTGACCTCCCCTGCTCTGGCCGTGCAGGCATGTCAGACCTATGATCTACCCAAGCCAGCTATCCTCCAGCCGTTTATCAATCCGATGGCGGGTGATCCGGACAACCTGTTTGTCACCAATGGTGCTCATTGGAAGCAGGCCCGGGACTTGTTCAATCATGGATTCAGCATGGCTTCTACCCTAGATCACTTACCCTACATCCTACAGGAGGGTCAAATATTTGTCCAGACGCTCAAGGATCATGCCAGAAGGGGAGATACATTTTCACTCGATGCACTCACCGGCCGCTACGCCATGGATGTCATCGGGAATGTCACATTGTGAGTTCCTTAAAAGCAGGCCTGGAAATATGGCTCGATGGCTAACCGTAAACCCCAAGGAACACGCGCTTCCGATATCAGCAGCAAAACAATCCTATTGCGGCAGCCATGCGGGAGACTATTGAGTTTGAATGTGGAATAGAGACCCGCGTTCTCTTGGACCGCTGGAATCCCCTTCGGCTCTATCGACAGTGGCAGAATGGACGCACCATGAACCACCTTATCGGGATCGAGCTTGACAAGCGGTACCAAGAATGGAGGCAGTCCGCACTGGAGAGCCAGCCTCGCTCCCAGTCAATTATGGATCTTGTCATCAGAGAATATATGAAAACCCGCCCGCACGCGCGGCAGCAGCAGGAGTTGGATCCGGCATTCAGACGCTGGGCTACTATCCAAATGCGTCTGTTTCTCTTTGTCGGCCACGATTCTGAAGCGACCACTATTATCTATTGCTTGTACCTCCTATCGAAGAATCCCGATGCCCTCTCGCGAGTGCGCGCGGAACACGACCGTGTCTTTGGAGCTGGCGCATCTAGTGCAGATGCAGCGCTGAGGGCACATCCAGAGAAGATAAACCGGCTGTCTTACACGCATGCCGTTATCAAAGAAACACTGCGCCTCTTCCCACCGGCCAACGGAATCCGCGAAGGACAGCCGGGCGTCTCCCTCCGCGACGACGAGGGGCGCGTCTTCCCCACTGATGGCTGTGCCATCTGGATCGTGCACGCCGGCGTGCACCACAACCCCTCTGTCTGGCCGCAGCCGCACGATTTCCTCCCAGACCGCTGGCTGGTTGAGCCCGGTCACCCGCTGCATCCGCCCACTGGTGCCTGGCGGCCATTCGAGCATGGCCCGCGCAACTGCATCGGCCAACCCCTCGCACTGCTGGGTATCAAGGCCACGCTGGCCCTGGTCGTGCGCCAGTTCGATTTTGCTGATCAGTACGCCGAGTATGATCGCCTGCATCCGTCGACCGGGGTGAAGACGATGTTTGGGGAACGCGCGTATATGATTCAGAAAGGCGCAGGGCATCCGGCGCAGGGGTTCCCATGCAGGGTGACTCTGCGGGATGACTCGTAGCGGCTATGTAACCACCTAGGTCATCTATAGATCAAGAAATGTAATATTATTAATTTATACAGCCTTAATATATTATTACTACTGAAGGAGGTATCGACCGTGACAATAGCTTCAATGACGACCTGCACGTAATCCTGCGACTCTAGAATATTTGAAGAGAGTCATAACTTACCGTATCGGATTGTTAATCAAGCCGGCAGCAGTTAGAGAGTGCGTAAGTTTTAGATGAGAAATAGACGTCATGTTCATCTTGAGAGAGTACATTTGTAGATGTTCGGCCGAGGGCTGTAGCTCCGTTGGCAAATATTGTAACTTTGCGAGCTGTTTTACGACTTCGGGCGAATTCCACGGATTGCAAAATTGTATAAAATTTGCGAACCTGTAGGGTCTAGTATTTCACTGGTTTAATACGGTAATTTTGACATAATATCTAGTATTTGGTGCGTATGTATATTACGGAAGTGACATAATCAACGTATTTGCATTCAAATTTGCAGCATTCGGATGAACAAATGCACATCTCCGATGGAGACTGATCGAGGGTGATCGCCACCATCTCCAATATTCCACCACAGAAGCCTTGGAGGGGACCGAATATAAAAAGGATGCAATGATAGTAGGAATTTGGAGGAAAAGATCAAATCGCGATACCGATCTGAATTTGCTTAGCAATAACAAGTCAAGTCGCATTATCACCGTTACTTAGGGCTAGATACCGACAACATACACTTGGTTCATCTCCATCCACATACTCGTTCTATATATACCCAGCAAGCATGTTGAAAACAATTTTTCAACCACTCCACCCTCTACGCCTACCACCTCCAGACTCTTTCCACAACCAAACCGTCCTAGTAACGGGCGCAAACACCGGGGTTGGTCTAGAAACCGCTCGCCATGCATTATCCCTTGGAGCCTCAAAGATTATCATGGGTGTTCGATCTGTGGAAAAGGGTGACAAGGCCCGAGATGATATTCTCTCCACAGTGCCTGCAGCGTCCCCTAAGAGCATTGAGGTTTGGCACCTCGATCTGTCAAGCTTCCAGAACGTGATGGCATTTGTTCAAAGAATGAGACAGTATGTCAATCGGCCAGGCAATCGGCTTGATACAGCTATAATGAACGCAGGACTAGCCTCAGGGGAATGGAATATCTCTCCCGACGGATGGGAGACGTGTATTCAAGTGAATGGGCTTTCCACAGCTCTGCTTAGCCTGGAACTGCTCCCCATCCTGATATCTTCCTCATCCATCTCATCGTTGAAGAAACCCGCGAGTGAACAGCCAGAAAGCCCAGCCAGGCCACATTTGGTCATTGTTAGTAGCGACATACATCAAGGGGCTCTAGTACCAGAACGCAATGCGCCAAACATCCTTGCGGCATTGAATGACAAGAGTCAATGGGAGAAAGCGCAAGCAAAAAACGTGGTTGAACGGTACGCAGTGAGCAAGCTATTCAGTCAATGGATAAACATCGAGATTGCGAAGCTGGTGCCCGTTGACCCGCGAACCGATCTGGAGAAAGTGATAGTGACAAGTACGACTCCCGGGTTCACGAATAGTGAACTGTTATCACGGGAAGAGTCAGCCCCATGGCTGTTGAAGCTTGTACAGGCGCTTTGTTCGCGTACACCGGCGCACGGGGCCATGGCGATTGTCGATGCTGCAGTTAGACAAGATGGGCATGGGAAATGGATTGAAAACCTCAAGTTGACTGAGTGAGTAGCACTTTTCTGGTCTACCATTTTCTGTTTTGTCACGCTGATTAATTTTTTTTTAGTCCGGGTTATATTGTAAGCTCACCGGAAGGACAGAAGATACAAGAACAAGCGTGGAGAGAGATTTTAGATGTCTTGAAAGGGGTTGACCCAGAGTTGAAGCTAAGTTATGCTTAAATGCTCTGCTAGTTTTGTATTATTGCATCACTTCATGCTCTCGGACCTTTCGTCAACCACCGAACCCAATCTATGAGGCGAGATTGGTAACATAATGACACACTACCTGTAATACTATAGTTATAATATCTATTGTGCGACAACCTGACTGACTTTGTATTCGACAATGGGTTTCTCTCCTGTCTTTGTAACGAAATGGCCGGCACCGACAAATACTCCATTTTCGAGGTCTTTGTATCTCTCATCGCCGGTCTAGACTTCAGTTAGCACATCGACTCTGACTGCCTCGGATCGAGAGTAAAGAACATACCTCAATCTCAAAAGATGTGACTAGTCAAGTGTTTCCCGAAAAATAGTACATATGTCAATCATTGGTTTCGTATCTATTATTTATAGGAGTACCGCATACAGCAATCACCAAACGGCGTCTCCCCATCACCCCCCTGGCCCCCAAGGGCTTTGGCGATTTCCTCGGTCAAATTCACCGTTCCCTTGTAATGGATGTATAGCAACTATACATGAAGCGGACGGTATTTTTATCAGCTTGGATGCATATGCATAGATTGAATTAGACAAACGATATAACTTACCGCGTCATCGGCTGTTTGGATCACACTATGCGCATCCAACCGCATTCGTTTTCCATCAGGGTCATTATGGATGTAATCATTTCCCGTGCCGACGAAAATTGCGTTGAAAGAAGGAGTGAAGCCAGGCTCGGAGACGACCGTTCCACCAACCATAGGCTGTGTCATTTGTTACTTATTCTGTCTTTGTTCTTGGAGTAGATCCTCAACTTACCACCACGACAAGACTTGTTTTGCGGTGGCTACTACCTGTATAGGCGAAGACATGTTAGAATCTCATTTCCCTCTAGGGTGTCTTTCTTCGTGTTTTGTTTCGTTGCAGCTCTGAACTGGTCTTCTCCTAGTCTGCACCTTAGAGGCACCCAAGTATCCATGGAGACATACCGACGGGAAGTGCCGGGTCAACCGAGACCTAAACAGATAAATTAGCACAGGCTGCTTTATATATAAAACATCAACCAGCTGAAAATCTTTGCAAGCGTGTGTCTTTACATGCAGCAACGACGAAAGGCGAAAGGAGAGAGACATCGAACTTACTCGCACGGTAAACGCTGGTTTCAAAACGGGGAAGCCGGCCATGGTGGTCAAGAGGACGGCACACTCAAAATGAGGTCTGTTGATTGCAATTGAGATGCTCTTTAGCTTGCGGTATGTCTAGGATTGACAGAGGAGGGTGTT
Organism: Talaromyces albobiverticillius; assembly: GCA_023721895.2. Classification (NCBI taxonomy): domain Eukaryota; kingdom Fungi; phylum Ascomycota; class Eurotiomycetes; order Eurotiales; family Trichocomaceae; genus Talaromyces; species Talaromyces albobiverticillius. The sequence goes on along the minus strand of JAMBUR020000001.1, from coordinate 4,934,291 downwards.
GATTGAGGTTGAGGTCGAGGTCGGGATAAGATGAGGGGAAGGAAGGAAGGAAGGAAGGTGGGCAGGCAGGGGCAGGCTCGTACAGAATCCTCTGAGGGGTCGGTCCGACCCGGCAGATCCTTTTTTATATGTAAACAATCCCTCCCTGACTGATGACAAACAACGGTTCTAAGGATATCAAGAAAATAGCAGCTATGTACTGTTTTCTTACTGGTGGTTGTTTCCCCCATTCCCATTATTGTTATCACCTTCGCCGTTCTCATCATCTGGATACCCAGCGACCAAGCGAGATGATTCACCATGAGATTCTGACTCCTCTCGAGAAATGTGGTAGTCAAAATTCAATTCGCCGACCAATGTCTTGATGTTCCTGCAGCAGTGCAAAGAAAAAGTAAGTATACAACTCTCATCATCATCAAAGGATAAGCAAGGAGCAGGGAAAAGGAAATACCTCAGAAGATCCTTCATGCACCAAGCAAGTACAGACCTCAATACCTCCAAGGAGATAAAAGCTGAAAACACAGGATCTTCCAAGTGACACACATGAAGCAATTCCTTATTTATTTTTTGCATTCGTCGCGCCAGTAGGAATGACGATGGTGAATGCAAATAAGGGGGTAGAGGCTGTTTATTGGTCATTGATGCCGATAGATGGCAGAGGAAAGATGCGAGTTTGGCGGATTTAAAGTCGGTGGTTTGTAATGCTATCTCTCCCAGGTTAGAGAACCAGTCCCCTTTTCCTTTTCCTTCTGCTTCATGTTGTGCGTTTTCTTCGGCTTTCTCATGCTTTTGCTCTTGTTGCCGCTCCTCTTTTACCCCCTTTCCTTGTTGTTTCTCTGTTTCTTGCTCTTGATTTGCAGAAGGTTTACTGGTAGAAACGCTGGTAGACGGTGACGGTGTTGGAAAAGGTAACAGCTTTTCCAGAGATTGCGTCGTTTTAACCATCAGTGACATGCTAGATAAAGCGTTCTGAATTTCGGAGATGATATCGTCGTAGATTCTTTTCGGGAACTTGCCACCAACTGGAGGCTCAAATTTGGTGAACCAACTATGATTCCGGAGCTCATCCAACAATACCATCTCTTTCCTAAATATTTGTCGTATTTTTGTTACAAGTCTGTCCGAGAGAGCCTGGCGGTTGCGTATACCATCAGAAAGCCCGCTGCTCATCCATGGTGCGGTGCTCGTATGTGTCACGCTGTAAAATTGCGCCAGGATAAAGAGACTATGACCAACCATTCCTCGTACCTTGGACTTTGCAGTGCTGGCGTACGGGATAAGTGTCCAAAAGAGCATGAATACACAAGCAACTGCCACAGCTGCCAGTTTGTACGGAGCGAAGACGTAGATTGGCTGCTCTTGTACTCCGCTTGACTCCGGTTGCTCGCCTCCTACTTTGCGTTCCTAATTCAAAATTTTGAGACATAAGTTTAATGACACGATCCATTTATAGAGTCAAAAGGGAAACCGAGTTCATGGGTTAGCAATCTCACCTCCAAAGCGGTTGCAATGTTATCGTTCAGGGCCGTGATGGCTATAACACAGGGATCTAAAAGCTGCGGATACTTGACGTAGAAATAATACTGTTCGCATGGGGGATATGAAGGTGTCAAAAGTTTTGCTTGTATAAGATATGTGGCAAATGTATTACAGTGAATTTTTACCTCAATCATGTTTGCCAGGTAGAGAAAGATAATGATTCCAGCAGACCTTTGATCAACGATATACCAGAGTATCATGCTGAGAATCATCGAGACAGCTGTCCCAATGATGCGACCCATAAAGCCAAAGAATGTCTCTCCAGTTGTCGGGTTCATACCAAGAACAATGACAATCATCACCCAAACGACTCGAAGATGAACAAAGAACTGTTGAGTATTCCGAAGAAAAGCTAGAATTCCAACGCAGAATGAAGCAGCAGCAACACGGAAACCAAAGACGCTGTGCTCAGATGTAATACCACGGATAATCAAGCGAAGAACAGTACCGCTTGTCTCCCACATGTTAGAGGGAGGCAGGTGCTCAGAATCCACGAGACGGATTGACTCTTCTCCTTGACCAATATCTGATGTATAGCTGGATGATCGGTTGATGTAGTCTTGATCCTGCGTTTTACCATCTGCTGGTTTTAGTAGAGAGAACCATTGTTTGATAGAGTAATTCTGAGGTAAGATTAGTCGGTAAGATTTCATAGTGCCATCTGCTACCTTGCTGTCAGCGAATTTGAGAAGCTCATGAGTTGCATGGAGCAGTACGTCTTGCATATGGCCCATGTGCAAGACTAGAAAGAACTCTAATCGAATTTTAGAATCAGATGTCATAAGGTTTCTAGAAGAGCGATTTCCAGAGTCCTTGTCAGTTTCAGAAAAGGCCATAGATGACAGGAATTGCCTGCGGCGTCGAAATGTATCGTGCATCATGCGCTCAAATCGGACAACAAAATATGGATCTAACGGATTCAAAGACAACTCGCCAGATTCTTCATCCGTGGAAATAGTAGCTGCTGGATCGGGTTTCTGCAGTTTTTGAAACTGCTTGAGAGTCATTAACTCGGTCACCAAAAGAAAGTATTGGATGCCAATCGTAGCCAAGACAGCTGTCTCTGACAAGTGCTTCTGCAGCGTATCTACTGCCTTCTGTAATTCTGATTGCTTCGTGAGAATTTCTTCATCCGGATCATCCGCCATCATTCTCATTTGCTGGCGCCTCTCATGTTTGATATGCATATCAAGGATACCTGGTAGCATCGAGATGCCGGAGATTGGTAAGAGAATGGAACCCAGTAGCTCTTCGATTCTCTCGAGGTCTTCGGCACGTAGCTTTCCTATAGCAATCTCGTTCCTTGAATAAAGTAGATCGTACTGCAGCCTGCTGAACAAAGAGTCCAACCCAGCCATTGATGCCTGCACTTTCTGTTTTGCAGGATGTAAACCAGGTGGGAAATTCATCTCATCCACTGTTCCGTCATTTGGCCGATTTTGCATCCCTTGAGCTCGTCTCAGATTGCCATGGGCAAACCACACAGCTGTATTATCTACCGTGTTTGTCACAAACGCAGCTTGTTCTTGAAGCACGGCCTCTATCTGCAAAGCGAAGTCTCTCGTATCTTGAAAGAAGTTACCGCGGCTGGTAGCGGGAAGGATGAATAAAGAAACAACAGAAGCAATGGCAAATCCAACCAGCATGCTCTCAAAGAGCTTCAACATGTAATGTATACCGGCCCGAACAGTAAGGAAATTACCAAAATGGGTAACGTTAAATACTGTGAAAGTTGAAAAGGCTATAACTGGATTTTGTAACTCCACTGGACGCCAGGAACGTAATGCATTTGCTATCCTGGAGGGAAACATTAGCAATCTTTGAACATTACTTTCTTTTCAACATTTTAAAAGCAATGAAAGACTTGCCAAATGGTTAAAATGAGCCATATTGCGGCAACCGTGTTTGCATCGCTATTGTAGCCGTTGCTGACGGTTTTGGGAGCATGAACGCGCCCACGATGCTGTCCTGCCTGGACCGAACAAACGAGGGCGAGACAGGATACGGACAAAGCTATGCACAATGCTAAAACATTGAAGAACATGATCTTGACAAACTTTCCACGAGGCATGAGACAATGAGATATGACCGCCACAAGGGCAGCTACATGGAGAGTGGTAGAGGTGGCATGTAGAATTCTCCTAGATTGCGTCCTATCAATGGCAAGATTTAGTGTCATTGATTTTCAATTGATGGGTATAGTTTTTCGCAGGAGGTGTCTTACAGGGCAGTTACGATAGTGGGTGGCAGCGCAGCTTTCATGATGACGAGAAGCGTCCGCAGGTCCAGCCCTAGCATTGTCCACCATGCTATAGGGTTTATTTTCCTAAATCAATAGTTAGTAAATACTCTGGAAATAGAACTTCACAAGGATATGGGAACTAACTTCAACAGTTTGGTGGCACGGGTGCCTCCGAGGGCCTTTGAACGGGCCATGCTCACTGATCACTTTTCCCAACTGCATACCAATCTCGACAGTAGAGCTTTAACGTTAATAATGAGGGAGGACCCCAGAAAAAACTCCCATAATGCCAGCAACTCTATTTTCATGCGGCTCAGAGCCTAACGGTTGTATCGACAAGGAGAATTTACGACGTGGTGGCGACTGTCGGGGCCCATTGCCGGCGAACATTTTCCAACTTCGCGTCATCGTTGTTCAATGCTTTCTCAACAGGAGGCGGGTTTCTGCCAGTATAAAAGCCATGCGATGCCGGTATGGACAATATTATCATAAGACAAAGGTTGATCGCAGGTTTGAGCTCGTCGTTCGAATAAGGCCGTTGGATTTCCTTTTAGGGCTAGCCTTCGTCACATGCTCTTCTCACGCGTAGATGACTGACATTCAAAGAGATGCTGTTAATTCAAATAAAACTTATTTTACATGATTTTCAATAGATTTAATTTCTATCTCGAGACGCATTCTGCCTCTTTTGTCAAACACTCTCGCCCTCCGAGCCAAAAACGAAAACTCCTCGTATGCCACCCAGTCATGAATCATACTAAAACCCTAGGATCCCCCCCTTTACTAGAGGTCTCACTAGACATGACTACTCTCAGGCAGCTCGGCCAGCCTGCCCAATCTGAATGCGTTCGCCCGTCCATCTATCATCACTGCGCAACACCGGCCAACTCTGTCCGTCAGCCTTGACCAACTTCAATTCCAATTTGGTTCCGAAAACAGTATACGACGATGACTCTGGATTGATAGGCCCAAAGAAGTTATATGTCTGGGTAAATCGTTTGTTATCACTGGTAGGAAGGTCAAGTTCGGCTGTGTTTGCCGTAAAGGTGACCTTTGCTTTTGCCTTGTCGATCTTTTTCAGATATAGCGATACATTGACGGTACTGGCGGTTTGATAAAAATCATTACTGTAGCAAACACAATCTTGTCAGTACAAATAACAAAGCACATTTCAAAGAAGAAGTAAAAAGGTAAATTGAAAAATGCAACTTACCGAACTTCTTTCACCTTCTCCTCACCCGCAGGCTTTCCCTTGCCCACAAATAGATGCTTATTCTTGTCTGTGCAACCAGGTATTTTCATGAATTCGTCAAACTCCAAAACCTTCTTCTTACAGCAGGACCATCCTTTGCTGCCTTCATGGAAAATTGGGTGTCCTGGGTGGTGAGAGCACTTCTCATCGTCGCGAGAGATATCTGGATTGTATGTGGCATTACAGCCCTTGCGCCGGCATGTTGCATTCGCAGGAATCGAAAGCGAGGGATCATCCGATTCTGGCTCCGGCTCTGTGGCAGCTGCTGTGTTGCTTGCTGGTGTAGGAATAGGAGCGGCGGTGGTTGTAGAAATTGGAGTCGTTACCGGAACTGCATTGTCGATAGCAGCCGCCACCGCAGACAAAGAGCTATCAGCCTTTTTGGGCTCTTCTTGCGGTGTGTCATCGACTGTAGAGTGTTTGCCCGTCGTGCAAGGTGGGATGTTCAGGAACTCGTCGAAGGTGAGAACGCGGGGTTTGCAGCATTTCCAACCTATGTACGTCAGCGTTAAAACTTCACGGTTTTCGTTGCCAGTTTTGTCTCTGTATGAAATTACCCTTTTGACCCTCGTGGAAAACTGGAGGCCCTGGATGATACACACAATCCTCGTCTGGATCGGTGAAGACCTTTCCGCAACCCTTGTGAACGCACTTGGCCGCCATCGAAGGAGCTCAACGCTGTGAGCAGAGAGAGGGATAAAAAGAAAACTGAAAAGCAGCAAGCTCAAGAGCACGCTATTGAGCTAAAAAAACAAGAATGCAGAGGAATTTATGAGGCAAAATGGCGGCGCAAGTCAATTCTGAGCTGTGTTTCTGGTCAGGTTGGCTTTTGCGGGGATCTAAACTGGCCCAGTTCGGTTAGTGCCAGCACTCGAAGGTTCCATAACTTCCATTGCTCCTTCCTCCTCGCGAAGCTCCATCTGTGCTCGGCATTACTTGAGCTGACTCTGATTGTTTTACGTATACACAATGCACTTTACCAGAGCACTTCTCAGCTCTAATACAGCCCGGCTGACTCTCTTTACTCGCGCGCAATGCGGCCTATGCGACAACGCGAAATTGACCCTTTCGAAGTTACAGCAACGCCGAACGTTTCGCTATTCTGAAGTTGACATTATGGCCCCGGAAAACAAACAATGGAAGGATGTGTACGAATTTGACGTGCCCGTGCTTCACGTTCAGGCGCCGAAGTCAGACGATGAGTCGGGACTCCGTAAGCTGTTCCATCGGTTCTCAGAGGGCGAGGTAGAGAAACTGGTCGACGACGCTGAGCGATGAGCAATTTTGTCGAGCATGTCTTCTCTATCCAAACGCATGAATGGTGTATCACAAGCCATTATCAAACAATGATGCTCCTACATAGCAGATACTATCATTCGAAGCATTTTCTTCGGGCCACGGAGACGACGCGCACCGTGCTGGCCTCACTTGACCGATTCAACACTACGTATAGTTGAAACCACTGTGAGGATTGTGATGGTGCCATTAACAATGGACATCTTCCTGCACTCTGAAAATCGACCAGCCTTCTCGGGTTGAATATAACAGTCTCTGAGCTTGGAGTTGCCAGTGGAAGGCTCGTCTCCAACCAGTCGCTGTCAGGCGTAGAGCGGCCTAGTACTCGATACATAGTCTAGAAGCGCAAATGTCATTTATTATTGAAGAGCGGCATTAACAGAAAGTCTGTTTCTCCTGGGAAAGAAATAAGGGATCAATAGTTCTATGCTCCATCTACGTTCCTGGCTGTGTCCAGCACCAATGGTTGCTGCTCGTTCCCACGCGTTTGATTCTTTGGAATATCTATAAACGCGTTGCGTATGTACAAGACCATCGCCTTGTAAAACTCTACCAAGTATCAAGTATCAAGTAACAAATGTTCACTATCGTTGATTGGTTCTTTTCACTGTTCACTAACATCAGCTTGGCACGATCAACTTCCCAACATGGACTAGAGGCCGTTACTTCCGACGAGTCGCCGACTCGACGAGACGTTGGATTGTTGCTTTAAAGGCATGGAATTATATCGATAAAATATCCAGCAGGGCGCAGATAAGTATGGAGATTACGGCAATGGCAAGTGGAAGCCTCGCGCGTGAGGTGAACGTTGAACTGCAACGACTTGCAACGCCAGCAACGGCAGACGGTCACGACAAGATCACCATCGACGCACAGCAGCAGTTAGAAGACACCGTATCTCAACCTGAACCCTCAGCTTCAGATGCAATGCCAGAACTGGACCCAGAAAGAACCCTAAAAACCTCTCGCATTGCAGTCATAATGTTATCTCTCAGCGCCAGCGTTTTCGTCTCCGCTCTAGATGTTACTATCATGTCAACCGCTTCGCCGAGCATCGCAAACTACTTTCGCTCAGCTTCAGGCTACACGTGGATTGGCAGCTCCTATACATTAGCCAATACCGCCACGACACCAACATGGGGCAAAATATCGGACATTTGGGGCCGCAAGCCCTTGTTACTGGCCGGCTTGGTCATCTTCTTTGTGGGCAGCATTATTTGCGCATTGGCAGACTCGATAGGAATGCTCCTCGCAGGACGAACAATCCAGGGAGTCGGCGCTGCTGGCCTGAACACCTTGGTAAATATATGCGTAAGCGACTTGTTTGCGCTTAGGGATAGAGGCCTCTACTTTGGACTCCTATCTGTGGTGTGGGCATTCGCGAGCGGCGTGGGACCGGTTCTGGGAGGGGTGTTCTCAGAAAAGTTATCGTCAGTTTGTTCCTTGGCTCTACTTTTTAACGTTGAAATGTGGCTGATTTGTCTGTTCTAGATGGAGATGGTGCTTTTATCTAAACTGTAAGTGCGCTGGATATTCACACAAGAGCATCAACCGCTGATAATTGATAGTGCCAATTATCGGAGCCGTGTTCTTTTTGCTTTGGTTCTCTCTTAAACTGAGTACTCCTCGAACTCCGATATGGGAAGGCCTCAAGGCCATTGACTGGACAGGCGGATCTCTGGTTATTGGCAGCACCCTCATGCTTCTGCTGGGACTAGATTTCGGCGGTGTCACACGCCCGTGGAGCTCAGCAACTGTGATCTGTCTTCTTACCTTTTCAGTCTTGGCCGGAGCCCTGTTTGTCGTCAACGAGAAAAAGCTTGCCAAGTACCCCGTTATTTCCATGGAGCTTTTCCGACACAGATCTGGAATTGGATCATTCCTCCTCTGTTTCTGCCATGGACTCGTCTTCATGGGCCAAGGCTATTACCTTCCATTTTATTTCCAAGCCGTGCTAGGCATCAGTCCGATCATGTCGGGAGTGTATTTTCTGCCCTTTATATTGGCCATCACCTTTTCGGGAGCGCTGACAGGTGTATACATTCAAAAAACGGGACGCTATATGCCGACATCATATCTGGGACTCGTCTTGATGGCACTCGGCGTCGGGCTTCTCATCAATCTCGATGGCTACCTCAACTGGCCAAAGCTAATCGCGTACCAACTTATTTCAGGAACGGGAGTCGGACTCAATTTCGAGGCGCCATTGCTTTCCTTGCAAGCAATCGTAGGCAAACACAACGCTGCTACAGCTACGTCAACCATTGGATTTGTCCGAACCATATCAGGCGCCATTTCTATAGTTCTAGGTTCGGTGGTGTTCCAGGACCAAATGACGAAACAAGGTCCAAGACTTGCGGCGGCTCTTGGTTCTGGAACTGCGAGTCTTCTCTCCGGCGAGAACGCTGCTGCCAATATTGACATGGTCAATTCATTGCCAGCGGCGCAACAGGCGGTTGCAAGGCAGGCCTTGCATTATGCGCTAGCCAGTATGTGGATTATGGTGCGTTATTCCATGGCTCTGGGACTGAGATTGGCTGGATTGAGGCTAACAGATTGCAGTATGTCGCCTTTGCGGGGGTTGCTGTGGTTGGGGGCTGCCTGATGAAGTCTCATGTGTTAAGCCGAGAGCATGAAGCGGTGATTCTAGGCCTGAACCGCGAGAGCAATACTGATGGTCAACGGCCAACCAGAAGCGACGAGTAGTAGCAGCCAGTAGTAACTGATGCAGTGGTGGTGAGGTGTGAGGTGTCAATTGTTTACTCCGGAAACCATGACAACGGGCAGGAGCTTAGCCTGAAAGCGGGAGGGGGACGCCGCTTGCAAATGCAAAGTTCACGCCAAACCACGAGGCAGGACGGTCCTTCCCGAGACAGGCTAGCCGCTGCGCCGCAAGTAGCCTAGTCCGTGCCAAGCGTGGCAGCCACCAATGAAAGTGATGAAAAATGCGGGATCCTTTCCACCAGCGCTCTCTGATTCGCCGACACAGCCTCCATATATATTGCATGCGGGCCACTCACGCAGCCCGTTGTCCAGGCGGCGAGTAATTGGCAGCTCTGATTGGCTGGATGGGATCGCCCCTGCTCCACCGCAGAGGCCCTTCGTCCCTTCCCAAATTAACCAGGCCAAGTGCTGACTCTGCGAACTGACCAAGTAACTTAAGAATAGCGACGATGGGCTGCTCCACCATCTCCTCCTATTATTATTACTGCCCCGTTCGTTGCCTCCTCTGCTATTATTGTATCTCATCTCTCTTGCTTTATTTTTCGCATCCTGTCTGAGCCACCGCATTTGTCTGCCTCTTATTCACCACGCATCTCTGCTTTACCGTCAAATATTACTTATCCATTCCGTGTTACCATGCTCTATAGCTTTATCATCGCTGATCATTAACTCCAATTCTTTGCTGCACGTGCGGCCGCCGTGGACGAAACGTCATCTTTTCCTGTGCCAGTTACTACTTCGTACGCATCAACAGTCCTAGGCTGGTGCGCATCAGAACTTGGGCCGCAGAGAAAGTAGGCGTCATCTTGACGACCGTCATCTCAACACATACATGCCATGTCCAAGACGCGATATCGAGATACGAATCAATGGTCCCGGCCGCGCGATCGTGTAGACCCCGAAAAGGCCTCCTCGCCCATACTGTATGATTCCTGCCCTAGCGACGACGAGATCGTATTCTCGGACACCTCCCGCGTCACCTCAGGCTCGCTGAGCTCTCATATCCCCATGTTGCCTAGTCCCTCGCGGCAGCGGCGGAGGCCGCGGAGGAATGGCATCATGCCGCATCGATTAATGAGGTGTCTCTGCCTTGCCCTCGCAGTCGCTCTACTTCTCTTCGTCCTCAATCTCTTCCGCTTCACGCTCCTTGGACGTGCCGAACAAATACCTATCGAGGTGTCGAAACCCGCCCCGAAACCACACGCATGGGAAAGTTTCTCCTTCCTAAAACGCTACCATGGAGGTATTCGGACGTTGGTCTCCAAAAAGGATAATGTGCCAGAATACCCAGGAGACGTGGCTCTGGGTGACGTGTCGCCATCGATACAAGACTCTTTACTAGAGAATGGGGGGAAGGGAGTAGGACAACAAGGCGAGGGTGAGGAAGCTAGAAAGTTTGTACAAAAGCGCTCGGACGACTTGGACGCCTTTGACGACGAGAAAAAGAAGAAGATTCCTTTTAGCAGCTCTGCCTTCAACCCTTATCCGGATTACAAGTCGGAGGATTATATTCAAAAGTTCGGCGAAAAGGTTGAATGTTTCCTTGACGCAGAAAACCAGGTCAGAATACCTTATGTGCAATATTACCCCGGTGTGCCTCAGGGTTTCCCCGAAGCAATCATGGGTTCGAACGAAATGTTGGGCATGCAAGATGACGTGTGCTTCGATCGGTTTGGACGTCTCGGTCCATATGGGCTTGGATATGGGGCCAGGAAGGGTGGTAGTGGCGCTGGAATGGAAGGCGATCGCGATGGTTCGGATCGTGTTTGGGATGAAATTCCACCCGTCGACTTTCGTGAGGTTAACTGGGCTGCAGCCCAGAATCGCTGTGTCATTTCCAACCGTCACCGTTTCGATGAACTAGAGAATCCTCGCTTGGATCGTGCATTTGCAATGCCTATTGGTGCTCCCCCAAAGGCCCATCTGGAAAGTCTTCCTACCCCCGAGAAGGAGTACGCCAAAGGAACACACCGTTTGCCTCGTACAGCAGTCCTGATTCGGACTTGGCACGAATACCATTATACCGTTGAGGATCTGCTGTACCTGCGTTCTCTAATTTCGGAGCTGTCATTGATGACTGGCGGCGAGTATACCGTGCAATTCCTCATCCACGTTAAAGATGATAACTTGCAGATTTGGTCCGACGAAGAGACATATAATGCCGTGCTTAAAAGTTCTCTTCCAGAGGAGTTTCAGGGAATGGGTGTTCTGTGGTCAGAGCGCCAGATGAATCTTATATATGGCGGTTTGGAAGAGAGCTTTGAACGTGGACTACCGGTTCACGGTGTCTACCGCAGCACCTTTATGCCTGTCCAGTACTTTTCTTATCTTCACCCGGAGTATGATTATGTCTGGAATTGGGAGATGGATGTTCGCAACACCGGTCATTGGTATCACTTTTTCGACAAGGCAACCGGCTGGGCTCGCCAGCAGCCCCGAAAGGGTTTGTGGGAGCGGAATTCTCGGTTTTACATCCCCAGTGTGCATGGGCCGTGGGAAGATTTTATGCATACAGTTCGCGTGCAAACTGAACTCGGTACCAACAGCCCCAACAACATTTGGAGCGCTGTCAAGGATGCCGACGCCAAGTCTGATCCCAATCACAAGGATCACGGCCGACATGGCGAAGATTTCATTTGGGGTCCAGCGCGTCCACATGAAAGCGACATCATGGAGCTCGATATAGATGGAATTCCTCCGACAAGTATGGAGAGAGACAAATATGAATGGGGTGTTGGCGAAGAAGCCGATCTCATAGTATTTAATCCGCTCTACGATCCCGAGGGCACCACATGGCTGCTCCGAAACGACGTTACTGGATACAATCGGGAAGATGGGATGCCTCCACGTCGAGCTGCGATCATTACAGCGTCTCGACTCTCTCGAAAGCTACTTATGACTATGCATCGCGAGACAAGCATGAAGCGACACTCAATGTTCTCCGAAATGTGGCCCGCAACCACGGCATTACATCATGGTTTCAAGGCCGTCTACGTGCCTCATTCGGTGTATATCGATCGCAAATGGCCACCACGTTATGTGGAAGCTGTCTTCAACGCTGGCCGCAATGGCGCTTCTGGCGGAGCTCGCACGTCGATTTTTGGTGACCGCGAGCACAACTTCAGGGGAACGACGTGGTTCTATTCCGCGGGATTCTCGCCGAATCTGTACCGCCGCTGGCTGGGATACAAAGTCGACAATGACGGTGGCGAAGAGGAAGAGTTGGCCGGTGAGGGCAGAATATGCCTACCACCTATGCTGTTGCATCCAGTAAAGGACGTGCAACTAGTGATTGATAATGGGGACATCACCGAAGATGGAGAGGTGCTACCATCGATCCCCAACGAGGAATCATAATAACAGAGCCACGAATTTACGATGAGCCTTGGTTTGTTGTTTTTGTTTTTGTTTTTTTCCCTTCTCACTTTTTCTTTCTTGACCAATACTATCTATCATTCTTCTGTATGGGATTAGAATTTCTAGATGTACATCATGTGATTATTTGTCACCCTGGCGGTTTATTCTTAGGCATCTCTCTGTTTTTTGTGGCTCGGATATAATTTCTTGTCTTTCTCCCCCTCATTTTGGAAGTTGGTTTGACAGGTGTTTTAAGGGGTTTCTTTTCTTCTCTTATTTCTCCTGTTGAACAATATTTTTTCCTCATCTTTACATCTACACTTTTTGCACTGGTCGTCGCTGCACTAGCGTTCTCTGTGTAATATTTTTCTCGATTCCTCGCTGAATACTTTTTGTGCATGTACATAGATACCCTTCCATGACTTGACCAATGGAAGTAATGCTCAAGTGAAACATAGCTTATTTCTACAACAGTGTTCACATTGTATATCCATTCATGTATATACATGGTTTCCATGTCTGTAGAAGGCAGCTTAGCCGACTGAAATCTCGGGTTACTTTCCGGCCATCGGCAGCTTCCCCGCACTTTTTCCAACGTAGATCAGTTTGTTATCCATCAAAAGAGGGAAAAGAGTGCCCAAAAGGGTGTATGTACCATCAATTAGCAATAGTATGGAATGTATGTAATACAAATTCGTTCAAGTACATGCCCAAATAATCAGTTGGGCAACATCGAATGCGATAGATATCACATGCGGGGAAAACAAAGGGTCCATTTAAATACCTGTTTAGTGGGCTTCATTCGGAGACAACCCCGTAAAATGAACCCTGAATTGCCTGCAAGGCTGGATGTATTTTGAATCGGAATGACTTTATTGTGTCGGTTGACTTTCCCTGTTGAGACTACCCCGAAATAAGCAATGTGAGGGGAGTTCGTGTATAAGATCTAGGCCTTCCTTCCTACCTACCCATCCATCTGTCTTCCTAGGCGACTTCCCAATTACACTTTTTTTTTTTTAATCACTGCATAGACGTATAGAACTTTTCAAATGGCGGCTGCAACTCTCACGGAGGCAGAAAGGAGAGCAAACCACGTCATCTCTTTGCCCAAACCACCTCGAGTCTCGGCCTCTTCAGCACCAAACTTCGACCCGAAAGCAATTGCACAGAAATGGCTCACTGAGCTCGAAAATATTCTGTCATCGAGTAAAATCAGCAGCATAACTCTCGATCAAATAAGCAGCCTTTTCCACAATGACTCCTACTGGCGCGACCACATCGCTCTACAATGGGATTTCCGTACCATCCACACCGCCGCAAACATAACCTCTTTCCTACGGGAATACCAACCACTTACCCAGATATCGAATTTCTCCTTGCAGACAGACGGAAAGTATGTACCCCATCTCAACACTCCCGAGAAAGGTGTCCCGGGCATCGATTTTGTGGCCTCGATGTTCCATTTTGAAACCAAGGTTGGACGGGGGTCGGGGATATTGCGATTGGCATTAGACGACGCCGGGGAGAGTTGGAAGGCGTATGCGGTATACACGTCTTTACAAGAGTTGAAGAATGCTGAAGAACCTCTCGGGCCTAAGAGGGTGTATGGAACGCTGGATAGTATGCCAAATGGCTCTGCTGGCGGGACCTGGAAGGAGAGGAGGGAGAAAACGATCAAGTTTGAGGGAGGCGTAGAGCCTACAGTCTTGATTGTTGGAGCTGGTATGTGATTGCTATTCGTCCTCCCAATAAGAGAATAGGATCTCTGACTATATACTTAGGGCAAGCTGGGTTGAACCTGGGGGCACGTCTCCAATCCCTCAACGTGTCAACTCTGCTTGTGGACCGCCATGAACGAGTTGGAGACAATTGGAGAAAGAGGTATCGAGTATGTGATTACTATCTCTGTTCTCTTGTCTTTTCTTCATTCAAATAGTCCTATTTCTTGATTAGAAGGTCTATCAACTAACAGAACGCAGACATTAACAACCCACGACCCAGCTGAATTCACGCACATGGCCTACCTCCCCTTCCCCAAGAATTGGCCCCAGTTCACACCCAAGGACAAGCTCGGTGACTGGTTCGAGGCATACGCCAGCCTCATGGAACTCAATGTCTGGACAAACACAAGTGTTACATCTGCAACCTACGATGACCACACATCTACTTGGACCGTCACCGTTAGCAAACCAGATGGTTTCACTCGCACTTTACATCCAAAACATGTAGTATTTGCTACTGGGCATTCCGGCGAGCCCAAAATTCCATCTTTCCCCGGACAAGAGACTTTCAAGGGGACCGTATATCATGGGTCCCAACATAGGGACGCATCTGAGTACGATGTGCGAGGGAAAAAAGTCATTGTTGTCGGCACCGGGAATAGTGGACATGATATTGCGGAGAATTATTATGAGAATCGCGCAGAAGTCACTATGTTACAGAGAAGAGGGACATATGTGATTTCCGTCGACAAGGGGGTGTTCATGCTACATGAGGGGACGCATGATGAATGGGGGTGAGTTATACACGTCCTCTCCTTTTCCCTCTCCCCCTCTATGAAGAGGAAAGCCAAGTATATTAACATTGAAAAAAGACCACCGACAGAGCAAGCCGATATATGGGCCGAATCGCTCCCATACCAAGTCGCATTCGCATTCAACGTATACCTTACACGACAAATCTCCGAGGTAGACAAAGCCACGCTCGACGGCTTAGCCAAGGTAGGATTCGATGTCTACAAGGGCATTGACGAGAGCGGTATTGCACGTTTGTACATGACTCGCGGCGGCGGCTACTACATCGACGTTGGATGTAGCCAATTGATAGCCGAGGGCAAAATCAAGGTGCAGAAATCTGCTGATGGCATCAAGGGATTCACGTCACATGCGCTTGTTCTTGCGGATGGGACAGAGTTGGATGCGGATATGGTTGTGTTGGCGACAGGATATGATAATATGCGTACGACGGTCAGGAAAGTGCTTGGTGATAAAGTAGCGGATCGATGCAAGGATGTCTGGGATTTGGATGAGGAAGGAGAGTTGCAGGCTGTAAGTGTTTTGTGCTCTTTTTTTGCTGCTGCTGCTAAATACTGATTGAAAAACAAACAGATGTGGCGGCCATCAGGACATCCCAATTTTTGGTATATGGGTGGTAACCTGGCTTTATGTCGAATCTACTCCAAGTTCCTGGCTTTACAAATTAAAGCTATTGAGGCAGGGCTCATTGCAAAAGGCGAATAATGCATAATTAAAACAAGGGGCGCATATTCCTTCAACGATGTCTTTTTGGAAGAACAAAACTAGAATGTGTACAGGTAACTTTAGACTAGGATATGATTCAACGTAGCTTTTGCTTTAGACAGAGGTTCCTGGATACAGCTTATGTTCAGTCCATAGCATAGACATAATGTTTAGGAATAATTTCAAGGTTGAAAGATGATGTTAAGAAACAACGAACATTGTGCCAAACCAGCTTCCTTCAGCTGCATTGACGTCAGACAGATAAGTGGTATCTAAACATCTATGACCTGATCATTTCTTCTCAGCAAAGGGCTTGTCTCATTAATTGGTGCCTCTGTTTCATCAGTTATTCTCCGTCCTCGTCCTTGACTTCGTCCTTCGATGACTTGATCCCTATAATCATCCCAACCTCTAAAGAAGATAATCCCCAGATGGCCTCTTCCCCTTCTTCGGGTATTTCTCTGTCTACACCAACGAATCATATTCTTCAGGATGCCGAGGACCAGCGCAATCAAGCCAACCAACACAAAGGAGCTGGCAACAGCCACGACGACAGACAGAAAGTTGCGAGTGCTAACGTTGCAGCCTAACCCACGAGCGCGTAATTCCCAGCGCTCCTTTGACCCCAGTGGGCAGATGTCTGGGTGATCGATGGGAGCTAAGAAGGGGTATTTGGTGGATGGGTTGGGAACACAAGTTGATGACTGCGTGTTTTGTTAGTCGTGAGGACAAAGTGACAAGTAAAGCCAAGGATCTGCAGCTTGACACGGGATAAAGCGTAGAAATTCAAAAGGTAAGTCCAGTAGATTCATTATGATATCAGTGTTTGTGCAATAAAGCATCCGGGACGTATCCGCCCGCATATAGACGGGCCAGAAAGAAAAAGCACACTGTGTATGGTAGAAAGAAGGGACATACAAACGGACACCAACTACAGTCCACATCACTTCTCATCGATATGCAGTCGTCGCAAGACTGGCGCACCCAACATAGAAAAAGCTTGACGGGATCGTCATCCTGTCCGAAGCTGGCGTTTGCCGGCATGGCAGACAGGTCCACAGATCCGGCCATCTTTTCCCGTCTTCTATCCTGCTTTTGAATCTCGATCTTCGTTTTGAATCCCTCCGGTAGCTCCGGTGAATTAAATCCGAGCGTGTCTTGGATGAAGTCACAAGGTGTCAAGGTTGAAGATGATGTTGAGAAACAAATTGGCCGCTGCACGACAACATGCGGCATTGGCGCTAGTCCCAGAATGGTAAACATACTTCCATGTCAGTACAGCGGCGAGAAAAAAAAAACACTCGTTCCTTTTTATTTTTATCATTTGCTATGTAGTAAATATGATTTTGATGTACTGAGTATGGCCTAGAATGGAATCAGCCCCAAGATGGTTTTATTTTGTGTTGCGCAAGAAAATACAACAGTGAGTACCGGAGCAAATATCATTTCGCCAACCTCTGACCTGATCATATTTAGTAGGAGTTGGTAAATATACCAAAAGACGCGAATGAAACCTTACTACATAAAGAGACTGAGACCGTGTCCATGGCAATATGACCAACATGACCCTCCGGATGGAATGAGACCTCACAACTTTCCAAATAGAAGGTGCCCGCGCAGATGATACATCTCAGATGACCCAGCCATATACATACGCCGAAGCATTATTTGAATATGGTGTTGCGAGACGCACAGAAATGGATTAATCCGCCGGATATACTGGATTTGAGCATCGAGTCCACTACAAGATCAACATTGCATCGCCGTGTCGATGAGCGACGAGCCCCAGCCACAAAATTTCATTGCATTGCCACTATGAAGGAGTCAAATAGACTTGAGGTTTTTGTTCGTCTAGATCAGATAAATTAAAATGCCCCCTCGAGAGCTTTGGTGGTGATTGACGGATGCATTAGTGGCGAGGCATGCCACGAGCGAAGTAGTTGTCAATTTCCTGATACGTATGCTGATTTAAGGATATTGCCAATAATCTCAGTAAAATCCGATTGTGCTGCTGTCTAGATTCATTATCTCAAATTGTACTCGGCACGTTATCCATCATTGCATGCTTCAAAGCATGCTCATGCTCCATCTTGCAAAGAAGCTGAGACTATGAACGGTAATCGCGTTTGCATTATTTCAGCTACTGCATCTAATGCAAAGGGTAGGCATACCCAGAACCACGCACAAAACCAAAACGGGGGCTGAAAGACTGGCTGCAGATTGCCAGAGAGGGCTGATGTGTTGGACCCTGCGCATTGAAGACATGAATGCAGGGGGCCAGAAAGCAACCACATTTCAAGCACGCTTCCCGGGTTCCAGGTACGCATTGAAGTGTGCCTGATGTCGAAAGGGAGTCAAATCAACCTTGCAGGCTGCCTTGGGTTGCCATATGTAACTACTGTATACAGTGCAGAGGGTAAGATTAGCAGGAATGCAAGATCTAGTGGAGGCCTTAGTCCTTAGGCATCGATCGCTGGATCTTTGGGTCGGCGGCGGCCCGCTCCTTCCTGGACCAGATTCCTTCCTCCCTTGCTCCATCGACCGACGACGACTGTGACAACTCACAGCGTCTTCTCCTCCTTCTCTCTCCCCCTCTCTGTTTTCTAAATTGTACCTACATACAGTACATAGATGCAGACTTGGCGGCTTTCAATCAATTTCAAACACCTCGAATTCAATCTTCCCGATGGCCAACCACAGCGGTCGCTTACCAGAAACTCTCTCTAGCCGTCCCTGGCCTAGCCACTAGCCATAAATACGACCAAAGAGGCGGTGGGTATTGGGCGTTACGACTGGGTATGATTTATTTCGTTTATCCTCAGGCAGGACCCCAGCTAACTTCCAAGTAGAGTGCACCAAGGGCCCTACCGTTCTCGCCTAAATTAATGGGTTGTAGGTCGCTCTCACCCCGGGCTGGCGTTTCCGTCCACCTAATACCACCACAGAGTACCCCCCGGAGTACGGAGTACCAATGACAGTCACGATTGTGCTAACGCCACATCCTGTTTACCAGTTGGCGAGCTGAATAGCCACAAGACTTCGTCATCATGAAAAAACCACCGGTGTCTCAATGGCGAATCCCGAGTCTTGGAAGAGCGCTCGGGGAACAAAGACAGCAAAGTACTTTGTACAGCGATGTCAGGTTTCTGTGGGACAGCCCGCTGCCACGCTGGCAAGCGCCAGTCTAAAATTGTCCATGGCTGTATTGGAAACGAATTGTAACGAATATATAGGCGTGTCGCGCTAACTTAAAGACTGAGGATATCCGATCTGCGTGTGATTGACCTGTTCTGACTGGGCTGTCTGACGACTGATGATCCACTATGGCCGCGGCTTAATGCCCCGGGCCCAGCCTAAGGTCGTCGCGACGAGCTCTGGCTCTGACACGTAGTTTCTGGATGCATATGGAGTCGTGTTGAGCGGCCCTGCGCACCACCACCAACCCCCCGATTTTTTTTGCCAAGCATCAGGCAATTGTTCTATTTTCGCTGTGCGACCAAAAAAGTGTGTGAACGAATGCAAAGTTTATGACGTGCATCATCGATTTCGGCTCGTAGAAACTGTCTGGATTGGGGAAGGAACCACACTTAGCTTCAAGAATTATTTTTCTATTTTTTTCTCTCCCAGCAGTGCGACATTGATCTAGCTGCTGCCAGGTGTACCCGCCAACTGTCTTCAACCAGACTACCGGAAACTGGGAACTGCTTTAGGAGGGACTCGTCAATCCATGGGAGCCAATTGACCGCCTCGATCGGCTTGCTGTGCTGTACTGTGCTGCCCCTACGTTTCTGTCTAGTTACGTAGACAGAGTTGCAGTGCGGCAAAATTGTGCCTGATTAGATTCATAGACCCTGCCACCACGCCATGTTTTCCAGTCTGGCAAAGGTCCCATAATCTTCTATTGCTTTCCAACTCACGATGAATTGCAATACCCAGCTTCTGTACAGCCACATTCTCTCTTCCTCCCTTCTTACGCCTGGAGACGGACTGCGATCCTTTTGATTGGCGCGGAGACCTTTGCGGAATCAAAACGACTATAGGAGGCCGAACGGCGCTCCCGAACGACGAAATCGATCGATTGATTGAATCGACCTGAGGCTCCAGGTATGTATCTTATTGGGTGCTTTTACTCAGATTGGAAGCAATCAAAACCCAGATCTATTTCAGGGACTTACTTGATCAACCCTACTAGGTTTCCATGACGGCCATTCCCCGACTCAGATTTCTTAGCGTTGCATCTGTATATTACTTGCTGCTGCCTTTTAAAAGCTCATGTCGCCGTTGTTTTTGCAGCTTTGCCTTCGACTCACTCTGATATCTGTTCAGTAAAATTTGTATAAATACTTGCAGGTCGTGTATATTGTCAAGCCAATTTGGCTCCGACTCAGGAGGTGTTGTGGATTTCCAACCAACAGCTTGCACGACATCGCGTCCTATTTCCGATTCAAAGCAAGCATCGCCACCAAGCTTGTCGACCAAAGAGTGACAATATCTCAATATTTTCATACAATTTGCGCTCTCTTCTTCTTTTTCTTCATTCAACACCCATCGGCCCTAGCTCTTGAAGAGTCGTCAACCTAGCTCGGGGCTTGTCATCCGTCCATCTCCATCTAGTTTCGGATTCAACAACTAACAAAATTCGGCCTATTTTTAAACAACTTATCTATATGAATCTTAAAAGATTGCTGATAAATTGTTTTCAGGGATTTAGGTAAGCGCTCATTTACCTTTTTCGTGTCCCTGTTCGTTTCACCATTCTGTTTCGCCGGGCGGCTACACGGCGGCTACATCACTACCCTGCCCTTATACAATATAAAAGCCCGAATATGCCCAAACTCTTGTGATTTCATCTGCTAGTTGTGTCTATGTTTATTTGTATTTTTACATTCTTGTACCTTGTCTTTTTTTCGTGCATTCACAGATGGACAACGGAATGGTGGCAGACACAAGTCATTGGAGATGGGTGTCAGAAGAGGTGGACGGCGATATGTCGGAAGAAGACATTGATTTAGAGCTGGATGGTTGCGCTGACCCGCCAATATTTTCTCAGGAATTGGACGTTTCACTATTCGCTATTTGGATGGCCTCTCACGAAGTTGACCAGAAATATCTGGGTCAACTTGCGGCTACCACCAGCCATGACAACCCGTTCCTTTCGAGCATGCTTTACAAGATCCTTGGTCTATCTGTAGTGCTGTCAAAAAAGCTCGTTCGCGCTCGAAAGCTCCGTCGCTTGGATCCGATGCGCGAGACCAAATCTTTGCAATTGTACTACCACATTGTCTGGTTGTCGCGAGAAGGCTTAGTGATCGTGGAGCAATACATATTACCCATGGTCCAGGATTATATCTTGCTCAAAGTACTTGCCTACAAGCTACGAGCGTCATTTTATCACATCTTTGTACTTTTCCACAATCAACCTGCCATCCATACCCCTGGGATCTCGAGTCTCCCGAGTTCTTCGAATCTGCAGAATGGCATCACTCGTGCACCATCAGATGACACGTCTGATCCAAATCGGGAATCCATCTCGAAAACCCCTCCTCCAACTGAGGGTGGCCCTGTACGACCGCCTAAAAATATTTCTCAAAAAGGCCCTCCCGGACTCGCTCCGGTTCCCCAACCACAGCCAGCAGCATCATTCCTACTACCAGCCCTTGACTATACACTAACTGCAAGTCCATGCTTCAGCGAGGCAGCTACTCTGGCCGATACTTTACTTCCAGGGTCGCATCCTCTGCGTCTGTCTGTAAAGCTCGAGTACGCCGCATATCTCTATGACTGTCTCCACGACGCCGATGCCTGTCGTCGGCTGGCCAAACAGACCATTGCAGATGTGTATAATGCACAAGAGGGAATGGACGACGAGAGCTTCGAGGACGCGGCAGAATTAGTTGCGGTTCTCGGACGAATGGTCAAGCGCGGTGGCAAGACGAGCAGTGCCGGGGGTAGCAGTATAGGACGTGACCGTGATCACTCCCGCAGCAATGATGGTCAAAGTATCACCACCAAAGGAACACCGCCTCGACAGACATTACACACCCCATCACGACAGTCAACTCCAACACATCAAAGAACACCCTCCCAACAAAAGTCAGGTTCTCCTACGCCGACCCGGACTAAATATTCCCCTACGCCGTTGAAGACGAAAGGCAAGCCAGGATCGAAGCAATCACCCTCCACCGCATCTAGGGGCAGCACTACACCTAAAGCCCCTGTTCCAATTATTAATCCGATATAGTGTTATGCCATTTTCAATCATCATCTACATTTCAATGCATCGGCGGTGGCGCACGGAGTCAACATTTTGTCATTCTCATCGAACTTCCAACGCGAATTGTCTTTTCTCTCTTGGCATTTGAATTTTTTGCTTTCAATGGACGACGAACCCTATTTTCCTCAATTCTAGCTGAGTGATATCCCTTCTCTTTTGCATGGAAAAGCAAGCATCAACCATTTGCTCTGGAGTGTCTTGTGTTAATATTCCTCCCCTGTTTACGGGGACATTGTATTTTCAGCATATTATATGTTCAAGTGTTCCAATGTTTAACTAGTTTTTTACACCTCAATTATTTTTTGCAATGAGGACTTCAATTTTTATATTCTCCCATTCAAAGTCGGTGCATGCCTAAGCCATTCGGATCTCCTAGTCAAGAAACGTGTTGGAAATGTGACAATCATGGAACTTCCCGATAACAAAGGATGTGATTGAACAAAGAGCATGGACTGTGAAGGAAAGGACTGGAAGATCAAATTTGCTAGATAAATAGTAGGCAAATATCCTCCTACTACTTGTACTTAGACAGGCAGGCCTTCAGTGGCTCGGTTCCCAATATATAGCATTCCATCAAGCTACGACCAATCTGATATCGACTGATCACAGTCCAGAAAGACCTCAGTTCTCGTAGGGCAATGCAAGACATGTGACAAGGTCTCGTGACCCTGCTCAGTCCTGATTGGGCGACCACCTGCCAAACAGGACGCCCGAGGAAGGAGCCAATCCAGTCCTGTAGGGCCCTATTTCTATCACGCCCGTCGACGGCTTAGACTTCTGACCATTTCCGACACCTACGGTTCAAGAAACTCAAGCTGTTCGCCATGAAGTCGTCTGTCTTCTTTCACTGGGAAGAGCGAGAACGCACTGAATATGACAGTGAACCTGAGCTTGAGGACGAGGACAAGTCCGTCTGAAGATATCGTTTCAGACGACGATGAATACATAGACGAATTTGAAGAGCTTTCGTTTCAGATCCAGCGGTCAAGGAGTGTCCCACACATCAAAATGCTTCCAAAGCCCTGCTTCAATTAAGGCCGGCGACTATCAAAGTCAACCACTTATCCAGCTTTTCCAACAAAACCACCACCATCATGTTAGTCTGCCTTAGATGGGTATAAACTCTTTATTACTTCTTGTGAGACAATGCATTGCAAGCTAACTTTGCTTTCTCTTTTGCCCCTTTAGTGATATGGACATCTGCAGATATAGTCAACAGACTAAACCAATTCGTCTCCAGAAACAGGGCTTCACTGGAATGGCTCCACTGGTGATAGCCACAACTCGATGAAGAAACAGAGTAAATACGTCGTCATACGCTGCCAATCCGACATGTCAACGTGAATACCATGCTTGAGATCGAGCAACCGACCCTGAGAGCAGGACTGCAGACGTTGCAACGCCATGCTGAACCATTACTTTTCCTCCCCAGAGCTACGTGCAACCGCCAGAATATTATATTGTGAATGGATTTGTCGACATCAATACCCACCAATGAGACATGGTTATTTCTTGGCTTGGCTTTGGAATGCAACAAAGTTGGCCGTACAACGGCAGTTACCATACACACTCCTATTATTCCAGAATAGTATCAGTGGGAAATGATGGGGATGGAACAGGATAATTCTGCGACTGAATGAGACTTTGTGTTCCAAATCTTACATGACGAGATGGGCCGTGGAGGTGTCGAAAGATTGGTCTGTCGCCTTGATGGACTCTCTATTCACAGATTGGCACGGATTTGCCCACGACCGACTTCTTCATCTTTAGCAACAGCAACAACAGCACCGTATATAGGGTGCAGGGTCGGCCACTAAACAGCAATTTGACTGGATTCCCTGTCTTTGTCGTCTAGTTCTAGGTTGATGGATAACATTTTACGTGATTTCGGGAAAATCCTGTCGCATCTATATTGATGATATAGATGAATTAGGCATGTCAGCCAGTAGTGTGGTCTGCTGTTGCAATCCAGCTCTATAGGGTACATGTATTGATGTTCATGTCGATATCATAATCAATGCCTGTCATATACGCAGTATTATAGTGTCATTTACCGTATTCAACTCATGAAAAAAAGAAAACGTCGTAAAACCATGTACATTCATGCAAAAAGTGTCCAAACATTCCGGAATTGAACCAAAATCAAAGAAAAAAAAAAAAAAAAAGGAACCATCCGGGGTATTACCAGGTTCAAAAAACGCCTCCGAAAGTAATGCACAGCACAATTATTTATGGGGAAGGGGAAAATATTTTCACCCGAAACATGTATATCCCAAAAATGTATAAGCAAAAGAATAAAGAAGAGGTAAACCTCCCCTTGTCTTTAATATCAAGTTTCAAATATTGACAGTGACCGTAACCGCGATGGTGATGCTTAGAACCACATGATCGCAACGACCAAGCTGATGAGAATAGCCATATAACTGCCTTTTCGGTCCACGGGACTAGAGGCATTGATAAGCGCGCTTTCAGGTTGAGACTCAGGAGGACGTTGAGGAGAAGATGAGAAAAAAGAATAGGATGATGATGGTGGTGGCGGCGGTGGTTGCGGGCTGCTCTTCTCCGTCACGTCAGAGAAAGATGCGAGTGATATCGTGATTGATGTCGAATCCATGGTAGATTGAGATTCAATTGAATCATTATTGGTGGTATTATCATTATCATTATCATTAGACGGTCCTAGTAAAATTTGTTGTAGTCGAGGATTCAGGATTTGGTCAAGACCGTCAGGTCTGCGTTTCAATTTGTGTGTTGTGTCTGTGTCTTGCTGTTTTGAGGATGGCGAGGAAGAAGATGATAGCACAAAAGCGGTGGCAATGTGGTAGACCTGCTGCCATAATGTATCGATATTATTGAACGCTCTGGTCAAAGACGAACTTGAGTCTGAGCCAGCAATACTAGGCGGTTCGGCATGCTCGCATATTGTCGGCGCAGAGTCCACAGGATATATACTAGATTCCACGGAGCGATGTGACGAAAATTCTAAGGACATGTTAGCAACTCCAAGATTTTATTATCATTATTAGTTGCGCAACATTACTTACCAATACCTGGCACATCTTCGGGCTTTGTCATGGCCTCGCACAGCATGGGCGTTATCGATAACAAGGCTGCAACCACCACTGCCAGCAGCGGAATTGCGCCGGGAGTTTGGAGACCCGATCTCATAACTTATTTGCGGTCTCCTTTTCTCAAATATTTGGAGTATTAGGGTGGATAAAAGTCATAGCAGCAGTAGCAGCAGAAAAAGAAAGTGATGTGTATGTGTGTATGCGTGTGTGTATGAAGAAATCGGGAGAAGAAATAATGGTGGCGGTGCTTTTGTTGGCTTATCAGCTGAAGTCTCAGGATGACGGGGCTGATCTCTTGTAAAATAGCGAAGATCTGCGGAGGGGCTGTATCCAACTATTTTTTTCCTGTTCCTAAACTGTTTCGGATTCTTTGTGCTGTGATTTTTATTTGTTTGTTTATTCCCTCTTTATTTTTTCTTTTGTCTATGCCGCAACGCCAGGTGCAGATGTTGCTAGAAATAATGGCGGCGGAAAGGGATGATTGGACGAGGGCTGCACGTGTAGACAATTGATGCTCGATAGCTCGAAGATGCAAGTAATAAGTATAGTAACAATAATTAGCAGTGACGCTATTATAGGCTGATGACGGCGGCTGCTGCAGGTTTGTTGCTGCAGTGATACACTAGTGGGGAGCCTGTTCGATGGGCCATGACGAAAAAAAACAGGGAATTAATCCTCCAGTAGATGGAGCCGCAGAGAGAAGCAGTACGTAGTAGTACTTACTATCGCTATATTAAACAAGGACAAATGGTGAAGATTTAAAATGACTCGGGAAAAATTGCGGGTTTTTTGCCCGCACGTCAAGCCACGGCATGACGTCAGCAGCTGGCAGCGGGCTGAACGGTTTCCCGATTGGGTAATTCTCGGGTCGGATACGCAGAGCTATAACGAGCTCTATATAGGCCTATTTATATAATCAGTGCGATGATCTATGGCATGTCCTGAAGTAGGAACGGTTATATTCTTTTCCTGAAAACCAGTAGCTATCTAATAGTCTATATGTAGGGTATATATACAAGCAAGCGAACAGCAGTTGACACTACTTCTTCCTCGACAAACTCTTGAGCGATTTAGATCTCGATGTCTTGGATACGGCTGATGTACCTGTATTGACTCGATCAATGTCGTATGGGTTGGCCTGATAAGTCCTAATGCGCTCCAGATCTGTCTTTCCTTCCTCAGTAGTGGTAGTATCTGTAGTGGTGAGGCTGATTTGTGTGCTGACACGCGACATAGTTTGTGACATCGCTGCTTGGTCGTTCTGTTCCATCTCCACTTCAGCTTGCTCTTGCGCAGCAGCTTGGGTAGCATTGGCAGCGACAGCTCTCCGCTCAAGCGTCTTCATGAATGCGTCCGCCTCGGCGGCAAATCTGCATCGTTGTCTGATGGCCGCGCCGTATTTATAGAACAGAAACGGAAAAGGGACACAGGCGAGTGCTAGAAATGCAGGCACACAAGAAGCCCAGTGGATGCCGAGGTTGTTATACATGTAAGTAGTGAAGAGTGGGAACACGGCGCCGAAGACCGACCGGATAATGGAGTTTGCAGCCAACGCTGAAGCTGCAAAAATAGTGTAGGCGTCAATTAGATAGCTCATGATAGTCAAAAAGACCAAAACCATGCCAAATCCAAACGGCGCCGCTGCAATCACGCTGACAATCCAAGGAACGCTGATTTGGTTTGTCCAAGCAAACCAGAAGAGCCCTATAGGAACAGCAATTCCGCCTATCATGGCAGGCGGCAGTCGTTCCTCGGGAGGAGCGAACCCATGAAACTTCTTGGACACACGTAAATATCGTTTATTGTCCCACATATTATATCCTAGAGCAATCACCATACCAGTGAGAACACTTAGGAACGGTAGACTCGCAACCCCTTCGCTCCAACCACGGTTTTGCTCGTAGACAATCGGGAACGCACCAAACATGAGGTACAGAGTGCCGTATACAATCGCCATGTATATAGAGAGGAGAAGCACGATAGGCTCTGCGAAGAGGAGGAGCCATGGCCGACCTAAAGCAGTAGCGAAGGCTTGTGTGGTCGTAACCTTTAGACTCTCGTGGTCCAACTTGCTGACATAGACCTTGCCCGTAATCTTGCTCAACCTAGCAGCTCGTTTGCGGAGAAGCACAGGTCCGTACGTTTCAGGAATGACGAGTACTTCAACTATCCATATGAGACCGGTAAAGGTGGCAAGGAACCCTTGCACCCATACCCAGCCTGCATTTTCTCCTAAGAATCCGCCAATGACCGGACCTAGTGTAGGACCAATAAATGGCGCACCAGCAAACAGATTCATAGCAAGACCACGATCTTCTGCAGAAAAGACATCGGCAATTATACCACCTGTACAGTCTTGTTAGCCTGAACAAATCCAAGCATTTAGTCTTAATATCAATGTAGCTAAACATACCTGCATTTGTGAATGGAGAAGCGCCAAAGGAGGCAGCAAAGAATCGCAAAATAACTAACGTCCAGATATTTGTTGAACCGGTCGCACCGGCACAGAACACAGCGAGACCAAGGTACGACACCAAGAATACAACCTGCCGTCCGTACAGTTCACTCAAAGGCGCCCATATCAGGGGACCAACAGCAAATCCCAAGACAAACAGTGATACACCAAGAGTAGCTACCTCCTCACTGACGTCAAAGGACGAAATGACTTCATCAATGCCGCCAGCATAGGCAGAAGACGCGAGAGAAACACCTAGTGTAGAGAAAGCGCACACGATAGTAAAAGTCCATTTCAGGGGCTTGCTGAATGCCATGGGGTATCGAGGGTCATTTGGGATCCATTCGACGATAAAGGGGTCATCCTCCGTGCCGGAGCCGTCGTAGGGGTGCTGAATGATGTCGGCTGTCACCACGCCTTGATCGAACATCATACGCCAATAAGAAATGCGTGACGGCCATGATGGCGGCTCCAAACTCGCTTCCTTTGTATTAGTAGTCTCAGCAGCCATCTACAATCAACCAGCCTAGCATGAGAAAGAGAGAGAGAGGGGTGAAATCATGTAGCAAGATTCTTCGAAAAGATGCGCGGAGCCACTGCTATATAAAATAGCGTCTCCTGGCATTATTGCTATTTTTTGCTCCATAGGGGGCGAATGATGCTTTACTACTGACTCCTTTCGCGATTCTAGACCATGAGTGGACGAAGGGTTCCGGGTGGTTCCTTTTTTCGGCTGTTGAGGTCGGCATGCCGATAAGACTGCCGAACTGTCTGCCGCGGTACACGGCATCATCTCATCCGCAGAAATAAATATGTTTCATTCTTTGCCCGGTCGGTACCCTTTTCGGCTGTTTGTTGTTTTTTCATAGCTAGCGACAATGTTCATCGCAAGGCGCAAATCGGTGAAGACAGCAGTTTGGCTGGCCAGAAAAATTGGGTCACTTTCTGTACTTTGCGCTAACCATATCTAGACTAGTGTCGAGATCGCCGATATCAACAAAGCGCCAGTATTAACTGTGCATCAAAGACCAGAATCCCTGTTCAGTATGGAATATATTTGTTATGAAAAGGCCGTTAATGACTTCATTTACCATGGTGGATTGGATCCCTTCAGAAGACAAGCCGCTTTGAGCCTAGCTCTATGCCGTGAGATGAAATCATTCCATCTAAAGTCAAATACTATAGAGACTGAGTAACAGCTTATACTGTACATATATAGCTTATACATACACAACAGAGGGTAGGATTATCAAATCTTAGCATCCCTTTCAAGCCGTTTAGTGCCGGCCGCGTAGATCTTCACCAATTGTCGCACTGCCAAATCAAGTAACACGTCCTCCGATCCACCTGGAATCCTGGCAGTAGGGACATCCCGGTAGATGCGTTCAATGAGCTCTCCTTGGCCAGTCCGAGTCATTCCATTGCCGCCAAACAGAAGCATAGCAGTCTGTGCGCACTCGTTGAGTACCATACCCGTTTTCGCTTTCGCCAGAGCCGTCAACCCACCAAGCTCACGATCGGCGTCTTCTTTCTTGAGTTTCGACATCTGGTACAAGAATTGTTCTATCCAGGCTGATAGGGACTCCAGTTCAGCCCCCGCCTTAGCTAGCCGGTGACGTACAACCGGCTGCGAAATGAGCGGCTTCGAAAATGCCTCACGTTTGAGCACATACTCAAATGCAGTTGACAATACCACTCGTGCCTGACGAGTAGCCCCTACAGAGATTGAAAGTCGTTCGTGATTGAAGTTGGTCATGATGTATCGCATGCCTGCACCTTCGGTGCCGATCAAATTGGATACGGAGACTCGCACATCGTCCAGTTCGATATACGTTGTGCCTGATGTCTCGTTTCCGCAGACTTTGATTGGACGCATCGTGACGCCGGGATAATTCTTCAAAGGAACCAGCAGCAGAGAAAGACCCGTGGGTCCGGAGCCGGGAGGCCCAGTGCGAACCGCCATGGTGCTGTAGTCAGCCCAAATGCCGTTCGTGATCCTGCAAGTTCGATATTAGCGGCGATCTTCTCGTGCTTTAAACATTGTGCACAATGTACAAATAGCAAACAGATATATATATTAATACAACAAGCTTACCATTTCTTCGTCCCGTTGATTATATATTCCTTCCCGTCTGGCGACTTCTCAGCCAAAGTAGTGATATTAGCGACATCGCTTCCCGCATCGGGCTCTGTAATAGCTATACAAGCTCTTTTCTTGCTCGTTAATAAGTCCGGAAGTACTCTCTCCTGAATATCTGCAGATGCATATTTAATAATTGGCGGAACACCATAAGCCATGCCAGTAGATAGCGACGCAGGCGGACCAGTAAGGCCGGATCGACCCATCTATACAATTATCGAGCGGATCAATGTCAGTTCTCTTTTCTTTGGTTTCCTCGTAGAGGAGGCCATTTCTATATGATAGAACACAAGAAAACGAACCTCATCAAGGTAGATGCCTGTATGCAGATAATCCCATTCTTCAACCTTCACGCCCAGGATGTCGTGGATACCCAGTCTTTTCAACCATTGCACGGGCAACGGAGCTGGTAGATTAGGCAAGAGCATATTATGTTTAGCGAACGTCTCAAAGACATGATCGGGAAGAGAGCCATTGCGTTCGTAATCGATGGCGTGTATCGTGAGGTTCTCGTGTATGAAGGCGCGACATTTCTTCTGGAATTGGCGATGGGATGTGGTGTAGTAAGGAGACGGCAGGCCGCGGAGGTAGGGCGGTTCCGCGAATGGGAGCGGGTTTGGCGAATTGGTTGCCATGAGGGCTAGTATTTCGTTTTTCGACTATTTTCTACTTGATTGTTGCTCTGATGCATTTTTTGACTCTTTCACTGGCGGGAAACGAAGCAAGTTATAGACACGCAAGGCTGGCTCAATGAATGGGCCAGGCCGAGGGAGTGTGGGGTAGGCCCACTGATCTCCAGCTTGACCGAGGTTTAACTTGGACTCCTCGGAAAGATGCCTACAGTTGCTTAAACGATCCGTGGAAGCTGCAATTAACATCATAATTCCCCAAGGAAAACTGGAATTGAGTCATGGGATGTAGCATTTCTAATGAATCGCCTAAGTACGGAGTAGCCGCCTTCAAGAACCTCGTGGAAAGCATTGACCTTTTATCATTCGTTTCTGCATGAGATTCAACTTTCATCTGACATAAAACTACATTCAAGAAAGAACCTCGCTCAAATTCCTTCTGAGCAAACAAAACCAAACAAAGCATTTTCATCTCTATTCACCATGTTTTCAACGCCACTATATAACTAGTTGAAGAAACTGAAAATATCATGCGTTTCAGACATATATAACTAAACAACACGCTTGACCTATTTTCATCAAACCTCGTTAGCCACAGTCGTAAAAACAACTTAATGACCCCGTACCTCGAAGAATCGTTTTAGCCACCAAACCTGGAAAATACCCTCGCCGATAAGGACCGAAAGCTGGAAAATACTCCACCACTTCACACGCGCATTTGTGCTTTCAGCTGTGTTTCTGTGGACACGTTCTCGCAAAACAATGTAGGACTGCTCATCGCGGACTTGGGACAGCTCCTCGGAGAGACGGCGGACTGCGGGGTTTCACTGAGTTAACCAACTGATCACCCTATTTATACATCATCATCATCGTTATCCCATACCTTCGGTTTCTAGGGGATCTTGCGACATCTCTGACTCGGGGACGTAGACGATTCCATGAACGTTAAACGAGACTTCCTTCGAGTTCGATGACCAAGCCTCATTGCTAAAGCAGTAGGTGAATTTTCCATCTCGCGCCGCAGTGAACGAGTAGTCTTCTGATGCAATTCTGTTTTTGTAATATTGGCGATTTCCAGCAGGATCCTCGACCTACAGATTTGAAAGAAAAACAAAAATGTCAGAAGATAAAAATATTCTTATTGTTGGAAACGGGAGCCGACGGAGAAAAAAAAAAGTGCATTGCATATGGAACGTACCCAGAAATCAATTTCTAGGTTGCCGCTACCGCCGAATTCTCGGTCTCCAACTTGAAATGACACAGTCATTTTGTCGTCTTTGTGGAGCTTTTCGTGAAAGCATTCGCGCGAGTGGGCTTTGAGTTGGATGTTGTGAGCTGCGGCTGCCCCTATCCAGCCTAGCATGGTGACTAGGACCATGGACGCTGAGAAGCGCATCTTGAAAAGTAAATTGAATTTCGCCTGGTCGTTGATATCAATGGATTCGCGAGCGTTTTTTTGAACGGAGGGTTGGGAGGTAGCAGCGGTGCGGTGTTGTATGGCGGCGGACTAGACAAGGTGTCCATCTCGAGGTTGTTCCCGACGCTCGGACCACCATCGAATGCCGTATAAAAGGTGAGCTTCAACTGCTGTCACCACCCCAATAAATGTTTATTAATATTGAATAGACTATATGGAATTTCACTATGCGTACAGAATCTTTATTTTACACGTATCAGATGCATGGCTATTGATCAATGATCGCATATTGTCCATGAGAGGGCATGGTGAAACAACGACAGATACCCATCACATTGAACTCACTTCACGGAATAGAGCCATTGCCACTGATGCAGATCGTAGTTACGTATTTAGGTTTTAACATAACATGTCGACTGCATAAATCGCAATGCCACACAGAAACAGTGACTGATGCCTGAGGCTCTACGTGTTTTTATGGGAATTGCAGCTGTGGAGAGGGATGCAGCAGGCGGGCCAATAAGATGGCGACAACGCAGTCATATGTTTTTCGCGGTCGACGAGAGCAAGAACCATGGATCCAGGACGGATGATTGTGGGCAGACCGCAGAAACGACTCGACATCAACGGCACGGCATGAATTTACCCCTGAATCATTAATTATTTTGCTGAACTGCGGGACTGACGCGAACCAAATTGGCAACACGTCAACATCGCGACTTTCTTTATCGAGTCACACATCAACCAGCGCCCATTCTAGCAGAAGATAAAGGAGATGAAATTCCCGTTGTAATCGTCAGATCTTTCTGCTCCGTCATCCTCTGCCACCTTGCCTTTCCAGATCTTCAGAAAACCCGGGGTGCCAGTTCATCCAGTCGAGCAAGCCCGGCCAATTACACCTGAATACAGGCAATACCGTAATACGCCGTGGTACACCATTAATGACAATTTGTAAGCGTATCTCGCGTAGACATTGGCGGGTATACTGCACACCGTAATAAGCGTCGTACGCAGAACGTGAAAACAAAACGGCAGCGCTAGCCTTGGCCCTTAGGCTCCCAGGCTCTAAGGCTCCCGGTCCAACTTAAGGCTAAGCCCTTAACGCTCGTCGCTCCTGCTCCCTGAGCAGACACGACCAGAAGACGGCTAACTTTTTTTCGCCGGTTCGTGACGGGCCCATTTGACTCCTTTCTCTTGCTTCGACCATCGAACGCTCTACCCTGGCCACCGTCTAGACGTTCTTTCGCGCCCTCATTCGCCAACATCTCGTGAACACTCGTGCGTGTTGCGCCATGATCCAACTTGCATGGTCTTTGTAAAGCTGGCGCCGTGACACACCGAATCCCTCTCTCTACCTTAGCACCTACCTCGGGGAACCGTGTCTCCACGTCCGCATTTCTCGATTTTGTGCGCGAATACATATCTTGGAGGAATTTCTTTCCTTCTATTTCCAAGCTGATTTCCACCTCGGTATACGTGCTGCCAGCCGTCCGAGGTCACTAATCACCCGCCAACTGTCAATTTCTTGGATTTCCATGCTTCATCATTTCGAGCTATAACGGGCGCGGCAAGCAATTGCTTGCTGCAAAAGACAACACGGAAGGTGCGTATTTGGCAATTGAATTGGCCCATTGATCTTGTCAAGGATAGATATAATGGCGCGGTGCTCCCTTTCAATGGAATAAGCTCCGCTATCGTGCAATACTCATTTGAAGAACCTCCCATGGAAGCAAAGACTAATACAATGATTTCCCCTGTTAGGTTCCACTTCGCTCGTATCCCTCGAATTGGCACCTTCACCGTCAAACGGTCCGCGCGAGCAGACAAACCTGACAGACGGATATTCTGGACAGGCATCGGCAGAGCCGTCGCTACCGGCTTCGCCCACAGCTTCCAGTGTCATAGCAGTTGGATCACCCGCACAGCAGCCACCGCGTGGTTCCCCGGGTTCACTTCCATCGCTTCCCAAGTACCCTGGAGCGTGGGACTCCCTGTCTTCGTCATCACCGGAGAATCGTAAGGCAAACAGCGCATATTTCACTGCAGCGTGGGGTTCTCCGTATGCAACTCCAAGCCCTCGTCGGCTCTCGTGGACAATAAGCCATCAACCTAGCTTGGACATCCCCTCTCGGGACAACTCTCCTACAAGAGGTCGTGGCTACACATCCTTGCGTGGCCCTGGATCATTGCGTACAACGTCAACGTCCAGCCAACTACCAAGGCCAATTTACGGCTCCATTGGACGGTCCTCGACAAGAGACTTCTCAGGTACACAAGGAGGACCATCAATCAGACAATTTACCCAGGATTGGATCGACCAATATCTTTCTGGTCAACCACGGACAGAGCGGACAAATTGGTTAAGTGACGACGAAGGCAGCGAGGCACCGTCCTTCATAACCGCCCGCAACAACTTTGGAGACGATCCAACAGAAGGTTGGCTGGGTTTGGACGAACCACCTCACGAGGACGAGCATTTAAGAACGCCCACTGCGTCGAATTCTTTATCTCTTAGGTCAAGGAAAGGACTCGCAAACGGCCTGCTTGGACGGTCACGCCAAAAACATCTCTCGACTCTTAGTACCGCCACACTACGGCAAGAGGACTTCTGGGGCTTTGCATACGGTGACGAGAATCCGTCAATCACAATGTCTGACATACAAGCTGCACCCGTACCTCCGGTGGAGCATGAGTCGCCGGTTGAGTCTTCAGCGGAGAAGCCTCTACCGTTGCCCCCTTCAGAGACCACTGCGGCGGAGAATACCGAGAGCGTTCAAAACGAAACTAAGCCAAGAACGCCAATAATTACTCAGGGTTCTTCTGCGCGTGGGAAAAAGAAGGTAATATGGCGCGGCAAGGCCTGTATGATCGCCGTGCCCCAAAATGACAGCCGTGGATCTAAAGAGTCCGGCAGCCGGTTGCTCACCAAGGCGGATGTCGAAAAACGTTTGCAAAAATGGCTAGATGACGGGTATCATGTGGATGGATTTGATGTTTTCGCTCCCGAATTGGACTCTGCTGCTAGCCAGGATGGCGGCTTTAGCCGACTGCCTTATCCAGACCAGTCTGAATTTCAACAAGAGTCTGTGACGAAAAACTATTCCGTGAGGTTCCCCAATATCAACGAGTGGAAGGCATACGTCGAACATCTACAAGAGGAAAAACTCCGCGCATTAGGAGTGTTCCTAGACGATGAACCGCCGGCCGCGCCATCCCCTGCATCTATGGCAGCACTGAACCACATGGCAGCATTTCCAGGTCATATTACCTCTCCACCAATTCCTACATCATCCGCTGCTAGCAATCATCTATTTGGATCTCATCCTTTCTCTCCTCATTTCAACCAATCCACCAACCCAAGTACAAATGCTGAATCGCTAGCTTCGCCACCACCACCTCAGTTTGGGGTCCAACATCCATTTTATGGGGTTGATGGAAATATCGTGGCAGGATTGCCATATCCTTATCAGGCAACGCCCCCGGTTACCGGAACTCTCACTCCTCAAAGTCTCTTCAACGCACGTCAAGCTAACATTATCAGAACTGGCCCTGGAGGCATGCCAAGCTTGAACTCGCTTTTCTCTCCTGTGTCTCCTCTCAATGCTGATGATATGTTTAATGAGAGTTCCAATGATCACTATGGTCGGAGAAACTCAATCCGTGCCCCGATACATCGCGACTCGGTAGGCCATGATCAACATACTCGAGAATCGAGAGCGGCAACTCTCATAATGGACGACCCTCAGATTGAAACCGAGCACTTTCAAGCATCGAATGTGGAGATCGCGCAACCCACACCTCGAGGACATAGCCACAACCTCAGTGAAACTTTGCAGAAAGGCCTCGATCGTTATTCTCACACTGACTATCATCTAGAAGAATCAATTCAAAGACAACTAGATGACCCCGAAGGTGACTTGCAAAAGTCCCGCTGGGCTGTTGCTGAGGGCGATGCCCAGCAATCTCCGGCTCACGCACAATTCTCAGTACAAGACTCGTTCACTACCGGTCACCATCGTTTATTCGGTGAACAACAACCTATGGATATGATTCAGGATGCAGATGAGATTGATACCAATCCCAGCCTTGCTGCAAGCCCCCGCGAACCCAATATTGACATGAGTCATCACCCCTGGCATAGTGCTAAACCAAGTTCCGGCTCCTTTGTCACCGGCCACAAATCCAAGGCATCTTTGTCTGGCCTGAATGTTGAAGCCAAGGAATTTGACCCCACAGCTTCGTTCTCGCCGAACACATTTACCTTTCAAGATTCCTCGACCAAACACAATGAATACGGGAATGGGTCAATTTTCTCACCAACCTCCTCCGAATTCAAACCTAGCGGCTCTATTGGTAGTTTCAATGTGGCAGCTCCTGCATTCACGCCTTTTGGCAACGATAACAACGTTAATAGCACATCATTTGTGCCGAGTGCATCGAAAGGGTTTACATTCTCTGCTGCATCTTTCAATGCCGACGCTCCCGCCTTCAATCCCGGGGCTAGTGTCACGTCTAATACTTCGGATGCACCTAGTCATCTTAAGGGCAGCATCTTTGGGGACGTTGATTTTACTCAAATGTCTAAGCCGAACAAAGAATCCAAGGCTGTTCCTATTGTTCGACCCGATGATAGTGAACCCGACGAGGTAATTGAAAGAGGTGCGCCAGGGGTGCAACGAAATCAGAAGCGTGCTCGTCGTGGTGCTGGCGGGGACGAAAAGGATGTCGAATTTATAACACCTTCGCCGCTGGCAGAGGCTGCTCAAGCTCAAGCATCATCCACACCTCAAGTACTCAAGTCTGCCGAAGGCAAAGAAAACGCTGCACCTGAACAGGATCTTCTTGTTGACATTCCTTCGAAACCAGCAAGCCCAGACGCAAAACGTCGTTTTGTGGATGACGATACACCAACAGTAGAGACTGCTACCGATGTTGTTCAGCAAGAGAGCATCGCATCTCCGGTTGATATAGAACCCTTCCCTGCCGTTTCCACGGAAGACTCTCAGGTCGCAACAAAGATTGATGAAGAAATACCTAAAGCATCCCAGAATGAGATTGAGGAAAATCCCGTTCCCTCTACAACTGAGACTGCAGCTGAACCTGCTGCTGAAGCTGTCACTGAACAAAATCCTGAACAGCGGAAACGCGAGCCAAGGAAATCAATATTCTCGGCCGCTTTCGCAAGGTTCAATTTCCGCCCTTCGATTTCCGAATTTGTCCCGACAACTAAGTCACCTAACAATGAAGCGGACGCCGAGCCCACCAAGGCTCAGCCTGAAAAGCCCAAGACAGGTCTCTTTGCATCACGTTATGCAGTTGAAGAAGAAGAAGATGGCACTCCCGATATCAAGCCTGTTGATAACCAGCCTCAAGCGAACAACGAGGAGCAAGGTTCAGCTGCAGGTGGCCATGATTCACCTGATGAGGAAGAGCTAAACGCTATAATGGATCAACTTAATGGCGATGATTCTGATGTAGGCGTGGAAAGACTCAGCACGCCGTTACCACCTCAAGTGGCTACAGGCACTCCTGAATCACTTCTGGCGCAGCAGACAAATCTACCACACATTATCCGCAGTGACGCCCCCAGCCCAAGTCCTGGAAGGCATCTCGATCAACTGCTACGAGGCTCTTCGAAAATTGTATCTGATCTGGACGTCCCTCAGTCCCATCATTCGTTCCCACAACGGGGTTTTGCCTCCGGCGCCCAATCCCCTGTGCGCCAATTGCTAAGCACGAACGAACACATCAGTGACTGGGACGACGTGATATCCTCAGGGGAGGATGACAAACTCGTACAAAGAAGCAAATTCTTTGATCGACACGTCAACTCTCTTGTCAGTCAGGTATTGGCGGAACGATTAGGTCCGCTTGAACAAGCACTGCGTATCATACAAAATTCCGTGCTGTCTTTGCATTCACAATCAGGCGGTCAGCAGTCACTACGTGGCAGGTCAGCAGATGTAGAACATAGCGACGCTGATGATGAAGATGATGAGGTTGATATTCCTCGTTCGATCTCACCATTGAACAAACGAGATAGGAAGTTGGAGAAAATGAAGGGCGCGGTACTTGAGGCCCTTACAACACATGGATTCGGCCGACAGGAACTCTCTCCTTCAGCAAACTTCAACGTCATTCAAGAAACCCTCATCGAGCTTAAAGCTCTGACAGAAAGACAGCAGCAGCCGGAGATACCTGATATTAAAGGCTTGATCCAAGAGGCTTTGGTCATTCACGCTCAGGCCAATGCTAGGAAGACACCTCTTTCCGAAGCCGAAG
This sequence comes from Talaromyces albobiverticillius, assembly GCA_023721895.2. NCBI lineage: Eukaryota > Fungi > Ascomycota > Eurotiomycetes > Eurotiales > Trichocomaceae > Talaromyces > Talaromyces albobiverticillius. Next base: position 4,896,374 of record JAMBUR020000001.1, on the reverse strand, counting down.
AGATTGGCGCGGAAAGCTTGAAGTTGCAATTGGATGGTGTGAAGAGCATGCTTCGAACAGCCGACGAACGTACTGAACAAGAAATCAAAGCTCGTCGTGATGTCCAAGAAGCTTTAACAGAAGTCCAGAAGATGCTTGGTCACACTGAAGGTGAAGTTGTTCGTTACCGCAAAGCCGCCGAGGAGGCAGAAGCTACTGTTCGCGAGCTACAAGAAGAGAAGATTCCGCAACTCGAAAAGGCCCAGACCCGATATGAGGCCATTGAGAAGCAACAAGAATCTTGGGAAATGACTCTTGCAGAGCTCTCCGCCAAAAACATTGCGCTGGAAGGTACCCTCGACGAGTATCGTGTTTCGCATGACTTCTGGAAGAAGAAGGTTTCGACGACGGAAGAGGAAAATAAGGACTTGCGGTCCAATATCACACATCTTACTGCTCGTATTGAAGACAGCATGCGCGCTAGACAGAGCCTTCGTGGCAAGTTTGACAAGCTGCAAGATGACATGGTCACCGTAACCAGGGATGTTACTCGCGAACAAGCCAATGCACGCAGACAAGAAGAGGAGCTCAAAGCAAAATATGAAAGTCTCCGTGCTTCCTATGATAGAGAGGTCAAGTTGCGCGAGAAACTTGAAATTGACATTGGTGAACTAGAAAAGTCGGAACGGGAAGCTGCTAAGCTAAAATTCATCTTCGCCCAGTCCCAACAAGAAAACAACAGACTGGAGGAGCTAGTTGCAGCTTTGCGACAGGAAAGCCAAGACCATCAGAATACAGCTTCTCGTTTTGAGCGCGAGTTCAATGAAGCTCGCGAGAGCAGCCGGATGGAAATCCAGCGCACCAGGACTTCCATGGAGGCCGATCTTGAAGCAGCAAACAACCAAGTTAACTACGTTCGCGCGCAGCTTGAAGCAGAGATTGGTCGCTTGGAGAGCCAAGTTGAACATGTTCGTATGGATGCTGATACCACGAAGGAGCGCTATGAGCTCCTTCTAGAAGAGGCCCGTGAAAACAGAGCTTCTTCCATTGCCGAGCTCTCCACTTCAAAGGATATGGCTATGGAAGAACAACGCAAGACTCACGACCGTGTTCTCAATGATCTCCGTGAACGCCACGCTCGTGCGCTCCACAACTCATCCGAAGATCGACAACGAATTGAGTCTCACATGAATGAGAAGCTAAGTCTTGCTGATGAGAGAGTGGCTCACTTACAAGATCGCGTATCACACCTGGAGGAGAGGCTTGAAATTTCGCAATCTGCAGCTCGTGCTGCCGTTCAAGCCGCTCAAGCCAAGGGAATCACTGTCTCTCCACCTGCGCACCACCATTCTTCACCATCCTTGTCTTACAGCAAAGATTCATCGGTGCCTGAGAGGATCTCACCCCAAGCCCTGCGTGAATCGATTCTTGTGCTTCAGGACCAATTACAGCACCGTGAAAGCCGCATAGAAGAGCTAGAACAGGAGCTTTCTGAAGTCGATAAGGATGCACCCAACAGACTCAAAGAAAAAGATACCGAAATTAGCTGGCTTCGAGAACTACTAGGGGTCCGTATCGATGACCTTCATGATATCATTACCACACTCTCACAGCCTTCTTTTGATCAACATGCTGTTCGGGATGCTGCCATCCGACTTCGAGCCAACCTTCAAATGCAGCAGCAGGAAAAGGAGAGGGCAATGTCCGGAGGACAAACGTTCCCCTCTTTATCTGATATTGCTGCATCACCACGTTCGCTGCCTCTTGCTGCCGCCGCAGCTTGGGGTAACTGGCGCAAAGGACGAGATTCCTTCACATCAGAAAGCGGTGCTTCTCAAACACCCTCAAAGTCAACGAACGGCGGTGGGTTCCTCTCTGGTCTCCTGACACCTCCCAGCTCAAATGTAAGATATACTCCAAAGAACCTGAGCGCGCCACCCGGGCCAGGGCGAATGGGAGGCCGTCGGACAGCGTCAGAGAGTCGTCCACTACGAGGATACAATCAATCACCACGAACACTATCTGCGCGACAGATGGACAAGCTACCCGTCGTTCATCAAGATCCGATCGAACCGCCGACAACACCACCACTCTTGCGACGGTCCAGCTATGACCATGATGCCGAACAAAATAGCTATGATGGCAGTGCCCTAATGGACGACGGGGACGGCGACAGTATCATAGCTCCAGAATCCCCAAAAGGATCAAGAGATGATGGTATCTTTGCCACTGGAGAGTAAAACGCTTGCCGTTTTGAAGGCTCTCATCCGTTTTATCGAAATCTCTCTCCTCTTATCTCTCGTGCGATGGTATTCTGATATGTTTTCCAAGTTTTATCATTTTCTCCCATGCTATTCCAGATTGTCCATATTTGAAAGTAACTAGAATTTCTTGATTTGCATAGCATTATATCTCACGGCCCACATCTTTCCCCCCATTCTAATCTTTCTTTTATCTTGTGGGCTGGACTTCCTTTCTTTCTTATATTTTAATTTTCTCCTCTTTTTTTCTTTTAAAAACTTGATACCACTGTCGCCACATCGTTACAGCTTTATGCACCTTCATACTTTCACTGTTAATACTTTTTCTGTACACTTTTTTGTCATTGTGTTTCACAAACACAATGGATATGTCCATTCTTTTATTCAAAAGAAACCCCAAAACTTCACTATTTCCTTGTATTGTTATTCTTTCTTTTTCTGTCAAAATTGAAGTGTATGTTTATTTCCAGATATTGATAATTGTTGTTGTAGTATGTATTTTATGTATGTGTACAACAGAGTCAGGCCCCGGTAGAAAATTATTCCACTTAGTTGATTGATTGGTTCTATTTGTAAATTGGTTGTAGGAGAGTGTCTATGCCATAGTGTAGCTTCTTTTAAAATCCCTGTAAGCAATATAACAATATTGGAATTTACATAAAGCCTGGCGTTGGGTGGGATGGCAGATGGTGTCTGTATTGAGTGGCAACAGCCTGCTCCTCTTTGTAACCCTAATAACTAGTCATGTGTTGTATCTAAAACATGACTGAGAGGTATTTTTGCATGGATAGCGCAAGATAAAGACTTTTTCTAGTAATAACAATGTACATGTTTTAGGTAGGGTATTTAGGGCTAGGGATAATGGTATGACCGAAAGAGTAACAATGTAGTCATGACAACACATCTCAAATTCTATGCTTTTGCTGGCGCAATCCCCTTTTGTTTCCCATAATTGAATGCTTTCTTGGCCAAGTCTGGTATGACGAACAGGCAGACAACGCTGCTCAACCAACTAGCCACGGTGTCGTAGAGAATATTATTCCTGGGACTGGCGCCGAGCCCGCTTGTCCGCATCATTTGACCGACTGTATTGGTTATGACCTGGAAGTCACCTCTCTCAAGTCCCTTGATGGAAATAGCGGCAACATCGTCTGGATCCTGTGGTTTATCGGCTTCCTCCATAATATGAGTAATTTCCGGCTTGAGCTTCTGCTCATTGTCGAAACCAGGGCTTGTCATACCCATGGGGAACACTATATGGATTTTAACGTCAGTCGCGGGCGCATCGGCGTCCTTCTTGCGGCGTGCGCCATTATACATTTCGACCTCCTGAACGAGAACATCTGACAGGTTTCGCATGGCGGCCTTTGGTGGCGAGTAAGGACTGTATCCCGAGACGGTAAAAATCCCGGCAGTGGACGAAGTAAAGATAAAATGTCTTGGAGCCTGGTCTTTCGATTGGTTATTTGGCGACACGGGTGCCAGCCATCGTCGAAGTGTGGCATGCGCGGTGTAAGCGCTGGTCCAGTATACTGTATCCATTTGATCCCTCAGTGTCCGGATAGGCACATCAATGAAAAGCCCTGGGAGGCAATATCCTGCGCAGCACCAGACAACATCAGGGGCGACTCCATTATTCCACTCTGTGGTTTCGTCCAATATACGATCAGCAGAATCGGCGTCCGTCAGGTCGGCACTTATATAGTGGAATCGCTGTTTCGACGGATCTAGCGCGGCAGCCTGTACTGTGTCAGATTTCTTCCTCTCTCTTCTGCTATGCGACCAACTGGGTGTCAATTGCATACCTTGACAGACGCAATTGCTGCTTCGAGTTTCTGGGGAGATCTAGAAACAATGACAACATTGGCGCCTTTCTGTGCAAGTTGAACAGCAACCGACTTTCCGAGACCCTCCGATGCGCCCGTTATCAGGATAGTCTAGAAACAAAGGCAAAGTCAATTATTTGAGCCATCTAATTGTCCAATTGTGCTCACAGCTTACCTTTCCATTAACGGGAAATTGATTGCCACCAAACCCGAGCATTTTGTAGAGCGAATGAGTTATCAATCCGATTATAATAGCAATGACAAGAAGTGTACTCTTAGAATAATCCATATGGATCTCTTGAAAAGGGGGCGTTTGATAATGATGTAGACAGCATCAGGTCCAGTCCAGCTCTACGGTATACGAAAGGAAAGCGCGCTAAACTGCCCAAGGCCAAGCTTGCGATAGGCTGGCTCCATGTGGGGCTGACCCAAAAACCAAAGGCGGTGAGTGCAGCGGCATATCATATCGCATCTAAATTTTTGACCCTAAAAAATTAAAAAAGCCGCGGAGCCATCGACGAAGAAAAAAGTCACCACTCAGTCCCCGTCCAGTTGCTTTGTGAAACGCAAAGATGGCGGCCAAGAAGAGAAAGGCTAGTAGCCGAAATCCATCGACCAAGAAGAACGACTCGACATTTCAATCAAAATTCAACGTTAATGAAACTTTCGACGACTCCAACGATGAATTCATTGCCGGCCGCGATCAAATACTGTTAGAAGAGGGCCCAGATGCGAAAAGACGGCGCAAGTTTGAAGAAGAAGGTAGGAGACGTCATGATACATGGAAGACGAAGGCATCATTCTGACCTAATTGCAAACAGATGCGCTTCTCGACCCCTCCGATGAAGAAGTTCTTGGATACGACGTCGATGAGGATGAGGAGGAAGAAGACGATTATTCATACTCTAAATCAAGTAAAAGACGGTCCGGTGAATTGGACGATAACTCCGAGAGAAGCGCCAACGAGGAAGAAGATGACGTAGAGGGACTTGAAGCCTGGGGTTCCTCAAGAAAAGACTACTATAATGCCGACAATATTGAAACAGAGGCAGATGCGTTAGAGGAAGAGAATGAAGCAAAGAGGTTACAACAGAAGCATTTAAAGGCTATGAAAGAGGCAGATTTTGGTTTCGACGAGCTCGATTGGGTGGAATCCGGCCAAGGAGCCGACGAGACCAAAGATAACAAGGATGGTGTGGTCACAGAGGTGCTACCTCAACTAGAAATCACAGACGATATGAGCACCGAGGAACGGCTTAAGGTCCTAAAGTCGAGGTATCCCGAATTCGAGCCTCTAGCAAATGACTTTGTCGAACTCCAACCCGAATACGCGGACGTGCTAGCAGAGGCTCAGAAAGCCGAAGAGACTATGACTGATTCCGAGGCCGCCATTCCAATACCTATTATCAAATTCCGAGCATTGGCATCCTACCTGGGCTCAATCAGCATGTACTTTGCTCTACTGACCTCTACCGCCGAGGACAATGACGAGAAGGCAGTTGCGCTATCGCCCGCAGAACTGCGAGATCATCCTATCATGAGATCCCTCATCAAATGCAGGAAACAATGGGAGACCGTGAAGGACTGGAGTGTACCTGATCTTGCTGCGTCTGACGTAGATGCCGAGGAGGATAGTGAAGTTGGTAGCTTGGAAGAGTCCGAGGAACCTGAAATTGCCGTGCAAAGGGAACCTACGAAGGAAAAGAAATCGGCTAAACTGAGTCGGAAGGAAGTGAAGTTGAGCAAATCGCAGAAAGCAGCCGAGATAGCTCGAGCAGAGGCCGAAGCACGTCGCGCCGAAAAGATCAAGAAAGCCGAAGCCAACTTGGCTGATTTGGCCGATTTGGTTAAAACATCAAGCAAGAAATCAAAGACATTGTCTCGATCTCAAGAGGATGATGATTCTGATATTGGCGACGAGGGTGCTCTCACGGCCCGTGAAGCCGAAGAAAAGGCCCAAAAGAAGCGCTCATTGCGATTCTACACGTCACAAATTGCGCAGAAGGCCAACAAACGAAGCGCTGCTGGCCGAAATGCTGGTGGTGACGAAGACTTGCCTTACAGAGAACGTCTAAAGGATCGTCAAGCACGTCTAAATGCGGAGGCTGAGAGACGTGGTCGCGCCCAGGCAAATGACGCCGAGCAACTAGGCGGCGACTCTGACGAGGAAGATCACCGCCTTGCGCGTGAAATTCGTGGCGACAACGCTGGAACAGATGATGATGAGTACTACGACATGGTCACAGCTCGTAACAAACAAAAGAAAACGGACAAGAAGGTTCGCGCCGAGTTGGCAGAGGCTGCTCAAAAGGGAGGCTCCTTTGAGGAGATCGAGGAGATTGGCCCTGATGGCAAGCGTCGTATTACTTACCAGATTGAGAAGAATAAGGGTCTGATGGCCAAGCGGAACAAAGATGTGCGCAATCCACGTGTCAAGAAGAGGAAGAAGTTCGAGCAGAAGAAGAAGAAGCTCGGCAGTATTCGCCAAGTCTATAAGGGAGGTGAAGGGCGTGAGGGCTACGGGGGTGAGCTTACAGGTATCAAGAAGAATCTTGTTAAGAGTGTTAAGCTGGGATGATCAAAAGCTTGTGTGGATCATTTTTAACATCGATTATTTGGCGTTAAGTGTGTGGTGCAAACAGCATTGGATTTTAGATACCAGTACATATTGCATCCATGGATCATTTGCTCTACAGATATGTGTGCAGAAAAGTCAATCAAATGATATCGTGATAATCTTTCCAGCACATTAACGTTGCTTGTTTTTTAAACCTATAACTATCGATGCCTTCTAAGTATCCCTCATTCTTGCTTGGTCGAAGGGTGTCAGGATAACGTCACGGTACTTCATATCAATTGCCCCCTTTAACTAACAGATCTGCCAAATCATGCTTAATGGTTGTGTTTGTATTTGTCGTCAAATCCGTTTCCAGGAATTTGCGGGCGATTGACTCCTGTCAATACAAACATTAACATAAAATCATTCGATCATTTATAGACATCACGGAATGAGATTGAACATACTGCTTCCTCCAGTATTGCCTCTTCTATTTTAGATATCGTGGCACACGCTGCAACAAGATCTTGTCCTTGAGCTGATAGTGATACTAGTTCGTTTGCCCTCGTAACAATGGATTGATCGACCCCGTTCATTGCGGCGCAGCTGTCGTACAATATGTATTAGCCTATATATATGCATATCGCACTGTAAAAACACATACATTGTACCAAAGCTTTGGTTGCTGCGTCCTGGTTTGAAACTATTGGCACTTAGCTTCCAATGCCTAAGAATAGGAAACAATAAAAGACTGTTGCAGGACCGTACTTATAGAGATAAGTAACTTGCTCTTTCGTGTTTGCAGATTCTTCGTCGACCCTGACTTCCATGTGTCCAAAAGCCAAGGATCCTCTCTCTGGCAGGAAACCATTCTCAAATAGTTCGTGGAAATGGGTAGCAACAAGCACTTTGGGTTTGTTTTCACCAAGACTGAGCAGATACTCGAAAATTCCACAGGCCAGTCCAGCTCCATCTAGTGAACAATCAAGCGTTAGTGCTAGTCAAGCATCGGCATAAATAACCCTCACCATTCAGATCAGTGCCCTTTCCAAATTCGTCAATGATGATTAGGCTTCTTCTCGTGGAAAATTTCAGCAGTAGCGACACTTGCTGTAAGTCTAGCATGAATGTGCTTTGAATCTAGGCATAATCTGAGCAGAAGGCATTTCGAATTCATTCAAGAACAAACCTTGGAAACAGTTTCCGGGGTGCTGATGCGAGTCAAGATTTTATCAGTAATACCTATCTCGGCGCTTTCAGCAGGCACGAAACTACACCTGCTAAGTTACCTTGAGAACAACCACTGGATGGCACGGCGACTCACCTTCCAATATGGGCCAGGTACACTATCAAAGCAATCTTTCCATGATCAGCACCACCCAGCTTCATACCAGTGAGGAAAACTTACATGCTTCATGTATACACTTTTCCCCGAGAAGTTAGGTCCTGTCAACACCAACATACTTGGCGCATCCAGAAAAGGGCTCCCAACAGTACCATTATCGACATGCAACTGTTGTGAGCCACAGCCACCATTGATATTGACATCATTTGGAATGTAAGAAGCTACCGTTAGCTCTTGGAGAGGGTGTCTTTGAAGACCCGGTTAGAAATTTCTCCTTTTGGAATAATAGGCATCTCCTACCGTCCACCTTTGATCCGAATCCCGTTTTCTGTGGACATATGAGGTCGCACCAACTTGTAGATTCCCGCAGTTTTAGCCATGGCTAGGTAGCTGTATCACCTGTCAGAGCCCTGCAGTTCTGATATGAAAAGTTGCCTACCAATCAAGCTCTCCACAGAGATCCGAGGATATCGACAGCGTTTCTTCATATCTTAAAATGTTTTGGGCAATTTCGTGGGCGATTTCTATCTCTCTCTCTGGTGATTGTTTAGCTATGAATGGATCGTTGTGTGCAATGTTGTTTCCTCACCGCAGATGAGCCCGTATATATCGCCTAGTTTCTCATCCAATTCTCGCATTCTTTCGTCCTTGAAATATGCTCGGTTTTCCGTTGTAAAAACTTGTTCCCACAATCCATTATCCCCTGTATAAGCAGCCTGTCCTCTTTGGTCAAAAGGTATGGCAATGTTGAAGCCTAGCTGCGGGAAATAAATCACATTAACTTCAATTTGAAGCTCTCCAGGGATTGTGGAAGCAACGTCGAGAGCGACCTGCTTTAGCAAGCCGTCCAAACCGTTGTAACGATCTTTAAGGAGATCCAGTTCGCGGTCAACACCCTGTTTGATGATTGTTCTCTGCTGCTGCTGGGAATCTTCAATATCAATCTATTCCGATCAGCCTTGATGATAAACGGGATTTTTGGGAACCAACAGTCTGATAGATAATCTTTCCAACGCTATGAAGACTGGAAACGTCGAGAGTGTTGAATATCTCATTCTTCATTAGCGATGTTCGCTGACATATAATCTGCCTGGAACTTACTTTGTCACGAAATGAGATCATATTCTGCCATTTTATTTCACAGACTGCTTCTTGAAGGTCCAATGCGTTGGTTGCAAACTGGAATCATCTTTCAGTATATTTACCAAGGAAAGTCGTAGAGTGGTATTCATACGTTCAACAATGTACCCCAGATGGTACCTTTGAAGCCCCCGAAAGCACCCTTGCCACTACTGAGGCCTTTGTGGAGATTGGTCATGACGGAACGCATATTCTTGATTTTTTTGAGGGCAAGGCCCATTTTCTGTTGAGCATTTGCATTGGCAGGCAGCAGAAAGAGATCTACTATTCGATGCCTTTCTGTTATGACATCGATCTCAATGCTGGGCCGTAGGAAGTATTGTTTTAAGCGATTCTTGCCTTGCGGAGTGAGAAGATGCTGGCGAAATAGGCCGTATAAAGAAAAGTCTTCTTTTGCCCGCGACGATGTTTTTCCTGGGCCTTGATTAAACGTATTCGGATGGGACTCGGATTGTAATATTTGCAATGAAGCAAGAGTATCGAAATTAATATGCCTTTCTCTACTCAGTATTGCAACTCGTTCAGCATTGAGTGCCACTCACATTGTTCCCTCGAGAAAGAATGTTTCAACTGATCTGACAGTGCAAGCAACGCCGGTATTCTCTAGATCGCTGTACTCCGTCGTTCTTCGCCGTTGTATATGCGTCAAGATTGCACCAACGCATCCTAACGATACCAGATTCTCGATATCGACTACCCCTCCAAGACGAAGAATTTTTCCTTTTTCGAAGGAGAATCCTGCATTCTCTGCTATCACCTCCTCGGCATGTTGCGTTAGCCCGTCTCCAGGTACCAGAAACTGTGCCAATTCTGATTCCTGCTGGAAGATCTCCAACTCTGCTAGCTTCACTTTGGCACTTGTCACACCGTACTCCTGAATGGGCCGGACGTCTATGCGATATGGAAGATGAAATGGGTCATCTTGAAGCAGTCAGCGGAAACATACGAGTTGAAGACTGTATTACTTACCAGACCTCTGTATCCCGTTCACTGTAGCTTCCTCGGCTCGCGTCGAGGTCAGTATAGTTGTTGGACTGATCTCAAGCTTCACTGAGATATTGCAAATGCGTCAACAAAAATCAGCTTATACCTCACGACATAGACTCACACATATCAATTAGGTCTTTACCACCAAATTGTAAGTCACTCAGGATGCTAAGCCTTTCTTCTCGTGCAACATAGAAGCAACATCCAACTGTGCCTTTCTCCTTCATATCGACAGCCATAATGACTTCAGCGAGGTCATCAACAAGGTCTTGATCTTCATTGACTTGGGCGTGTATTCCAGTATCCCTGCCGCCTTGTTCGTGCGCCCGGCTTGTAGTTTCCGCCAAAACCTGCGAACTGAGTCGACGTGGCCGTGTCGAATTGACTGCATCTGCTGCGAATCTTCGCTGTGCACTAGAAGCTCCCAATGGGTTCCTAGGAGCGAACTCTCTTTTCCTTTTCAAGGATGCCATTGAAAATTAGTCACCGAGGTAAGCTGTAAGAAGTGGTTAACCTGGGTATGTTGGAAGAAGAAGAAAATCCATGGCATGGTTGGGTGAGTGAAGGCCATGCGTACCTTCCACATGTGCCCTCCCGACCTCCTTCCTCGGAATTGGAAACTACGATGCTCCCTCATGTCAAGTCAAGACATTCATTTTTCATTGGACATTTCAAGAATTGCGACTTTTATTGATACATATATATACAAACTAGAGCAGAGTTGCCTACAATACAGAATAAAACTCGTCAAAGGAGGGAAGATTTCAGGCGCGTATGTGTACATCTTACCATTCCAGAATGCGATATCCCCGCCCCAAACAAATCCAGCAAAAAAACGGTATCCAAAACTCCATAGAAACCCATGCTAAGTAGTTGCTTTAAACCTATGTGATCGACTCCACTAGACTGGAATGACTTCCAACCCATTCTTTTCCTGGTTGAACTTGACTCGAGCCGTATGTCCAGCAGTGACCTCACCCCTAATGATCTTATCAGCAAGTCTGTTGCCAATTTCTTTCGCAATAAGTCGATTCAGCGGGCGAGCTCCATAACGTGGATCGTAGCCCTTTTCGCAGAGCCATTCTTTGATTTCCTCGTCGACTTGTAGTGTCATTCGTCGATCGTCCAACCTCGTTTGTAATTCTTTCAGTCGAATATCGACAATGTCCCGAAGTGCATCCTTGGATAGTCTCTTGAAGATAATGAACTCATCAATCCGATTGAGAAACTCTGGCGGATATGATGACTGCACAACATCCATTACAGCTTTTTTAATATCGGTAGGAACATCTGCATCATCAGAAAGCTTATGCTTGTACAGAGGGTCTGCTCCGACCAGGATATCAGCCCCCAAATTGGACGTCAGGACGATAATCGTGTTCCGGAAATCAATCTTGTGGCCTTGAGAGTCTGTGAGGAAGCCCTCATCGAGAACTTGCAATAAAAGAGTGGATATGTCACGGTGAGCTTTTTCGAACTCATCGAACAATAGAATAGCGTAGGGCTTTCTCCGAACGGCTTCAGTGAGCTGACCGGCGTCGTCGTAACCAACATAACCGGCTGGTGCTCCGATCAGACGGCTAACTGTGTGTTTCTCTTGGAATTCACTCATATCGAACCTCAAAACTGCGCTTTCTGTCGAAAAGAGGAAACCAGCCATCTTCTTGCAAAGCTCTGTCTTACCAACGCCAGTGGGACCAAGGAACATAAACGACGCCAAAGGCTTGTTTTCACCACTCAAACCTGCCCTCTGCATCCGGACGGCGTCTGCTACAGCCGAAAGTGCCTCATCTTGACCGCGTACAGACTGTCGCAATGTGTCCTCCATGTGTATCAGTTTTTCAACCTCTCCAGACATCAGTTTAGTCACCGGGATACCGGTAGTTCGGGATACAACATTTGCAATATCATCCGCAGTAACTGAGTCGTGAATCAAAGTCTCCTCATTTTCATTTTCAGCGCCTTCCTGTGGTAGCTTGGCCTCAAGTATCGGAATGACGGAATAACGAAGCTCGCCTGCCCTAGCAAAATTGCCCTCCCGCTGTGCCTTCTCTAGCTCGAACCGTGACTGTTCCAGCTCCTCCTTGGTGCGCTTAAGGCTTTCGATCTCCTCTTTCTCTTTGTTCCATACATCCATAAGTTTCGATACCTCATCTTGCTTTTCCTTAAGCATTTCTTCTAATTTCGCGCGACGCTCTTTGCTTGTAACGTCTGTTTCTTTGCGAAGAGATTCCAACTCGATCTGGATTGTCGTGATTTCTCGATCCAGCTCCTGGATAGAGTCTGGCTTAGACTCCTGTTGTAGCCGGAGTGCTGATGCCGCTTCATCTACCAAATCAATAGCTTTGTCCGGAAGGAAACGATCAGTGATGTAGCGGTTGCTGTATGTAGCCGCAGCAACAATTGCTGCATCTGTGATTCTCACTCCATGGTGAACCTCATATTTATTCTTGATACCACGTAGGATAGATATGGTAGAAGCCACCGAGGGTTCGCTAACTTGAATAGGTTGGAAGCGCCGCGCCAATGCCACGTCCTTTTCGATTAAACGGTATTCGTTAAGAGTAGTCGCACCGCAGCATTGAAGCTCGCCGCGAGACAGTGCGGGTTTTAGCAGATTGCTTGCGTCGATGCTGCCTTCGGCCTTTCCTAGACCGAGCAATGTGTGTAACTCGTCAATGAACAGAATGACACTGCCCTCCGCATCTTCGACTTCTTTCAAGACTGACTTCAACCTTTCTTCAAAGTCGCCTCGGAACTTAGCTCCTGCAATGAGAGAACCCAAATCGAGCGCCACAACTTTTTTGTTCTTAATACTTTCAGGCACGTCACCCTGAACGATGCGCTGCGCAAGACCTTCCAGAATAGCGGTTTTTCCAGTACCTGCGGCACCGATAAGGACAGGATTATTTTTTGTTCGCCGTGAAAGGACTTGGATTGTTCTATGTATCTCTGCATCCCTCCCAATGACCGGATCAAGTTTTCCGGATTTGGCCTTTGCCGTCAGGTCGACACCATACTGTTCGAGCGCGGATTTCTCATCGCCCCCTCCAAGGTCCATACGATGTGTGCCGCCTGGTGGATGGGGTCGACGACCGTTGGCATAGTTTCGCACAAATGATTTTGACGGGTAGGTAAAGTATTGAGAAGAATTAAAGCAAAACCTCGAAGCCCGACTATAATAACTGCTTCGAAGAGGAAGTTGGAGTGGCGTGGCTGTCGGCGGCCGCCATAAGCGTGCCCGGGATGCCCTGGCAGCAGATATCATGGTGAGACGTCTCCTTGCTGCAGAAATGATACAAAACGAGTTCTTAAGAATAATTGGAATAATTGGAATAAATATACATGATGAATTTTACACGCCCAAGTAAGTGTTTGGAGTGTTGGAGAGCTTTCCAGAAAGCACCAGCTCGAAAGAAGCTCGGATGGTGGGGAGCTCGCCAGAGAGCTTCCTATTGGCTGGGAAGGAAAAAGTGGCGGCTGGGCGGCAACGGGTCACGTGATTGCCCCTTTAGAGAAGGAAGGAGGGGCTCCCGCTAAGAAAAAGAAAATTCTCAACCCAAAATTTTAGACACGTTGGGCCTTTCCTCCTTCCATCCCAATAACCTCAACCCCTCGACTTTCGCTTTCTTAATTTTTCTTCTCTTATATACCCCTTCCACTTTCACAATGGGTTTCACCGACCTTGTCTCAGACGCTGGCCTCACCATTGCCAACAGCTACCTCTCCACCCGAAGCTACATTGTTGGGTAAGTCACCAGGAACCCGACTCCATCCTTGCCTCTGCTTGTGCTTGTGTGAATCGTTCTCGATGCCTCGGCCTTCCCGCCTGCTGCTACTTGTGCTTCTGCTTTATGATGAAATCAAATTGGTCCGTGTTTAGGAGGCGGCTTAAGACACCGCTGTATGACTACACAACAATGCGAGAAATCGCGCTTCTGATGTTGTTTTAGCACTTTGTTCTGCATTTTTTAATTCGTGATTATGCGAGGATTTTCTTTATTGGCGAGGAAAGTTATTGACTAGTGCACTGAATATAGCCACTCGCCTTCCCAGGCCGATGTTGTCACATACAAGGCCTTGAGTGGCGCGCCTGACGCTGCCAAGTACCCTCATGCTGCTCGCTGGTACAAGCACATTGCCTCATATGAATCAGAGTTCTCTACCCTCCCTGGTGACCCGACCAAGTCCTACACTACCTATGGACCTGAGACAACGGAGCTCCCCACCAACCCTAAGGACAAGCCTGCCGCCGCTGATGAGGACTCGGACGACCTCTTCGGCAGCTCTGATGAAGAGGAAGACCCAGAGGTAGTTAAGGAGCGTGAAGCTCGTCTTGCTGAATACAAGAAGAAGAAGGAAGCCAAGCCTAAGGCTGCTGCTAAGTCTTTGGTCACTCTTGAAGTCAAGCCATGGGGTGAGTTTTTGACACTCGATGTTCTTCGATTTTCCACAAATTGCACACAGTTTTCTAATGGTTTCCTTGCAGATGACGAGACCGACCTTGCAGAGTTGGAAGCCAATGTCCGTGCTATTGAGCAAGACGGTCTTGTCTGGGGTTCTTCCAAGCTTGTTGCCGTTGGTTTCGGTATCAAGAAGCTCCAGATCAACTTGGTTGTTGAGGACGAAAAGGTCTCCCTTGATGACCTCCAGCAACAGATTGAGGAGGATGAGGACCACGTCCAATCCACTGATGTCGTATGTTTTTCTCTTCCATGCAGCGATCTCGACTGGGTTCATACTGACTTTTCAAACAGGCTGCTATGGCAAAATTGTAAACGTGATATGCTTAATGATTTGAAGAATAAGATGATGAGTATGGAAATGACGTCTTCCAAGATCACTGAATATCATTCATGACTTTCCTTCTCCTTTCTTTTGTTTACTTTAGACACTGGCCCCGTGTAGATGTTTGGGCAAATGAAACACCAAAAGATCGGGAATGTATGCTGGTCGTATTGACGGTGCAGAGCTATTGTCTATTGAATTATTGAATAAGACATCCAAGAAAGATAGCAAGTCTTCGTAGAACCGTCTTGCTTTCTTTTGTCCTTTACTATCGGGCTATGAAGGATTGGTGGTGTCCTGCCCTACACAGCGGAAACACACCATGTGATCCCATCAAGAAGAAACTTGGATGGAATGGCCTTTTAATAAGAGACGTCAAATACGTACAGAAGAAAAGAAGAAATGTGTGTATCATTGAAGAAATCGATTAACATAGGTCCTTCTCGTAATGTGGATTCTCAACCCTAATGCACCCATCCATGATTCCTAACATATATGACATAAATAGGAACCGTATGAAAATCCAGGTGATAGAAGCGGGGATAACTACCTAACCAGCCTTGGGAATTTGCCCGAGTTAATGGTTATACGTAGCTTATGACTCTATATGAACCTGGACAGCTGTAATATTAACCGTCCCCTAGTCGGAAGTCCTACTATTCACCCGGATCCGTACTTATGGCAGCGGCACGGCTCCGGGTGAATAATAGGACTTCCGACTTTGGGCCAGTTAGCCCTAAAAAAGAAAAAATGGACGAATACACTCAGAGTGAAAATTAGGACCAATAATCTCATTAGCATAGTTGCATACGAACACGTATGGCCCTTCACGATTCGCCCACTCATGACCTTTTCGGGCTTCTGTCCATGTTTAATGTCCGTCTAACACCGATAAACAGAATAATATCCTTGATTATAAATAACGCTGAAATGTCAGGCAAGAAGAAAAGAAGATGGGAGTCACCGTAACTCTTCTATTACTACACATCGAATTGATACGGCACTGATCAACCGAGCAGAGACAGCAACCAACACATCATGGACAGCGCTACTCTACGAAAAACACTAGAGGAAACTGCCACCAAGTTTTTTCACAACTATCAAGATGCATCCAGCGCTAACGATCCAAACATCGTATCTCGCAACCTAGCAACCGGCTGTACTCGCACGTTCCAGCCAGCCACCTTCCTCCAGGCCCTGGGATACCCCGAGGACATGATCATACCAAACGCCGTGTACCAGGGCCGTATTGCACATGGGATGCAGTTCTGGACGGCCGACAAGACCGAGATCCTCCATCTTACCATTGACGTGGAAGCTCGCAAAGTGGCCGCCCAAACAGCGGTTTCGGGCAAGTGGAGGGACGGCGAGGATGCAAAACTGCATTTTGCCTGGTTTTTATCCCTAACTGATGATGGGAAAGAGATTTCTGAGGTCATTGAGTACATGGATTCACCTCCCACCAAGGCATATTACGCCAGGATGGAGGCCACGGCGGCTGCTCAAGCTTAATTTAAGAGGCGGCTTCATGATGTTCAAACAGCAAGGCTCATATTGTGTCTCATGTTTTAAAATTATTGGAGGTCAGGTGGCTAGCCATTCATTGTTCTTGGACTCGAGCGGCCTCATGGAGTCTATCATGGAAGTCTCGTCTAGCCCTGTAAGAACAACAGTACTTCTATCTCATTTGTTCGTTAGCAACCTTGGATACAAACATTCCATTCCATAAGTGCGGGCTCTGGACAAATATATCAATAGAAACAGAGTTGTTCCCACTCTAGACAACAGGTCATAGGAAAGACGGAGGGAAAAAAGAAAATATATATTATTATAACGTCCTTTTGGCCGAAATTGCAATGCGTGGTAGTATATGAGCTTGGTCAGGCGAATGTGATGGGAAGTTCTGACGTTGTTTACGGAGGAGGAGACGGGCTGGGGGTTAAAGCGGCGCGGCCAATCCATTTTCCATCAAGCTAGCTTGGTGCTTGCCATCCCGCGAACCGAAGGCCTCTCATGGCATCTTCAATCATTTAACTGCAGTAATTTCGCAGTATACCTGTGCACCGCCTATATATTCGTCCTTTTTCTCAAGCCGAGATATATCTGATCAAGGATCGCCATTTCACCATGGGATTCTTCTCGCGCATCATCACATTTTTTGGCCTTGTGCTGCTGGCTCATGCGTAAGTATTTTTCAACACCAACTTGTTCTCCTCGCCAGTTTTTTGCAGTTTTAATATGATATATATCTACTACAAAAGACAAATGTCTAACTGCTACGCTTCAATAGGGGATACTCCGCCCACGAACACACAACCCTCTACAGCAACGTCGCCCGCACCGGAACCAATACAACTCCCCCCAACTATTTCGGCGCTGTTGTCCCCTTGGATATCACAATTGAGGCATTAATTTCCGTGGTATTGGTGTCGACCGGTCTTGTCTTGGGCGCCGAGAAACTCAAGCCTATTACCCACGGCGCTTGGGCAGGTCAGATTGAGAAAGAGGGCGGTGGGAAAAACCCGTATAAGAATTTGGAGATTCGATCTGGCTTTTGGGATGTGAGGGTGAGTTTTCTCTTTCTTCCTCTCTCCACTGTCTAGAGTCTAGACAGTAAGTTCCGAAGGACAATGGTTAATTGATTGGAATACAGAAAAGCCGCCAGGAGTTTGCGGATTGGATGCGTGCGCAGGACAAGGGAACGAATAAGTCATGAGTCGATGTATCATACATAAAAGCGTTGAAATGTCTTTTTATCGATGCAGAAAGAAGATTGTTTATGGAGTTATTTGAAATGAACACAGGGCAAAAAGCGAGTTTGTCATGTGATATCTATCACCTTCAGGCCGCCGTCTAGACTCGAGTCCAGCCATACAAGCCACAAACTTATGATTCGTAGAGATATCTCGCCACAGAATATCCTGATAATATAGACAATATATGATCGTCATGAGAGACGTACAGTGGTTCATGTGACTGCGAGCTGTAACTGGAGAGGGAGGGGTATACTCAAATATTGTCACAGAAATAGATCTGCCCCAATATCTATAGGTGGTTAGTAATTGATGGTGTATGCGGGATGTCTCATTGCCTAATATACGAGTCCTCGTAAGTAGTGACTATTACTAAGTAGTAAGTACGGTACCAACAATAGCAATGATTGCCAACACGGGACAGGTACATCACACTATGTATACTATGTATGCCGGCTGAGACAGCGCCAATCAGGGCAGGCGCTGCCACTGTCATCATATGTACGGTGCACGGCATGCATGAGACACCATGTCTTGCTCGAATTTGCTCCGACGCCGATCCAGCCGTGCCCGTCAATAACACGGTACACCTCTCAGACACAGCCAAGCTATCGATTTTGTTCGGAGCCGGCCAGGGGTAAGAATAAAAAGTAACAATTAATACGAATGCAAGGAGTGCAAGTCACAAATGAATCCGAAATAGCAACCCTTCCCCGGCTAAGCCTCGATGACTGCGGCAGCAGACGCTTCATACGAATTCATAGTCATGGCGACCGGCTACGCAGTAAAGAGTATACACGGCTTACTCCAGATATAGAATAGCAGCAGTGAAAGAACATCATCACTGATGACGAGTCCAGCGCTGAGCCTTGCTAGAATGAAACAAGGCTTTGGCGCCACGCCACCAACCTGATCGGAGCCAAGACTTGGTCGGAGCGAATCAGTCTGGGGGAAGAGTTGAGACGTCGTAATAATAACTACGAGAGGCTCCATCCCTCGATTCATGCACAGTCAGACAGGTTTGCTGCGGAGGTGCTTTGCAGGGAATTATTTATTTACTTGTTTGAAAGCCTGCCTTCCCTTCTGAGGTTGCCTCCCCTTCGACTTTTCCTCCTCCTCACTCTGCTCACCTCGAAAGCTCTTCACATATCTAACAGCATTAAACGTCATATTCCATCTATTCACAACTTTTTACCAGCTTCCTTCATATTCACCACCGCCCTCTATCATCATGCGTTCCATCATTGCTGTCGCTGCTTTCGCAGGTGTTGCTCTGGCCCAGAGCTCTGTCACCTCTGTCTCAGCTGTATGTTTTTGAGTCTTGCCTGCCCTGACACTCCATCCACAAGCATAGACACTGTCGCTAACAGGACGAACCAGGAAAACCCAGCTACACAGTACCTGACCGAGACAAACTCCCTTGGAGTCGTCACCGGCGAGCCTTCCGTTGTCACCTCTCAACCTACCGTCGTTACTTCCCAGCCCGGTGCAGCATCTATTCCTGCTGGCCTCTCTACTGTTGTTGTGCCTCTGTCGTCTGCCACTGCTGTTCCTAGTGGCAGCACGTCGGCTGTTTCAGGCACTTCCTCCGCTTCAGCGTCGTCTGGCTCCAGCACTGCTACTTCAACCAAATCTGGCAGCAGCAGCAGCGCCTCTGGCTCTTCTACCGCTTCCAGCTCTTCTACTTCTGCTTCATCTACTGGTGCTGCCGCTGCCATGGCCACCGCAGGCCCCATGGGTCTTTCCCTCGTCGCTGGTGCCGTTGTTGCCATGTTCCTCTAGATGGGAAAAAACAAAACATCTTTTCAGTCTCTTTCGATCATAATATCCATTCTTGATGCCATGAGATCACTCCCTACTGGTGCGGTAGGATGGATCTCGCCACATTCTTGCCATTGAACCATCTGGCGTGGCCTGTCGCCGAACGAGCGGCGTGCTTTTCTTTTCACATGATTATTGCAAGAGGGATGTATTTCTATCGTCTCTGATCGCTGTACATGTATGTTTCCTTAGGCGTACAAAAACCTTAGCCATAATAATAATAATATTTCACTTCTCCAGAAGAACTCGGTTAGACTTCCATTCCTTCTACCCCGGATTTGCAGATACTAGATCGGTCGGCTGTATCGTCCCACTGTAATATACCGTACCATACCGTACACGACGCGACGCGTTAACCCGATTGGGACACGCGTTGCTGTTCCTTCCGCATTTGGCCATCAACGCGGCTAAGATCCCGCCATCCACGTAATAATTAATCAATAACAAAAGTTGCTCCTCCCGCTTCCCTGGCAACAACAACTACCCACCGCACCACAAAGCATCGTTATCACCATTAGACATACGCCTGTATTCTTCTCTTGCATCAATCGCCCGCTCGCTTGTCTTGATTGGATTGACTCGGCTGCACACAGGCCATTGCTTTGACTCTGCGCATGTGGTTGCGACACCTCGAGGCGTACAAACAAACATCGGCTTGACTTGCGCGACTCGAACCTCATCTCGTCTCACAATGGTATGTGTACCCCTCCACGACCACCCCTGTGCTCCAGTTATCAAGACGATGATGTCTCTTGTAGCTCATGCTAACGGCGTCCATTGAACTAGGTCTCTAAACTTCGTCGGCTTATCGCCGACCATGCAGACCTCTACAACAACGAACTTCCACCCAACTATCTCTTTTCTACAACAGATAACCAATCGTCCGACGACCTGAGCCAGCTAGTAGTTATGCTTGCTGGACCACATGGTACACCATACTCGGCTGGTTTGTGGCGGCTGCAACTCCGGATCCCAGAAGATTACCCAGCAAGCCCACCCAAGGCCGCTTTCAGGACGCGCATATGGCACCCAAACGTCGAAGAATCAACGGGCGCGGTATGCGTGGATACGCTCAAGAGGGACTGGGAGCCGAAGCTGACATTACGAGATATCCTTGTGGTATGTTTGTCATCGGCCTTGGTTTGAATTTCGCTAAACTTACATGTTGCGCAGACTATATCTTGCCTCCTTATTCACCCAAATCCAGACTCGGCGTTGAATCCAATGGCTGGTTCCCTGCTTCAGGACGACTATAACGAATTTGCGCGCCAGGCACGACTAATGACATCGATACATGCGCCCATACCTTTTGTCATGAAACAGGCTGTCCTGGAAGCTAAACAGCGAGGAGAGGATCCCGAAATGGCAGCCAGAATTGAGGAGGAACAACAACCCCGGGAAGTCAAAAAAGAAACGAAAACAACGTCGCTAGTCATGAAGAAAAAGACCCCCGCCGTATCACAAGAGGCACCTGTAGAAGCTTCTACAAATACAGAAATGACAATTGACTGTGCAGAAAATATGGACGGCGACGACGATTGCAAGGAGAACGATCCATCATTATCGCCTGAGCCGGTCACCGTACCGCTTGCTTCTAAGAGAACAGGGCTAGGCAAACGGCCTTTGTCCGTTATCCCGACAACACCTGTTCTGGATACAGACATCATCATGCTTGACAGCGCATCCGACGACGAGAACATGCCATGCGATGGCATGACTGCATCAGAGAGGAATATTGCCGCCAATTCATCCAACTCTTCATCAAACACTTCCAGGGTCTCTTCTCCATCCTCATCTCAAAACTCATTCATATTCCAAGAGCAGGGCGTTCGTCAACAATCTTCGTCTCGATCCTTCCCTGGGTTGCACAACAACAATAACTGCAGCGACTCGTCATCCTACGCAATCTACGAGGACAACGAAAACGAAACTACAAACCCAGCCATGACCAGCCATCAACGTCGTCCCACTTTCGGCAAAGAGAACATGACAAATTCCCCTTTCTCAACACTCAAGGAAATAACGCCAACAACAGACCTACACTCCTCACTAGAAACCTCGACATTTAACACTGGCGTATTCATGAAACCACTCATCCCGTCGTCCTCATCCTCTTCATTGTCGTCGTCATCATCAGGAAACCACCTCAACAAAACAACAGCTACAAAACCTTTCTCGCCGATGAAAATCACTAAATCGGCTTCACATGGTGGTAATGCAGCCGGAGGAATTCGCAAAGGCGGGATGGCGAACAAAGGGAAACCGAGAACTGGCTTACGACGACTTTGATATATATCAATAAGTGTCGAGGAAATTGGATACGCATTCACTGGCTATTTTCTTTTTTCATTTCTTGGTGGGCCGGGTAGGCGTGGCAATGGGAGTTTTTGGATGGATTTTGGGCATACCCTTGCTATATTAACGATGAACGAACGAACGAATGATAACGAATGACGTGACGACTGAACGAAAAGAGAACCCTATAATCAGGGGGCATCCCGATATGACTAGTTAGGTGTTGGTTGGATCGGTTTACAATCATCTTTTAAAGTTTGCATTGCACTGCATTGCATTGCATTGGGGTTAGGGCTGGGCTGGTATTGGTTATTGGTTAAAAATTCTTTTAGAACGAAGATTAATAACATTCATTCATTGTATATATATACAAATGGCATTCGTTTGTTAGACTTGAGTCCTTTCAATGAATACATATTTGTTTCTCAAAAGATTTATCCAATGTCTCGTTCCAACGTTACATCCAATCATCTACTAAATGAAGCCAGGTAACTACGCAGGGAGTTTGTTTGGTGAAGAAACAATAATCAACAGATAACAGCTATATAAATATTTCTGGATAAAACACCTCGACTGTCTGCAGGTGGCTGGCTACGTCGTAGTCAGCAGCAAGCACTCTTTCTTGTGCAAAAACATTAGCAACCTCCCTCTTTCGCAGTCAATCATCGCAAATAAATAAGAATAAGTTGCACAAGTATATAGATAGCTTCATCCTGCTGAAGTCTCTCGGCGTCGTTGGTGATGATGCTTATAACAAACGCTAATGAAATGCAAGGCTTCTTCTTCCCCCCATATTCAATTGCAAGTCCAAAGCTTGTAAAAACATTGATCCCACCCACACTCTCACAAAGTTAGGTAGGAATACTGCGCTGCGTAGGAGGATTCAACCTCACACAACCATCCGCACGAGTACACGCGATAACTGGAAGCCCCAAAATTTCACTTGGGAAATAAGTATAAAAAACAACCCCGAAATCACCCGATGTACCAACAAGACCTTCGGAATGTTTTGACCACCTATCGATCCAAAAACCATAGATGATCAAATCAGTAGAGATAAGTTATATTGAGTATATCGTTTCAACCTATCCTCTCAGGAAAGGCCGACATAATAGACTAGAAATTGCCCGTCCGTATAATACAGATCATTCATGGCAATGGATAATCTCACAGGGCATATGGATTGACGGAGCGGATGGTCAAGCACCTAGCAGGTAGTAGTAGTCAGTACATGGTAATTCTGATAAGTAGAAAAAGATAAACTCACGGCGGGCTCTTGCTCAAATCAGTCTTAAGAATGATGGGAACGCGAGTCATTTCGGTCACGTCTTGAATGTACTCGCCATCCTCTTCACGAAGCTTGAAAAGCTTGAGGTACTTCTCCTTGTCTGTCAATTTCGCCTCGGGAGTGTCACCTGCACTGACTGCTATCTTTGGATCTGAACGAGTGCGGTGAGGCCCTTGGTCATGGCCATTGCGTGTTGGTGACGGAGGCATACTCTGTGTTGGACGATCCGCAGAGGAGTTGAGGGAAACACCGGCAGCCATCTCAGTGACCTCGGAAATATCATCGTCGTCATCGAAAAGAGCATCAACATCATCCGTCGACATTGTGCCAGTCTCGGTTTGCTTGCGCTGAGCCTCTTCTCTCTCGCGCGCACGTTCACGAGCAGCCTCAGCCTCTTGAGCCGCAGCAGCAGCATGAGCAGCCCTGGAGCTGCTTGCGTTGGGACGCTCGTCTTCGGGAATGTAGGCAGAAGATGGAATGCCCTTTTCCCAGTACAACTCGAGAACGCGAGTGTCTTTACGATACTCTGCTTTCTTCAACGGAAGCTGATCGCAGTGCACACGCTTCTCAAACCCGAACTCAGGGAGGAGCACATCGAATGCCGACTCGTATACACAAAGAACAATGCCTTCACTAATGAGATCACCGCCAAGCTCAACCCGTTTCTTATCCATCACTCGGCAGGACTCGATATGGACGCTCTGCTCCTGGGCGTTGTGGGCAGAATCCTTCTTGTTGTTACACTGCTCAGCAGTCTTGACCAAGGTATCGACATCTTCCGTGAATTCGATAGCCCCGTTAGAAAGAGCTGCTTCTAATTGACGGTGGACGATGACGTCGGCATAGCGTCGGGTAGGATTTGTAAAATGGCTGTAGAGAGGGAAGTTCAGAACGTAATGTTGGCGCTGAGCCTCGGTGACATTGCCAGCAACATAGTATTTGGCGCGCTGCATTGCCTTAAGGAGAACAGTTTCCATGCCCTGCGCTGGTTAGACGAGATGATTAATCGACAGAGAATTCCAAAACGTACCTTGCGAAGATCGACATCCTGCACCTTGAACAAACTAGCCTGCAAAGTGCCACTGCTTGTCGCGTCAATTTCATAGCCTAGCTTGTTCATCCGATCTACAAAGTTGTGTAGGCGGCGAGGATTTGGAACGGCTTGGCGTCGAAGGAAAGCTTTGTCGGGCATCGCCGCAAAAAGTTTGCGTGCGACAAAGAAATTAGCTTTGTAATTTAGCTCTTCAGTTACCTCATGCGCAGGTGACGAATCGAAAATGTTGTGTTCCACGGGCATGTTCTCATCGTCAAGCTGGTAGAAGAGTCGTAGTGGTGGGATGTTGGTAGCACGGTTGCCAAATCTGGCCTCTTTGAATTTGGTAGTGATGTCCTGCATTTGTTAATTAGTATTGAAGGAACAAAAAATTTATTCACGACATTATCCTCACCGCAAGAAGTCGAACGTCATCAGCAGTTGCACCTTCAAAAGAAGCTTCAGTCTTTCCACTGATGGCGGAGTTGACATCGTCATAAGTAAGTTTGCCGGAGCTCTTGATAACACCCTTGCCAATCCAAACGTCGTCGTCTACTGCACCAGTTGTAGTATCAACCTGGAAAACAACACTGACAGTCAAGCGTTCTTCACCAGGAAGCAAGGAACAGACTTCTGTCGACAGACGAGGTGGTAGCATATTCACAACCCGGTTCATCAGGTAGACGCCCGTTCCTCTTTTCTTGGCTTCGCGATCCACCAATGAGTTCGCCTTGACGAAGTGGGCGACGTCTGCAACGTGAATACCGAGCTCGACCTTGCCGTCCGCAAGCTTCTTGATATGAATGGCGTTGTTTAGTTCTTTAGAACCTGTGGGGTCGATGGTAAAGGTTTTCTCGCCCCGGAAGTCTCGGCGAGTTGTAAGTAGGGCATCACCTTCAGACGCCACAGTCCAGTCTTCCCAACCAACATTCTTTAAAACGGCCTCTGAAAATTCATCGGCCGCAAAATTGTTATCACGGAGAAGTGCATCAGTTTCAACCTTCAAATCACCCATCTCGCCAAGCTGCTCGACAAGGGTACCAAAAGGGTGAAGAGAAGTAATAGGCCACCGCTTGATGCAGGCGACAAAGATGCGATTTGCATAATCTTGATGTTTTTCAACAAAATCGCGCGGCGCCTGTTCAGTGGGAATTGCAATCAATGGTACACGCTTGTCGGTAGGCTTGAACCACACAATCTTAGGCTTATCTTGCTGTCTGTCCTGGTGACGACCATGTCCGCCGTCTCTGGCGGCACGTTCAGCCTCCTGTTTCTCTTTTGTAGCTTGGCTACTAGGACGCAGAAGACCAAGAGTTCCCGAGAACATTTGACCCGCTACTCGTTCAATGACAGCAACGATATGACCGGCGTACAGAGGCTTTTGCTCGTCACTGATCTCATCCTCCTCAACCAAGAGAAGGCTCTGGCCTTCCACTTCAACATCATCATTCTTTTTCTGGGTTGGACGCTGACGCAGACTACCACGACGACGAATACTGCCATCAGGCCCAACTTGCTGATTTTCACCGTTGGCGCCAGAATCAGAGCGAGAAAGCTTGTCACCAGACCTAGAATCGGTAATATCCTTGCGCTTTTTCTTTTCCTCCTTTTCACGCTTCTGAGACCACACTTCATCCACGTCCAAAAGCTCTACGGCAACGAAGTCGCCCTCGAGAGCTCGATTACGGTCCTTACTTCCGCAAATGAAGATATCGGCATCAAGGTCAGTACACGTGACGTATGCGTCTGAACGGTTCTTCTTGTTGACACGAAGAATGCCTGCAACAAGCTGTCCATTACTAAGTAGGGCAGGAAGATTTGCTTGTGGAAGGTACGGGGTAAAGAGAGTCTTGCGCTGTTGCTGCTGCTGTTGCGCATTCAACTGTTGAGGAGCGTGTTGGCTAGCTTGAAGCCCAATCTGACCATTCATTTGGCCGTTCTGCTGCATGGCCTGGAGTTGAGCGAGTTGGAGTGGGTTGAGCTGTTGGCCATTGAACAACTGTGGGGTCATCATAACCTGACCCTGGGGCAATTGAATTAATTGAGGTTGGTTGCCATATTGAAATTGACCGATTGAACCGATAGATTGGTTCATGGACGCGCGCGAACGATGACCCGGCTGGAAAGTGTTTCCACCTTGCTGCTGGCCGAATGCGCCCTGGTTTGTTCTCTGCTGATCCTGGGCCTGGTTATTATTATTTGGCTGTCGCCAATTGCCTTCGAAATTTCTCGAAGGTGTCCGGCCATGACCACGCTTAGGGGGCTCAGCTGGGCTGCTTTCGGGAATGGGAAATTGAAACCCAGCTGCTCCGCGACCAACAGCCATAGACTGGCTTCTTCCGTGTGCTCCACCTCGGAAGTTGCCTGCACGATGCAGGCCCAGTCCTTGTGGCGTCTTCGGTTTTTCTTCCGTCGACGGGCTCTCTGCCGAGGAGCCAGCGGGTGGTGTGGAGCTGGGGGCTGGGAATTGGAAGCCGGCGGCAGTTCGTTTTTGTTGGGCGAGCTCTGCAGCTTTCTTCGCTTCCGGGAGAGCTAAGGAGTGACGACGCTGGTGACCTGCGCCTATCGGTGCACCGCGCCCCCGAGATGGGCCACCGTTTTCACGGTTTTGATTCCCTTGTTGATGGAGATCTGCAAAAGCTGATCCTGAAGCACCAGATGAGGGAGCTGGAGGAGGGCCCATCCCCATTCCAGGTAGAGCCGACTGGTTACGACGGTGGGAAGGTCCATTATTGTTCATAGGAACCCCGAGCTGTTGCGGGAATTGAAAGGCATTGACCTGAGGTGACACGCCCGACATTGTTGTTCCCTGACCCATTGTGGGTGAATACCCTTGAACTTGACCAAGTGGTTGCTGAGGCTGTAGTAGTCCCATATTAACGTATTGCTGGTGTGTAGCAGCAATTTGCTGTTGTTGCTGCTGGAGCAGCTCGATTTGTTGCTGAATAGCAAGTTGTTCCACTGAAAAGGGTTTGAATGTCAGTCGCTGAGCATATAACTTCTACTTCTCGATCTTATTCCCTCTCAAACGTGGGGACTCAGGACAACTTACTCATTAAAGGCGTGAGCTCAGATGGACTGCGTCGGTGGGCGATATGGAGCCGGCGGCCGGCAGGGCCAGGCACCCCTGATTGACCTTGTTGTTCCATTTTGCCGAATTAACGTATATAATAATATATCCTCCGGTTTGAGGTGAGATGCTGAATCTGGCAAGATCTTATTCCTGTCAATATGTAGTCACCGGGAGGTGGAAAGTGGCGGACGCACTGCAGCGGATTTCTCGAGCCGGTTTGCGACCGAGGGTACCCCGACTCTCTTATTTTAAATGTTCAGCTGCGACAAATCTAATAATGCAAAAGGATGGGTGTTAGTAATCAATTCCTTATCCGACAGCAGGCATAACGCAAAATGTAGCACTGGCGGGATCCCAAGAATTGCATGCAGGAAGGAAGACGAAGAGACGGGGAGGGAGACAATTCCTTATCCGACAGCAGGCATAATGCAGAATAGAGGAATAGAGCATTGGCGGGATCCCAAGAATAGCATGCAGGAAGGAAGACGAAGAGACGGGAGAGGAGGGGAGGGGAATTAAGAAAAATTTGGGAGGAGGGGATTGGAGGGGTAGCTTACTGTTTTCAAACGATAGTCTCAAACGCTTTTGAGCTGTTCGGGATCCTGAATGAACGAAGTCCAAGAATGCTGCTAATTTGGGCCAGGATGATTCAAACGAAATGACAAAGCCAACAGCGCTTATTGGTAAATACTCGAGGCAACAAAGAGTACAGGGGTAGCTGGGCTTGACAGAGACACAGCAACCTCAATGGTAGAGACGGGATGGATGCAAAATAGGATTGAATGTGCTTGGAATGATTTCGACAGGGACGGACTACCACTTGGAGAGAGGGGTAGATCTCTCGGAAAGGGGCAAAAACGGAGGGTGTGCCGAATTTCTTCAAAAAGGACAAGACAGTCGGGGAAGGATCGAATGTGGTGACGGCAGGCGTCGAGTCGCTTCAAGGATGAAGGGTGCAGGCCACAGGCGGCAGCGTCAAAGACGATGATGACGAGCTTCGAGTGATGACGAGCGGAGGGAGCAGGAGACAATGGGAATTGGAGGATCCCAGATTCCACGGGCCGATTGGAAGATGGCCGACTAACTGACTGACTGACTGACTGACTGATTGATTGATTGATTGTCTGAGCAGAAGGAGTGCTGGCAAGACGAGGCACAGAGAGCGAGCTGAGGGAGCAAGCTGGGGGGAGCTTGTTGCTGGTCGGGGTTGAGGCTTTGGAGGGAAGGAGCCGTCACCCGTCGTGGAGCAGTCGAAGCTGGCCTTTTCCCGATTGAGCGGGTGCGGCAGCAAGCGGAACCCAAAGGAGAGCGAGAGAGTTTCACCCCAGCGGGATTAATGTATTAATATTATTACTGTTTTCTGGTGAGAGAACGACAAGGCCATGGAATGAGTGATGGAGAGGGAAAGAGACAAAGGAGGGCGGGATGGAAGAGACGAGGGGATGTGGGAGAGGAAAAGGAGGAGGAGAAGCAGAAGCAGAAGCAGCAGCAAAGCAATAATGACGAAGATAAATTAGCTGCTAGTCGGGGGGGCGCTACTAGTACCAGTTCGGCAGTGGTGGTTGCTGTCCACGCCCGGCGACGTCGCTGGGCTCGCAGGAATAGTTACTAACTAGATGGATATAGAAATAAATAAAACACTAGCAACTATGATCTCCAACAGGTGACTGTCCATGTTGGTTGGTTTCTGCCTGGGATGCGCAAGCCCGGTTGTCGCTCTAGCTATCCGGCACACCGCACGTCTTCTGCCTCCTCACGGCCAATTCTCCGTCGAAGATGATCATGATGAAATCTGCCTCGAAAGAGTCAAAACTAAAAGGGTCGGTGCGAAAACATAGTGCCCGTCGCTGGGGGCTAAGGCGAGCTAATGGCTGCTGTGGACCCCCGGATTATTGTGATGCTGGATGTTGTTGAGTCAATTGCTGCTGTCTTCCCCCCCCATCGACTCTTGGCTGAAGCGAGAATTGCCGGTGCTTGAAATTGCCTCGTCATTGTCCTGTTCTCCTCGAGAGTATCTGTTTGCTTTTTTCTTTGGCGCGGTTTTCTAGTTACGTAGATCGTCACTGCATGATGGTGTTTCAGTTAGGTCGTACCTACCGAGTAGTGCAGTTCCAGAAATGAAACAGAACCTCGACGTTGACACGTAATCAAGAGTGACGTATCAACAGCATTAAGAGAATAACTGAGTCAATGGATTCACAAAGTCGGCTGTCCAGATATCTGGGCAAATGTAGCGAAAGGGAAGCAGTGGGAAGCCGTGGGGAAGCACTTCGAGGCAGTCCAACCCCGAACAAACCATGCAAACTCAAGATAGCGGGAGCCAGCCAATAAGCTCAACGACGCGACTGGGCAGCTTCAAAAGCCAACTCGAAGCCATTCTGACCCAAGAACAGCCGCTACTCATTTTACAACCGGCGCACACATATGGAGCTATTCGTCGCCGTATTATGAACCATTTTATTGTTGTCCCGGCGATCCAAGCTCACCCGGATTGCGTTCTTCAAACTGCGTGCGTTGTATGATTAGAGAAAGACCCTGTCCGCGAGACCTAGCTAACGGAAGAATTCACTCTAGATAAACCAACATTTGTCAACCCGAGAACCTCAATAGACGTGCCAGTCTATCACCCACCGAGTGCGAAGTCGTCCGGCATAGTCGCGAAATGGCACGCCCTGGTCAGCAATAAACAAATGCTTCACGGGTGCCAGGCTTTGGGAGCTTACCATTCTGCCCGGGTGCATAACTGAAGGATAAATCCCCTCGTGTACTATAGCTGTCCACCGAGCACTCGAACACAACTAGGAAGTCCACGGCAATACTCTCCGCCTAGAGTCGAACGGCTCAATAGGCAGCTCCTCGGTTTTTCTGCCTTCTTTATCGTGCGACTGCTGGTCAGCGCGCTCTTAATCAGCGTCTCAATCTCTTTTCTATTTCTTTTCAAAGAATCCGGTTTCGATCAGCATCATGGTCGCCGCAAGACGGAGCATTGGGAAGGTGATAGACAGCCCGTCGAGACAGCTTTTTGTCGACCTCGCAAAAGATATCGAAGCTATACGGTTACACCACGAAGATTTAAAAAAGGTCTACGACTACCAGGCACAATCATTTGAGCAAGAACAAGATGAAATTGATCGTGCTCATCAGGAATATTATTATTCCGCCATAGAGAAAACATACGAATACTATGATGAACATCGCCGCGAGGCAGAGATCGTTCTCCAACAACATCTACGAGAAGAAGAAGAGAAAGAGAAACGGAGACAAGAAGAAGAACGTCGCCGTAAGGAGGAGTGGGAGCGTCTTGAACGGGAACGCAAGGAACGAGAAGAGGCGGAGCGGAAGCGACAAGAAGACGCTCGTCGAGAAGCAGAAAGAATCGCCCGAGAAGAGAACGAGCGTCGCCTAGCGGCTGAGGCCGAAGCCAAAGCTCAAAAAGCCGCTGAAGAAGAAAAGGCCCGCCGTGAACGTGAAGAAGCGGCAGAAAAAGAGCGTCAACGCCAAGTTGACTTGCAGAAACGTCAAGCTGACTTGCAGAGGGCTGAAGAAGAAGAAAAGAGGCGACAAATTATAGGTGCCGGGGCCAATACAGCGGAAGAAGTCAAAGAACAAGAGAAATATCTAGAACTTCATAAATACATGAAGGAATTACGAAAATTCGTTATCGGCGAAGGCAAGAAGAATCCGACACTCAAAAGTACGGTTGGAGACTATCGACGTGCCATCACTAAATGCATCGGCCAACTAAGAGAGGGTCAAGGGACGCTCGCGAATAAGGGTCAGGTATGTTTCCCGCTCTAAGTCTTGCCAGGACTATTCAAGATTCTGACCAACAGCATAGGTGGGCGAAATTCGAGAGGTGCTTCGCAAATCCCAGGAGATCCCGGTACCTTGTGATGTCCGCCGCTTCTTCGTGCATGTACCCGAAGAAATCGCCAAGCTATCCGAAGAAGAGGCCAAAGTCTCAGCGATTTTCATATATTTGCTGAACATTTTCGTCAAAGCCGTCATCTCGCAGCTCATCAACGAAGCTGGGATCAAACTTGAGTACGCGGAGCCGCTGGGAGTTGTAGTTGCCCAGATATTCTCAGCTGAGCAATTCAGCTTCAAAGGGTTTGCTTTCTCAGACATCTTCTGGGCGAAGTACCGAGCGTCTTGCCCTGCGCTGTGGGGCTTCTACGGGGACGAGAAGACGACTGCCGGCAAGGAAGCATTAGGATGGAAGCGGTTTGAGTCCGGAGGTCCATTCTTACCAGAGACAGATCACCGTCAACGGATGGTTGGGTTAGGCGGTGGCTTTGCAGCTGTCACACTACGCAACTTTGGCAAAACCAATCGCAAAAATCCGTTCCCGAACCATATCTTTTGGAAAACTGTCGCCAAAATCGTCTCGGTTCCTACTAGTGAACTGCAGGAAACACATTTCTACATTCTGTATGCGATGTTGCGGTTCTCCGCTGAACGAATTATTGGCTTCTGGGGTCATGCAGGGTTAGCACTGCTAAGAAACGCCATTATAACCGTCCCCAATAATGCCAAAAACAAGCAAGCTGGTGCTGTTGGTCAGCTAAAGGTACTGAAGGGTCTGTACGCTACTGAAAAGGATATTGTGATCTGAAATCTTTGGTTCTTGGGAGTTTGATGGGCTGTAACGGCATATACACTCTGCATTTCGCTGAGGACGCATTCTTGATTGGCTAGTTATCTGCGATGGGACAAATTCAATATACAATTTAACGAATCATTTTATCGCTGTTTACTTTATGGGTGAGAGTTGTACTGTTTGAAAATATCATGCAGTATATCATGAACCAAGTTGACGTCTCGCTTACAAGTTAAAATTTACAATCCGAAGGAAGAAAGACGAGCAATATCCTGCAATTGTGTGTTATGAAATATTGATGCTGAGGCTTAAAAGAAAATCGCGCTGCTTATCAGAGATTTACATACGGCAACTTTCAGCCGCAGGAATTGGCCCAAGAATTGTTGCCTATCCAAGCAACATTTATTAAACCTCACTCACTCTTTCCATTATGTTTTTCTCATTTAACATTTGCCGGCGTCACCCATTTACAAAATCTCTCCTAGAACTAGGACAACCACGATGAGCGAGTTACTACCAACATCCAAATATCAACGATATCGTGAGCTTCGCGAAGACGGTTATGGCGTTGGGGTCGTGGATGACGACGGCACAATTCTCTATGAAGAGCCTTATGGCGGCCTTTTGAATACTATTGTGCGATACAACGACGCGTCCAAATTGGCTCAATACCTGGCGAACAACGCTTCTACCACCCAGGGCCATGTCGAAGTATACTATTGGGATCCATTTTACATTGCTGCAGAGTGCGGAAGTACTGAAGCGCTCAACCTGCTTTTCGAGCACTACAACGCTCATTTAACCGACCCCGACATGATACCACTTGAAAAACGAAAAGTCGAGCTGTTTAACGTGGCATGCTTAAATGCTCGCGTCGGGACTGCGCTGTTTCTTTTGGATACCCAACCTGCACTGGCAAGCCTCGATAATTCTTCCATCTCGCATAAGGACCGCGAGACTCCACTGCTATGCGCTGCATGTTCCTTCACCCATGGTCATGAGGAAGACGATGTTGCAATGCGTGCCTAACAGGCTCGTGCCGAAGAGCTTATGAATCTACTCCTCGACAGAGGAGCTTCCGCTCGAGATGTATTGACGTCTGTGCTCGACAGTCAGCAGATTTTAGACACAGTCCTCAGTCTGGCCATTTCGAGGGCTAGCTATGGCTTAGTAAAACGGCTCATTGCTGAAGGCGCGGGCACGCATCTCAAAACAAGGCACCAGATTGATTTTTTTTTCTGGTCAATCTAACGGATTAGTGCAGGACATTACTCCGCTTCATCTTGGGAGTTTGCATGCGAATATTGATGGTATTCAGGCTCTATTCGATTATCGTGGAGATAAGGCTACTCTTGCAGAAATGGTTTTGTCCGCTGACAGCGCTGGTCGTCTTCCCCTTCACTGGGCTGCACGAGGGGCTTATGGTCCAGTGTACCGCTATATGCTTCTCTGCAACAAAATTGTTACACAGGTGCTCAACACCATCGAACTGCTCTTAAACATTGATAAAGACACAATCAATGCCCGCGATCACCAGGGGTACAATGCCTTGTGGTACGCGGCTGTAAGCTTCAGAAACAGTATCGATCAGCCTTGCGATGTTCTAAAGACCTTGCTTGAGTATGGAGCTGATGCAATCATGCGGGATCAACATGGTCAAAACACGTTGCATTTGTTAGGTTTTATACAGAACGGTGAAGCCATAGACGCGGCAATAATAAAAAGCCTCGTGACTCGTGGTGCCAACATCGAGGATGTTGATATACGTGGAAATACCCCGCTCAACTAAATGGCAACAAACTTGCGTCAAGTCGCAGCCGTACGGGCTCTCCTTAGCTGTGGTGCCAGCATGAGCGTCAAGAATTCGAGAGGCGATACGCCGCTTCACCAGGCAGCAAAGGGAAGAGTCTTTCGCTTGGAACACGAACCAGATCTCGTCCCGCTCAATGCTAAGATCCGAGCACAAGACGAGATGATGAAGGTCTTGGAGGAAGCCGGTGATGGACTCGGTTTGGAGGACGAAAAGAACGCAGATGGTAAAACACCACGGCAACTGCAAGAGGAGACGCGAAACCGATGGCGTCAGGAAGAGCAGGCACGGTTGAGCCAGATTTCATTGAAAAAAATTCCAAAGTTACGAATGAAACTAAGATTCATATCTGCAATCGTGTATAGTGTCTAATGGTTGGTCACTGGTAGACACGACAAATATTGGGATTCCAACTATGCAATAGAAAAGTACAATTAGAATAAAAGTGTTTCCGTTCAGACTAAGCCACCAGTAAGCCCTGGTAAGGGTTAAAATCAATCCAATCAATATAGTCTTGATGTTACAACTTTAGATGCATATATGGTACTCTGTTATTCTTGCTTTTGCAGCTTCGTATTCGGGTTCGGCCACCTGAAGGAAAGCCGAGATGCACTCGCATCGGTCAGGTTTCTGGACTGTTGTTACGTATTGCAGGCTTGGCAGTTCTGTTGAAGCACAAGTGAAGAGTACGGCTTACGCGTCTTCATCACATAGCCATCGGTATTAAGACTTTGGCAAGCAGTGATTTCGTTCCATGCTGTGTAACTTAGCAGGGGGAACCACTCTATACCCGGATTTAACGGGTTTCCCTTCCAGAAGTGTTATAGTGCAAAAGTAGTACTTCGGACTTAGGTTAGCATTTACCCATGATCTACCACAAGCATCCTTACTCCTGTCTTTTCTGTCCAGCTTCTCTACCACCTTCCTGTTCAGGTTGCGGATCAGTGGATTTCGAGAATGATTACCAGGGGTTGTTCCTTCTAGGAAGGATAAAAGCGTTTGTTATCCAGACCTAACTGTTTATGGGCCAACTGAAGAAACGAGTGCTACCTACCAAGTAATGATGATTGGAGGGAATTAGGCAAAACACAACGAGGGGTTGGATAAACTGATTAAGCTTAATATTATAGTGCAGGGTCTATGATTCATGCCTAACGTCTAGGTACTCTACCTGACGTTTCTAGAATTACCAGTGTGTGTTGGTGATAATTGTAGGTGCTTGATGGACCTCTATATAGGAACAAGACTCTACGGATCGTGACGTATTCCAGTCTATTGGGTTTACCAGGCCTCACCAGCCAGTAATGGGGATGTCCGGGGCATCAGGGGATGCTGTTCAAGGAAACAACATCCTAGCCAGGGCCTGGTTCCACTAGCGTGACTCGTGTATACTTACGTGTTGATCAACGGCAGTCTTTCCCCATTGCTACAAGTCTCCAATGGAATCATGTGGAGTGATATGCCTCTGGATGCTTAATTCTGACTGTTTTTGACAGAACTGCCGAACAATTGTCCACCAACCAGTACGTAGTTAGTCACATGGAGGTCAGATTCGTCTATATAAACGACCGTTCGACCACCAGAAATCTTTTCTTCACACTGACCAGCAAACAACATGTCTTCGTTTGCATTTGTCTTGAACCCTCTCCGTGCTCTTCTTGCACTCACCCCGGTGCTGGCAGCAGTCGCCACGGCCGAGTTCCCAACTATCCAAACCAACTATGGGCCAGTGAAGGGTGAGAACTCTCCCTTTCGGTCCGGTGTCACTGTATATAAAGGCATTCCCTTTGCATCCCCTCCTACTGGATCCCTGCGTTGGAGGGCCCCCACTGAGCCTAGCTCATGGACTGATGTGCTCAATGCTACTGAGTTCAGCCCCCAATGCGCGCAGCCCTATTCTTCGGCCGGCATCTTCTCATCTGGAAAGAATACGACCAGCGAAGATTGCTTGTACCTGAACATCTGGACCCCGACTTACAACACAACCAATGCAAACGAAATCGAGGCCCTGAATCTCCCTGTCTATGTCTGGATCTTTGGCGGACGCTTCGAAGGCGGCTCAGGCGATGTCATCACTTATGATGGAACTGGCCTTGCCTCCAAGGACATCATCGTGGTCACCATCAACTATCGTCTAGGTGCATTCGGATTCCTCGCGCATCCTGAGCTGTCTGAGGAGTCTGGCCATAACAGCTCTGGGAACTATGGTATTCTTGACCAGCAGTTTGCCCTTCAATGGGTCCAGAACAACATTGGCTTTTTTGGTGGAAATGCCAGCCAGGTCACTGTCGGTGGTCAGTCTGCAGGATCAGCTAGTTCTCTGGATATGATGTGGAGTCCTCTCAGCAAAGGTCTCCTGAATGGTGTCATCTCTGAAAGCGGTGCTCGCGGACCCCAGGACCCTGCCACTGGCAGTGTCGCAACTAGCTACGCCACCAAAGAAGAAGCCGAGTCCTTTGGTGTGGAGTTCCTCGAGGAGCTGAATGTCTCCTCGATTGCTGAGTTGCGCAATGTTTCCATGGCCACGCTTATGGATTATGGCCAACTGACAGAAAGTGATTATTATAATGACACTGCCTTTGTTGACCTTTGGGAAGGCCCACCACGCTGGCGCCCAGTCATTGACGGCTATGTGCTCGTCTACGGATATGGAGTGTCTTTGGAGTTGGACGCCCACGCTGATGTGCCTATCCTAACCGGCAACAACAAGAACGAGAATGATGGCGGTGCTTCAACCGCGTCAGACTACCAGACCCTGTGGACCGAGGTTTTCCGCAACTATTCGTCCGAGTTCTTTGATCTGTATCCTGCCGATAACGACACGGCAGCTGTGGATAACAGCGACGAGGTACTGCGTGATATGGCTCGAGTTGGAACGTGGCAATGGGCCGCTGACTGGGCTGCCGGTGGTGCCAAAAGCGACGTCTTTGTCTACTACTTTACCCAGACCCCAGCTGAGGATCCTTCTGGCGGAGCTTACCACGGCGCCGAGCTCTGGTACGTCTTCAACAATATCCCTTATTCCGACTACTCCAACGTGACCTGGAATGCTTCCGACTACAAGCTTGAGTCTATCATGTCCGACTATTGGGTAAACTTCATCCGCACCGGCAACCCCAACGGCGATAGTCTGCCTCATTTCCCGGCCTCCAGCGAGAACAAGACTGCCATGTGGCTTGGTGACTATGTTGGTGCTGGGCCCATTGCCCAATCTGAGGAGCGCATAAGCTTTCTTCGTCGATGGATGTCGGTCTTGCATGAATATTAAAAGACGGGGGTATGGAAAGAAAGGAAAGACGTTGCTATCGTGTAATTTTTCATGCGCCTTGCCTTCTTTATACTTCTTCACTATCATTCTTGAAAAGATTTGTAAAGATTAACATCAATCAAATTGATCATACTTTAATTTTACAACCTTACATGCCAATTAATCAATATTGTATCTTGATAGGTGTCGCAATAGTAGCAATGTTCGGTGCAAGACGAGATGGCAACTTGCCCCATCCGGAACTTAGCCCTAATTCGCGGCCTCGTATAGCAGTCGCGCAACAACAAAATCAACGACTATGCGACAAGTTGCGTCGACTGCTAAGTAGCTGTCACCAGATATGGGGAAATATATTTTCGATGTCATAAGTAGGTACCTAGTCGATACTGCTTGTCTATTTAGGACAGCTCTTCATTGCCCCATGTGAACCAGTCAACTGTGGCATTCAGAAAGCCGTCGTCTGGCCATGTAAACATGCCATCTATTTGAAAATCGACATCCTCGCCACTCGCCGTATTCGATGCCTCAATTCCTGCCCCAAATAGCGTATTGGATTGTTGGCCCGACTCGTCCGTGCCAGATGGTGGCCGATCAGGTATCGGGCTAGTCGGTTTATCTGGTGGTGATGTTTGATTATTCGCTTCAACTGTGACGAATGAGTGAATGAGTATATCAGATGAAACCATGGTGTTTGGATCAAATGCTTACCTTGAGAGGAGATAATTAATTGTGAGTTTTGAACAATCTTTTCGACGATGCGTGCCAGCTTGATTGCCAGAGAATTTCGCGAGCCTAATTTCAGCAAATACGGCGGTAGACACTCTATTGCCTCGATAAATTGCTGAATCTTTTGTTGATCCGATTCTCCTTTGATCACTATCTCGCCCCAGAGTGTGCCGAATGCAGCCAGAGGACAGTGTAATTGCTGCCACAACAGACAACAATACGGCTGCCTCGAGGATGTCGTCGCCATTTGGCCAAGAGATGGTAGCAAGTGTAGCAGTTGCAGTGATGGGTAGGTAGATTGCATCTGTAACTGTTTGCAAGATACCCTGAGCAATACTAAAAGGGAGTAATAGTTATAGCGCAGGGTTTCCAGGCCGAAATCAACCAAGATAGCAATGTTCGTGGGGAGAAGAGGTTTCTCTGCAAGGGCAGCGGCCTCAAGAACCTGCAATATCAATTAGTCTGCTGCATAAAAGGGACAAATCTATTTTAACTACCTCGCTCGCCTGTCGATACCATGTCTCAAGAGTCTCCTTAACTTCAACCGCTTTATCAGAACCCTGCCCATATAGGCAACTCCAGACATCCGCCATCACGTTTGACATCAAGTGCATCTGGTGCATATAATGCGCATCGAATAAAGCAGGCACGCCACTGGATGAATAACCAAGTAGCGAAGGTAAGAGCTGGTCTAGTGAGGGCATGGGAATGCCGGCTGCCATTTCACGTGGAAGAGTCGGAGGTTTATAGAGAATGAGGGCTAGAGCTTTGTCCAGGGTATTCAGTCGCCAGAAGAGCATGTTGTGCCATTCGCGCATCGCCGTGTCCAATCGCCCGGGCGTGAATCCTATGGCTTGTAGCATCATACATGCCTTGCTCACTAACATCCAGCAGATCGAAGGAGTCGTGAATTCCTCCGCGTAACACACAAGAATTACCAAAGCTTGAATGCTCAAGGTAGTTGGTTCAAGTAGCAGCCTAACGTCGTTGAAAGCGAGCCAAAGATTGTTCCTAATCTTCTCCTTGGTTGAAGTACCCAACTCATTGCTACTCAATGTTATACTGTAAAACATAACCAGCCATGCTCGATCCTGGAGTTGATGACGGCGCGACGCTAGTACAAGCTCAAGCATATCTGATTGCGGGGATGGGAGCAACAACTTCTCCTTCTGAAGCGTCGCGATGAATACTGTAGCCAAGGTGTCAG
The DNA here is from genome assembly GCA_023721895.2 of Talaromyces albobiverticillius. NCBI lineage: Eukaryota > Fungi > Ascomycota > Eurotiomycetes > Eurotiales > Trichocomaceae > Talaromyces > Talaromyces albobiverticillius. Next base: position 4,857,617 of record JAMBUR020000001.1, on the reverse strand, counting down.
CAGATATGTGCACAAATAGTGCATCCAAATGCTCACCATCAAGCCAGACACGAACTTGGCCCTCCTCGAATCGGAAGAAATCGCTCTGGGCATCAAGCGCCAATGCGTCGAATGCAGAGGTGTCTTGCCATGCTGCAGCATTCTCTTCCAACATCGACGCGAGTACTCTCAGAGACGGGTGGTCTTTTCCTACTAGACGTTGGAGGCGTGCATGCGTGGAGGCATCAGAAGCGTCGTCAAACCCCTGCGATGGTGGTTCTTCTACATCCGTTGGCTTTAGCTGTTCCTTCTGCTTCCGATTGCGACGGATTACTCCTGAGCGAGAATAGGTGCAAACAATATCCTCTGCTTTGCAACGCTGGCATCCTGGTCGATCGCGCGAGCATGCGACCTGTGTAGGAATCAATATCAAAACGCGATAAATAGCAGTGCTAAACGCCGAGGACGGACCTTACGGGAGCGACATGCATCGCACTATGTGCCAGTATTAAATTAGCTCTCGAGGTTCTTCTCGCTTGTTTGAAAAAGGGCAACGCACAGCATATTGTGCCCGAGTCTCAGGCATGACTGGGGTGTGAAGACGGAAGATACAGCGAGGAAGACGGCGGTTGTTAGAAGCGGGATAACTTCCGTAAGCTCCGAATCGGAAGATAGCCGCCTTCTATACAAGTAGCAACTTCCAGGAGAAAACAGGGCTCCTTATTAATAGAGCAATGCGTGTTCTCTAATTTCCTTTCTCATATTCTCTCTCTTGCTCTCTTTTGTACCTAAAAGTTTTCATCTTTAGACGCGTCCGTACACCCATCTATCTACTCGCAGTATACACCTATATCATGGAGAAGGCCCAGGCAGATAACGAGACGCTCAAGATGGAACAATCGAAGACAGAAGAGCCCAAACCAGAGCAGCCCAAGCCGAGTCCATCAACAAAGAGCACTGTTCTCATATTGGCGTCGGCCTTTCTAAGCATGTTTCTGGTCGCTGTCGACCGGACCATCATTTCCACTGTATGACATTCCTATGTTTGACAACATCATAGACGAGATACTGCTAGTTTTTATAGTCAATCAACTTACACTCTGCTTTCTTTCCAGGCAATACCGCGCATCACCGAGGAATTCAACTCCCTTAAGGACGTCGGCTGGTACGGAAGCTCATATCTACTTACCTGTTGCGCATTTCAGCTGCTGTTTGGAAAGGTCTACACTTTATACTCGGTCAAATATGTTTTCCTTGCGAGCATCGTGGTATTTGAGGTTGCCTCCGCTCTTTGTGGAGCTGCACCAACATCGGCATCGTTTATTGTAGGCAGAGCAATTGCTGGAGTGGGAGCTGCTGGCATATTCGCTGGAACGGTAAGCAATTTTCTTTTGGTCCTGTCCTCGTTGACCACCACGACTGATTTCTTGGGGACAGATTGTGTGTGTTGTACATGCGGTTCCACTGGCAAGACGGCCTACAGTACAAGGCGCCATGGGTGCTCTCATGGGTCTTGCTACGGTCATAGGCCCCTTGATTGGAGGTGCATTTACTTCCAATATTACGTGGCGATGGTGCTTTTATATAAATCTGCCGTTTGGTGGAGCGGCCGCTGTTGGCATTTTCTTCTTTGTCAAGTTTCCTACCTCTCCAGCAGCAAAGGCACCTGCATTGAAAAAACTGTCACAACTTGACGCCCCTGGCACGTCGTTACTTATCCCTGGTGTGGTCTGTCTTCTGTTGGCACTTCAATGGGGTGGCCAGACGTATGCTGTAAGATATCCTGTCTATTCTCGCGCTTTCATAAACTGACAAGTCCCTTCCAGTGGAGTAACGGTCACATAATCGCGTTGCTTGTTTTAGCAGGCATCTTGCTCGTTGCATTTGTGATTGCACAAGCCTTGCTTCCTCTCACGGCGACAATTCCTCCTCATGTTTTGAAGCAGCGAAGTGTTGCTGCCAGTTTCTGGGCAACCCTTTGCATCGGATCATCACAATATGTCTTTGGTAAGAAGAACTTTCATGAGACGAAGGCCAACATCATTCCATTACTGATAACCAGTCTAGTATACTACATCCCTATTTGGTTCCAGGCAATCAAGGGTGTCAATGCTGTATCTTCGGGGATCCATCTCTTGCCACTGATGCTAGGACAGGTCGTGGCATCAACCTCGGGAGGCTTTCTCAATCAAAAAGTTGGATACTATACACCGATTGGACTCCTTGGGTCCTGTTTGATGTAAGTTGGAGCAGGTTTTATCTACACCCTCCAGGTCAGCACTGAAGAAGCGAAGTGGATTGGCTACCAAGTCTTATATGGATTGGGGATGGGATTTTGCTTCCAAACGCCAAACCTAGCCACCCAGACCTGTCTACCCCGACAAGACGTGCCCATCGGCATGGCACTGCTGTTCTTCGGTCAACTCCTAGGGGCGGCTGTATTTGTCTCCGTCGGTCAGAATGTGCTGTCTAACCAGCTGGTAGCCCGACTCTCTGGCCTACCTGGCTTTGATAAGAGTCTTGTTACGTCCGGTGGAGTTACGGATTTGATTGACTCGATGCCGTCGGATTCACGAGGAACGGTGCTCTTGGCCTACAATGAATCGCTGCAGCAGGTGTTCTTGGTTGGATTGATTCTCTCATGTCTTGCGGTTCTTGGTTTTTTGATGATGGAATGGAAGAATATTTTGAAGAAGCCAGAACAGGATGATAGTCATAAGCCAAGTGTTCCTGTCAAAGACCAAGGGCTTGAAGAAAAGGCTTAGAATGGAATTAATTACTAATTGTTATAAGTCGAATGTTGATTGGATTCTAGTTTGTCACATATTGGGTGTGTTTCTTTAATATTGTCAAATAGCCTAAAATAGTAAATACCGTTATTTAACAAATTGTTCTTTTTTTATACCTGGAGTAGACTTGAAAGTGTCAATGGCACTGCGTAGACCGTGTAGAGGAAGGAAATATATAAACTTCCAAGGTTATTCCTCAAATATATATGCATCACACAGTGGTGGTCAGTGATTATGTAGTATAGAGGCAGGCCATCACGTAGACCAAACCCTAAACAGTAAATAATACCACACTTAATGAAAGCCAAGATCAATCGCAGCGATCAGGGATTAATATAGAGGCAAACTACTGTATGGTATCTTTCAATATCCAACACTAGGAAAGCAGAAAAGAATTGAAGTGTATTTGGTCTAATGATTTTTCTCTTACTAGCATAGCCACCCAGATCAAAGCCTTCGTATTCTGCGAATATTAGCTCAGTTCATCATTTTCTTACAGTATCTTGCAAGTTCAGTTTCCTTGTGAACACTGTCATATTACTTTCAAGCCTCTACTTGAAACAGCGATGAAACAGGCTAGTGTATATCACATACACTGTTTCAACTGTATACATAAAGCATCCCATCGCTCTTTATAAGGCTGTTCACAAAGAAAACTTTTAGCAAGGATAGCACTTTGAAGTTATTTGCAGGATTCTGATGAATCCATGTATAGTATTTTTGTCCGAAGCCGGTAGATGCTTAGCTGTCACTAAGAGTTAGAGGTGCCTTTTTATGATATAATATAAGCTTTAACCTGTAGCTTGAATGGTGAAGTCCTTATATAGACATCTATACAAATTGGCTGTGCTGTTTCCATGCTGTAGGAGGTGAATGAGTCTTGGGTACTGTAGTAAACAAATTTATGCACTGGTAATTTCAAAGAAGACATCAAAGCATCAGGGAATAATGAACCATACAAAAGAGGGATCTAGGTGTGTTAGAGATGACAATGAATATTAGCTACCTTTATGCCGATATGCTATATATATATCTCTGTCTTGTCTATTGGGAACTTTTTTCTGGTCATCGCCCCCCTTCAACATCAAAACCCTCTTCATCCTGAAAACTCGATTGGTCAAAATCTATTGATCTGAACCTCAAAGACGATAAGTAGGGTTTCGACTGCTACTAACCAATGGCCGAGTTACTACAGACCCACCGACCAAGAGTCGCTTTGTTGGCCTTCAGAACCCAAGGTTCGTGTCCTCCAACATATAAAAATGTGCCCAGGGCCCATGATTATCGACCAGTTTCTCCAGGTGTATTGATTCCCACCAACATGGAGGATCAGGCGCAACATCGAATCGAATGTATCCTTAACCGAATACACTCATTGAATAATCTTTCTGCTGATGATATTATTAAGCTAAGACGTTTCTCTGAGCGTTCTCTTATTATTAACAAGTTCAAAGTCTCCCCTGCAGAGTATTGGGACTGGCTGGACAAAGTTGGTGATGATATCCGTGGTGTTGAGTATGATGCTCAGAATGCATGTCTTGTCTTGAAAGAACGTCCAGGATGGATGCATGAGGCTGCAGCTGATGCGGTCCGCAAAGTCTTCTATCAAATACAAGATAGGTTAAGTGCCACTACTGGCTCGCGCTACTTCTTGACTGGTAGCACACGTATGTTATTAGATCTTTCTTCTCTCATGCGCCATTTTATAAATCTAACTACATTCTCAGGTTTTTCACTGGCTGGTGATTTTGACAGATCTACAAAAGAAGCAGATGCATCTCTTACAGATCCTAAAGCTAAATGGCCAGCTGTTGTTCTTGAGGTTGGTATTAGTGAGACCACAAAAAAGCTCTATGAAGATGCAGAGCGATGGTTAGAAGGTAGTAATCGTCAAACCAAACTTGTGATACTTGTCGATGTCCAGGAGACCGGGAAACGGAATTCGTTAAACGACAAATGGGAACTATCCAAGGTTGATTTTCAGCAAACCAATCATGATAGACTCTCTAATCATATATTCCGGTGGTACCGATCTAAGGGAGTTTCGCTTGTTGGAGGCTTCAAGCTATCTGTACACTTATGGTACAGTGATGATGATAGACAATGTATCTTGAACAATGCTGTCTTTGCACCAGGCAACTTGATCGACCTAACGACCATCAGCGATGTTCCTTTGAGGTTGGAGCATCTCATGCCTAGTGGACGTGATTTCGATGCGAACCAGCATCTTTTATTTCCATTGAGAAATTTGGTGGACACACTACAAAATTGTTTTGAAGGTGTTGAGATTGAACGAGCTAGTCACTTGGCGGAGGACAAGATGAAAAAATACCGTTAACTATAGAAATATCTACTCATTTAGAAGATTTCATAGCTATCACAAGCCGGGAGTCAACAAAATTTGAATGTGGTTAGAAGGGAAGCTGTATTTTCATATACTTGGGGCTAGTCAGAGGTTTGCAAAGACGGGTTCTACAAGCACTCTTCTTCGGAGTTATAACAAGCTGTACAGTAACAATCAACAGTAAATACACACTTGGTGAGATGATGCATGTGGCGGCGTTTCTTCATGCTTTATTTTTGCGGTTTTTTTCCACGGTGGCGGTGGCTTTGACGGTGGCTTCACTTTTCTGTGGCAACAACGATCAAGAAATATAGAAAAGGAGGCAACTAGAGATTGAAAAAGTAGGTGTGAGTCAGCGAGGAGGAAGAAAAGTCTTGGTTTTAATATATTCACGCATCGACGGATCAAGGGGCTGCACATATAGTTCGGAGAACCCGCGGACATGGACCATGGATGGCAAAATTGTTGACAAATCTGGGGAGGGGCGCTGCATAATAAGCAAGAAATAAACAAATGACGTTGTAGCATCGAGAAAAAGAAAAGAAAAGCAACGCGACCATCCCGACCAGCTGGTCAGGCCCCTCCGCCGTGCATGATTAGGGCTAGGCACGCAACGCCGGAATCCAATCAGCCTGGATGGAAAAAATCTCTGCCTCGATGGCTTTGCTTCATTTATATTTGGCCCTTCTTATGCTCTGAAAAATTTTCCATCTCCTTCTGTTCCGTTCTCATGCATGACTTCATTTCAGCTGAGGGACGGACGTGCATGCATAGTTCAACAGTGGATACGAGAACTTCCTATTCTACAGTCTGAGGTATTTACTATTTAGTTAGTTAATTACCAAGGAGATGCCGAGGAGATATGCACGACGAAAAAAAGGGGACCTGCTCGAAACACGTTCTATCTTGTACGACACCCACCCACCCGATACCCGACACGCCGGGGAACTACATGTACGGCTGGCTGGGAACATCTACGCCTGTAACGCCTACGCAGCAGTTCGCAGGGCAGAGGTGGAATTTTAACTGTTAATTGACTAGCTACGCTGGACTAGTAGATGACTTAGACTGACAAAGCGTGCTTACTAACGCACTAGAAAGCCTATTCATCGTATTCGACCATGAAGCCGCCGGAATGATTCCGAATCTATTCTATATAGAAAGACCCTGACGGACGACCCAAATATTTTCCCAGTTTTTCTTTTTCTTAAAGCTTATTAAGTCCGAGATCAGCAGCAGCACATCATCCCCTAGTCATTAGTTTATGGCAAACTAAGTACATGTATGTAGGGTACAGGGGGGTCCCGGGGAGGAGACAGGGGAGGAAGGAAAGGCAAAAAAAAAAAATCATTGGATCAATCGTATTTCCACATTCTTCCCATGTATTTATATTACCGGGGGGCAATACTAAGGAGGCACTGCGGTGTGTTGAACTACATCAGCTGTGATTCCACTGACTGCCTAGCATAGTATATAAGGCTATCGTATTATAGGTCGTAGTTGCAGGCACTTCCACCAGGCTACGGTTTTGTTTCCGAATATACATGCTTTGCTCTTTCTTAATTATGATCTATCCCTTCTTATGCATCCCCGAACTTCTCCATGAGTTGCCTCGTTGTCCACGTTGTCTTTGCATAAATAACCCCCTTGCCATTTTGCCCCCCGGGAGAAATCGTATAAGGGGCCCCCAGAAATCTTGGAATCCTCTAGTTGCTTGAGGTAAAACACCATCTCAGCTGTAAGGTTACTCTGCGAAACATACTTTGATTGTTTGGGTAATCTTTTGGACAAACCACGTTGTATCCATATCTCCGGAGATGTCAGACTCAGGGGACTCAACAAAGACAGAAAAGAAAAGGGAGTATAACAGAAATGCCCAACGGCTATTTCGTAAGCGCCTCTTTGTGTTTATGCAAAATGCCCTTTTTTTTGGTGCTTCGGTTGTGAACTCTTTCTGATTGTATATGTAGGACAACGCCGAAAAGAGCACCTCAAGTCTTTAGAGCGTGCCGAGAAGGAGCGCTCATCTACCCATTCCGGGGAGGTTGAGCGTCTGAGGCAAGAGATCAATCAGCTTCGCGCTGAGAACAGGACGTTACGGTCACACAGTAGCAAGAGATCATCGCCACTGGATGGGTCTGTTTCCTCGTCTGTGGCTCTGCCACCGAGCCCTTCGCTATACCCGACAAGCCCATTTCTTGCTCTTGATGTTTATGATTCTTCACATGAATCTGCGGCAGACGATACCATAAATACTCCTTCTGAGACACAAGATAAAGCTTTCCATGAGGGAAACACACACAGTGCGGAGCCAGAGCCATTCTGTGCCCTATTTCCCCAGGAGATCGCCACCGTTCGTCGCGACTTGTATATGAGATTCGCGTCTGTCTTGGATCTAAACATCCTCACAAATCCACACATGCACTTGTCGACTCTTGCTGCTTTGGGTCCTTCACTGCCTCCGCCCCTTCGACCGACTTTACTGCAATTACAGACACCGCACCACGCCTACATTGACCTGATACCCTCGCCGGAATTGCGAGACTCGCTAATACAGGCTGGAGTTGAAATAGCCAATACTTTCTTAACGGAAGTGTGTACCTTTGTATACGAAACGGAGGATTTGGGCCAATTGACCATCTGGGGCCGCGATTACCTGAACGTGATGTCGTGGGAATTCTCGGAGGAGGCGCTGAAGGCATGGCCAAATTTGCTAAATGATAAGTGGCGAGAGAGGGCAAACTTTTGGCGGATGCAAAGAGGCGAGCAGTTGATTGAATTTGACTGACTTGTATACCTCTCTCTATATGTGGGAGAGGGCGTGTCTGGGCATTATGCATACCATTACTGATCGAAGGTGGTATTAGTGCGGGAGTAGAAATTCTATGCATAGCGGGGAGTTTACTTGTATTAACTCTAGACATTGCTTTCAAGAAATGCAGGTTTGAAAGTGGGCGTTAATAGGGGCGTTGGTCCAGATGTTATGGCAGGCCATCGAGCTTGAGATCTGGGTTTTGTTTACTGTACTTTAGCTAGACGATCAAATCTTTCCTGCTTTTTCCCAGTTTATTTATTTATTAGATTGACTATTGGGCATTACTGAGCAAAAATATGACCCCCCTCATTGTTCTACGCTTGCATCTATCTAAACGGACCTTGAGAAAAGCATATAGTTCAACTAAAGTCAACGACTCTTGAGTGGTAAAAGTAATGGATACTGATTTCTCTAAAATATCCATGGCTAATGACAACCAAGAGGGCTGTTATGATGCAGTATTCGACAGGCATTCTGGATTGAAGCAGACAGAATGTTGAGGTATACATCGACCAATCAGCTGTTCGCAATCCACCATGGATGCCCCAGGCAAAGTGACAGGTCACGTGCCACTCCACAACGTCGGGACCATCTGCTTTCGGCAATTGATTAACTACGCCGTCACAGCCATCCCTACGCTTGACGTCACGACAGGCTGCGGTGATGTTGGATATAAATTGACAGCGCCTGTTCAACAACATGTTGTAGAAACCCAACTATATCAAGTATATTTAGCCAAATATTTGGTTTTGCATTGGAATAAAGAACCAGCTCCGCTCCGCCACAATGCTTTTCACAACCAGTCTCAATTTCCTCTTTTTTTGGTTGACATGGACAACCCTTGTGTTTTCGCACTCGCCGCTCAAGGTAGAGCTGTTCGGCACCCTAGCTATTCGACTCGTCTTCTATCTCGTGCCTTCACTGGTATTTTTTCTCTTCGACATCCTCCTTCCGTCTGCAGCTCTTAGCTTCAAGGCGCAGGGGAATGTTGGCTTGCCGTCGGGCCATAAGCGCCGAAAGCCAAGTTATAAGGAAGCGAAGATTGTGGGGTGGTCTCTTCTCAACATCCTGCTTAGTATCGCCATCCAGGGCGTCATTGAAGCCGCCCTGACCAAGTTGCTTCGCTGGCGAAGTCTTATCAAGGTCGCAGTGCGACTGCCATATCCCTGGGGGATCACAATTGATGTTGCAAGGGGATTTATTGTTAGAGAGGTCAGTTTGCCCACCACCATGCTTGCGAATAGTTGCTTATGACCTTGTAGATCCTGAACTACGTAATTCATCGCTTCGTGCTTCACAATCCAAGGCTCGCTCTTGCGCGATTGCATGACACTTGGTATCATGGCCTGAGAGCCCCCTGGCCCTTGACGGCCCACTACGACCACCCACTTTGCTACTTGCTCTGGAAGTTCGTCCCCATCTACTTGCCTGCTGCGCTGTTCCGTTTCCATATGACGACATACATGGTCTTCCTCGGCCTTGTGTCTCTCGAGGAAACATTCACGCACTCCGGCTATTCTACGCTCCCCATGGGGTTCTTCTTAAGTGGGGTGGCGCGCCGCACAGAAACGCATGTGATTACTGGCGGAGATGGAAATTATGGTGCATGGGGAGTTTTGGACTGGGTGGGCGGCTCTATACCCGATTCTAGCGACACAATCGAGGATGACATTCGAGCTGAAATTACCGATCTTAACATCGAGGAGAAGATTCGGAAGGCTGTCGAAGATGCCCGAAGTCATATGGGAGATGCTGTTGCAAAAGAAGCGAACAAAACGAAAGCGAGGCGAAGGGGGAACAACAATAATAATGCTTGATGTACCTAATAGTTATATAGTTGGCGTGGACCTGGTATTTAAGGATGTAATGTCATTAAAAAATTTATAGCACAGTGGATAACAAAAAATTTGGGTTGGATTTTCGTGGTGTGGTATCTGGATCGTAAAGAAGTAGCAGAGTTGCACACACAGAAAAAAAATCTAACGGAGATGGGAAGTTGCTGACTTCCAAGATCGAGTTTACATGTGTCTCATGATAGCCCATGCGAAAGAACTCTTTTAAAAAAGATATAGCAGTGCAAATGATGTTTCCATCCCCACTCGCGCATTTTCATTCCACACATATCCACAACACGGTATGGAGAAGACAAAAGCCATTTGCAAACGCCGGATCCTCCTTTCTCATGTGTTGATAATAGAAAGTTTTTAATTTTTTGCACATCAATCGAAAAACATAACCCCTAATGCGACTGTCATAATCTACCACTTCATCTCGTGAGGCTTGTCGCCTTTCCGGAGGCTGAAGCTGGTGGCGAGGTAGCTGGCGAGGAGGTGTTCCTTCTTGATGTTGGCCAAAAGGGACTGGTCAATAGCCTTCTGGTCGGCGGCACGAGCACTGGTGATCTTCTTCTTCTATACAAGCGGTTCACTATCAGTATATGCCTTTCCCCCATAAGCTCAAATGTCTTATCAGAACGTACCTCTGGCTTCTCTCCCTGCTTGAAGAAAGCCTCCTCGGTCTTCTTCTCCTTGGCCTTCTCCTTGGTGAAGTATTCGGGAACAGAGACCTTCTCGAGGGTAGCAGCATCGATGCCGCTAAGGTCAACCTTGCCGCTGGTGGAGATCACATAGCGAGCGTTCACCCGTCGGAGAGGGACACCGTTGATCTTAAAGGGACCTGTAACGAGGAGGACGCCCTGGGGCAAGTGCTTGAGGAGGACAACCCGCTTGCCGCGGAAACGACCAGCGAGGAGGATCAAAATAGCACCAGGCTGGAGGCTCTCACGAGGCTTGGCGGGGCGGACGGTTTTGCGGACCTGTGAGTAGGATTGTCAGTTCCAATTCCATCTGGATGAACCAAGTTCGATTGAGTTTTGCGGTGTCTTGCGGAATGTGCGGTTGTGGTGTATTGAATTTTTTTGTCGGCTCTCGAACTGTGTGATGTCCAAATATAATTTATCGCACGAAACAGTCGGCACGACTGTAATCGCAAAAGCGAATCTTTCCCTGCTCATTTCACCATAATCCACCGCTTCAAGAACGTAGAGCCCTTTTCAATATCTTCGCAAAACCGACATCCGCAAGACACTGCTCTCAATCATTATATTTCAAGGGTCCAACTGACTTTCTTGGGTTGCGACTCATCGTCCACGGGGTACCACTTCTGAGCCTTCTGGCTGTGGTGAGGGACCGCCCGCTCGCCCTTTCCAAACTTCTTCGTCTGAGCGTCCGACATATTTGCCCGTTGTATGACGAAGAACGTGTCCGGAAAGAAATTGGGTGTGTTGTCGACGATGATTGTTGTTGAGTCGGAAAGATGACTTGGTGTGGCCCAGAGCGGGAAATCATGAGGGTTTGTGGGCACCTCAAGCCCTATCCTTTAACCGAAATGCGCTAGTACTTTCCCGGCACCATTTGCTGATTGGCCGGCCGGCTACGGAGGGCCATTTGTTGCCGCAGTGCAGAATTCCCGGCTACGGCTGTCAGTAGTCGCCTCTAGTGCAGCATAGGTCCGACAGAGCTCAAAGTTCTGACGTACCTCGCTCAGCTTGGCTGCTTCCCAAGCTCACCTCAACCTCAACCCAACATCAACTCTACCCTTTGTTTACCTCTTTCCATCGCCTCCCACATTCCGAAAAGATACCAAAATGTCCATAGCAGAGCCGATAATCACATTTAAGGCGGGGATCTGCGATCTCGATGTGCGTTCAATGGCCTGCAGACTGATACACAGTGGAGCTTCCCCAAACAACAACACTGACTGCGTGAACACTTAGACTTCTGCCAGCCCGCCCCAGGTTAAGCCCAAGTCAACTCCAGGCTATATCTATCTGTATTCTGAAGATGATCTGATTCACTTTTGCTGGCGTCCTCGCTCTGCGGCGCTGACGGATCCCGAGCTGGATTTGGTAATGGTGCCTTCCGACGGTACCTTCACGCCCTACCGATCTACACAAGCAGCCACCCAAGCCCCCACGAATGGACGTATCTACGTTTTAAAATTTTCTTCCAGCTCACAACGGTATTTATTCTGGCTTCAGTCCAAGAGTCAGCATGAGCGGGGCGACCTCGCCTGGTTCAGTCCCCGAGATTTGAAATTAGGAGACATCGTCAATACCCTGCTACAAGGAGAAGAGATTGATGTACAACGAGAGATTGCAAGTTTGCCTCGCAACGAACGTGGCTTTGACGGCGACGATGACGCTACTATGGAAGATGTAGAAGGGTCGCAGCATCCTAGCGACAACCAAGGCGGCAGCGGTGGTGCTGGCTTTGACGCCACGGGAGGTGACATTCGCGAAGAGGGAGAAGAGTCCCGCGAAGGGGGTGCAGATGGTGGCCGAGCGTAGGTACATCTCTCTGAGGACCTTATATCCAAACATGTCGCTGTATTTTGGCGGTCACTTTCTTTGTTGCGAGGCGTTTTGTGTGAAATGCATACTTCTTGTTAAAAGGATTTGCAATCCAAAAGACAAACGAAAAGAGAGAGAAGACACATGTCCTGCATTGAACAACTTATTCCTTTAGGCTGCTCCTTTAGCGTAAATATTCAGACTCGCTAATGGATACTGTAATAGGGCTACTATGGCTCAACCGGACGCATCCTCGGTGATACAAGGTCTTCTAAGTTCACTCCAAGGCAATCAGAATGCGCAGCCGACTCGGGGTGATGAATATCTCTTTACTACTCTCGCCGACCTGCTTTCTCCGCCCTCAACAATTCCTATGATCGAATCCGCCGACGAAGATAAAGTTGACAGCCTATTAAGCTTTCTCCCGCCATCTCTTCTACTCTTGGCGCAAAACATTGACGACATACCTGCCTCCGAAGTCAACGCCGAAACAGCTCAAGCAGTGCTCTTGTCTCTCGACCTAGATCAGAAAAGGGATATCCTTCGACGTGTGCTGCGATCTCCCCAGTTTACGCAGAGCTTAGGCAGCCTGACGGTCGCTCTCAGAGACGGCGGCTTGCCTAGCATAAGCGAGGCACTTGGAGTTCAGGTGGAGAATGGAGGATTTGTTCGACGTGGCGGCGTGCCTCTTGGTGGAGGAGTCGCAGTCGAGGCTTTCTTGGAAGGAATACGCAAACAAGTTACGGAAAAGCGTGATGGGAATAACTAGTGGCCACTGATGGATAAGCATCATGGCTTTCTGATTGTCATTTGATCCTACTCATGACAATGTAGAAATGGAATCCGGTTCTTGTAATTTTTTCCTTCTTGTAATAGCCAAGACGCTTCTGTAGATTGGACATGATCTTGGCCATGTGCTACAATCCTTTGTAGTTAGATCAACTCGTAATGATGTGTCAGCGAACATTGCTAGACTCATGATAACGCAGTCGCAGAATCTCGCTTCACCAGGCTCTAGGAGTCCAGGTGCCAAGCCACATTAAGGCTAGCTGGGTTCTGGAACGTGAGTTTCAGGCTTTCAGCTTTGATGCCATCTTCTTGTTGAGAACTTGACGGCGTCTGCAACTGTGCAACACGACCACGCAATCTACCTGCGCCACAACTCCAAGACGGACTAACTTCTTTAGGGGCATGTCTTGTGTGTCAGCCTATCAGTGTGGCCGTGGGCGGCCCGGAGAAGGAGCAATAAATTATATACTTGGCACTTGCGTACGTACTGGTCCACAAGTATTTGGAACGCTACGGTGGATAGTGTATGCGGGAGTATTCTAAATGCTGACTCTCTTTTATACATCTTACTGCATAATGTACTAGAAGGCATTTGGGATTTTTATCGTTTTTCCAGTATGAACTACGGACAATTTATACTGGAGTGCTCTGATAGTATACGTAGGGCGATCCAAATACTTCTGAGCTCGCACTGAACGTGTCTGTAATTAACGCGCACAAGCCAACGAATCAGCGGCGCGGTGGCTGATGGCGCCGAGGCGCTAACTCTAAAGAAGTACGAACGACTGTATGTCTTAAGTTTTAAAGTGTCAATGCTACTCCATTTATTTTTAGACTGGCTCTGCCTGGCTGTGCACGGGGTTTCTTAATCTTCACAGATCCGCAAACGCTTGCGTATTGCACATCGCACATTATTATTATTTTATTATTATTATTATTATTATTTTTGCATCTTGAATATTGCCCATCGCTCTGTTGCGCAAATTCTCGGTCGGATTACTAACTATCGAGGGCCCGGCGCTTACCTTACCTTCCTTCCTTCCGCCGTCGAACCCCTTGTGCTGGCTTCGTGAAAGACTCGATATACTAACCCTCCGCACTTCATCTCTCGAAATACTATCATCTCCATACACGTGCCCGTCTGAACGAGCTTGCGCGCCCGTTTCGGCAACCGGAATTAATCAGTCGGCAATGCGTGAGATTTAGCAAGCTGTTGCCAGCGACCATGGCATCCAACAATAATCAGGATCGTGTTCCTGACCAAGATTCATCGACGCAACGCGCAATCCCTTTACAAAATCTCTCTAGAGATGAAAGCGACGGTTTTGAACCCGTCGAGGAGACTCGTGGGAGGAGGAGAAGTAGTGGCGCAAAGACAGGACATGGGCCCAGGCGGTCACTCCTCACGGGCGGAGGCTTCAAAACATACGAGCGCGTTGCAGAGGATTCGCCGAGCCCAGTTGACAGAGTCGGTCTGCATATTACGCAGCCATCCGCCGCGAGGATAACGGAAAACAACCCCTACGCGCTTGATGATCATGACTTTGATGATGACCCTGGGCGTTTCGCTGAAGCCATGGGCTCGGTTGGCTTCGGTTTCCGCCCTGAATCGCGGCGCTCCGATAGCGAGGAATTCATCATGAGTTCCTTCCCTGGGCCATCTGGAAACGATCTTTTTTCTTCTTCGGCAATACCGATTGACGACACCGCCCGTTTAACAAATAAGAAATACCTCCAGCCGATCAGCGGTGCTGCCGCAGCTACCGACGAGCCCGAAGGACGGACTAGCATGCAGAGTATAAGACTGGCCAATACTTACAGTAGTTCACGACTGGGCGATGACTTGGCCAGCCTGGAAAATGGGTTGGGAAGCAGACGGGGCAGCAACAGTGCAGGCGGTAGCCGTTCTCGCTCACGCTCATTATCGCCTTCAGTGTCGGGGTCGGCATTGCACAGAGCAGGAACCGTCATGCAACTGATGTCGCAACGTGTCGTGAATCTAAGTAATGAGCCTGTCGAGCAGGCAATCATGCGAAGGGAGTCACTAAAGCATAGACCGCCAAGTTCTCCTGTTATACAGAGCTTAGATGAGGAACCGCAACAAGCTCAGAGCGTTTCTGAAAAAAGCGTGTCGTCTCACGGACCATGGAGAACGCAGACCAATCCGTTCAAAGGCAAATCCCTCGGCATATTTAGCCCGGACAACCGACTTAGAACATGGCTATGTGATATTTTGATCCACCCATTTACAGAGCCTTTCATTCTACTGGTGATTGTGGTCCATGCCGTATTATTAACAGTCGAATCTGCTCATTCAGTCTGGAATCACCCGAGGTCATATAAATGGGGTTCGCAATCAATTGATATTGCCTTGTTTGTCATCTTCATCATCTACACTATAGAGTTATCTGCGAGGATTATAGTCTCCGGTTTCATCTGGAATGCGCCAGAGTACAGTACCTTGGACAGGTCGGTCGGTTTCAAGAAGGCGCTCTCCGAAAGAGGCAAGAATCTATTATCCCTTCAGCGAGAACCATCAACGAAGAAAAAGTCTGTCAGATTCGAGGAGACTCAAGTATCCTATCTGAGTAGGACTTTGACCGGGCTACAACTACCACAGGACGACACTTCAGACGATTCTCGGCATGGTTCACGCAAGCGGCTTGCTTACAGAGCGTTTCTAAGACATTCCTTCAATCGGCTGGACTTTCTCGCGGTTATCTCATATTGGATTTCGTTTGGCTTGCAGGTAACAGGCTACGCGACCAAACATAATATTTATATCTTTCAGATGCTTAGTTGTCTGCGTTTGCTCCGACTTTTAGGTATCACCGATGGCACTTCAGTAAGTTGAATGGACCAGCCTTGAATTCTGGATCTAATCGTGGTTTAGGTTATCCTTCGAAGTCTTAAAAAAGCGGCTCCCTTGCTTGTCCACGTCGCATTCCTCATTGGATTTTTTTGGTTGCTTTTTGCCATTATCGGGATTCAAAGCTTCAAGTCTAGCTTTCGCAGAAGTTGCGTTTGGATTGACCCAGAGGGCCAAAGCAATTTCACCATGAACGATCCTTACAATGTACTGCAGTTGTGCGGAGGCTATCTCGACAGCACTACCGGGGAGCGGTTACCTTGGGTTTCTGCAGATAGCACACCCTCTACCTTCGATCCAAAAGGTTATATTTGTCCACAGGGTTCTATGTGTGTCGAAGGAACAAATCCATACAACGGAACGATGAGCTTTGACAATATCGCGAATTCCCTTGAACTCGTCTTCGTCATCATGAGCTCCAACACATTCACCGATCTCCTATATTATACTACAGACTCGGATTATCTAGCATCTGCTTTGTTTTTTGCTGTTGGATTTGTACTAATGAGTCTATGGATGGTGAACTTGTTAATTGCTGTTATCACGTCCTCGTTCCAGGTCATTCGGGAAGAGAGCCGACAAAGCGCCTTCGCTATGGAGAAACTGGAGGATTCTGACCACGACGAGTCAGAGCGGCATCGAGTCAATAACCTCAAATATCTTTATGACAAAACAAAGTTGCTGTGGATTGCGCTCATTGCGTATGACCTCGGCGTTCAGTGCATACGGAGCTCGACCATGAGTCCTTGGCGTGAGAAATTCATTAGTGACACCGAAACTGCAGTTACATTTGTTCTCTTGCTGGAGATCATCATACGCTTTGCGACGGACTGGAGACGCTTCCATAAGAGCCGCCGTAATCTTTTTGATCTCTTCCTTGCGGTGATTACGTGCATCATACAACTTCCGCCTATTCATAACTCCGGCAGAGTGTATGCTGGCCTTACCATTTTCCAAATTCTACGAATATACCGCATCGTTTTGCTGTTTTCAGTTACAAGAGATTTGATCATGGTCGTCTTTCGAAACATCGTGGGTTTACTTAACTTGATACTTTTCGCTTTCTTGATGACCTTCCTAGCAGCTATTTTTGCAGTCCAGCTGTTCCGTGATGTGATTCCAGATCAAGACCCAAGTGGGAATACGATCCAGATCTCGTTTTTCACTATATACAATAGTTTCCTAGGGATGTACCAGATCCTCTCTAGCGAGAACTGGACTACCATCCTCTATGATGCAACGACATTCACTCGCAGTTATGGTACAGCCTGGATTTCGGCGTCGTTTTTCACCATGTGGTTCATTCTTGCCAACTTTATTATTTTGAACATGTTCATTGCAGTCATTCAGGAAAGTTTCGACGTCTCAGAAGATCAGAAACGTCTGCACCAGGTGAAGGCATTCCTACAACAGAAAGAACTTGGCTCTGCCTCAGCCAGTAACCTTGCTCTGACTTCTATATTCAAATTCGGCCGCAACAACGCCAAATATCGCGAACCTTTGGACTACGGACCAGCCACCATGGAAATGCTATTAAAGGATGCTGTGGTCAAAGAATTCCTCGATGAACAATTTGATGCATTCGACGCGCAACCTTCCAACCGGAATTCCATGGGAATGAACAGAGCTCAGCCAGGTCTGTTAGGGCAGATCCGCGCGACGAAGCCCTGGAGGGCATTATTCCACAAAGAGCCAAATCCATTTTATGCCAAGTTGAAATTCTCGAGGGCGTACGATGAACTCGATCCCCGTACTCTAGCGAAAGAGGTTGTCATGGCGTCCGAACAGCGCAGATTAGCACAGAGAGAATACCTCCAGCGCTATCCAAAGTATAACAAAGCCTTATACATGTTCTCGATTCGCAATCCCATCCGAAGAGCCTGTCAGCGAGTGGTCGGACCAGGTCGCGGCAGTCATCGGTTTGAAGGGGTCGAACCTTATAAGCCGCTGTGGTACAGTTTTTCTGCTTTTATTTATGCTTGCATTGTTGCCATGGTCTTGCTGGCCTGTATCACAACCCCGCTTTACCAGAGAGATTACTTCTTGAACAAAGCGTACACAACACACAATTGGTTTGTCTGGACCGATGCAGGGTTTGCAACGGTGTTCACTATAGAAGCCATCATCAAAGTGGTTGCTGACGGTTTCTTCTGGACCCCAAACGCCTATCTTCGAAGCTCCTGGGGATTTCTTGACGGTGTTGTCCTAATAACGCTCTGGATCAATGTGTTTACGTCTTTGTTTACTACTGGCAGCGTGTCCAGAGTCGTTGGGGCTTTCAAAGCTCTGAGGGCACTGAGGCTGCTCAATGTCAGTGACAGTGCGAGAGATACGTTTCATTCCGTTATCATCGTCGGTGGATGGAAAGTTCTTTCTGTAAGTACCTTTTGAGAGCGCGCATGTGCAGGCCTTAGATTAACACCACTTGCCAGGCTGCCTCCGTTTCGTTGAGTTTCCTCATCCCCTTCGCCATTTATGGATTAAATCTATTTAATGGGCAAATGATATCATGCAACGATGACTCGATTCCAGGCAGTCTTGACGCATGCGTAGGGGAATGGCAAAGCTCGCCCTATAATTGGAATGTCTTGGCACCTAGGGTAGCCGGAAATTCGTACTATAACTTTGACGATTTCGGCCAGTCTCTATTCATTCTCTTCCAAATTGTGTCCCAGGAGGGGTGGATCGACGTTCAGTGGAGTGCCATGAGTATCACAGGCGTTGGCCTACAGCCTCAGTCGTTTGCTTCAGAAGGAAACGGTTTATTCTTCGTCGCCTTCAACATTCTTGGATCCGTCTTTGTGTTGACCTTGTTCGTGACTGTGTTTATGCGAAATTACACAGAACAGACTGGAGTTGCCTTTTTGACCGCAGAGCAACGTTCATGGCTCGAATTGCGGAAGCTGCTACGACAGATTTCACCTTCTAAGCGTTCAAATAACGCCACCGCTGAAGATTGGCGCAAGACGTGCTATCGACTCGCATCAAAAAAGAATGGCACATGGGCGCGCTTTATAACCACATTGCTCGTATTCCATCTGTTACTTCTCACTTTGGAATGGTATCCATACCCAAATTTGTGGGACAAAATAAGAGGTAATCAATGTTTTTTCTAATATGGTTATGATTATTACATGAGAAACTAACAGTACAATAACAGATGGCCTCTTTGTAATCTTAACCCTCTTCTTCCTCGCAGACATTGTTATACGCATCGTCGGACTGGGCTGGCCTCGCTTTAGGCGAAGCTCATGGAACCTCTATTCTCTTTTATCAGTACCAGGGACTTTTATAACGGTGATACTAGCGTTTGGCCTCAGCAAAATCAACTTTGTCTCACAACTGAACAAACTATTCCTCGTGTCGATCACTCTTCTGATCATTCCGCGAAATAATCAACTCGATCAGCTCTTCAAGACGGCCGCTGCTAGTCTGACGGCCATTATCAACTTATTAGCAACCTGGTTCGTACTATTTCTCATGTTCGCCATCGCCATGACACAAACGTTTGGCCTCACCAAGTTTGGGGCGAACGAAACGAATAATATCAACTTCCGGGACGTCCCAAAAGCTTTAATCCTTCTTTTCCGCACGAGTGCTGGAGAAGGTTGGAACCAATTCATGGAGGACTTTGCCGGCATGAAACCACCGTATTGTACAACGAGTGATGAATTTTTGAGCTCGGATTGCGGGAGCGAAGGATGGTCGCGCAGCCTCTTCATTGCGTGGAACGTCATCAGCATGTATCTCTTCGTGTCGCTATTTGTCTCCCTGATTTTCGAAAGTTTCTCTTATGTGTATCAGCGGAGCAGCGGGCTTGGTCTCTACACGATTGACCGTGTCGAAATCCGGCGGTTCAAGGAAGCCTGGGCCAATTTTGATCCTCGCGGTACTGGATTTATCACAAAAGAGCAGTTCCCGAGGCTTCTGGGGGTAAGTACAGTCATTTCTCCAAACACGAACCACATGCTCACACGTTGAACTTTAGGAACTATCCGGCTTGTTCGATATGCGCATCTATAACGGCGAATTCTCTGTAGGGAGAATCTTGGAACGGTGTCGCATCGGACCAGACCGTCGAGGATCCTACGCTTCTTTCAATCCTGGCGAGAGAGTGGATGCTGACCAGGTTGATATCCCGAGGCTTGCTCGGATCATTGACAGAATTCCAGTTGAAGAGATTCGTAATCGGCGAAAACAATTGAACATCTTCTACGAGGAAGTCCTTGTGTCTGCCGATCCTGAGCGAGGAGTTTCGTTTTCCGCGTGTCTAATGATTCTTGCTCACTACAAGATCATTGTCGATAGCAAGAGTTTACGACTCGAGGAATTTCTTCGTCGCCGTACAAGACTTCAGCGGGTTGAAGAAGCTGTCCGGCGGAATACTGTCATTGGCTTCTTTGATACGATGTACTGGGCTCGTCGGTTCCGCCGGCGCATCGAGGGCCGCAAGTCGGCTCGCATGACGACGGTTCCTCAATTCTCAATTCCGGAAATTCTTGTTGACGACGAGCCAAGCCATGACGACTATGAGGGCAATGATCATAACAACGATAACAATAACGCTGCTCAAGATAATTCGTCGATTAGACGGCCATCAGTTGTCTCACCAACAGCAAGTGCAATTTCGGTCACCAGCTCTCCTACTCGACCGTCCTTGCATATCGATACTAGTGATTTTGGACGAGAAGGACTACCCAGTGAATGGTCAAGAATTGGAGCTTCCTTGTCACCACGGCAGACAGCCGACTTGGACGCACAGTTCCGAAGCCGTTCTGAATCCGTGGGTGGCCAGTCCTTGGGTGGCCAGTCGTTGCAAAGTGGCAGCCATTCACGCGAAGGCAGCAGTGTCATTGTGCAAGACATGATGCAGAGTCTCGGCGATTCAGCTTGGGGTCAAAGTATTCGCAGAAGCTTCACGCAGCGACGATCAGGCGGCAACGAGTAATATGACTGACGTTTATAATGCTGTCTCTCATTTCCTTTCCTATTGATTGTGTACGATCTATGTTGGAGTTCTCGATCCAGATTGAACCTTTTTTCCTCGCATCTGGTTTATGCCTTTCTTTTCTTTTTTATACCCCCTTCCTGCTCTATACACATATAGATCGCGGCATTAACATGACTTGCAAAACAAGACATAGGCGATGGCGTTTTGATTTCCATCATTGATGTTTGGCATCTTTTTTTTTTTCCATGCCGTTATGTACGTATATACCATTTTGTCAAGAGTTTCCTCTTTTTCTTTTTCTGTCTAAACACGGCTTTGCATACGGGCATGTGCAATGATTTGAGAATGCGAATGCGATTTATGATTTAAGCGAGTTAGTGATAACGGTGTTAAGAATTTGCTTGTACGAGAAATCAACTGTCTGACTTTCCAAGGTGCTGCCGAATTACCAGTAATCTAACCTTCCCTGTGAAATGGGCGGTGAAATGGGCGTACCTGGCAATAATCACATGCATTGCATCTTGAATATCAACACTCTCAGGCCGGATTTGGTTAAAAGGTCCACCTGCAAGCCATCGGAATGTGGAATGCAATATATTAAATGAATAAAGACGATGGGCATTGCATATGCATGCATGCTAGTCCTTCCTACATCCGCTCTGCGTCTTCATCTCTCTTTTATTCCTAATAGTTTACGGTATAATTGGCATGGCTTGCTTTGCGGCACTGGAAATTAGTCAAGGGAAGCACTATATCTAAGCCATAGAAATGTAAGCCGAAGTGCATAAACTAGTGACCGACTTGGGATATTAGCATTGCCTGATGACCGGATGAAGGACGAGGGCAGGATTGAAGGAGGGATCATGCTACCCTTCATATACCTGACAAATTTGCGCAATATCTATCTGATCCTTCCTTTAAGCCTACCTAGAGCCTAGAGGACGGTGGTA
This sequence comes from Talaromyces albobiverticillius, assembly GCA_023721895.2. NCBI lineage: Eukaryota > Fungi > Ascomycota > Eurotiomycetes > Eurotiales > Trichocomaceae > Talaromyces > Talaromyces albobiverticillius. Next base: position 4,835,780 of record JAMBUR020000001.1, on the reverse strand, counting down.
TTCTCAAACATGACACAATTCGCGTCTGAAGGGACAGCACACATGGAATGTCAGGCGAGGGCTATTCTTGGCTTCCCATCTTGGCGATGCAAATAATTGACCCAAGAGTGCAACCCACGAGGCTATCCGCAAGGAAGACTTTTATTTTGCTGGTGTTTCGATAGCAACAGTATGTTTCTGCGGTGATTACTTGCTTTTCATGTAATGCAATGTTGGGCCAATATGCTATGCTATGCAGTAGTTGTCTAACCCTAACCCTAGACCTTCCATGGCTGTTCCATGAGGATCCGTCCTCTGTAGTTATGAAAGCTAGAGAGACTGCGAGCCCACAATTTAGATGAGACTAACTCCAATCAGCCAGCGTTGATCGTGTGACGCGGATAAAGCGTAACTATATCCTTCAAGTGGAGCAGAGCCACAGGCAATAGTGTCAGCGAGCTAAGCGTTAGTACAGGAACAGGCAGCTGTTGATGACGAGGAGTCCAGGGGAAGCAGGAGAGCCAATGCCCTGTGCTGGGGTGTCTGTGGCTGCATTGTAATCAGCTGTATCAAACAACGGACATTATGTACGGAGTATACTTGATTATATTCCGAGAGACATCGAATGTGTATACTGTAAAATGTACGGATGTAAATGTATGAGTACGTGGATTACACGTAATTTAGGGGTGGGCGCGGGAAAAAGCCGTTGGTACCGTATCCGCGGGTAATTCCGATCCGCCGCCATTGGCTGGTCTAACCCGTTCCGGCGCATTGATTATTTCCTTCCTTTTCCCTCGGCATCATATTCCCTGATGAATCCCTGAATATCACTCAGGGACGTCTCCAGGGTGGTGTCGGGTAGCGTCAGGCACAGTGAAACCCTGCTGGCTGCGTCTATAATCCATAATCCAGGTCAGGTACCTTGGACACGGCCCTGTCAGAGGGGCATGTACAGATAAAAACGTGAGTGAGACATCAGAGCCACGGATGCGGTACGGTGGGGCGGCCACCGTCATGCTGGGCTCAGCCCCTAAACTCTTCTTCTATACAATACGAAAGACGATGGATTATGGATTGTGTACTTTTTATAGAGCAAGAAAGCGAGCCATGACTATACTATTGTCTGCGCATCTGTATAGCGTTCTTATAGTACACATGGTCTTGCCGAGTACATAGTACAGAGTATGTAGTATGTAGAATCCTTGCTGTCCGTGTATTGGCCGCCCTTGCCAGGAACAGCGACGCATTCGACCAGATCTGCGACGCAGCGCTCGCCGTCGCAGCGACCACCCGAAACCGAAGCATCGCGCTGCTAGGCCGTATGCAGTAGCTGACTGACACGACACAGGCACAGAGAGTGGCAAGGCAGAGAAAGCAGTGCAGAGCAAAGGTACGACCGCGCTAAGAATAAATGCGCCCCCCTTTTCCCCACCCGGAATCTCCTGGATGATTATCTCCGTGTTCTTTCATAAATATTAATACCTTACTATATCTCTGCTCTTCTCTTCTGCCATCCAATTCTGTTCTCCCATGGCCGTCCATTGTTGCTGTTCTGACACACGCGCTTGCTGAGTGCTGTTCTATTGGAAGACCTTATTCTGCCAACGCCCAGCAATTAAATTATTTGCGTTGCAATTCCCATTACCACTACCAACCATTGGTGTTGCTGTTGCTATTGCTGCTGCCTGCAACTCGACATCTGAAATCTTGTCGAGGCCATTTCATCGACAGCTAACGAACGATTGCACGGAAATATTGGACTGTTTCGCCTGTCCGCTTAAGTAAAGTGAGTGATTGGTGAGTCGCTCTTGCCTTCCGCCTCGCCCAACGTCATTTCTGGCGCTTGCTTCTTCCGCATCCCAACTCCCATCAACGCCACCCAAAACACATCTCATGCAACGTGCATGCTAACAGGCATATTGAAAGAATCTCGCGATAGCCGATCGTGGCATCCTATTCTCCCAGCTCCATACTCCATATCCAGCAATGCAGCCAAAACGTCCCGTGAGCCCGCAGCCAAAGGCTCTTGAACCGTCCCCCATGGCCGACATCAGCTTGTCTCTGCGCACCGCCTTCATGGACAACGCACATTACCGTCGCGAAAGTGACTCCCTATCCACAAGTGCCCTCAGCTCAGTCAGTGGAAGCCCTACATCATCACCAACCTCCGGCTGGCCCTTTCGCAAGCATCGCTTCTCGGGCTCTCACACCACCGAGCCCAGCAGTCGGGACCGCAGTCGAAGTCCGTATTCCAGCGTCATTCCATTCTCCTTTCGTCGCTCATCACCATTCTTTCTCCGCCGACGACCTTCTGCCGTAGATCTGGCACTGAGCGAAGAGCGTTCACGCTGTGACGAGGACACCGTTGAGCGACGGGGCCTCAGCATGATGGAGCCACGCCCAGTGGATCCTATTCCAATCGCCATGGACTTGAATACCAGTGTCTTGACCGATATTGCCAGTCAACGAAGTTCTTTCGCCATGTCGACACAGAGCTCAGTTCGCGGAGGCTCGACCCAACCCCGATACGTGATGGGCGGTATCGTGGAGGTTATGGAAGGCAGCGCTTGATTCAGCAAATAGCACGGTTAATTATCGTTGCTATATTCTCTTGAATGAGAGGCCTTGTTACATTCTACGACTTTCTCAACGACCGACGGTACATTCTTTCTCAACCCTCCAGTCAGAACGAACATATCTCTTTATCGACTACTCTATTACCATGCATATCGTCCATATTCGTTCATCAATTACCACAAGGTCAGCATTTTGGGGTACGGGGCAACCCACGATTTTTATCTCTTCAACGGCGTTTATTTATGGGGTATCTTTCGGCGTTTGGTTATTTTTTTTTTTCCTTCTCGAATCTTTCATTGATTGATTGATTGCGGAATTTTTATGATATCACTCGGCAAGTTTTTATGGTTTTTATTTTCCTCTTCTTTTTATCTTATTTCCGGCTCGAGTGTCAGACGCCGAAGTTCAAGGAGGCATGTTGTTATTGCTTTGTACGAGACTTCTTTTTTTCTTCTTTTGGAGGCCTCTTCGAGTCATGCTATCATATGATGCAGGACGGAGAGGACGGATATACTATACTATTAATCAATGAGTCTGGATTAATATAGTCCAGATATAGATCTTCCATGGACTTCTCAAGATGATTGTAATTGTAAACCTGGATATGCTATGTTCGACAAAAAGACCAACCAATTTGAAGAATCTCTATAGAATCGTTGTTTATGCATTTCAAGAAAAGAAAGGGATATCATTATTCATACATAACGCCATAAACGCTGGATCTAATAACCATGTCCGCGCAGGAAAAAAAATGTGCACATGTATTCTCCAATCCCAATTGACATGCTCTATTTGGCGCCTTGTTTATGCAAGAAGATTGAAAGAAAGAAAGAAAGCCCACCAGAAAAAAGGAAATACAATATAATACATCTCTCATCATGACGCACGTTTCGGGGCAACCAACGAACGAAGGAACCAATAATCAATGAAATGTTCAAACGCAACAGCTGCCCGACTTCCACCGGTGAAGCATGGAACGCAGCATGGACGGCGAGCTTCAAAGATTTGACAAGCTACCTCTCGAGTGGAACAACCAAGACCATTGGCTCAGTGTACTGTGTGCACTTTAGGATCAATGCTTGATCGAGTGGAAAATATCAGATGTTTGAGCTCTTGCGCTGATTCGGCCACAGCTGTCCACGACACTTTGTCTCGCCGCACAAACACTTGACAGCACTCGGGTCAGCTTCCACCTCCCCGCTCAAATGTGGATTGTAGTCGAATGTCAACTCGATGCCCGGCGGAATGTCGCGAAGTGCAAAAAAGGCGAGGTCGTAGATACGTTCGTCTCCATGGTGGGTGGAGACGGGGAACATCTTGCAATTAGGGTTGCAGGAGTGGTTCATAAAGCGAGAAGGGCCGCCGAAGCGTTCCCCGTCGACGACGTAGTAATCCTGCTCCTCCACGTCGTCCGAGTCAGAGTCCGAGTTGCTGTTCTGCGAGGGGAACCAGTCAAGCGAGAAGAGGTAGGAGGGGCTATTCTTAGATCCGGCGGCGTCTTCTCGCAGTTCAGCTTCGGCAGATGTGATGACCTCTCCCAGGTAAGTATCGATGAATTGCCCGCGGTGAATGTAATCAGGAGAGCGCAGACCAAAACCACGATTGCCAGTGTGGAAGATTTCGAGTTTAATACTCCGTCCATGCTGGACGAGACGATTCCAACAGTTCTTGGTGCAACCACAGTGGGAGGAGCATTCGTAAATCATGGCCTTTTTCTTTATGAAACTGTCTCTGAGGAGAAGCTTCGAATTCCGAAATTCGTACGGCACCATGAGTTCCTCCGAGTCTTCCTCTTTCGAGAGGCACTTGCACTTCTCTGGATCACATTGCAGTCCACAGGGACAGCCCCCGTTGAATTCCTCGGGAACACGCATCACACCCTGTGCTAATTTGTATTTGTTGGTAAACTCAAAATTCGTGACCAAACTTCCACTGCCATCCCAGTCTTTTGCCATTGTGACTGGTGGTCCCTGAATAGAGTGGAGTTTCCGCAGTAGAAGGCCCTTTAGGTAGATTTTGCCAGAACGAAGTGCTCTGCTCTGGATTTGATGGGATGTGATTGGGCGGGTAGGTAAGGTAATAGCATCTCTATTGACCGTTCTAGCTGCAGGGTAGCGACCCCTTTCTGCTTGAAGCTCATACATTTCTAGCGGATAATATTTTTGCTTGATCCCCTTTGGCTCGTCGGGATCAGATTCTTCCTGGCTGTCCGAGGACACCGAAAGTCGCTGGATTCTCCTAGGCATTTTGCGTTTGCTGAGAGAACCAGGTGTTGAGGGCGGTGGTGGGACGACAACCATCACACGAGATTTGGCAGATGAGGGGCGAGTAGCTTCAGGCATGACTGAAGGTGATCGCGTGTTGCTTTTAATAGACCGTTCTTTTGAAGTGGATTTTTTTGATTCACTTGCAGAGGCATAAGCAGAAGAGGTAGAGGTAGTCCTTGACAAAGGAGGTAGAGCTTGAGGGGCCTGAACGTGAGATGGAATTGAGGGACGGACTGGAGTTGTAGTCCTTGACAAAGGGATTTGGACCCAAGGGACTTGCTTGTGAGGTGTGACTGAACGGGCTGGAGTAGTAGACCGTGACAAAGGGAGTTTAACCTGAGGGAATTGAGCCCGGGGGACTTGATTTTGAGGTGTGACTGAACGAGTTGGGGTGGTCTTCCTTGACAAAGGGAGTTGAATCTGAGGTGGGCGTGAAGAACGGGCTGGAGTGGAAGCTCTCGACTCCACTTTGAGGGCTCTCTCTGATGATATCCCTCTGCCTGTAGCTGATGAGGCCCACTGGCCGACGGCAGAGTGATGGACTCCATTGTTGACTGTCGTGGATTTATTGTATTCAAACAGTGGCTCCTTCTGTGTCGTCCCATTCACTTGCACCTTGACATCTGGAGAGTCATCGTGTGGCGATTTCCTCTTTAACGGCCTTGACTCATTCACCGTAGGCTGCTTAGTGAATTTCTCAAGAAGTGCCTAGATGAAGTGTCAATGTCAATTCACCTCAGCTTCATTATTGTTGTGGTGGCTCATGTCAGGCATCAGACTCATCCTATTGGACAGACTGGCAGCCATGACAGGGTAATAACAATCCAGGCACAATACTTAAAAACATAAAAATAAATAGAAAAAAACCGCAAGGTCTTCAATAGCACATTCACATAAAAAATAAACATGAATACCCAGTGGAAGGGGGGTCTATAATGCGAAGAAGACTCCTTGTTTTGTTTGTGTGGGTAGCTGCTTACCTCAACTCCATCTTCGTCTTGGTCGTCGTCCTCATCGTCGTCACGCGTCAAATCAATGAAAGTTGCTCGAGGAAATCGATTAATATTATCCCATGAATTCATCGGCGCCATTTCAAAAGAAATAGACCGCGTAAAATCCAGGGGAAAATAATAAAACTGAGGCCTCTCATGCGCGTGGGGGAGACTCTAAGGAGGATCCCAAGAACAAGTCTCACTAGAAACGTATTATTTTCTGTTCTAGGCTCTGATTGGCTATAAGAAATCATGTGATATAATAATATATTATTATTTCTCTTCAAGTTATTTGCATAACTAATACCTTACTTTTAAAAATAAAGAAATAAAATAGATTAATTATATTTAAATATAAAATTACAATTAAATATTATAAAATAAATAAATTTAAATAAAAACACTTGATATTCAGTTTTGACAAACTTGATGTGAATCTGTCAACTTTTGATGTTGCGGTAATTGAACTCAAATGCACCAGATTCTGAGCATACAAAACACGCCAATTGGCGGCTAAAACTGGCCGACTCCAAACACAACAAAAACTGTCAAGTTTGAATGTTACAGGAGAAACCCGGCTTTTTTAAAACTGTTTGTTTTCTAGTCTGCATATGCTACACAAAGACTAAATATAGCATTTCTTTGTCACCCCCAGCCTCGAAGTTCTCCTTTTATTCTGCGCCAACTGTTTTGCCGTCATGTCCGCCTCTCGATATGATTCGTTGGGAAGCGCGGTGGCGGGTGCATCACGTGATACCGCGCGCCTATTTGGATTGGGAACTGTGTGTGGCTATGTATTGAAGTAGCCAGTGTTGGTGTATACTATATATAGTCTATTTAAAAATAACATCATACATGTTGTTCTAGTAGGAGAGCTAAATTAAAATAATCTGAAAACTAATCGTTGGTTGATTGATCTATCTGCAGCAGGCACTAGCTATGTGGATAGTAAAGCAGTAAGTAACAACAGTGCTCATGGCTGAATAACTATTTAAATGTGGCGTAAAATAATGGAAATTCACAGACATCGTTTGTTGAACTCAAGAGGTTGCTGGTGCGATGCAATGAGATTTGATGATGCGATGCTCAGCTCAAACAGGATTCCATACTGTACAATAGAATAAGAAGTTTTGCGCATGTTAATAAAGGGAAGATTGTAACCGAAATCATATTGACCAAATCAGAGCAGTCAGATATTTCATTAAAGGGGCTTGGGCATAAGAAAGGAAATTGATGATAAAGAAAAGAAAAAAGAAAAAACGGGAGGGATGCAAATCATAGTCAACATATAATCATATGCAGGAAATCAAAGTCTGAGAGCGTCCAGAATCCTCTTAGCCATCTCTCGATACTGCCACATGCCACCCGATACTTTTTTGAATTGAATGCCATGCAGAGAGAATAATGGAACCTTGACAATCACAATCTCAAAACGTAGAACCAGGTTCTCCCCAGTATCGCTTTGAACACGCGTTGTGGTTTCACCAACTACACGCTCGCCAACGTTGTTGTTATTGTCTTGTGATGGTCCATATTCATCTGACGCCTCGGAGTTGGAGATGAAACTGCGGTCTGGAGGTCCTTGGTTGCGTCGGGCAAACCGTGACGAGTGAGCCGCTTTTGTGTCTTCCCTTGTCTCCTCATTCCCGCGTAATCCTCCAAAACTGATTCTTCGTTTGTGGCTAGAAACCTGACCCTGCCTTTCCGGGCTTGGAGGCCCAGCATCTATAACCCGCTCAAGATCAATACTTGGAGCGTGGCGGCAACTAAATCCACCTTTGACCTCTGTATATTCGACATTTAGCTGTCGGAGAACGCGAATGATGTCGGCTCGAATAAATGGAAGGGGTTTGCTGCTGGTTGTAGAAACGCTGAATAAGCCTTTGAGATAGACAGGTTTGGCAACATCTTCGCTGGTGTTTGGGTTTTCCAGAGCATTCCCCGTGTTTGACAAATCACCGTCATCGTCATCTTCAGGAACTGTAGCTTCTCTTGCTTCTTCCCGACGCGCCCTACGGGCTTGTATACTCTCTCGACGTGCGTGTCCAAGAGACTTGGCCCGTGTGGCTGGCGCTCGAGGTGCCGGCTTGGTTTCCTGGAGTGGTGCGGACTCTCCTGAACCAGCAGCAGCCTTCTGCCCACTAAACTCATTAGCGCTAAGATTGTCAGAACCACTCGTAAGAGGCGGTTCATTAAGGTGTGATCCATTGCCATCGGCTCCATACTTTCGTGCCAGTCTACGAGAACGATAGTCGGCCGAGTTGACACTTGTGGACCTCTCCAGGAATTTGTTGGACCGTGAGTCTTGATCTGCTGATCCAGGAGGTCGGAAAAGGTCTTGTTGTTGAGATTGATTATCGCTTGGCTGCAACGTGGTTGGCGACGGTTCTGCGCGTCTGGTTCTGCGTATGCTGAAGCCACGATGTGGTGGTGAAGCCAAGTCGGCAGGAGGCTGCACGTTTAGACTCGGCACAGTTTGTGGAGTAGGAGGAGGCTTCTCTCTTTCTCCATAGTCACGGCCTCGGTCCCTAACTCTTCGAGTACTGAAGCGTCTCAAGATTCCAGCAGCAGTACTCTCCTTTTTGGCAGGTGAATCAATCTGTGAGACCGGCATTGCTGGACTGGGGTTAGGGCTAGCGGGTTGGTTGACATGGAGTTTTTTAATTCCATCCACTAATTCATCATCGCCATGTGTTCTTGCACGTGGACGACTTCGAGTGCTGGTATCTTTCACTCCTGGGACATCATATTGGTTGGTATGTGCGATTTCCGGTGCGGGCAAGTCAGGCATTTTCAGCACAGTGTCAGACGGTACACCAAGAGCACCTGGATTCTTAACCGCTCGTTCTCGATCGAGTTTCTCCCTTACTAGAAAATATACCGATATAAGAGGACTGTATGCATTGAGAGGATCGCTTCCAAACTGGACTGCCTCAACAGATGGATTCGATAGTGTCTCTCTGCTTGCCGAGTTCCGCCGTCTATAAAAATCAAAGACACCACCTCGTTTCCTGTCACCGCTTGTGTTTGGAGTTGCAATTTCTCGAGTAAAGGATTTCGAGGCTGTTTGGTAATCTTCAGATTCCAGTGTCTTCGTCAGTTGAGCCGTAATGAATTCAGGAGGCCCAAAGTCGAATCCCGTCATTTTCTCTACCACCTCTGGATCTAAAGGAAGCTGGAGTGGCTCTCGGATGGGCAGATAATTTTCCGGTGGACCGCTGAATCCTTTTGTCATCCAAGGGTGGTTCATGATCTCGGCCAAGCTAGCCCGCTTTTTAGGATCTGTGACCAGCATTCGCGAGATAATATGGCGACATTCTAGGGTTTAATTGGTTAGTAACTATATACGTTCAACAGAGTGTGTTAGGATCAACTAACCTGATGTCAAACCCTGGGGATATTCGACGTCGCCCTTCTTGATCTTAGCATGGAGCTGCGGCATGCTTTGATCATCGAATGGGACTTTGCCGCACACAAGGACGTAAAGAACAATACCGAAACTCCATACGTCTACTTCAGGGCCGGTGTACTGGCGCGCCTGTAGCAACTCGGGAGCAGCGAAATAGAGACTTCCACAGAATGTACGCAAGTGGCTTCTCGGAGAGAACAAGTTGCTTAAACCGAAATCAATGATTTTGATATCACCTGTTTTACTGATCAAAATGTTCTCGATTTTCAAATCACGATGGACAATGCTGTTGCGATGACAGTAGTCCAAGGCGCTGGCGATTTGTCGGGCAAACTTCCTTGCTTGTTTCTCTTTCAGTTTGCCGTGAGATATGATATAGTCTAGCATTTGACCACCATTGACATATTCGAACAGCATGTACCAGTGATATGGCGTACGAACAACATCGCGCATTCCACACACATACGGATGGTCGACAAGAGAAACAATAGCAGCTTCTCGGGCGGTGCGAATTTCCTTTGAACGATCCGCTCGCTCAGCATCCCTCCCACTTCGATGCTCTTCGGTGTTCTGTCTTGGAACCACCTTGACGGCGACCTAAAATGTGGCGGTTAGTCAATACACGATACAAAGGCAAAAGCACTTGATACGAAATGAGCATTACCTGTTCCCCTGTTTCCATGTTCTTTGCAATCTTGACTTTTCCCATGCTTCCAGCACCGATGGTCTTACCAAGAGCCCATTGACCTGTTGGGGTTGAGATCATGGTTCGGCGTTTGGGCTGGGCTGGGTTGCCATGTAGGTGTGCCGATTGCGCCGTAGCAGCGGCGGCGGCGACGTTGGCCGCATTCGCATCAACCACCGTCCCTGGCATATCTATAGAATCTCGCCTGTTTCTAGATGAGGCACGGTGATGTTGAGGGGCCCGAGCTGGGTCGGGTCGGTGGGAGGTAAGCGGGCGCTCCTGAGAACGATCTCGGGAGGAGTCGCGGCGAGACGTTGACGGGCGGGCAAGGTTAGAAGCCTCGAAATCTCGACGAGCTATATTTGCAAATGCCGCGTGATTGGACGGAGGCCGGCGGTCATAAGACTGCGACCGAGAGGATGAGTGATTGTGGGAATAGGATGATGGAGGTCTGGCGGTTGTGCTTCGAGTCCTGTGGGGAAGATCCGATGATGGGGGGCGATGCGCGTGAGGGCGGGAGGAGGAATGGCTGCGAACCACCGTTGGATTTGCTGAGGTAGATGCCGCACTGGACATACCGTGCAATTTCCCAGGGCCCTCTGCGAATCCTCTTAGTTCTTGACGTCCCGTTCGATTTTATTACAAGGGTGATGCGTTCCAGCCGATGCGATACAATGCGAGATGTTGCTTGGTGTTGTTTCGGGGGAAGAGACCGAGAGAGCGAGAGCGAGAGCGAGGGAAGATATAGAAAGAGTCAAGGCAATCGGGCAAAAGTGTCTCGAAAACCGCGGGGGGTATGAGGCCCCGCGAAGGAGCAAGCTGTGCCTGTGCTGGATGAACTCTGCAAAGGGTGGCTGGGGGCAGAAAATGGGAGGTTAAGCTGGGGTGGTCTGGCGGCGTAGCTGGAGTGACGGGAGGTTGGCGTGGGAGTTGGACCTAGCGGGCTTAGCCTTTTGAGTAGGTTTTAACTTGCCAGTCCGTCTGAGCGCCCGGGGTGTGTGACTAGGCTGCTTTGAGGCCAGAGGATGACGCAGGCAGGTCTGCTATTAATTGACTGGTCACAGATGAAGCGCAAAGTGACACTGGGAGATGGGCAGATGGGAAGCAAGTGGCAAGGTAAATAAAGATTGTTGAAGGTGAGGGAGGGAGTGAGAGAGTGAGTGCCTGGATGGGGAAGGTGGCAGTGGGCACAGCCTGAGGCCAGGCACCTTCCCTTCCAGCTGCAATTCCAATTCCAATTCCAATAGCGACTTTACACATGCAGCAGCTACATCTATACGTCATACAAGCAAACAGTTATCATCGCATTCACCACCACGCACCAGGAGCCTCCAGACCTGTCCCTAGATGCTAATAATAAATTTTACACTTGCCGAGTATGTTCCATGGACTGGATTGATCATTCGATCTAAAATGTTCGAGAGGATCAAGCCAAACCTTGGAAACCGTTTCTGGGCCGAACAGCCATGCCCCACCAACTATATTAATGCCCAAATCGACTCGCTCACTCCCTCTCCCACTCACTCCTTCCAGTACTACAAAATAGACACATCTCAAATACAGTACAGCGCAGAGTATTTATTGACTGGTTACTACGTACTACGTCTCTTTGTTGCTAGCAGCCTCTGGCGCCCGTTCTTTCATCCCGGATTCCTTTATTCTCATTAGTCTGCAGTGACCTGCAGGTGTTCTGTCTTACCGGCCTCTATATCTTCTGTTTCTATGTGGAATAGAGCACCTGTATCAACTATATAAATGCCGAGAAATAAATAGAGATTGAAGAAAGCACATCTTCCGGCCAAAATGCGCTCGAAATACTGTACCCTTTAAACCTTGCAGCTCCGGCCACGCCAGGTCCCGTCGCACCGCCACATAGCCCTTGCCCGCCGTTTGGATGTGGCGGTGCAATAGCGTCAGACAAGTAGCTAGCTTCTTACGTCTTCGATGTATTTTATTTGCTTCAACCCGACTAATTATTGTCAGCGCCTTTCGCCAAGTGCTATGGAAGTGTGATACAGGCTCCAAGCCTTTTTTTGTATGGCTTCTCTACCTCGGGTTTTCTGCACCTGCACCGTTCCTCATTGGCAGCAACCATGACGGGCAAAAGATCGCGCCTGGCCTTCGAGGCCGATCTCCAAGCACAGCAGTCGCCTTACGCTATCTACGGCACCCCTCTTCCCCCTCTTGATCCTAGCACTCGAGACGATGGCTCCTATGTGCCAATTTGGAAGCAGGATGTTACCGACGAACAAGGGCGGAGGCGACTACACGGCGCCTTCACCGGGGGCTTCAGCGCTGGGTGAGTTCGTGGCCCATGGAAATAAGAAATTATGGGAATACAAAGACTAAAACGTGATTTCGCACAGGTATTTCAACACCGTAGGCTCAAAAGAGGGTTGGACGCCGTCGACTTTTGTGTCCTCCAGGCAAAATCGAGCAAAAGACAGACAACAGCAAAAAGTCGAGGATTTCATGGACGATGAGGATATTCGCGAAGCCGAGGAGTCCAAAGAACTACAGACGTCTGAAAACTTCGCTGGATTAGGCTCTACGCAGTCTCAGCTTGCAGGCAGGCGTGGTATCATGGACCTATTGAGGAGCGAGGGCGAGACCATGGGTGTTAAGCTTCTGAAAAAGATGGGCTGGAGAGAAGGGCAGGGCATTGGTCCCAAAGTTCGGCGAAGAGCTGATCTCGGTGACAACAGTACCTTGACCGGAGACGATATTAATCACCTTGAAACCCATCTATTTGCCCCCTCAAACCCACGGATGGTCACCTTTGTTCGAAAAATAGACCATTTTGGCCTTGGATTCGAAACAGAAGGACGACTTGACACCGGCCTGCGAGCTGAAAGCGGTCCGGGCCGTGATGTTCAAGATGACAATGACAGCAGCGACCCATTTTTCGGCCAGCGACTAGCGACCCAAAAGAAGGCAAAAGAGAAACAAATTCCTCGTCGAGGGGGGATGGGAGTTGGGATATTAAATGACACGGGTTCTGACGACGAAGATCCGTACTCCATGGGTCCCCAAATATCCTATAATCGCACTATTGGAGGCGACAAGAAGAAAAAGAAAAAATTAAAAGGCGTGGATGAGAGCAGGGCATTGGCAAGCTCAGCAAACCCTCTTTTGAATAACAAGCCGGTTTTCATCTCCAAGAAGACCGCGCTAGCTGGGTTTCGTAAGTGTCACGATGGCCGTTTACCGCTTGACGGCTTTGTCCTCGCGGATGCTATTTCTAGTCTCTCTCTCTCCTCGGGCAAGAAGTTTACTCCTCCAGATATACCACCTGGCTGGAAATCCACAAAGGTCCCTGCTGAGGGCAGGGATCCATCTAAATATATGTCGACAGCTGACGCTGCCAGGGCATCCGATCTTAATCCAAAATCTCGGGCCGAACTTCTTGGTGAAGAACAGCTTCCCGGGAAATCCATTTTTGATTGGATGACTCCGGAGGCCCGTGAAAGGCTTGTAAAAGCTACTGGCAGGACTGATCTTCCACCAGCTTTAGGAGAGAAAGCCCCAAAGGGATTCCAAACTTCCGACGCTGAAAGGCGTAGAAACCTGTGGGATCTGGTTCCAAAACTTGACAAGGCTGCTGCTGTCCAAGCTTTGAACCGAGCAGTCGGAGGTTGGATGCCTTACTCGGAGGATGAAAACAAAAGAGCGCGTTATCGCACGTTTCTGGAAGTGCAAGCTGGCCTTAAACAAGGTCTTCCAGACCGCATGCCGGAATCAACAACAGATGAATGGGTCATAGAAATGCAGGAGTTTGCTAAGGCGGCCGAGATCTTCAAACCAGTCTCTGGCATTATGGCCTCACGGTTCGTATCTGCCAGTTCTGGGCCTAGAGTTGGATCCGACCAGCCCGATTCTTCAGGTACTGAATCTCTGCTCAGTCGACCGGCCCCTAAACCAGAAGACCCAGCAGAAGAGGCGGCAAAGATGGGTATGTTTGGGCCAATGACTCGTAGTACGCTAACATTTTACCCAACCCGTCTGCTTTGTAAACGGTTCAACGTCAGGCCACCAGCCCATGTTCAGTTCGATCCCGGAGATGGAGGAGGCACCACCGATGCAGCTACCTCATCCACACGCACCACGGGCATTTCACGACCGGAACTTGTCTCTCAGGACACGATGAATCAGCTTCTATTGGAATCTGGTGTGGGAACACATGGGAAGCCCGTGCCTCCAGCAGCTCCAGAACAAGAACCAATTGCCATTGAACCTGAAAGGAACGAAGCCCTAGAAGGTGAACGACCCGGCGAGGCTGTCTTTAAAGCCATTTTCGGCAGCGACGCGGAAGAAGATGAAGAGGATGAAGATTAGGTACAAGCACTGTATATTTCAATAAGTTTATAATTTTATAGATGCCTGTCTACATTCCGGTGAAAATAAAGATAACAAGAGACGCTAAGCTTTCTGCAGCCAGTGGCTGGCGTCTTGGTATTATGACCATGGCTGGTCCAACAGCCTCAGCGATAGAATACTGTACGTAGAATAATAAATAAACACGGCAAAATAAACCGAGCATGTACTTCAATTTTCCTGTGACAGATCATCCCCCAGCGTCATATTAAGTCGCGAGCTTGTAACCAAAGGGGTAAGGGCGCACGCCCGCGGACCTGCTAAGTGAGCTAAAACTCGCCCCTCTCGCTCTCTCCGCATCGCCATCCATCATACGACTCTGGGCCAGACGGTCTGATCGCCCTCGCTTGGTCGATGATGCCTCTATTCGCAGCTTTGACGTGTCTCCGTGCGCTTCAGCCTAGTGATACCGAATCCTTCTAAGCGTGGAATTACAGCGCCTTTCTTCTCCAAGTTACTACATACCCCTCGGGCTTGTCTCGTTCAATAAAATCGCCCGAGCATCATCATCTTGCCCCCTCTCTGTCTGTCTTGCGGCTTGCCTGCTATTAAGCGAAATCAGCATTTCTTTGTTTCATTTCACGAGCATCGTTCTTCATCTTTTCTTTATATTTAAAGCGTGCATCATGCAAAATGGTGAGTGTCCTGATATACATCAAGGCGTATATATGCTCTCTTCGTTTTGTAACCTTTCTTCTCGAATAATTATCTTTTGAATTATCTTTTGGGGTGGACGACAGTCTATTATTATATTGAGTCTAACTCTTTTATGATAGGGCTGCTGCTTTTCGCGTTCGAGTGATGGCGAACGGTCATTCCATGCACCCACAACACAGGAGCGTCCAGATGAGTCGCTCCCTCATGCTGCGCAACCTCAACGCCCTCGCCCTCCCGGCCAACAAGCTTCGAACAGTTCTTCACAACGAGGTACTGGCACCCGCCCCAGGCATCAGGGAGTGGCCCTTCCATTAGATCAGCACTATAACCGGCCGATTCGGCCGCACGTATGGCGCAGCAAGCGTCGCCTTTGGACGCGATCGCAAATCGCCCAGGAGCGAGAAGAGTTTTTTGATACGCGGGTTACCGGGCGAACAGAAGTATGGGCTGCTCTTCGTGCAGCGGTTACTTTATTGCGCGAGGGCGAAACGGAGACCGCGCAGGGAATCGTAGATGCCGCCGGCGTCACCGTGCCTACAGGCGACCTCTGTGAGGGCTGCTACGACGAAAATGGCGTTCTCTACCGTTTACCTCAATGTATCGTGAGCGATCCCGACAATATAGCCGATGACTCGGCTCCGGCTATCGAATATGAGGGAGCTGAAGATGAAATCGAGGATGGAGGGATATCGGACAGCAAAATCGTTTCCGATGAGTCATCAGATGAACTCATATCGTCAGATGTCGAAAGACGCCGTGAGGAGAAAGGCAAAATGAACGAGCGCGATGTGATCAAGGTTCAAGCCCGGTTAAGTGATCGAGGTGGGCCAGATGTGATCGTTTCTATGGGAAAGACGCAAAATGTTGGTTTATTGGCTCGCAAGATCCAGAGCGAAGTCAAGGTAAGCACTCACCAAAATTCTTTTCTCATGTTTCATTAGATTAACTCCCTCGAAGATACCAAATACCCAGCGTGTCCGCATCGTGTATCTTGGCCAAATGCTGAGAGAAAACGAGCCTTTGATTGACCAAGGCTGGAAGCAAGGACACATCGTTAATGCCATGGTCGTCACTCGACCATCTACTTGATATCGTTCGTCTCTGTCATTGGAAGCTCGCATTTAGTAGGGTCCAAGAGGACTTGGTATTACCCCAGAATGAAGTCCCCTCAAGGCTGGCCCGACTACGGACTGCTTTCGATCAGTCAACTTTCTATTTATTGTCTGCTTGTTTCTCTTACTTAATTTGTTGGTTTTTGTGTTGACATTTTCCTTTTTGATGGAGTTTTTTTTTCTGGCTATGTTGCACAATACCCCTACCGTTATATTCCCATTTCATCTACCGGAGAAGTTTGTTTTTCTGTATTTCTGAATGTCAATTTATCTATATCACTTGTTACATGCATATGCAGCGGCGCTTCTAGCTCATTTAGAGCCCTAATATCACCACTCTTGCCATTCATTCGATCTACAGATATATCACGTATTCAAGTATCAATCTCGTTGCACAACAAATTCGTTTATTCCTATATACATCGATTCAATATTGATTGAAATGCCATGTGAAGCCAAGATTTGATATCGATTATCAAAGGCGGTGAAGAGCGGAGCGGAGCTTGTCTGCAGTTTCCGCGGTACAAAAAAAAAGCAAAAGAACTCCGCGATAAAAAAAAATAAGAAAACAATTTTGGACGGCACAGCACGTTACCAAGCCAGTTCGATTCCTAACACTATAAATACGGAATCAGAATACTGTCTCAACAACTGGACTACTTTTCGAGGATATCTCACCACCCTCACTTCTCGAGGGTAAGCCGTCATGGCTACCGCAACACAGATCCAGAAGACGCCGTTCGTCAGGGAATTGGCTTCCAGTGGTGAGTTCTTGAATATCTCATAGAATGGCATAGGAAGATATGAACAATTGGACTAACACAAGAAATAATAGACCGCAAAACTCGCGACAAAGCTCTCGAATCGTTGACCCTCTTCCTCCGAGCCCGCCGTGACTTGAGTCTTCTTGAACTGCTCAAGGTGTGGAAAGGCTTGTTCTTTTGTAAGTCAATTAGAATTTTGTCCTCCTCTCATAGCAATTGTGTATGCGCTAACAAAGAGTAAAGGCTTCTATCATTCCGACCGCCCTCTTACTCAACAAGCCCTCGCTCGAGCACTTTCATATTCTCTCGTCCCGAGTCTCCCACGCGAGAGCCGTCTGCGCTTCTTGCGCGCTTTCTGGATTACGATTGGCCAGGAATTTCATGCGCTCGATCGGCTGCGACTTGATAAATACTTATTCCTGATTCGTTGTTATGTTGGAGTCGCATTTGATATTTTCTTGAAGGGCAAGGTTAATAGCAATTCAGAAGAAGAACAGCAACACGACGACGACGATGAGGGCAATAAAAAGAGAAAGAGAAAGGGTGATGCAAAATCAGAAAAGAACGGGAAGAGGAGGAAGCAAGATAGCGCGAAATCGAAGGAGCAACAACAAGAAGATGAAGGAGAAAATGGAAAATGGACTGAATTGGAGTCATATATTTCTCTTCTCGAAGAAGGGCCTCTCTGTCCACTCAACTTCAATCCGACTGGCCAAAAAGGTCAGTCGCCGGAAGAAGATTCAATAGCCATGCCCCATGGCCCCGACGGTCTACGATATCATCTCACCGATATCTGGCTAGACGAGCTTGAGAAGGTCATTTCAAAATACGATTCGGATAAAGAAAAACAAACCCAGGAAGAAAATGAGGAGAAGCTAAAGGATCGCCTCGATGTCCCCATTGACCTGTTATTGCGACCCTTTGAAAAATTGAAGACGGAGAGCCGCACCAAATCAGTTCGACTCAAGGTGACGAACGAGGTGTTAGAGGATGAAAGATTGATTGAGTGGGGGTTTAGAGAGAAACCTGTCGAGGATGAAGACGAGGACGAGGATGAATGGAATGGGTTGGACGATTAGGGCTACGACTGACTAGGGCTGTTATTGATATTCAGTTTGAAATTCCTATTCTGGTGTATTTATTTAGTCTTGTCAAGAAAAGGGTATTCGGCTATCTCTTCACGAGCAAGCGACCATGTTATCAGCATTTATGCATGGATGTTCTAGTCCACTGTAATCGTGGTTATTTTTATGAAGACAGATCTTTGGCTTTCGAATAACGGGGTTTCTATTCCCGATATAATAATGACTACGCATACATATGTACTTGATACTATACAGGATATCGTACAAGAACCCAAAAAGGAATAGAATGGAGCTCCGAACAAGGTTCATAGAGGTCCTGGAGCTTCATACAAATGACCACTCTTGGAAAGCACAGTCCCCAGTCCTTGGTGCACTTCTACCTGAAAGGGCTCGAATGGGATTGGTTCGCCGTCAATGCTTATATAGCCATCCGTCCTATCCCGAGGGGTGAGGCGGTACCCGGTGACTTTGCGGATTATAACTTCGGGGTAGTTAAAGAGTTCGCCGTTTTCCACTGCAGTCATCATTGATAATACTCTAATCCGACTGAGAGTGGCATCAGTCGTAACGACATCGATCGTTCCGTCGTTGGGGACGGTGCCAGGGAAGAAGTGCGTGTCGGCAGACATGATAGGCATGTTTCCAGCATAGAAATTCCCTAATGTATCTGTGGACAACTTTTGCCAATCACTTGGTATGTTGTCCTCAACAGTGCCGTATTTGAGCGAGGGCAGGCCCTTGCCAACCTGATCACCGCCGCCGATTGGTCGTAGTGAAGGCTTCTTTTTCGTGTATTCCAGATAACGTTCCTTGATTTCTTTTTTGTTGTCTGTCTCGAGCTTGAAAGCTAGGTCGCAGGGATACCTCGTTTGGCGCAGAACTCGCACCAGGAATCCGTATGTGAAGCGCGCGGCACCCATCCACCGCAGATGATCAGTACCCAGATCTGACTCGGCGATAATTCCATAGGACTGCGATAAGAAACACAGAGTTCGACTTCCGCGTTGCGTAATGGACATCAGATCCAGAGGGGTGCGCAGGCCTTTGACTATAATCAAGGCCGATAAGCTGACACTATTTGTACCGAAAAGATTCCACGCCATAGCGTTCCCCGATCCGCAAGGGACCATGACGACTGCGACTTTTGTTAGGGCCTCGCCCGCGTCAGGCCTCTTTGCAAACCCATTCAGAACCTCGTATGGCAGACCGTCGCCTGAGCAGCAGAGCAGAGCGTCATATGCATCAATGTCCAGTTTTTCAGCGATATCTGTAGCATGGCCGGCATGTTTCGTTGTCTCCACATCGATTTTGCACCCTGCGGCCTCGAACATCGGAGCCGCATGTTCAGTATATAGATCTTTGGCGTATCCTTTGCCCCCATGGGGATTTATCAGGACCTTTAGCCGTTTGTTTGGCTGAGCGTCGCCGTATGCCAGTTTCAACAGTTTTGCTACCCACGGTTTAACTGCGGTTGACGTTTGACCGTCAAGAGCAAATGTCAAGGTGCTCGGAGTGTAGTCATCTTTCACGACAGGCTTGGCGTATGTGATGGAAATGGCGGATTCGGAGATTTCGGCGGTTAGGATATTATAAAAGGGAATCGACTGAGACGCGGTGGAATCTGGAATCACACAAGTCAATATCAGGTCCTAGAGGATGGTAGTTGCGAAAGGAGTCATTACCGACTACCTGGAGACCGCAGTAGCGAACGTCTTTCTTGCGCCTTGGGTCTAAGAAGTGCCGCAGTATTGGAGTCAGAACGTTGAATTGACAGAGTCGCGCGTGGCTGCAGCTCTACATACTATTGATAAAAAGCGAATCGGATTGCAGAGTGAGAGTGATGTTGTTTCCCACTGGAAGGGAGAGCTCATCCAGGCCATTCGCAGTGGTCAGCGCGGGAGCGCTCGGATCTTCAGCGGACATTCTTATCCTATTCCGAGGTTGTGAACATACTGTGAGTGGATAATCAAGACGACAAGAGTGGAAATATAAAAATGGACAAGGAGAAGAAGGATACGTATAGTACGTAGCAGCGTTGGAGCAGCTTGTGCTAGCATGTGCCGCGGTTGAGAGAGTGCCAAGCCGCGCCGGACGTTGTTGTATAAAATAATCCATGCAAGTCCAGTATACCCATGCCGCCCTTTCCGGGTGCCTTTTCATTAATTCAGCTGCCTAGGTGTTTGCCATGAAATTTAAAGCGAGAACTATAATAACAATCCGATTTATTACCCATATGGAACTCCTAAGGCTACGAAGTTTGCATCACCATCGCTTTCATCATGACTATATAGTTCTTCCACGGGTCACTCCTCTTTTATCATTTCATAGAAGAGATCCTTGGTGCCTTCTAAAATGTCCATAACCCGCTGTCGATTCTTCAAGTGATCTGATGTCTCAACGAGCTGTTCATCCTGTAGACACAGGCTCTCCCAGTCTATTTCCGACCCGTCATCCTTGATACTTTTGACGAGACCCCGGAGTTCAAAGATCAACTTTCGAGGGGCCCTTTGCATCTAATATGAACCTGACAATTGCCATTTGAACGCCGTGTGTAGTATAGCAATGCCATGGCGGTCTAGATAATCCAGAATGAGATATTGGATTTCTAGCGGGAGGCCAATGGCAGCAGAAGGACTTTCATTAAGTCGAGCATCGCGTCCAGGAAGAGGCAATGGCGTGGAATACTTCCTATTCTTCTTTCTCCTCCTCCTCCTCCTCCTCTTCTTCTTCGACCTCGCTACATCCTTTAATAGACGTGCCACATCCGGGATCCGCAAGGGGTCCCGGTAGAGATATCGATTCTCGTCAGTCAACACCTGCTCCCGTAGATCTGGACTATACTGATGGCACTCATCTTCTAGACGAATCTGAAGCATGCCATCGTCGAAAAAATAAATTGGGTCGATGATCTCTTTCCTTTTCTTTTCTAAATCGCCTTCGCAAAGTCTCCACGAAAGTCTCCAGGTGCATCTCGACTTCGGGGCCGATGAGGAGCTCAATCAAGTTCCAGCAGCGTGCATGCACAGGATACCCGTATCTTTGTGGTCGTCGAGGGTACCATCCTTGATAATAGGAGGTTTCTTGCATATCTTGGGCTAAGAAGACGGACTCGACATTTTCTGTGCTGGAATTTAAGAAGGTCCACCCAATAAGGGCATCGTTTCGATCTCGTGGAACTGCAAAGGATGAGCGTTCCTTACTATCACAGAACAGGCCAATCCCAGAAAGCCGGTATTGATATCCTTGGTCATATTCATTTTTGCAATCCTTGATAACTAGAGCGGGCTCTGTTAGTTTTCGCTTGTCATCACATGAAAAACTGGGCTTACTTAGTCGATACAGGCCCTCCCAGGACCATGGATTTGCACTGAAATGTGTCTCCTCTACCTCCTTGGCTGGGCAGTGAAAAGCTTCGTTAGTGTAGCGTATAGTCTTGCCTTTTCCTTCTGCATGCTGAAACTTCTCCTCGAATGTATGATAGACACCTCCTTCATACGTATCATCCCCAATTAGTGTCCCACAGGCGCAGCAGTATACCATCAACCGCTGGAGAGAGGGCGGCGAGTGGAAGTCTTCTAGCTTCCACCTCAAACCATCGTCCACAATGGGAAGAGGCTCACCCAAGAGCCACCTGAGATAAGGTCTCATCTCTTTTTCCACGAGTCCTTGCCACATTGGTTCATACATCTTGTGCGTAATGCAAGTAGTCTTGCCCCGATGATGGCAGGCAATGTGGTAGAATATTGGAACAAGATCCTTTATATTGTTCAAAGGTAAAAGTCTTGTGGTCAGAATGACATCGGGCGATCTCTAGGGCCTGTAATCGTTTCATAGGTAGTTCGAATGCTAAATCAAGAATTCAAAGCTATTATTTTAGGCCTCGCTCACGAGACCATCCATCAGTTTATAGACTATTAGAAATACTACATTTCCATTGTAAAAGAGCCCCCCGTGCGTTAACATTTTGGACGTAAAGGAGAAACAACAACCGCTAGCGGACACAGGGCTGGATAAGACCCAGCACGAGAAGAAGAGAGAAAAGAAACATTCAAATACTATCAACACTCTATGCAGCAGATGCCTTGAGGCCCTTGAGGTTACCCAAAGCCAAGGCGAGACCTTGTGAACGACTTCTTATCCGGACGAATCCTGTGATTGGACCGTCGTCTCCCTCCTTTTCGATGCTCAGATTCGCCAATGCATCCTCGCCTACAAGTTTGGTTAGTTAATAAGGTCTGGAGAATAATCAAAGTATTAAAGAAAGATGTCTTACCAAACACACTGCGAGCATATAAATTGGCACTCAGGAACTGGCAGTCACCCTGGAGGGATGCATCAGGCGTCAGGCAGGTCATGTTAGTGCTTTCCATCAGTTGTTTGAGGAACTCGCGTAGATCCTTGGCCTTGGTGTTTATGTTGACCTTATTTTCCCACTCAAACTCTGTCCACATGGTTCGGAACTGAGTTTCGGTGCAGTGAGCTGGTTGAATATAATCCATGATGTCGGCGTGGATGTCATTCAGGATAACCACATGAGTCTCTGTGGAGCTAGATCCATCGTAGACGACGTTGCCAAAGATGACACCGGCATCGGTTGAGGATACCTTGACTGTAGCCTGAACATTCAAAAAATCCCTGGGCCCCAGGTTCTGTGTAGTTGGACGCTCAACAACCTTCAAGTCTCCTAGGGTTGCAAATTCAATTGACAGATTTTGTAACGTCTCTGTGGTTTGATTGACCAACAACACATCCAAAACTATATCGAACTGGTGAACCTGAACATAGGCTTCGGCATATACGGGGTCGGAAAATCCTGTCAACTGAACAATCCGGCTGAGTTTTGAAGATAGATCCTCCACAGTAGCGTCACCACCGGTAGCTTTGATGAGATCTAGCTCAATTTCATCGGCTCCTTCTCCGGCGTTCTTCTTAGTTAGCTGTCGAATAGGGATAGCGTCATCAATCTGAACGGCAGTCTTGGCTTTCTCGGACGCTTCTTTGGCGGCCCGTTTCTTCTCTTCTGTTTGTACAATGGTCTTGAATGCTTTCCTGGTGTCTTCCAAAAATGTGGTTTCGAGCTCTTTCCTCTCGGCAAATTCAGCCAAGGAACGCACGCAGGTCATGATGCGATCTACCGAGTCCTCGTCAATTGGTGCCTTTACAAACTGAGACTGACCAACTCGGATTATAGAGATCAGGATGAGCATGGCCTCAGCACGAAGAGCGTTGGTACGGGCAGCATCCTGGGATACCTCGGAGTGTCGCATGACCAATTTTGTGAGAGTCGAAGACAGCACTGTTGCAAGGTAGTAGTCGCCGTCGAGGATAAGTTGGCGCAATGGAGGTTTCTGAGCGGCTTTCACAGCTTCCAGCTTAGCGGCCACGGCCGATTGGCTTGTTAACGCGCTTTCGGTAGCATATGTTCCATCAGCGAGGACTTTTCGCGATCCACTCGGGGCTGCCGACTTGGAATGGCCGTTGACTTGATCAAGTGCAATGTTGTTCTCATCGGGAACTTCATCTAGCAACCGTTGTTCCGAGGCCAAGATAGGAATCTCTCCTAGACTAGCTCTAATGCGTTTCCAAGCCTCGCGGATGTCATTTGTCTCCAAGGAATATTCTCCAACCACCCAAAGAACACCGCGGTAGACTTTACCGGCTCTTACTTCGCTCAAGGTGGCTACTAGGCGCTCAATGATCGATGCACGGAGCTTGGGGAATTTCTCAACCACTTCCTTGACGAAAGAGATGACATCTACGGCTGAGTTGTTGTTGAAGTCACCTATGAAGTCCATCAACAGGTCCACAACACTGGCAGCAATTTCCGAGAATTTGATGGCACAGTGATGAATGGATTGGATCAGAAGTTGGCGGTATTCGCTCGACTATCAAAGTGTTGAGTTAAAGGTTTGCTGCATTGTTGTATACGGTCAAATGTACATACCTTCTCATATTGTTCATCCACATTCTTTGCAAGTTCCTTCTTCAAAAGCATCACGATTTCTTCCACGTTCTTGCTAGACACCATCTCCAATGCGATGCCGAGGGCCTTGCGACGAACATCGATATCGGGACTAGAAAGCACTCGTAGAATTTCCATAGTCAAGTCATCGAGGACTCCCTCGTTCCTGATTCTCAGCTGATCGACTCTGTCGAGAACAATAAGTTTCACGTTATTATCGGCTTCCTTGATGCTGAGCTCTATCAATTTTGCTGCGGCAGCCTTGACCGCCACGGGGTTGCTAGTGAGGGCGGTAAGGGAGGTAGCAGCTTCGTAAATGACAGTGCTTGCTGATGCATCCAAAAGGTCGAAGATCAACCGCAGATATCGTGCCTGGCATATACTATCAGCAACTGGAATCAATTGTTGCGAGTGTTCTCCGTCGCCCCTGACTTACCTTATTTTGGGCATTCTGAACAGCATCCTTTCTAATAAACTCAAGCTCGACTAATTGAAGCAACTCGTCGGCATTCGGTATGCTGTCGAAAGTTTCGCTCAAATATTCCAAAGCTTTTTGGTGGCTGATAGACATAAGTGCGGCAAATGCATTTCGCTTGCATGTGTGGTCGCTTTCCGATCCAAGGAATGTTTGAATGAGTTCGGGGGCATCAGGAATCAGGGACTCAGAATGTTGGTAGATCGACGATACCGCCCACACCGCGTTCTTTCGCACATAGGCATGACGATGTTCCAGGCAAGAGCGGGCGGAGGAGAGGAGGGGTTCAATAAGTTCAGGCTCCCGGAGCTTGCAGAGGAAACGGAGCGTATTACCCCGGATGTACTCGTTAGGGTGTTGTAAATCGTTTCGGATACCGTTACTAAAATGATGTCAACAGAAATCGTGCCAAGTTCAAAATAGCAGCGCAACCTACCAGACTAGAATCATCTCTTGCTTCAGTTTCCCACTGGCGTCAAGTTTCGGGCATATCTCGTAATAGAAGTAAAGAAGTTTCTTGAGGGGTTTGTTCTTCGATGGCATGACGAAACGAATGATATGCATGAGCAGCCCAGGCATCGGGTCGCCATTGAGCATGATTATTATGATTCTTCGCATTGTCTCCTGCTTTGTCTCATCGGTACCCTTCTCCAATTGTGTTTTGAGTTCCTGCTGGCTCGGCTGGTCGGCCGAATTGTCCTGGTGGACCAGACTGTATGCGTGTTCCAGAAACGACGCCATGGTTGCTGCTGATTGTCGTGAGGGTGGATGGATAGGGTACGGAACGTTGAATCAGGAGCTGCATGGATTAGCGGGCATACAATGCAGCGAGAGGACGATTGAATTACCGCGGCGAAGCTCCCAGGTCGGAAAGGCAATCAATGACTCGAATTTCAAATAGCAAGCGCCCTCCACTGCCTTGAACGTATGAGCGGGGTTGGTCAACAAACAATTCAGGTGTCTACTACTTGTCCATTTGCCTGCGCAACCTGGCCGGACTGTGTGGATGACTAAGCCGAGCTAGCCTCCCCGCCGAGCCGCCAATTTATCGCATCTCGACATGTTCTGAGCACTTTGCCTCGACCAGATCTCTTCTAAAGACATTGGTAGCTGTTGTCTTGGCCATGGCAGACCTCAACGAACCTTTCTACCTCCGCTACTAGTAAGGCGCACACTTTGGCCCAGGTTTCCTCCGCTGCTAACAGCCATGCAGCTCAGGTCACTCTGGGCGGTTTGGACATGAATTTCTAGGTAAGCCGTCTCTTTCTGTGCATTTCTCTCCTTTTCTTGAACTAACTGACGCATGTGCAGAATTCGATTTCCGTACGCTCGGCGATGGACGAAGCGCCTCGGCGCGTTATGCGAACAACTCCAACTACCGCAATGACTCTCTGATCCGGAAAGAAAGTGAGATCTCTCTCCAGCCAGTCAATGTCGCGATTATACAATGCTAAGAGGATTTTATATAGTGTGTGTCAGCTCGCTTTTGATTGCGGAAATCAAGCGCATCATCAAGGACAGCGAGATCATGAAGTATGGAACGACCACCTTCTATAAATTCGACGTTGTGTTACTAAATTGCCTCTAGGGAGGACGATTCGAAATGGCCGCAGAAGAATAAGGACGGACGACAGGAATTGGAGATCCGACTGGGGAATGAGCACATCTCGTTCGAGGTACTTCTTAGATACCAGCTTCGACCTTTGCTGAAGATGCTAATTTTTGTATGCAGACCGCGAAGATTGGATCCCTGGTGGACGTGACTGAGTCTGCGGACCCCGAAGGACTTCGTGTCTTCTACTATCTTGTGCAAGATCTCAAGGCACTTGTCTTCTCTCTCATTTCTCTTCATTTCAAGGTAATTGATTGCCTACATGGAACTTGCAAGGGCTTTCTGGAAGCTAACCACCTATTTCTTCTATGCAGATCAAACCTATTTGAAGCTTCACTGGCATATTGGCAGCAACAGATAACAAATGATTTATGGGTGGCGTTCATTGGTAATAGTATTGCTTGGGGATAAATAAATATTCAGTTTCATTCAGTCAGTGGCAAACTGTGCAGGGCATCTGCAGTTGGGCCAATCATGGGATCTTATCCACTCGCAGCCAAATGCGGTGTGGATGGGGACTGCATGGAAAAGTCACACAGATACAGATCACAGAATAAATAATATTATTGTTACTTACTATGTATATCATATAGTAAATGTGAATGTGAATGTGAATGTGAATGTGAATGTGCAATTCTAGGGATCCTCCAGTGTTGTCAGTGTCAAAGACTGCTTTCCCCGCGATCGTCTGACCATAGAGCAGGCGTCGCATGCCTGCCCTTTCCCTTTTCAGCCAAGACTACCACGTTCGCCGCTGTCGCTGTCAGCAACACCTCTTCCTTCACCCTCCCCTGCCCAATTTGCACGTTGCATTGCAACCCCTTCTTTCATACCATTTTTTTTCTTGCTGTGTCTTGTTTCCTTCGTCTTGTGTGTTTTTGTAAATTCCTCATTTTAATTTCCTCCGATGTTCTTTCTTGTCTGATCCGCACCAATGCCGACGCCGAGCGACATTACTCCACACTCGACCGCCGTCGAAGACTCCATTGCGCATACGACCTGTCCCCCCGAGATAATACGAGCATCGGGCTTCTCAGTCGCTTCAGAGGAACGCTCTGCTGATGACGACGATGATGATGCTGTTGACCAAGGGACTGTCTCGGCCGTTGTCGAGTCAACGCTAAGTCACGATGCTACGTCATTGACAGTAGAAACAACGCCGGAGTCGTCGCTGAAGGGACGCGAAATCGAGGACGAGGATACGGTTATGGACTCTCCGAGTCCTGCCAGCTCGTCCTCGGAAAGCAAAGACGACCAGTCAAGCACCGCGCCTTCTCAGACGACGTCTGTTGCTTCGACCTCGTCTACTTCATCGTCTATCAGCCCCGAGTTCTCCAACGTTCGCGTACGTTCTGATCATGTCGAAATAAATATACGTAGTTGCTAATATCAAGCAGCTCCTTCCAAATCACTCGTGTTCCTTTCTGCGAACCGGGAGTAGATTCGAAGGCACGCAGGAGTCTGATCACCAGGTCTATAATGTACATGTTGAAATCAAGCACGTCGACACGGCGGAATCATATCTCTGCGGTTATCTCCGCATTCAAGGTAAGCTGTTTTCGCCCATAAAAGAGATTCTGCGCGAACGATGGACGTGAGCTAACGGCGTTTGTGTCTTTCATGTAGGACTTACCGAAGAACACCCGACTTTAACCACCTTTTTCGAAGGAGAAATAATTGGCACAAAACATACATTCCAGACAAAGCACAAGACTTGGGGCGCCAGCGAGAAAACCGATATGCAACACTGGGCCCGGTTTGAGGCGTGGCGGCCGCTTGCAAAGCAGGCAAAGAAGGCTGATTTCACGTATCGAAACTTTGCACAGCGAGAACATCTTTTCATGCGCTGGAAGGAATACTTTCTCGTTCCTGATCACCGAGTCCGCCAGATCACTGGTGCTAGCTTTGAAGGATTCTACTACATATGTTTCAACCAGATAGAGGGAACTGTCAGCGGGATCTATTTCCATGCAAAAAGCGAAAAGTATGTTCAACCCGCTTTGGAGATGGCTTTGACTGATTGCTAATGAATGATATGAATCTAGATATCAAAAACTCGAGCTAAAGCATATCGAAGATCATGGATGTACACCGGCGATTGAATTTCGTTGAATCAAATGACTATTTGACGACAAATTTGATATATATATGCTTGTGTATATTGATGCTCAGGCCTTGGTGCTAATTTATTGGTACTACGAAGCTGGTTGCAACTGATTTCTTTCTCCCGGTTGAAACAAAAAACATAGGAGTTTCCTTCACGTGTCACTATACCCTCTCCCTCTTCTTCCGCCTCTTCCTCCGCCTCCTTCTCCAGCCTCCTTCTCCGCCTCCTTCACATTCCTCCTCCTCTCTATTGGACCCTTTCCTCTACCATCTCCTTGTTTACGAAATTAGGACGCAGCGCATCATCATTCATTCATGGGGTTTCTATTATTGTATCCCTTTCCACTACTATCTTCCCTTTCGATTCTCTCGGCAACCTTTTGTGCTCGAAGATAATTTTATGGTTTTATATTGTACTTTGCCTCCTCCTCTTGTATTCTTTGGAACTTTTTTCCTGTTCCAAAACCCTGGGTTAATTTTATGACAATGGCGCTTACATAGGGTCTTTTATTTCTCTCTAGTCACATATCCCTTGCAAAATTGCAAATTGCAACGTTCTCCTTCTTTTCTTTTTGTTGGGCTTCAATCTTTCTGAAACCATGGAATAACAGGCATGTCCATGCAGTCCTATATCTAGGAAGTTTTTTTTTCTTTGTTTCTATATTACTATCCGTTACCTAGGTACGTCTTTTAGTTGTTGAATGATGATGACGTTTCAGCATTCGTATTATATATATATATCGTAGGCAGTAGCTATGCTTACATAGAATGATCAATGATAGAAGAGTATTGCGGTAAAAGACCTCGGGAATATGCAAGATTTCCATGTACTTAGATGCATATGTATATTACGTACTGTTTGCTCTCAGAAACAAAAAATAAATCAAAAGCAAACATGAATAAATGTGAAACATCAAGTTTCGGGTATCGTTGTCGTGTACTGAGAAAGGTAGGTTATAAGGGAATGGTAACAAGAAATATGAAAAGAAAGAAAATGAACGAAGTAGGAGGGAGACTAGATGTACGGACTCGAGTTCTGGCGACTGCTCGTACTCGAGTTACTCGTAGCCACGCTCCCAGCCTCGCTAACAGGTGTCTGCGGCTCGACAACAACTTGATTCCTGATGGAAACAATCCATTCGTGTTGCAGCAGCTCAGCCGCGGTAGGTCTCTTGATGGGGTCACGCTCGAAGCAGCGACGCAAGAAATCAATACCCACATCACTGAGCTGGTCGCAACTTGGGAGCTGTGGTTGATTGCCCTGCGCAATATTGTACATGATGGCCCATTCGTTGTCGAGCGAGGACCATGGTCGTCGGCCCGTGGCCATTTCTAGAATGACACATCCAAGCGACCAGATATCGATTGCGCCTTGGCGCTCGACGAGACTTGAGGTGTCGCCTCGAATCACTTCGGGGGACATATACATGGGCGTGCCAGTCATGGTCTTTTGATTATTGCGCTTAGGTTCGTTCTTGGCGTCTTTATTGACACCAACGCCGCCTCCGCCGACGGCATTTGTAAAGGCCTCGGCGTTTGCTACGGTCTTGCCCTGGCGCGCAATGATCTTGGCTGCTCCAAAGTCGACATACTTAATAACTCCATTGTGGTCCAGCAGGATGTTCTCTGGTTTGATGTCACGGTGAATGATGCCGGCTTGATGTAAGTAGGCCAACCCTTCCAATAGTTGAAGAGCATAAACCATTATGAATGTCTCATCTTCCACACGGCCGTGCTCCAACAAAGCCGCTAGGGATCCTCCAGAGCAGTATTCCATAAAGATATAGACCTTGTCGCGGTGTACCTCAATGCCATAGTAAGAGACAATATTGGGGTGGTCGAGCACTTCAAGGACACCCATTTCATCTCTGATTTGCTGCGCGATGACAGGAATGAGTTGAGGATCCTGGAGGCGAATCTCCTTAACAGCCATAAGATAGTTGCTGTCAAGATTAATGCCAACGTATACGGAGCCAAATGTTCCACCACCGATGAACTGGCCTTGCTGCCATCGAAGATTGACGTTGGTGGCCGATGAAGATAGGACCGTAAGCGAGCGATCGGCTTCGTTTGAGCTTTCTAGCACCTTGCCCACTGCATGCAGTTTTGCATCTCGCATGTCTTCAACCGTGGCAATATGTGCAAGATGCTGTTCTCGGACCAATTTGGTAGCTTCCTCGTCACTGAGGATTCTGCCACCTCCACCGAATCTCCTCATACCGCCGCGTGTCTCGTCCAAGCGTTTATTTTCGGCCTGAGCTGCCAATGTTGACCTAGCGCCCATGATATCAAAGTGAGAGATGAGGACCGACATGCAGCCCGCGACTTTCACTCGGAGCTGGGAGTATTGTGCGTCATCCATGGACAAGAGATGATTGCTCGATGTGATTGCCATGGCAAACTCTAGAGCAGCCACTGCCCACTTGAAAGTCCTTCTATCCGATGCATCACAATCATCACAAATGAACGAAACCCATTCGAGAGATAGCTCCACCAACCGAGCACTATTCATAGCTCGTCTGTTAGCATCCACGTAGTTTGATGAGCGTTTCCCGAACTCGGTCGCAAATGCATAGCAAGCTTGAATCAGCTCGCTGTTCTCAATTTCTTTTGTTCTAAGCTGCTGGCGAATCACGGCAACACTATCCATGATCGTCATGGACAACTTGAAGGAAATTTTCTTGATCTTGTTCAGCTCAGCATTAACTCGTCCCAGGTTGGCACGCTGCTCTATGGCAATATCGAGGTTTATGTTAGTCAACTGGGCCAGCTCAACTCGTGCACTGACAAGTCGTTGCTGTGTCCCGTC
Organism: Talaromyces albobiverticillius; assembly: GCA_023721895.2. Lineage (NCBI taxonomy): Eukaryota > Fungi > Ascomycota > Eurotiomycetes > Eurotiales > Trichocomaceae > Talaromyces > Talaromyces albobiverticillius. Next base: position 4,804,912 of record JAMBUR020000001.1, on the reverse strand, counting down.
CGCAACAAGCCGCAACTTTCCCGGTCGAACATCCGTTGGCTGCTCCAGCCCTTCAACTTCCATAACCTTGCCGATCCAGTGCAGTTGACGCTCTGGACGAATAACCAGGATATATGGGAAATATGAAGAATCTTTTGGGTCGTCCTCTTCGCGAAAAGAGGTGCCAAGTATCGATTGAATGTCAACAGGTTGGTCCCAAAGGGCATGGTGACCGATCAGATAGACCCCTTTCTGCCCAACGGAGTCATTTGAAGTAATAAGGAAATGATCAGAGATCAAAAGAGCCTCGAAAAAGTCGTCAGATATATCTCCACCAAGGTTGTACTCGGTGGCATTTTCAAATAGTTGTCGGAGGAAGCGAGAGAATCGATAAAGCTTCCGTTGGCGAACACGAGTCGAATCTAAGCTGCTCTTGTACCGCTTGTCCATATCGGCAGGATCCTCGTCTGCACGTGGCGAAAGTTCCCGTTCAAAATGGATCATCAGTCGTTGGAGGGATTTGGCGGTCAAAGCACTAGGACATGAGTTAATTAGGTTGACATGTATATAAAGACTGTAATCTACTTACCTGAACTGTTCTGCGACTTCAATATCACCACTCTGGAGTTGACGGCCAATTTCATTCGAAAATCCCCACTCCTGTTCCAGAATTTCGGCTTCCTTGAAAGTGTTTTTATTGGCGTTGAGTTTCCAATTGAGAAGTCGGAAGTAGTACTTCATGGCATCTACCACAACGTTGTCAAAGTTCTCATCAATACAGGGTGGAAGATCCCAGCCTGGCTCGGGCTTTGAAATGACAAGGTAGCGTTGCTTAATCTCAACGGCCACCTTCATCATGATCTGAAACTGCGATATCATTTGGTCCACCAGGATAGGTGACTGCTGGGCCGGGTCCTTCATCTTCTTTGCATACGACAGACGGACGCGAATGATCTCCTGTATGAGTCGGGACGGGAAATTGATGAGAGTGAGCAGCTCTTCAATATACGGAGGCAGATGGCGCTTTGAAAATGCCTCTGCATTCTCGATGAGAGTACTTTTGGCTTTGTTGATCACCTCGCCAATGTCGATGATCATATTATGTTCACCTTGTAACGTCTTCAGCCCGTCTTCCTTCATGATCCGATCCAAGAAAGATCCGTCATCAGACAAATCGGCGCTAGTTGATCTGTTTCGCGGCTTAGTGAAATCCAATTCGTCGTTGCCAACCCAATTTTGTAGAATGGCCAATTCCGTATTAATGAGTTGGGTGGTGTTGTGCCAGGCACAGACCGCCTCGCAACTCTCTTGGAATTGGTCGGAAGCAGCTCTTGGATTGGCACTTTGCATGTCTTTTCTTGTAGGGTAGAGATATTCGCACTGGCTGACTTTGGCGACGACGTCCTCAACCTGTTCGATAGCAGATTTTCCCATTTCCTTCTCGCCTTTGATCTCAAAGGCGATGATGTCTTCGATGATAGGACCCAAACCAGCGCGAGCATCTTCAATGAGTTTCTTCTGCAATAAAACGCTCCGACCGCAGGTTTTTGCTCTTACACCTAACCAAATCTCACTGTTCATGACAGCCGAGCGCCTTGTGTCGGTAGACCCAATCAATCGCTGCTTCTCCTGCTTGACAACATCGCCCTTGAGGACAGAAGCCAGCATAGCATGCCATTCCAGACGTTCCTGATTCTTGGGGTTCTTCAGTTCCTCGATTGTCGGTAGGTTGTCATTCTCTGCAAGAAAGAGTTGAATATCAGGATCATACTGGTCATCTTCAAAGGGTATCTCCGACGATGGCGAAGGGTCATCCACGTCCGAGTCAATGCCGTTCATTCCCTGAAAGTCTCCAAACTGCTGATACCAGGCTTGGGGGTTGGCGCGTAATCGTTGCACGTACGCCTTTTCCTGGGCGCGATATTGAGCGTTGGGGTCCCGGCGGGCATTACGTTTCGTGGACGACGAACGACGACCATCGATTTGAAGATTGATATAATGCGGTGGTCGTCGCTGAGGGGCATAGGTGTTCGATGGGGTCCTTGCAGGCCCCAACGGACGTTGGAGCCTCGGGTCTCGATCGGGAACGGAGACTCCATCTGAGAGGCTCAAATTTTCAAACACGGGGGTGTTCACTAGGCTGCTTCCACGCGGTCGTCCTGTCGGACGCGCTGGCCATGGTGCTGCATACCCAGAGGAAGATAGAGATCCAACCGAACCACCGAGCGACTGAGGCGATGATGCAGTAGGCGTTGGCTGGCCTTCGAGTTCGTCGAGGTCGGAGGTGGATCGTACAATGTAGGAGGGGGGCGAACTGTATTCATCACCTGAACCCGAACCGTCTGAGTCGGGGGCACTCAGAATGATGTCTGTGCTGTCCATGATTGGCGACCGGTTCAAAGGGCCAGATGACAGACAGCAGAGGCAACGAAGATATTCCAGGTTTACCGTTTAACTGAGCTGTTGTGGCTACGTCCGAAAAGGGGATGGGTGGCGGCTTCTTAGTGCCAACGGGTGTGGCGGTGCGGTCGTGGCGGGGCTATAGGCCGAAAAAAGACAAAGGTCCAACAGGAGCAGAGAGCAATCAGATACAAGATAAGAGAAAATAATTGTTTCAGGAAGCACAAAAGATGCAGACATTGTTATTTGGACATTCAAGAAATGCCTGGATGTTTGTTGGTATGCAGCATCCTGCCAGGCTCCCGCTCAGCATGCCAGCATGTCATCTGCCTAACTGGTCAGGCATGCAGCAAGATCGACATGCGCACTACAGTAGTTAGCTACTCTACACCATGAGTATGAGATCACTTCTTTATACAGATATTTGTACAGATGCTCAAGTCCTCCAAAGAGTCAACATGCCGGTCACATGATCAGACACCTAGTGTGGAGACGACAGCTATGGAGAAGAGGTTGCACTGATATCAACGACCCCATAATGATCGAGAATCGCGATATCAAGATCGCACGAGCGGGGGGACACGAGACGACACGAGGCGATACTCGAGGCACCGAGGACGGAGGGCTGGCTGGGGCGCTTATTCGCGAATACACGATCTGATAGAGCATAGAAGACGCAAAGAAGCCATCGTAAGAGTCACAGTGCATTCGTAGCGACATACGAATGCTCTAATCTGAGTGCTGTAAATGTAGCCAATCACGGGGTGCGTGGTTATCTTTCAGCAGGATTTGCTATTTTTACGGTCCATGCGCGCCAAGCCTTTTAGTCCGATAAGATAAGGAGCGCGTCGATATGGCAGGTGCCAGCCTGATAGTTATGTGATGCGATTCATCATCCAATACTCCTTATACTAGGTACGGAGTATACACTATGTATTACACGCTCTGTGGGTGTCCCATGGTACCTCATGGCCTGAACACTGGTTATTCTATTGCAATTGCAGTCTGTCTCTCTACTCCGCACAGAGACCAGAGTCGTGATATCACCACACGGGGATTTCTTGAACAGTACCATGGCATAAACCATCGAATCCCAAGCAACTAGCTAAGAAACTAGGGAAAGCAGGATCGCATAAGCATGCTTAGGTAGCGGTGGTTATATAAAGATAATCATCAACAGAGTAATAGAAAATTCTAAGCCGAACCAGATCGCCCGGCTGTGATTGGCCCGGGCGCCAAAGATAAGAGTCAGATAGGGTTGGCCAATGAGAACGCGCGTGCTTGCATGAAACAAGATGGGTGCCTCAGCCCTCAGGTACCGAGGGCTCCTTCCCTGTCTGCCGGTCGAGTCCAGTCGGGTTGCAGCTGCAGGAACAACTTCAACTTCAGGGAGAGAGAAGAAAAAGAAACACCAGAAAGATCTCTGCTCAGTTCTTGTTTGGGACAGCACCAGCCGATCAACACGCTACGCACCGGACATGCGTAACGGGTATCACCTGCAGCAAGCAATATTCAAGCAATAGCTTGGCTCCGCGGAGCTGATCAGAGTCCCTGGTTGGACCGAGTCAGAATAGACGGACAGTAGCCGGAGAGCCCCCAGCTTGCAGACGCCACCATGGCCCCATCGCAACCCTAGTTTCCCGATTTTACACGCTATCTTCGCTTTCGAGAAATCAAAAGGAGATGGAAATGGATTCACTTAATAACACGCCTCTGTTATCTCTTGGCGACAATGGCGCCTGCTTCCTCCATTGCCGCCCACACCCTGGCTCCTCCGCAATTTTATCGCGTTCCATCGTATATATATGTTCTGTCTGTCTGTCTGTCCTTCCTGCTTTGTTTTCCTCGACATCCACTCTCACGTTCCTTGAACATCACCCTTCTTCAACGATCACCTGCTGTGCGGGCTTCCCTACCTATTCTCTAGGCATTAGGGTTATTGATCGAGGACACGACATTCCTTTGATGACCGAACCTATCTGACCAAGAATCATCAACTCTATCATTACACATCATGTCGGACGACTACGTTCCTCTGGTCCCTTACAATGGGACCACAGCAACCGGTGGTGATTCATTGACCGAGAACTTGAATGTCTTCTACGATGTCCGTCTTCCCAAACCCATTGACGTACAGCAACATTGGCTCATCAATTAATTTAGGCTGGTGACATCTCATGGATTATCACATCCACCGCCCTCGTCTTGCTTATGATTCCGGGTGTTGGGTATGTCTTTCAATCCAAAGTGAAAACATCTTTGATCTAATATAATATCACAGTTTCTTCTACTCCGGTTTAGCTCGTCGTAAATCAGCCCTCTCCCTGATCTGGCTGTCGGTCATGTCCGTCGGTGTTATTTCCTTCCAGTGGTTCTTCTGGGGCTACTCGCTCGCCTTTTCCCACTCTGCCGGCTCGTATATTGGAGATTTGGCCAACTTCGGTTTCAAGGGTGTTTTGGCTGCTCCCTCCGTGGGCAGCACCAAGGTGCCTGACCTTTTGTTCGCCGTTTACCAGGGAATGTTCGCTGCCATCACGTAAGTAGAACTTCATGAGAGGTCATCTTTTGCATATTGCTAAGCCTGTTCTAGTGTTGCTCTGGCTGTTGGTGCCGTTGCTGAACGTGGTCGCATGCTTCCTTGTGTCGTCTTCATGTTCGTCTGGTCGACCATTATCTATGACCCTATTGCTTGCTGGACATGGAACTCGTCCGGCTGGGTTTACAAATTGGGAGGTCTCGATTTCGCCGGTGGTACTCCCGTGCACATTTCGTCTGGCGCTGCCGCTCTTGCCTATTCCTTGATGCTCGGCAAGCGCCGTGGCCACGGCACTCACGAACTCAACTACCGACCTCACAACGTGACTCACGTCGTCATTGGAACTGTTTTCCTCTGGGTTGGCTGGTTCGGCTTCAACGCCGGTTCTGCCCTGAGCGCCAACCTTCGTGCTGTCATGGCTGCTGTCGTTACCAACTTGGCTGCCTCCGTTGGAGGTGTCACCTGGTGTCTCCTTGATTACAGACTCGAGAAGAAGTGGTCCACCGTCGGTTTCTGCTCCGGTGTTATCGCTGGTCTCGTTGCCATCACTCCTGCCTCTGGTTTCGTTCCGGCATGGTCTGCTGTTGTCTTCGGCATCGTCGGTGCTGCCGCTTGCAACTATGGTACCAAGCTTAAGTATCTGTTGCAGATTGATGATGCTCTTGATATCTATGCTGTCCATGGCATTGGTGGTATCGTTGGAAACCTCCTCACTGGACTTTTCGCTGCGTACGTGAACCCCTATTTTCATATCTGTTGGAACAGAAAACTAATTGTTCAATAGTGACTACATCGCTCATCTCGATGGATCAACCGTCATTGCTGGAGGATGGCTCAACCGCAACTACATTCAGCTTGCCTACCAGTTGGCAGACTCCATCAGCGGTCTCGTCTACTCTTTCGTCGGATCGTGCATTATCCTCTTGGTCATCAACTTCATCCCTGGCCTCAGTCTGCGGTCCACCGAGGAGGATGAGATTATGGGTATTGACGATGCCGAGATTGGCGAGTTTGCTGTAAGTTTCTACTCCGCAAAAAACTGTCTTGTCACATTGCTAATGATTTCTTTTAGTATGATTATGTCGAGATCACTCGTGATGTGATTGGAGCCACCGACGGTGACTCGCTTCCCGTGAGCAAGATCAACTCTCTTACCGAAGAACCAGCGGAAATGACCAAGGCATAAACTTTTTGTCCATCCTTTTATTCCATTTCTTGTTTATTTTGGCAATTCTTTTCTTCTGCTAGCTTCTTCTTTTCTCAGTCTGTCGATACCGCTGCATTTGTCATACATTAGAGTTGATACATTTACTTAATTACTGGATAGATACCCAAGACATGGAACATAGTCATACGAATATAAATTTTACTATAAACATGATTTGAGCCAACCTAATCCTAGACTTCTTATATTCACACTCGGGAAAGCGAACTATAGGTCCTCCCAGCAGATCATCGAGGACGCTGTTGGTATAGATCAATCGTACAATTCAATGCGTGACTTTGCCGTCAACTGCTCGGCCGGGGACTGCGAGCGGATCGATTCAAGAATGCTCACAACACAATGTTTCTGATGATGCTCTTCATCGTACCGCTGCTCCACGGCCAGTTTGGTATATCGTGAACGGTACAGTTTGCCTATACATCAGCCAACTTACTAGGAAGCTTCTATATAAACTACAACAATCAGTCTCTTCTATGCGACTTCCAAATTATTTCCAGCAAGTATTCCACGGTAGCTGGCCATGGATATTCATAATATCGTATTGTAACTATTCAGAGATTCAGTATGTGATTGAAGGTGATGACGCCGTCCAGTCAGCGGCAGAGAAAGCTGCAGCTCCGTCGGCCCCACCAAGTACAACTTCTACCCTTCCTGGCAAGCTCCAACTGTTTTACCAGACTTCTCTATTCTCTCCATACGCAAACAACGCTCACACGCTCAAAACTATTCTGCTTAATTTGTTTCTGCCCTACCTTTATACTTATAAGCGTGACCAGCCCAGCTGAGCTCCCGCAGGCCAGCCACAATGGCCGAAGAGGCATCCGCAACCGGGTTTCCCACAGACCCGGCCGATTTCGATAGCGATCCCCGAATCTCATTCTCGAAGCTCGACGATAAATTCATTTTGGAGACGGAAGATGGTCAGGAATTTGCGTTTGACACTGCGCTGAAACGATGGGTGCAAACTGTATGTTTTTTCTGATCTAGTCGCAATTGCAAGCAGTCGCAAAATATATATGTCCTGATATGATTTTATGGTTCGATGGAAACTAGAAACTAATTTTTAACTGGATACTAGATCGACGATGCTTTACTGGAACAACAGCGCCAGGCGTACAGGGTCGAAGGGGTAGACGAGGAAGAGATAGTGACAAGATCCGAATTGAGAAAGAAGAAACGAAAACAGGGAGATGATGTACAGAACGAATCCCCTTCAATTCCTATTATTCCAAACTAACGCGATTTTACTTTTGGTATCTAGGATAACGGCCAGAAACAGAAGAAACCCCGCGTAAACACCGCTGTGTACATCACATCACTACCCCTCGATGCAACACTAGATGAAATCCGCGACGTGTTTTGTAAATGCGGCGTGATCGCCGAAGAGATTGATAGCGGTCGACCGCGGATAAAGATGTATCTGGACGACGACGGCAAGTTCAAGGGTGAAGCGCTGGTTGTCTACTTTCGACCGGAGTCGGTGAATCTCGCAATTCAGATGCTCGATGAGTCGGATTTGAGGTTTGGACAGTCTGGACCGCTGGGTCCGATGAAGGTGCAGGCGGCGGATTTCTCGTTTAAGAGTCAACAGGAGGCACCGACTACTATCAGTATGCGGGATAAAAAGAAGATAATGCAGAGGACACAGAAGTTGAATAGGTGGGTTGTCTATGCCATACTGTTCCTGTTGATGAGAGGCGACACATCTAATTTGATTGTTACGATAGCAAACTCGCCGATTGGGACGACGATGAGCCTTCAGCGCTACCCGACACCAGTTCTCGATTCGACAAGGTGGTGGTTCTGAAACATATGTTTACGCTGGATGAAATTGAGGTATGAGTCGGAAGGAAGAGAGAAAAATATCAAATACTGACGTATGCTACAGGAAGATCCTGCCGCCATTCTAGATATCAAGCAAGATATTCGCGACGAATGCTCCAAGTTGGGCGACGTCACGAATGTTGTTCTCTATGATAAAGAGCCTGACGGCGTCGTCACAGTACGCTTCAGCGATCCCGACGCGGCCAAACAATGTGTAAAAGTGAGTTATTCTGAGTCCTGTTTCTTTTCAAATTAGCTCGGAGCCGAGTCTGATGTTTTTTTATTATTCCAGACAATGGGCGGCAGATATTTCGGCGGAACCCAAGTCATTGCCTATATTTCCGACGGATCTGAAAAGTTCAAAAAGACCAATGAGAAACGCGCGGCTCTCGAAGACCTGGCCGAAGGACGCGATCCGGAGGAGGAAGCAGACCGTCTCGAAGAATTTGGATCCTGGCTTGAGAATCAACGAGAGAGCGAGCGGGTTGTGGAGAGTTCCAACCATTGATACCTGAATCGTGAATCAAGCGTGATGAGTATGAATACGATGTGATTATGAATATTCAGACTGGGATTGTATAGTATATGAGGCTGTTTGATTGTACTCCGTATGTAGATGCCATAGACTCTAGAGCGTATCAGCGCAGTGATCACTGATCGCACCTGGCCAGGCTGCGTTGGCACTATTCGTTAGTCGCTTTCCCTTGGGCAGAGCTGGTGGGGTTCTGCGCGTAGTGTCACGAACCGGCTAAGAGGCTTATACGCTCCCGGCATAGTCGATCAGCTTAGCGCGGCCACTGTTTTTCTGTCTGTGTGTGTCGGTGTCAGTGATGCTGCAATGAGCTCTCAGTTATCGTGGCTGGAAAATAGTAGAATGCATGGGAGATAGGAGTCATTGTGAACGTGGCTGTAGCAGTGGCAGTACAAGTACTCTGGAGTCTGCAGTGTAGGTGATGAGTGAGGTAGTCGAGGGAAAGAGAGAGGTTCTCTGGTGGGAGCCGCTAACCCGAATCGGCCTGGCGGGCCCCCTTTCTGGGCTTTGTTGACGCCCGCACAACAGCGTCGCTCCCTGACCGCTCTCTTTCCTGTCCTCACCCCGACCTGACCTGGCCTCGTCTCTCCTCGTCCTGAACTTATCTTCTGCCATCTTCCTCTTGTCTTCCCAGCTCCCATATACCATCTCCATCGTCACTTATTCAAAATGCGTGAGATTGTAAGTCTGCTCTTCTCTCCTGACGCGTCTCGGGAATCCGTGTTGGGCCCCTGACCGTCGACCACCCCACTTTGTCTGGTATGCGTGTTTGTTGAAATGCTGCATTTTGCTGACCGGCCTGTCTGGCGTCGATAGGTTCACCTCCAAACCGGCCAATGCGTAAGTTTTGATCTTTATCTGTCGAGGAATGTTCTATTCTGCAATGGAAGCAAAAAAATATTGAGATATCACGCTTTGTTTTGATAGGGTAACCAAATTGGTGCTGCTTTCTGGTGAGTATCATGAAATATCAGTCAGCTTGGAAAATCAACGTGCTCACTATTTCTAGGCAAATCATCTCTGGCGAGCACGGTCTCGACGGCTCCGGAGTGTGAGTATTTCGATACGATTCTCGAACAATCGAAAAGCAACCGTCTGACAAAATCCAGTTACAATGGCTCCTCCGACCTTCAGTTGGAGCGTATGAACGTTTACTTCAACGAGGTGCGTCGAACTTGATACCAAAACGAAGGACCATGAAAAAAGTACTCACAATCGAATTCAATACAGGCCAGCGGAAACAAGTATGTCCCCCGTGCCGTCCTCGTCGACTTGGAACCCGGTACCATGGACGCCGTCCGCGCTGGTCCCTTTGGCCAGCTCTTCCGTCCCGACAACTTTGTTTTCGGCCAGTCTGGTGCCGGTAACAACTGGGCCAAGGGTCACTACACCGAGGGTGCTGAGCTCGTCGACCAGGTCGTCGATGTTGTCCGTCGTGAGGCTGAGGCCTGTGACTGCCTCCAGGGTTTCCAGATCACCCACTCCCTCGGTGGTGGTACCGGTGCCGGTATGGGTACCCTCCTTATCTCCAAGATCCGTGAGGAATTCCCCGACCGTATGATGGCCACCTTCTCCGTTGTTCCTTCCCCCAAGGTCTCCGACACCGTTGTTGAGCCTTACAACGCCACTCTCTCCGTGCACCAGCTCGTTGAGCACTCCGACGAGACCTTCTGTATTGACAATGAGGTAAGCTGAGATGCTTCCACTTCCAAACCGTCCAATTACTTCGAGACTGACGGTTGATTGTTTGATTTTGATATAGGCTTTGTACGACATCTGCACACGTACCCTCAAGCTCTCCCAGCCCTCATACGGTGACCTGAACCACCTGGTGTCTACCGTCATGTCCGGTGTCACCACTTCCTTGCGTTTCCCCGGTCAGCTCAACTCTGATCTTCGCAAGCTTGCCGTCAACATGGTTCCCTTCCCTCGTCTTCACTTCTTCATGGTCGGCTTTGCTCCTCTTACCAGCCGTGGCTCTTACACTTTCCGCGCCGTCACCGTTCCCGAGTTGACCCAGCAGATGTACGACCCTAAGAACATGATGGCCGCTTCTGACTTCCGCAACGGTCGTTACCTCACTTGCTCTGCTCTCTTGTATGTTGATAAATCTCTTTCTGCTGGTTGATAAATCTGCTGACACACCAATAGCCGTGGTAAGGTTTCCATGAAGGAGGTTGAGGACCAGATGCGCAACGTCCAGAACAAGAACAGCAGCTACTTCGTTGAATGGATTCCCAACAACGTCCAGACTGCTCTCTGCTCTGTTCCTCCTCGTGGTCTTAAGATGGCCGCCACTTTCGTCGGTAACTCCACCGCCATCCAGGAGCTCTTCAAGCGTGTCGGTGACCAGTTCACTGCTATGTTCCGTCGCAAGGCTTTCTTGCATTGGTACACTGGTGAGGGTATGGACGAGATGGAGTTCACTGAGGCTGAGAGCAACATGAACGACTTGGTCTCTGAGTACCAGCAGTACCAGGATGCCTCCATCTCCGAGGGCGAGGAGGAGTAGTAAGTTTCTTTCTTATATCTGCTAGCAGAGGGCCAAAGACTAACTATATTGTAGTGTTGAGGAGGAGCCTCTTGAGGCTGAGGAGTAAATGTTCGTATCCAAAGTTGAAGTTACATACGAACTCGCATAATACCCTCTAGTTATTTTTTTATTCTCTTTCTGTTCTGTCAGACAAAGCAAAATGGGCAACGAAAAAGAGTAAATGTTTCGGTACATTTCATCCACTTACATATTGAGTCTGTGTGATGTTTCTTTTTTATTATCTGTTGGAAAACAGAGCAAGTCATTAATTACCTAACCAATTCAATGAAATGAGCGTTCCTTTCTATTCTGTCCCTGCATTTATGGGGGTTTCTACTATTCTAGTATCTGCCGTGTTGACAAGTTGGGTTATTTCTTGGACTTAGGGCTATTTGTTTTGACTGCCTAGGTACCCTGCTCCTTCACCCAACAACTAAGAACTAGACTGACTTGAATGACATGAAGATACCTGCATAAGAATGTGGACTGGCGTATTAACAGCATACATATAATATGAGTTGCTTCTGTGCATTTGCGGGGGATCTGGCTCGCAAGGAGAGAGGCAACGCAAGGGGAGAGGTAATTTCAATACCACGTCTCCTCCGGTGAAGGTATGGCGGTGGACTTTTGGCATCTCTAAGAATTTGGCCTGACGTAAAAAAATAAAATCTAGGTATCGCCTCCACTATGGATCTTCTGGGCAGATTATCGGCATCATCTTCAATTAAGAGCTAGACTAAACTTGTTAATGATAGCCTGTACAATGACATATCTAGGTATTAAAGTGGATAATAATACATGACAGCAGAGAGCACTCATGCTGGGTACGAATCAAAGACACCAATCACAGCGCAATCTCAATCAAGACTTCGTTTCTTCGGCCCTTTTCTGCTCAGTCACCCTCTCTCTTTCCTTTTTCCTCCAACCAGCAGCAAATTTCCACTGAATCAGAGGGCCAATCAAGGCTACAAGTTGGACCGCAACACAGATTGTAAATGCCGCCCCAACCCCAATGCTAGTGATCATGGGCATGACGAAACTTGTTCCTCCAGCAGCAAATAGACATCTTGCAAGATTCAAACTGGCGCTGGCACCTGCACTCCGATCCGGGAAGAGATCAACAAGATAGGTCATAATCAGAGACTGGGTAGACACTGCTGTCCATCCGGTTATAAAAGTAGATATGATGGGGATTGCGATGGGGACTTTGTGTGGATATTGAATTGTCCAGCCAAAAAGCATGATGGAGAGGCACTGCGTAATGGAGAAGATGGGTACAAGTCGGAGACGGGCTTTCTCCAAGGGGAAGTCGTCTTCTCGGGAGACTTCTTCGCCTGCTTCGCCGTCAAACGAAGCCTCGTATTTGGCTTTGACGCGCTGGTAGTCGGCATCTAGGATCTTGCCAGTCACAAGAGTTCCCACCATTGATCCCACCCCGTTGGCAATAAAGGTCAGGCCGATCTGTATCTCGGTCAAGCCATAACGGGTCTTGAAAAGAGAGGACATGGCAGTAATGCTCATCTGCCAGACGGCATAATAAACAGCAAGGAAGATAATAATAGGAGCTGCGTGGTTGCTCAGAAGCATGCGGAGGGGTCCAAGAAGATCGATTTTCTTCTTTTCTGCAGGAGTGTTGTCTGCATGCTGCTGCCACTGGACCTTGGTTGTCTTCTGGTACACGTTCAATGGGTATTTCGTCAATGGGTTTGATGTTGTCCGGCTTCCATTGGCGACAATTGATCGGAGTGTTTCAGGCAGCAGGAGAATAAGTAGAAAGAGAAAGACACCGCTATAGATAGTCAAAAACCAAAAGATAGCCTTCCATCCGAGGGATCCAGCGATTCCGCCTCCAATGACCGGTCCGACTGCAACAGGGACAAGTAGTCCTGCTTGGAAGATGCCCATGTAGCCTCCACGTTCGGCACGAGTGGTGATATCGCCAATGACACCGGCTCCAATGGCAATAGTACTGGCACTGCCTGTGCTTTGGAGGCACCGGAGGATGATAAGAGTAGCATAATTTTTGGTTTCTGCCAAGCCAATGCACGCGCCGAGGAAGACAATGAAGGTGCCTATATATGCTGTTCGGCGTCCCTTGACATCGGATATTGGGCCCCAGAGACTGGGTGCTAGGCCCTGAAAGATGAGATAGGATGTGACCGTCAGGTCCACCAGTTCAAGCGAGACGCCGAGGTCATTGGCGATTGTTGGTAATGCTGGGAAGTAGATGTTGGACGCAGAGCCGGAAACTAGTGAGCATTTCAGCAATCATACATTTATTAATTTATTTAGGGGGATTGATGGGTAAGTTCCTCACAAGTTGCTGCAGTTGAAACGATGATGATGATCAGCCACTTTTGCCTCTTGTCGAAAATGCTGTAGGGCGGTTCTTCAGGAGCAGCGGCTTCTGGAGTATCTTTGGAAGCCATGGTGTTAAAAGTTACAAGTTATTGAAACATTATGGTAGATTAATCGTGGGCGTTGTAAGTCAGAACGTTGAAATATATAGAAAGACACTGAGGTTGTACATTGGTTGGATGCAAGCGGACCTCCGGGAGGCGTTCGGAGTTGAGCCCGGAGTTGAGCCAGACTTTCCGGAAGAGGAAATAAATTTGGGTAAGGGGCAAACCTCTATCATGAACATCAATTTCTCATTATTTTGATCACTTTAGTCTTTTTGAATAATCAATACACTATGAACAACTCCCTAGGCTTTGGCGGCAACTACGCCGTCCTCAACTTGGACTGGATGTCGGTGCTTGTAAACGGCATCAAGGAGACCCCCAAGGGCCAGGCCATGATTGCCAACTGCTCCAAGTGGAATGACGCCGTGCACCAGAAATCTCCTCGCCCTCTGACAATTTTTTCTACTCTCGCCTTCCATCCCGGTCAGCCTGAGGTTCAGCCCGACTCGCCGTTTGCAAATCTGATCGCCCCCTATGGAGAGTTTGCAATTGGTTCGCCTGAAGTGCAGATCTACGAGGACTTTCAGGTTGATGATAAGGATATCGTCCTTCAGAAGACTAGATGGTCTGCTACTATGGGCAATGCCTTGGAACAAATCCTGAGTGCTCGAGGTATCAAGACCGTTATTATTGTACGCAAGAATCTTTTGTCTCCAGCCTGATACGGGCCATGAACTAACAGAATTTGTAGTCCGGTTTGAGTCTTTCTGGTGTTATTATGGCTACTATCTATCGGTTGTTTGATTTGGACTATAATATCTATGTTATCAGAGACAATGTGGTGGAATTGCCTGTTGACCAGAGTGCATCTTTCTCGAATGTGATGCTCGACATGCTTTTGCCAAAGATGGGTCTGCGGGCTATCAGTCTTGAGGAGGCTCTGCAACTGCTAGAAAACTCTTGAGAGTGCTTTTCTGTATTATCTAGATAGTATACATACTACTGTTGGGGCGGTCCTGACTGAGACTATGCAAGGAACCGGCAGCCGGATTTCAGATCCTCAGCTCCGGGATATCCGCCCTCAACTCCGCCAGGGGTGGGGGTCGTGGTATTCGTGCTTAAACAGAATATATACAGTATTTTCGTCATAAATCACATCCCCGTGAAAGTCAACTACTCCCAATATGGTTTATTGCTGATTCAGCAGTGAAAATGGGAAACAAATTGCGGCGATGCTCATCGCTAGTACTATGACCTCCTACACCCCTGTTCGAGTACGGGGCTATCCACCCGAGGCCAACTGCTTACTTGTTCCTCGGGGAGTATATGTTGACCAGGATAAGCACTGAGCAGTCTGTGCCATGTGGAATGTTTTTGCTTCAGTGTTAATTGTCTTAGATGCCTGGCTGTGGTCTGTGGTGTGACCTCTGGGTGGGCCCAGACAAGGATACACTGGCAGTTGATTAGAAATGACAGTAATGGTAATAACAGTACTGTACGGAGTAGAAAGAGAAAAAGTATATACAGCAGAAAACTAAACACAAACTTTAAAAATAGAATTGTATTGTTATTGGCACAATAGAAGCTTGCCCTAAGTAAGCATCTCGATGAGGCGGCCAGGACAGGACAAGGCCTTTGGCCAGTACGTAGCTTTTTAAGTATTAGTGTTTATTTCTCTCTATCTCAATGAATAACGTGGCCAATAACATTGTGGTGCTAGTTTAGCAGCAGAGCCAAGTCATTTGCATAATGCATAGAACAAAGAGAATGAACAAACAAAGGGAATAAACGCCGGATCATAGAAACAGGTCATCAGCTCGTTACAAGGTGGATACGCCGATCTCGCCTAGGTACATTCATGAAACAATAAACTTGAATAAGCATATCATAAAGACAGACGGAAACAGGCGGAAATAAGGTGCGCCTTGATCATTGGAGAAAAGGACATTGCCCGCGTCTCTCCTTCTCGAGGACGCTCATTTCCTCTTCCAGATATTCCTTGCCCTTGCCCTCAAACGCCTTGGGTCCCATGTCCGCCAGGTCATATCCCTGCGGATGATATTTATCACCCTGGTCACCGGGCAGTGGGAACCGGAGCAGACGTGCAATCATGGCTGCAGGACTCAGCCATCGATTCCACAGGGTGGGTTTCACATAGAACGGCTCCGCCTGCCAGTTTACAACGTGATAGGCGCCTGTAGATGGGTCTGGTTTCTCTGTAAAACTAAACTGGCGCATGAATTCTGGACGAGGGAGACAGAGGTAGCGAATGATGGTTTTTCGGATGCTGAATAGCATCGAGAATGTCTGGTTGATGACCTCTGGTGCACGGTCATACATCATTGCCAGTCGAAGGCGTTCATCCATCATAGAGGAGACGAACCAGTTGCCGACGAATTTCAGCGGCTGAGGCAGAGAGTATGTCAGCACAGCGGTGGTTTGGTCCGCAGTATCCTTGTTTGTTTGTGCAGGAACCATGGCGCGTTTTTCGTATTCCTGAGCCCAGGCTGTGACCTCGTCGAGCCAGTGGATTCCATCTTTGAATGCTGTTGTTGTCTGGCCTTCTTTTGTTGCTCGTGCCGAAGGCAGGAAATCGGCATAGTCAATGCCCAGGGCATCGCCAATACTTTTCCAGAATACGCCCATGGCACAGCGCTCCAAGTCAGTGGTGTTCCGCCACTCGTACTTGTTAATGAAGCGGAGGGGTTCTGTTGCAAATAGGGAAAGTGTGTAGAGCATATCTTCTTCTCTGACAGCTCCTGATTTGCGATATCCCTTGTGCAGATACTTTGTGCGCGAGAGGCCGATGCGCGAACGCACCGAGGCAGGGTCGTGCACGATGAACTCTCCTATCAGGACGCATGTGTCGACGTAGCGTTTGCCTGAGTAGAGGTTGT
This sequence comes from Talaromyces albobiverticillius, assembly GCA_023721895.2. Taxonomy (NCBI): domain Eukaryota; kingdom Fungi; phylum Ascomycota; class Eurotiomycetes; order Eurotiales; family Trichocomaceae; genus Talaromyces; species Talaromyces albobiverticillius. The sequence goes on along the minus strand of JAMBUR020000001.1, from coordinate 4,788,581 downwards.
TGGAGAATTGCTTGGTTTTCATAAGTGTCTTTGATATGGTTGGGATGCCGTAGGTCTAGTCTAGTTAGTCTGCCTGCCTGCCTGACATTTGAAGCATCAAGGCATAGAAGAACGTACTCGGAACAGAGCAAATTGAAGACTTTTCTCAAAGGTAAACGGGAACTCAAGCTGGGACATGGTCTTCTGAATCTCCCATGCCTCGAAATCGGTCATGCGTGCCATCGAGGAGCGAGTAGGGTAGTTGTAGCGTGCTTGCACTTGTGCGATACGACGATAACGCAGCAAACGGACGAGCAGTAGGTATGTCACAAAGAGGACTCCTAGCAAGGAAAAGAGGTTGAGCGGCGGGAGGGCATCCTTCAGCTGCTGGACCCTGTCCGCCACGGTGAACTGGTCTGCGTTGATATCGAACCTGGGCATGATTCTTAATGCTTTGGAGGAGAGCAGAGGGAAAAAGATGCTCGGTGGTGGGAGTGAGGAGGGGAGGAAGAGAGCAGTGATGTTTGAGTGAGTTGTGCTCATGTTGTTTTGCTGGAGGGAGAGGAGAGACAGGAAGAGTTCCGTGGGCAAATAGACGGAAGGACCCTACGGCGCGAGTACTTAAAGGGTACCGCTCCAATGTCCCGTTGCACTGGCACTTGCATGCACCCTGAAAGAAATAATCTCGAACAATAAGAGAATCTGGGGCAACGTCGAAAACAATTCGGAGATTAGAGCAGTCTGCCTGGTCAGCGCCCTGCCATGGAAGATATCGGAAGATCTGCCCAAGGACAATCCATACCTGAGACAATGAAATGGTGGGATTCAAGACAATGAAATGCTTCTATGCATTGGTAGTGGTACTTTAGGGAACCTTGATTATCCGTAGTCTACATATACTATATATATGAGAAGGAGCAGGAGCATGGTATAGTCTGAGAACTGGAATGCTGGAACAGAGGGATAGATAGATGCATGCTTACTACTGATACTATAACGCAGCAGACTAGATGTACCTAGGTATGCTCCACTCATGCATGAAAAGCAGAGAGATTGGATCAGAAACAATCTAGAAACTCGAAGTGGCCTGGCGAGTAATAGACAGAAGCATTATTATTTCCAACACTGCCAAATACCTTGAAATTATCTTCCGCTTTCCTGCGGATACATACTTACATACATACGTACATAGATTACATGCAGCAGCTATACGTATCTGGTGGGGATTTGCCCTAGTTTACTTTAAACCCTTGTTTTTTTTTTTTTTTTTTTTTGTGTCGTCCCATGTGCCCCTCGAGGTCAGCCAGCGCCTTGCCCAATACGAATAACAATACGAAGTGGGCAAGCCATCGTTAAGCGCCGGTGTAATTGCGATATGCCAGTTGGTCGTTTATTGGGCATGATTCATGGCTTGACTAGTATCAACGGCAGGATTCATCTATATAACACGAGGCTTTTATGATTATGATTATGATTAATGATCATGATCATGACTTTTCTCTCCGGCTCAGCCGATTCAGCCTTGAGAGTCTCCCATGCGAGCCGGGGATTTTTTTTTTCTTTTTCTTTTTCTTCATTCTTCAGAAGAATGCAGGCTGCAGAGTGGCCAGCTCAAAAGGGCAATGATAGTAAGCGCTTCCTCTTTCGGGCATTATACCCACAATAGGAAATTTGCCTAGGGCTGCTCCAAGTTATGCAATATGCACTTTGCATGTACATACGTAGTAGCGTATAGTATAAGTAAATACCCTAAGGCTCGGAGGAATTCAACGCATGACAGTCCAAACGGGTCCTTGCTCCGTGCTGTCTTTTATCTTCTCGTCCCTTGTGTTGTTGGCGCTTCATGCACGCTGCATCAGCACGCCTTCTGCGGGGGCTGCACCTACTTTAGGCTGTGTGATTGGAGCAGCTGAAGAAACATCACATTATATTAATATATAAAACCTCATCGTTTCATCTATCTAGTGTTTAGTGTCCATTTAATTGCCGCTGACACTGCAGTAGTCAACTTGCTGCAACACGCGTCGGCCTGGCCGTGGAATGTGCACAGTACAGTATAGCCCTATTTCGATGAAAACAGCGGCCACCGTTGCACAAAGTATCATGTGTGTGCGACTCTGCCTACTTTACGAAGAAAATATACTTGGTTTCATGACATGGCCTGATATTGTCGAAATGTTTATCGACATGTTTATTCTTTAGCACGGTGGCAGAGGCTAAAGGCTTGGAATGTCAGCTCGTCACATCTAGCATCCAATTCCAAGCTCGAAGGAAGCGCTGCTGCGCCGCACTTGTACTCTTGTAGTTCATTACAACTTACATAAGGCCAGGGGTTTTGTTTTAACCTTTTAACATTTTTTTTTTTTCGCTTAAATTGCCAGCCAATAAGTGCCTAGTACACTTGCAGCAGTAGCGCTGTCATGTCTACTACCTTAAAACCAAAAACCGACAAACGGGATGGTGTATAGCAGATGGTATTATACTATATACCACGTAGTAGGTAGCACATGCAATCTACAGCCCGGATATATTTGATCCGGCTGAAATACTGTGCAGACTTCGGAGTATATGGAGTTGATTATTATAAATCCCAGGGCTGTAGTGATAGGCCACACCGCTACACGGACAAGCGAATCAAAAAAAAAAAAACGCCCTCGCTTAGCAACAGGTGACGAATAAGCAACGAATAAAAATGAAGAAAAGCAACAGAGGGGGCATTGCATTCTGGACTGTCTGTTAGCTGCAGAGTAGGGCTGTATTTTCCGCTTATGGTCAATACTCTTTCCCGTTGCTGCAGCTGAGGATCTACAAAATTCTAGGTATGTTGAATAATCATAAAGTAGTACCCATATCAGACCGCAGAGGTGCAGAATCAGATGGATTCTTTGTAACAATTCCCGGCAAAACTGCCGCTAAACGAATGCCTTCTCTATACAAAGAGAGAGAGAGAGAGAGAGTATATAACACGCAATCCAAGAGTAATAAATCTTGAAATATGTACAAGCGAATGTGAGCGGGGACTCAAGAAATGATAATAATAATAACACTTCCAGCAGACAAGCAAGACAACAACAACTCCGTATGCTATGTATGGTTGCTTTTCGTTCGATGTACACAGAAAAACCCAACAGTTGGTAAATCTAGAATGCTTGCTTTCAGCAGAAATTCCTCAACACCGAGCCACCCATTTCTATTAATGAATTATGTAATAGAGCCTGCACGTCCAGGTTATCGCCAAAAACCAGTCACACCCGACGCCTGACGAGAGCAATAAAAAAAAGAAGACAGATAGATATCTGTCGATTGTCGACTCGACCATTGGTGCCAAATGTAGCACATGATTAAAAAAATACGTAGAAAAAAACAATTAAATCAACTTCAAGTCTGCGCTTGAGAATTGGAAGTAGATCGTCGACTATTAAAGGTAGTCATCGTATTCGATCGTGACCGCCTCGACGTTGAGCGTCGTCCTCGACTAGGCACACGATCAGGTGGAGCATGTTCAAACACCGGAATCAAATCCGGGTTCTGGCTGGGAGGGGTCGTAGAGGACAAGTTATAATTGTCCACAATGATAGGATCGTCCCCAGGCGTTTCCGGGTGAATCACAAGTCCCTGTTGCCTATCCAACCCTGAATGTGGGCTGTTGCTTGACAAATGCCACGATTCTTGTTCGCCTCCATTGCGCTCCACGGGCGACCAGCCTGCAATACTGCCTGCAATAACACCTGCCATCGCCGCTGCCGGCCCGAACGCTGAATTTGATCGAGATCGGGTCCGGTTTCGAGAACGCGACTCTGGAGTGGCCGGAGGAGGCGACGATGTGTCGAGGTCGCCGTTTGATGCCATAAAGTCGGGCTCTTCACGAGATCGTGACCCGCTACGTGATCGAGGGAGAAAAGTTTCAGGGTGCTGCAATCGGTGTCTAAGATGCGTCAAACGCCCACCACGGACCTTCTTCAGGAACGTGAGTTGATCCCGAATCTCCTCTAGACCAGAGTTCCACTCATATCGCCGGTCTTCATCCGATACCACCACTTGAGGGCCCTCCTGTTTCTTGCGTCTCCAGAAAGAGGGAATTAGTCGGCGGATGAATTCGTCGGGAATCAGTCGGATCACAACAGCTACCGGAAGAGTCAACACTCCCAGCACAAGTGAAACCGCCCATTCAGAGCCATTCAGGCGTGTAATGGAGAAAGCCTGTCCGCCCACAAAGATGATCATGATTTGTCCACCAATGATGATAAGTTGAATCCCCAGGAACCAGTAATTGCGAAACATGCCTTCAAAGATGTTGAACTTGTTGTCTAACCGGCGAGAATTGTACTGATTGAAAACCTGCATCCAAACGAATGTGTTGAAAACGACCGTCTTGAGTTCCGTCTCAACATCAGATGTGCTATCAAACACATTCATGTTTGTTAATATGCTCTTCCCAGCAAAGTTCAATATAAATGTAATGACTAATTGATAGATCGATTGTCCGATAATCATCTTCCACATGGTCAGGGTGATCAGAGGCGCAGATTTTGGTTCTGGGCGGCGCTGGAGAACAGACGCAACTGGGGGGTCGGTCGCTGAAAATAACGTTAGCATCGTGTCTTTACTTTTCCGGGGGAGAAAAAAACTTACCTAGTGCAAGAGCTGCAAAAGTATCCATGATAAGATTGACCCAGAGCAACTGCACAGCAGACAGTACAGAACTTTCGTCGCCACTAGCAACCGCTGACACGAAAGTCAGGATAACAGCAGTGATGTTGACAGTGATTTGAAACTGTAGGAATTTCTTGACGGCATCGTTAACAGTACGGCCCCATGACATGGCCTTTACGATAGACGTAAAATTATCGTCCATCAAAATGATATCGGATGCTTCTTTGGCGACCTCAGTTCCGGCAATGCCCATGGCAAAACCAACATCAGCTGTCTTCAAAGCTGCGGCATCGTTGCTGCCATCACCAGTAACGGCAACAGTCTCACCCAAACGAATCAGTGCCGAGACCAGTTTTTTCTTGTCATCAGGACTGGACCGCGCCAGTACTTGCAACCGAGGAATAATTTGATTCATCTGCTTCGTGCTCAGCTTTCTAAACTTAGGACCCTCCATGGCAACACCACCAGACGTGAAAATGCCACATTCTTGGGCAATGGCCTTGGCAGTGTTGATATTATCACCTGTGACCATTCGAACAAAGACACCTGCACGCTGGCATTGAGTGACAGACTCGGTAACGCCGGGTCGCAGAGGATCTTGGATGCCGACGACTCCAATTAGAGTCATATCTTCAAAGATGGCGTCAAAGTCAGCAAGATTCCGATCGTCAGGTTGCGTAGGAGCTCCGCGAGGTGGCCATTGCTCAAAGTCGCGATAAAGCAAGCTGATTGCTCTCAGGGACCGTGATGCGTACTCATTGGCGATGTTGAACAGACCGGTACGAGCGTCCTCACTGATGGGAACAGCGTTTAGGCCCTTCTCGAGTTTGCATATCACCTGGGTAGACTTGGAAAGAAGAATCTCAGACGCGCCCTTGACGAACATTCTGTATTGACCTTCCTCTTTCTTGATAACAACTGCCATGCATTTGCGGCTAGAATCAAAGGGAACCATCTGAACCATATTGGCATTAGACCGGCCCTCACTGACATTTCCAAGACCTAGATATTCTCTAGCGAACCCAAGCAAGGCTGACTCAGTCTTTGAACCGATAAAAATCGGTCGTCCATCGTCTTCCTGTGCTTCAAAGGCCGTCGAGTTGAGAACTATTGAGTCGAGAAGAAGCTCCTTAACGTCAGAGGACAAATCAGAGACCAGAGCGGGAGGAGCAACTTCCGATGCATATTCGGTGGGTTGCGATGACTGGTCCTTCTGTTTATCTACAAAGCGATTTGACGTGCCTAGACACCCTGAAACCACTTTCATGACATTCTGGGTCAAGGTGCCAGTCTTGTCTGAACAGATGGTGGTAGCGTTACCCATAGTTTCACATGCACGTAACAGTCTGACCAAGTTATTATCCTTGAGCATTCTGGTGGTAGCAAAAGCGAGAGCCAGGGTGACAGCCAGTGGCAAGCCTTCAGGCACAGCCACAACGATGATCGTGACAGCGACAATGAAAATCTGCAAGAACCCCTGACCCTTGTCTCCAGGAGAGGCATATTTATTAAGCTCGACGAGGAACTTGATAAAAAGGACAACAAAGAGCAAAAGACCAGATGCTAGACCTAGTTTGGCAATATACTCGGCGAGTATATTGAGTTTAGATTGTAGAGGTGTAGTTTGGCCTTCGTCCTGCAGAGACATCAAAGTTTTGCCATATACTGAATGAACGCCGACGGCAGTGACCATAAATTTGCCCACTCCCTCCGAGATCTTCGCACCAGACAGAATGAATGGGTCAAGTTTGTTAAGAGATTCTCTATTTTCAATGGCTTGGTAAACCTCGTCCGCGGCGTGTTTGCGCAAAACATCCGATTCGCCGGTAGTAGAAGACTCGTCGCATTTCAAATCATGCCCTTCGATGAGAATACCATCAACAGGCACAAGATCTCCAGGTTCAAGCAAGACGACATCGCCAACTAGAACATCGTGAACTGAGATTTCAACCGTTTTGCCGGAGCGGATAAGTTTGATTCGGCGATCCTCCTTCTTTTTATTGAGCTTGGCGAATTGTAGTTCCTTTTGATAGTCGTTTACCGCTCCCACACCAACCACAATCAAGATAGCAACCATGATGGCGACGCCTTCAACCCACTGTACTCTTGCCTCGCCATCCGTGGCTGTAACAGCTTGGTAAATCCCAAGTGCCAGCGATATAACGGCTGCAACAGAAAGTAGAATCAAAACTTTGTCATTGTACGCAATCCATGCAAGCTCCCAAATAGTCTTGATTTTCTTTTCAGGAAGTTGGTTTGCACCAAACACACGCTTCCGATCAGCATATGCGCCTTGAGTTCGAGAATGTCGGCTTGATTGTGTTCTATGGGTATCCATCCGACTGACGGCTTTAGGTTGATGATCTTGTTGAGCGCCGTTCGTGGCGCCTACAGCCTCGTCAAAAGACACGGTACCATCCAGGTGACCCTCATCAACACTCAAGCCGGAATTTCGGTCGGTCCTTAGTCCCTTCTCGAGACCTGCCATTCCACCCACCGCATGAAGGGCACCCAGACTTTTCGGGTTGAAGAATTTATTCATATGGCCGGGTGTGAAAGCAAACTTGTTATCCTCGACTTCAAAATCCTCCTCGGTTCCGGGATCTGGTCGCAGGGCTTCCTCATCGTTTAAGAAAATGGAGTTTGCGTGACCGAAATCCTGCGAGACACGGTCGGTATGGGACGGGCTGGATTGTACGTAGGTATCCCCGCCAAAGGAGTCTGCGTGGCTTCCATTCTCCGACTCTATCGAGTTTCCGCGAGATCTGGTCCCGGGAACTGCCAGGAAATTCGAATGGCCTTCATTTGGTTTCGACGTTGGAGACGAGACGTTATGTGGAGAAGCAGGTCTACTCTCTCGATACCACTCGGAAGATGTGGTGGAACGGGCATCAGTGGGAGAAATGCCCGAGTGAGCCGTGGCATCTGAGTTCTCACGCGATAGCGACGGAACTCCGAAATGACCAGTTGGAGAAGTCTGTTGATTCGTAGGGTCGGTCGGGGTCACCGGGCTTACCGCTGATGTGTCGATGGTGATGGTAGGCGCTCGCTCACGGCGCGTCGGCACTGAGTTGCGTGATCCCTCCTCATTGTTAGAAGTGCCGGACATTGTATCTCTTCAGTCTCTTTTCCAGCGGCTTCTAGGCGAGACAGATACTGATTTGCCTTATCTTTGGAGATTCAAAGGTAAAAGCAGTATATGGCGGATTTCTGGGGTAAGTGTCATTCGGCTTGTTGCCATCGGACAATGTCAAGGAATTTCGATCGCAGACATGGAATTCAGGTATCGAAGAATGAGGAGTGTATCTTTGTTGCTGTAAATATCTTGTTTCGTGTATGGCCTTTGTCACAAGGCGTAAAGGAAGGAAAGGCTGAAGGCAGTCATCAAAGACTGAAGAAAGCTGTGCTAGGTTAGCAGACACAGTTGGCACTTCCAGGGTTGACAGGGCACAATGGCCTGGCAGGAAGGGTAAGTACCGGGTTAAACAGCTAAGGGGCGAATCTAGGGGGGGCGCAGCAACGGGCAAAAAAGGAATGGAGGTGTAAGACGCGTGGAGATGGCAAACGGGAGCACACGGCGTTGGCTGGGGTGTGGCTGACCGTCAGAAAGAAAGAACCCTCCTTTTTGGTGGTGGTTTTTTCCCTTTTTTTGCCTCTGGGTAGAGGAAGAACAGAAGAAAGTCGGGGATGCTTGAAATGACGACCCAAAAGGCAGGAGCGGAAGGAATGGCCTTGTTTCCAATATCCGCCAATCAGCGTGCGGGATTACACTTGGCATTCAATATCGGGCTTTGTACAGTCGATCTGCTCTAGTCAATCAAAAAAGGAGGCAGCATTGCGTGTTGGTGTCTGATGGCGACTAGACAAGTTAATATAAATAAGCACTGCCCTCTCTTCCCGTTTCTCTTTTCTCCCTGGTTAATTAACCAAGGCCGTTAACTTCGTTAAGCGCTGGCCGGAGCAAAGAGGTCGACCATGACATGGCCGCATCGATTCTTGGCATTTGCACTGCCTCAGGCTAGCGCTCCCGGGAGTGGAGACGCTGTATGGAGCCAGCCAGAAACGTCAAGAGCGTCCGTCGGCGGCAAGCGATGCTAGATAATCAATCAGATACAGTACTCCGTATCTGATCAGGATAGAGATACGCAGACACTCGCCCTGCCTTGATTTTCCTCGAAACTGGAGAGAAATCAAGTAAGAGACCAGCACAGACAGACAGAACACTCTGATTGTATGCTGCATGCTGCATGCACAGCGAACAACGCAGAAGAGTCGTGGAAAGGCGTCCACCAATCAAAAACTGACAGGCCCAAGTCCCCTGCACTAGGCCCTTTGCGGGTCAACGGGTCAGCACTTTTTTTGCCGCGCGCTCATTGGCTGCTCCGGCCTCTGCTCCACCATATTGCCTCATCAGATGGATATCCTACGTATTCGACTCTTCTTCCAAGACTCTTCGAGTATCAGAGCTTATCATGCCAACCAAATCAACGCCACCAGTCTAATGCTACCCAGCTATCTGTTGGAAAACTTTGAACTGCGGAAATATGCATAGCACCTTCCTAGCTAGAGCTTTGACTCCGAACACTAGCTATCTCTTTAATATATATCAAGTTGATCAATACAACCTCATCATTCCCATGAATGGCCAAAACAAATCTCGCAATTCCATGGGTCCATCAACCAATCCATATCCTCTCCACTCCATAGTTTCTTTCACTCATACGCTGCCATAAGAGTGTTGCCCAGCACTTTGGCCGCGAATTCTGCCTCGCCAAGCGCCGTTGTATGGGCCCAGGGCTTCAAAGAATTCTCCTTGTGAATAGTCTCGGCAAAGCAGTTGCTCCATTTCAACCGCGGGAACTCTCTTGACACAGCCTCAATGGTGTCTGGGTGCACGAGATCCGAGTATGACCCGGTGTTGTCTGCATCGCCGCGTTAGCATGGAAATCTTGCTTTTGAGTATAGATACGCATATGTATATGTATACGTATACGTATACATATCAGGCAGTTAGCCAAGTAGACAAGATATGCACGAACCGAAAATGGTCGCCAGCTGAATCAACTGTCCCACAGCAGTAATCTTGCCGACTTCACAGAGATCCTGGTGTCGAATGATCGCCTCCGCTACACTCTCCGCCTGCTCTCTGGGCGCGACTGCGGCGACATCACCATCGTGATTATCATGTTGAAGAACATCTAGCGCCAGAACCCCGCCATAAAACTCAAAGCTCAGCCTCGTCTTGCGCAGATTCTCCTCCGTAGTACCAATGTCGTGCAGCAGGCAGCTCAAAAAGTAGGTCTCATCCGAAAAGTTCCACTCTGTTGATGTTGCTGCAGCAAAGCGGTACTTCCGCATCGCCTGCCCATAGTAGTATACGCGTAGACTGTGGTTGTAGGTGGGTTCTGGGAGATGGGCCTTTGCGTAAGTCTGGATGCGCTTGGCGAGGGCTGTGTCTGGCACAGCGATAGAGGCTACGGAGAATGCTGGTGGTGGCGAAGAGGGCGAGTCGTTGAGGAGGAGTTGCTTTGCCGATGCTGGGACGGCTGTGAAGCCATACTCTGTGATTGGATCCATGGCTGTGCTGAATGAAGTAGGCAGGCAGATTAATTGTTAGGGTTAGATGGTACGAAAGATGGCTGGTGAATGGGAATGATCGGAATCTCCACGTCAATTTATACTTCCGCAAACCACAATCCGTAAAGCATGACGGTATGGCAATATTATTTTCTCATTTCTAATCACATCGAGGATGTCAATGGCAAGGGGCACGGCATTAGCGACATGTATTCTGAGTAAGCGTACTTGAATGTGTGACAGCGGCCCAATCGGCAGCCATGTCAACAGCAAGGCGCACTGGGCATCGTACAAGTTCGGCTGTACGGCTATATACATGTCAAGCCTGGAAAGACTTGCTAGAAAGTATTAGAAGCATGCTTTACGTACTTGAAAATGCACAAGAGAAAAACGATCTTTAAACCAATTGTTTACCTTCCTGCCTATAGACACAAATACAACCATCGCCATTCCTCGTGTATCTTATTTCATATGAGGACATATTGAACAAACTAAAAAAAAGAAAGAATGCCCCCTTTTAAGCACCATTGCCATTCTTGTTCGCCAACCTGATATCCCAGAGATCAAGTCTCCCTTCTCCATCGTTCCTCGTCTTAGCAGGCGTGGGAGAGTTGACCATTGCCGCCGACGTTAGGGCCATGGCATCTGCCAACTCTCTCATGCGGCTCCCGTGAACAAAGCAATCGATTAGGAAGTTGTCTTCTGCAATGAGAGTAGCCATCTCCATGCTTCGCTGTAGCAGACCACGGTCGATCTTCAGACTCGCGTAATATATCGCACAGATGTAATTTAGAAGGATGTCCGGGAGGTAAGTATTGCGGACGTATTTTAGTCCGCCTACTTCTTCCGCTGTACAACGTCAAAGGTTAGTGACATAACAGACAGTAATTGGAGTGTGGATAACGTACGCGTTGTTTTTACAGGCAACATGGAGTAATCTTTGTCAAGTAAGGCTTCTGCAGACTCGGTTGCACCCTCAATGCCCGATTGCAAATCATCCATCAATGTTGCAACTTGAGATTCGTCTGCATCTGCGGTATGTTTATGCCTGAAAAAATCATCATTAGCCACGTCATAACGTTGTCGGACAGGATCTCGAATCATCATACAATTCAAATTGCTCCCAAGCCATTTGAAATTTCTCCAAAGAGATATACGCCGCGATGACATTCTCTAATTCAAGCACCGCTTGGGCTGCAACAAACGATGTCGTTTTCTCGTCGGGAGTCTGAGAACGGCGGAACCGTGATTTCTTCGAAGGGCTCTTTGACGGACTGATAGGAACTGAGCGGTCGACTACCACAGGGGTGTCATCAATCGCCGAATGATCCTGCCTCACACTGTATCCGAGAAGCCGTTGTGATAGCTCTGCAATCCTAATTCTTGTGTAGAGCTCTTTAGCTTCCAGGAGCATACCGTTTCCTATGGGGTAAAAAAATTTAGTAAGACCAATCGACTTAACCAAGCGTAAAGCCCAAATGCTTACCAAAAAGTCTCCTGTAGAGGACGCTGAGTAACTGGCAAATCACATCCCAGCTACCTTCAAGAAGTGTATACCATTCGAGACACTGGATCAGGTTATCGCTTTCGAGACTCAACTCCTTCCCGGCAAATTTCTTGCTGACCGGCATCAGAACCACGTCCTTTTTCACCCGATCACGAACTGTCTTGTGCTCTAGAGTAACTGTATTTTTCCGGGCCTTTGGTAAATTTTGGGAGATGTAGCTACATAGACTGTCTCGAACAGCTGCGATATCGATGTCGTGCTTCTCCAGAAGCTTAATCATTCTGTTCCTATCTCGGGGATCGACAATGTCAATGAGCACTTTCACAACGGTCTTGGGAGCCAGACTAGGTGGCATGAAAGAGACGTAAAGTGGAATCCACTCAGTGAGCTCGGCTTGACGCAGATTCTCGGCATGGGCGATCACGACTAATGCGGCGCTCTCAGCGAAATGAGAGTCCATCCGAGTGTAAGACAGGCTCCGTGTGATGACATACAAATGAGCAATGATTCGCAAGGCGTCCTTGTCTCGAACCGCGATGATTGCCGAGCTGTCAACGCCGGTGGCTCCAACATTTGGTACCAAAGATAGGTACCCTGAACTCCTGCTGACCTCTGACACTGCGTTTGCCATTGACAGAAAGAACGAATCGAAATTTTTGCCCAGAATGACTGCTTCGATAGTGTGATATGGGTTGCGAGCTTCCATGCCAATAACTTCGTGCGCTTTTAAGCTTTCTAAGAATTTTTGAATGGCGTTGTAGTCCATGGGCTCAGCAATAAATGGCACATTTGCCAGTGGGGAGTGGCTGAGCTTTCTGGAGAATTGAGCACAAAAGTCCCGGTAACGTGAGAGGAGAATGTGATTGTAAAAGACATAAAGATGATCATCCCAGCTTTTACAGACCCGATAGGCCGGCTCTGTCTCGCCACTAAGCAAGGCATAGACAGCTTTCTCATAGTCGCCCGTGTTTGGGTTGCGGGCAAGAGCAGAGCAAGCAGCTCGCCATGAGTCCTGCGATCGGCAATTCATCATGCGTGTCATGCTGTCATCTGCCGGTGTTTTGGAGGTATATGATTGCTTATCGGTACTTGAGCCGCAAAGACTAACTGCGCGCCAGCTTTCAAGACGTTCCTGGGACCACTCTTGAATCTTTGTCCAACTCTCCCCTTGTCTGAGCATCTTCCAACATGTCAACCAGGTGGCTTGTTCGTAGAACTGATCTTGCTTCTGCAGCCCTTGCTTCTGTCGGACGACAGCATCTGGGTCGAGTTGGGTAATCAAAGGCTGCTTGTTATCTGAACTGAGCAACGAAGCCAAGAGACCAGGGTCGTTTGGCTCCAGTGGTTGGGGCCATGCCCGTAGCCGTTTCTGGCCTTTGATGGATTCCTTAGTGTACAGCCAACCGTGCGCCCACAGCCCGCTACCCCTATCAGCCTGTGCTTCCAAGCTTGAGATTAAGGAGTCCAGATGCTGGGAGGACAATTTAGACTTGCTTTCGAGCCATTTCATCACCATCACACACTCCGTCGCGTGATTGTCGGCTTCTAAGAAATGGTCCCAGATTTCCCTGTCGGTGGAATAACGGTGTAGTTTTTGGAAGACTGTTTTCTGTGAATCCTTGACGTGGGCAAGTGCTGATGGATCGTCCACAGCAATCAGGTTGAGGAGTAGGTCCCAAGTGTCGACTTCAAGCTGTAGTCGTCGTAGATCTTCTTCGGATTTCGGATCTACATGATCTTGCTCTCGATTCATAGACCAGCCCAACTTGGCTTTTCGTAAAGTGCTCTGGCGAGAGGCGTCTTTGATTGCGTCTGAGGCGTGCAATTGATAGCCCTTGATCAAAGAGTACGCAGCCTGATAGGAGCCTTGAGCACGGTCCTGCTGCTTGAAGCGGTCAAGTTTTTGTGCGAAAGCTTCCATTTGGCGAGTAACACGGTCGGCAGTACGTCGCAAGGGGTGTAGAGCCTCTTGAATACCAGAAGTGGTGAACATGGACGGCGGTGGCATGCGGATAGCTGTAGCGATAGAAATTTAGCAAAGTCCTCTCAAATGCATATCAGTCTGTAAAGCCCTACCTGGACTACTCTGCAGACTTCTTTTGTTGAAATCATTCAACATCGAATCAACACCATTAACCTTTCCGGCTAACTCTGCAGTGTCTAGTGGCTCTTCCTCTTCGCCGCTGTCTTCACCGCTGTCGCCGTGGTCGTGATCTTCGCTTTCACTTTCGCCTTCGTCCTCTTCGTCTTCATCGTCATCAACGTCGATTTCTTCAACGTCGTCGCTGTCCTCGTCCATTTCATCGACGCTGTTTCCAGTGTCGCCATCTTGCTCATAGACATTATCGTCGTCGTCATCATCATCAATCTCGATGATATCGGGTTCGTTTGAATGTTGTGGTTGAGATGGCTGGCAAAAGGTATTTATTTCGTCAATAACATCAAACAACAAACATCAACAGCAACACCCAGCTATGGATTCACTCACCCGTCCAAAAACAAAGTTCGATCCACCTCGCGAGGCGCCGAACGAGTCGGTGACCGGCGCCATGTTGCTATGTCACTCGTAAAGAAGCGCCGTGACAGAGATTTCGCAGCAGCTTGAAGGAGCGTTGCAATGCAGAGCTGGTGGAATGGGAAGCCGCAGCTCTCGTTGGGCTTGCACCAAATGTGGAGCGCGTCTTTCTCAGCCGCTATGCCTACAACGGACTAGCGGCGCCAGATCTCCGCTTCCCTTAAAAAACGCCCGATTTTTTCTTGTTTCTCTTTCTTTCTTTCTTTTCTTCAACAAATGTCTAATAGGCAACCATTAGAGTCTCGGATCTTACTCCTCAGTGTTTGATAAGCCGCGCTCAAGGTTGTCTTATAACAACTCGTCAGTTTCTACAACTAGTCCATTCCCTCATTTTTTCGCCATGGGGGTTCCGGCTGCAAAGGAATTGGTACAAAATTTCATATTCGAGATTACCTTAGGTAGGCGGTAATGGGGTCGATTTATATATACATAAAAGTGGCATTCTATCTGCAATCATCATTCTATCATTCGTATACGTTTCGGTCAGCTGTCTTGCTGCGCCCTTTGCCTCATTTTGACTTGGAGCAGGCTGGCCTTGGGACAGCTGACTGATTTGGCATCCTCGCCACGTTCCTTGTAGAAGGCATTGCAGCATTCATACAGTGCATCTATCTGCGCTTGACACTTTTCCTCTTTGTAGGAGTTCTTGGTCAAACACGCTTGAATGTAATTGATTAACCAATGCAAGGCGACCCAATACAGCGTTCAGCGATAGCTTACCCTGGATGGCACACTGGTGAGAACGAGTTAGTGAGACTAAACAAAAGTAAAATCCAGTACACGGTGCATATACATACTGCCCGAGGATGACAAGGAGGATCACAGGCAAGATCGTTTGTTAGATTGCCCTACTCTGCTGTTAGAATATTGCTTGTGCCTCATTGTGTGCCTCATTGCAGCTGAAGTATGCTTCGTACCATGATGAAGACGGTTCAAATGATCTCCAGGATTATCTGAACAAGGATGAAAGTGGAAATGAAATGAAAACGCGTGCTCACGATCAAAAAGAATAAAATCCACGGTTTGGTCTGTCTCGATATATGACGTTGACCTGCCTGAGGCTTTATGCGCCGCAAGATAGATTCTCCGGGCTGGTGGGGTCACTGATTGGGCGGTGGCGGCCTGCTTTCATTGTCGCGATTACTTACCAGTCCTTTTCTTCACTACAGCAACCTCGCCTTTCCTCCTCTTCCTTTCATCTCTCCTTCACCTCCGCAGAGACCTGGAAAGTACTCGCCTTGTGCTCTCTGTTGCCTTTTCCTAGGTTGCCACGAACATCTTTCTGAGGTACGTCTTGACTTTGCTTTCAGTTTCGACGCATTTCGCATGTCTCAACTAACTAAAGCTGGTTGTCTAAAAGGATTTTTCAAACCTCACTTCCATCGTCGTTTTCCGCATACATAATCATTCTCCACTAAAATGGCCGACGCATCAAATGACGGCGAGGGCGCACCCCAGTTCGTCGAGCACCTGAATATCAAGGTTACAGACAACCACAACGAAGTCTTCTTCAAGATTAAGCGCACGACACAACTGAAAAAACTCATGGATGCTTTCTGCGAACGGCAGGGAAAGCAACCATCGACCGTCCGCTTTTTATTCGATGGCACTCGAGTGCGCCCTGAGGATTCGCCAGACACTGTAAGTATTCTCTTCATTCCAAGCGGGTGAAAGCAATTATTCATCATCTTACACTACATTTTCTGCGTGGCATAACTAACGAATTTGGTTGGCACACAGCTCGATATGCAGGACGGTGACACTCTTGAAGTCCATCAAGAGCAGATCGGTGGCTAGATAGCGTCTGCCTTGAGAACTCGTTTACGAGCGATGATGCTTACACGTGAAATATGACCGGCAAAAAAAGAGAATAGCTGATTAAACGAAATGGATCGTTACGCAAGCCAGCAAATAAATTAAATCAGTCAAATTTGGCGCGGATGGAGCGGATGAAATGCCTTGGTGGTTTTTGATTTGACAAAAGAGCGATATGTCACTGGCCTCTGTTGGTGTTGTTTTTGGGGCCGACATTCATTCCATTCATTTCTTGCTCTTTCTATGGCAGCCAAATTTGTTCTCGCATTTCGATCATGAACAGATCTTATGAGCCCAAGTCTTTGCTGTTTCTTCAAGTATTTAGGCCTAAAACTACATGCTCAAAGAGATGATGTGGCATTTCCACTCTTAAAGGCGATCCTTTTTGAACAAGTGAATACCTAAACATGATATATATTTCCAGACTCGTAGATGCCTATATCACGCATCCCATACAGCCGCCTTTGCGCGTTCCTCCTCCTGTCTTGCCTTTGCCTCCTCTTCCTTCGCTCTATTCCGTCGTTTAATCTCCTGTTCTTTCATAGCTCTATCATACGCGCGTTGCTCTTCTGTGCGCTTCGGCGCCCGTATCCCCAAGGCGCCGGCAATCATCCTGCTTGCTACCGCGGTCTGTTTCTCTGGCCTAACAGCCCGTGCGCTTCTATCGCTGAGAGATGATGACGAGGTTGTTGCATTTGTTGTATAAGTAGAAGTAGAAGGTGTTGTAGGAGTAGAGACATTATAAAATGTGTTTGGTGCTGGTGTAGGAGGGGGCGCTAATGGACCCTCGGATTTTGCGACGATGCCTGGTCTGGCTGTTGTTGATGTTACTTCTTCCTTTTCAGTTTCATCTTCAGACGAAGAGCCGCCTGAGGATGAGATCTCATCCTCCCATGAATCAGCTACAACTTCCTTCTTCTTCGTCTTTTTCTGTTCTTTCTTTGTAGAAGTTGATGCTGGCTTCGTCTTGGATACAACCAGTCGCGAAATATCAGGATCTGGCTTTTGCTTCTGAATAGTGAGATTATCCAATGACTGCTCAAGACTGGCTTTATATGGTATCTCCTCTCCAATTCCGCAGAGCGGAAATTCAGGATGGTTTGTCAGTCAATCAATCGTTATCAAATCTCGTTTGAGAAGGTTTAGTATGTTACAGACCTTTGGATTCTGCGGGGAGATCACCGGCCATGGTAGATCTGAAAGTATACGTGGCTTTTTTATGAACAGAACAAGACACAAGCCTCAAGCAAAGCGAGCTTGGTTGATGGGTTTGATCAGAAGAGAAAATGAATTCATCGGGAGAAATGCGTCATTGCGGCAGTTGCTGTAACTAAATACAGTGACTAAACGAATAAAACTAGCTTCGTCTGGGGTTTCAGGCTCTTGGCCAATAACAGTCCGGTATCCCTCGTCTGGGCTCGTAATGTTACGATACGCTTTTTACAAAGGGCCCACATGCAACATCCAACTGTGAGAGCAGTCAAAATGGGAGAAGAGAAGAGCCCATACTATCCGGAGTTCATCGACAGCCACGTCATCGTTGATTTTGACGAGGCTTTTCACGAGATGGAAGACTGAAAACCTACCTTCCACAAACCGACTTGGTATTCAGACGAATGGGCCAGTCACGACGATGACTTCCCTAATATTCGGTGGTCGGGCACTGATAGAAGAGAGTTGATTTCTGAGTCCGACAATGAGGTAGTGCAGACTTGTGATGGCGTACCAATGTGGCAGCGAATGGAGGTGCTTGAAAAGCCGAATTCTTGAAGGCGTGCAAAGACAGTCTTACCAAAGGCAAAGAGGCCAAGATTGTCGTCAGGGATGAGGACCTTGTGCTTGTTTCCCGCCGAATGTTCGCCTATATCCTCAAGGAGAGGAGATTCGTTGCCCTTGACGTTCAGAGACTAAAGCCGGTCAAGATCCAGGCGGACGTGTTTGATAATTTCAAGATTGAAACCGAGTATAAAGACATTGTCACAGGGTTGGTGGCCTTGCATTTCGAGAACAAGACAATCGAAAGAGATTTCGACATGCCAAGTGGTCACCAGACCCTGGACATCATCCAAGGAAACGGTCGTGGGTTGGTTATCCTTTTACACGGTGTTCCTGGCGTTGGGAAGACTACTACTGCAGAAGCAGTTGCATTGAGGTATGAAAAGCCGCTTTTTAGTATGACTTGTGGAGATCTAGGTCTTGAGCCAAGAGATGTGGAAGATTCTCTGAATGGCATTTTCCGCTTGGCGCACCTCTGTATTGCTGCTCGATGAGGCCGACGTCTTCCTAGCCCAACGGTCGCGATTTGACATTCGCAGAAATGCCCTAGTCTCAGGTAAGCTTTCTAACCCTAGACCACCTGTGGATTGGTTACCTGATGCATGTATAAATAGTCTTTCTGCGCACCTTGGAATACTACAATGGCATTCTGTTTCTCACCACGAATCGCGTTGGCACAATCGACGAAGCGTTCAAGTCACGCATCCACATGAGCCTTTACTACCGGCCGCTCAATGAAATGCAGCTGAAACAGATTTTCCTGATGAATATCGATAAGCTACGCAAGATCGAGCATGAACGATTCCAGCGGACCGGAAAACCAGCGTTTGATATCCGAGAAGACGCAATCATCGAATTTGCGCGACAGCATTGCGCAAAGACTCGAGAGGCCGGTGGCCGGTGGAATGGACGCCAGATACGCAATGCTTTCCAAATTGTCTCATCCCTTGCACGACACAAGTCGCTCACGACTTACGAGGAGGCACGCAAATCCGGCCAGCAAGTTGAGGAACGCGCGCCCGTGCTCGATCAGGTTCAGTTCGAAACGGTAGAGCGAGCCACCAATACATTCAAGGAGTACATGGAACAAACGAAAGGATATAACGATGCTGATCTGGCCCATATTCTCGGCGAGAGATCTGCCTTTTTCTATCAGGGACGTCAGTTTAGCTCCGGGCCTGTAACCCGTCAACCGCCTGCAGCTGGAGAGACAGACATCCACCACACCAGGACCCCAAGCTCCAACAACAGGCAATATTATGATTATTCTGCTGGCGGCAGTGGCAGCGGTTATCACCCTTCTGATAGTCCAGCAAACTACGGTTCACGTCGTGCTGCTCATGCCACAACCCCTTCTCGAGATGGCTTTGATACTCGCGATCCTCAAGATAGGGGGTTTTCCACGCCGCCCTACAGGGGTCCTGGGACTCCCAATACCAATCACAGCTCCGAGCGATTCACCGCGGGCAACGAAGGTTATGACAGAGGTAATCGCGGCCATGCCAACGCCGGATACGGTGACATGCCACCGAGCCGGCGGGCAGACTATGATCCGTATGGTGACTTCTAGGACATAGGAGTCATAGTAAGACTACACAGAGATTTCTAAGGATAGATAGTAATGATATTCTAGTCTATCTTAATATTAGAAGACGTCGTTTTACAATGCACCATCCAAGTCACCATATAGGATGGACTATGCTGAGTAGAAAGATGGTCACCTTGTTGATAGATTGATTGCAGTGGCAATAATGATGGATATATATACACCTCATATTTGGGTTAAGAGATAAAACAAGTTGTACCGCCGCACTAGTCCTCGTCCTCGTCCTCCTGTTTATACGGGCGGTAGTTCTCGTCGTAGTAAATCTCGAAACGGGGTTGAAATATGTTATCTTCCAGCTCCACCTCACCAAAATGCTCTTCTGCCCAAGACCTGCAAGAGCTCCAATAGATCCAGTCATCAATTGTGACGCATTCCCAGAAATCCTTATTCGCAACCTCGAGATTGGTCCACGTTATATTTGCTTGATCGGCGTCAACCCTGCCATACGCATAGCCAAGATATTGAAGAGCCCAAGCTTCTTCTTCTTCTTCGTCCTTGAATTCAAGGAGGAGTGGACTCTGCGACCCAAAAATGATAGGATCGTCTTCGGCAGAGTTGTCCTCTTCATCGTCCTCTACTTCTTCTTCGACAGATTCATCCCTATTTAGCTGTCGAACCATTTTCAGCGTTGTTCGATCCACCGCCATGAACATGTATGGCGGTGCTTCACTCATGGCTAGAAAAGTTTCCGACTCCATAAATGACATTAAACCTCTCACATCTGCCGTCTCAAGATACCGTGAGACATCGTAAAACACGACAGTATCTTCGAATTCCTCGGAGAAGTAATCTCGGACCGCCCGAAGATTTCGGGCATTCGACGAAATGATGCTATCCAAGATGAAGACGATGGGGCCCGACGGACCCACAACGGGGTTTTCTGGGTTGATGATAATATCGGTATAGCGCCCCTTTTTATAAGTCCCATTTCTGATCCGATGGTCGAAATGACAATTAATTCTGGCCCCATTCACCGTACACCTTCTGCCGGCTCCAAATGGGTGCCAAATCATGTGCCAGAGCTCAAGCGGTGCTCGTCCGAGATCGTTCAGGGAGAACACATCGATGACATTCTGGTAATGTTTTCTTTTACTGTTGGAGTCGTACAAAATCTGGTGAGCGCAGAGAATATGGTATCTGTTGTCTTCATTATCGGTGTTTCTGTCTACCGCTTCCCAGTTTTTGTCAAGGAATAAGGCAAAGGTTTCATCGACTTGGTCATCAACACTAGGCTTGATTGCTTGAAATATGTTGTATAGTTCTCCTCGTGTGCATGGTTCATTGGGATTGGGCCAATTGTGAATGACCACACTAGTGATCTCTTCTGTGGTGCCAATGGAGGATCTTATGCGATTTATTTCCTCATCAGAAAGATGGACAAGCGAAATAATAGTCAACGTCGACAGCTGCAATTCAAGATCTTGCGGTAGGTGATCTGGGATGGTGTATAGTACCGCAGCCTGCATTTTGTGTCAGCTCTAGAGCGTGTTTTGGACCATTTGTTACATTGTCATACCTGTTCCCCAGATGATTGCGGGATATCAATCTGGAATATGGCATCCTCGAACACAAAGTCAGATAAAGGCTTATTTCTTCGCACCGCAGTTGCGACCTGGTTGACTCTTTCCAGCTCGATGCGAGCCGCATCTGGCCTCTCATCATGGTTGAATGAGCAGCGCACAATCGCCGTTCCATCTTGCACGCCCTGTTCGTCAACAAAGATATGGGCTTCGACGCGGTCTAATTGCGAAATGACGGACAGCGGGGGCGTGGAAGCCAGAGTCCACGGCACAGGGATGATAGGGCTCACGCGGACACCTGAAGGTGCATTGGAAGCTCCATCCGAGATTCTCTGGCATATTTCAGCCACTTTCGTTTCGTCAAGCGGACAGAGAAAGAAGATGGCGAGAACACGAGGCGCTCTGTGGCGGGGATGGGTGGGCACCCACATGCCAAGTGGGATTCTGTTTGCGGCAGCCATGAGGATATATACAGTAGGTATATAGCAATGGACAATAAAATCAAATGGCGAGGAAGCAGGGAACGGTATTTATATGCTGTTGTAGGTACTGCGTAGTGTCCAGGCAGAAGAACGCTAGTGAGGAGGGGGGGTGTTGCCTAACGCGGCGTGTTCCTTCGCTCAACTTTGGCTGAAAAGTGTAGTCATTATATTGAAGAATTCAAGAGACAGCCCCAACTGAGGCTCCTAGCCCTATCAAAAGACATTTCCGGTATATTAGAACGCACTGGTTACTGCATGAAGGCTAATGCTCCCTGCGGGCCTGGGACTGCCACCGGGGGCCTATGGATAACGATAGCCGGAGCCCGCTAAGTGCTAACCGAGCCTAACTCGGATAGGCAGGGCATTCTTTCCTCATGGAGCCTCTCATGGGGCATACAGCCTACTTCTTCCCCAGACAATACCCAATATTATTTGTTATATATTCCCCCTAGCCTCTTGTTGATATTGTTTCGTACCTTTTATATATACAAGTTAAATGCGACATACCTTGAACAGACATCATGCGCGCCAAGATGTTCCGTCTTGCTTCGCAGCTTCCACGAGCCCAGCAGCCAGCGTCATACTTGCAGCTGCGGCGATCTAGATTCTCGACATTGGCAAAGATGCTTAGCTATGCTGATACTCTGCCGAATTTGAAAATCGGGGAGCATACCAAAGTGCTATACCAAGGATTTACTGGTATGTCTCCGATCCTTCCCCCCACTGTTCGTTTCTGCGACAAACCGAGGCAGTGGCACATTTAACAAACGTCGTTCTTGGCGCTAACGTGCAGCTCCCAGGCCGTCAAGTAGGAGTGACCACCAGTGTTTTGTGCCCAAAATGTCATGCTGATATATCATAAAAAGGCAACTGCAAATGCCCAAGAGTCAATACAATGGGGAACCAAGATCATCGGCGGAGTCAAACCGGGCGTGGAAGGTGAACATCTTGGCTTGCCGATCTATCCTTCGGTCAGAGTAGTAAGTTCAATTGTGCTGCTGGTGAGTTGGTTAGAGGTATTAACGGAATTGCCAGGCCAAGGCAAAGTCCAATCCAGATGCGTCGGCCATTTATGTACCAGGAGATCAGACTGCCAAAGCAATTGAAGAGGCATTAGAGGCCGAAATCCCACTCGTTGTCGCTGTTGCCGAACATGTTCCACTGCATGACATGCTGCGGGTATGTAAAGAACGCCCGATCTTGTCGAAAAGACCGAATTTGCATCTGAAACCTCTTGTGCATAGATCCATTCTATGCTCCAAACGCAGTCCAAAACGAGACTGGTGGGCGCAAACTGTCCAGGTATAATATCTGCAGTTGGCAAGTGCCGAATAGGATTCCAGCCTCTACCTTGTTTCTCCCCGGGTAGAATAGGGATTGTTGCCAAATCGGGGACTTTGAGTTACGAGACGGTGGCGTCAACAACTAGAGCTGGCTTGGGACAGAGTCTATGCATTAGCATGGGAGGAGACGTTCTGGCTGGAACGACATTTGTCGACGCGCTCAAAGTCTTTGAGCATGATGCCGATACTGATGGCATCATTGTCATTGGAGAAATCGGAGGAACTGCCGAAATGGATGCTGCAGACTGGATTAAAGATTACCACAAGAGGACAACGAACCCTAAGTTAGCTCATTTTCTTTCTTTCGTTCTTTTCATAGCTGACTATTTTTAAGGCCAATCATGGCATTGGTGGGAGGATTGGAGGCACCCGCAGGCCGGGTTATGGGCCATGCTGGAGCATGCGTTGCACCCGGAGAGCCTGATGCCAAAGCCAAGTATGAGGCGCTTCAGAGGGCTGGAGCGACTCTTGTGAGCCACCCAGAGAAATTCGGTCCTGGAATGAGAATCCTTTTGGAGAATACGGGGCGTCCTTCGAAATCCACTGTGAGTGAGCGAATGCAGAATCCATTCGACAATGAAATGCTCATATATGAAACAGACGCAATCGAAAGTATCTAGTCAACAAAGAGGCTTTCACACCCTCCGAAGAACCAAAGGACTCCAAACAGCCCTAGGGCAACGCCGCTCCCTCCACATCAAGCAACATCAGGCATTTGATATGCTTAAAGAAGTGAATGTCCAAGAAGAACCAAAAGACCACTCTCCAGAAGACTTCTACCTATCGATTATTGTAGACCGAACATCACTTTCGCCCTGTATTACCGTTTCATCATCTGCCGCAAAATCTTCTGGGCCATCTCTCAGAATTCCATTTAGTTACGCGAACCCCGAATTCTCGACAAACGCAGACAACGCTATCCAAACCCAAATCCTCTCTTTCCTCAAATCTGAGACCCAACACCAAGAAGCCCTAGGAAAATATATCCGAAATCTTTACACAATATTCACGACAAACGAAGCCTTTTCCCTGGAAACGAGAGCTTCGTTTTCACAAAAGGGGGAGATCGTGGCACATGAGGCGAAATTTGGGTTTGATGATGCTGCGTACAGGAGCTCCGGTCGACAGGAGCGAGTACATAAACTTCGTGATCTTGAGATGGAGGATTCTGCAGAAGTCAAAGCAGAAGAAAGTGGAATAGTCTATATAAAGTGAGGGTTTCCCTAGCAATTTTATGGTGTCATTATTAACTGACTACGACCAGACTCGAGGGCGAAGGAAGCATTGGTACTTTGGGTAAGTTTATCTTCTATTGGCAAGTGACAGTATCTTATTTTTATCAAAATAGTGAACGGCGCTGGTCTCGCCATGAACACCGTGGATGCCCTGGTCCTTAAAGGCGGCAAACCAGCCAATTTTCTCGACACCGGCGGCAAAGCCACTTCCCTTACTGTCAAAAACTGTTTCATCCTTCTTTGTTCCGACCCTCGCGTGAAAACAATCTTTGTCAACATCTTTGGTGGATTGACGAGGTGTGACATGATTGCGCAGGGTATCATCGAGGCATTCCAAGAATTGGACATGAAAGTACCCGTCGTTGTGCGATTGAGAGGTACCAACGAGGAAAAGGGTCAGAAGATGGTCAGTATTTTAAACCTGTTTAGTCCTTTATCTTAAAAGAAGAACAGCCAGAGTCTAACTTTCTGTAGATTGCCGACAGCGGTCTCCCGCTGCATGCGCTTGACAGTTTCGACGAGGCGGCAGACAAGGCCATTAGCCTTGCAAATGAAGCTTTGTGAGAGGAACGAGGAACGATTTCAGTCATGTATAAGCGTGTATTAGAGTCTATACAAACCATACACCTCAGGAACTGTGGCGGTTGGGATACATAGTCAATGGCCGAGTGCCGAGGTAGTGAAAGAACTGTACATTAATTAGGCCTCACATAACGTCCTCAGTAATGATGCATATACAGTTGTCTTGCTTGCGCACTGTCATCTTGCTCGGAGAATCTATTGATGAGTCACACCGTACGGAGTAGAGAATAATCAATAATTGCCCCGGTTCCTGAGCAGCTGAAGGCTACACCATTTCTTTGGAAAGAGCCGGCTAACCCCGAACGGGGGAATTCCGCCCGCGCGCGGTAAATCGAGAGCAGTCAATCGTTCATTTTATTCTTTGTCTCATGCTCAGCCACAGCTAAACCTCCAAAAAATTCCTACACGGTCGTTATTCGGAATATTCATAAAACTGAACCACAAGTTTGTGCCCTACAATTGTTGGTCTTTCTGCATGTTTTCCCCCAGACCTGCTGGGCGGGCCATTTCTGGCGCCTTGTCTACCAAACCGCCGCTTCTGCATCTCACACGATACAATGGTAGACAGCTATTCCTGGCCAGATATTCAACAGGTCAGTCGGCTATTCCGTTCCATTTGAATCCTATATACGGCGCAATTAACCTAAGTGTATGCCTTCCACAGAAGCAGCAGCGGCAACCGGCGTTCCTCCTCGCGCCGAAGCTCCAAAGCCCCGATCCAAGCTGCGCCGAGCCGTTGGATTCACATTTCTTGCCGCATTCGCATTCATAGCTGGAGTCTCTATCGCTCCGGCTCGAATCGCCAGCAGAGTGACGCCCGACAGCATACCCACCAATTCTGAGACGCTCGAGATCTTCCAGCCATCCGACGAGATTGCCCAGACGGTTGAGAACTATATCAAGAACCATCCGCTAGCACAGAAGCTGCGCTCGTTACCTAACTATATCGAGACACGCCCGCATCTGAAATTGCCGGAGGAGTTCCGCGGTCGACATCTTATTGCAGGTACGCTCCTGGGACCTAACCGCGTGGTCGTCCCTCCATACGTGTTCTACGAGAAGTCCGGCAAGGAGTTGGTGGCTATTACATATCTCGGTCAAGAAGTGTGCGGTCACCCAGGCATTGTCCACGGGGGTCTGTTGGCTACCATCCTGGACGAAGGGCTGGCACGCTGTTGTTTCCCGGTCTTGCCGAATGGCATCGGGGTGACTGCAAACCTCAGCATCAACTACAAAAAGCCTGTCATTGCCGATAGATACATTGTTTTGCGCGCCGAGACTGTCAAGCATGAAGGCCGCAAGGCGTGGGTAGAGGGCCGTATAGAGACTTTGCCTGAGGGTGACGAGGAGCCTGTTGTGCTGGTTGAAGCAAAGGGGTTGTTTGTTGAACCAAAATATGCATCGGTAAGTTGTCTTTTCTTTCGTCAATTTCGTTGATTCCGTCTGCTAACGATATCCTAGAAACTGCCCGACTTGTATAGAGCGGTCGTGTAGATGAGATTTGCGATGGCGTTTGGAGGTGTAGATTTGGTTCTTCAGCTGTAAATATTATTTAGACAATACCATAAGCCGGCGATGGTTCGAGTCCATAAAGATGGGATATTCATATATTTTCTCCATTTAGTTGCTATTTATTTTGTAGACAGCACACAAATGTAGCATGGGAGTCTAGAGATGTGTTTGTGAGTGAGCGACTTGTCTCCGGTTGGTTAGTGGAGTCGCCGCGTGATGGCGGAGAGCCAGAGCCAAGTTCCCAAGCTTCCAGAGCTCCAGCCAACATCAACGTCAATCCTAACCGCCACGAAACAATCTTACCTGGCGCCCGCTTTCTACGAGCGTGGTAGCAGGTCCTTTTACTTGACTGACGGCCGACCGGAATATCGCCAAAATGTCGAAGCATACCGTGTACCAGCTGCTCTCGCTCCCCACCTCGATCGTGCCCTCGCATCACCGCGACGATGCCCTCGAAGCTATTTCCTCCACTGTCAATGTCGATGGCTCGGTCTCATCCTTTCCAATCCCCGAATTCAAGATTGGGACATTAGATGCCTTGGTGCAGCAAGCGGAGGAGCTGGGCAAACTCGAGAGTGTTTGCCAGGCGGTCGTGGGGAAGGTGGGCGATGCGCTCAAGGGTGTCCTCGGAAGCGACGAGGACCAAATACAGAGAATGAAGACGGTGAATGATAGTAAGTATTCTGTGTCGTCAAGGTGATAAAGTCGGTTACTAACTGGTCTCTCCAGAGCCCGTCGACCAGTACCTGCGTACGTTTCAGTGGAACAAGGTCAAGTACCGTGCCGATAGGTCGATTGGCGAATTGATTGACCTTTTGAAGAAGGTAATTGCTTGTGCTCTGATGCGATGACAGAATGAATACAACTGACGCAGGCCGTCATCTACAGGAAACTGCTAGCATTGATAGCGACATTCGGAGCAAATATTCCCAGTATAATCAGATCAAAAACACTCTAGCAACATTACAGCGCAAACAAACGTATGTATAAACCGGATTATGAACTATATTAGTTGTCTCTCGCTAATACATGTGACAGTGGAAACCTGGCCTCAAAATCTCTTGCCTCCATTGTCGACCCCAAACAACTTGTCCAAGACTCGGAATATCTAGAAACACACCTCGTTGCAGTGCCAGCTCAGCAAATCAAAGAGTTCATTAAGATTTATGAAACTATAGCTCCGATGGTGGTTCCACGATCTGCAAACCTCGTGGCTTCCGATGACGAGTTCAGCTTGTATGCCGTCACGACATTCAAGAAACATAGCCAAGAGTTTGCCCATAAAGCCAGGGAGAATAAATGGATACCGCGCGACTTCAAATATACAGAGGGTGGCCGTGAAGCAGAGGCAAAGGAAGTTGAGCGAGTTGGCGGCGATGAGCGCAAACTATGGGGTGAGACGCTTCGACTCGGCCGGACTAGCTGGAGCGAAGCAGTTATGGTCTGGATTCATGTGCTGGTTTTGAGGGTGTTTGTTGAGACTGTGCTTCGATATGGGCTGCCTCTCGATTTTGTATCTGCTATTGTCCGGGTGCGTATTTCCTTTCCAATTTTCGTTGAAAGGATAATGTCTAACAATATACAGGCATCGTCCAAAGGCGCCGAGCGAGCGAAGAGAACTTTGGACGACAAGTACAACTACCTCGCGGGCAACGCGTTCGGCCGTGACAAGAAGGGCCGAGTCAAGAAGGATGACCCCAATGATATGCAAGTGGCTGGCGAAGGAGGTGGAGCGGATTATACGCCATATGTGTATTATGAGTTTGAGTTTGAGTGATTGCCACCTATCGCCAGTTTGTATATGCCATGTTGAATCGAAATGCATAATTGAATTGATAGAGTTCGTTATGTATACGTATATCTAGACTAGTTACATATCAGTCAACCATTCGTTGACTTTTTCTTTGATTATGCACATGAAGAAAAAATTTGGAGAGAAGAGAATCTCCTAGTTTGCAGTCTTGGGGAGGTATCCCTTCGAGTCAAGGTATTCAATGATCTGGGCAACGGCCTCCGAAACAGACACCTCATGATTCTTGATATGCACCTCGGGCTTCAAGGGAGCCTCGTAAGGAGCGCTAATTCCGGTGAATTCCTTGATAACACCCTCCCTCGCCTTCTTATACAAACCCTTGGGGTCTCTCTGCTCAGCAACCTCAACGGGGACATCCACATACACCTCCACAAAGGGCAAACCGGTCTCTTCACCGGGGGTGGGAACCTCGTGCAACTTGCGCGCCGTGTCCCGGTCAGCGCGGTATGGGGAAATGAACGAGGTAATAGCGACCGAGGCACTATCAGCAAACAGCTTTGCGACCTCGGCGATACGTCGGATGTTTTCGTTGCGGTCCTGTTCGCTGAAGCCCAGGTCCTTGTTCAGTCCGAAGCGGATGTTGTCGCCGTCTAGACGGTAGGCGTGGATACCGCGCGAGCGCAGGAGTTGGTGCTCGAGTTCGACGGCGATGGTGGATTTGCCAGAGGCGGAGAGACCGGTGAGCCAGATTGTGAGGCCTTGTTGGTTGCGGAGGGAGGAGCGCTCGGAGCGCGTGAGCGCGGAGGCGTGGTATGTGATGTTTCTGTTGGAATTAGCATGCTGTATATAATTCATCTTTGATTTGGTCGACAAAATGGCTGGAATTGTGCAGGACAGGGGAACGGTGTATCTCGTTGATGCGGGGAACAGCAGAGGAGGGGCAGAGAAGAACATACGTTGCCATATCTGGAGTTTTGATTCTGATTTTCTGCAATTGCAAGTGGTTTGGAAGAACGAAAAGGCTGTTTATATAGTATAGGTGATGTCTGAGAAATAAAAGCAGAAATGGGGGCAATTGAAGTAGAAGAGGTATCTTGAAACGCATACGAATCCGGATCGAAAAAAAAGGATTAGCGGCGATCTGCCGCGTACACCGCGGAGAATCCAGGGACGGGCTTGGCGATGGCGTGATCGGGAGGAGCGGAGCGGAAGCCCTAACCGCAGTAGCCCTAATGCCCTAATTACAACAATCCTTTGTTTGTTTCATGTCTTGCGCCGTTTGTCTTGAATGGTTATTGTGTCTCACATGACTATACCTTTTCATTGTAGGGCAACAATGGAGACATCCTATGCTCAATCATCGAACCTTTTGAGATGCAAAATATAGACAACAGGCCCACATAAACATAAAACAATATCCATTGTCCAGCGCTGTCAATAGAATCGTCAATACACGTGAATGCCCAAATCTGCAAATAATAGACGAATTTTGCTGGGTCTTGTCATCGAATCTGTATGCATCCAATGTGCCATTGTCTGATATAATATCAATAGCGTTTGCGTCTGTCAAAAATGTCGTCGCTTTCCTCCTCTTCTTCCTTCTCTTTTTCCAACATGTTTCCTTTAACATCTTCTTCATACGCAAAATTCCTGATCGTTGAAATCAATCTTGATCGTTCTTCTCGAGTGGTAATCGACTTGGCTCAAGTAAGCTTCACTTCGACAGTTCATTTCCAGTTCTGCAAGCTATTCGACTGATCGTCCAATTTTATCCCGATAGAGCGCCTATCTACTACCAATTTCAACATGGGAAGCCTCTTCTGTCTGTTCAAAATGGGATTTACCCTGAGTAAGTCATTGATCAATGCTCATCATGGAATAATCAGCTGACAGAAAAACCAAATGTAGATCGAAAGAAAACCAGGGATTCTGTGCTACACGCTCCCCCAACTCAAGTATTATCCAGTACAGGTGCCACACATGATCGTTCTGCTGAGCAGCGGCCAAGCGCCAGGCCTGCGAACAAAAGTCGAATTCTGAGAATGCTCGTCTACTTGAGGGGGTTTAGAGAATCGAATCGCTCTAGTAGCCGCGATGAGGCAGCAACATCTCCCCCAGAAACAGATCTTTGCAATGTTTCAGCCGAGAGCGACGACGATACCCAGCATAATAATTCCTCTGATTCCACCGAGGAGTCAACTACTTTGACGAACGACACATCCAACTCGTCTCTCCACGAGGACAATCACAGCGACCAACTTGATACAAAGCAGCCACCAGCAGAGCCCATAGAATCCACTTTGGCTAGCGATGCTTGTCAATTACAATCGAAATTCATGCCTGCATGTTTGACAGGGGATGGTGACCCTGATTTGGAAGTGGAAGATTTGATACCTCCCGAATACAACGCAGAGAAAGCTGAGAATATGTTTCTGGGGGCCAAACAAACGGTCGAAACCCCATCAAACGGTTTTGAATACAATACGGATGCAGCTCACACTCATCCAACCCAGCCTGTCGTCCTGCCTTTGACCGAGACCATACTTTTTGTGCTCGCGTCTTACCACAACGAGGCAGACAGCATGCATAACGTCACACCTCGGGGCCCATACCGGTTTACGGCAGACCCAAACCACCTAGCCCCCGATTTTGCAGTGCAAGATAGCCAAGGTGGCGGGATCCATTGTCCAGATGGCTGTGTAGACTGTGACGTCCGCGCAAGCGCCGTCTTAAAGTCCAAGCGGCTTGTCTATGAATGGTTCGAGAAGCGCTTCACCAGGGATAATATTCGTCTTGCAATCAGTGACGATCAGCACGAGCGAATCAAGTATTTCAGAGAGTTCACCAACGTGGAATACATGGACGAAGACACGGGCGAACCTGATTGGTTATGCGGCGCAACTGAATTATGGGAATTCTATTGGATGAAAGAACTCTACAACGCCAAAGAGCCGGAGGGAAGGCATCCCTCAGAGCTGGTGGTAGCACATATGAAGCGCGCCGATAGAATATCCGATGGCGAGTACTCGTATTTCCACGGGTTCAACTACAACGTCATTGTAGCAGAGTATGAGCCCAGATATTTACCGAACCGTGCAGTTTCCGACGATAAGAAGAGCAGTGCGCAAATCCGGTATCAAGGAATAGAACGAGACCCGGTTAAGCCTGTTTGGGAGGCTCGAGGAAGGATTGCGCCGGGCCAGACGGAGTCAGCTCGCATGATGCACGCGAGGAAGGAGTACCACCGGCAGTGGGTTATGTATCGGAAGCAAGACGCCGCTCGTATGCGGTATGTAGAAGAGGTTCTCAGAGAGGCTGCTGCAGAGCATGAGCTAGCAATGAGATGAGAAGAAAAGGAAGGCTGGATGGTGCCAGAAGCACATGGTGCCTGCCATCTAAGATGGGTTTGTGGGAGCAGGCAGAAGCCAGTACATGAAGCAGAGGATTGTATTATTGATCATTTGCATGCGGTGTACTTCACAGATTTATATTGAATTAGATCTGAATGGCAGTTTATTTTCAGGCAAAGCCCTGGGTGCGAACCCGCAATAGTCTGGACGTTGCTTCTATAAATTTTATACAAATAAGCATTTGTTTCCCTTCCCGGGAGTAAACTGAGTAATTTTACCTAGTAACAAAAACTGTACGGCGTCCGCCTGAGTATATAATATAGTGAGTTTGCCTGGAGTGAATCAATGTCTGGGGGCACCTCCGGATGCACATCCTAGAGGGCCTCAGGCACCCAGTAAACCCACTACCTCCTTCTCATCTCCTTTTTTCTTACATACATGAATATGTTTTCAGCCTCGAACCATCTCTCAAACGTTCAAGCATAATGCATAATGTACTAATATATGCTGCGATATATTCCTCTATACGAGAGTAATGCCTCAACAAGTCCGGTGAGAGAGCACATCTAGCTCAAAGCAAGTCAAAATAGAGTCCATATAGTACTTACATACACACCGATTTACCTTGGGCACCTTGCCACCCAGTTGCGATTGATGCCCGATACGAAGGTGCTGCAGCATTGTGCTACAATCATTGATATCAACACCTATCAAGATCCGTATGAACAGTCGGTATCGATGCAAGATGCATTCAATATGCAAATCGTATATGCAAGTCATTTCTGCATATCGATAAGTCAGATAAAGCAAGACAACGCACAGGAAGGCTGAGATCAGTAAGGAGATACGAGTACAATCAGCGACACCCATAGTCAGCTCTACGGATTGAGTTCCTCCAACTCACGATTCAGGAGCCAAATTCCTACGTTCCAGCAATTTTTCAACTCTAGCAAACTCAAAGGAACTATGGTAAGAGATTCAAGCAGATATAAAGTAAAAAACTGACGTTATAAAAAGCATTGTCGGTATAGGTACCCCTTGCATGTCAATGATCTGCACTAGTACAAGCCACATCGAGTCTGGACTTGGGAATAGCCACCTAACGAGAACATCCCTTGATCAAGTAGGTACATATGGCTGAGCATCTGCATGCTTAGATATGGAGGGGCAGTGTTGGGTCATCGATTCAGCTCGTATAACTGTAAGTCGACGTAAAAGGGGGGTGTCCGGGACATCCAGATAACTAGCATTGGATGCAAAAAGTTGTATACCATGGCTATTTTCTACTTCGTACAATTCAAGAAGTCCCGCCGAGCACTTAATTTAGCTGAAAAAAACTAACACAAGCGAAGGATTAAGAACGCAACGATCACATCGTGGATCCTCCGCCTCCACAATAACCATTAAACCAATCTTGGCTACGGTCAATCCTCCTGATTGACAAAAATATGGGCCTGTTTTAGGTTTTGCCTCCTTGCTCAGTATCTTGACACGTAGGTATGTTGCACAGTATCTACAGTATCTCCCTGTCAGCCTGATGGGCGATCTGATCGCGTGGCTGCCATTCACCATTTTCTCCGTGTGGTACGTACATAATGGCTCATGGCGCGGACACATTCATTCCTGCGGAAGTCTAATTGTAATAATCCCTTGCGGACGTGAGGGATATTCTGGAAAGCTGAGATACAGTATACAGAGTACGAGAACGTTTAGACTTTGTAACATAACATAACATCGTATGCTGCACGGAGTATGCTGTGCATGTTCAGTGTAATGACCGACTTGGAGTGTGGCGGCAACGAACTCCAGCAAGAAGAAGAAGAAAAAAAAAAGAAAGTTTCCGTTCGTGTGACTCAAATTCAATGGCATACAATATTGAAAATTTCAATTTGACAAAGGAAATAAAAGGAGCTGTGACACTAGGTAGACAAGTTCGTACGACGTGTGGAGATATAATGGCAATAGTATGATCACCGTTCGGGGCCGAATATGGCTGATGCTCTTTAACGTTTGTGGCACCGGGTTAGTCGTCGATACTACACAGAATGACTAGTTTTTGCTTGCTTTTTCTTTTTCTATAGAGTAGACTCAATAGGTCGCATAGTTGGCAGTGAGATGGGGTACCGTCTAGCTGCTAGCGCAATGAAAACAAAGGCAAAGTAACCTTCTCCAGTTTTTTTGACTCCGGGTTTGAAGCTTTGATCAACGCAACGGCGTTTACCTAGGTTTTCACCTAGGTTGTACTCCGTATGTGCGCTGACGCTGCCTTGGCAGAAGGATTATAGTCGCGCAAACAGGTAATTTACCTAGCTAAATTACGGTGACATACTGCTTACGAGTCACTGTCCTAGAGATAGACAATTAGATGACTATTCATGACTCAGTCATTGTTACGAATGATGCTCGGAGCAATAAATATCAACGTGTACTCCAGTCATACTACGTACTCCATGCTAAGCTTCTATAGTAGAGGTGTTAAGAAAATCCTTACACATGTATACAATAATGCCTCATACAGGCCGAATACCGCGAACGATACGTAACCCTAGGCGTCGATCATCAGCCTTCGACGCCATCCCGTCGCTAGTACCGCCACTAGTCTACTACCTCTGCGTATCACTCCATTGTTATATCATGATGGTACGGAGCAATGAATCATGATTATGATCATGTCACGCATTATGATGCATCCTTCTAGAAGGAAGCGGGTAAGCGGGTCATTGCTTGATGCTCCGGAGTCCGCACGGAGTAGTCAGTCAGTACATAGGAGAACTGCGTGCTAAATTACTAGTAATGATCTTTTCTTCCTCTTTTTTGAGAGAATTAGAATTAACTAGTGGCCTGCTTTGACCGCCCTGCAGCTTCTTCGTATACGAATGCTACTCTGAAAGCTGGGCTAGTTGTCTGCCTGAATTAAATGCCTATCCAAATCAGAGTCAGACTGACAATCGCCGATGGTATGCCTATCCTGTCGTGCGATGAAACGTCCGGCCAAGTGTTTCGCGTTGTACGAGTTTGACAGCTTGAGGCATTTTTGATTACTCCGTAGTTACTAGTTGGATACTGTCATGACCGAGAAATCGAACAATCCGAGGATTCCTGAGAAAAAGTCAACTGTGGGAACGCAATTCCGGTGAGATCTGAAAAAACCCGACATCCCGCGTGATTATGAAGTCCTCGATAGCCGTGGAATTCGCTAGACGCCTGATCCAGATCGTGAGCTGAGCCGCGGATCAAAGTGGTTGAGGTTGTGGATGAGAGTTCTCACCCCATGGGTGTTTAGGTACCCCGTGGGCTCTCCAGGTTGGTGTTTGCGCTGTTTGGCCGGCGGCCCCTGTGCCTGCCTGGCGTTGCTCGCGATGACGTCGCTGGCCTTGGAATCCGGTTCGGTTGTCGGCGGCTCCGACTGCGCCTGTGATTGGTGGATGCGGCCGCCGCTGGCCTGCTTAGTCACCACCGCTAGGGCCAGGGAAGTTGCGTACGACGACGACGACAGCTCGCTTTTCACAGGGAGGCGTTTCTACTCAATTAAACCGTACATATTTGTTCCTCTACTCTCACCGGTTGCATACTGAAACTCTGCCCTGTATCGTAGAAAATATGGGCGGTGGCTGACAATGCCGTGGATTAAAGTACGTGTTCGGGCGTATTTCCGCATTTTCACTGCCGAACGACTCGGCCTGCCGAGACTAGCCCGACCATGGGACAAGAAACCAATGCCGAACTCTCCTCTTTCGCCCTCGCAGATGGCGGTCTAGAAGGGGGAACATGCCATGGGAATTGAGCTGTTTCCCGTGTTTTTCCGCCATGGAAATTTTCCGGTCCGTACGAGAGCTTATCTGTTCAAGAAGAATCTATCCGCATTCGGTCATTCCTCCCAGTCACACGATATCACGCGATCAAAAAACCCCCAAGACGGTGGTTAGGAGAGCAGGGGTATGTAGTGTGCTATATATATCAACTGTCTTATCTATGAGTTTGCTATATTTATTATGAAGAATAGAGTAAATGGAGAAAAACTTCAATGCGTGCGGCATTTCCTCTGATCGACGTAATGCGTAACGTTCGTTTTGTCACACGGCGCGTAATCCCGACCACGTTCGCTGTGCTAGCCAGAGTGGCTGAACAGGTAATACAGACTAAAAACACAGCATAGGTTACCGCCATCTCGTCTGTAGTCGTCGAGGTGACGCCGCGGCGCTGGGCTGTCGACCTTGACTAGGCCGTTTTGGGCAAGTAGTGAAGTTCGTCAAGGCACAGTCGGATCCACCCGGCGCCCCTGGCCAACCACGGTCCGTGCATCCAGGCCCAGGTTCAGCAATAGTACAATACGGTAATACCGCTAGCTCTCCCGTGCGTCCAGCTTGCCTTCTGCCACTCCCGGAACTACCAAACGGCCAATCGTCCCTGCAACAGAATGTAGACAAAGCAATAACGCGCAAAAGAACACAATGGCCCAGCACAGAGAGCACTGACTGTAACCGGTGGCTGTTGCCGGCCGGGGTTATACCGAATCCTTGGCTGCTTAGTAGATGAAGCTTTATTGGTGTATCGTCATGCACAGTCGGGATGCTTGAAGCTATGTGGATACTCCTATCGATATGATTATGATGATGCTGTGGCAGACCAAGTTTTCCCTCTTCCGTCTTTTTCTTTTCTCTTTTTTTACCTTCCTCCGTCCTGGGGCCCCAGTTCCATGTGCCCGCCCCAGTTTTTGCATGGATCTTCGTATTTTGCCCCTCCGAATGCAGAGCCGTCGAATGCGGCCAGAAAAGTAATATGAATCTGGCCCACCCCCTTCTTCTCTCTCTCGCTTTTCTTTCAGTTTCATCTTCTTCTAGATATAATAACAGTGGTTTCCACTTTTTCCCTCTTTCCCTCTTCTTGTCATTTCGCGTAGAAAGGCATCTTCTATAGACATCCGCCTGTTGCCTGAGGCACGCAACTTCCTCTGTTTGGCCTTTCCCTATTCGGACGGCCCCTGCCTCTTTCCTCGTCAGGGAGCTCTTGCTTCAGGTGAGTCCTCACGAGGCACGCGCCCTCCTCCTCTTCCCCTTTCCTCTCCCCTCTTCTCTTCTCACCCACCATCTTCTCTCACTCATCATCGGCCATTGCTCTTTGCAATTCTCAGATCATTACATCAATCGTGCCAACTGTGCCAATTGTACCAACTGTACCAACTGCCTTTGCACTACTCTCGCTTCCTTCACTTGTCTGTCCCACTTCCCAAAAGACTTCTGTACCGCTCGCTGACAACTATTCTAGTGAATTCTTACATTGATCCCTCTCGCCTCACACAACATGGCGTCTGTGGAAGATGTGGTCGATCAGGCAAAGCCTGTACCTGTCGACACCGAGAAGGTCCATGACTCAGAAACGTCGTCCAGTTATCAAGCCGACGCCGTTGCTGCATCTGACGAGAAGCCTTCCCGTCACACTCACTGGACTAGCGAGAATCAAACAGTCGAGCTTGAACCAACCGATTCTGATGGAAAGATACGGATCGAAGAAGAAGACTGTTACGACCAACTCGGATACGGCTTCCCAACATGGAAGAAGTGGATGATACTCTCCGTCATCTTCATCGTCCAAGTCTCAATGAACTTCAACACAAGTCTTTACTCCAACGCTCTAGGAGGGATCTCGGAGGAATTCAATGTATCTGAGCAAGCTGCTCGTTGTGGTGCCATGATTTTCCTGGTTCTCTATGCATTCGGTTGTGAGCTGTGGGCTCCATGGAGTGAAGAGCTTGGACGTAAACCAATTCTCCAGGCCAGTTTGTTCCTTGTCAATATCTGGCAATTGCCCGTCGCCCTAGGAAAGAACTTTGCAACCATCATAGTGGGCCGTGCCCTTGGTGGCCTGTCATCTGCCGGTGGCTCCGTCACTCTGGGTATGATTGCCGATATGTGGGAGTCAGATAATCAGCAATATGCTGTTGCCTTTGTTGTTTTCTCGTCAGTTGGTGGCTCTGTCTTGGGTCCCGTTGTCGGTGGCTTTTGCCAACAATATCTCCACTGGCGCTGGTGCATCTGGATTCAGCTCATTTTCGGTGCTTTCGTGCAGCTCCTACATCTTTTCCTTGTTCCTGAGACTCGCGCCACCATTATGATGGACAAAATCGCCAAGAAAATCCGCAAGAGTGGTCAGAACCCTAACCTTTACGGTCCAAACGAAATCACCCCTTTCCGCGAGCGTTTTTCTGCCAGAGAGATTGGAAAGACCTTGATCCGTCCATTCCACATGTTCCTGACTGAGCCTATCGTGTTGACACTTTCTCTCCTCAGTGGTTTCAGTGACGCTCTGATTTTCATGTTCATTCAATCCTTCTCTCCTATTTATGAGCAGTGGGGATTCAGTGCCTCCATGCAGGGCCTTTCATTCATTCCTATCCTGATCGGGTATTTCATCGCTTGGTTCTCTTTCATTCCTGCCATCAAACGCAATATTCACGAGCGTGCTGCAAAGCCTGACGATGAAATTGCTCAGTACGAGTCACGACTTTGGTGGCTACTTTATACTGCTCCTTGCTTGCCAATCGGTCTGATTGGGTTCGCCTGGACTACACAGGGTCCTCCCCTTCCCTGGATCGCCAGTATGATCTTCGCAGCCATTGTCGGTATTGCCAACTACTCTATCTACATGGCCACCATCGATTACATGATTTGCGCTTATGGCCCTTACTCCGCATCAGCTACTGGAGGAAACGGTTGGTCTCGTGATTTCCTCGCTGGTGTCCTTACTATCCCCGCAACTCCTTTCTTTACCAACATCGGCGGACGGTACCACATTCAGTATGCCTCGACAATCTTATGTAAGTTTAATGTCTATTCTTGCTGCTGTTGTAAATCGATACTAACAAGAGCAGTCTGCATTGCCTTCTTTCTCGTAGCTGCAGTGTACGTTATCTACTGGAAAGGACCCGAGCTTCGCAAGAGGTCACCTTTCGCTCAGCAGCTCTCCGATGCTCGAGCCATAACCGATGGTCATGGTCGTCGCTTGTCTCGCTTGCCCACTGGTTCGCGTGCCAACTCGTTTGCTCGGTCTCAGCAGGAACTACGTCTTCGTCAGACCCTGGGCAGCCGCCAAGGTTCACGTGCCAATTCTCGCGCCAACTCCCGCGTCAACTCTCGTGCCAACTCACGCCGCAACTCTGTGTCCGAAGTCTAGGCTGAGAATGCATGCCTGTCGGTGGATTTCTGAGCTACAATGTGCTCCTTGTGGGCATATTCATCTCCATAATTTTCTCCTGTTGTTCTTCATCTAGGAGGATATGTCGACAGGTATCTTGATTCTAGCTTTGTGCCAGATCTTTTTTTTCTCTGTTGTTTTTTCCATTATCAAGCCGCATTTAGTCTTCCGTGATGGGCGGGAGTTCTAATCATGTCGCTTTTGTCGATACCCATACTTTATCTGTCTGTTTGAGCGGTGGTGGCTTCGCTTCATAGTGCATGGCCTAGTTGATGAGCTGATGTCGCATTTGTGAATGAATGGGAGATGGTTGAGCGGTGGCGTCGGAACTCGAGTTTTATCATCATGATTCTTTTTCAAGCTAGAACGCTCGGCGTTTTTATCAATTCGACAAGCATGCTAATTCATTCATGTATTTTATTAATCTCTATTCTTTATTTTTCTTTTCTCTCTGCACTAGCCAGTTTGTCGCTTGACGGACAAGGCAGTCGCTAATATTGTTTGTATGTATGAGTACTATCCGCAAGTTCTAGCTAGTATTTTTCTGATGACTACTGATAAATACAGAGCAAGAGAGAATTATTATTTCATATCATTCAGTTATTCAGTTGCTATAGTAGGTGTTAGTCTTCTGCCTAATGACTTGGGTGTTTTCTAAGTAATGCATCGTTGGAGTGAAAGAAATAGGGGTAAAAACAAATCAAACGCTCAAATAAATAGATACGTAGTTAATAACATAAACACATGCCGAAAAAAAGAAAAGAAGAAAGAGGGAAAGATCAACTAGGCCGATGGAACTTGCTCTCAATCCATGGCATAGGTGTCACAGTCGCCTTGCGCAGTTTGTTGCGCACAAGGACCTGAACCTCAGTCCCCTTTTTATGGAACCCATTCTTGATATACGCCATTGCGATATTGGTGCCGCCGAGAGACGGACTAGGCAGTCCTGACGTGATGACTCCAATCTGCGCTAGCTTGCTGGCATCACCGCTACCGTCAGAGCTGCTGGGATCAACGATGATGGCACCTTCGCGAGCCGGCGCACCCTTCTCGACGGTAAGCCCAATACGGCGCTGAGAGATGTTCCTAGAAGGCTTGGCGAGCTGCGGAAGAATAACCGATGAGCCATTGAATTTAGAGGCAGGCGACGTCTCGTCTCGGCGCTCCTTGCCAACTACCCAGCCCAATGCCGCGGACGGTGGGGTTTGCGCGGTTGTGATATCGTGTCCGTACAGACACATGCCGGCTTCGAGGCGTAGCGAATCTCTCGCGGCGAGACCTGCGAGTCGGACCTTGTCTGGTTGCGAGATGAGGAGTTCTGTAACTTGAGCCGGTAGGTCGTCTGCGGCGGGGATGGAGATTTCGAAGCCGTCTTCACCCGTATATCCCGTTCGAGAGATGAGAAGTGGATGAGCGGTTTTGGAGCCATCAGGCAGTCGGAGATAGAGTTCTCGCGATTGGCCAAAGTACAGTGTATTGATATCGGTGGTCGCAGGATCTTGGCCATCAGTGTAGATGAAGGATTGTAGCACCTCAGCAGCCAAGGGACCCTGCAGGGCGACCAGGGCGCGGTCACTCAGGATCTCCCACTTGATGCTATCAGCGCCATGCTCGGCGCGGTAGGCGTCAACTTCGGCGGTAAGGAATACCAGGTCCTCATCCCGTCGACCGGCATTGGTCACAAAGTAGAAAGCTTCAAGTCCTTGTCTGGTGATGACGGTGTCGTCGATGATACCTCCTGTTCCGTCTTCGAGGAGGCAGGACAGTGTCGACTGGTTGTTGCCTAGCTTGTCGAGAGATGAAGGAGTCACTTTTAAGAGCAGGGGGAGAGCTCCTGGACCAGTCAGGCGGTGCTGAACCCTGTAGATGCATCAGATCGGTCCAAACTTTTTTTTTCTCTTGGCCAGAAGGAATGAACTTACATATGGCTAACATCAAACAAGCTTGCCTTTTCTCTCGTCCAGTGATGACTCTCCGTGTGCGAAAGATCGGCATATTGCAGCGGCATATCAAAGCCGGCAAAGGGGACCATCTTGGCCCCATATTTCACATGCAAATCGTACAATTGGGTGCGTTTTGGTGGAGTAGCAGCGGCGCTGGAGGAAGCATATCTCAAGAAGCTTTTACCATTTTGGCTGCAAGCATTTGGTGTAGCTGTTGGTCTAGCAGTTTGTTGCTGTTGCACCGAAATATTTCGGACACCGGCGAAGGATGATGATTTTAGTGACCGATGACGCACAACAGTGGACAATTGACGCGCACTTTGGAGGGGTCTGGCGCCCCGGTAAACAGACCTTGTAATTCCAGACATTTTCACTCTTGTCAATTGGTTTCACAAATGTGTAAAGAAGAGAAAAAAGAAGAAGAAAAAGAGAAGTTTTGCGTGCCGATGTCGAGGCGGGCAACTCAGATATCGATAACGGAAAAGTCACGTGGAGATATGCTGGATGAGTTTCCCGAAGATTGTTATCTATCCAAGCCCTAACTGTTGCGGAGATTACTGCCGACGTCGAAGGTCTCGCGCGAGAAACGCTCGCAATGTTTGTTACTTAGCTTATATACGAGGAGTCAAGGGTCAGAAAAATTAAGCAGACATTAGATGGTACTCTCACTACTCATGA
Source organism: Talaromyces albobiverticillius (assembly GCA_023721895.2). Classification (NCBI taxonomy): domain Eukaryota; kingdom Fungi; phylum Ascomycota; class Eurotiomycetes; order Eurotiales; family Trichocomaceae; genus Talaromyces; species Talaromyces albobiverticillius. The sequence continues at coordinate 4,747,504 of JAMBUR020000001.1, read as the reverse complement.
AAGAAAGTATCTTGAAAGAGCCTTAAAAGATCCCGTCGCAAAAAAGAAAAAGAACCTGGCAGTGGAAAAGCAAATGGCCAGATGCAGGTATCTATCTAATTAATTATTAATCCTCGCAGAGGACAATAAAAAAGCGCCGCAGTTGATGATGGTAATCCTCGTCATTAATATTAATTATTATGACTTAGAGACCGTTACTCGCGCACGAGAATGGTCCTCCGAACCCGCCTTCTCTATAGCTGATCACGACACTGTCGACAGAGGCCTATGACGATGAAGTTAGAATATATGCAAAATCTGTGGGGAAAAAAGGGATGCAAACTTACGTATGTGCCCGCGCCTAAGAAGTAAAATCCAATAATGATCAGGAAGAGATTCCCTAGAAATCCGCACCAGCCGCGAATGCCTCGAACTTTGTAGAATTGAGGACCGTAATCGGCAGCGCGCATGCGCATGTAGGCCACACCCCAGAAGATAAACCCGAAGAACGAGTCAAAAAGCGAACTCATGATTGACTCGAGATCCGAGAAGAAGGGAATGATCTCGGCAACAATGAATGCGAGCACCCAGAGGACGGCAAGGATACCAGCCCATGACGCCCATCCCACAACAGTATGGCTTGTCTTGTGACGGGTACCGTCGAACAAGCGCAGGAAGATGAAACGAGCCGAGACCGAGGCATAGAGAACACCGAGGAAGATCAATGTCGGGATCATAAAGGAAAAGGAGATCTTCTTGTATTTGTCGTCTAGAGAGCCAAATGCGGGGGCCGTCATGTATTGGTTTCCAGTAAAGGCATAGATGACTGCACCGACGATACTGAAGAGAATAACCTCGGCAATGGTCACAGCGGTGACAGACTTCCAGAACTCTTCAGGCTCCTTCATTTCGGCGATGAAACTTGGCAGCGTGATCTGGCCGATAAAGGTATAGCTGATATTCAAGAATGCGCTCATACCATTGACGAACGTGGTTCCAGCAACTGGGAAAGCTGTCACTTTGGGTTTCCCCAGTTCCTCGGTGTAGCCGGCAGGGTGCGCTTCAATGCCTGCGAAAATAACAGCCAACAAGACAGAAATGAATGTGAAAAATGCAGACACTGTCGCCATGTGGGCAAGACCGCTGAAAGTTCTCGGGAGTGACACAAAAAACGAGATAACTGGGACCACGACGGTAAAGGCAATCGTGCAAGCAGCATGACCGGTCATGGTATTCAAGTACTCGGCACCGACGAGACAATGCAAACCCTGTAGATGACAAGCATTAGTTTGACTGTTTCCGTGTGCTGCGAAACAAGAAAGAAAGAAAATTACCTGGATGAAAATATTGTTTAACAAGAACATAACAGCAGTACCCCACCAGGCAATCTTGGAATCCCAGAAGAGAAATTGGCCGATGTCACACACATCCCGAATTTCAGGGTGACGCAGACAGAACCGCCTAGCAAAAGCACAAATTAGTTGGGTTCCAATGGGGAACAGAACATGAATTCTTTGTCATACCAGATCGTAATCGACGTGTACCACACGACAAGAGCAACGAAGATGGTCAGGATCAGACCAGGAACCAAACCCAAGACAGAGTATGACCAGGGAAACGACATCATAGCTAAACAAATATACTCGGAAAAGAGTAGGGCGGCAGTCTATAGGTTGTAGCTACGGTCAGCCTCTGGACGGCGAATTAGACGATAAAAAAGGTCCGACTCACCTTCTGCCAGCTGCAGGTGCGGTACTTGATAGCATTTTCAGCCTCCAATTCCAACTGCTTTCCAACGGTAGCACGGTCGAGATCATGGACCTCGGTCACGCGACTGCCGCGACGAGTCTGGCTCTCTTCGTCAGAAACATTTTTCTTGAAAATGGTGTCGTCGACATCCTTTTCGGCTTGCGACAAGTTCAACGCCATTTTATCTGACAGATATGCGCCTTCTCGAGAAGGGCGGCGAGGAAGGTGGTTAATGAGCGCGTTAGGTGACCGTTCGACGGCATGTAATTATTTTTGGGAATTGGGATTTTTCGAAAATAGGGGAGTAGAATCTGATTTCCTTTGGGAGAAATCGGTCGAGCGACTATCCGGACGGCAGACGTGAAGTCGAGTTGGCGGACGGCGAGCAATTGCAACAAAATAATGCGAGGAAAGCGTAATATATAGCTAACTATACGAGGAAGGGCTAATGGTCAGCATTGGCTTTAAAATTAATGAGGACAGAGGGCTGGTTTTTCCACGCTAGGGTCTGATCGCCCCGCGGTAGTGTCAACCATGGACTGGGAAAGCCTACCGGGGTTGGCAAGGAACGTGGCGGCGAGACGAGTCATGCAATGCAGTAACGAGCAATGCGATCAATGGGTTCGATGCAAGAACGATCGATGCGAGGCGAGCAGGGATTGGCAATTGACTGGATGCTGGATCGCAGAGAAGTGGGAAGGGAGGAGAGCAAGTGGACTGCATCCCGAATCACCAGTGTCAGTTGTCAGTAAGTTACTCGGTAGTGAGCAGGCCGGGGTGGACTCGGGGCAGGAAGGCCTACGATTGGGCTGCCTGAGGACCACCGCAGCCCACGGGCGAAGAAAGTCCCGCCGTGGCTTGCAGGATTTCTGCGATGACGTGCTTGCCAGGCGGATAGTCGCGATGCCGGGCCACTTGGAACACAAACACCAGACGCTGCTTCAGCAGTAGCATGGAAGCTTTCTAGAACGATGGGGCGGCGATGCGGTGATAGCCATGGGGCGGTGATCATTTAAGACTTAATAAATCGGATTTACTTTAGTCGTACTGTAATTGCGGTGATCTCGAGACAGGCTCTAGAGACAGCATAACTTGTCTGTTCACAATTACGTGCACGACTGTTCCGTAATATAGGCAGGAGTCCGCCAATCGAACTATCTATGCTGTCCATCTATAAATATCCACCGTTTGTACGTACACAGAATATATGGAGTATTCCGTACAGAGCAAAAAATGTAGGCTGCCGCATCGGGCTGGCCGAGCTTCAACCGCAATCGGCCATCTCCGTAAGCACCATACCGCGTACAACCACACTACCAGGGGACTAAGAGACAGAAAAAAAAAAACTCAAAGAAAGAGAAAAAGAGGTCGACTTGCCAGGAAATATTAACTATTAATAATGGAAACACAGTTCTCAGGCCTGACTGGCTGGCAACAAGATCTTAGTCCTCTTAGTATACGCGGCGGCTGCAGCGGGACGGCCAAACCGGGCTTAGGGCTGGTTGCGGCCAAATCAAGATTAAACGGGCGGGGCTGGCCGGATGCGGCTTAGCACTGCGACGCCAGCCCGTTTTGCCAAGAGCGCCTCGCCGCCGCCTCTTTGGGGTGCTTATTAAGCCTCTTAAGCCAATTGCGACCTCAGTCCGATAATGTAGCTACTATATCGATATGTGTTTGCAGTATGCAGTGTGTAATCTTTAGACTCTGCTACAGACTACGTACTCAGTAACCTATTTGCATATGGCTGCCATTGGCTGGTGAAGCTGATATAAACCCACCTGCACGCTAGCTAGCACGTGGAAAGCCATGTGCCTTTATCTAATCGCAAGTACCGTACCGCGTAACAGTCCTACTACATATGCATAGAATCAAATTTGAATAAAAGAAAATATTGGTATTTACCCACGGCCATATCGCCTGGCCATTGCAATTTATGAAGATATATACATAAAACGCTGCCCTGATCATACCTGCCCGTCATCTTCATCTGCCAACAAAGCAGCATAATCATCCATCGACGCAAACATTGGCAAGTGTTTAAGCTTGCGCTTCTTATTCTTCTTCTCTGCCTTGTCGTTGTCTTTCTCTGCAGACGCAGATGGTAAGGCGACTCCTCCCATGTCCATGTCGAGATCAGATGGCAGGTCCTCGTCACTATCACGGAATGCCTCTTCGTCAGATGCGTCCATGTCAAATTCATCTTCATCTTCGTCCTCGGACTCATCACCAGATGGCTTCTTCTGAGCCTTGCCCATCTTCGGTGTGTGCTCGGCTTCTTCATCTTCTTCTTCTTCCTCGTCAGACTCGTCATTGAAGATAACACCTTCATCATCGTCATCATCAAGACCGTCGACCTCCTGATCCTCGTCGTCATCAAAGGCTGATTCAAGATCATCCATATCGAGATCGTCATCCTCATCATCACCTTCAAGTTCAGGTCGTGAATCCACCAGTGCTTGCCAAATCTCGGATTCACCCTCGCTTTCACTTCCCGCTTCCTCGTCGCGTTCGACCGGATCCTTGGACTTCTTGTGGTCTTTCTTGGTCGCTTTGTCCTTGCTCAAACGAGTAAAGTATTCATGGAAGAAGACATCTTCAGCGGCAACATCCTCGGTTCGCTTTCGCCAGAATGCCTCCGAGTTAAGAGGTTCTTGTGTACGGGCATCTCCCGCAAGACCGCTAGCGCGAACCAGCAGATCGTGACTATCGGTTCCTGCAAGGGGCTGCATGATCGATGTGCCGCGTGCCGAACCAGCCGCCTTGTTATTGCGGTAGATGAATCGATCCAAGAAGTGACTCAATGTATGAATCGTGAGATCGGGCTTGCCAGTCAGCGGTTCGTGACTAAGGATGTGAGAGGATGACACGGAAACAGATGGATGGAAATGAGACAGGAAAGGAAGCTATAAAAAAGATCAGTCACTGTAACTTGTAAGACATCTACAGCTGATAAGACATAAACTCACCAATTCCCACAAGCAACTCTTATCCGCATTGCTGTGTTGGGGGTCTCTTTTGCGGGGATCATAGCCATTCGCGGCCTTCTTTGCGCTTTCTGCCGCCTCATTGCCAGCCCCTGCCACTTGGTCTTCTTCATCAGGCACGTCCCTGAAGACTTCTTCATCATCACTTTCATCCTCTTCTGGTTGATCCACCAGCGACAATAAACCGGGATAAGTCTTCTCCAACTCTCGTATCAAAAAGAAAACACCGCATATGAAAGATGGCTGATGCAGCCCTAAGACTTGAACAAGCCGTTTCACAAATGCTTTGACCCGTTTGATGCTCATGTCGTTCTTTAGTGACTTGAACAACAGGTTCAAATAGAGCGATTGCTTAGATGACGTTGCCACCCTAGGATCGAGAAGAGACTCGTATAAAGTACGATAGAACCGATCTGCTGCGACCTGATGCGTGGTGGTAAGCTGTTGAATGAGCATAAGAGCTTGAATGCTGGTGTTGAAGTTGGATGAGTGGGTGACGCGGAACAAAGTATCAATGTGTTTGGAGAGACTGTATATGACAGATTAGCAAAATCCAGAACGAAACCCCTGTCTACCATGGGCATACCTGTCAGTATCCGAGCTAGTAAACGGATAGGCTCGATTGACTCCTGTCAAAACAGCAGAAATGAGCTTCTCTTTCAGCTGTTCGTCATGTTCTTCCTGTGCTTTTTGATCTTTCGCGTTCTTCTTCTCCTTCTTGCCTTTCCTGGCATAACCCTCTTTCTTTTTATCTGTAGATTTCAACAGCTGGAGGAAACTCGAAAAGTATATGTTCAAAAGTTGGAGGGCAACTTTCTCTTCTTTCACGCTGAGAATGGTCTGATTGAGCGTAATGATTGCATAGTATTTGGCGTGTGCGCTTTGGCCAGGTCGGAAGAGGAATTCTTCGACACTTTTGATGATGGTTGGCTTCATCATGGGGTGTGCTTGGCCTAGCTGAAGCAACAGATACGACGCCCTGGAAGCAATTTTCTTTCCGTTATCACCGAGTTTATTCACCAGAAGACGTAGAAGATTGGCCTCTTGTTCAGGCTTCTCTTTGAGAAGTTCATAGACATAACTGACGGCACGAGTGCGAGAAAATTCAATTTCGTCATTGCACCAGATTTCCAGAACTTTGAGTATTTCGAAGAACTGCGACTTGAGGTAGTCTTCAAACGCCCAGATTATCAAATGCTTGGGCTGAAGACCACGGGGAAGAGGGTCTCGCTCGGTCCACTTAGTCCCAGCGCTCTGAAATGCTGCCACCAGTTCGGGATGGTTGGCAAATGCTTTTAGCTTGCGGTCACCAGGGAGAAGTGTTCCTTGCGCGAATAAATCTTTTAGAGACCGTAGAACATCCACAGCCTGAGCACGACTCCGCTTTTTGGACAAAGCGACGAGATCTCCGAGAGCTTTGGTATTATGTATAGGTGATTCCTGCACAGCCAAGGTGAGCGCTGAGATCTTGTCACTCAATGTTCCAGAGGTCATGATAGTTGAGTAAAACTTGTGAGACGACGATGCTGATTTCTGCTGGATTTCCGAGTACAGTTGGTTCTCCTTCTCTAGAAGCGAGGTGGCATGCTGCTGGATTCGATCCAAAAGAAACTTCGGTAGTCCCGTGGTTGCTTTAGAAGAAGAAATTGAGGGCAAGTCAGTGATGTACCAGTCCGACCTGGGCATTACTGTCTATAAAAATGTTAGTGAATTGCCATAAACACTGTGGCTGCATAAGAGCTTACCAATCGCGAGTATTCCTTGGGGAACTGTGACTGGGTTTCAGGGACAGGTTTTTTTTGCTTTTTATCAGGAACATCTGCAGAATTCTGCAATTTTGAAGGTGACTCGGAGCCAGAGGGTTGTTCCTCGATGTCGCCATTTTCCTCAATCTCGTCCCCGCTTGCTTCTTCACTCTCGTACTCCTCTTCGTCGGTGACTTGATCGTCCGGAATTTCAGGATTATACTGGCCAGCATCTTTCAACAGCTTTGCCAGTTCATTCCTCAAGGAATCTTCCGCCTTTTTGTTTTGGCCTGGCGTAGACTGTTCAACCTCAGAATCCGAGTTCACATCGGCCAAGAGATCAAAATCTTCCTTGCTACCACCCAAAGCTAGAATCTCTTTTCTCAAAATATCATCCTCACTCTCGACTTTGGCCTTTCCATCTTTGTCAGGTTTATCAATAACGTCTCCATTCCGGTCCCGCTTTTTGCCTTGATTTGTCTTTTGAGGAGGTCCCTTCTTTTCCGTAGAAGTTTTCTTCGGCTCCCTTTTTGTCTCGGGTTTGGCGTTCCCTGTGCGCTTCTGGGGCTTATTGGGGGTGCCTTTGCCGTCTTTCAATTTTTGCTCGATATTTTTGGTGAGATTGGCAAGCGCGCCGGCATCGAGTGAAATGAAATTTTCCTCCGAGGAACTCTTGGACTCGCCATCGCGAGGCGATTTATCGGTCTTCAAGGCTTGCCCTAACGAAGAACGCTTCTCCTTGTTTTTCGCCATGACCATTGATTGATTGTCTTTTCAGGTCCTGGACGACAACGATTCCTGCCTTTTTTTTTCTGCCGCATAAACCAAAAAAATTAGAGGGACGCCGCCGGAGAATAGTTTTGCGGGCGCCGATATCAGAGGGAGCTCGGGCCACCCGCCAGCGCCATTGGGTTTAGCTCCGTTCCAGAAGATCTTCCTCTTTGGCACTTCAAGGTGCTTCTTGATTGTCAATTGGCCGTTGTTTTTTGAACATATTGTCGAGTTTGGTTTCACTCTCCCCCAGAAACAGTAATTGGGGTTAGATGTTCACAAAATCCAGGCTTCTAAGTCCGAGGCCTATCGCAGGCTTCCGACTGGGCTCTGTCGAACGATGGAATAGCTCCTTGATTTTGAAATGCAATATTCATGTAAGCCCATCCTATCTACGACAAATCTACGTTTCTACTCAGCTAACGACTTCTTAAGTATGATGGCCGTACTCGAGCTTCGAGCTTTTGGCTTCCTACCGGAGGTATTGAGAGAAAAGCGGCCGAATCAGAGAAAGGTTGCCTACCCCATCAGTCAAATCCAAGAATCTTTTCTGACAGCCGGCTATAGAGGATGCCAATGATCTGTTGATTAGGGCGGGCTTCGTACGCCAAGCTTATTCGGGTGTCTTTCACATGCTACCGCTAGGCCTTCGTGTTGAGAGCAAATTGGCAGCATTGATTGATAAACACATGCAGTCCATAGGTATGCTAACAGATGTTAATCAAAACTGAGATTACGAAACCTGACACTTTTGAAGGCGCATCGAAACTGTCTCTATCATCTTTATCATCTCAAGAACTATGGGAAAAAACTGGTCGCTTGAAAAGCGGCTCTGAGGTATGTACGATGCAAGCTGTTCTCAAATCCAATTATAATAACTGGTTCTGTAGGTTTTCACATTCAAGGATAGGAAAGAATCTCGTTTCTTACTTGCCCCTACCCACGAAGAAGAGATCACGTCATTAGTTGCAAGCCTAGTAAATTCATACAAGGAGTTGCCGCTGAGACTATATCAGATTTGTGAGCACCTCCAGCAAATCCTTTACGCCTCTCTAGTTTGCTGACTTGCTCCAAGCACGAAAATATCGAGACGAAGCGAGACCACGACAGGGACTTTTGCGTGGTCGAGAATTCCTCATGAAAGATCTTTATACCTTTGATTATAACACGGAACAAGCATTGACGACCTACGAAGCAGTGCGGGAAGCTTATAAGCGCATATTCGACACCTTGAAAATCCCGTACCTGGTCGCTGTCGCTGATTCGGGGAATATGGGTGGGAACTTGAGCCATGAATTCCACTTTATCAGCGGCAAAGGAGAAGACACACTGATCAGCTGTTCTGATTGCGATTACGTATATAACGAGGAACTATCGGATGGTCATGCAGTCGGGCCCATCGCTGAGGAGCCATTGGCCGCTCCTACGCCTTCTGAAGCCGGTGTTGGGACCGAGAACCCACCGGCTATATCGACAGGATTATGGACGGCTATTTCTAAGGATAAGAAAACCTTTGTGAGGGCCTGGTACCCACGGTATTTGGCTCAAGACCTTGGAAACGAACCGCGTGAAAGAGAGATCAACTCCCACGCCATCAAAGCTGTTGCCAAATCAACAGGGGTTGATCTCGACACTGGTGTAGAGAACCCCGCTGCGCTATGGCTAAGTGACATCGAGAAAACATCTGTTTTCAATTCCCAAACAGAACCAACGCATAAAGTTCTGGATCTGTACGATTCGCAGGTTGTCCCTTACGGTCATCCTCCTCGCAGTGGACTTCCCGAAGGTTTCAACGCGACTAAATACCCCATTCAGTTCGCTCTATTAAATCGTTTCCCTGGCACACAGGATGGATTGAGTCTGACTAGAGTTCTCGACGGTGAGAAATGTCCAAAGTGCGGCCACGGTAGTTTGCAGACACACAACGCAGTGGAACTGGGTCACACATTCTACCTCGGAACTCGTTATACAGAGGTACTCAAGGCCAAGGTCTTTGTGGACAACTCCGTGGCCAAGTCTGATGAATCCACACACAACAAAAAGGCTCAAGCTGTGCCGATGGAAATGGGCTGCCATGGTATTGGTGTCTCCCGCATGATATCTGCAGTGGCAGATGTGCGCTCCGATATTCGTGGACTCAACTGGCCAAGAGCAATTGCTCCCTTTGAAATCATCGTCATACCCGCCAGAAATCTCGAAGCCGAGGCCGAAAATGTCTACGATATTCTCAGGCAACACACAGATACTAGCGACGTCATCCTGGACGACCGCGCCAAGCAGGTCGGTTGGAAACTCAAGGATGCCGACTTGATTGGCTATCCAATTGTCGTTCTCGTTGGCAAAGCGTGGAAGTCAGAACGTAAGCTCGAGGTTCATTGTCGGCAATTAGATGGTCTTCAGGAGGATGTTCCTGTTGATGATTTGGTTGAATTTGTCCGGTCACAGTTGCAGAAACTATAACTCGTGGAAGCATCTGGGAGTGTATATTAGTATATATTTAATGAATACTCTGTATTATTAGTCTTAGCCTTGCTTCATCATAACTTGTCTTCTTGATAGAATAGATTCGATTATTGCCCAATGAAGTAAAAGCGGGCATGAGTCGGAGAGTTCCCCACTCTCTGGCTCAGAGGTTTGCGGAGCTTTCGTGTCCCACAACTTCAATTCAATCAACTTCAACACTTCTGCTTCGTTGCAGCGCGCACGACTCGTTCAAATATCTCGAGTGCTAGACAGTCAAATTGCGCTATATACTGTATACAATCCCTACCTTTCTCACCACCCGGAATATCGAGTTGGCATAGGCCAAAAAAAATGGCACCGCCAAATACCCCCGCCAGCGGAGAAGTTCCGCCAGGAGCAGGTACGTTCAGCAAGATGCCAGCCATACTGCTATCTGATACTTATTTTTCATTATTTCTGCTGTATGCTGTCGCTGACTATATTCAAACGAAAAAGTCGACGTAACAACCCTCTCCGTACCACAACTCCGCAGTCTTCAACAACGGCTCAACTCCGAACTCGAGCAATTAACCAACTCACACGCAAAACTGCGCGCCGCACAATCCAAATTCCGCGATTGCGTACGGACAATCAATGATGGCGTCGTGGGGAAGAAGCAACAAACTCCTGGCGGCGACGACAGCATTCTTGTACCGTTGACAAGCTCGTTGTATGTGAAGGGGAAGTTGGCAGATAGAGAGAAGGTTATTGTGGATGTTGGGACCGGGTTTTATGTTGAGAAGGTAGGCCTATTGCCTCTCAGGAACGAGTTTACCAATAATCTAACTAATGCGATGATGCTCCCAGACCACTGCCAAAGCCACCGAGTTTTACAATAAGAAAGTCAAGGATCTGGAAGCGAACATATCAGACCTGGAGAAAATAGTTCAGGGAAAAAGCACGAATTTGAAGATTATCGAGGATGGTATGGCATATTTTTTCACTCCTCCCTACTTTGATATTTAAATATCTGTTGCTAACCCTGATTTGCTAGCACTTCGACAAAAGGTTCTGAACGGCGAAGCCGTCACAGCCCCTGCTGGTTAATATCTATGATACATCGGAGGAAAATCTTTACTCAAAAAGAAGATTTGGTTTACGTTTTAGATTGAATCAATCGTGTGTGATTACAATAAAATGCTGGCCAGGATAAATAATTAGGAAATCAAAAGACAAGGATTAGGGATATCAGTAACGTGAACAGTCCTTTCATCACTCGTCTCGTCCCTTGAATCAAACTGTCGGCCTAATCCAACTCAATAAGCACACCTTCAACTGAACCCCCTACAAAATTGACATTTGTCTGTAGGTCGGAAGATGTCGTTGACATGAGTTCCGTGTAATCATTGTCGGTCTGGTCCCAGAGCCCTGCTACATCCGTGACAACTTTGATCAAGCGCTCGAAGGCAGCCCTTTGCGTTTCATCTGGTCTTTGCTGAAAGAGTTGATTGAAGACCGCATCAATTTTTTGCTCAGGCGTCATTCCACGGAAATCCATCATATCTTGATCCCAACCTCGACCCACTACCTCTGCCTCCCAATATGAACGGTCGTGTGTAAACCTCATGGGTGGAGTAGGTTGAACAGACACTTTGCGCGCTGGCACTTTGCGCGCTGGCATTGTTGTTGCCTGATAGATATCGTACCGGGATACCTCCAAGACGTGGTCTGTTCCTTCGATAGGAAATCGCCTAGTGGCCTTTTCAATTAGGCGATGAGCTTCAGGTGTGCTAGGCATGATGGTACGTTGTCTGGGCTGCCTCGAAAGAGTTTCTTCACCGACCCCATCACGTAGTCGGATTTGATGCGGTAATTGGCGCTTGGAATTGGGAATTTCGTTAGGACCAAGGATCGTTTGTTCTCTAATTTTAAGCTCCCAATCTGCTCTGCAATGTTGTTAGTTCACCTTCATTTTCTCATAGGCAAGGAAGCTCTTACTTTTCGGGATTTAGCATGACAGCCTGCAGTAATGGGCGGTTTTGAGAATTCACCTCCACCCAGCGAGATTTGAATTGTTCGTAATGTCCACCAGATAAGTTGAAGTCAACTTCTAAATGAAGCGACTTGTCTCCTTTGGGTAGAAATTCTATCTCCACTGCATGATGGATGGTGGAGGCTCGCAGCAGATCAAATAGGTCACTTGCGTTAGAGATTCGCTCTAAAAGCAAGGTCTCGTCAAGGTCAAGTCTAGAATCAAACCACACCGGTTAGAAGAACATCATTTTTCAAGTATGACGAGCAACGATCAACCTTACCCCATCCTCAGATGACCTCTACTGATTTCGTCGCGTAGCATCTCATCAAAATCACGAATCGAGTATCCAGCACTGGGATTCTTTAGCCGGCGGTAGTTGCTAAACACAAATGACCCTAGGGTCACCCGCATCTGACAAACATTGCTGGATACGCAGGATAAGGATTCTTTGATAGCTTCTAAAAGGTCGGAGCTGTTTTTGTCGCATCGTTCAGCATAATCCATTGAAAGACTCCCGAGTGCGCTATCTTCTATGGTCTTCGTCAAAAATCTAGGTTTGACTAGTTTTTTGACAGGTTGGCCGATAGGGTCCATCGAGATAGACGTGACGATCTTTCTAGAGCGTGGTATACCCATGAGGTATAACTTCTTTTTGTGCTTAGACGATGCCTCGCCCTCGTCCTGTTTTGTCTGAAGTTTTTAGGTGTCAATTAAAGCAATGTCGGCCATTATATTGCAATGAGAACTGCATTGGCATATGACTTCGAAGAACTCACTTCTCGGCTAGGTTTCATATTGGCTTCCTCTCTCGAAACGAGTTGCACCTTGGTTTTCGTGCAAAGAGGCCAAATAGCACGCAACTGACAAGAGGAGGCCGGGAGTGCCCCCAAGTCAGATCCTTTATGGGATCTGGGCGAATAAAACGCTCTCAGGCGGGAGGCAGATGATCACGATATTGTTGACTGTGCGATGTATTGTCGCCGGATGGCCCCTGCCACATCGAATTCGCCTTGAATTATTTGGCAAACGTGAGCTCTGGACGGCGCCTTCTCTCTCTGGAGTTAGATCGGTAGTGCTCTGCTGCTGTTCTATTGCCCTAGCAAGAAGACATACGCCGTTCTGTCCGTAAAGTCTTTCAGAAGATGTATCTGTGAATGTCTTAGACTCGTCCCGTCGGGAGTTGCCGCGAAACAGGGGAGTGGATCCCATACCTTGCACCTGGGGATTGCAAACGATCACTGCAAACGATCAAGGTTAGATTTGAGAAGTTCTTCTCTTTTCCTTTGCCTTCCCTTTCCTTTCTTTTCGTTGACTTTCTTTCCCTTTGTTGTTGTCATTGGTAGGGAAGACCATGACAGACGAAGTCCAAGGAAGGCACCGTCGGGCAACAAACAACAAAGAAGTACGTAGCCGTTCCTTCCTGTTTTGGAGAGATCAGAACTCCCAGCCTAGGGAGGAAGGCGCCTGCCCTCGTTCGTTTGTCCATTCATTCAACATTGAATAGGGATTACACTGCCAGTTCCGGTGATCGAACAATTAAGCCCGTGATACAGTAAATCTCGATCAACATATCAAGCAAGACGCCTCTTCTTCAGGATCGATTCGACATTAAGAATAAATCTACTTGATTTGATTGGGCGTTGGCATATGATATACGCTAAGCTTCTTTAGGATCCACTGGTTGTTCCTGACTAATCAAGTCTGGAATGGCTGCGGGAAAACGCGTCGCGTCGCGTATGCCCAATTCGGCAAAATTGCTTTTTGAAAGCCAAGAAAAAGCTATGTCATCTCCCTGACTGGCAGACTGACAGACTACTGCTGGAGCTCTCGAACGCCGCCAGCTACAGACGCTGATTGAACAACATAATGGCTGCGCCAGATGCCTCTTCGTCACGCCGGAGCGCTCGAGACAATAGGGAAAAGGCGCGGCAATGGCTCACCAAAGGAGGACTTGTCCGTGAGGATTCGGACGATGAACTGGGATACGACGACCTCCCTTGGGAATGGATATACGAGGCAGAAGCGAGCGACGATAAAGAGAACAAGGCCCACGAATCAACTACAGAAAATGATGACACCGAATCTCAAACCCCGCGGCGACGTTCAGTCCGACCGAACAATAAAACAAGGAAAATCCTGGGCGCGCGTATGGGTTCTTTCGAGTGCAGACTGGGACACATTGTGCTCTTGAAATCTCCCGAGGCCGGAAAAGACTGGGTAGGGATTATCACGGAATTCCTTGAAGAGGAAGACGAGGATGACGACGAGGAAATGATCAAGTCGGCCAACATTATGTGGTTCGCTTCGCCAGAGGAGTTTTTGTCGACGAAAAATAAAAAACGAGCCGACGCATTGCCGAACGAGCAGTATCTGACAACTGATTTCAATGTTAACCCTCTTACGTCAATTAACGGCAGAGGGATAGTCATGTCGAAAGACGCTTTTTATGCAACATATCCGAACGGAATGCCGCCTAAAGACAAAGCAGCTTTAGCGGAATATCAAAAGTGTATCGTCTGCCGAAGGGGCGTTAAGCAGTCGCAAGGGAAATATACTGAAGAGTTTGTTTGGGAAGATGTGTACAAGGGTGATGAGCAGTCCGTGTTAAAGTTGATCGAGATGATCAAAGTGAACCTCAAAGTGGCCAAGAAGCGCAAAGCCGCAGATGAAGACGTGAGTAGCATGCGGCTCTATTCCTGTATAGGCGCTAACATAATAAATACAGTATATCGATATGAAAGATGTGGATGATAAAGCACCCATCACTCCGAAAAAGAAACGACGCACAACAGCTCTCCAAGTCACACCCCAGTCTAAACGCAAAATTTTAGCAACGCCGACTAGCAAACGGTATTTCCTCTTGGATCCTGCTTTAAATTCACGACTGACACATTTAACAGAATCGTGGTGAAAAAGCCACTGGAATTCACTCCCCTCGGGACTCGTGTGCTCGACCCATCGCATTTTGTTTCCTCGCCATATCGCCAAGCACGAGCTTTGTTGCATGTTTCTAGTGTGCCAACCTCGTTGCCATGCCGCAGTGCTGAATTTGAAACCGTCTATACTCATCTTAGTGCCGCAATCACTGAGGGTAGTGGTACATGCATATATATATCGGGGACACCGGGTACGGGCAAAACAGCGACTGTTAGGGAAGTGGTAGCGCAGTTAAACAATGCGGTCCTCGACGAAGAAATGGATGACTTTATTTTTGTCGAGATAAACGGCATGAAAGTGACAGATCCTCATCAGTCCTACTCGCTTCTATGGGAAGCATTGAAAGGTGACCGTGTATCACCTTCGCACGCACTTGATCTCTTAGAAAGAGAATTTAGCCATCCTTCTCCCCGCCGAGTTCCGTGCGTCGTGTTGATGGATGAACTTGACCAACTTGTGACGAAAAACCAATCAGTCATGTACAACTTTTTCAACTGGCCGGCCCTCCGTCACTCACATCTTATTGTCCTCGCTGTTGCAAACACCATGGATCTGCCGGAGAGAACACTCAGCAACAAAATTTCAAGTCGTCTAGGCCTTACTCGTATTACTTTCCCCGGTTACAAACACACAGATCTCATGGAAATCATTTCCTCACGACTCGCCAATGTCCCGGGCAATATCGTGGACGCTGATGCAATTCAGTTTGCCAGCCGAAAAGTTGCCGCAGTCAGTGGAGATGCTCGACGAGCGCTAGACATATGTCGTCGCGCTGTCGAAATCGCAGAACAAGAATGCGAATCGATCAATACCAATGGCATCACTAATAACGACGATACAGAGTCGCTTCCCCCAACGCCAAGCAAGAGCAGCGTACGCAGGAGCAAAAGTCAGAAGAATAGCAAGACTCAGCCGGCCGTCATGAAAACCGAGAGTCCCCAAAAGAAGCCAACACGAACTATGCCACGTGTAACAATTTCCACTATAAAGCAAGCTATTCAAGAAGCAACATCAACGCCTTTACAACAATCTCTACGCTGTCTTCCTCTAGCTGGAAAGTTGTTCCTTGCAGCTCTTCTTGCTCGAGTTCGTCGAACGGGTATATCCGAATCTACAATGGGCGATGTACTCGACGAAGCGCGACGAATTGCTGATGCAGCGGTAGCAGTTGCAGGACTTGCAGGCAATAGTATCAAGGACTTTCTGCTAGGAAAAGATAATCCTGGCGCAAGGGTGCATGCCATGGTCTTTGCCGCCATGGAACTCATGAATTCGGGCATTGTAGCTCTTGAGACTGGAGTTGGAATCAGAGTTAGGGGTGGAGGAGATAGGAGTGGCAAAGTAAGACTGCGAGTGGCTGCTGAAGAAGTCAAGTCTGCTTTTAGAGATGATATTGAAGCTAAAGGATTAGGGTTGGGTTTTGACCAATAGAGGGGACATGATTATCACGAAAGTGCACCTTCATTCTATATGTATACTATATATACCAAATATATTTTAAATGTCTTAAGAAGTTCATGTACAGTATAATAATCAGTCTTATGCAAAACATGCCGGGGATGTAAACCCTTGGGTCCAACGCAAACTTCCAATCTCAATCACCAACATTGCCAGAGGAGTCACGACACTGACTATGCCGTAGACGTAGCCATCTCTTCGCTTTAAACCCGAAAGTTCAAGGACCCAAGTGCTCACTGTAGTCATGGATCCGCAAAACCCATCCATGATGCCCTGCAAAACCTGACAACCAACCAAGTTGTGTCCACCACCGAGGCCGGCATGTTGCAGTGAAAACGCCATGCCAAGAATCATGGTTCCTCCCAAATTGGCTGTGAATGTCCCCAAAGGAAACTGGGCGATGTATCGGTTAAGCTTCAGCGAGAGGAAAAACCGCGTGAGACAGCCGGCAGGTGCAAACACAAGCGAGAACAGATAAGGACCTCGCCAGGTTGCAGGATTCCACAGCAATGGCTGATTGCTAGATCTCGGTAGCAGGATTGCAAGGCATACAACCACGATCCACAGGGCCAACGACAAAAGGACCATTAGCGGGTCAAGAAATCGCCGGAGATACACGGGGCGTATCTGGGGCAACCACGACGAGCTGAAAATGGCAGCGTGCGCTCCTGCTTTCAAAGCTGCCAGAGAAAGACCAACTTCCATGATTATTACAGCGAGAACCGCCATAAAGTTGAATCCTCCGTTCGGAATCTGACGAGCGCCTCCTTCTGATAGGAGTGATAACTGAGAGTACGGTCCAGTGGCCACGGGGAGATTGTCAGCTAGGGCTAAGAACACATCTCGCTCAAAAGTGGAAAAGGATGTTAGGCAACCACAGAAACCCGTCGTGAGACCGATGTAAAGCGGCATTTTCTTCTTGAAGGCAGTGTGATGGGCTCGGGATAATGATCCATTCGCATTGTCCATATTGATGCGAAACAGTGCCTGGTCCTCGCTCAGGAATCCCATGATAAAACTGCCACCTAGATTGGCCCAGAGAACAGAAGTTGTCACAGGAGATCCGGGATAGAACGTCAATGTCTCAATCACAAGTCGTGTCAGCGTTCCCGCAATTGCAAAAAATATCAAGTAAGAGTATGTGATGATCTCGGTCAGAAACCGAGAGGCACCGCTTGACTGAATACGATTATCATGCGTGGAATCTCCAGATGGTGCATTGCCATGTACTGCATTATCGGTCTCGGAGCGTTGGTGACTCGTGGTCTGTATAGATGACTGACGAGAAATGGACGATCTCACATTTTCCAGGTAGTCATGTTGTCGAACGTCGCCTTCGGACCGATCAAGGACTGGAGGTGGTGCAACGGCTTCGTCAAGATTTTTCTCTGCCTCTGGAAAGGAATAGCCATCGTCTACTGTCGGTTGCGAGGACGAAGAGGAAGAGGAAGAGGCGGCAGAGGCTGGGTTGTGGGAGAGAGATGGCGCTTTCTCGATCGTCAACGACATGTCAATGAGGCGAAATATTCTATGCAAAACGGATTGAAGGACTAGCCACGTCAAGCAGTGATATTTTGGGAAGAAACGCTAGAATAACCCGAAAAAGGCAGAGAAAGGCAAGATTAATGAAACCCAGAGATCACTTTTGTGACTATTTGCAATTGCCATTGTGTCTTTTCCCCCTGTCTTCGAACACACAAAGTTTCAAGGAGCTTGGTCCGCCGGATAAAACGGGTAACCCGCTCAGCAGCTGAAGCCCACAGAATGTGAAGCTTGCTGATTTATAGATCTGCAGATCTATACGCGATAAGAAGAATGCTAGATCGGAGACGGACCACATTCGCATCTCGGTTTGCATTCGAGGGGTTATTCTAGGGCTCTATGAGAGTATATACCGGGAATGCAACTCGATATTCTTGCCAATCAATGTCTCGTCAAGTATTCGAGGCCAAACAGCGTCTTTTGCAAAGGAATAAGGGCTGGCACGGGTATACCGGATAACACGGGTAATCTTCCGTGACGGAAATGGATAACCCCGCGAGAGCCGTCTTATTTCTTCAACCGGCACATCCAGATACTAGCATATTACTAGGTGGTACACGATTCATTATGAAGCGCCAACGGGTCGGGCTGGCTTGCGAGAAATGCCGAGTCCTCAAGGCAAAAGTTGTGTTCCAGCCCTGTTGCTAGTACTTACTCCCTGGCTAACTCTGCTGCAGTGCGATGGTCAACGGCCTGAATGCAGTCGCTGCAAAGGATACGGGTTCACATGTACCTGGAGCCGAGGGAAACGGTTAGCAAGGAGATCCAGCGTCAGTGAGACAACGGGAGATCTCTCCGACTCAACTACCCAGCCGGCTGCTCTGCGGGGTGTTCATGACCCTTGCTCGTATGCTATCAAGTCCTATGAGGCTTTGATCCGGAGCTTCCAGGGAAAGCTGGATCAGACGGATCAATCGGCACTAGATCTCACCTTGGCAGGCATAAGGCAACGCCTGCCTGACGAACTCGCTGAACAGGCGCCACTGCCATTGGGCGATCATCGGCAGCCTAGGCCCTCTGCCGATGAACGGTCTCCGACCTATGTTGGACAGGCCAGTGACCTTTACTTTTTCAAGACGATCGAGAGACGTATGAGATACAATGCTGCCGACGCTGATGGAGATGACCTACGTGAGCAGTACTATGATCAGACCGAGATTCCAGAAAACACTACTTTCCTAGGACGACCCTTACTTTTCCCTTCGCAAGAAGAGGGTGCTCAATATCTTGATATATACTTCTCAACCATCCACGTCGCATACCCATTTCTATATAAACCACTTGTACTTGCACAATTGGAACGAATATGGACGAAGAGTTTCAATGATCAAGACCAGCAAGATAGATCTATGCTGGCATTGTTGAGTAAGTGCTTCTCGGACATGACTAGTTGATCAATAAATGCTCACGGGAGAAGACTTTATTTTTGCTATTGGTTCCTACTATCTATCTTTCCCTCGCGATAATAACACAAGCTCGCAATTGCACTTTCGGTACTTTGAACAAGGTGTATTCTTTTCAAATGAGCTCATGGCCAAATGCAACCTGGTGAATGTGTGGACTTCTCTGGTGAGATGCTTTTTCTTATTAGCTGTCTGCCAAACTGATAGGTAAGTTCAACTGTCTTAATTCTGGTCAGAAACCACTCTTCTAAGTGACAATAGGTGTTGGAATACACTCGGGTTTGCTATCCGCATGGGGCAGAGCATCGGGCTTCACGTAGACACACCACCGCCTCGGAAAGGACTAGCTATTCCATCCGACATGGAATGCGAATTGAGACGACGAACCTGGTATGCCATGTATGTCCTCGATCGTCTTCTAGCCCTACAGCTTGGTAGGCCGATGGCAATCCATCATGTGGACTTTCATGTCAAACTTCCCTCTCGCTTCGGAAACGGCGATTCACCTGGGTTCAGTGAAAACACTGATGTTAACAACATGAATGGGACAAGGACGGAACCCTCTACGATGGACTATTTTCTTCAAGTCATACACTTCTCTGGTATTTTGGAGGATGTAATTCGGGAGCTATATCAAGCAACCCAACCAGAGGTTTCAGCAGATAAACTACTGGCTGACGCTTCCACCATCGATACAACCCTTCTTAGATGGAGGTTCAACCTACCTCATCACCTTCGCTTTGATCTGGGTCATACGTTTGAGAAGTCTGTTATCTTTCAGCGACAGGTATATGCTCTTTCCGACAATTGAAATGACATCCTTTGCTCACTTTATGCAGCGCAACATGCTCGCCGTCAAGTTTTATCATCTACGAGCTCTCGTTCATCGCCCATTTCTCGCCCTCCCCGTTCTACAGCACAATAACGAAACATTCATGGCCTTGTTACACCGAGACCGTGCGAAAATACGGGAGGCCGAGGACAAATGCATAACGGCGGCACAGCAAACAGCACATCTTCTACATAATGTTACTGACGAGCGAAACCTTGTTCAAGATTTTCCTTGGTGGCAAATGATCTCCTGTCTTATTTGTGCAGGGTCCATATTATTTGTCGCCGAAGTGTTCAGTGAAGATCGCAGAGAGGCCAGTGAGTTTTCTGGATATCTGCATGAGGATGCAGAAACTTGCTTGAAAGTCTTTGAGGCTCTGAGTATCAAATCACCCGCTGCTAAACAGGCAGTTGGCATGTTGCAGAGCCTTGCTCGACTGAGATCAGTATCAGGAGGTACAAAGTCCTACTGTCTCCCTCCTCTTTAAAAATAGAGCGCAACTGACTAGTCCTGCAGAGCCCGTCAAGACAATGGCTATGACTTCTTTGTCCCCGAATCTCCTAGACGATGGATATCCGGATTTGGGTGTTGAATGGCCTAGTGAAATATCTGCTAGCATGGAGTGGCTGTCAGACTTTCTACGGGCCCCAAAGGATGACTGATATGTTGTCTTTTAGAGAATTTTCAGACGCAAAACCAGATCCTGACGTGATAATCAACTACACAGCTTGATATGGAGCTTGGTGGATTAAAAAATTCAATGAATAGACTAATTATATACTAACTAATGTAAGAAATCTAACGCGATGCCTAAATTGCTGTCACGAAGGACAGCAGCAAATACCAGACGATCCAAAACCCCCAGACAAGACTCCCCTGCTTGACGCATATACTCCAGGTCCTCTTCTCCCAATTCCGGAAGAGTTTTACCTGCCTTCGCTACTTCCCACAATAGCCATCGAAAGTCTTCAATCTCGCCATCCCTCCCACGGTCTACCACCGTCACGGCCCTTAACCTCAACAAATCCGACATGGACGCGACAGAGCCCTCAAATAAAGGCTCTGCCTCGTGGATCGTTTCGATGCTACCGTCGCCTAACTGTATACGGTCTATTCGGACTCGGAAGCCTTGCGGTGCATCGAAAGCAATCTTGCCGTCGGGTTCGATCGAAAAGTTAGGGGCGCCGGCCGTCACTTCCTCCCAGATATCGATTAGCACGCTAGGAGGCGCCGCAACATCCACGTCTTCGGTTCGTAACAGGGAAGAGTGGGCAATGCTGGCTGCACCGCCAACTAGAACGAGTTGGCGGCGTAGTTCGGGTCGGACTAGGCGGGTGGCTGCTCGAAAGGTCTCAAAGAGACCTTCTCGCAGTGGTGCAGGGATGACTGAATTGGACTTCGGCATATTGTGGAAGTAGGAGACGAAGGCAGTATGGTAGGGAACCTGTCAGTTATACCATGGATCAGTTATCGGTGTCTTCAATGAACTCTTCGATACACATCGACATCCATGGAGACTTACTGAAGTATATGCTGTGAAGAGCAAACAGGGGAGGTCTGGGGCGTTTCGAATCGTCCTATTTCATGGTTCGTATCAATCGGACCTGTCTCCTGATACTTGAGAGCTTGACTTACTGGTTATCAAAATAGCGTAAATATACATCTGATAATCTCTGGTTAGCTTCTCGATGCCGACATTGGTTGTATTCAGACCGACTTACCCAAAGCGATGCAGAATTGTAATACGTGATGGTTTACAAGAAGGGGAAATCTCTACTACTTCCTACATTGATGCCTTACGCTCTGCCTACGGGGTCTGAATCGTACTTACTTCACGAGATAGTGCTCGTGAGGAAGGCGGGAATCCCATATTCACTATGTTCATACTGCAACTGCAACGAGACCCTATGCCATACCTTCCGGATTTGTGTGCAAAGGTCCAGAACAGGAAGTTGCACGGTTTAGTCGCCAATGCAGGGCCTTGAAGCAAGTACGTACTTCTCAAACCATTCAAGAGCCCTTGCCTAAATTTAATTAGGCATCCGAGCCTACGGATCATTAGGCTTCAGGCTCCAACCAATTTAGGGTTCGGTTACCTAGACCTAGGCACCTATATATCAGAGGCAATCCTCCGTTGATGTTTCAATCTTCTTTCCTCTCTCAAATGTCTCTTCCCGCTTCATATCTGCGAGATTGTTCTTATAGACCTACATGGTTCTCAGATTTCATTCTTTCACCGAACATCCAAACAACCGTTCCATTTGCCCGCTTCCGGAGGGCCCGAAATATCATTATATCACGATGTCGCAGAACATCAAAACGAGTTTCTTGATCATGTCGGACTCGCATGGGCATCAGCCGCTTTCAGGTTCATTGTCCGAACGGATCGACGTTGCTATTCATTGTGGCGATCTCACGCAGGAATCAAAGATTGAGGAGTTTCAAAAAACGCTGCAATATCTTCAAGAGGTCAAGGCAGATCTCAAGTTGGTTATTGCTGGTAACCATGACTTCACAATGGACGTTCCGGCTTTTGAAAAGATAGTTGCCAATGCTCGGCCGCCTTTAGAGCCGGAGTTGGTGCGGAAGACATACGGTGATTATGGCGAAATTAGAAAGATCCTGACTGCAAATGCAGAAGCAGCTAATATTATTTTTCTGGATGAGGGTTCATATGAGTTCACCCTTCGAAACGGTGCCTTGTTGCGAGTATACGCCAGCCCTTTCACTCCATCATTGAGTGGCGACTGGGGATTTCAATACCACCCAAATGAAGGCCATAAATTCGAAATTCCAAACAGTGTTGACATAGTGATCACCCATGGGCCTCCAAAAGGCATCCTTGATTATACAGGTTCAGGTCGCAGAGCTGGCTGCCCTGATTTATTTCAAGCTGTTGCCCGTGCACAGCCTCGACTACACTGCTTTGGGCACATTCATGAGGGTTGGGGAGGGAAGTTGATTACTTGGCGAGGGAATACGCCTCCGGATTTGATACCTTCTCATTTTACCCATATCGATCATTCCAAATCCAGCGTCTTGAGCAATATTTCGCAGCTTGAAACTGCACGCGAAACCAGCGACTTGGCCTACCTACCAGCAGACTGCGACATCAATGAATCGAATTCACAAACGTTGTTTGTCAATGCCGCACTTCAGGGGGTGTCTGACATTACTCAAATACCGTGGATTGTTAATATTCCACTCCCTCATGCTTAGGTGTCGAGCGACAGGGCTTGAGGATAGAGGGACTCCGAGATGATTCCACCATCTCGCCTTGGTGGACTACCGGACTGGCCATTATGAAATGGACGTTATCTATAAGAAGGCGCCTCTCATGCAACTAGAAGCGGCAGCCAGGATATGTACAAAATCTTTGATTTTGAAAAGGTTCAACAATAGCCAAGGTGAATGTGGAAAGATGTTGGAATTCACGGAATTCTTACGGGTCATGAGCTCGGCATAGCTTCTTATAGCTAATGCAAGCGTACGAGACTCCGAGAAAACGAGCGACTTAGCAGGCGTACGAGAGCAATTGTACGAGCCTCAGAGTGGGAACCAGGGTGGTAGACAGGGTTAGAGGTATGGTTGGGAGCAGGGTTGGGGGCAGGGTATGAGCCGGATTGGACGTGAGTGGGCGCCAGAGCCAGAGCCAGGGCCAGAGAGCAGGAAGTGATCCAAGCATGAAGTCGGAGGGATCTACGGATCAAGTCAACACCACAAATTCTTGCCGGTTGCCTTTTTGGGAAGTTTGGAAGGCTTTATCGTGAAGTTGGCAAGATTGAAGGGGAGTGTTTGGAATTCTAGTAATTATGGAACTTCTCAGTGCAAGGAGGTGATTGAACAAAGGGCATGGAATGGAAAGGAAAGGATTGGAAGAAGGATTTGCTAGATAAATAGCAGGCAAATTTTCTACTTCTACTTCTACTTGCACTTGTACTTAGATAGGCAGACCTTCAGTAACTTCGTTCCCAAGATCATGGAATTCTTACATAGACAACTATAAATATGAGATAAACTTTGATTCTCAACCTAGGTACAGTTCCTGGATCATTCAATGGATGGCTGCCGGCAAAGACGGAAGAATGAACGGCAGTCTGGGCACAATGAGGTGTGGTCCTTTGTAATTTTGAGACAAAGTTAGGAATATACTTACTTTATGATTGTAAATTACCTACGGAAATACACTCCATCTACCCGGCAGGGCCGTCCTTGCCGGGTGGTCGGAGTTTCAATGCCTATTCCATCCTTTTGAAATACACGTAAAGACTTCGATGGGCTGAGGTGGTCTTTCTACCTCATCAGCATAACATAGCATGGCCTCTTCCTCATAATGCTTGATTTCTGTCGGGTATGAAAAGTCACTATTTGCATATTCCTTCGCGCACACAGCATGGCCCAATAAGGCAATATGACCTGAACTCTGCCGGTATGCCATGTTTTTTTGGACTGTCAGCTGAACTGAGAGGTATGGAATTCCCCTTTCCCCTTTGTCTTATTCCTTACTGAGATTTTATCCAGGCTGTGGTCCCGAGACGTGTATATTCTGCAATCAGCAATTAACCAATGACTCGGCATTTCGCCAACTCTCCTGCGGTCACATATTCCACTTGTATTGCATTGATACATGGCTATGTATATATGAAGCCAAATGTCCACTGTGTTGCAAGACATTCTACCATCTCAGGCAACCTTATAAGATAATAGTATAGGAGGTGCTGCAGAGGCGACCGAGACGTCAGATCCGAGCTTTATGCGAACATAGATATGGACAGATTCTTCACCTTTTCTCCTCTCTTTCATTGTTTTGCTCCACACCCCAGGCACCAAGGCTGTAGACGGCGTTTTTGAAGTAACTATCTCAAGA
This sequence comes from Talaromyces albobiverticillius, assembly GCA_023721895.2. Lineage (NCBI taxonomy): Eukaryota > Fungi > Ascomycota > Eurotiomycetes > Eurotiales > Trichocomaceae > Talaromyces > Talaromyces albobiverticillius. The sequence continues at coordinate 4,722,760 of JAMBUR020000001.1, read as the reverse complement.
TAATTGGGGAAGATTGATTGCCTCTGATGTATAGTTTGGATGCCTAGTCACATGATGCAGATGCTAGGTAACCAAACCCTAAACCAATTGATCCATGGATTGGAGTGATTGACGTTATGGGAGCCTAATGATCCGTAGTACCTTGATAAGTACGTATTTCGTCATTAGTCTTCTTTCAAAATCAAAGATTACATGCACTGCTACACGCCATGTTGAACATTTCCAAGCTTCGTGAATTTTTCTACAACATCATACACGGCAACCGTCGAGATACGCCGCCTACAGTCAACCAAACAACAGAAGATGATCCATACGGTGCTCTGAGTGAGGCCACTGCTCCTCCTCCTGTCGAACATGAAACCGAAACCGAGAATACTCTCGAACAGCATCTTTCCCGCGCTACAAGTGGCTAGCATGGTAATACCTCCTGGAATTGATTGTATGCCAAATACACTGAGCAGGTTTAGTCATATGCACGTACGTCCAGAACTACTTTGGCAAGTCATGTACATTTATTATCTGTTAATAAAAGTTCGATCCCGACATCTTCCGGGTATCATGAAATCCATCAAACTATAAGATAAAACATTAGTGCGAGAAAAACAGGACAGGCTCTGCTTGCTAAATACTACCGTAGTATGTAGACATATTTTTCTTGGGGTTTGATATCATTTATTAACTGGTCTAGTTATTCTGTCCCTTCTTCTGGAACTCGAATCTGCTGAGCCGTGACATTTCCATACTACCAACGTGGTAGCCCGCATTATTAACCATGAAAACCCCGCTATCCAATATATATTTCCTGATAGGCCTAGCTTTTCATTGAGATACTCAACGGTCATGGAGCGTCGAATGCTTCGCTTTGTTCCTGCATGACTTGTGTTCTTTCCCCATAGTATCGTCTTTTCTTCCCATTTGGTCGCTTTTGCCTCGTCTTCAAAGGTAAGAACGGCATCTTTAGAACCATTCGGGAATTCGAATGATACATCTGGAGGTAGGTTCATGGACACTTGCCCGTCCGAGATGTCGACTCCCCATTCGTGCTTCTCGTCGTAGGAGTTCTCTATTTTTCCAGATATTCCCCATAGATCTGGGCCGATGGCGGGTATGAAAAAGAAACGATAATGCGGCCGTCGGAGACTGTGGCATTCAGCCTGAGTATTTTAGTCGCCATGTCTTTGGCCTTGTCGGTCTTGGGCTTGATTCAAGCAAAACTTGTTGTAGTCCAGACAGAGAGGAGCTGTATATTTTGATCAGACTTTATAAATAAACGACTAATGTTTCACAGGATTGACCCTGTCCTTTGGTATGTTCTTTATACGCGGGTTTCTATCAGTGTCGTACATATGTGGCACAATTCGCCGGCTAAAATTACTCTTGTGAGGCTGGTTGGGCAGAAACGAAATACTACCCAAAGTTGCCTTTTAGAAGAGCATTTCTTTCTGGATCATTACCAACGTATAGCCATTTCCATAGAATTCTCCGTTGGAGTATAACGTGTACCATGTTCTATCGAGCCCAGCGTGAACCCGATCTCGAAGAAGGACATGTTAAACACGATTACCTGAACTTCAACCATCCTTCTTGGATTATTGACCACCATCGGCCCAACCTCATCACAAAGATATCTAAACCTATCAAGGTTTGGCCTGGTGCATTACTTGCACAAAAGTCCAATGTTACAGATCACAATCGGGAAAACGGTCATGTCGCAGACAAGCAGCAACTGAAAGCCAGCAAGCAGCGGCTTAAAAGAGAGACTGACACAATTCACGCACGAGAGGGAAGCGAACAGAGCTACAGGATAAACTTTGCCGAGCTACAGTGCTTGCGTTTACGACAACTTCAATACAAGTTAGTCCAGCATACGATAAATCTTAGGTATGATGCTTTGGAACCTTCAGGATGGGCTGAGGACCTAAAAGAATACGGTAAGTTGATATGAGTCTGACAGAGATCATCGCTCTCTCCTGATACGGCTGCATCATAGTCCAAGCCCTACAACATTACGATTATATGAGAAAACATACTTTACAGGTCCAAGACCCTTTCATCGTCTCCGGCGAGCGATTTATAGATCGACTCATGCTCCAGGCTGCTATGAGAGACAAAGAGGACGAAGCAGACCCGCTGCATTGGGCAAATTCCACCGTCAAGTGGGAAACGCCCGAGGTGCAACCAAAGCCTATCGGGGTAACAAGAGCCGAAAACACTCGCCAGACCTGGATCAAAGGCTTTCGACAACGGTTGGGCGTGGCCGCCATAGGCGGCATCTTCCTCATAGTGCCTATGTGGTTGATGGTCCTCCACAGGACGCTGTGTACAGCTCTGGTTTCCACAACAGCATTCGTGACTATTTTTGGTCTAGTTATGGCCTTTTTTCTTGATGGATTGATGGAAGTTCTGTCGAGCACGGCCGCGTATGCGGCAGTGCTAGTAGTTTTTGTCGGCTTAACAGTTCCCAATGTCAAATCCTAAGCCTATCCTCGAATACGTGATAGTTATGTGTGTTACGATACAGCTAATATGAAGATAGCATACTGAACGATATTAGGTCACATTTTCTCGCTCTTACGATTCTACAGAAGCAGAAAACTGTTCCCTTTATACAGTTTCGTGTCTCCATCTCGCAATTCGTAGGCTTCATAAGCATAGAGTCAAGACGCTGAGCGGCAGCAATCGACCGTATCAGCCCCGAGTCAATTGGCATCGTTTATGTTATGCCTAATTCAATTTTTCTTGGACTTCTAAATTTCAGATCTACCTGAGAGTTTATTCAAGGCGAGACAGGCTAGTTAGGCATCGCGTTATTCAGTGATGATTGATTATATGAACCAACCAAGACTGGGCGGAGATCACGGAAGCCCTAACCCTACTTTATTTGCCCTAATTCCAATGCGGTCTCTTAACTTTCTTCACGCACCAGAGAAACTGGGACGTGTTCCTCTGAGAATGGAGTCTGTCTTGTCATGCTAGAATGATCTGCTTCGTGAAAACCTGGCATCGCGTGCAGATCAATTCTAATTCCATAAGAATAGTAACTTGAAATATGCAGGTTTCCAAGGTTGCCGGCACTTCCGTGATATCCGTTAGCCAATGCTTCAGGTATGATGACATAACGGATGGTTTCTCCCATAATGTCTTAATATATATGGGTATATATGTATATATCCATTACTAGATAGAAAATTGAAAAAGCCTCATTTCTACATTAACCATCATAGCGGAATCGCTTTGTCTGATATCGGACTGGAGGCCATATACAACTACCCTGCCAGCTCACGATTCTTATATTCTGTGTGCATCTACACATCATCAAGAGGGTTTAGGAATATTAATAGGACAATGTCGGAACCATATTCTACACCATGCAAGTTCCAGCGAGGTCCAATATCCCAACGAGACCTCGAACGAGCGGGCATGCGAATTGTTCCTGGTAATTCAATTTTGCTCAAAGAAGGTACTGTTGGAATCTCACCTGGTGGCATAGCATGGCATGCACATAACTGACTATCATCAGATGTCGCCTACAAGACAGCTGTGAGATATGCTTGGAATCGCTCGACTCATCGTGTTTTTGCCGTGAATTACAATGCGGATGCTTCGGCCATCTTCCTTGTATCGACAACTGGCTGTGCCTGAGTGATGCCAGTTGTCCCCGATGTCGCAAGACGTTCTACCATTTAAGGCGGCATGCAGTAGGGAAATTGGATACTTCTGCTGCATATTATGATGACCAGGATAGGATTTGTCAGTTTGTTAGATGGTGTAAGAAGAAAATCCATTGATTTACGATATACACAAGCCTCTTATAAGCCATAAATTGAACACATATATTAATGTATACCCAATGCCCAGTTACCAAGCTTTGATTAAAGTAACCACAGAGACCTAATAGTAGAAGGAAAAGACACCATATAATAAACAAGGTCTTTTTGTGTACATAAAAGCTCCACTATTTTGATTTCTTTTTGAACTCCCAAAAACTCCCATGCCATGCAAAGTCGAATAGCCACGTTGAGATACAACAAACCCGGAAGGACTAAAACCTTGTTCTACCCAGAGTTGGTTTCCAGTCCAAGGGATGCGATTCTGGAGTAGCTTCGTCATCTGGTTTCCAGATTTTGATGGTCTTATCGGCTTCACCGACAATCAGTCGTAGGCCAGTGCGATCGAATGTAGCCGACATAATACCAGCTTCGGCATCCAATGAACCGGGTTGTGCCATAGTGTCGAGTGATTGAAAGCGGTGGCCAGTTTTCCAATCCCAGAAGGACATGGACCCATTGTCGCCGCCAGAAAATAGAACATTATCCTCGTTCACTGCAATTGAATTGATGACCGAATTTTGGCCTTCGAAGTTCTGCATGAATGCGCCTTCGGGGCATTTCCACTGCTTTATGCTGCCAGTGCTAGCACTTGCGAATGTGAATTCTTTAGGGTGGATAGCGAGGTTTCGCACGCCCTTTTTATGGTGTGTCAAAACTCCCATGGTCTTTCCTGCCGCGAGATCCCAAAGACGAACAGTCGAATCAAGAGAACCAGTGATGATTTGAGGGTCAGCTTCTTGACATTTGAGGTCGGCAACTGTGCCTTTATGACCACTCAAGACGTGGATGTTACTGCGCGTTCGCATGTCCCATACTCTGGCAACACCATCACGACCTCCTGTAACGAGCACATCTAAATTTGGGTGAATAGCAAGTGTGTAGACACCGCTTAGGTGACCATGATAGTGTCGAATAACCTTGTTCGCTTCAAGATCCCAACATTTGACCATCTTGTCTTCGCCGCAAGAGAAAAGATACGGATGGCGAGGCGACACTGCAAGGCCGCGAACAGTTGATATATGGCCAGTCAATGTAAGGCGAAGTGAACCTGTCGCCAAATTCCAAATCTTAATCGTGCGGTCGCCTGCACCGCTAGCGAACCATTCGTTATTAGGCTCAACAGCCAAGGCTCGTACCCAACCGAGATGGCCAGATATCACTCTCATCAGCTTCCACGGTGCATGCCAATCAGGTTTTTGTTGCGGCGTCGCGGTCGGCCGTGCGATAAGACTTTTGCTTTGGTTTTCGGCAGATGACCCAGCTGGAGTTGCTTTTACAAGCGCCGTTGAGCTGCCACCCTGTTTGTCCCCAGAGATCTTCGGTCGCTTTGTACGAGAAGCAGCTGCCTTTGCTTGCTTCTCAGCGAGAGCCTTTGGGAGTTCTCTCACGTCTTCATATTCGGCTTTCCTCCGGTACGAAAGACCTATCGAACCGTCTCCAAATGTTGAAGGTGTAGCCATCAAGTAATCGGACCCGAAAAGCTCGACGGTTCTTTTCGCGGATTGACGCACAGCTTGATCGGCTGGCACTGAATTCGAGACCACGTCCATTGCTAAGTGTGGGAAGAGGCGTTTCGCGGCAAATGCTCAATAGGTAAATCGGAGGGAAAAAAGCGAACTGCCAGCCGCGCAATGACGGTGCAAGGAGTATTTTGATGATAAATGTTTGCAAGCAGCAGCGCAGCAGTTATTAATCGTGTTGTATACTGTACATCAGAATGCGCGTGAATGTGGGCGTGTGGAAGACCGACTGATGATGGAAGACGTTGCGGACGAGCGATGAACTTTTGAACTTTCGTCCAAGAAGCTCGGGCCACTTCTTTCTCCGCTGCGTCTTTGGCCCCGCACCTGCCATGGCCTCGAATTGTTCCTCTCTCATCAACTTCTTCGTTTCTTTTACAAACTTGTAAATATCTCTCTTAAAATCCAAATGGCTTCGGAACCTGAAACAAAGTTTGCCATACACGAGGCTGCCCGTGAAGGGAAAAGTGAGTGCAACAAAGACGAGGGAATAATGTTACTGCTAACGCTCCAAAGCTCCTATAGTAGAATCGCTGCTGAATGTGAGCCTACCTTCTATACAACGATATCCATCAAAATACTCTTTCTAACTAGTCTACCTCCTCTAAGGCGAATCCGAAACTTGCTTCCCTCAAAGATGACGATGAGCGTTTACCAATACACTGGGCCGCGGCAAACAACCGACTACCAATCGTGGAATTGCTCGTTGCCAGCAAAAACTTCGACCCAGACATCACGGTCTGTCTACCTGCCTCTTATTTACTTCTATTTTTCTACAAACACGTTTCTCATTGATTTGAATTATAGGATGGTTCTGGCTGGACACCGCTTATGATCGCTGCGAGCTTGAAGAACGCGGAAGGAGACCCAATAATTGATCTATTACTACGCAAGGATGCCGATGTGAACATAAAGAGCATCTCTGGCCAGGTACAGTCTTCCAACCCTGTGCTTCAGACCATAAAAAACGATATCTAATGACAGCTCCATTATAACAGAATGCTCTTCATTTCGCAGCTTCGAAGGCTAATCTCTCCACCGTCAAGACCCTCATTGCACACAAATGCAGTGCGCGAATCAAAGATAGACGAGGCCAACTGCCACTACATCGTGCTGCAGCTGTCGGTTCGACCCCTATATTGAAGATATTACTTGAGGATGGGAAGAGTCCTGTCAATGCCACCGACATTGATGGGTTGACGGCATTGCATCATGCCATTTCCGAAGGCCATGGAGATGCGGCAATATTATTGATGAAAGCCGGCACGGATCTCGAAAAGAGAGACGGTGAAGGAAGACTGGCTATCGATTTGGCACCAGATACGAAGGTACGTGCTATTTATTGTTTGCATTGAATACCACGCTAAGATGTTATAATTGCAGGTTCGAAACTATATTTTACAGACTGCAGAACGCGAGGGCATAGAACTTCCTTGAGTGAAAGCACAGCTGGCAAAGTCTAAAATGTTGGCATCAAATAAGAGAAAAAATTGCTGTCCATCAACATACATGGGATCGCTCGTTTGCGATATCACAAAATATCCCAATGAAAATATTTACAGTATATGCGAGTCATGTGTGTACTGACAATCGGATGTTCGCGTTTTCGTGTTACTTCATGGTGCTATCAACTAGCTCGCGGTATATTTTTTTGAGGTCGGCGATGTCGGCTTGAAGTTCGTCCACTTGCTCACTTTTCTCTCCAAGGAGCTCAAGCGTGGTTTGGTAACGTTGGTCTAGTTGAGTAACCTGCGATTCAAGTTCTGATACGCGGGTGTCTGCTTTACGCTTTTCTTCAGACTCTCGCATCAACTCAACGACTTCCTTCCTAGCCTCATCTCGCTGTGCTGTAATGCGTTCAAGTTCGTCTTTTGTGGCAGCACGCTCGCTCTCAAGACGTCTGACTGTCGCACTCATACGCTCAACAAGTTGCACTGAAGGCCCGGCTCCCACCGTTGAAACAGATATTATTTCGTTAATTCCATTTCCACGGGAGTGACTTGTCTGCGCTCCATAAGCCGATGGCGTTACGGGACTTCCGCTATAAAATTCATCTGGCTCCAATGTATGAATAGGCGGTGCGCCCAACAAGTTAGGGTTGGGCAGGCCGTTTGAAGCATGTGGCGAGCCCATGTTTTGGAAGGATGGGAAAGAGTTCGTCCGCGAAGGAGTTAATATGTCTGCTTGTGATGGAAGAGTAGATGAACGACGGCTCAGTGGACGACTATCAACTTCAAGGCCAGTTGACCTGCGGCTCAAAGGAACAGGTGATGTCGCTCGGGGCTCTTGAAGGAAAGGCGGTGGTGAAGCGACCTGGTCTCTCCATCTTGATCTTTCTTCATCGAGTTTCTGGCTCCAAGAAGCTTCAATAGACTTTTCCTTGTCTGCTGCCTCCTTTCGCGCAGTATTAAGCTCGTCTTCTGACTTTTGCACTCTCTGCTGAAGCTTCTGTAATTGTTGCCTGGTCTCCTGGAGTGAGCGGTCCAGATCTTCAATAGTCTCCCTTGCAGTTTCGAGTTCATCTTCTGCTTTTCTGGCTTTGATGTTCTAGTTACACATGATACCAATTAGTATAGAAGAAACCCAATATATTATAGAGCATGCACATACCACTTCTCGGGTTTTTCGTCGTAGATCTGCCTCTTTACGGGCGATTTCATCGCGTTCCTTCTCCATTTCGTTTAACCTCGACAATAGAGAGCCTTCAATACCTTGCCAATTCTCACTAGCCACGGCGTACTGTGTCTGTAGAGTCTCAATTTGACGAAGTAATTTCGCTTGCGTTTCACCAGCAGTGCTTGAGGAGACTTCCTCAGCTCTTGTGCGAAGACTCTCCATTCTGCTTTCGAGCGCTGATTGTTCGCCCCTGAGTTCGGCTTCCAGCACACGAGCATTCTCCTTCTCTCGTTCCAAGCTATCTTGAAGGCTTCGAATTTCCCTTCTCAATTTTTCCTCGCTGATTTCCCTTTCTATCTTCGCACTCGACAGGTCATCTTCCAATTCGTTAACGCGACGTTTCGATTGCTCCAGAACTTCAGCCTGGGCTTTTGATTCTGCAGTTTCGGCACGAGAGACCGCTCTTGCTAGTTGGCCCTTTAGGTCTTCCACTGTTGTCATCAAATTGTCTCGTTCGGAAGTGACAGCTTCGAGTTCCTTGTGGGCTTTTGACTGTGAATTCAGGCTCTCCTGTGCCCTCTTTTCCGAGGTTTCTGCCCGTTTTGCTCTCGCTTCTGCATCACTTACATCCCGCTCCAGCTTAGCCGTGCGCCGCTTGGTATCATTTTCTTGTTTGTTGCTCTCTGCTAGCTGCTGTCGCAACTTCTTGATAACAGTTCGGTTATCTAGCTCTGTTTTTGACAATTTTTGCCCTTCTTCCATTAACAGCGCAATGCGCTCGTCCTTCTCCGATAACTGCTTTTCAATACTACCAGGCTTTGCCGCAGAAGCAGCATCTCGTGCCGAGTCCGCGGCCTCCTTGGCTAAATATTTCAACTTTGACTGTAAAGCGTCGATTCTCTCAATATATTCGTGCATTTCCTCCTTCCATCTGGTTTCAGCGACTCTGTGTTCAGCCTGTAGTTCCTCTAGAGCGCCATCTGGAGCTGGAGACGATGTATCGGCGCCTTCAGCTTGCAATACGATCTCCGGAGATTCGTTGACTTCATTATTGGTTGTGATATCGGCAATTTCTGATTCGAGAACCTCTGGCTCGTCACCTCCGTCTTCTTTATTGCTATTATCCAAGATATTCGCAGCTACCGGCAAATCCCTGGAGCTTCGCGGCGAATCAATACTGTCCCTGGACACGGCAGAGACAACGGCTTCGTCGCTTCTTCTACCACTAGACACTGTCTGGTCTAAGCTAGCTCTTGCGCTGTCTATACTAGCGCGCGCTTCATTGTTCAGTAAAGGAGTTGACGAACGAGATGGCACTTCAACGGACGATCGGGGACTGCTAGAAACGGCGGGGCTCTGTGATTTAGCCATGGCCCTTGCCAGGCGCTCTTGTAAGCGATCATTTTTCCGAGCGGTTGAGGAGGTGCGAGAAACTTTGAAGATTGCGAGAGTCAGTCAGTGAAAACTTAGAACGCCAATGGTACAAAAAAGGCGGGCATACCTCCGGCAGCTGCTTTCGCGGCAGTAGGCGCGGATTTCGAGGCCGCGTCTTCGGGTTTGGTAGAGGATGGTCTGGGTGTTTCATCTTCGTTCGCCAGAATCGTGTCCAATCGAGATTCTACTCCGGATACAGCTTGCTGAAGTAAGGCCCCAACCCCCCATCTGGACTTTGTCTGCTGCGCATTGGACGTCATTGCAATATCGGAAGACGCCGTTCAAGGACTGTCTGTCTGGTAGGAAAGGATTGCGGATCGCTGTCCTCATAGGTGTTATGTATAGCGACGAGGATGGAATGGGTGAGGGCAATCAGTGCGAGTTACGCAAGACGGGTCCAACGCCGACAAGTAAAAGCCATCTATCCACGCCGATTCAGGCCACAAAATTAGGTTTCATTAGTTTTTTGTAAGTGCAGGGGTGCTAAAACAGCAGCCTAGGTGTCACGAAACAAATGGCAGGGCGAAGCAAATCGATAGGCAGAGCAGACGTTGAGTGTTTCGCAAGGTTGACGTCTAATGAGGTACGGAGCAGATTAATTTAGATGCGGCTGTCAGGCACCGTCAGCCGGAGAGCACGCGTGTTCGTGCTTGGCACCACGCCTACTCTGCCTTGGAGACTATGGCTTGCCTTTTGCATTAAAAAGCTGTGTATGGATTTACTGTTATAAATCTTTATTTCAGTCTATATGTTCAATCATTGAATTCGGCCTGGTGGGCTGCCATGACAGGCGGCTGAAAACAGAACGTGCCCGCCGTTTACCCCTTACAAGGCTTCAACATTTAATAATCGTCGAATTCTACAAGTGGTTTTCTTTGTTGAATATTCCCCCCCGCCGATAAGGATAGGTTGATTGATTCCCTTGAACTGCATCCCACGTTCATAATTCCACGTATCGTACTAGGCAGCTATCTCTGGACTCTTACGTGTTGCTCCCCGATTGACTTGAAGGAGTACACGTATCCTATAGTATGCAGCGGCACCCCTGTTGGCCAACGTCCTGCACTCTCGCCCCAATTGAAACCTTCGCTATAGCTGCCTCGAATTGCGTCAGACGCTTTGCTTTCTGCTTTGAATATGTCGTCGTAATCACCTCCACGGTAGTTATTGCTGCTTGAAATTACGCGGGCTTGTCTGTATACGGATTGAATATCCGTGGCATACGCCGCAATTCCTAGATCGTATACCATTTTTCGTGTTAATTGTCAGACTATCTTCCATGACGAGCCTCTGTTGTATAGCATCCGTATAGAAATACGAGTGTTAAATATGTACCAAGCCAGAATGCGACTGATGTCTCAGGCCAAAAATAACGGTCCTACTACACCGCCCAGTTCTGCCGGCAGCGTGGCACGGGTGAAGTGGGCCGGAGGAGATGGAGCTCACCCAAGCTACACCTCATCCCGCCGGACAGCCACCGTCTCTCGCTCGTCCTCGCAGTCCTTCACACGCTCAAGGTAGGGCATTTAATTCACTTGGTTTCCTCGGTCGACGCAATGTCGCTCGAGCCGCCCACCTACCTCAACTCCCTCCAAAACAACATCCGTGCTCGGCCTATCCCATGGGATGGCGCCGTGCGGGCTGGGAACATAACAGATGAACATCTGCGGAAGATCAAAGCTGTGGACAAGGTCCGGAAACAAGAGCGCCAGCAGACTGTCGAGGCCGATGTGAAGGGTTATACGACCCTTCTTGCCGGTAGCCCTGGCGATAAGAGCGTCCTCGAGTCGGCATCCAAGCGCACTGATATAGTGCAGTACATATTGGTTCTAGCTGCAGATCTCATCAATGGTATGTTCCTCATATATCCTCATAATGAAATATATTGTCTCCGTAATTAGCTAACAGGTTGCATACAGATGTCCCTGCTCTTGCCGCAGCACTCATTGCGCATTCCGAGCCCTATAAAGCGTTCCTACCGCTCCTCCGCCACTCCAATAACCCTGAAGATCCAATTCCGCTTCTTACATCCTCATTCTTGACCAACTTAGTATCGACCGCGCTTATTTCCTCTTCGCAAACATCTCACCTTGAAGAAGAGGCTCTACCACAACTATATTCATACTTGGCAACTTTGACGAAGAACCAAGATAGTGGACTGCAGGACATCGGAGTACAGGGATTTTCGGCCTTGCTACGCAACAAGTCATCCAGAGAACTGTTTTGGAAACAGCGTAAAGAGACGGTTGATGCTTTGGTGGAAATACTTCGCACCGCCGCTGGAGGAAAAGACAACGGATCAACAACATTGGCCAGCTCTACCGCCACTAGCAGTGCCCGCAACGCCGACATCAGCATTGGCGGTGGAGTGGGACTGCAGCTTCTATATCATGTGCTCTTGGTGATTTGGCAGCTCAGTTTCGAAGGCAGTCTTGTTGGGGAAGAATTGCAATCGTAAGTTTACATTTTTTTTGCCAGCTAGCGGTAACATCTGCTGACTATCATAGGGAACACGATATTATTGAATTATATACGCAACTTCTGCGGCTGTCGCCAAAGGAGAAGACGACTCGTCTTCTTCTCGCCACATTAAATAACCTTCTCGTTTCAAACCGCACTACACTTTTGCCTGTGGCGGTGTTCGTCCGGCTCCCCGCATTGCTTTCGAACTTGAGCGGTCGTCACCTTACCGATCCTGACCTCCTTGAGGACCTCAAGTCCTTGTCAGACTTGCTGGAAGAGTACACCAAGACACAGACCACGTTCGATGAATACGCCGCCGAGCTACAAACTGGACACTTGCGCTGGTCTCCGCCTCACCGCAACCCAACATTCTGGCGCGAGAATGCGCATCGCATCCTTGAATCAGAACGGGGTGCACTGCCCAGAAAACTGGCAGAAATCATTGCAAAGAGCTGGGAAAACGACAAGCAAGTCCTTGCAATTGCATGCAACGACGTCGGTAACCTTGTCAAGGAGGTTCCCGAACGTCGAGGCCAACTAGAGAAGTTGGGACTGAAAGCTCGAGTTATGGAGTTGATGACTGACCGCGACGAGTCCGTGCGATGGGAGAGTTTGCGTGCAGTTGGAGAATGGCTTCGGTACAGTTTCGATAAATAGGCGTAGGCATTTTCATGTTTTATCAAGGTGTATATAGGTACCTCGTTTTGTTCTGATATCTCTATAAATCGATTGTCCTAAGTATGGGGACAGGATTATTGCAACCTTCATGAGTCCACTGAACAATTAGTACTAATAACCCATATAGCTCTCTCGGTACTCTACAACAATAAGTGCAATGTCAATGCATAACCTCTAGTCACCACTGCTTTCAAAAATTAATCATCAAGGGTATCACATGTCTCTCTACTTTTCTTTCCTAACCATCGCCCTATCATCAGTCTGAAAGTCGCGGGATCTTGGATATTCCGCTGCTTTCTTCTCCGTGTGATCGTTTCCTAGTGCGGTTGGTGACAATACTCACGCCATCCAATGAAGTTAGGGGACTGTGGGAGGACAGATCGGACCCCGCTAGCTTGGCTGTGAGTCTGCTTGAAAAAGTATCATAAGGTTGGTACGGGATTTTTTCTCGTCGAATGTTAGGCCATTTCATCGGGGTTGTTGTTTCCCTTGGATTGTGGAGTCCATCCAGAAGTTCAGTGGGGATATTGGCCTCATACAGAAGAATGTAATCGACCTCTTGAACGTGCGTCACGAGAAGACGTGACTGGGAGCAGATCAGCTGAGTAATTTTAAAGTAGGCAGGACAGCAGAGAGACATACAGTGTAAGTTGTCGGTGTGGAAAAATCCAAGTTGACTTCATCTTCCTGGTACTGCGCGAGAGCCAATAGGTGACACATAAAATATGGATCTTCAGTCCAGTCTTTTGGGGTTGCCTGAGCCACTCTCTTCCGACATAGTTGCCATCCTGGAGAGTTTTTTCCTTTGGGAGCTGGGCGAGGTTCCCACCGTCTCCTACGATCTCTAACGACGTATGAATAATGCACATAGCCGACAAAAGGGTGTATGTTATGATCATGATCGAAGAGTTCTTTTCGAGGGTGAAACTTGAGATAGCATGGTCGATGAACATCGCGGCCTTCAAACCATAGTGAGGTTCCTTTGCTGCTCGGCGGCTTTATCAGTCACTCTCATAAAGATCCATCAGATTAAGAGCTCTTACCTATACTTTGGGAAAGTGCGGTCCTCGCCAACCAAGATTTTGAGGAGAGCTTCACGCTTCACTTCACAGTTAAAAGATTGAGCAAGCTTTTCTGGGCAGTCGCTTGTAGTCGAATCAGTGTGGGCAGGCGTGATTACGACATCTTCGAAACGAGAGCCCACCAGGTCAAGATGGCGCGAAGTCCACTGAAGGGGATTCACGAGAAAGCAGTGTGTTTGCGCACGAGATCATGAAACGCCTTTGGTTTCGGATCAGTCGCCATCGTTACGATGAGAAGCTTGAGCTTTCATGCATGGTCATGGAAAATGTGTCAAGGCAGAGGAGATCAAAGGACCAAATAATGAACCTCCCGCTGCTGCCTACTAGGCGCAGAGCGGGACTTTGCCTAGCTACCGGCGAGGATTTCCCATGGTAGTAGTCGTATTTCTCTCATCTGAGAGCATTGTAGTGTCAACATGTCAGTCAGGGTCCAGCGATCGACCAACACAGCTAAGATGCTAGCGCATGCTTAAAACACAACGGCCTCCACTGCAAAATATAAAGTCACAAGTGTCGTATCCCCCACCCGAGAAATATTTTGTTCGTTGTACACCTTTTATCTCTTGTGCGTGTAATATTTATTGATGATAATATAAGAAACAAATCGATATTCTTCTGTGCAGAGATGAAGTCTGATATACATTCCGGCGATCGACGCTGTGGAGCGAATTGCCCTGCATGATTGGTTCTTGCTGGAGCCACATGGTGCGTACCTCGTCCATCCAATCGTCGGGAAGGAGCAGACCCCTCCCTCTTCAACGTATTTTTTGTGAAGGTTATGAATAAATGCGCGTGTTTTATTTCTTCGTCGCCTGACAAGCCTTTTCTCGAAATTTCATTCTGTCTCTCGTTTTCAAGGTTTTTTTTTTTGTTGTCGCTCCTGATAAGCCGGCGGCTCTTTTGTGACCTCAGCGAGTGCAGGACGTTTCTCGTCCCTCACTCGGCCGATTGAAAATTGTTTAAATATGTCTCGGTCCTTCACAGGGTGCAAGCGGTGCAAGGCAAGGAGGCAAAAATGCGACGAGCAGCATCCTGAATGTATGTCTGGGCTGACATTCTCGTGGTATTACTGCTACTAACATGCTGCAGGTGGTCGATGCAAGGCGGCCGGCGTGCAGTGTCGATATGCCATGCAACTGCAGTGGGGTGGACGAGCCTTTTCGCGCTCAAGATTCGGCGCCTGCGTTGGCCCTGGTGGGATGCAAAGACTGGGTTCGTACTAATAATATATATTTATCTGTCGTTCCATTCTTCGCAATACTAACTCCATACTAATGTAGAATATTCTCCCGGTGAATTTGTCTATACCACGGTTTCTTTTGCGAATAACTTGACACCCGAGTCCGCGAATACCACTACGCCGCCGTCCTCTTCATCGTCTCCGGATTTGCCATTGCCGCGAGAAATAGATCCATTTTCGTCCCTTTCGCCCAGTCAAAGTGCCCTTCTACATCACTTTATTCGCGATGCATCACATGTCACATCATGCCACAGTGGAATGCAGCAGGAGATCTGTCAAATGATTGTCCCAATGGCGCTGCAAACGCCGTCCCTTTTATATGCAACCATGGCGCTCTCTGCTATCCACCTAGAGGCGTTAAATAACCATTCGGGGACTGTCAAGGCAGTGCCAGATATTGCGAGGCTGATGGCACGAAGCTTGGAGCATTTCCGGCAAGAACTCCAAGATCCCGCTCGCAAAGGCTCCGAGGCCCTTTTGGCGACGGCACGAACACTTTGTCTAGCAGAGATTCATTCCGGTGCCGTTCAGCCCAACACGTGGAGGGTGCATGTTGAAGGGGCAAAGGCTTTGATGAATGCAACACAATCATCGCATACACCAGCAACTTCGTTCCGCAAGTACCTCGATCGCTGGTACCGGTCGATAGTTGCTCTCACGGCACTGAACGCCAATGGACCTCCTATCGGCGAGGCATACGTTAAACGGGAATTCAAAGACGGCTTCATATCTGACGGTCCTGACTATTTGGATGATTACTGGGGGTTCACGGTGCATTTGGCAGATATTTTCCGAGAGATTGGTGCTATGGCCTGGCAGCGACATCAGGATACAGTCGGAGCTGCATCTGGGCAGAAAAAATTGAAAATCGAGAGTGACTCCGATTTTGATGAACAAGCATCAAGATTGGAAAAGTCCGTCCTCAATTTGATAGACCGATACACCGAGGATAGCCAACTTTTGTTCTATCCGGGGGTAAAAGAGACGCTTTCTAACGATACAATACGGGAGTTTATGCTGTGCAATGAATCTTTCCAACACACGGCGCTGATTCATATCCACCGGCGAATACGCAAAGTACCGGCCTCTTCACCAGAGGTGCAACATTCTGTGAAACGGATTCTAGCTTGCACATCGCAGATTGTTCCTCGAAGCGGATTAAGTCCTTGGGTGATGCTTACGACTCCATTGTTCACGGGTGGCTGTGAAGCGCTGGGCGAGGATCGCGAGGCATTTAGGCAGCTATTCACTTCATTGCACAACACGACACGCATCCCGAACGTTTTGCAGTCGCTAAAGTTTCTCGAGATATACTGGGCTTATGAGAACCAGTACGAGAATGAAGACTGGAGCCACTTTCTTGGTATGTATAACTCTCTGCTAGGTTAGACAGAATACGTGCTAACAATGCTTTGTGTATAGATCGAATGAGCTTCGATTTTATTCCCTACTAGCCGACACGACTAGTCGATTTATAATGATAACGAATAACGCCGCTCGGAAGAGAACGACAGATTAAATCCATGTAGTATATACTTATACCGAAAGCGAGATGACACCGTGGGTCGGCTTTCTTGTCTTTTCTTTCGTGATTCATGCAGCCTAGACTTATTTATGTAATATATGACTTTATATATAATATCAACCATGTTGAGACGAAGACCTTCTCGGAGGATATACGATATGACATGTACCTATTTTCATGCACAGCATCAAAGAATTTGAAAGAAACCTAGTCCCACGGAAATATGCATGCATCTATTTATAACATGCCATTGACTCATTGCATACCTAAGTACGTACTCCGTAACGGCCTGGCATGTTCTACTCCATTCTTCGAAGTCGAGTCTAAATATGGAGTCACCCCACAATCGGAGTGCCGACGACGTTATTGTTCAGTTCTGGACTGATCACAGACAGAAACGCTTTCAGGCCATTTCAAAATCTACATGTGCGCTATACTTTGCAGTGCGACTCGACATCTACTTCATCCATCTAAAATTTAAATCATTTAGACTTCCGAAAAAGGAATATGCACTCCGTACCCCGTTGTCTACTGGCTAGGTGCATATACTTCCAACTTCAAAGTTGGTACATAGCTTCAGGGTTTGCTGGACTAATCCTTCCAACTGCTATACAACCCTTATTCCATTTCGGGGTTAACGCAGCAGAGGCTAATGCTAGTCATAGTGGTAGTGCGTGCATTGATCGTTTGGTTCTCTCTCCACACGGAAGATCGGTCTGAATTATGGACTCTGGAGTGCAGAATACGGCGAGCCGAGGCCGATGTTGACACTGACAGTTGCGGTGTGAACACGACACAGGCTACGGAGTGCTAGTTAGTAGTTAGCATTGTAGTTGTAGACCGTGAGCCCGTACGGAGTATACTATACGGAGTAGCCATACAGTAGAGAGTACTGTAAAACGTTGTGAAACTTACAAGGGCGACATAAGGATAAGACTCGTTAGGGCTAAGCCCCTCACAGACTGCGCGGGGCCGCCCTCAGCCAATCAGCGACGGCCTGCCGCGTTGCCAATATTGACCCCTGAATGCTGAGGCCGCCACGCTGCTTGGTGTTGGCTCTCCATAATTCTCTCTTGAGAAACAGATAAGAGACAGCCAATGGTGGCCGGCCCCTGCACTGCATGCCCCCGTATCTATTGGCGCCCCTGGCAGCAGCCAAACTCCCCGTTTTATCCTGTTCCCCACGTCTTAAATTCATAATTCCGTCTGTTCTTCACACGGCACGGGCTGGCTGACCTTGGCTGGATGGTTCCTGCATGCACGACACTCTGCATGGTGACAACGCCATAGCATCCACGCATGCTTCGTACGAGTCAGTACGACAGCGTTGATGGCTGGCGTAAACCTGCTCACTGGTCGATCGTCAGGGATGCTGATCGCCTGCGTCCAGCCACTCTTCAGTCCAGCTGGCCAATGCGTGGTTCTCGCCCTCAGGAGAGAGACGTGTGCCGCCCCCCCTCGTCTCCACCCACCGCAAAAGGGGACGGCCAGAGGCAAGGAAAAAAACCCCCCGTTGGGTCAATGCAAAGCTGCCCCTTAACTGTTAAGCGCCTGCACTCTCGACTAGTGCGCGACTAGTTGCGAACTACCTGATCAAAAAGAGTTGAGTTGGCTGGCCTAAGTTAGCTAACGCCGTCTAAGCCGGCGCTACGCTCCCACGGCCTGCCGCAGTCGCACTCCCTTTTCCTGTCTCCTTTTTTTTTTTTTTTGCCAGTCAAGCCTCTCTCTGTTTTTGGCGCGTGTGCACTTGCCCGTGCTCGTGGGCATGACTTGCCGATCAGACTCAATTAATCCCATCACTCGCTTCGTTTCATCTGAAGAAGGTTGCAGCTGATGGCCCAGAACCCTCGGCCTGCTGCCCTGTATCTCTCTTTGGCGCTGATATTAATAGCCTCGATAATTTGCTCGCCATGGACGCTTTAATCGACGCCAGCAGCCCACCGCCCATCGCTACTGCTTCCGGTGGCTTTTCCTCGACCTTTCTCCGCCGTCAAAGAAAGGATAGTAGCGATACAACCTCGAGCTCGGCCTCTCACCACCACCGCCAACTCCCCCAGCCCTTGGCCAATAATTCTCCCTACTCTGATCGATCGATCGTCTCATCTAGCTCGTCCCCGGTGCGCAGGAAACCTTTGCCCAGCAATGCTGCCCCGGTGATTCTATCTAGACTATCGCAATCTTCACTACCACTCTCTCCGCCGGCTTCAGCACTATCATCACCACCTCTCCTACCACCAACACCGCCGGCCTCAAAGACTGCCATTGCCGGGCACTTCACTGCCGGCCATTCTCTCAGTTCTCCAAGGCAACTGGAAACTGTGCACGAGGCTCTTCCTTTTGTTCCAAGGGATCTTGACCGGTAAGGACCTTTTGTCTTCTCCTTGCCCTTGCCCTTGCCCTTCTTCCTGCTTCTATTTACAACACCTTTATCTTATCACTCTCCTTTATCCAAGCCGTGTTCCTTCTGTTACAACTAAGCTAACCGATACGCACTGATAGTTATCCTCGCGGCGAATCGCCTTTCATCCCCTTTCCCATTGATACTTCATTCACATACAGAGACCTCCAAAGAAAAGCATCAGACGGCTACAGCGACGATCAGTACCTGCCGCATGGGACGCCCATCCATTCCCGTCTTTCAAGCGAACCTATCATCCCGGTGTTGAGGTCGCCGCCGCCTGTGAGCCATAAAAGGTCCGAGACTATGGCCTTGCAGCCTCCTCAGAGCCGGCCTCCACCTCTACACATCGATGCCAGTCTGTCAGCTATGCCCAGTCCAGGAGAGAAGCTACCAAAAACGCCCGGAAATAAAATCACATCGTTCTTCGGATGGAAGACAACAACCTCCCCCTCGGCTGAGTCGTCGAGCACTGAAATTAGTGATAACGGCCGGTCTCCATTACCTTCGCCGTTGCCGCAATCTGCAAGTGCTCATTCCTTTAGTAACAAGGGTGGCTCTATATCCGATAACAACATCCATGGATTCCCCATGCCTCCCACCCACTCTGGCTCTATGAGCGGACCGTCGACCAGCGGCAATGTAGATGTCACGAACAAGATTTCGGAGCTCGAAGCTGAGCTCCGGGAGATCAGCTCCGAGCTGGCTGGCTCCATCCGTCGAGAGATGGAACTGGAGGACCTCGTCGAGAGGTTTCAGCTAGAGTCACATAACGACGGCAACCGAAGGACCAGTGATTACTTTTCGGATTCGGGCACCAGCTCAATTCGAACAGGGACCGACAGTGGCAAGGTGGAGGATATAGAACGAATAAAGCGAGCCGCTGAACAGGAGCGAGCTCAATTAAAAGTTGAATTGAGTCAGAAGTGGCAAGAAGAGCGTTCGCGGCGTGCAGCCTGCGAATCGCATGTTCAGAT
Source organism: Talaromyces albobiverticillius (assembly GCA_023721895.2). Classification (NCBI taxonomy): domain Eukaryota; kingdom Fungi; phylum Ascomycota; class Eurotiomycetes; order Eurotiales; family Trichocomaceae; genus Talaromyces; species Talaromyces albobiverticillius. The sequence continues at coordinate 4,702,997 of JAMBUR020000001.1, read as the reverse complement.
TCTTGAAAACCAAGTCCAACAGGTAACTTTCTTCTCCATATCTACTCCGAGGGCAATACACTGACTTGTTTCTAGTTCCGAGCCCAACGTGTCGACAATTCAAATCTGTCGTCCAAGACCAAAGAATTGGAGCTGACTTTGGAAGATACCCGACGTAAACTGATCGAAGAAAGACAGTTGAAGGATAACTTTGAGGACTTGCTGACTGCGATGCGAGTGGAATTGGAACAGCTTCGAAATGAGCGTGACCATTACCGTGACGATGTCGTACCTTCCTTGCAGTCACAACAGAAGAACAACCGTTTCAAGGCTATAGCGGAAGAAGATGGTGTTGGCGGTAAGCGTGGTTCGATGGTTGGCTTGTCGAGATCCAATTCACTAGCTCGGATGCCGAAAAGGCAAAGCATGGCTGGTGGTGGCGGTTTATCGCGATCGAATTCTGTTTCTGGCAATAATAATAATAGGCAAATGGAATCACGCGAATCCTTGGTTGATCGAGTGAAGGATGTGGAGGCCCAGCGGGATGCTTTACATCAGGCACTGAAGAACCTTCTCGATCGACAGTCTTATCAAGCTCGCGAAAATGAGAAGCGAATCAAGATTCTCGAGATTGAACTGACCAAGGCCCAAGATATTGGCTCTCCACGAAAGCTAGGCTATGAGAGGGAAGTGCGGAATCTCCGAGAAGAGATTAACCACCTTCGACGACGAGCCGATGATGCTCTGGAGCAGAAATGGCAGTGCGAGAAAGGTCTCGGGGGCTTGAAGATGGATCTCGATCGTGCAGAGCAGGAGACAGGTTCGTTGCGTATGCTGTTGCAGGAGCATGATATTGCATTGCCGACAGATATGGCTGCCAATGAGGACGGGCTAGCGAACATGCAAGCTACCTCGTCGGCACTGGAATCAGCCTACCGACAGTTGCAGGCGGATATGGAGTATGCCGAGGCCAACCCACCGCGTTCTTTGGAAGAGGAACAGAAGCTTGCAGACCAACTTTCAGCCTCGGTGAGCCGTACTGAGAATCTGGCGGGACAAGTTCGCCAGCAGCTCGATACAAACAACGCCCTACGACGACGTCTTGCAGATGCAATTGCCAAGGGAGAACGTGAACAAAAAATGTCTGCCCTGCGAATTAACGAAATGCAAAGCCGACTGAAGAGTTTGGAAGACACCTTGATGGACGCTCAGCATCATTCAGAAGATGAGATGGCGAAGCACGAAGACGAAATCCAAGCTCTAAAAGACAGCCACAGTGCCCAACTCATGCGAGCCAAGATGGGTATCAAGACGCCTGTCTCTCTGTCACCAAACCCGGCAGCTTCTCCTTTCAACGGACCACGATCTCCTCGACTTGATGTGACTACGACTGGCGAAGGAGTTCCATTAAGCCAGGCGGTTCAAGTAGAGAAACTCGAGGTTAAGGTTAAGGAACTCGAGAAAGCTCTGCGGGACGCCGATTTCGAAATGGAGGAGGTTGTGCAGCGCATGAACAAGGCGCAGATTGAAGTCGCAGAACTACAATCAGACCGGTAAGTTAAACTTCCTTCCTATTTTCAAATTTATATTCTTGATTCTAACTGTCATACAGAGATGACGCCCTCCGTCAGACTCGACGTCTCGAGGCCGCAATTAGGGCCGAACGCGAAACAGTGAAAACGCTTATGAACTAAACGATCTTGAACTTTGTACAATATTGCAATATGCTGATTATCCAGTATATATATTTCGTGACTGACTCATTGACTTTTCTATTCCCCAACGTCGTCGTCATACTTGGGAGTTATCGTTTTTTTTTTTGGCTAGCACTTTGATTCAACTTGACACGACGATATTTTCTTCATTTTCTCACACGACGGTCTAACTAGTGTTGTTTGCTATTGACTACCCTCTAGCACTTTCTTCTTCTTTATTCAGTGTTCATTTAGAAAGGACATGGAGCGGCGGTTTGGCATTCAGTGTGTTGTACATACTTACGGAGTTTTGCGGAGTGGAAAACATTGGACATGTATATACCGATTATTACTTATCGAGTCAGGTCTGCACTAATGTGTAGTAATATATACTATTGTATATTTGGATTCAAACCGACTCATCTAATAATAATTTAAGAAAGCAGTAGTTATGCTTATGCGTGTAATGAGTGACCCAAAATGAGTTAGCGCCAGATCACGCTTATCAGATGAATTGAAGACAGACGATAAGAAAAACGCGTGATCTGGCAGCACAGAACGACTTCACCTCGTACGAATCCGGGCTTACTATCTTGTCCCTCTTTAACCTTGCGGATATTACAATATTGAGGGAGTAAATACAGCCACCTGACAATAACTCGCACAACATTTTCAGCACCCGTCCAAGAAGCAACCGGAGTTTGCGACTTCTATCTCTTCATCATCCAAATACTCGAGCAAAGAAGACGACTGTTATAAAAATGGATTACATACAAGGTGAATACATATCCATTCATTAGTTACTCCTATCGTCATAGCGACTAATAAACTACATCACAGAAAACATCCTTCCCTCGCTACGCACCTACTCAATCCTCCTCTTCCAAAAAACAGCCTCGACACTCTCCTCCCAAACACCGGACCAAATAGCCTCCAGCATCCAAACAGAGTACCTCGAACCCTATCTCCTCCAACCACTCGCCAGCATCCTCGACTTTTCCACCTCCTCTTCCAATCTCGTATCCGCCATTATCCTCATTGTCACACTCTACATCTCCCTGCGAATCCTAGACTATGCGCGCCGCGTCGTCATGTTTTGGGTTATGCTGGTGATGCGTCTGTTTTTCTGGGCCTCGGTGCTTAGTATAGGTGTTTATGTGTATAATGTCGGCCTGGAAAAGGCCGTTGCTGATGCCGGGTGGATATGGGGTGTTGCGCAGGGGTTTGTGGAGGATTTTGTGGCGGCGAGTGAGAATCATAACAAATATCATGCCGGTAGTAGATCGGCTAGTGGTGGTTATGGCTATGGAGGGGATTCGGCGCAGTATAAGCGGTATCGAGGTGCGCGCAGAGGTTACGCGTGAGCCAAAAATGGCTTTCAGTGTTGGGTATTGTATCGGCATTTACGCGAAAATGAATATTGGAATGTTGAAGGAGGCAGGCTTTGAATACGAAATTTTTAATGGACTGGAGCTTCGGCTTACTTGAAGAGAAGCTCTTTAAATAACTATATACTACCAAATTACTGACAAGATAACGGTCTGTTGTTGTGTTTCATTATTTCATTATTATCTTATATTCGATAAGTACTAGTACATGATGCAAGCCTTTCCTCGCGAGTCCATGTACATTCAGCCAGTAGTCGCAAGTAAACTGCTGAAAGGACCTGCTTGGTCGAGTTCTGTCGTGACGGAAGCGTGTGGCTTTCGAGGACTTGTATGCCGACCTTGATATTGAGGATTTGGCAAGTCATGGGGCTGCGTGGAATAAAGATCCTGCTTTGCATTCCTCAAGCCCGGGGTCACGTCGGTGTCCTTATTAAGACTTTGGACCCAGGGAGATCCCACAACCATGTGACCTTATCAACAGTTGTGGCAGTAGTAGTGGTAAATAGCATTAAAACGAGGATCGTTCAAATGTCGGCATCTTCCCAGTCGACTTCTTGCGCATCATTCGGTTCGCGCGGCTCTTGCGCTTCATGGAATTGAATGGCATCGTCAATATGACTGAGAATCGCACCCACGCTGTCCTCATCCTGGACATCTAATTGCAGAAACGACACCATGCTAAAATCGTCAATCAGCTGGCCAACTGCTCTATTCAATCGATTGAATGAGCCCCCACTCATCAGCGCATCTTTCGATGATGGGTCTACCCGCGAATCCCCCCCTTCGATATATTCATCGTCATCATCTACCTCGCCGGCCCGGGGATATTTCGCTGTTTTACCTTCCTCGCCGGCAGCAGCATTGTCGTCCTCGTCTAATAATTGCACATCGACATTGATAAAGCGCTTTAGTCGTCGACGGCCAATCATATCTTTGACTTGGTCCATTTTGCTCAGGATATTGATATGGGGCATCTCCAGGAGGATCATGGCAGACATAGCACTCAACGTCCCTGCGAAGAACTTGGCCTTGTCAATAACAAAAGTGCTCTCGAGCAAGTATGCGGCACACAGCGAGATATTAAGGGATCCCTGGCGGCTCAGAAAATTGGTCAAGGTCGGTAGCAGCGGGATGTGCGTGTAGAGCTCGATCTGGCCGGGCATGTCGAAGATGATCAGATAATCGTCGCTGAGCGGGTCCAGAGCCTCGGTCAGGAAATCCAGATTCTGCATCAGGAATTCAAAACAGTATATGAGGCCGCCGTTGGGGCCTAGCTCTAGCTCGTCCATCACATCTTCGAGGGTGATTAGCTCGCGGATGTCGAGGTCCGGCTGGTATTGGAATGACTCGGCGGCGGGGTCAAGGTTGACGTAGAAACAGCTGCGCCGCGTATTCTGGAGATGCTGGATGATGGCATTGCAAAAGGTGGTCTTGCCCGCACCAGCAGGGCCCATCACCAGGACACCGAACTTGGACATGGTGGGCAAGATTTGTTTATCTAGTCTTGTATACTGTCTGTCAGTACCAAGTACAGTAGTCTGCCTGGACTTTTTTTTTTGTTCTCGGCTCGAAGCGGCAAAAGTGGGGTGTGGAGCAAGGCGGTCAACGTGGTCGTGGCCGGAGTGTAATTTATACACCAAAATACATAAATTACATCAAACCACAGATGCAGCAAGTTCGGGGAGTAAGGCGAGCGTCGGTAGCCGGCTGTGCTGCGCTGCTCTGATCGCACTCGTAGAGCAGATATAATAGGGACTGTAATGAGAACTTCGAGGAAACTATATATCTGTTCCTGAATACGCTAGCTAATGCAGTCGGCTTTATTCATCCTTCGTGTGGTTAAACTCGCCGTCTGCAAGATCAGATCAGGTCAGATCACAGCAACCGCGGTACTGCCGCCTCGCCCTTGAAAAGCGTAATTACTGATACAGGGCCCGGACCAACAGGAAGGTACGATGGCGCCATCACTTCGGACACCGTGCTCGGAGAATCTAGCAAATTTGGCACTGGATAAAATCCGCCTGGATTGCCCCCCCTGCCTCATCCTTCCTTCTTCCTTCACTCCCACCAAGCACAATAGTACCTGCGTCTGCTTTGCCTTGTTCTGCTCTGCTCATCGCTTTCTTCCTCTCCTCCTCCCCGCAATCCATCTTTCTTATCTAATTCCTTTTTCACATTCACAATGGGTTCCGTGGCTAAGACCGGAACTTTCCTCTTCACCTCCGAGTCTGTCGGAGAGGGTCACCCCGACAAGATCGCGTAAGTTTTTCATTTCCTGTCGTCGCAATATGTGTTGCGTGTTCTAATTGTCTCAATTGAACAGTGATCAGGTCTCCGATGCCGTTCTCGATGCCTGCTTGGCTGAGGACCCCCTCTCCAAGGTAAGAAAAAAAAAATTGCCCCGCCAACTCGATCCCGCCGGAGAAAAAACCAGTATTAATGCATCAGGACAGGTTGCTTGCGAAACCGCTACCAAGACTGGTATGATCATGGTCTTTGGTGAAATTACTACCAAGGCCAAGCTCGACTACCAGAAGATCATCCGTGGTGCCATCCAGGACATTGGCTACGACGACTCCTCCAAGGGTTTCGACTACAAGACTTGCAACGTCCTCGTTGCCATTGAGCAACAGTCCCCCGATATCGCTCAAGGTCTTCACTACGATGAGGCCCTCGAGAAGCTCGGTGCCGGTGACCAGGGTATCATGTTCGGCTATGCCACCGATGAGACCCCTGAGCTCCTGCCCCTCACTCTTCTGCTCTCCCACAAGCTTAACCGCGCCTTGAAGGAGGGCCGTCAAGACGGAACCATCCCCTGGGTTCGTCCTGACACCAAGACTCAGGTCACCATTGAGTATGCCCACGACAACGGTGCTGTCAAGCCCCTCCGTGTCGACACTGTCGTCATCTCCGCTCAGCACAGCGAGAACGTCACCACCGACTTTGTTCGCCAAGAGCTTAAGAAGGTTACCCAAAAGGTTATCCCCGCCGAGCTTTTGGATGACAAGACCGTCTACCACCTCCAGCCTTCCGGCCTTTTCATCATTGGTGGTCCCCAGGGTGATGCCGGTTTGACCGGACGTAAGATCATTGTCGACACCTACGTAAGTTGTGACTCGATTGAAAACAAACTGTACTGTTACTAATATCTTTCAGGGTGGTTGGGGTGCTCACGGTGGTGGTGCTTTCTCCGGAAAGGACTACTCCAAGGTCGACCGATCTGCTGCCTACGTCGCTCGATGGATTGCCAAGTCCCTTGTCAACGCCCAGCTCGCCCGCCGTGCTCTCGTCCAGCTCTCATACGCCATCGGTGTCGCCGAGCCTCTCTCCATCTTCGTTGAGACCTACGGCACCTCCAGCAAGACCTCTGATGAGCTCGTTGAGATCATCAAGAACAACTTTGACCTCCGTCCTGGTGTCATTGTCAAGGAGTTGGACCTTGCCAAGCCCATCTACTTCCAGACTGCCAAGAACGGTCACTTCACCAACCAGAACTTCTCCTGGGAGAAGCCCAAGCTCCTCAAGTTCTAAACAGTCTCTTGATAAGAGACATTATGACCATCTTGTGATGATTTGACGACACGGCTTTGTTTTCAACAATGCAAAGCATATATTTAATAGACATAAAAAAGCCATGGCGGCGTATTCTTATTTTTTCCTTTTTTCTCCGGGTCCGGGAAAAATTCAACATGATACCATTTTCATCATTGGCATTGGAAGAACGGCGTTTTCTGTTGTCGGATATTTTTTATATGTATGTGAGGGAACAGAAGTTTCAACCTTCTCTTCAAGGTCTTTATTTTAGACGGCCAGTATAGGTCGTTGCAGGTGTCTCTCTAGTGAGAGATAATGAACCAAAAAATTTCAACCTTGAAACTCAGCTTTGAGCCATATTTATTTAAATGGCATGTAAAGGAAGTAGACATTGAAAATAATAAAAATAAATCTGTGAAACTGTCAGAGTTGTGTCGTCCTAAGGCTAGTGCGGAAGGAATCAAGGGCAACGCGTGACGCCAGATCAGACCCGCATCGCATACCTGCAGCGTCGTGCATTGCAGCTGCCAAAACACTCCTCTCGGCCAGCATTTCAAGACAGTCACACCTTCGACGAGTTCTTCTCACAATAATTCAATTCATCCCCGCAAAAAAAGAAGCCATAAACTCATTTGGGTCGCTCCAAAACCCCATTATGCGTCAGGTCGCGTAGCGCGTTAATGGCTTCAAATCCAGGCGCCCTCGAATCAACGAGTCTCACATCTTTGAATGCAATCAACAATGGAGCATCTACTTCATTCATTCCGCCGTCGAAAAGACGCAAAATCTTTCATGCCGACGATGCCGAACTGCCTGCAACAACACAAACAATAATCTCTGTCAAGGTTTGTTTCATTCTCGCGCTCTTTTGGAAGATTCCGTCTCGTACTAACAACTCCGAACAAGGGCCACACATCATCTCTGTCAGATAATGATTTCAGGTTAGCTCCGATCGAGCTTCTCCCTCGTTCGGCCCTGCCGTTCTCATGGCTCGATACGTCGACGGCGATACAGTCGGGCAACATTTTCGCTAGCAATGATGAAGACCTGGAACAAATGCTCTGCTCTGGTCGCGACGAGGGGCAGCTGGATAACGAGCCCAAGGTGTTGGCGACGCGATTACTCTCTACCGGTGCTATATATGTGGTAGAGCAAGTGAAAAGAGGGATATTTGCAATGACAAAGCTTCAATCAAGTATTGAAGAAGGAGAAATCCGGGTTGCCGCAAAAGCTGCCGCTGCACAATCACAGTTGTTTAGAGTCTGCAGGTCAAGCGTTGACTTATCCACGACAAACACACTCGACTGGAGAGAAGCGGCCCGGTTGCCTGATGATATTCCCCCCTTCGAGTCGTTTGCGAAACGGAGTAAATTCGATGTTTCCGTTGCCTTTGAGAGCTACGATCGGAAAGCCCTCAATCCTCCCAGCCATTATGAAGCCGGAATCGAGAGCCAGGTATCCATTGGGGATTCCTTCATGGCGTTTGATAGCTTTGCCAATTCTGGCATCCAGGAGCATGCTCGTACTCCACCAGAAGATGGCACTCAAGCATCTATATTTGAGCCTGAGCACGATATACCGCCTACTCCAGACGCTATCATGGAAAATCTGAGAACGCAGTATCTGGAAGCGCTCTACATCTCAAAGGTGTGTTTATATTCAATGTTCCACCCCAAAATTGTACTAATGGCGTTGTTAGACATCCGTTGCATATTTCGCCAAAGGACCCTTGACACGATGTCGTAATGCATTCTCGCAAGTCAATTCAGATGGTGACGAAAGCCAGTCCCTTTCTAGTCAATACAGAGACTCTATTCTATCGGTGAAAAAAATGGATGCCAAATATCGAGAGACCATTCCTACGATTCTTCGCAATGTGACATTACTATTCTCAGATGAAGAGCGCCCAAAGAAACGGAAGAGCAAGAAGAAGAAGAAAGTGGGCAAGAACGGACTTTACTCCGGCGAGGATGAGTTTCTACAAAAGTACTGGAAGTCTCGTCAATTGTCTAAGAATAAAGAAGGTGAACAAGTATCCAAAGAGGAAGAAATCAAACGGCATGTCTCGGAATTACGGTTGCGAGAAACCCAACTTCAGATCCTTTTGATTCTTGAAACTATACATCTAGAGACCTCGAGCAGTGCATCCCCGCCTACCAAGGATGGCAAAAGACAAGAAGCGAATGAACCGAGCGCCAATCGGTCGAAAACCAAGAAAGGGGAGGATCTGAATCTGCTCCTTGAACTCCTGATAGATCGACTTTGTATTTGGCATGCTGTGAGTGCAGGAGAGGATTTTATCGCAGAGACCGTCAAGGAGACTTCCAACAGTCATCTTTCGGGAAAGAAGATTGAGAGTGACGCTCTTCGAGACTACTGCACGGAGGTTATCATTCCTTTCTATGCCTCGCGCCTTCCAGATCAGTGCAAAACAATCAAGAAAAAGCTAGGAGGCGCAAGCGAAAACTCACCGAGTCGTCCACCGAAACTGAAGTCCTCTTCGTCATCATCATTTTCTTCGAAAGTGCCATCTGGTGCTTCTGATGGTAGTAAAAAGACACAACCACAACCTCAACGGCCTCGTCGCACTCTACAACGAGTCCTGACCGATGACCAGGCAGCAAGTTCTCAGAGATCACGACATCCATCACTGATGAGATCAAGCACCACGCCTGCGCTACAGGAAATCAAGCGAGAATCAGTTGAACCTCTCCTGCCAAAATTGGGTGGTAGCGTTAGAGGCGGGATACAAGTAGCTCGGCGGATGGACAATCGTGAGGTCGATCTCAACGCAGTGGCAAAGCAACACGAGTCAAAACTCAAGAAGATGAATACGCTCATTGAGCAAAAGAAAGAACTTGATGCGGCAATCAGTGCACTAAGAAAACCCAACCGTGAACTTGTTTCTAACGAGGTCGCTGACCAAGCTGAGAAGAGGAGTTCAAGCTCACGCAAACCCAAGAACCCCGTACGTAACCCGTTCGGTCAGGGGGTACAAGTCATGGCTACACCGCGAGGTTCAAGAAAGAAAGATATCGGCACAGACCAGTCTCATCTGCCTACTCGACCATTCTTAACGCGGCCTTCTGCAGGGAAGGTAGAAGGGACATCCCCGGAAATGGGGGGCGATGTTTCTCTCGTCCCAGGTTCAACTATTCGAACCAAAGTGCCGTCTAGCACTGTCAAATCCAAACGCAAGTTCAGCAGCATTGCCGAAACACCATCTCGTGGTGTTTCTAGACGGTCTGACCCATTGGATACGGACGATCGTGATCAGATCGCGTCAGCGAGCACGCCAGTGCCGACCACAAAGTCCATCTCATGCAATAGGGCACTGTTCAAGGTGCCGACACTTCCACCAACCATCCCTCGATCGATTGACGACCGTCTTCAGCCAAAGAACTCTCGTAATGCCTTTGAAAAGGCAAAAGATGTACATGACCCAGATATCGACGACAGGAGTATTAACATGAAGTCGAAGGTCAATGACACATCGCCAGAAATGGCATCTACGATCAACGAAACGCCACCGGCAAAGGGGAAAACACAGTCATTCTTTTTCTCTCGACAACAACTATCGGCAACGAAAACTGTGGCATCCTCATCGCCTGCTCCGGTTCTTGAAACACCTGTCAAAGCCAGGGGCGGTGTGAGTGGTGGTCAGGGCCAGAGCGTTCAAAGCCAAATCACGCCTGTAAAATCTATATACGATCAACTGGGCTGGGACGACGATGATGACGAGCTAGCATTTTAATGAGATTTATGACCATAATAAATAGATATTCTTATAGTATAGAAATGCATGATTGCAGTATATTTTTCCTAGACCAAGTGTTGACCAGTACCCACCCACACGTCTAAAAGATGTATATACACGTCTACCTATCTAGATATTGACATAGATATCGAACACATGGTTGACAACCTTATCTACCTACCTAATAATTCTTCCCAGCCACCTTACTCAGATATAAACAGATTTCAATAATAATAAAGGCAACCGGAGTAACCAAATTCGGTAAATCGGGATAAGTAGACAGTACGTAACTAGTTATTAACCTCACAATCAAGTATTTCATACTTTTTCTTTTCTTTTTGTCAAGGATTATCATTCAGATCTGGACTGATATCGATACTGTATGTCGTGAACTTATTTTAGTTCACTTTCTACGCTTGGTTAGACTAGTTTTGATCTACAACCACGATGTACGTGCTCCTCACTTCTTCAGCTTATTAAAAAAAACAAGCAATCGATCCATGGGATAGATAGAAACTTGATAATTAGGAATCGTTTTTTCTTTGTTTACCTCATGGATCCATGCCTGTAATTAATTTTTCTAAACCATACGTCTTTAGTTTCTATAGGCAAAAAGAAATATACCCATGTAAGTTATTGGTTTGGAACTAAAAGTGATCACGCGTCACCCCATGCAGGCCTTGGCTTAGGAGAATCAATAACCCTTTCTGGCTTTCCCGTTTCTTGTGTGTTAGTCCTAAGCAATATGAGTGGATGATCGAGCTAGACAGGGTATATATGCATTGTGATTAGGACTGGATGAGGGGTTAGCTGGTTCTAGCTCCCTTGTCTGCCTGGTCTGGTCAATATCAGAGTGGTTCAAACCTCGTCATCTGTGGAACGAATCGTTATGTATCATTGTATACACTTGTAGTTATTTGATGATGCTGACACTCAGCCGGTCAATATCACAAAACTGACTTACACGCGCTGCCTGGGGCTAGGATCGTATCACACCCGGGTCTTAAACGTGCCCAACGTCGATGCATTGACCTGTAGTAATATCTCCGCGTAAGTTCAAAACCAACCGAGTCCGTCATTCGTCGGCTTCAAGAACAAAAGCGCCCGGTTGAAGAATGATAAAAGAGAAGAAGCAGCAGACGGAAAAAAATACCCCGGGATCGCCACCCGGCAAGCGGGAGCAAAGTAGGTATATCACGAGGGGAAGGAAAAGATCTCACCAATTATGAGACATTATTTCCCAGTCTGAATAAAGCGGGGATAATTAGTTGGATAGCTGAAGGGGAGAGGGTTGCTGGTACAAATACGGAGAGTGCTCCGCCGTGTAATTTCTTGTTCCCTTCGCTGTAGTTTTAGTATTTGACAGTTCCAGGCGGACGGAATTTCTATTCTTCTTCAGTGTCTCAGGTGCCAAACCCTGTATCGAGGATGGTTATATCGAAGATCGCCGGCATGAGTCAGACTTGCGAGGGTGAGAGCTGACAATTCGATGGCGCTTTCGCCATAGGCAAGGCAATTGGCCCAAGCTTTCGACAATAACTTTGTCAACTAATTATCTGCATGGATGAGTAAGATAGATAGCACACATAGTAATGCAAGCTAATGCAAGCCATGAACTCTGCAGGAGGCGGCTGGACGCTAGCAGCATTCTCAAGGAAAGAAACTGAAAACCTCCAAAAGAGCAGTTGCTGTTGGACCACAGGGCTCCACTCGGATCGACAGATTTCGCAATGATGCTCGGTAATTCGACGATACTAATACTCCGTAAATACTGTGCAGTGTGCAGTGCAGGCAGCGATGGTGCTACTCTGCCCGGGACGAGGTAGCACTGCTACTATTAGTCTGCTGCAAGTCCAGAAACCAGTCTATCACGAGGATGGATATCGCGTCGGAATTCTGCGCGCTGATTGGCGGGCTGGGGTTCTGGTAGGCTCGATAACCCTTGTCGTTCCATTTTTTGGGGGGTAAATCCAAGAAGAAGCACGGCGTTGAGCAGAGGCTAGTTTTACTTTGCACTCTGTACTCTGCATCGCATCGCATCGTGCGTCAGGTCTTGTCAAGGACTGTGCTGTGGATGCGCTTATCCAGGATATCTGTTCAGTCAGTCAGTGGTGATTACGCAACTCCGTCCCGATTCGACCACAGCGAGCGACTGTCGTATTCATTTCGGGTCCAGGCCGTTATAATATGGAGAGGTCGGATGGCCGGATGAGACGGTGAGGACAATTCCGAGTGAGGTCGAGAAAAGCTTCGAGCACGGTTGTATCGATACGTCCACTCTTGTCAGCGGCAGAAAACAAAGACGGGTGATTGTGATTGACGGCTCGCCGGGTAATTGGAAAATGCCTGCATGGTATATCCAATATGCCAGGCCATATAGCATGTAGTCTATACGTAGTGTATAGCAAGATTATACGGGCAGGGTGGAAGATGAGGTTCTCGCGGGAGCGTATGTAATATGTATGTAACGTACGGTAATCAATTACGTCGGACCTTCCCGAATTGCACGGGCCTTCTTTCCCTGGAGATCTCGTGGCTCTCCACATTCCTTCCGCCCTCTTCTGATCCGCCTCAGCATCCTCTGCTATGCTATGCTATGCTATGCTAACTATGCGATGCGATGCGATGCTATGCCATGCATCATTATCCCGGCTGGTGCCACCGCCTCTCTTCTTATTGCATATCTTCTGCATCGGGCAACCACCCATTAAATCTGCCTCCGCGGTAGAACAAGCCACAAACACTTGATCTGCCCTTCGACAGGAGGACAGAGGAATAAATGCCATTATAACAGGATGTCCCTTCCTCGATCGGTGTGTATCTCGCTGTCTACGTCAACTCTGCTTTGCTATACCAAGCGATGCTATAGTGTGCTGCCGAACGCTTGTTTCTTGTTTCATATTTCTTAATCTGCATTGCCTAGGCTGCGTCCGCCATCAACCCAAGCATTTAACAATGCCCTATCTCTGGTTGCGCACTGTCGGAAAAAGGAAGGTCACAGAGCATCTAGCAGTCTTATATCCTGCCAAGGCAACAACCAGATTGAACGAGAGATATCTCGTGGAAAAAGACTCTGGCGGCGGAAAAGACGGCGAGATGTAACCACCAAAAGACAGACGTCAACGGCGCAAAGACTTTCTGGAATGTAGCCGATTTGGAATTGCCGCATGACTCCTGAGCACATTCTCGATGCCCAGCCTAAGCCCAAAGAGAAGACTGGAGATCTCGTGATGTATACAGATCTGTCTCCCCGAATTCCGCACCAAATTCGATCTTCGGACGGCGTACGTACATGTAAGTAAGTAAAGTACCCTAGCTACAGTCCTGGCTACATCTTTTCCAAGCTCTGGGCCGCGCACAGGCCAGGTATTCGACGATCGACTCTGCTTAGTACATTTTCAGTCCCAGAGCGGCGTCAAGACTTGCATTCAGGGACCATTGATTCGCCGAGGCGTCTGCCTGTTTCTGTCATAGATGTAGCAGAATCAATAATTGGTGACTCGCTACGTACGCCGGACTCCGTAATGCCTATTTAGGCCCGGATGCGCAAACAAGAATCACACCAAGGAAGAGAGAGCTTCATTTTTTCACAATGCGAGCAGCTACGTACTCTGTTTTTTTATACATATCGGCATCTTCAACATCTACCATGCTACTTCTTCCCTCATGGCTGCCTTCCTTGTGAGCTATTGGCCAATCGGCGTCCCAGCTGAAGCGTAAAGAAGCAACTCTACTTTCCAAGAGTCTTGATTTGGATGACGAGGATGCAACTCTCGACTCGCATGGCCGTCGCAGTTGCGTCTATATACTTCGTATAAGTTTAGAAACTCATACCGTAACGTTGAGATAAGATTGCTTGCTACATCAGGCTCTTACCTAGCAGAGATACTATGGTGCAATCCAGATTAGGGGGAGTAATGGACTAAATAGATCGATCGAAGGGAACCATCTGAACTGGATGAGAGGAATGGACCATTACATAAGATTCGTCAGGCCCCTTCCTAACCTAGTTCTATTATTTGGTACCGCCCGGGAAAGAAGTTTATCTCTCGATCTGTCTACCTAATTTATCTCTAAACTAGAATATTGCCTCCAATCAACCCTCTGCAAGATTGCAACACATAGCTAGCGCACCGGACAAAGGCCCCTCGGATTTAATGTATGACTCGCCTGGTTCCCGACTACAGTATCGTCCGTCCTCTATCTTCATGCGGTCTCTATCGCTTCATTTCGGCCCGGTTTAAGAGCTATCCGTCCACCCGTGCTTTTGTTTGGCAAGACTTCATAGAGGGGTCACTCAGCGCCTGTGGGAGAGCTTGTACGGGTGCATGTGCCCGCCTGTCTTCAGTCGAGGCTGCGTTCTTCTCTCCTTCCTCTCCCTCTTCTCTTCCCTTCCTTCTCTGTTCCCTCCTCGTCCACGCCGTATATTTATCTATACAACCTCCCCGACGAAGATACACCATATCTGCAGCCGTGTCTTTTTCATCCCATAAACAGAGACATACATGCTCTGTCTATACATCGATCTATCAGTAAGTTATTCCCGACGATTACTGATCTTCGCCTCTCCGCGCGCCGTCCCTTCCCGGCATGTCCGTGCAAGGCAGTCGGCCAATCAGCGGCGGCGTGGCGCTCAGCCATCCGCCCAAGGCATTTCGTTTAGGGAAGGAAGTCGGCTTCCTTCCTTCCTTCCTTCTGCGCTTGTGTCTAACACTCTCTATTCTAGCAAGCAAGCAAAGCAGAAAACAGCAGGTGCGACCGACCTGCAAAGGCCTCGTCGCGCGCTCCTGCCTTCGCTGCTGCCGAGCTTGTAATTTATTTTGTCCGTTCGCCTGTGTTACGGCCCGACCAGGTAAGCATCGCCTTCTGCCCAATAGCAGATGCAGCTGCGTGTATTATTGGTACCGTATTGCTATTCTGCCTGAAATCCATCGCATCGCGGCTGCTGCCCAGGAAAACAAAACAACAAAATCCCCCACTTGCTATTGTTTCCGCCGCCCCTCCACCACTCATCCTTTCCAGTCCGTCCCTGCATCCCATCAGCTAACCGAGCCCATTCCTTCGCTAGCTGGCTACACCTCGTTACTAGCTGGTATTATTTACTTGGCCTGTGTCCCTAGCCAAACGCCCTACCCGCTCCAGCGCCTGTCCAATTCGTCCTTGTTGATCCGCTCCTCCTCAGCCGACCGACCGGCCGATTGCCTCTGTCGCACGGCTACTTTGCCCTCTAGGCTCTAGGTACGCGTGCGGAGGCGTCCTTGCTTTGCATTCTAACTGACTAACGGTCCGGCTGACTCTGAACAGTCCACTCTCAGCGGCGGTCGTAGCCTGCAATCGGCTCTGGACGCTGACCTGACTACCGTTGCTGTGGCGGTGCACCATCGTTGCCTGCTTGGAAGTTTGCGCCACACTTTCCCTTTGGGGCTTCCCCAGCCGCCGCCCCTCTTTTTTTCCCGCTTCGCAATTGTTGGTAAAGCTTGCTGCTGCTTACCCAAGAGCATCCGCGCCAACTAACTCTGTCATAACCCGCTCGCGATCTTACTTCCCTCGAACCACCACCCTGCATGCGACTCCCGCGCCTTGCCATCTTCACCTGTTCGCTGTCCGACTACCCGCCTATTGGTTCTGATAATCGCCGTCTGTCTTTTCCTGCCCATATTAGTCGCTCCGCCTTTGTCTGAGCGCTGATCCGACCGCGTCGCTGAACCCGACTACCGGGCCCTCGCGGCCTTTATCAGATGAGCGGGAAACAGCAAAACTTCATCATGTACAGCGCATCTCATCAAGTTTCGGCGCCTATTAATGGTATGACCGGTGAGATCATTGATGGCTCAGGTACTATAGACCCAGCAGCGCTCAACACCGCCGGTACGGGTTATGCTTATTTGTTTATCTGTTTTTTTCACTCTCCCCCGACTATGTTATTCTTTGCACCCTTTCACCCAGCTCCCATGCGAAAAAATTACCCCAAGCGTTTCCTTTTCTTCCAATGAATTTTGCAGAATGACAATATTGAAACAATGGCTGGAATGCTTGCTATTTAACATGTCGCCAAAAAGAAGTTACATACTAACATGTCTTGATCTTTCATAGCGTCGCTTTCTGCGCCCACGAATGCGCCATCAAATACTAGTCCTCGAGGAATAAAGCGAAGTCGATCTCCAGACCAGTATGGTGATGCCGGAGCAGATGGTGGCGAACATGACGATTGTACGTACCGTCAGCTTTCTTTTTCGTGTTTTTTTTAAACCTCACCCAAACTCTGTCCTCGCGCACAGAAGAGAAGGATGCAATTTTGTTCAATCAGGAGCTGACATCAAATAACCGCATTAGCTGCAGTACACCCTGATGAACACGGTCGGCGCAAGCGTGGACGACCACCCAAGGTGTCGCGCCCACAAAATACAAATATTTCCAATACGCACTACGCTACGCCCACCCATCAACATCCATCGTCAGCCGTAGCTGGCGCAATCCAAACACCACAGTTACCACCACAAGCTCTCCCTAACCAGACACCAATTTCTCCTCCGCAACATTCGCCGCCTTCAAAGACAACGCCCACCAAACCGCTGGTCAAGGCGCTGCCGACTGTACGGGATCACACAACAGACACCCTGAATGAAGGCCGCGACGAGTATCTTCCTAAAGAATGGGATGATGCTGGCGAGAAGAAAGTTGATTCCCTAGGCTATTTGCAGGATGGTCGTGAATATAGATGCCGAACATTTTGTGTGCCCGGTCGTGCCGACAAACTGTTCATGCTAGCAACCGAATGTGCGCGGGTTCTCGGCTATCGCGACTCGTATTTGTTATTCAATAAGAATCGGTCTCTATACAAGATCATTGCAAGTCAACCCGAGAAGGACGCTCTCATTCATCAAGACATCCTACCCTATTCATATAGATCGCGTCAGATCGCGATTGTCACGGCTCGATCTATGTTCCGTCAGTTTGGTAGTCGTGTCATCGTGAATGGAAGACGTGTTCGTGACGATTATTGGGAAAGCAAAGCGAGGAAGCAAGGTTTCACGGAGGAGGATTTGGCGGGAGAGAAACGACCAGGTGCTGCCAAAGCCCGGGACGCAGCAGCAGCAGAAGCCGCGGCAAACGCAGGTATTCTTCCTGGCCTTGGTCAGAGTGATGTTGTGTACAGCAATGCGATTGAGGGGATGCCACATCTACCCCCGGGTTTAGCTGGTCACCAAGGAGTCTCCCTTGCTCCTCTTCCTATGATACATCTAGCGCCTACAGCGGATGATCCAAGACTTCGAGAATATAGTTCCATGCCTCGTCAAAGACAGGAGCTGACGGGACAACCGTATCAAGACCGGTCTCAACCTAGCAATATTGCAGAAATTCGCAACCAGGCAACACATACGGCAGAGTTCAGCAAGATTTTGAATTCTCAACGAGCATTTAGGCAAAAGGGGTTGGAAGAATTCTACACTACACCTCGCGAAGTACCTGCATCATCACCGTCTCATCCCGACGTCGTTGCTGCAGCTTCAGCTGCCGCGCCAGTGTCTCAGGCACTACAGTCACCACAAATGACGTCGTCAGGGGCCATTATCAACCCAGCATCTCAACAACACCGCAATGTTCTTGCCGGGCAACAACAGGCGCAGATGATGACTCCGGCATCTCAGGGTGTGTACAGCCAGCAACACCAGCCCGCGTCACACATAGCAGCACAGTCACCACTTTCGAACAGTATGCATGGCATTCGACCTGATGCGCTTCACGCTAGAACGGCAAACGCGGCGGCGCTCTCGTCAGCTGCTTCGCAAAACTCGCCTTATGGCTATCAGTCGCAGGCACAGCAAATGTGGGGGCAACCTCCGCCGCAACCACAGCACCAGCCACCAGCTCTATCTGCTTCACCTCACATGGGCATGCCGCAGTATGCAGGACAAATGCCGCAGCAAAGCCCATCGCCGCATCCAGGCAATAGCCAACAACCGCATCCATCACACTCGCCGCATAACCAGGCACGGCCGACACAAGTAATGCCACAGGGAATGCAGATGCATCCGCAGGTAGCACAACAGGGTATGGCATCGATGGGATATCAGGGGGGAGTCGCGTACAGTAATGTACCCAATCCTCGGGCTATGTATGCACAAGCACAACCTCAAGGTCAACAATATGTACCCAGCCAGGCGACAGGAATGGCCATGCCGATGGGAGCTGGAGTGGGAATTCCAGGCTGGCCTTCTCCAGCAGGAGGACACATACAACCCGGACAACCGCAGCAAGGACAGTCTGGTAGTCCATTGGGAGGATGGTCAAGCTATTAATTCGATAACACGCCTCTTTTTTTCTATTCTCAGCATTTTCTTTTTCTATTCTTGATTTATTTTCCCGTCTTTGCGTTTTTGTCGAAAGTATATTTTGATGTTTTTTTCTTCTTTATCATACGTTCTGTTTGTTTGGGTGTTAAGTTTCCTTTTTTTGCGGTTCATTAAATTGAGATGATTGATCTGGTTTGTTTTCATTATTATTATTACTCTTTGTTCATTTCTCTCATTCTCAAAACATTATTTTGAGAATCTGTTTTTGTTCTTCTTTGTTTTTTCATCTGTCATATACCCCCATTCCTGGTTTTGGTTTGGTTGACTATTTTTAAAAAACTATGTGATTGAGCACGTTATTTGGATTATGTCATTTTCTTTTCCTCTCTTCTCACATTTTCTTCTGTTCTCATCCTTATTCTTCTCTTGATTGCATTATTATCATCACAACTACTGCGTATTAAGGCTGTTAAGATTAATAAACAATTCATGATTATGTATATGTTAT
The DNA here is from genome assembly GCA_023721895.2 of Talaromyces albobiverticillius. Lineage (NCBI taxonomy): Eukaryota > Fungi > Ascomycota > Eurotiomycetes > Eurotiales > Trichocomaceae > Talaromyces > Talaromyces albobiverticillius. The sequence continues at coordinate 4,683,843 of JAMBUR020000001.1, read as the reverse complement.
CTAACTACCTGAGTGTGTGTGTTCCTTAATCAGTGTATGGGTAATGAGAAAGCTACCACAGTACATAATTATCTCAACAGGATCATGGGTATTATTAAACTATTCTCTCTACCAAGGAACAATAATAACAACAATAGGCGATAATAGTAGTAGTAAAAGAAAAGAATGAATGGTAGGGTAAACAAGCAATGTAGACATTGTCTCTTCTTCTGGCCTTTCTCTCATTCCCATGCCCATGTCCTAAGCTAAGCCTTGTACCTGCTCATATAAACTCCCCTTCCACAAAAACAAATAAACCAAAACGCTGGAGCAATTAAACAATCAAAAGGGTAAAGAAAGTAAGTGTCTGAAGTTGAATCAACATGACAATGGAAATGTCCATTAAGAATAAATAAAAGGATAATTGAAGTAGTGGGAATAAAGTAACATGATCCTGTGCAACTCCCCTGTTCATCTAGGTGTCCAGGAGTATATGAATTATGAAGTAGCCAAAAACAAGTGCTAAGAAGGAACTGAGAAAGCAATCAATCAGTATGTGTGGTATAGACCCTATGAAATACATGATGAGTCCAAAGTATATGCACCTCCATTTCCAAAAAAAAAAAGAAAGAAAGAAAAGAAAAGATAGATTTTACATAGAGTAATACATCACAAGTGTGGTAGAAAGAAAAGAAGAAGAAAAGTAAGAACAAAGATAAAAGGAGAATATTAAATATTATATGGCGTAATTAAATATGAATATTAAAAGTCGCTAGGTGTCTGATTCGAGAATGTGTAATTCTTCGGTATTTGAGGCGCCAATTGTTGAGCCACATTTCGATGTGCTTCTTGCTGCTTGGGGAATTCGTGGATGTGAAACTGAGTCATGTTCTGGTCTTGGTCTTCGCAGGCCGTCATCGTACTCGCCGGCGGTGTCGCCGACGCCTTCGTTGATCCGTAAAGAGAGGAGCCTTCCTCACTCAGAGCCCATTTGGACTCCTGCTGTTCATCGTCTTCTTGCTCGTAAATGTAGTTAGGTGGTTGTTGCTGCTGCCGTTGAGACTGCAAACTGGTCGGAAAAACAGATGTATCAGGCGTTGACACAGCCCAACTCACCGCAGTCAGTGGTTCGCTTGAAATAGGTGAATACTCCGTGAACGATGCATACTGTGGAGGCGCTGACAAGGGAGGTGCAAGGCCCTGATATTGTATTTGCCCAAACATATCCATGGTTAGTGGCGTTTCAGGGGGTGATGCAACGTTGATTTGCATCGGCTGAGTCACTGGGAAGAGACCCTGGGTATGTGAAGTAAGACTGAGTTGACTATCGCTCGTGGTTGTGGGCAGCATATGTTGCAAGTCCTCCGGAGTGAGTGGAGTTGGAGGTGCTAAATTGCCTACGGACGCGGATGTATGAAGCCTGTGTTTCTGCTTCTGCTCCAATCCCGCAGCGCCAGCTTCTGCGAAGCTTGCAAAGCCTAGGGGCGAGCGTTGAGGAGCAGAAAACTTTCGAACGCCCGCATATCGTGAGCCTAGCGTATGGGAAGATTTAGCATGTCGAATAGTATGATGAGGAGGGCCAAAATTTGTTAGCCGCGTGCTAGGTGATACAGCAGACTGTCCAGCTACAATACGATGATGGGCAGTGGTACCAATGGCAGCGGGTCTCGGTCTTTTACGGCGCGCTGCCAGGTCCAGCTCTTTCTCAGGACGTCGCCACATAGGACCCTCCATGCCGCTAGAAAGAGGTGCAGTGTGAATGCCAATGCCACTGATAGTTTCGGCCAGCTCTTCAGAGGATGATGGTCGTCTCGATGAAGAGGCAGATAGTGGTTGAAGCGAAGAGAATGGCAATGATCCGTACATTGATTCTGAAGGATGAACGTCTGATCTTCCTTGCAGCTGAGCGCCCCAAAGCTGTTGTGGACGAAAACCCTGTGACCCGGCCACGTCTGCGTTCGGCGAGTCATCCAAAGGCCCAACTGCAAGCTGATCCTCCGAGGCGTATGGTACAGCATTGAGACTTCCAAACTCGTAACCATCTTCCGGGCTCTGCGACGGCGTCCAGGCAATAGACGAATCTCGGCTGCTACCCCATTCCGAATAGGCTGAGTTCAGGGATGTCTGCGGAGTGTTGGTAGCACTTGAGATGGCCATGTTTGTTTGTCGTACATCAAATCCGATGTCCACAGTTCCTGCAGAGATACTTCCCTCCGGAGCTCGAGTATGTTGGTCCCGGGCGGCGACCGCGGCGTTCAAGGCTCTTTGTAAAGAAGCAAAGGTTTTCTCCCGCGTAACATCACTTCCTGTCTTTTGATGGTTTTTGTGTCGAGATACTGTTGAGCTGTCTGAAGTCTGGGGGCGGTCTTTATTGCTGCTAGAGGCTTGTGTCGGAGTCAAGGATTTGCGGTTGGGACTGTTATTGCCATCGTTTCTCCGAGAGGGGCTTTTCTGACCTCGTTCAGATCTGATATCGGTTGATTCGTCGTCTTTGGATTTGGCCTGGTCGTCTTTCTCTTTTGCCTCCCGTTGCATGCGTTCATATTCTTCCAGGCGTTTTTGTTGCTTGGCTTTGGCACGTCGATTTTGAAACCAGTTCTAAAAGATATGGGATGTCAGTACTCCCAAAAAACATCATTGTGACAATTGCACTGTCATAGCTTAAGAGGCTAGGCTTACCGCAACACGAGGCAAACTGAGATTTGTGCGAAAGGCTAATTCGCGCTTCACATTACTGTTGGGTTTAGGATGAGCCTGAAACTGAGCCTCAAGCGTATCGACTTGTTCTTTGGTCAACCGGGGGCGCGATAAATTCTCGGGATATTCCTCCAAATCCTCCATCATGGGCATATGAGTGTAATATTCCGCCATATCGTAAGGACCGTGAGTCAACAGGTAGCCATCCATGACATTTGCCATCGCTGGGTGAGCGATAGGGGCGCCATGGTCCATCGGAATCCCGGTATGACCGCCGTAAGGGTAAGGGGCATGGTGTAGAAAGCTCATTGCGGTTTGTTCAATACTTCAATGGCAAAGCCAAACGAATGGATTTATAGATATGTCGTCACGGAGCAGTATGCAGGCTGCACGGCAGGCAGCTCAGGTAGCAGATGACTTATCTCATGAGCTTCTTGTGGTATATTGTCGAGGAATTCGAATCGGGACGTCAATCGATATCAAGACAGAATCGTAGTAGAGATGGAGCAATGGATAACGTCCAAAGGAATAATAACGAGAATTAAGAAAAAAAATTGGGTGCAAAGCTGAATATGCGTATTAGATATGATATGAGACGACTTTCGGTAACGAGGTGGTTATGGGTATTAACTACGGGAAGCCCCAAAATCGAGTAAACAGAGGAACGGAAAAAGAAAAGAGAGATAATAATGAGTGACTGGAGTGTCGGGATCTCTAACAACAACAAAAGAAAAAGAAAAAAGAAACCAACAGTCAGAAGGTAAAGATCGACCGCGAGAGAGAGAGAGAGAGAGAGGGAGTGTGAGGGAGGGAGAGCGAGAGACGTGAAAGAAAGATGGACGAAGGAAGCAAGTCCAGGAAAAAGAGAGTTGAGTGAATGAATGGATGAATGAGAGAGGGCAGGAGCGGCAGGCGGCAAGTGTGGAGGAGGACAAGACACGACAAGGAAGCCGCGACCAGTGACAGGGCAGGCTGTCGTAAGGAAAGCACTGACTAGTTGGAAGCACAACTTACTACGGAAGTTACCAACACAGTCTAAGCTCTCGTATGACTCCGTATTGGATCTGGGCGGAACTTTCAACTTGGAGGTGCACAGGCGTAATATATTACCAGGAGCAAGACCGTGGGTTTTGATATACTACTTATATAACTTGTACGGACGGAGTAAGTAAAAATAAAAGTAAACTTGAACTATTGAGAACTGAGACGAGAGAGGGGCCGACAGATCTCCCCCAACCAGCGTGGGGAACAAGATTTTTCAAAAGGATGCGATGCGAATACAGTATTGTGTGTGTGTGATCAGAACTTCCATATGGCATATGGCGTTGGAATTGTGCTGTCCCCGGGAATCCGGTAGCAGGTAACTAACTCTACAGTAGGCTGGTAGCCTCCGGACGGCGTATTTTAGGTGCAATTGTCAATCTATTTTACGGAGTACGGAGTACTTGGCTTCAAAAAAGTAAAATAAAAAAACTCTTGACTTGTGCGCCAAGTGGGCCGGCTGGATAGACTCCATATCTCCACTGAGAAGGAGAGGGCCCAAAGGGAGACAGACCATCATCGGGGTTTTTCAGTCGTCACTCCTCAGACTCAATCAAGAGGATGAAGAAAAAAGAAAAGAAAAGAAAAGAAACCAACAAAGAAAGAGCCTTTTCTGTGTGGCCAATCAATTAGCCCAGAATTTCGATTCATATGTGGGATGAAGTATTACCAAAAATTGTGCCTGTCCAGCGTCCATAAAATCGCTATCAAAAGGCGTGTATTGACCATTTCATCCCGTCCGTATTAAAAATGACCGCACAGATCCAGGGCTAAGGTTGGATCACATGAAAGCCTGTGTTTCCCCCTTTTCTTGGCCAATCGTGGCGGGCCATCGATGTATGCTACTTGTATCAAAATACCGTATCAGTCACATCCGTACGCACCCCTACAGATGTACGAAATAAACCTGACACGAGTCGGCTTTTGTGATCCAAGATCCCTAGCCCACCCCCCTGCAGGACATATGCAGGTTTCATAACAGAGTGGTTTTTCGCGAGCGGGCGCCACTTGGTTATCTTGTCGATGGGTGCTCCGAATTTGTTGGTGTACGTACATAGGTTTGATAACTACGCAACTATTCTGTACTGAAACTAGCCGTGTGATTCGATGTTGTGTTGGTGATCACGTACGGATAGGTACGTTACTGAGTACGGCGTAGACCCGTAGGGTTGTGCCCGGGTACCTTAACCCTAATTCTTGCTACAGCCAATCAACGGCCCCAGCACGTCTCACAACAAGGCATCCTTTTAATATCGGATGGGTGGCTAGTCTACTCTATCTCTGTTTGTACTTTACAGTCTGTACAGTGCAGTATCGAGCTGGTATTGATACATACAGTACGGGTTAATATCGACGATGGATTGATTTTATATCGAAAGGGAGGGCGATGCAAGCTGCTGGTTGGCTGTGCTAGTTCGTTCCTGCATTAGGCGGGATCCACCCCAAGTTCCCGGCACCAGTCAGACGCTGTGTCGTGATTAGAATTATACACGTATTCCTCATACGATCGTGACAATCGACACGCTCTCTTCATTTGCCTTGAACCCTCCCTTCCCCCGTGAGAAGGACAGCTGTGTAACTGTGATGGTCCCATGTCAGCCATACGCGTCCAATCAGCCCGATGAGATCCTCGAATGGCTAGGCAAGAGATGAAAAAAGAAAAGAAAAGAAGATATATCCTTATTCTTCCCCCCGGTACCTGCCTACTCCTCCGGAGGGCGCTTTCAGAAGCTAAAGATCAATAGTGCATCAGATCAGCGGCGATCAACAACAAATAACAGGCCATGGAAGATTCCAAGGGCGAGGGACGGCCAGTTGCCACGCAGAAGATCTCCCGTTTGTCACTTGGCAGTGCTTACTTGCTTGGGCCTAATTAGCCCTGCAAAGAGGCTTGATCGCGGTTAACTGAGGCTTGACACTTGCCCGACTAGGCCATTACTGTCACCTCAGCGCCCACTAATTGAGCCAAACGTTAATAATTTGTCATGTTGCTCAGGACTTGCTGTCAGTCAGGGTTGCTTTGCGTGGGCGACTCGGCGCTTATCGTCCAAGATTCGAGGCTGCAAATCCGGAGATCCGACAGCTGGGATTCAGCACCAACGACACTACGTACTAGTCAAGCACTAACAACTTAGTAGCCTTAACTACGTACGGAGTGCACTGTGAAGTTTGAACACTGAAGCCAACAGCCAGGTAGTTACGTATCGTACAGTACAGCAGACACCGAGAGCCCGCCCAGTCACGCGTCCTGCAACCCGCCAACACTGTGACAAGCAGGCGACGTGATCAGTGATCACATTATCACCATCTGGAATCGAGCGAATAATCGCTGCCCAATAGCCGCCCGACCGGATCGTCCTGATTTTGGGTAATTCCATGCTGCGTCGTGATTGACCCTGAGCATCGTGCGGTACCTGTTCCTGTGCCTGTGCTTGCGTCTAATGCATGCGCCGGAAATCCTTGGTGCAAGCAAGCTGTAACAGATGACCGGTTGCTGTCAGAACTCCTCTTCTACCAAGTCATCGATGCTGCAGATCCTGATCCGTCGTCACTTCTTGACGTTGGGGCGTGGATCCATGTCATCTTCATCTCTGTTGTGAGTTAAAAGTTTTCCATCCTATCCCAGACGCCTGGGCGCCCACGCAAACCTTATCCAGAGTAACAACCAGAACGGGCACAGTTGACTCCAGTCTTCGTACTCCCGCCCCAAAAGACAAGGGCGTCGTCGGACGGAGTACTTCGGACCTAAACCCGAGCGTCCCAAGGAGCAGGTTTAGGCTTGGAGATCACCCGCCCTGGGGCTGTCCAGTGATTTGCCTGCCATCCTAGAAGCATAGACCAGCTGTCAGCACCTCCCCCCCCCCCCCCCCCCCCTGCGAGTGTTAGGCTGTTTAGTTAGCTTACGCAGATCTATCAAACTCCCCCTCTTCACTTTTTTGCACAAACATCCCTCACAATCTTCCCGCCCTTCATCAACGGAAAAGACTATCCACTCCGAGGCCGAAACCTGCAATCTGAAGATCACTGGTAACGGCGCATCCTCAGAGTACATGGCCGGGTGTCTAATACTCGTACTCGTACTCCGTGTGGGTTGGGTATGATGCACACGGCGGCATCTCGATGCATCAAGGTGGATCGAAGCAAGCTTGGAAGGAACCCGATCACCCCTTTGCTCGTTTCTTTTCTTTTTGCCTCCTCTTTTATTTTTCCTTTCCGTGCAGCTCTTTGAGTAACCTTGGAAGCAGCTCTGCGGTTAAAACAGCAAACTCGAAACGAAGCCCCATGCATCCTGGGACAGTGGGCACTGAACGAGCTCGAAAATTGGAACTACCTGCGTATTGACCAATCAGTCACTGAATCCTGGCCATACAAACCTATACCAAGTCACCCAATTGATTACCTATGAGGCAAGCCCCTTGTGTGTTTTCTCTCCGACCTTTACTCCACATCTCCTGATCAGAAGCAGCCACAAATAATCTAGATCTACACAAGATCAAGATTCAAGCGTCAAGTTTTTCCTGCGCCAAGCCCAATAACTACCAAATATTAGCAGTCCCTTGTTGTATTCCTTCTTGTTTTGTTTTGTCCCATTTCTTTGGTGATCGCGATTGAAAGAATAGAAAAGCATGCCTTCTCCTGCGTAGACGGCAACTTTTGCCACTTCAAGCATCACGCGAGTCGTAATATTCCCTAGATCATCGTCTAGGACGACGCCATTCAACAGCCAGTTCCCGGTACTTGGCTTTCTCATCGTAGGACAAGACGAAAACAAAACAAACCTCGTTACGCCAGGACGAACCACCACTCTCCGATGGGACGGAAACCCACATTTGCAGCTGTCAAGACTTCCAGTGAACCAACAAATTTGCTCCCCCTGGATTTGTTGTCTGGCCTGATTCAAGACTTGCATGCCAATGCACGCCGGCTGCATATGAGGTATCGAATGTAACAAAGGATCGACTATCCGTTGGCCAGTTCCCTTTGTTTCTTTTGAGTCGGTCCAAACCATAACGATGTCGAGGGCACGAATGAGCAGCTATTGTGCGCAGGAGATACTAGTTGGCTTGCCTCTGGAGTAGGTAGGTAGGTGCTCGGTGGTAGCTTCCCCCATTACATCACATCACATCACGTGCGGACTGGGATAGTTGCCTCGCATCTTCGTTTAGTTTCATCTTCCAACATCCCGGTCGGTCGATCCCTGCACGTCTGCTGTTTATGGCAAACGCATCAAGACGTAGTACAGGTGCTTCGTCGAGTACTACGTACGAACACGCATGTCTAAGCTTTTGTGGCAGACCACCAGCTTGGTTACGCACGATGTAAGGTTAGACTCTGATCACATCGCCAATTGTGTGCATTATGTACCTAAGCTATTTCAGTAATGTATACAAAACCTGTTTTAGTCTAGTCCCAAGATAGGTATCCAGCTTTTCTTTCCATGTCGCCCTTGAATGAACTGCTCTTTTCCGCCTCTAGTTGTCTCTCTCTTCTTCAAAATCAAGATTGCAGCGTATTCTTGATCTCAATCTCCACTTTCTCCCCCTGGCTCCAGGACTTGAAATCCACACTGCTCAAGTCCTTCACAATCCAATCCGCACCGGCATCCTTGAGTTGCTGAATAGCATGCGTAGTATGGAGCGCAAGCACCTTGAAACCAGCCGCTTTACCCGCTTTGATACCGGACGGAGCATCCTCAATGACCAACATATTCGTTGAGTCCCGAGAAAATCCTATATAATTGCTGAGTTTCTCGCGGCCAAGTAGATAGCACTGCGGATTCGGTTTTCCTTGCTCCACGTCCTCGGCAACAACGAGGTATTTGGGATGTGCTAGTTTGAGGACTTCTAACCAACCCTCAATCAATGCCCGAGTGCCTGATGTGACCACGGCCCAGGGCGCGTTGGAATCGACCAGTTTCTTGACAAGGTCTCGCGCTCCGGGGATTTCGACGGCGTCTTTACCATATTTTCGGGGAAGAGCCCCTTCGATTTGGTTGACAACTATTTTTTGTTCGTCTTTAACACGGTTCATAATTTATGGGAGAGAAGAACACATCAAGTTTGTAAACTTCAGTAGTAGGCACACAACTTACATTCCACATTAGCCTTGCTCTTGTCATACAGAGCCAAAGTATCAATGCTTCTTCTGCCGTGAGAAGAAGCAAGAATGACCTCTGGATCTACACCCAATTCCTTTGCAAGTCTATAAAAATCAAGAGCGCATGAATAAGACACTGTTTCTTTTCAATATAATTGATAGGTATGCACTACGAATAGTGTACATATCAGGAGAAATCTTGCTGGAGTCGTACTAACTCGTGCCAATGTTTGACAATTGCTATTTATATTCGAACATGGGTCACACGTCAAGGTCAGCATTAGGCCAAACAAGTCTATACCCATCTACACGCATGGGAGCGTGACTGAGACCCCAATTTGTACTCATAGACGAGTCTACGTACCATCTGTAGAATCGATTATCGTTCCATCAAAGTCAAATAGAAGGCCGTCAAACGAGAGAACCTGCGCGGGTCCGGTATAGGATCCGTGTGCGGTGGTAGTCATGGTGCACAATTTTCTGGTACTGTCTTTTTTGTAGAATATGAAATATGAAATAATATTCATGAGAGAAAGAAGAAAGGAAACATGCCCCTCGCTCTATCGGCCGTCGGTGATTGAGATGTTCCTTATCTTAGCGCGGTGAAATCTTGGCGCTCCACACTTTGATTTGACCCAAAGAAAAAAAAAGTTCGTACGGTGCTTGGTAGTTGTGTTCCATGCAACGATAGAGAGGCGTTGGCGTCTCTTTATTTTCTATTTTATTATTGATTGTTTCTTTTTGCCGTTGAATTTTTCTCATCGGTTACCTGAACAATGGTGAAGCTAGGTGTGTTGACTCGGTCGCTGCAATGAATGCGTGGATTGATCTAATATATTTCCGCAGGCAAAAAGTCCAAGAGGACTCCTGTCCGACTACGACACAAGATTGAAAAGGCTGGGGCAGCGAAGCAGAGGAAGTTAAAGAAACAAGCAAAGAAGGTAATTCAAAAGAATACATCATCTTTCTTTTGCGACATGGTATTGACAAGAAATCTGTAGGATCCGACATGGCGCTCGAAGATCAAGAAGGATCCCGGCATTCCCAATCTTTTCCCTTTCAAAGACAAGATTCTAGCGGAGATTGAAGAAAAAAAACGCCTCAAACAGGAGGAATTGCTCCGCACGCGTGAAGAGGCACGGGAGCGTCGCAAAGCCGAGAAGAAAGCTGCCGGAATTGACACCGCCGATGACGATGACGACGAGCTTATTGATGATGTCGATATCGATGATGTTGATGTCGATGGGATGGATGAAGACCTAGACGACGGTGACAATCAAAATCCCATGGCTGCTCTGCTTGCTTCGGCGCGGGCCAGAGCTGCCGAGTATGACGACGAGAATGAGGAGGATGAGATGAGCGAGGATGACGACGAAGACGATGATGATATGGATCAAGATGAAGACGGCGGAGTTACGTTTTCGGGACAGAATGATATTCCTACAATCGCATCACAAGTTGCGTCGAAGGAGAGCTCACGACGAGCATTCGACAAGGTCTTCAAACAGGTGGCGGCTGCAGCAGACGTGATTCTGTACGTGCTCGATGCGCGCGACCCCGAAGGCACACGATCTAAAGACGTCGAGCGCGAGATTATGGCGGCAGAAGGCGGGTCAAAACGACTGATTCTAATTCTCAACAAGATTGACCTGGTGCCCCCTCCTGTCCTGAAGGGATGGCTGATTCATCTCCGACGATATTTCCCAACTCTCCCTCTCAAGGCATCCAATGGCGCGGCAAATGCACACACCTTTGATCATAAGCAGTTGACCGTCAAGGGTACATCCGAGACATTGTTCAAAGCACTCAAGTCATATTCCCAGACCTCTCAGCTTAAGCGAGCAATATCTGTTGGTGTCATCGGCTATCCCAACGTGGGTAAATCGTCAGTCATCAATGCTCTGACAGCCCGTCTCAACCGAGGACGCAGCAATGCATGCCCAACCGGCGCCGAAGCGGGAGTGACAACGAGTCTCCGGGAAGTCAAACTCGATAGCAAACTAAAATTGATCGATTCCCCCGGTATTGTCTTCCCCAATACATCGAATAAGGCCTCCAAAAAGAAAGAGAAGGAAAGCGAAGATGCACGTCTCGTCCTCCTCAACGCCGTTCCTCCAAAACAAATCACCGACCCGATCCCCGCCGTCAATCTCCTCCTGAAACGCCTTTCCAACACCAACGAAGCACTATTCCAGAAAATGCTCAATCTCTACGGCATCAACGCCCTCTTCCCGGTGAACGGTGGAGACAAAACAACCGATTTCTTGATCCAGGTAGCCCGTAATCGCGGTCGACTTGGTAAAGGCGGAGTTCCCAATATCCCAAGCGCAGCTATGGCTGTTATTAATGATTGGCGTGATGGGAGAATCCAGGGATGGCTTGAACCCCCTGTTCTAGCTGTTGCTGGTGTTACTCCTTCTGCTCCTGCTTCTGGTGCAGCAAGCGCTAATGGGGCAGAGGCCGGCCGCCCTTCTGCAGATATCAAGGAAATTGTTACCGAGTGGTCAAAGGAGTTCAATATTGAGGGACTATGGGGAAATGGTGAGGGTGATGAGTGAGATGAGAGAGAGAGGTTTAGTACAATGTCTATTTTTCTCTGGTCAATTGAATGATAGGAAATCAATGGCGTCTGGGGGTTCTTTACTTTTGTCTTGAATGGATATACTCAAAATGTTTTGGGACAGACTTATAAATTTGAAAGAGTCTCGCAATATCAATCAATCAACAATTTTATAATCATTAATAATACGTATACAGGCAATCAACAGCAATTAATCACCCACTTTGATCTAAAGAGTCATTAGCCCAACCCCATGTTCGACCTTAACTGTGCTGCCGGTCCATCATCTTCTTCATCACTGCCACTATCCTCATCCGGCCCTTGCATTCTAGCATCCAGGTCCTCAACACGATCTAGATCCTCTTGTGTCTCGTTTCCATCAACGTCGTCATTTTCTTCTTCGTCCTCTTCGTCATTATCATCTTCCTCCTCTTCTTCCTCTTCTTCCGTTTCGTCATCGTCGGGTTCCTCTACCTCAGTCTCATCCGCCGATTTCTCATTGCCATCACTATCCCGTTTGACACGTTTATTTCCCTTGAGTGTCGATGTCGATTTCTCTTTTTGCTTTTTATTATCATCACCGCCCTTTTTCTCGCTGTCCTCTACAGCTATTGATGCGGCTGCCGCCACTCCCTCTTCTTTTTTATTATTCAAATCATTCTGGGTGTCATTCGCAGCCCTTTTCTCCTTTGCCCTCTTCTTATCGGCCTGCGCCTCGGTGTGCGCATCTAATTCTCGCTCGAGTTGAGGGCGGAAGGAGTCGAATTCAAGTTCTGAGAGTGCAGATAATATGTCGGCTGGAGCGAGGGTGCGTTTGAGCGTTGCCTCATTTGCGCTGTTACAAATTAGTATTCTCTTTTTTTTTCTTTTACATATATATTTGTCAAGAATAGTACATACTGCGACGACAAATACGAGACAAACACCGTTGCTGCCTTTTGAATGGCCAGCAGAGCATCCTTCTGGATGGTAGTATTAGGCGGTAAAACGCTTTTCGCAAGACGCTGCGTTACTGAACGCGGGAGGAGGAGATCCTATAATTTCATTCTCATTAGTTAGGTAAACATATCTCTCTTCGTAATTATTTACAGTTGCAAGACCTGCAGTAAAAAAAGAGCAGGCCAAACAAGAGATGGAAGAAATGAGACCTACCTCCACACTAACACCTTCCGATTGAGCTTTCAACTGCTGCTCTGTCACTTGTGCTCCTCCAGCAGCAGCCGTGGGGCTGTTCGCTTCATTGTCCGTGGGTGGGATGGAAGACGTCGATTTTCGTGGTGGCATTTGGCGCGTCCTGTTCAAGCGATGATGCTTGATGGCCGAAATGTATATATAGAAAAGGAAAAGAAACACAAGTTGACGACCGCGATCTTAGCTGAGAAGACAACGGTTTGAATCTAATAATGCATTGGGTATTGTGGTTGTTGTTATCGAGCGTGATTAGACGATGGCAAGAAGTGTTGGATGATGCAAGAAGTTTAACGCGGTTGTGGGCGCGGCGGATAATCAATTGGATGCAGCAATAATAATGCGATACGTAGGGAGGATCTTAGACCTTGGAATTTATATCTGAATTCGTCTTATTTTTTCTTGGCCATTTCAGAGTATCATAGTTAAATTTGGAAGAGTTTAAAAAACATAGCAATGGAAATTCTACTACGAAGGCCAAATATATAAAATGCCAGAGAACGCGTGACGCCACGACCAGTGCAAGTGCCGCCGGCCTCAGGCATTCCTCTGATATCAATTGATCTACATAAAAAGAATAATATAATAATAAAATGAAGGTAATAATAGATATCAAATTACGCATCAGAAAAAAATGAAAAAAGTAAGAAGTACACAAAATATTAGGTATGTGTCTTAAGAAATATGCTCCCGAAGTGAAAAAAAAAAAAAAACAAACTCCGCCGTCATCAATCAAACGCCAGATAACCACCAGCAAACAAATGCAGAGACTAACACAAATTCCATATGAAAACCACTGTTCCGAAAGACGCCTGTGAGAATCAAAATGGCCTAAGAACTCAAAAGTAATCCCGATGTTTGGTACACCGACCCTTGAAAACGCCATCGAATGAAATTGCAGGGTAAATCTATCCTGGTATCATAAAGACGGATGCTCACGTAGGCTGTTCGTATGTAAAACAGATTTATCTTTTGCAAAATGAAACCGGAAAAAACAAAATCAACCAGCTTGGTGTAGACAGGGAGGATTCAGTCGCATTAATCAATAAAAGCTGCCAATCCTTTCGGTACGCCCTTTGGGGATATGGTCCCCTTGCGATCGTTCGTTTCGGAATGTTTGTTAATGAGGCCGGGGAACATCGGCGCTACATTTGCAGGAACCGTTTTCATGGCCTTGTGTGAAGTACCATCATTTGCGGCCTTGATTTGCTTCGCCAACCCAGAGGTCTTCGGTCCCTTAGTGACCTTACTGAACTTGGTAATCTTTGCTGACTGCTCTTTGGTAGCTCGTGTTTTCTTGGGAGCCTTGGATGCAGCCTTCTTATTTGTCGATTTCTTCGTATTGTTGGACTTGCTGGCAGATAGCACATTCATGAGACTCTTGCCTTTGCTTGCAGGATTGGCGAGTGGCCTGTGTGGGAGCTCCGTCCCGCTCTCGTCATAAATCGACGTAGGGGTTAGAACACCGGCATTTGTTATTCTCGTCTTCGTTGGAGTTTTGACTACAACGGATACGGGATGTTCCTTCTTTGCTCGTTCCCATTCAAGGTCATTGCATTCATCGAAGACCTCGGGGGTATTATCATCCCACTTCTTCAGTGCAGCCAATCGTGCAACTTCTTCACAATTGCCTTTGACAACTAGATCCCAGCAATCCTCAAACTCTTTACCAACAGGAGGCTCGTTGTTGATCCACATGGCGATGCCATTACGCCGGCTACGGACAACTTTGCATAAGCTCTTGACAAGCCGTCGCACGCCGGGTATCTTCAAGCTGGTTCCGACAACGATCACAGTATCAGGACGGGAACGAATATCTGAGTTCATAACTGAAGCAATGGCCTCCTCATCAGGGTTGTGTTCGTTGTACAAAACAATACGCGGGCGCATCTTGCCCACACCATGGCTGCGTTGGCCGGTAGTAGTACGCAAATCGTCCGTCTCAGTACAGGCAGGACATGCGGGAGCTTCGGGGCCATCAAACAGGTTCCTGTCTAATTCAGCGAGATGGCGACATTTTTGACAAACCATTTTGTCAAGACTGCCATGAAGCTGGATACAGCGCGGCCATGGAGCCTTTGGAGGCAACGGCACCTGGGTCAGAAGAGGCGGTAATGAAGACTCAATGCAGTCGATATTTTGGGTGTAAAGGCGCGATAACCGATTGTCCTGGGCCATTCTGGCTAGCATGTGATGGAATTCTGTCGGATTCGAGTCGGCAGCTTCCTTGGAGAGCGTCCGAACCATTTCATGGAAAGAAGCTGTGAGAGACTCATCGCGGTAGACAGCGGCATCAAAAAGAAGCTTGCCCGATGCTTTTAGGTTGTGTTTCTTCTGGACTGATTTAAATAGGCCGTCTGCTGAACGAAAGTCGGGGACTACGAAGTGTCAGAGCAGTTTACCAAGCGTAGTTTGACAAGCAGCGATGTTAAAAATAGGCAAAGGGTAGATATAGGGCTTGGCAACTTACTCCCAGCAGAGGTAGAAATACCAGCGCCTGCAATGACAACGATTTTGCGGTGCGATCGCAGGGTTTTTCTGAGCAGCTTGATCTGATTCAGCTGGGCGGCATAAGGAAGCCTTTCCGCATCGGTCAAGTCCAGATGTTGCGTCGAACGCGGCGGTGGGCCCACGCGGCGTCGTTTCTTGGCGGGCTCGTCTTGGCTCGACGAAGCTCGGGCGCGCTCCTCCTGGTCGTCCTGCGTCGGCGGCGGCGATGGATAATAATCTGTCGGCGGCTGTGGAGAGTCAGGAGGCGAGCTCAGATCAGAGATGCCTGAAGAGTCTGAGATGTAGTTGTAGTCCGACGACTCATTCTCCATGGCGGGTGTAGGAAGGCTGGCAGGGTCGGCCATGGTTGTAACAGACAGACACCAGACTTTTCTCTCCCTGTTTTTTTATCCTCGCGAGGATAATTGCAGGAGCTCAAGTTGTTGGTTATTTTCAAAAAGACATTGAGCTTCGAGAAAAAAATAACACAAGAAGAGAATACAAGGCAGTGTGGAAGAAAGAAAAAGGGCGAACAGCAATTGCGGACGGAGGTTGCAAGTTGAGCGTGTCGGGGGGTGGGAGAAGGAGAAGGAGAAAGCGAAAGCAGGAGGAAGGCGCGGTTAGAGGCAGCTGCCTTGTGTTAGACGTGGTGACAAGGAAGGAACGTGTGAAGAAAGAGTCCGCTGTTTGCCTTCCCGGGGGCGCTGCACAGGGAAAGCGGCCGTGGTGTTAATAATTATTTTCTAGTGTGGTAACTGTGGTTCGGAGGAGCAGAAGAGCACTGATGATCTAATGCCATTTATCAGTGGCCGTTTTGTTTATTTTGACCCGCTCTGGATGCGAAGACTTGACGGGCAGATTTAGTATGAGGACTATGTATGGAGGAGAGGGCCGGGTTGAAAGATGGAACGCTGCTCTCTTCCCGAATCGCACTGGGCGGGGAATTTCAAAGCAGCTTCAATGCAGCAGACGAATATTGTGTATGCAAGATGTATGATATATGCGCATTCATTGCCATTCAACAGCTTCGAACGGTATGTGATGCAGCACAACAGGCAGCGTGATTGGAGGGTTGCAATTGATCCAATTTTATCCAGGAATCCTGCAAGTTCCCACCAGCAAGCGCTAGCTTTATTACATTGCAGTATACAGCAATACACACAGGGAAACCAGATAATATATACAATACATTAACGACGGTCATTAACGACGGTCGGCTTTGCCTTGATGCATATGAATCTGATGCATGATTAGCCTACAGTAAAGCATTCTGCGCCTGCATGTCCCAATTGGTGTTCTAACAACGACGCAGTCAAAAAAGCGAGATTTTCTACGCGTCGCGGAAGAAACGCTGGTACCGAGGGCGTATGGAGCCTGTATTGGCTGTTATGTATTGTAAACGGTTGGCGGGGATACGGCCTTGTCTTGGCATCTCCGGATCACGTGAGTCGCGGCTACCATGAAGCCATCCCAATCGGTCGCTGGCCTATTTCGGCATAGCGCTCATGACTCTCGACGTTCAAGCTCTTGCTTGCTGTGCAGTGCGTATCCATGCCAGCACTTGATGATCGGATATAAGATATAGAGCTCTGTATCTATATTTAGGCCATATTTCTTGACGCATATTCCCAATCGAATCGCCTTACGGATTATCGGCTTTGATCTTGCGCATTGTCTTGGGTCTTGCTCCTGCTTTGTTTTGTGTCGCCTACAGCAATCAGTTGGAGCCTGGTCTGACACATTAACGCCCAAGCTTCAAAAAAGAGCTGCAATTACTCAACAGGCTTTGCTTGGTGGGCTACTGCATGCGGATTCAAACAGATGATTGCCACAATCTCAATGCTATTCTCGCTATGATTATGAGCGTCTGTCTGTCTTGGCCATTGAATTGATACCATTCTATCGGACTTTGATTACTTCGATCAAGGCCCCCTTTTTCTCCCCGCCGGACCCGCGGCACTTTACTTGTGATGCCTCTAATCATGGAGGGAGGTCTGGACGTGGATGATCTCTTCGGGGATCCTAACTCCCTGGACCTTGGGCTACCTCCATCACAGCCAACCAAAGGGTTAGCCCAGCGCCTCGATGAAATGCGCCTATGGGGCTGCTGCAAGTGGGTTTAACTTCCTGCAATCTATGCTTCGTTTATATTTGCTTGTGCTGATAGTAGAAAATCAGGAAAATTTCTTGGTCGAGATTGGGTTGTATTGCATACATTTCGCAAGATGGCTTGCAAGTGATAGTTCGCCATCTTACGTGCAAACCATCCGATGGAAAGTGGACTCTGAGTGAAGAGTACCAACAGAGTCAAATTGCCCAACTCCATGTTGGTCAACAGCTGATTCACCTTTGTTGGAATGAGATAGGCACGGACTTGGCCGTGCTCGATGCATCGGGGCGCATCTCCGTCTTCTCCATCTCTACGACTTTGAATAATATCTCAATCAATCGCCAGACCATGCTCGACCAGCCTGATGATGGTGCTCAGGTTGTCGGGATAATGTGGATGAACGCGAACCGTGCTGTACGTATTCTTGCGCCCCCCTGTTTTGATGTGGGTTGGCTTTCCTTTGGTATCTGGCTAACTTGACGCTACAAAAGGTGCATGCTTTTCATCAAGCAGCAAAGTTAAATGAGAGATGGAACTATTCACCCTTTCGACGCAAGCCCATTGGACCCTTCCATCCAGCTAACAAGTCAGCGCTCGTTTGCATCACTAGGATTGGAATAGTTCGGTTACTTTATCAGAACCCTGACAGTAGATGGACCGAAGTTTCTACAGAATTGAAGACAACAAATCACTCTGATCGTGTGCTCACACATGCGGCGCTATTGTCCTCTCCAAGTACGAGATTTTATTACTTATTGATACCTCTCCCCTTCCTTGCTCCCGTTGTTCTCACTTTCTCGCTCCGAGACTAATCCTCATTGCCCCAGATGGTGTTATTGTCGCCACCCACTCGCTCTCTGAGAAAATCAGTGTATATCGGATGCAGATTACGTGGAATCCACCCCAGTGGGATCAGGGACAACAGAGGCAGGGCGCTGGCACTGTGAATTTTCCAGTGCCTACCATCCGCACTAGCCACTGCAAGACTGAAATTCCCGGTAGAATGTTTGGTTTGAATAAAGACCAAGGCGATTACTCGGAAAATTCACCTACCGGCCAGAACTTTCTATACCAACTCACCAGTCTTGAACTTGTTTCGGGGCAGTCTGATAACACGGGGACAACGTCATCAGCGCCATGGATACTGGCAATCTATTCAAGCCCATTATACGATACCGGCCACAACCCTCAACAACAAGAACCACCCTCATCTGTCATGGTAAGGTGGCAGCTGGAAACCTCGGCATTGAACCTTCACCCTGTATTTGAAGAATTAATAGCCAAAAAGGCCAATGGACAGCATAAAGTAATAAGCCCTTCACTCAAATCCAGATAGATCAAGCGAATTAGGTGGGTGCTAACGATACTAGACGAAATTAGAACTTCGACGATTGGAAGATATATATTTTCAGAAATACGTGCTCTCTATCGACCATGTGGAGTTTGGCAACGGCCTTGCTGTAACACACGATGATAGCTCGGTCTCTTTCTTCGACCCAAAAACTATAACCACATTTAGCGAAGCTCACGATGTTAATACTGTGACCAGCATGGCTCAAGCCGGCTTTCGTTTTCCGCTTGACACACCAGGTATGCTAGACAGATATTATTTTATCGGTAAATATTCCTAACATCGATTAGGTCTCAACATTTGTTTTTCACCCAATGGCTGCCTTGCGGTGATTTTAGACGCAGAATGGCAGGCACACCTTAAATTTGCTGAATACCCTTTCGAGTCGGGGAGTGACCTACATGAAAGTATGCTTTTTCCTTTTCTCTCTTTATGCCCAAGGCTTGGATCATATTAGCCATAGTAGAAGCTGATTGATTTCGTAAGGCAAAAACTCCCCAGGAATTGCAGCGTTGTCGCTGGCATTCTGTCGAGGCTGTGCCAGCGAATTTAATACGGATGACTTGGTGGTAACAATACTTCGCCAATTATCTGCTGGTAAGTTTTTGGTTTGTTGCCGAGGAAAAGAGGGTGACATGAACTAAGCGAGAGGTTTAGAAGCGCAGAATGTTTTTATCAATGAGGTGTATCGAGCTTTGCCGATCAACTGCAACTTTTCGATTGAACAGGACAAACCTATGCAGCATCCATACGTCCCTCGCTGCCTGAGTATGCAAGCTGCTCTCGGCTTTCAAAATTACCACACACCTCGCGGCTTGCCGTCGTCAGTATCTTGGTCGATTCTCCATCTACGCCATGCCTCTCTCCTCTTTGCTTTTTTCTTTCAGTACAGTAAGACGGCCAAAGAGAATGAGTCACAAGACCAAGGTACGTGTCTATGCATCTCTAAATCAGCGACGCGTAGAATTAACTATTCTTGTAGATATCTTGCAAACGATATACGGGAACACAAAATGGGCCTTGGATTTCACTCAATACATCTTGGACGATTTATTTGCACTTGCCAAAGAATTCGAACCTGTCATTGACGATCAGGAAGCATTCGCCCAGAAAGGTGAGCCGAATCCATTGAAGCTCGATTTTTGATTAAATATTTATGTTTGCTAATGAATACAAAAGTCAAAACAACCTCATCGTTGTCCCTCACCCTAGTTCTGGCGAGTATGTCTCGAGCATTTCTCAATCTAGTCTGCCGAGGACTGCGAAGCGTACATTCTAGTAGCACGACATACCCTCTCGTGGGGGACAGTCGAGCATACAGCAAAGAATTATTTGCACTGGTTGACAAGGCGCCGGTACGATTCAATATCTACGAGAAATTTTTGAATGGCATAGAATCAGCCATCAAACAAGCATACCAGGCAGCAGGGTTTGGGGACAATGAACGCCGGACTCCAGAAAAAGATCTTCTGGTCAACTCGCGCATACCGGCCGTCCTGCTCCCTGTCGTGAGCACCTTGTTCAGACAAACTATTCCAGCCATCCAGTCTGAAATCGATCATATGTCCATTTACCTGACTGACTACAGTTGGCTGGGAGTTAGTAATGATCGCCGAACGGAATATTACCGTCGAAGTCAACAGGTTGATGTTTTGAAGAAAGTCCCATTGCGAGGCTTCAGTTTGGGCAATAACAAGAACAACGCCGCAAGTCATATCTCAGAACCGAAAATAACATCAGACCTTATGCGCAACGAGGTCAGACCGGGGTCGCTATCTCGAAGACGATGTGTGCGTTGCTGTGAGATTTCAGGTGACCTTTCATCACCGCGATCCATGTTATATTTCAACTTGACGTTCCGGTTACAAATTATTCGAAACTGTCTTTGCGGCGGCATGTGGACATTCGAGACTGGCCCGCCTACAGGAGCAACACATGGACCTCGAGTTGGTGGATAGTTGCTTAATTTTGCTATGACAAAAAAAATAGAGAACTATTCGGGCCTGTACATATATCTCCTTGGAAGACGACTTGCGCTTGACCTTGCTTGCTTGGACTATTCCTTGCTACCAAGCCCGTATACTACAGTAGGCAATATTTGGCTAAGTATCCAGGCATGGGAACGAATTGATTTTAAGAATTTCTCGTTTTCCTCTAAGTAGGTAAGAAGATACATTTTATAGTGAAAAAAGGAATTGCCTATTTCTCCCATTTATGATTGACCCATTTCATTGCGCAAAATAAAAGACGTAAACCTTGATAAGAAAACGAAGGGGAAAGAAAACTGGTTGTCGAAGGATGGGAGTATCTAAAAAAAAAGAAATTGATAATGAATTTTTTCATTTCATTATTAATAGGAATGGTTTATTTTCATTTCCTTGGTTTTCCCTTTTTTGGCTCCGCAATATCCGAACCAATATCATGGTATGATCCTTTTCATGCACCACCCCTTTATCAAAAACGCACGTACACAGAAGTCATATTTTCATTTAAGCCTGTAATCATATATTAGTTAACACCTGTTGAATGTTGCCAGTGAATATGGTAGATGTTTTGAAATGGTGCATAGACAACAGCTGGAATGATATATACCTTAACAGCAAACTTCCTCTGAGGGAAGTGGATGTTCTTCTTGCGCTGCTTCTCCGTGATGAGGGAAGCCTCGTGCTTGGTGAGTCGTCGGCGGATGGCACGGGTCTGCTTTGGTCGGAGGTCGAGAGGGAGGTACTTCTTGCCCTTGTAGAAGAGACGCAACTGAGCGCGTTGGTTGGCCTTGATGACGGTCAGGATGCGGGCAATGGACTTGCGAAGATCGTGGCTGTTTGATGAAAAGAACCCTCAGTCAGCTTTTTGTGCTCTCTTGAATTATTCTTCTAGTTTTGTTTTTCCTTCATTGGTGTATTCGCCCTGTCCTATCCTCTGTATGCAAGCCGAGTTTGTGTCTGGTGTTGTCGGTTTCCGCCCTGGTATATTCAAGTCGATTGATAGTCGCGAGATAATTTCTCTCAATTCCATGCATATATTTTCTCATTTTTTCATGCGCTTTTCCTCCCGGAGTCGGTTTTTTTTCTCTCTCTCGTTCCACTCGTTTCGGCATTGCATATCATCGGATAGGCGAGGTACGATCGACCAAGGGAAAAAAATTGAAACGTACATTCTGTTGAGCTTGGAAGAAGCACCCTGGGAGATCTTCTGGACGCGAAGCTGGCCAAGCTCAGTCTTCAACTCATCGAGCTGCTTGGTGAGATCATCCTTGCTCTTTCCCCAGAGCTGACTGGTCTTGACCTTGGCGCTCGACTAGAAATTAAGAAAAAAATTGCATATTAGTACATTGCGGGATTTTCACGGCGAACGCAGCAATTTTCTGAATATCACACGGCGTTAAACATACCATTTTGGCGGCTTCGAGTCGTTGTCGTTAGTTTGTCGAGTTGGAAGATTGAAGATATCGCAGCCGTCGGTCAATTTTGGATGGTTGTGGGACTAGGGCTTTTCGCGAGTGCAGACCGTAGTAGACTAGCCCTATTCGGGAAGCGGGCGCGGCTGGCTCTCGGCGCAGGTCACGTGAGGGCTTATGGCGATTAACCAAGTTAGTCCGGAACATCAAGCTCGACCTGCTTACCCCATATTCAACAATTAATCCATACTAATGCGGCTGCCTCGGCGAAAAATATATTCGAATTTACGGTGACATTGTTCAGTGATACCCATGTTTTGTTGATCAAGGCTATACTTCTTTTTGTACACCTATCTGCCAGCCCCGTTTCGATCTGGACAATAATAACACCATGGCTACATCAACCGGCGGAGGATGGGCTCAGCTGCGACAGCAGGCCCGGTCCCTTGAGACTCAGGTATGATAACATCCTTGTTTTTGAACATATCTGGACATATACTAACTTGTTATTCAATAGACGGAGAGCCTCTTCCACACCTATTCTCAATATGCATCCATGTCACAATTACCCCCGAAGCCGTCAGAGGAAGAGGAGCGTGTAGAGGGACAGATTGAAAATCTCCTTGAGAAGGTATCATCATTCAACTCACAGGGCGACATTTTACTGAATGTGTCTAACAATATGTACAGCGTGAATCTCTGATCGGCCAACTTACCCGCTTACTGGACTCCGAAGCCAGTCTCACATCCTCAGCCCTCAAACAGAACAATTTAGTCCGCCATCGCGAAGTATTATCGGAACACCGTCGAGAACTAAATCGTCTTTCATCGAGTATCTCTGAAGCTCGTGATCGTGCAAATCTTCTGTCGAACGTGCGCTCCGATATCGATGCCTACCGATCCTCCAATCCGCATGCAGCAGAAGCAGAATACATGCTTGAAGAGCGCGGGCGCATCGATAACAGCCATAACATGATGGATAGAGTTCTATCTCAGGCATATGCCGTCAATGAAAATTTTGGATTGCAACGTGAAACACTCGCTAGCATTAATCGCCGTATTGTTGGGGCCGCTGGACAGATTCCTGGAGTCAACTCATTGATCGGCAAAATCGGCGCCAAACGCAGACGCGATGGTATAATTCTCGGTTGCTTCATAGGCTTTTGCTTCTTGATGTTGCTCTTTTTCCGATGAACACTTCTGTCTCTTGAGCTGGCTCTCGAGCTTCTACCCTCATGTGAAGGGCTCACTTTTTTCGTCGTCATCGTAATTACGTTTTGGAAACACAGATATATAATCGCTCTGCATGGGATTGGCGTTTACTGTTTTTACTTCTTCAGCGAATGTCAATTTGACTTTCTATCTCGGTTCGTTTTGCGATATCTCTATTGTACATATAATTACACGTTTCGGCACTTTTCAAGCCCCGTTGGCTTGAAGTGGGTTTCGATATTTGATAACAGGCAATGTCAGTCGTTTCTAGATCTCCACTTTGGTACGTAGGAGATAAGCGCGTCTGTACAGTATCATCTCATGACTATCTGGTTGTTGGGATCACACTTGGTTTTGACGAATCTGAAGAGGCTCCTTCGCCACTACCAGAACGTCTCTTTCTCTCGTCGATTAGTTTCAAAAGCCCTGCGTTCAGAGATGCCTTCTCTGCGAATTCCGCAGATCCGCTGCCGGCCCAACGGATACGACCAAACTCGTCAAGAAGGTACACATAGCCAACCTTGCTATTCAGCATTCCGATTGATAGTTTGATCGTGTCTGTCACGCCCTTTTGGACGAGGAAATACCGGCTGTGCTGCTCCACCGGTAGCTTTCGTCGCGTGCTTCCCATAAAAAATCTGACCAGCCATGCTCTCATTTTATTTTCCTCCAGGTTGATATCCAGCCTTTGGGCTAATGAGGGGTTGGCAGCGAGCGTCTCGTGCAGCTCCGGATTCTGCTTCAAATCTGTGAACGTCGCTACTTGTTGCTCTGCCCACAGACTCGAAAAAAGGTTCACAACCGAGACTTTCCCCTTTAATACATCTGTCGTGTCTTTGGCTTTGGACGGTGACGCTAGCGTTATTCCGTGGAGATTTGGGAAAAATAGGGCCTTGTCGTGTCTAAATACTCGTGGATTCGACTTGAACGTTTTCCCTTCGTTGTAGCGCAAATTTGACCATTCTCTGAAATAAGGTTTTGCGACTTGTCTCGTCCTGTCATGTGAATGAGGGGAGCAATTAGCCAAACAGACTTGAAAGGGCAAAAATCCTGGACACACTGGGGCGGGCGCTCACAATTCTTTCCGTCGCTGGAGATGTTTTTGATAGTCCACGAAATCGTCCCGGCGTTCTTTCAATGAACGACTATCAATTCCCGTATTTTGACCCGGTAATGGAGGGTATGGTAGGCCAATTGGCCGGTTGAGTTCGACAGGCTGTACATCGTCTTCCTTGTTCTTCGGCGGAGGTTTCGCACTGGTTGTGCTCTTGTTCCGCACTGAGAACCATACCGCCTGGGTCTGGCATCGAACGCAGCGGTAGTCTCTGAAAATAGAGTAGAGACGCGATTCGAATGCAAGCATGCTGTCTGATTTTGCCGGGGCTGCTGTTGCCTAGCTATACAGAAGTTGGCATTCGTTAGGAAATTTGTCTACTGCACGGGCGTTAGTAGCGCCGAAACGTGACCAAATTGTATACAAGCTAGTTCAACCAATTACATGCCGATGTGCTGGCCCCACTATGGAATGCCGAGCAAAGAGGCACCTGTGGCAGTTGCCATTTGCTACCAAAGAATTGCTGGGCGAACTTCAACAAAGGAACACTTTAGGCAGCATCTTCATATGGCTTCCACTGTAGGTCATAGGACCTGCCGCGCACGCACCAGACAGGAGCCGAGGGCCAGGGAAAATGGCTTTAAAGAAGAGCACCTTCTTCCGGGATCTAGATAGTCTGGGCTATGTCAGCGACGATGCACTGCAGACTGGTGATTCTGACGACCTGGTGAAGATTGCTCGAGACTCTGTCGAAGCTCCGCTTGTCCCTACTAAGCATTTGCCCTTGGTTTCAAAGTCTAGAGAAAAAGCGCCTTTTCCCACCGATAACTTGCATAAAGGGAGCATGACGAAAAGACCAGCAGAACCTCGTCAGTCTGGTCTATCTAACAAACGACGAGCCAGGCCGTCGCAGGGTATCCCAGAATCCAACCAGACTTTCAAAGGCTTGAAGTTTTTCTTCATACCTAACAACAATATCTCTCCGGTTCGGAAGCTCCGCATCCAACGATCGCAGGAACATGGAGCATCGTGGGCTCAGGCATGGTCCTCAGATGTCACCCATGTGATTGTGGACAAAGGGCTTGATTATAAAGAAGTGCTCAAAGTACTCACTTCTGAGCAGCTTTCTGTAAGCATTACCCAGAGGATCGTCATTTGTGACCGAGTTTGCTAAGAAACACTATAGGGCGATATAGCTATAGTTAATCAGGACTACATCTCCGAGTGCCTCACATATAGCTCACTTCTTCGTGTCACCCAAGTCCGGTTTAAGGTAGACGGTATACCGACAGCATTGACCAGCGAATCAGCTCCAGATGAATCCAACACAACATCTGACGGCTCCCTGCGAGTAAAAGAGCCTCGACGACGCTCGTTGACATCTAGTCAAACAGAGGATAGTCCGACAGACCATGGAGCACCCACGGCCGTTCAACAGGAAGCAGCTACGGCTGTAGCTTGTCAACCAGATCAACGAACGCCAGATCTTTTGGATGAACTGATGCAGAAAGTTAAAGCCGCCGGTGACTTGGTAAGACCAAACAACACACAACGCTGGAGCAGACATTCTCAACTAACGGCCCAAAGCCCTTAGATGAGCCTGACTACGAAGTGGCCCTCGAGTCGGCAATTGAAGTCCCTCCAGATACCGGAACTTCGGACAACTCTGAAAATAAGTCAAGTGATAGGGTTCCTCGATGGCAGAAAAACTTCACCTGCATGCAAAATCATGACGGGACTTCCATAAGCAATAACCCTAACGCGAAGACCATAGAGACATTGCAGAAGATGGCGGACTATTACGACAGGACGGCTGATAATTGGCGCACAATGGCATATCGAAAGGCAATTGCGGCATTGAAAAAACAAGATACCAAAGTCTGTACGAAAATACAGGCTCTCGCTATTCCTGGGATCGGCCAACGAATTGCAGATAAGATTGAAGAAATTGTGTCCACTGACCGCCTGCGCCGATTAGAAAACATCGACTGGACCCCAGAGGACAAATCGTTACAGCTTTTTCTTGGCGTCTATGGTGCAGGATTTATGCAAGCCTCAAAGTGGGTCGCTAAGGGTCACAGATCTCTAGAAGATCTCAAGGCAAAGGCCGATTTGACCACCAACCAGAAAATTGGGGTAGAACGGTACAATGACTTCCAACAGCGTATTCCCCGGGATGAAGTGGCACTGCATGGAGACATCGTCCGAGCTGCAGTTCGAGCGATAGATCCGGATATGGAAGTAATGGTTGCAGGTTCTTATCGCCGCGGCGCTGCAGACTGTGGTGATATTGATGTCCTGATCACCAAGCCCAACAGTACTCTGGAATATATTCGAAGTCTGATGATGGAGAATGTTGTACCGACACTTACTCGAAAGGGCTTCCTTAAAGTTAGTCTAGCAACGACTTCACGCAATGACGGGTCTAAATGGCATGGGGCTTCTGCGCTTCCTGACACCGATCTTTGGCGTCGAATCGACCTATTGTTTGTTCCGGGAAACGAGATTGGCGCAGCCTTGCTATACTTTACCGGTAATGACATTTTCAACCGGAGTTTGCGACTCCTAGCGAGAAAGAAGGGTATGCGTTTAAACCAGCGGGGGTTATACAAGGATGTCCTTCGCGGGCCGGGTCAAGTAAAGATCACCGATGGTAGCCTTCTCGAAGGCCAGGATGAAAGACGAATTCTTGAAATCCTCGGCGTGCCATGGCGCCCACCCGAGCATCGTATCTGCTAGGGGGCTCAGTCGCTCGACATCCTTCATGAAAACAGGACCCCTCTCCCCATACCATTACGTATGTATATTATAGTGTCTGTATAGTTATATGAGAAGATGAACCAATAAACATTTTGCTTCCATTTTTACCATATTCCTTCATTCTTAGAGAACTGGACAATTGAGGCGGTGTTAACCTCGCTCGATTCTACCCTCGTCCGTTTCGATGCAATCATCTGACCATGTGCATAGCATGCCGCTTTCTGGAATGCAATTCGTCTGTTTGGCAGAGGATTTGAAGCCGTAGTGGGATGGGCGCGGGATGAGGAAGTTACTTCGATAGATACTGGTGATACGCAGGCAGCTTCTGTTCCTTTTTTGCTTGTGACTCATGTACCAGTCTTCAGCATGATTGGGCGACCTCGAATAATTCTCGTGCCGCCCCAACCCTCAATCGTCGCCGGTCAGAGAGTATGCGCGGCGTTGCAGATGCGCAGCCAATGACCGCCGGTGCGAAGGAGGCCTCAGGCCACATCTGACCAGGCGCCAAGACATGATCTCGGGGCGGTGAACAGCCTAGAGGCCTTGCGCAGGGTCAAAGAAGGTGGTTCTGGAGAGCAAGCAGACGCAGCGAGTAAATATCGAGCATCCCCAAAGCGAAGGCGGTGATATTGAGCCAGGCGGGCACCGCGTGGCTATCACCGCCTCGAGCCTGCTTTTGCGGTGAGAGCTGGGAGCCAGTCAACGCGAGGCGGAAGGCGCCTGCCTAGTCGACCGCCCGAGCCCACCCTCGTTTTTTGCCGTTCCTTTTGCTTTTTCCACCTTCGATCTGCCCGTCAAAATATTCCCTGGTCGCTCGCGTTCGTGCCATCGTATCATCAGGATTCCACGAGAAAAGAGTCAACTTCCGCGACATTGACTGCCATTGTCCCCTCGGATCCGCTACTCGATCTACCTCGAGTCTTCTTTGTTTCGATCACCTCCCTGCTGTCCCGTCCACCACCTGCCAGTCGCCACCGCGTCAATTTCCTGTCACTGAACCACTTACCTCACTTTCTCGTTCCATTTCGCGCTCTTTATCTTTCCTGCTTATATCCATACCCTCGAGCCCCTCCTTTTTCGCTGTGTTGCTGTCCTATTGCCCCGGTATAGCTATCTGCCGTTTGACGTCGTACAGGCACTGTATGTACAGCATCATTCCTCCCACAATAGCCGCCTCGCCTGACTTGTTCCCTCTCTGCCCGCCATAGGCACAGCGAACTCACCTCGCAACTATGGGTCGCAAACCAAACCAGCTCATTCTCGAATACTTTACGCGCGGTCCCAAGCTGGAAGACGCGAGCAATCGGTATCAACATACTTGCAAAGCTTGCGGTGAAAAGTTCCCCAAGGGCCGTATCGACAGCCTTACCACTCACTTGGTGAAGAAGTGTCAGGCACTTTCCATGTCGGCTCGTCAGTCAATTGTTATGCGTATTCACGATCTCCCCGCCCTCGACGACTCGGACCCAAACAAAGCCGCCATGTTAGCCAAATTCCAAAAGGGAAAGGATGCCAATCTACCGTACTCGACGCGACCAGCCTTCGATGGCCTCAATGTATTGGCTGAGGCATCGAGGCGTGTTGGCGCATCTGACCAGACCAAGCGGCGCGCACTTCGTTTCACACAACCGATGACTGTCGGAGGCAAAACTGTCATGATCGATCCTGCACTTGAGGCAGAAGCATTTCAAACTCAAGTAGAACAAGACGGCAATAACGAAGCACTCCTTGCTGGCGGTAAGTTTGGCTATGGCAGAGTGTTGCATGCTCTGTCGTTGTATAACCTACATTACATTACATTCGCTGATTGAAGAAATTTAATATGTAGTTGCTGCCGCTGCTTCCTCATTTGATGGTTCTGGAGAGCGTGACCCATCTGCCTCACCTTCGTTACATAATAACGAGAATCTTTCCGCTGATGCGACTGCTAGCGGGCGCCAAACTTCGTCGCAACTCTCGTTGATTGCGGCATCTGCCAGTGAAATGGCTTCCCAGGGTCTTGCCATGGACAATGAACTAGCAGATGGTCTCCCACGTGTTCCGACAGGCTGGACTGACCAGCAATTGTCTAGCACTGATCAGTTTCTTCTAGATAGCTTGCAGGGCCATGATCCCACCCTGGCAGCAACTCAACGAGCCGTATCATACCCTCGCCCAATTGCAATGAACCCCAACACTCCTGCCAAGGGATTTGTCAACGATTTTGGCTCTTCCAAGCCTGCAAAGCCCAAAGTTCGGGGAAGGTTTAGCGCAGACCGTAGGAAAGAAGTTCAAGAAGTACGCAAGAGAGGTGCATGCATCCGCTGCCGCATGCTTAAGAAGCCTGTAAGATATAGCCTTCCCCTTTCTATTATGTCTCAACATCCGCTAAACTAAAAAACCCCTCGGTTTAGTGTTCTGGAGAGTCTCCTTGCCAAACGTGTGCAGCCGTTGAGAGTGCTCGCCTGTGGAAGCAACCATGCATTCGTACACGCCTTTTCGAAGAATGTGAACTCTATGGTGCTGGTAAGACTATGATTGCTTACCCTCATGACTAAGACTGGCCATAAGCTGACTCACTACAGGTCTCCATACAACCCTCGCGTTCCATGACGTTAATGCAATGCAAGCCCAAACAAAATTCGAGATCTATGTCGGCCGTGTGGAGGCTGCACACTTCGATGATAGCCCATTTTATGTGACCTTCGGCGCCCTCGTTGGTCAGAAAGCTGGCTTGTCGCCCATTGACCCTCAGTTGCAGGCTTTGGTCGAGGATGGCCAGTTCCAAGGATCTACTCAGGACATGTATATGCTGGATGGTGATGCAGATGATCTCCCCGGGAAATGCGAGGTTTATATCAAAAAGCTACAGCCAAATTTTATTGAGAACGAACATTCGCCATCCATAAAGTCAACCCTGACACTAGCAGCGCATTTAGCTGAGGAGAAAAAGGTGAGCTGAGATCGAATGGAGAGAACTTGTGTCTTCAAGTGCCAGAAATCTAACTAGACCGTGTAGGATACTCTCCTCGAACGCGTTGTGGAACTTTGGCTTGCAACTTCTGTCCTGGTTGACTTGCAGTTGCAATGGAAACTATTCGTGCATCCACTCCTGCCTGCAACCGCGGTGGACACATTAGCTACGCCATCAGAAGAGGGCCGCGTACCGATTGACCGCAATAGCAATGCCGAGTCTTATAATATTATATGCAGCCAACTTCGCGCAGCTGTCGAGAAGCGCGCCGGTCTATTGAGCAAAAGTGTAATGAATGAACTTGAACGTCGACTTCTGCAACGTCATCACAGTGGCTGGTTCGAGACATTTTTAGTATCAGTTATTCTTCTCAACTGTGTAGAACGCGCTTGCTGGTTATTTACTAGCTGGGAGAATGAGGAATTTGCAGGACGCGTAAGTTCATTGCCACGCAACTCAAGAAACAAGCCAGTCTTCAAATATGCTAATTATTTGTATCCTTAACAGTGGCCTCTTGATAAGCGTCCACAATACTACGCCAATCAGGGCGACAAGTTTTCGGAGATTCTCCATATGCTCCTCCGAATGCGAGGACTGCCTCCAAAGACCGTTGTCAGCTCAGAAACCGGTCTACTCAAAGCTGCTGAGAACAGTGATCCCAATGCCATTCATTGGTTTGAGGCAATTCAACTTGAACGTGAGTCCACATATCTCTTTGCTCTTCCTATTCCCGATTTAAGTCACAAAATACTAACAAAATCCATTTGTCTGAAATATAGCCATGTTCTTAGAACAACGCCAACATGCCCAATTCGATCCTAGTGACTCGCGGTCTCTAGATTTGAAGCTCGCGTCCAAAATCCTTTTGCCACCGCCGATTGCTTAAAAAAACACTTTTTAATTCCTCCCCATGTGTTCCTAGCTATCTTTCTGGTTCTTCTATCTTATTTTTAGACCAAGGCTTGTCCAGGTTCAAAAAAAATCGCAATGAAACGCTTCCTAATTAATATATGTCTACTGAGATGAGGTTGTGGGTAAACTATTTACCCACCTATTCGCTTTATGGGCGTGGGCTGTGGTTACCTTTCCTGCGTTTTTGCTTAGTATTAATGTATTGATTTCATTTCCTATGCTATTCGTTATCGTGAAGAACGTATTCGGAGATTGTCTCCTGTCTCTCAAGTAACCGGTGGATATGGTCCACTGTAGACTCCTTTGCTTCCTCTGCGTAGGCATTGCAATAATCGGAGATTGATTGATATAACACTTAGAGGGCATTCCTTTATACCTTGAAATTTTGATAGAGAGAGAATAGAGAAAGGAAAAAGGAAATTAAGAAAAATTCTATCCATTACAAAACACAAAGGGTATATTAGAAATCTAAAGAAGAAGAAGAAGAAGAACCGGGAACGACGGAAAGGTATAAGGTATAGCAAAATGAAAGGGTATCGTGTAGGGCATTAAAAAGGGGGAAAGATCAATCCAACCAAATAAGTATAAGTTATAAATGAAACAGAGAAGAGGAAGAAAAATAAAACGAATCAAAACACATCACCCTCGACTAAGCATCTGAATCAAGTTGCCCATCAAGTACACGTCGAGCAGCATCAAGTCTCCTGCGCAATGTCCGAATATATTTTGGATCCGAGGTTGGTGTTGTATCATTACTTCTGGTTTCACCGGAATCAGAAGAAGCGGCGGCGGCGGCAGCAGCCATGGTAAGCTCTTGTAACTCGGTGCAGACTTTGCCCAGACTTTCGAATACTTGTTCTAATAACCGGGTATCATCTGCCTTCAGGCTCGATGGCGGTCTGGAAGATGATGCCCTAGATAATGATGACATGAATGCATCGACCGGCGTTGTTGGTGTTGATAGATCACGGCCTGCTGCTGCGCCCAAAAGTGATCCGGTTGGGGTCAGAGGACTATCATCCCGGAGTGCTGCCGCAAGATGACGCGGTTCGTCAATCCGGCTGATTACCGTGGTTCGACGACTTTGAACAGGAGTCGATGCTTGTTTGTGTTAGTCAGGCAAACGAATAATCGCATAGGTGCAGTAGCAATCATCTTTTACTTACCATCATCGCCATCATCTACTTCGTCGGCATCGTCCCAGTCGTCGACTATTTGATCAATCGCATGCAGGGCATCTTCCTGGTCATCGTCGTAGGCGTTTTCAGTCGCTGTGGCAAACGTTGCGAATGTAGATACCGAGTCACCACTACCGGTGCGACTATGTCTGCCAGGTCTCTGATCCTGCAAAGGCCTTGTAGTTTCGTTCGATCCTGTCGAATCATAGCTGCGCCGTCGCATTTTGGATCTCGAAAACGTCCCCAAAGCACTATGGAGATAGAAATTCTCATAATCGAATGCGTCTTCACGCTCCTCGTGGGGCGTTGCTTCTGGGGCAGTTCCGGGAAAGTCCTCAAAGACATCACTGTTGTCGTCGCCATCATCGTCATCGTAAGGATCATTTAAGATTTGATTCAGCGCATCGCGATCGAAGTCTTGCTCGTCATAACCTCCTTCTTCTGCGTCTTCATAATGGCTTTCCAGAATAGACTGCTCATCGGTCTCAAATGTGAACTCTTCGTCCATTGGCTGTGAATCTGCTGGGGCATCAATTGTGTCTTCGTCGGTGCCATCGCTCATGCTATGTCCATTAGTCTCCTGTTTGGTTACTGCTTCGGGAC
Organism: Talaromyces albobiverticillius; assembly: GCA_023721895.2. NCBI lineage: Eukaryota > Fungi > Ascomycota > Eurotiomycetes > Eurotiales > Trichocomaceae > Talaromyces > Talaromyces albobiverticillius. The sequence continues at coordinate 4,651,261 of JAMBUR020000001.1, read as the reverse complement.
TCCACCCGTATCCGGCGTTGCTGTCAACATGAGCACCGTTTCCGTGTTCCAATTCGCTAGAATACCATCGATCAGTTGCTGAAAATGGACTCGGCGTGCGCAAGCTCTGCAAGCTTCGCCGTCGAAGGTTATCCTCTTGCGTCTTGACTTTTAATAGCGCGACTTTGGTTCTGAGCCCTGCAGCTTGGTCTTTAAGGTCACGAACTTGCAGTTGTGATTGCGCGCGAGATGGGGGCTCATCCGGTGGGTATGCAGAGTTGAAGTCTTCCATTGTCGACATTTTTGGCATTGCCGTGGATGTCGAAATCCCCAATCCAGCCGAGCCATTGACGTCGGAGCTATGATAGCTGGTTCTGCGAATGTCGTCATCTCGGTAAAAATCTTGCGTTTGCTGGCTAAAACCTGATGTTACTTGAGTATAGCCATTGCTTTCTGCAGCGTTATAGGGGAAGTATCGTTCTCCAGTCTCATATTGCAAGGCACTGGTAGATGCTAAAGCGCTCATAGAGCGCGATGGTTGTAGTGCGGGAGGTTTAAGGTTTTCTGCGGACGGAATATTAGTCTCGCTATGGCCCCGCGAGTGGCCTGCTTCTTGCGTATTAGTATATACTGGACGTGGTCGAAGTAGCGAGCCCCGGCGGTCTGTCTGGGATATGGATCGATACAGCTCCCCAGCCGGCTGTAGGTTGCGCGTGGGAAGTAAATGGCCAGATGAACTGGGAGAGGGCGAAGGAGTCTGACTGAGACGAATTGATGACCGAGCCCGCGTGAGGTTTCCCTCCATCAACTATTGATGGTGATTGTCAGCCAGGAATTAGAGTTTAGGGACGATAGAAAAGGCATGACTCACTGTTAACCTTCGCTTCGCATTCTCAAGAATACGCTCCGCTTCGCTGCTCAGGATAGCAGAGGAGCTATCTTCTTCAGACGGTTGCGGTGGCCCGGAAACCAAAGCATCACTGGCTTGGGCGCGCGCGCGTTCGATACTGCTCTGGCTGGCTAAGCTACTACGCTTCGAGTCCAACTCAGTCTCGCGGCCTCCAGATTCTGCCGTATGCAGGACCAGTTGTTGCTGACTACTCGCGCTAATTGTCGAGCCAGAGCCATCACTACCGGAGTCAGATTTCCCAGTGTACCTCTCAGATGTGTATCTGGCTCCAAATGCAGGGGGCGACGGCTGATAGTCCTCCTCGCCAATGTCCGACAACGGTCGACCATGAGCATGGCTCTCATACGTCCATCTGGATCGCGGAGGGCGATTCGGCGTAGAGACGTTCCCTACAGAGTGCGCGGTAGATGCATTAGAGTGGTAGTAGCCGTTTCCGCCGGTAGATTGCAGATCGCTTTGGAGCATGTGAGCGTCGGATGAAGAGAGCTGGAATGGTGGAGATGGGGTGGATGATTGGCGCTCGCCGTCATCTGGAAGGATCATGTCAGGATTCGTCAGAGTCGGCGACGGTGGGATTTCCGGCGGTGCATCTGTGCGATGTGTATTGGGCGGAGTTTTTTGTTTTGTATCGAATCTGTTTGGAATGAAAACCGAGGTTGACACCTGGCTGCGATAAGTGGTCTCCATGCTGCTGCATTCACGCGCGCACGCACGCACGCACTATTCCGTAGTCGTCGGAGGAATGCACCAGAAACTGATCAACAATATCAATATGCCAGATGCCCGTTCCACGCGCAAGTGGGAGGCGCGATCTGTAGCCTGTAGGGAGCACTTTTTTCGTCTTCACGGCATAGTCCGACGACGCATTACCTGCACAGAGTGGAGAGTTTGGAGGAGATCTGCAGGGCCAAAAAAAAAAGTAAACAACGGGTCAATTGACAAGACACTGCAGTATTCGGCGGCGCAGAGTTGATTTTTGCAGCGTGCAAAGAGGTGTTGAGGCAAGGGCAAGCAGTTTCAATGTCGAACTAATGGAAATAAAGTAGCAACTCCTCCTAATCGACTAATTCGCTAGTTCGTGATGCTAATTTGCTAGTCAACGGCTGGACTTGGCCCCCATCGGCATACTACCTAGGCACGAGGGCCGAAAAAAAAAAAAAAGAACAGAACGGAATAGGACTAAGTCAAAAAAAAATTAATACTAATGAAATAAACGGTGTAATAAGATCTAACGGCGTGGGCTATGTATCGAGTCAGAGGCATATCTAGGCGTAGACTGTCTGGTTGTCGGAATCCGACTACGGGGAGACCTCACACTTTCAGGGGAAGCTCGAATGTTTGCCTTTTTTTCATTTTTCTACAGGGATTAAGAGAACTTTCGTCTGTCTTTCTGCATATTCCTTGCGTAAAAATGCATCGGGCAATACTAATTTATGTAAACTAATTAATGCATGTGGAACGTGAGGAGGCCAGGGCCCCCCTGGTAGAAAGAGGAGCAAAAGAAGCAAACGTCGCAGCTAGATAGCATCCTAGAAGTATTGTCTTTCATAAGAAACGCTTTTTGAGATCAGAAGCAGAGGCTTCATCTATGTACAAGATGCTTTTATATAAAATCCAAACCCGCACGATATACATACGCCGTGAAAACCATGAGGATAATTGATGACTACTACATCAGATCTTGCTCAACAGCAACTTCGCCCCGCTGCTGCTTGGTCCAGCTTTCTTTGTCTGTTCAGATGATCCCTTTCCTCCAGCAGCGGCTTTTTCCAATGCCTTTTTGTTTTTTTTCAATACTTTAAGGAGCTCGCCTTTCTGCTCAAACTCCTCTGACTCTGCCAGTGCCACAATAACGAAGGTTTGTGCTCCAGTAGCCCAAGCCATGATGTCGTCCTTGATGTTATCGTAAAGCAAGGTGTGGAAATCCAAAGGAGGATTCACCTTTTCAACCTTCTTCTCGGCACTGTTGAAGCGTCCGCCTTGGACAAGAGATTTGAGCATCCTTCCAACAAATGGCGAATCCTGAGTTTCAGTCTGAGATTTGGCAGCAACAGCAACGGCGTTAAGAGCTGCAGACTTGTCACCTTCAGCGCCAAAGAGCACTTCCAATAGAAATTGGCATCCAAAACTAGTTCCCATCAAAGACTCCGCCCGTGCTGCAATAAGCTCAAGGAGTGTTGTACTGGCTGCTTTGACAAGCTCCTGGCGACGGATGGCTGGTTCTTTCTTCGAAGTCTCCTTTCGAATATCGAATACCTCCTTCAGGGTATCCTCGTCGCTAGCGGGGAGTAACCATTTAACCTTATCCCCGGCAAATGGATACAGGACTGGAATCCTAGCTGTGGTATCATTGACCTGCAGCAGCAAATCTTCATAGCGTGTCGATTCCTCGGCATCCTGACTTAAAAGCTCGGGGAAGATGGATTTGGAACTGAGCTTAGTATCATCAATCACTTCAAAGGCGGCGAGTAGGACCAGGTGCCCGTAGACGTCCCCGGCCATCATCTTGATAGTGTCTCTGTAAAAGCGAAGGAGTAACTTGCGGTCTTTTGCAGATGAGTAGGCAAGGCAAAGACACATCACCCTCGACCCGGACTTTGTGAAAGCCATGTTCTTAGCGAGGTCTCCTTCTTCGTCCCCCTTGATAAGTTCAATGAACTCGTTTGCTTCGGTGCTGCCTGGCTTTGTATTCAAGAAATACTGGAGCATCGCGTCATGTAAAATGGTAAACCCGTACGTTTTCTTCTGTACAAGCTGATTGATGAGTTCGTACAAGCTGCGCATTATTGGGTGTCTCTTCTCAGGACTTTCGGTGAGAATCTGAGATAAGTCTGCAGTAGCCTCGGAATCGTTTTCGTCTCGGAAGATCGCGAATTCTGGGCCATACCATTCCCGTAGCAGAAGCGACTTTTGTTTCTTCGTGGCCACAGTTCTGTAAATATCATCCAGAATCCAGGATGCCTCGGGATGTCTTATGAGACGCTTAACATGTCCGTAAAATTCGGGGACAATCATGTCCCGAATATCGGCGTCGCCGTGAACCAACATTTTACCGAGAAGGAATTTTGCATAGCGACTTTCGGCAAGCTCCTTATAATGGCCCTGAAGCTCACTGGTAATCATTTTCCTTTGTTCAAGGCTAGCATACTTCAACGCAGTCTGGATGACACGGACAGAATCGTGTTTGAAGACGAAATCGTCAACCCTGCCAGTAATAATCTCGAAGAGCTCAGCAACCAGCTTTTTGCGTTCTTCCCGAGGAACGTGGGATTTACGGCGCAGGCGTTCCCACAATTTCTTCGATCGTGCGATAATGTCAGCGTTAGGCTTCGCAGCCTTGCGTTCCTGTGCTAAGGCTTTTTGTTTGGCATGGCTTTCGCGGGAAGAGCTCTCTGGAATTGCATGTCAGTCAGTGTTATGTTAATGACACAGGATGGCGGGGGACCAGGGAGTAGACAAACTGTTATCGGCATCAACGGGAACGTTTGGCTTATCTCCATCATCCTCTTCTGCTTCTTGAGATTCGCCTTCCTCTTCCTCTTCCATGATATCTCCAACATTCTCGTTATCGTCATCCTCGTCACTCATTGACACATCTGATTCATCAGAGATAGACGAGTCGAACTCCTCGTCTTCGTCTTCGTCTTCATGGTCACGTTGTTCTTTCTTGGATGGTTTTTGCTTTTCCGCTTCTTTTCGTAGCTTCTTGTCTTTATTCATCTTTCGAGAACCCCTCGTTATTCCCTTTTTCTGGAACGACGGAGGTAAGTATTTCTTTTTGCTGCCATCCGCAGCCGAAACGGCATTGATCTTGGTTTTGGTGCGTTTGCCATTCCTATCGTCGGCCGAATCAACCTTCCGTTTAGTTCCTGACATCATGGCAGGTTGTTCAAGGTCAATTGTTTCTGGACTTTGTTGACTGGTCGTGGAGTGCAGATGTCAGTTAATCATTTATTTTTCTGATTTTTTTGCGGCAAAACTTAGGTTTGCCGCGGGCGGTGAACTTCCCGAAGATGAAAAAAATTGGGGAGTTTGTATTTAAGGACCGTTAGAGTGGCCGGCTTGGAATTACGTATACGACACGTACTGTAAATACCGGCTGTCACAGAGTAACATGCACAAAAAAAAAAAAAAAAAAAAAAAAAAAGAGAGAGAAAAAAAAAAGAAGATATTGTAGTTGTACAGCCAAATGGCCAGTTTCCTTACACGAGGAGGTGCCATCTGCTGTCGCCATCGCAGAGTGGAGAGTTCCTTGCAGAATTGCTTCCCTGGGGGTTCATCTCCATTGCTTAGGGCAGAGCAACAATCGTGGTTCCCCAACGAGTTGCTAGCCGCCGCTCCACGATTCGAAACAGACACGCTCACCCGCTGATTTTCATCTACGCAAGGTCAGCGACCGACAGCTGTCCTTCCACTGAGTTATCCGTCACAGATTAAGAAAAGAGCCCCAATTTATGTCTTATAAACAGTCTCAACCGAGCGGCCAATTAAGTGGGAAAAAATTTATCGCGCCACCACGCCTTGCCAATGTGCCACGGTTGTTCAAGACACCAGTCTTTCGATTGATAATAAAAAGGCTTGTGATTGCCAATTAGATACAAAAGGTAGTTGTCCTCTATCTCACCAAGAAGGTGCCGATGTGAGGGATGTGAAGAGTGCGCGGTTGTTGAGTGCTGACGACTCTTCGGGCTATGTGGGTTATAGATAGCTACGAAGTCACAATGATTTAAAAAAACTAAAAAATTGAGGCTGCTGCTTAAGTTCAACTAAGTAAAACTAAAACATGCAAAAAAATGTCTCGTCCCCGGGCGGGATCGAACCGCCGATATCACGATGAAACCTCGCAGATGTGTCTGCGTAAATAACAGTCGTGCGTCTTAACCACTGGACCACGGAGACTTGATTGGTTGAAAGCTTCCAAAATGCAATGTTGAATCTATCTTTGATCTGAAAATGTAGATGATAAAAACAAAAAATTACTCGTCCCCGGGCGGGATCGAACCGCCGATATCACGATGAAACTGTACAGCTATTGGCTGACAAATAACAGTCGTGCGTCTTAACCACTGGACCACGGAGACTTGTTGAAAGGGGATCCGCAAATGCGTATAAATCATACTCTATGGTCATGACGATTAGATACTACTAGCATCTCATTTCGTCTCGTCTCATTCTGTTCTGTTACAGCTGCGGTTCTCTGTGGGGTGTACTGTTGGTGGTAAGGTTCTTAAAATGCTCTCGGGAGAGCTAGCTTCTATGGACAAAGCTCATTTATAACTATCAGCCGGATATCCCTATCTTCAATAACAGCAGCTTAACCCTAAGTCGATCAATCAGGACTCTGTTCCTATTGAATGCGTTTATAGACCGGCGCCTATGTAGATGGGCAGTCTGTAGCTTGGTACATGAGTGATTATTCACCATTAGATTTGTTATAGTGGTCTCGCTTATTTTTGCATTCCCTGTACAATCTCAAGAGGATTGATCATACCTATATACGCATATATATATATTTATACACACATTCCCGCACAGGTACACCATACGTTTCCTGACTCCATGTACTTCATCAATTTACATAACCCCGGGTTTATCCATGGCTATATTCCCCGACGTACTAAAAATGGGAAATTTAAACCAGGAGGAGAGCGTTAAGACTTGAGATAGATATAAATTGGGCTGAGGTGTGGGGTGGTGGTGGCGCAGACAGCCAGACGATGATAATCCTTTGTTAACTATATGTATGTACGTATTTAATTAATGCACACGAGTCATGACAGATAAAAATGCATTACGTATGTTGGTTGATGTCGCTGCATAACGCGGAGCTAATCATGGCGAAGCATAACTCCCCCCACGGAGCAACATTGCAGATGCCCAACTAGTCGGCGATGATGTAGTAGTTGATCTCAGCCAAGTTTTCGATCATGTGAGGTTGCCGACCATCTCCAACTCTTCCTCCGTGTGACTTCCCAATTCAATTTACATATTTTTCATGATCTTCGAACCGAAACCAACATTGTCTTCGCACCCAGCTCAATTCAGTAACGTCAATGCTTTAATCTTCCCCTCAGCATGCCTCAATTCCGAAATATATTAAACCGCAAGCCCGCAATCTCCGACGGCAGCCACGACAACAGTGATGCCAGTAAAGCCCAACAACCTTCAGAGCTACTCGATACCCTCCGCAGTGCCCCTTTGGATCTCAGAAAGAGCAGGGAGGATGTCCCAAATGAATATAAATTGAGCGGTATGTGAAATTGCCCTAGTTCAGCGGTTCTCCAATTCCCCGCTCCGCGGGATATGCGCACAAGAAAGGAGGCAACGAAAGCGAATATACGTGGCTGATTTCCTTATTATTGATATTCATAGTGGTCAACGACAGTGGTGTCTACCTCCCAGTATGTTCCTATCCTCACGCGACATCACAATGGCCCCTCCGCTGATCATGAGTCCATGAATAGCCATCACCTCCAGAAAAGCAGAGTTTCTGGTCTAGAGCCACGAAATCCACAACATCGACAAACCATAGAAACCTGGTTGACGAGAATGAGCCATTCTCTATATCTCGCGAGTCGTTTGACTCTTATCGACGCTCGTTTGTACGTATCCACCTGTGGATGCATACCCGACCTTTATTATGTCCCATTTCTGACTCAATGAATACTACAGGATATTTCTGCCAAGTCGCCAATTCAACATGCCGATAATGTCCAATCTCGCACGTCACTAGACTCTCGATTTTCTCGACTCGGCGAGCGTCATGCCACGAAGAGTCAGACTTTTACGAAGCCGCAGTCCACGGAGGAGGATACATTCGAAGATGTTGGCCTAGCCGATGAAGATGCAAAACCAAAGAGAAGGGGGTTATTCTCTCGCTTTGGCGACAACTCATCTGAAACTAACGCCAACAATAATAATCGCCCCGGCTCATCACATCTGGGATTCCGTCTTCCCGGTCGAAAGAGAGGTCAGAGCGGCCAAGGTTCAGAGTTAGGGAACTACAAGCAGGAGGTGCCTATAACAGAGGCTTAAGAGACAGCTCACTATATCCCATGACGGCCAACCGTCTTGTTTTTATATGCAGTCGTCGCCTCGCTTTCATCGTAACAGTGAAGTGATGTGCTTTTCTCAAAACACATTTGACGACCTGCGGCGCATTGTCGAACCAGAGTGATTTAAACGGCAGGAAATTTCCGATTCATCTTGAGTATATTGTTGTCACTTCGATTCATGCTGGGCAGAGCTGGGGATTTCACCTCTCTACGAGTACATTGGTACTGGATGAGCATATAGTTATTGTCATGTTAGCTAACCTCCGGCAAAATGCAGATAGAAATTATAATAGTTAATGCCCAGCTCAAGATGAAACAAGGCAGTTGCTTCGCAACTTGCAGAGTGAATATCTAAGCAGTTTTTCCATGCGGTTGAGTGAAGCCCGAGAGCAAGCAACCGCCCACAGGGAAGTCGCGGCCTCGGCCACCTACATGCTCGACGAGCAGAATGCCACCATCTACCTTGCACATCATTGCAACCTAGGCTTTACTCCAGCAACATCGTTCTCGGTCCAGTATTTTACCTCACTTGGTCGTTTCATTCGCATAAACCCACCTCCTTATTCCTGGTTCCCTCATCATGGCATTCTGGAAAGATTGGGAATCGTGGGAGAAGATAGTCTTTGTAAGTCAATGGAGAACAGAGCCAAACAAACCCCGGCAGTTGACCTAATCTCATTATTGCTTGCAGGTTCTTGCTTGTGCTATGGTACTTATTTGACCCATAAAACCCGATGATCTCCAATACAAACGTTGACTAACGAAGACGGGCACACGAACAGGTCGTCGTCATCATCTTTGGTGGTCTCGTCGCGTGGATGAACCGATGGAAGATCAAACTGTACAACAAAGCTTTCGCCGACGAAACCAAGCGATCTCAGAGTACATGGGAACGGCAACTCGGGCTTGACGATGTACCATTCGGTGCGCGAGCGTTAGAAAGTGGTGTTCGAGTCGACGGTGTCTACTCGCCGAAACAATATACTCCTCGCCGCAACAATACACACCAGGGTGCCAGCCAGTCTCCATCATCAAGCGTTCAACCAAGCCCTTTAACACCGGCGATTTCTCGTTCAAGCCAGCAACACCGCGGTGCATTCTCGCCTGTTTAATGGCCGATAATCTCTCTCATTGTGGCTTCAATATACGGAACTCGTGATGCTCGAAACTCGGATTTCCCTGCGAATGGCTCTTCTGTTATCTTATCCATTGATCCATTCGAGAAGATTTAATACGAACACGACTCACAGATATGAATTGGTGATTGTGATGATGAAGTGGGTGGTTGAATTGTTTTGCAATATCCTTTTCTTGCTTTAGGACACTGGGATCATGAGTAGAAACATGATAGGATGGTTTTATAGGACCACACTTTACGACAGTATTTGATAGCCGCGAATTTAGTATTAGCCTGTATAACAAGCAGTTATGAAAAGGAATACGAGCAGGTGTTTATTGTTCTTTTCCCTCTTGTTTTATCTGTAACTTATCTCCACGTGACCTCGCGACGTGGCGATGGCAACAAGACGCGTCCCTCCAACCCACCAAGGAACGCAATCATCGAAAACAGCCCGACGACACAGCCATACTTCGCGACACAGTCTTCACACATATGACTTATACCGAGTAGATTGAAAAGTGCGGAACTAACAGGCCGTCGATTTTGTCCCGTTTGTCACCCTGTGATTCCACGATACGAACGCGCCAGCATTCCATCTATCCTAGAAAGTTATCAAGCGATTAGCCGAAAAAAGTCATTTCATCCAATATGACCGTGGAAACAGAGCCGCAGCCGGAGTATGATGATGGTGGTCTTCCGGGCCCTGGAGCTCCCACGCCTCTCTCAGCCCTTGAAGTAAGTCTTGATGCCGAGACACGTTGCGAAGCCCCCATTGGTGTATAATTTAGTTTGAACAAGAATATTGACTACGTATGCAGGGTATTGCTGGATTAACTGCACGAGATATTAAGCTCATAGTAGATGGAGGGTTTCATACTGTCGAGTCGGTTGCATACACGTGAGTATTTTGAATGAACAAAGCAAACTGAATTAAATGTCGCAAAACAAAAGCCCACATATATTAACCTGCCAATAGCCCCAAACGTGTATTAGAGCAGATAAAAGGTATTTCGGAGCAGAAGGCCACGAAGATTCTCGCTGAAGGTGAGTCAAAGTCCAGTTGAAATGCATCCAAGAGCACTCATTGATATGTCAAAAATCTAGCGTCCAAACTGGTTCCGATGGGCTTCACAACAGCAACAGAGATGCATGCACGTCGAAGCGAGCTTATATCTATTACTACTGGATCAAAACAACTAGATACATTACTGGCCGGAGGTATTGAGACAGGGTCGATCACCGAGATTTTCGGAGAATTCAGGACGGGAAAAAGCCAGCTTTGCCACACACTGGCAGTAACTTGCCAGCTACCTTTCGATATGGGCGGTGGTGAAGGAAAATGTCTCTATATTGATACTGAGGGCACATTCCGTCCCGTGAGGTTGCTGGCTGTTGCACAACGATACGGACTTGTAGGAGAAGAAGTGCTGGATAATGTTGCTTATGCTCGTGCATACAATTCGGACCATCAGCTGCAACTTCTCAACCAGGCGTCTCAAATGATGTGTGAGACTCGATTTTCGCTCCTCATTGTGGACTCGGCAACAGCACTTTACCGTACAGATTTCAATGGTCGTGGTGAACTGTCCAATCGCCAGACTCACCTGGCCAAGTTTCTGCGTACCTTGCAACGATTAGCCGATGAATTTGGCATCGCAGTTGTGATCACTAATCAAGTCGTTTCGCAAGTCGATGGTGGCCCGAGTTCAATGTTTAACCCGGATCCCAAGAAACCTATCGGTGGCAATATCATCGCTCATGCCAGCACAACCCGGCTGAGTTTGAAGAAGGGTCGAGGAGAAACGAGGATATGCAAGATTTACGATAGCCCCTGTCTGCCCGAGAGCGATTGTCTCTTCGCAATCAGGGAAGACGGCATTGGTGATCCTAGCCCGAAGGATCTGGAGAATGAGTAAACGTAATGATGGTTCAATCTTCGTTTAATTTCACCAGTGTTTGTAATTTCCTCGATGGTTATACGTATTTCATGACCTGTATGTTCGTTTTATGTCTGTCCCACCATACTCGCATAGCAAAGGCGCCTTAGGCCCGTGTCATTATATTGTATAGGTTAATTACAGCTGTAGACACTCTGATAAATCAGAAGATATAATATATTGAATATATGAAGATTGATTGCGGTGTTGAAAAACGAGGCAGCCATAAACCTGTGCCTGGCTTGGCGCGATCCCCACAGGAACCTCGACGCGCTAAACCCATTCGCGGCTTAGTGAGACCAAGCTCTTTTAATCTGGAATAGAAAGCTCTCCACCACCAAACTCATTGGCAAAAAATAACAACACTTCGCCAGTTGCTGGTGAGCATGGCATAACAACCCAAACAGTTTCCGCGCGTCTTACACTGTCGATCACCTAGTCAATCGCAAAAATGGCGAAGATTTACAAGGAGACGAAGGTCGATGTGCGGCCGTTCCAAGCAAGCGCCGCCGTGGATATTCAGATTGCTACACAGGAGAACGCGCAGCGACGGGTCAGACTATCACCTGTGACGGCGCAAGACGATAATATCAGCATAAAAGATGACGACGATTTTGCCAGACGATACCTAGCCACTCAGGGCTCCCTTTATTTTCGCCAGCGAAGGATTTATCCGCGTACCTTCTTATGGAGGGTAGTCAACGAAACCACAGTGCTAGAAATTCAGTCTGCAGATGTGTCAAAGAGCGCCATCGATCACAATGAGGCGAATCTCATGCTTCGACTCGATTTTCAGGAAGCTATTCTACCCTGTGGAGTTGCGCTGGCGGATACCGAAGATCACGAAGTCTTGAATGTCTTTGTTCTTACAAGCTCAAGGCGCCTCTACACAGTAGCTCTTCGTCCGGAGTTCTTTCGACGTGTTTCATCCATAGATGAAAACCTCCACGATTGGTGCAAATCGTTCACGCCGTCACCTTTGTCCTTTACACAACCTCATCGCTTGCATGCATGCAGCACAACGGAATTGTTTATTGCGTTGGATAGCGGCGCGCTTCTTCGGCTGACCAGACGGGCTGGAGACGATGGTGAGACCAGTAGTTTATTCTAATTTTTTTTTTAAAGAAAAGAATTTTGGACGGTTTACTAACGTGAATTTTCATAATAGGGTCACATTGGTCTCAGATTACCTTCGACGAAAAGACCTGGGGAGCATCAATTCGCGGTCTCGTGCCATGGACAGGGCAACAACGCATATCATATAACGGGCGCAGTCTCGATCCTAATACTCCGAACGCCATCGCTACAACATCAGATCAGACTTATGTGTTTGCAGTCTGTTTGAACCATACATTGAAGGTTTGGAATCTCGCAGCCAACAAATTGGTTGGCACAAAGGATCTCCTAGACCGCCCAATATCAAAACAGCAACCAGACTCCACGGCATATTTTCTGAACCCAGCGGACTCCGTCTTCCTGCGAGTTTTCAACGCCGAAAGAGCTTTGGACGGAGGATATCGTTATTACGTTGCGACATATACACCTCACGAGGAGGGCAAGTTCAAGTTCTGGGCAGTCAAGGGCGGATTGACTACTCCACTGACCATCGAGGATCTCTTCCCACAAGCTGTCTTCCGGCCATTAGATCCTGACACTACGGGCAATATGTTTTGGAGTGTTGCAGATTTCCAAGTACGACCGGTGGAGGAGGGAAACCGAATGGAGTTGTGGGTGCTTTGGCGAAACAATGGCCTGTACCAGCTCAACACTCTACACTTCAATTTTGAGAGTCTCGAGCAAGACTGGTCTGCGAATTGGGTATCGACCGCTTGGGATGCCCGTCGGAATGAAGGGGCTCCTGCCTTGGTAGTTTCAGACGTGGTCGACCCGACGGAAAAATGGCTAGAATATCTTTTCCATCCCGAACGTTACACGACAGAAACACTAGAAACAGCCCTTGTTTCCTACCAGAAAGCACTGATGCCGCGAACATCCGCTATATCTACGAAACGAACTGCCCCTTTGCAAGAGCGACTTTGCTCCACGATAGCGGCATCTGTTTCATTAAGGAAATATGCAGATGACGACATGGATTATGCCAAGTATCGTACGGACACTGACCACAAGTGGCGGCAATTCTGGCAGATTGTCGAAGAAGTCCATAGCAGAAGGCTTGAACCAATATCCTTGGCATATGATACTTATAGCGATCTGCCCTGGGTGGTTACCACAGACACATGTGCCCTTATCAGGGAATGCAGCGCAACAGAATTATTATTACACAATTCCGTGTTGGACCTCGAAAACGAATTGCCTAAAGTTGCTGATCGCTGGCGACACCGTAAACTTGAGGCGGAACTTAGCGACCGATACGCCGATGCCTGTCATGTCATCAAGGTTGCAGCAGATTTCAGAAAGCACCTCCCTGCTGCGACATTACGGACTTTTGAGGAGACATTGAATGGCGAGCTCTTCTTGGAGCCGCTGCATTCGGCCACGGAGCGGTTAGCAGGGTTTATTAACAATTCTGAACTAGGAGAGGGTGTCTCAGATGAAGTGTACGATGGTCTTTGCGCGGCCATGAACAAGCAAATCAACATATGGAAAATGCCAAAGGAACCCTTTCACATTGTCTTGGATACCTTGCCGATGTCGTTCTCTGCCAAAGATTCAGAGTTACTCTTCACTGCATTCGGACTCAGAGTCATAGCCAATGGTTCCCAAGAGACGATTTCCCACATTCGCCGCATGCTACATGATATCCTCATTTTGGTCGTTTTCGTTCAAGGCGAGATCAGCCAAGAGCAGGGCTCGACTTTCGATGCGACAGAATTGTTCCCGTTGCTAATTGATCGTATTAGAGAGTGTGAATTGTTATACTGGTTGAGCTCTAACAGCCGAGTATCATCTAACCGGGGTCATAACAGTGCAGCCGATGCGCAGCTGCAGTCGACGACTCGCCTGGGCGACGTGAAGTCGATTCTTGAGGACTTCTTTGTATCCAATATTAGACCACGCCCGCACGCCAATCTTTCTCAGAGTTTCACACTAATGCAAAGCATTCTGGACGTGTTTTCTTGGATTGTTCGCCCCGGAACTGTGACGTTCGAAAATGTCTTGGTGCATATCCAGTGCGATCTGATAGCGCATGGCAACATTGACCTTGCCAGTGGCTTTCAAAGATTTCAACCAAATAACGCTTGGTCTAATTATGTGAAAGGGCGACTGTTCGTAGCCAGGACAGAATTCGATACAGCAGCTATTTATTTCCAAAAGGCTGCATATATACTTTGTGAGTATCCGGAAAGCTGCAGCAAAGAAGCGCAATCAACTGACACGTTAGTTATAGCATCGGGAAGAGCTCTTGGAGACTTGAGTGAGATGTCAAACGGCCTTCTCGACATACTAGATGCGGATAATTTCAACAACGGTCTCCCGAGGTATTTCCAACACATACTCAGCGTCTTTGAAAAGGCTCGCTCCTTTTCTCATGTTGCGGACTTTGCATCGCTGGCGTTACAAGCATTAGAGGCGGATCCTCATAAATCAACACATGACCCCGATTACCAAAATCTTCGGACCGACGTTCTGTCCCGCATGTTCTACGCTTCACTGAGGACATGTCAGTTCGACAAGGCTTACTCGGCGCTTTCCCGCTACACAGATCTTGCACTGCAGAAGTCGGCGCTCGGCTCTCTCATTACAGCGATTCTTTCGGCTTACGGGTCGGGAAAATCCGGCCTTGAGCAGCTTCTTCATTTCCCTCTATGGCTTACACCAAATCTCTCTTCATATGTGGACGACTCACTATTATCTCTTGCTCGAAAACAGACGTCCTTCAGTTCTTCCTTTGACGCAGACGGAGGCGTGTGGGAAAGCAATTATGCTCCAGATTACCACCGGGTCTTGTACGCTTATCGGATTTCGCGCAATGATCTACGAGGTGCAGCTGAATTAGGGTACCAAACGGTTCAGCGGCTACGACATGCGCGAGACTTCCCCATTGCCCAACGGGCACTCGTTCGACGTGGTAAAGTCGACGAGGAAGAAACCAAGCGCATGGTGGAAGAAGACGACCTTGAGAGCAAGGAAATTCGACATGAACTACTATCGTTGATCAATCTCCTTGCCTGCGTCGACAAGAGTGAGGCCTATATTTTGGTAGACCTGGACGCCGCAGTAGCTGTGGCTCCTTCGGCCAGTTTGGAAGCGGGCACACCAGGGAAGCGACACGAAGATGATGTGTTTATGGAGGATAGCACCCCATCCAGGAGCCCCACCAACGTTTTCGCCCAACGCCGTCGGAGTAGCGGTGCAGTCTCGGTGAATAGTGCTAGACAGACGATCACCGGCAGCAGCAATTACAACAATAATAATCATAACAGCAACAAGCAGCGACGTATCATCGTCACTCTGGAGCAACTCCGACGAGAATACCAGACCGAGCTTGACCGAGTGAGTCGGATCCAAAGAGGCGATTGGGAGTTTGGCGTGGTAGAAGACGATGGTGGAGCTATGGATGAGAGTCTACTCGATTTCTGAGGAGCTGTATGATGAATGAACAAGTTATTTTCTTTTAGTATTTCTCTCGCGGTCTGGTTGAAAATGTGCCTTTTTTTTTACATGAACGGATGGATATAGGGTGGGATTGCAGGCGAATTAGAAGTATCAAACCAGTCAATGGAGAGTGTGTTTTGTTTATATTTGAAGTCCATACAAGCTTCGCCAAGGCTTAACTCCGCGTGGGAAGAACCGGCGGGCAATCAAGCGCCGACTGGCCGATGTCGCCAGCGGCAGATCCCCCGTATTTTTTCCTCTGTGGCTTACTCGTTCTGGCGTAGTGCCGCCCGGATATATGCATTGCCAGTACGGTACGTTACCTGTAAGATACGCTAGGTATACCACCGGTACCTATTGACGTCATGCCGTCATCTATCCCTGCATTGAAGGAGACTCTGTAGAGTGTACGGCGTAAGAATATAGTATATACTCTACAGAGCAATATAGATCAATATAGTCTATTCAATACGCCAATCGACATTAACTGGTGGCTTCTGCGTGGACGACGCCGGCCAAGCGGGCCGGTAACGGCAGCCGCACTGCCCTAAGCCTGACAGGAAGTTTTTCGGAAAGCCGGCATTTATGCTTTAGCCCAACGCCGATTTTTTCCTCCATGGGCATATAAATAAGCCGATGAAGACCTCCAAACACCAACGGATTAATCAATCAAATATTTCAAAATAATAATACAGCGCAATTGCCTGTCTATTCTCCACCTGTCTATACTATATTCGTTGTTAAACATCAATTGGAACATCGATCTCATTTCCGGTATATTACTAGACTACTACGTATTAGACGGAGCCTTCACGTGCGCCAAGCTTGATAATGCCGTCTCTGGAACCCATCGTGACCAGGACCTCCCACGACAGCAGCAGCTCCTCGGGGTCTTCGGCCGCCTCAGTTCGAGAGGAAGACTACGAAGCTGCTGGTCCTGCCCCCGAAAATATCGCTCCTCTGCAATTAGAGAAACAAACCACGGCCAACTCGACTTCGTCCAGGTTCAACCAGCGCGCTCAATCTATTGTCTCGCGCGTTCGAAGTAGAGAGCCCGGCCAGCTTGCCAAGTTCACTCATCCATTGTCGCACACGAAAACAGGACAGGATGTCCTCGTTGACTTTGAGGGGCCCGATGACCCTTATCACCCCATGAACTGGAACTTTGGCAAGAAATGTGTTACCACGGTGTTGTACGGCATGACGACGGCAGGTATGCTTGAAAATCACCTCCTATTCCGCATGATAATAGGGATATGCGCTAATCTGGAAATTCTTTGACAGGTGCAACATTGGCAAGTGCTATGTACGTACTTAATCTCTTCTATCTCTTCGTTGGCCTATGCTAACTGGTGCCTCTAGTTACACACCCGCAACTGATCAAGTTGCCAAAGAATTCGGCGTTTCGACTGAAGTCTCCTTACTCGGTCTCACAATGTTATTGTTGGGCTTTGGCTTTGGCCCGCTGATATGGGCGCCGTTGTCTGAGCTCTACGGACGCAGAATGGCAGTGATGACGCCTTATTTTATCGCGGGAGTCTTTGCATTTGGTACTGCGACGGCAAAAGATATTCAAACTGTCTTGATCACACGTTTCTTCACGGGATTCTTCGGTTCTGCGCCCGTAACCAATACTGGCGGTGTGTTAGGTGATATCTGGTCTCCGCAACAACGAGGCGCAGCTATCGTCGGTTATGCAATGGCTGTCGTGGGTGGACCAACTCTTGGTCCCCTTATCGGCGGTGCTATTTGCCAGAGTTATTTGGGATGGAGATGGACTCAATATGTAAGCTTTTTTCTCCCCTTCCCCGCATGTCACACGTGGGCACACGTGGTGTACAGAGCCACAATACGTTACACAAGGGATTATGTATGCTGACCCGGTTTCCTTGCAGATCACCGGTATCTACATGATGGCTATCCTGCTTTTGGATGTCATCTTCCTCGACGAATCGTACCCGCCCGCCTTGCTTGAATATAAAGCACGCCGACTACGACATGAAACTGGAAATTGGGCCTTGCACGCAAAGCACGAAGAATGGGACGTGAGCTTCAAAGAGATGGCAAACAAGTACCTTATCCGACCTTTCGCCCTGCTAGCCACGCCAATTTGCTTCTGTGTCGCCTTGTACGCTTCATTCGTATACGGCATTCTCTACTTGAATCTTGCAGCTTTCCCTATCGAATTCGAGGAGATTCGTGGCTGGGGCCCAGTTGTTGGCGAATTGCCTTTCTTGGGGATGCTGGTTGGCGTCTTTTTTGGTGCTGGCGTCAATCTCTTCAATCAACGTTTCTACATCAAACACTTCAAGGCAAACAACAACCGCTCAGTTCCCGAAGCTCGTCTCCCACCAATGATGCTGGGCTCTATTGCCTTTGCGGCTGGCATGTTCATCTTCGCCTGGACATCCAAGCCCTCGATACATTGGATAGGCCCCGTCATAGGCGCCTGGGCCATGGGTCTCGGATTTTTCACCATTTTCCAAGCTGCCATCAATTATTTGGTAGACACCTTCCCGCAGGCTGCTGCCTCTGCAATTGCGGCCAATACTGCTCTGCGTAGTATCTTCGCTGCTTCTTTCCCCCTCTTCGCCGATGGCATGTACCATAACCTCGGCACCGACTGGGCTGCGAGCACCCTTGGATTTATTGCTGTTGCAATGATTCCGATTCCCTTCTTGTTTTACGTCTTTGGAAAGAGACTTAGGGCAAGAGGGAAGTGGTCGAGGGCGTCCGTCTATCCCGCATAAGTTGCTTTATTTCACCTAATAATCGGACATATATATATATAATTTTGGCACCTTTTCTTCGTTTCATTTTTTGTCCATATACCACTTTGTTTGTCTGCTTTCCCTCTGCTAATGTGTTCAAAAAAAGAGTGGAGCGATTTCTATAACTTTAATGATTAGAATGTATATACTTGATGATTTATGATGCAATTTGAAAGAATTCGGTTCATACAACTTTCAGATCTAGCCTAGAATAAAAGGTCAATTGTAGATAGTCTTCACTTGGAAGTAATCACGGTATGAAATGAGAGAAAGAATATGTAATGAACCGAATCAATCAATTTTATTTATTTCTATGCATGAGTGCCAATCGTGTTTTTTATTCTACATCGTCACATCACTCTATACAGGAGAAAACAAAAAAAAGACATGTACCAAAAAAAGTAGAAGACAGTGCCATCTCTATTCGAAGAGAACCATGCTTATGCAAGCTATTCACCATTAAAAGGGTGACTTGCATGATACTTGCGAATAGCCTCTCTCGCAGCGGTCACCTTCAGACCAATCCGAGTATCGAGATCATACGACTCCCACTTCGCCGCCTTCTCTAAATGTCCATCGCATTCTTGAACCATTTGTCTCTCGTCAATGGAGCCTTTTTCTTGGGTCTCTTCTTCCTTTTCTTTCAGACCTGAAGATGTCGGATTTTCAAACGGAGAAACATGTATTGACACATAACTAGGTCGTTCCATCCACAGGTTTGCCGCCATCTCAAAATGGGCAGCTGGGAGTACCCAGTTGTCTCGTAGATGGCCTTTGAAAACGGATCGATCATGGACAAGGACTTTCTGCTTTAGGATATCCTTGGCCTCTCCATGTTTGCGTAATGACCGTAGGATAGCCGCTCGGAGTAAATGAACAATGACCTTTTCGTCCTCAACGTGCTGTTTGTTGCTGTCTTTGTTGAGATCGTTCTCTGACCATTCCAGCCTACGGAGTGATTCTTCCAAGCCCGCTGCTCCCATGCGGCTGTACCCATTCCAGAGGAAGATCATTTCTTCGATTGGATCTAACCCCACTGCATCTACAAGGTCTACCTTCCATTCTTTGGCACGAGCCTCCCATTTCGCTATTTTGCGAGTAACAAATACCTCAAATGGAAGCTGGCGGGCCATGAGGCGCTTCTTGCCAGCCACAGTAGGCGATTTGCGGATATATTCCGTCGCCTTTTCGGCGTATTGCTGCGCGGCAGCCGGGTCGGTAGCGAGTGTCTGGCGGTATAGTACCACGTATGCAGAGCCAGCAATATAGAAGTATAGAGCAGGTGACCAAGAGTTGAGTTCAGTACACTGTAGCAAGTAAATGAGCATGATAATAGCAATCATAAGATAGAAAAGACCGGTTTCGCTTGCCACTCACCTCAATGAAGTATTTCGCACATTCTTCATATCTGTGCAAATACATCGAATCCATACTCTTCTCAAACGCTTGCAACGCTTCAACCTGTTTGAGTGGACTCTTGGTGCTGTTCTTCACTATTTCTAGCGCAGCTTCGACATCCCGGTTGGCACTCTTCATTCGGGCTTCCTCCAAGAGCCACAGCTGGCTTTTCGGGAATCGCGCTCTCATATTGTTGAGCAACCCTGATAAACGTTCAATGGGATATCCCTCAATTCCTTCATCATCATCAGCTGTCGCATCCGGAATAATATCCAAAAGGCGAATAAATCCATTGTAATATCCAAGAATTCCAAGTCCAGCAACACCCCCAATCAGGCTGTGAGCCTTGCTTGCCTGCCAAAGCATGCGCAACCCTCGCTCTTTATCTCCTCGAAACCCCACGATCGCAAGCAAGCGGCTAAATGTGGGAGGAAGCGTGGATAGCATTGCGAGTAGCATTCCGAGGCATAAGCTGGCACCGGTGTGTATGAATGAGTCAATGGGATGGCTAAAGATATCCGCGGAATCTGTATCGTGGGTAAGGGTTTCGCCTAGAGGCGTGCTTGAGTTGCTAGAAGGAGCGGAGGTGGGAGTGCTTTGGCTTTCGTCTACCAATTTCAGTTCAGTAATATGGCGACGCAGATCCTGATCAGATTTGCTGTTGTGTTTGCCAGAAGGTTTCGTAGTAGCCAACAAATGCTTCTCCAGTTCCAGCTCTGCAGGGGCTGTTCGTGGTTTGTGCGGGCGATGAGTCTGTAGATAACGTTCTTCCATGCGTACAATTGCATCTAGAGTTGCGTGTGCTCTTCTCATTTTATAAAAGCCCTTCAAACTCTCTGTGAGGCTTTCATTGAGCACCCCAACAACGGCGATCATTATCTGCGCCATTGCTTGACAGAGCGCATACTCGGTTCCTGCATCATATATCTTTGAATGAAAAGCGTCCGGCGCACTCGAAGCATGTGTTACCTTTTGCTGGTCATTGTATGCACTAGTTTCGGCGTCTGAAAGCCGCTCGGATGCTACAAAGCAACGGTCAGTCTCTCCGTGCAGAGCTCGAGCATACCAAGGGAAACAGTATACCTTCACGCATTATCTCTTGCTCAAAGCCGAGGAGTGCTCGAAGAAAGCCAACGACGCCCCTGCCTGTCTGGAATTGATCTTAGCATCCATTGGAGGCCACGCAGAATCACGAAAGACACATACTTTGTGAAAAGATGAGTCGCCCTTGCTGAGACCCAACTCGGCGCCATCGACATCATCATTTAGGATGAGGGTGGCCGCTGTCGACCAATGTTAGATTTTTCGTGTGTTGCGGGCAATAGATCCTGGTCTGTGGCACATACCTTGCAGAGCCTCCTCGACTATATAAATGTGTGTTAGCTTCACTATCTTTGGTAACTGGATGTTTTCAAAACTCCACGAAAATGCTAGCGAAGGATTACTAACGGTCTTGTATCTGCGTCGCCAATTCAAGGGACACCGTGGACGTAGTGCCAGGTTTGCGGCCGTAGAGCCATGATCCCACGCGATTCATGATGCTTTGAAATGCTTCAGCCTTGCAAATGAGAGCACGCGACTAGGAAGCAAGGGGAAGTATGCAGACACACTTCCACCCAGCACACTTGACGGAAAACTAAGGCGTTAGGAGCGTTGGATTGAGCTGCATGGATAGGCACATCCATACGTGCATCAACAGTTTCTCTGTCGAGTCTGAATAGGTAGATGTGTGCGGAATCTTGCGGATATCGGATATAGCGATGATAAGGATACTTAGCTCCGCGGTTTCTCCAGAATATAACCAGATGCACAATGACCAAAGATCGCGGGGGTTGCCGGTCAATAATTACGTATACAGAGAGGAGTGGTAGGAGCTGGATGGTCGACTAGCTGGCTAGTTTATTAGATGCTGGATGCGAGTCGGAGCCATATGGGGCTGACTATTGTCCAGCTTGGATGACGCCAACTGGAGACGATGGCTGAGTCGAGTCAGTGACACTGCCCGGTCGTGGGCCAATAATCTCGGGCTATTTCGTAGAGCCTGGTTGTGTTGGAAGTGCATGGAGACACGTTCTCCAGTGTTCCATCGTATTAATAAAGAGAGAGAGAGAAAGAGAGAGAGCTTTGTCGGTATTGTCGGTAGCTATGAGGTGCTAGAGCTGGAGCCAATGAACGCTTGCCGTGGCCGCTGCCTGAGGTTCACCGTTCCTGATATCTGTGACCGCCGCTCTCGCCGCTTTCCTTCTATAACTACATCAACAACCATCGATTCTTCTCACCAAGATAGAACCCCGGCGACTATCGAGAAACCCTGCTCGCTGGCGCAAGAAAACTCTCCGGCGACTCCTCCGTGTTTCCCCCCCCTCTCTTCCTCCGTTCTCATCTTCGCATAACCTGCCAACCTCCGCCTTCACCATCCCCGCAATGTCCGAATCCACCAACAAGGCTGAAGCCGACTCTTCACAGCAACCTACCCAGCAAAAGCAAAATCCGCAAGTGCTAGAGGAAGATGATGAATTTGAAGACTTTCCAGTAGAGGGTATGTTGCGCGTTTGCATGCTAGATTCGTTGATTTCAAGTGTCGCGCCGAAGCTCGGAAGCTTCGACTTCAAGTGCCTTGGTGCACAGTGCACCGCCCAATTTCAAGGGAACCTTCTTGCTAACTACTGTCAACTTCCAGACTGGCCACAGGAAGAAACCGAGCAGGGACAAGGCTCAACAGCGGCTAACGGTAGCAACACACATCTCTGGGAGGAGAGCTGGGACGACGATGACGAAAGTGAAGATTTTTCCAAACAACTCAAGTACGCAAACATAACCATCCTTTGATGTAACCCTACTCAACCACAGTTCTGCTCACATGTTGTCTAAAACTACAGGGAGGAAATGAAGAAAGTTGAGGGCGCTAAATAGATCTACACTCGGGATAAGACAGAGAGGCCAGGTTAGGAGAGGAGGACAATCCAATAGACGAGCAAGAGATTTGGTACTCGGATTAGTTTGGAGCAAACGAATCGCGACCGAAACAGAAGAGTCATGTCGATGTAACTTCATATGAGTACATGGAATGTCAGATACAACCAAATTACTACTAATGACTACTATCAATTATCATGCGAGGATTGTCGTTTCGCTCTCCAGATCAGGGTGCAAGTCGGTATCAAAGGAGCCGAGAACGAGACAAATAAAGAAAGAGCAAGCTTGTTGAAAGACGCGAACAATCCGAGTCTACACTCTGGAACTCGTCCTAGCCTGAATAATAACAAATTTGACCCCCATATATCCACTATGTATATTACTAAAGGCTTGATGCACTTTTCTCTGTGAATTAAAAACACCGACATATTAGACCTTGAACTTTAAAGAAATAGAATGACAAAAAGGGAAAACCGGGGCGTTATTAGGGCAATATGGACTGCTTTTCCAGGGAGGGGAACATCAAATGTTTGCTGGGTTGGAGTAGTAATCGCATAAACGACTTTTAATAAAAATGAATGAACACAAAAGGGAGAATTAAAAAATATATTATACGTTTAGATTGCAAAGTAGTCACTGATCTTTCTCGCCTTGCTATTTAATCCTTATTCAACATTTTACTTACTTGAGAGAGCTGAAACACCAGGCAGATCCTTGCCCTCAAGCAATTCCAAAGATGCACCACCGCCAGTGGACACATGGCTCAATTTGTCCTCGACGTTGTATTTGGCGGCAACAGTGGCAGTGTCACCACCGCCAATGATGACGATGCTGCCAGACTGCGCAGCTGCAACTGCGGCATCGAGGGTGGCCTTGGTTCCGCTGGCGAAAGGCTCCAACTCGAAGACACCAGGGGGACCGTTCCAGAGGATGGTCTTGGCCTCACCGATAGCCTTCTTGTATAGTTCCACGCTCTTCGCACCAACATCCAAACCAAGCCAGCCATCTGGGATGCCTTCTGCGTCTGTGGCCTTGCCGACAGTTGCATCGGCGGCGAACTTGTCAGCGGTGATATAGTCGACGGGGAGGATAACCTCGACGTTGTGCTTCTTTGCCTTCTCAATGACATCGCCAACAATCTTGCTGCCGGCCTCATCGAATAGGGAGTTGCCGATCTTGACATTCTCAAGAGTCTTCTTGAATGTGAAGGCCATGGCGCCAGTGATAATTAGGCTGTTCACCTTGGGAAGCAGGTTGTCAATGAGCTGGATCTTGTCGGAAACCTTGGAACCTCCCAAGATAGCAAGGAAGGGTCGCTTGGGATCCTCCAAAGCTTGGGCAAAGTAGTCAAGCTCCTTCTTCACGAGGAAACCAGCTGCCTTTTGGGGAAGGTCTACGCCGACCATAGAGCTGTGGGCACGGTGGGCAGTTCCGAAAGCATCATCTAACAATTAATACGTTAGCTTCTCGCCCCGAGTTTTCTTTTTGATCATCAAATCTTACTGATGTAAACATCACCCAGAGCAGTCAATCCCTTCCTGAACTCCGCAACCTTGGCCTTGTCGGCCTTGACCTTGTTTCCCTGCTCATCCTTGGAGCTGCCTTCCTCTTCAGCGTGGAATCGCAAGTTCTCCAACAGGATTACTTGACCGCCGGAAGCTTTGTTGACGGTTTCTTCGACCTCCGGGCCAACAGAGTCGTTTGTGAAGATGACGGTGCGACCGAGTAGCTTCTCCAGCTCTGGGACAACAGGCTTCAAGCTGTACTTGGGGTTGACCTTGCCATCAGGTCGGCCAAGGTGAGACATCAAAGTCACTGTCTTTGCGCCATGCTCAATGGCATATTTGATGGTTGGCAAGGCACCGACAATTCGTTGGTTGTTGGTGACCTTCTTCTCTGCGTCAAGGGGAACGTTGAAATCGACCTACGACCGGGTCCTGTAAGCATTGAAACTCGCCATTTACAGAAACGACTCTCTATGCCGGTCAGTGACTTACTCGGATCAAGACGCGCTTGTCCTTGACGTCGACGTCGGTGATAGCAAGCTTGTTTGAGAGAGACATGGTTCGATGACGTCGTCGAAGAATCGCAGCTTTGCTTCTGCGGCTAGAAGATCTGTCGTTTGCGAAGGGGAGATGGAGATAAACAACAGGAAACTGGAGATTAGTTTATTCCAAGTTTGATTGTGTCTTTGGAGAATACAAAAATACAGAGAGCTGCAATAATAGAAGGAGTGCTGGCGGGGTACCAGCAAGAATTCCTCTGGTGGGGCTTCGGTGAGAAGGTAGACTGCTCGGGCTGATGCGGGACTGATGTCAACCATGAACACCGAGATGGATGCACGCAATCGCTTCAATTACGGTGCCCGGATCGGATCGGGACGTCGCCCTTATTTTCATGCATTCTCCTAGACCCGAGGCCAAGGGTCTGTTTTGCAAATTTAGGTCCGGGGGTGGGGTGATCGGAAGCGATTGACCCCTGATGAATATGTATGGCCGAGGTAATAGGAGCTCAAAATGACTGTCTGACTGTCTGCCTGTATTGACTGCATAGCTGATGCATCGTTCAACGACGCCACTAATGGTACAAAGAACGCCTTGAAAAAGAACCCATGAATCAACAAACTATACCCGCGAATCTCAATGCGATGATATATCTTCCTTTTATCATATTGTGTAAATTAGCAAACCCCATGATCGTTAAAAATGAACCCATAACGCCATCAACCTTTTCCCAAACTGTATGTCAGACCACCGGACTGGATCCCAAATGCTAAGTTGAATGGTTCAAAAACAGTATACTTCGTGTGTTGTGCGCATCAGTTGACTGCAAGTTCTGGATCAATGTATCAAATTAATCCTCTTCTGATGAGTTGGAAAGTGAAAGGTACGCCGTCCATGCGATTCCCACAGTGGAGACAAATGGCTGATCTAGCTGTTAGAAGAATTCATTGATCCCTGAACGAGAATGTACTTACAATTTGAAACTGAATGGGGACCACACGGAAGTTCAAAACTTGTACCGCAGGCCATAGAATGAAATTGGCCTTGAGCGTCGGCAGGTAGACATCACGGAATTTATTCATCAGTGCCCTTCGACCTCCGCCTTCCGCCAGTGTCATGAATGTGAAAAAGCAGAACAAACCTAGAGACGACTGTCAGTATGAAATAGAATGCACGCGCATGAGGCGAGAGCGCTTACCAAAAGGTGCAAACATTAATTGATCCACGGCAACTCTTTTGAAAGCAGGACCTGTTGCCGACGTCTTGGTGATGGGAAAAGCACGCGATAAAAATTTGAACCACTGGAACTGAATCGGGGCCATGAAGAAACCGTAAGCCATGAATCGTGTTAGCCGTTCAAAGTCAAATGGCGGAGGTCGATTCTTCGCATATCCCAGCTCTCCCCACTGTGGAGGTTTCTCCTTATCAAAGTCTTGGATTTCAATCGATATGATCCCATTCTCCGAATCTGCCGACCGCTGCAACGCTCGCATCCGGAAAGCTGTGATGGTTTGTGCCACTGTATCTGCAACTCCACCCAGGACCTAGTGATAACCATTAGAGAGGTTCTTCGACGTTTCCGTTATCATCTCTGCGTCTAACACTTACGGCGTTCGTCACCATTGTTGTCAGGACTATGGATGATTAGCTGGGCCAATGGAATAATAGTATGGGGTAGATGCTTCGGCTTACCTGGCTTGTCGGCATAGTATGAGTTGAACTTGGCTACTAGCCTCATGATAACCGCCATCTCAACCAGGAATATGATGGTATGCAGTAGAGGCTGTGCGGGTTTGCAAACGAGCATCATCAGTAGATAGATAAGTAGATCATGAGAGGAGAGACATACCAGACGTCCGTAAAGGTATCTACGGTTCAGACCATTCAAAACCCTCTGGCGAGTGGAATCGATTCGGTCGAGCATATTGAGAATCATGATAGTGCTCCGTAGAGCTCTGGGCAGAAGCCAAATGGAAATCAAAGGGTCGGAGAGGACCTCAGAATGACGCAAAGACGATAGGCGCGCGGGCAACCTGAGGCAGCAACCGACGCCGGGCGGGGCCGCCTGCAACTGTATGGCCCCGATGAGAAAGCGGTATACCGGATGCTCCTACCAAAGGAACACGCTATAGAGCTGGATGGGGGCGGATCGAGAAGGGCGAAGAAGGAGATGGAGAACAGAGAAGGGTAGGTACGAGGAGATGGTTCTTGGAGGTTGGCGGTTGCAGGGTTGCACCAAAAAGGGCTGATCTGTCAGCTGCGGCGTCACCACTCCCGCGTTAGGCCATGTCTTGGCATCAAATAGTATGTAGATCGCTGGCTTGAATTTTATATTTTATATATATTATGTACGAGACTATATATTATTGTTATATACAACTGTTGTACACTCAACAGACGCTCTTTTATGGCATTAGAGCCTACATGGCATCATCAACATCATTTATACATACGAACTCGCCGCAGCTCTCTAACTCGCCGCTACAATGTCGGGGAGATCCCTAATATCCATCGTCTCGTTCGAGTTCATATCGATAAGCCGTACCGCCTCGAGATGGAGTGCGCCGGCCGCTAGAGGCAGGAGTATGAGCTCGGTAGAATGGCAAGTGCCGGGGAGAAGCGGCCTTTCAAATACAGTCAGTTACAAGCAAACAATTGATTATCAGATGGAAAAGTACATACCCTAGCCTCAAATCAGTGCTTAAGCAAACCAAGTCTGCATCATGTCCCGCAGCATTCTTTTGCATAGCATGAATAATGCTTTCGTCTGTGACAGCTTCCGCTAGACGCTCTTCTTTCTTGTCTTTCTTGCTGGAGACGGAGGATGAGGATGGCCGGGCAACATGTCGTCGAAAGTCTGCCCGTTTCCTCCGTGGGATTGCCATCATTGTGAATTTCCGCGGAGCACGAGAACGGTTCACAATGAACACATCCCACTGGAACGGCTTTCCAATCTCCACATTGACGGGCCCGGAGAATGATATAGTCACTCCACCTTGGGTGTGAGAATAAGCTCGTTCCCGGTAGGAACTTCGATTTACCGCGCTTGTAGACGGTGACCCCCCGGACACGGACAAACTTGCCGGGCGGTTATTGCGCTGTAGAACCTGACTGGTACCCCCAAAAGTAGGATTTAATGGAATAGAAAAATCGACGTTAGTCCGCCATTGCATAAAAATTCGTGGTTGGCAATCGTCTGACAGCTTGATGACTCCTTCAAGCGAAATATCAAGGGTGCTGACCAAAGCTGTTGTTGAGAGATATGACTCCGGTCCGTATTCAGGAATCAATTTATAAATTAGACTAACATCATCTCTGGGCCGCAGCATGATAGGAAGCTGGAGTTCCTGTGCATTTGATATATCCTCTACCTGTCCGTCAGATAGAATGACATCGGCCTTGTCAAAGACCACATCGCAGGTTAGAAATGGTGTAACCTCCAAGTCTAGACAAGCAATCGTAACTGGCCGGCTTGAAAAGGTATTAAGCCGGGAACAGCGTATTCTTGCGCTGGCTGCCGGCACAATGCGTATAGGGTGTTGGCTCTGCTGCCATAAATTGTAAACAGGCGCTTCTTTTTGTGCCGCAGGAACAACACGTAGTAGCCGGGATGCTGGAAGGTAAGGAGCAGTGGAATTTAGAGCAGGATCTAATGAAAGCGCCTGTAAGACGTTGGACGATGCCGGCACAGTTGTGGGGAGATATTCGTCGGCGCGAAATGAATGTTCGGAGCTTTCTGCCGCATTCAACGAAGCAGCAGCTGAGAAGACAACACAAGGATGTTGAATACGGATACGAGGGCGGTCTTCAAGGTAGTTAGAGCGTGGGCGTTAGTGGTATAGGGGATATGTAGCTCACGAAGGAATGCATCCATTTTCCATATCACATAGACATGGTTTCCGCTTCCTCCATCTCCTTCAAAAACGTTCACAACCACCAGGGGGTCTTCCTTGTTATTCACACTTCCCGTAAATATTAAATCCTTCGCCGGAGCTGGTTCTTCGGAAGTAGGTGCGGTAGGATTGAAGACGAGTGCGTTCAGGCCAATCTCTAATCGGGGAAGATGCGCTTTCAAGGCATTTTCGGAGCAATTCGATAGCCTAAGTACAACGCGCGTTGTAACAGTTTCGTCTGAACGAGCAGACAGAAAAGTTAGTCAAAACTGCGCGCATTATGGCGTTGCAGTTACTATGGCATACCAAAGAAAAGTAAAGAACGCTGTGGGATCGCGGCCAACACAGCATTTAGATCTTCGGCGCCTTCTTCGAGTGCGGATGTCAAAGCTGCCTCAATGTCGACGGCAGGGTCATGCGGGATCACGGTCTCTAGGACTGCATTCCGCAGAAAATCCCCATGGACACTAGGGCCTGACATAGCTAGGTCCGGTGCTCATGTTCAAGAAGAGAAAGAGGGGATCAAGAAATCAATTCACTATCAACAGTGAAACGCGCACAGCAATCACCCAGTGGGCCAGTGCAACGAAAGTGGGCCAAAGCTGCTAGCTGGATTTGTGCTAGTGCCATTCAGGCTTGAACTTTTCCCGCGTCAAATCGTTCACTCTCCTGTCTGCCATTGCGACATTCAACTTATCCACCTTCAGCAAGTCACCATGAATCCAGCTAGCAGCATGCCTGGCGGCCTCTGGCAAGAGGCTCGCAATGCTGATGGCCGCGTTTACTATTACAATGTCCAGACAAAAGCAACACAATGGGCAAAGCCTATGGGATTGATGACTCCTGTAGAGGTAAGCTGTCTCTCAAATTGATTTCTCTGCTTGTTGCTAATAACCCTGTCAATTGCAGCGCGCCTTGTCAAGTCAACCATACAAAGAATATACTGCAGAAGGTGGACGGAAATATTGGTACAACACTGAAACCAAGCAAAGCACTTGGGAAATGCCAGAAGTTTACAGAACTGCCCTTGCACAGGCTCAGTCTCCTCCAGCACAACCACCAAGGTGAGATTGGTTCCTAAGAATACATTAAATGGTGGTTAACTAACCTATGTAGTGCCCCGACCTTCGTCGCTGGTGGTACAGCCTCGTTCCCTCCTTACCATCAGCAGCAACGGGACCGAGATGACCATGACCGAAACGCACCTGACCGCCGTCCAGGATACATGGGGATCGAGACGAATGGCCTCGCCGTGACTTCTCAGCAGACTGACCCAGAATATAGCTCCTTTGAAGAGGCTGAAAGCGCGTTTATTAAGCTCTTACGGCGATCCAATGTTCAACCTGACTGGACATGGGAACAGGCAATGCGAGCCACCATCAAGGATCCTCAGTACCGTGCTTTGAAAGACCCCAGAGATCGAAGAGCTGCGTTTGACAAACATACGGCCGAAGTCCGCATGCAGGATCGAGATCGCGCGAAGGAAAGGTTCGCTAAGTTACGCACTGATTTCTATACCATGCTGAAAAGCCATCCGGAAATAAAGCACTACAGCAGATGGAAAACTATACGACCAATCATCGAGGGCGAGACTATCTTCAGGTCCACGAATGACGAAAATGAACGCCGCCAGCTATTCGAAGAGTATATACTCGATCTAAAGAAGGCCCATGTGGAACAAGAAGCTGTCACTCGTAAAGCTGCAATGGACGACCTAGCGAATATCTTGAAAGCGCTTGAGCTAGAGCCATATGCCAGATGGTCTGAAGTGCAAAATGTCTTGCAAGCTAGCGAAAGAATGCAAAGTGACGATAAGTTCAAGACCCTAAGCAAATCAGACATTCTGACCGCTTTCGAGAATCATATCAAGTCTCTTGAACGGACCTTTAATGACGCCCGCCAACAACACAAGGCTGCCAAGGCTCGAAGAGAACGCCATAATCGAGAGAAATATTTGGACCTTCTCAAAGAGTCGCGTTCACAAGGCAAGATCAAAGCCGGGACCAAGTGGATGCAATTCCACGCTTTGATTCAGGAAGATCCTCGGTATGTAGCAATGCTAGGTCAAAGTGGCTCCACTCCTTTGGATTTGTTCTGGGATATGGTTGAAGAAGAGGAGAGATCGTTGCGAGGACCCCGAAACGACGTCCTCGATGTACTTGATGTAAGTTACTTGAAACTGGTTGCCGGATTATAAGAATCAGCTAACATGGTAATCAGGACAAACGTTATGAGATCACAACAAAAACAACATTTGATGATTTCATGTCTGTTATGGCTGCTGACCGCCGTACAGCCAGTATTGACCCTGATACTCTTCAACTCATCTTTCAGCGAGTGCAGGAGAAAGCTCAGCGGCGCTCTGAAGACGAGAAACATGCAGCTGATCGCCACCAGCGACGTGCTGTAGACGCCTTGCGTTCTCGTATCAAGCATTTAGAGCCACCTATTCGCTTAGGTGACACATGGGAACAGGTTCGGCCGAGAATTGAGAAGTTCGAAGAGTATACCGCCCTCGAGTCTGACGATTTACGTCTGAGTGCCTTCGAAAAAGCTGTACGTCGCTTGAAAGAAAAAGAAGAGGACGCAGAGAGGGATCGTGACCGTGATCGGGAACGTGGCCCACGCCGCGGTGACCATCATGAGCGCTCTGATCGAGATTCACGAACCGGTTCATACCGTTCTGATCGCAGAGCTAGACCTAGCCGAACACCTGACCCCGACCCTTACGAAGCAGACCGCCGTAAAGCGCAGGCAGATCGTGAACGTTCATACCGCAAGGTAAGCGGTCTGTCACCTGTTCGCGAAAGGAGGGATGATCGTGATCGAGCACGCGACAGAGACCGTGAGCGCGAGCGTGATAGACGTGGACCTTACGACCGCGAACGCCGTGATCGAGAAGAAGAGCGCGAGAGACTCTACCGGACTCGTGGCGACCCACGTGGAAGTCGCGATGAGTTGGACTACGGTGGGGATACGCGTAGCACAGTAAGTAGTGACCGTCGTCGTAGACGTGACAGTGATGCAGAGAGCGTCGCCAGCCGTAGTGTCAAACGGTACAGACGCGATGATCGCGAGAAAGAACGATCTTGGGACCGCAGCCATCGTGACAGGGAGCCAGGTCGCACTCCAGTTGCCGCTGTCGAAGAAGACACAAAGATGGAGGAGAAAGCAGTTCATTCTGGCAGCGAGGAAGGTGAAATCGAAGAGGACTGAGAAGACCCCATCCGGTTTGTTGCTCACTCTTGTCACTGGGGAAAGTTATGGGTTTGCTGGGTAAGTGAAAAATCTCAGCCTAACCCCCGGGTCTACTTGCTATCATGCTAGGCGATGGTGTTTAGCGCACTTGACACGATGTATTTCTGGAGAATGGAAGAATATAATTTTTGAAAGAAAATCCAAGATTTCCGGTGTATCTTATTGACCGAATAAACCTAACTCCATCACACAGCGCATATTGAACAACAAAACCTAACATGGCATTTTGACTTAAAGCACCTCCTTGTCTATATCATAAATCAAGTGCTTCTGCACAGCACCCTCTCCAAATGCCCGAGGAATGGAAAAGTACAACCCAACACCAAGCTCCTTGAGCCGCAATCCCCAAGGTCCAGTCTTCGTCCTGACTTGCGCATTTCGTGCAGCAAGTTTAGATATTTCGTCAACTCGTGGCCTTCTAATATGGTCGAACCTCTTATATACATCGTCGAGAGACCTGGCCGGATCCTCTAGAAGACGCGAGAGCAAGAATGCATCCTCTACCGCCATGGAGACCCCCTGGCCGGCATTAGGCTGCATAGCATGAGCAGCATCGCCGAGAAGCAAACACCGACCTTTGAAATACGAGCCTCCGGAGGGTAACCTATAGATAGGGTAGAGTTTGATAAAAGAGGTCTTGTCAACGACCTGTTTCATCACGCTACCCCATTCACCACGCGCTTTTTGCAGCAGCCCAGACAACCTTGACTTTGTTTGTTCCACATCTTCCATCCGATGCACTTCCCACCCATCTCTACCTGAGTCTGGCAGCGGGACCTCCCCAGAAAATCCCCAGTAGAGCTCATCGCCAGATTTGGTGCAAGTCATGACCATGAACATTCCCTCCTGCGTCATCATGCCATTCAATCCTTGAAGCTGTGACGGTGCATATCCAGGCAGCACTGAAGTGGGCACAAGCGAGCTAAGGCTCGCCTGCCCAGAATATTCTGGGACTAGGAGAGGGTCAACATATAGCTGGCGAACAGCAGAATGGATCCCATCACATCCGAGCAGCATATCTGCGGTATGTGTCGTGCCATCGGAAAATGTTGCGGTGACTCCATAGTCATTGTCTTCGATGGCAGTGATCCTCTTGTCATAATAGACAGGAATCTCAGCTTTATGGACCGCTTCAAGTAATACGTCGAGAAGCTCGGTTCTCTTAATTCGTGAATAACCAAATCCTGTCTGCTTCCGGGCTCCCCCAACGATATCTTGCTTCCCCAAGACACTGCCCTGGAGTGACCGGATGGTTAAATTTGAGTGACTGCAGCCGTGTGATAGAATAGCATCGAGTAAACCCAATTGGTGTAGGATTCGTAGTCCGTTAGGCTGGATCCCAATTGCACCACCAAGTGTCGTGGGCTCTGGTCGAAGCTCGTAGACGCTGCAGGAGATATTGGTTTTCTGGTGTAGGGACAGTGCGGTTGCAAGACCGGCTGGCCCGCCCCCGATGATGATTGCCTGTAACTATTCAGAAGAAATATCGGATTTAGTAGGGCTGTACACTTACGGTTCTTGTTTTTGACATTATGCTGTGACACTGAAGGAATACAATCTAAGCTAGCTAGGATAAGGGGATACACGAGACTTATAAGGATACTCTTGTGTCCAAACAACGTAATTGCATGTAGATGAGTGCTATTTAGATATGTAGCTGCCTAGGAGGCACATTTGTATAGATACTAACTAGGGTTCCCCCCGTCTAGCGCGCGTGGTAAAAACTAGTATAGAGCCATATGATCTTCTGTACATATTAAGCGTTACATCATCTGGGCTGTGTACGTGGCTGGGGGTAGGGATTTATACGCAGCAGAGATTTTTACTGGATATTATATTCAGCATCCAACAAGAGGTTTACGTACTACATTGTCCGGATGGGACGCCCATTTATATTACAGCGTCATATCAGTGCCTAACCTGACAAGGCGAAAGATATTTAGGCAAGGAGTCATTCTTTAGTGAAACATTGCATAGAAGTTGATTGACTTCTAAAAAAACGTACAGTATTCTATGATATCACCGGACTTGCGCATGGTACGCAGGCGATTAATCACACTCCAAGACAATCACCTAACTGTACGAACCATAGGATTAACAGAAATTAGACAGGGATGGGCCATAGAGTATCGAAACGAGCGTGTTATGTTTAACTAGAAAAAAGAAAAATCACATGACTAGCAGTCCAACAAAAGTAGCCTGCGTAAATGAAACTCAACTTGCACCTCACGTAAGCAGCTTCAAAAGCAACCCACTGGTGTATAATAGAACTTTTCGAGTTCGCTAATGCCTCGCAACACATAAACTCTAAAACCTCTTTTAATCTTCGCATCCATAGATCTATCCAATCGTTGGCAAAAACCTGGAAAGTGTATCGACACTAGCAGGTCTGCTGATTTTGTCATAGCCTACTCCTATCAGGACATGCTATCCCTGAGAGTAGTCCTCTAGATGGAAATAAACTGGAACGATTGTCCAAGCTTCGATCATATACTGGGGGATCGCAGTGTGGATGCCGAAGACGTTGGCGAAACATCACCATCCCCATCATCCTCATCGCTGGCAGTCTCATCACCGCAAGAAGAATGGGCAAGAGACTGCCTCCGAACGCCTGAAAATGCTCCGAACCGTACGCCGTTTTCTCTTCTCAGAACCCAATGACGCCGTTTGTAAGTGTCGCGTTCATCATACCATTGATGATCACGACGATCCTTGCGTGGAACGCCCTCTTCAACTCTCATCTTCTAAGAAGAACTATGGAAAAATTAGCCAAGAATGTACATTGGGATGATAGGATAAACGGGAAACATACGTAATTGCCATTCAACTTTTGTTCCTGGTCGAGTTGACTCTGGTACTTGTTGATACGAGGGCGGAAGCTGTTAGGATCCCGACGGAATGTAACATCCAAGTTTTTAAGGAATCTGTTGCAGCCAGAGAGAAGCGATTCAGGCTCATTCGCATGAGCATCGATAGATGGCTTGCCGTCAAACACAATGACGCGGTCGGCAAGATAAGTAGCCATGATGAAATCGTGCTCGACGATGAAGGCAGTCTTCTTCGTATTCATGACGAACCTCTTGATAACTCGCGAGGCAGTAATTCTCTCTGCATAAAGTTAGCGCAAATTAGCAAAACAATTGAAAATAGAGGGGGAAATGATAGGGGATACCTACGTTCTGCATCAAGATAAGCCGAAGGTTCATCAATCAGGTAAATATCGGCTGGGATGCCGAGGGCAAGAACAATGGCAACACGTTGCAATTCACCACCAGACAGGTTTTGAACTTCTTGGTCAATGAAATCATCAATTCGAAGGGGCTTGTAGACGTCAGTCTGAAATTGTGGGTTAAGGAAAGCAGCCTTGATTCTCTTGAAGAATAATTGCCGAACTGTGCCCTGGAATTTCGGAGTGATCTTCTGAGGTTTCATGCTGATGTTCATGCGAGGTATTGTGGAACCTCCGTCTGGCTTCTCAGCTCCGGCAAGCATTCTACAGAATGTGGTTTTACCAGTGCCGTTTTCGCCCATCTATCCTTTGTCAGCATTGCTTGATAACAATCGATAGTAATGATGGAAGTAAGGAATATTATATCTACGTACCAGAACAACGATTTCCGAGTCAGTGAATTTACCAGAATCGATCTTCAGGTGGAAATTGCCCATGGTCTTTTCCATAGCTGGGTAATGGAATGCACGATCTTTATCGACCAAGAAGTCATCACCAGCTTCGGCAATACGGAAGGTCAAAGACTCTTCTCGGAAACGCAAGTTCTCTGTAGGAATATGGCCGTCGAGGAAAATGTTTATGCCTTCACGGACGGATGATGGCAGGGTGACAACTCCGTAGACAGCCGGCCGACCATACAGAACACAAACGAAGTCGGAAAGGTAGTCCAGAACTGACAAGTCGTGTTCGACAACAATAACATAGTCGTCAGGCCGAAGCAATTCACGAATAGTACGGGCAGCAGCAAGTCTCTGTTTGTGTGTTAGTCAACTACTGGGCTGAATATAGATGGCGAAGCGGTATTGGCTTACCTGACGAATATCCAGGTAGGAACTCGGTTCATCGAACATGTAGCTGTAAGTAGTTGAGATGTCAGACGTTTATCCCTACAATATTATGCTAGAATTTTGGCAAATTCTGAAAGCAAAGAAAGGATCCACAAAATTCTCTACTCACACATCCGCCTGCTGCACGCAAACCAAGGCCAAAGCAAAACGCTGTAGCTCTCCACCAGAAAGCAGAGTAATGTCACGGTTCTCGACCTGCTTGAGTTCAAGGACTTCCATGATGTGATCCATGTTGTCCATCTGAGAACGTGCCTCAATCAAGGGACCGACCTCTTTCACGGGTCCCTTGACAGCTCTGGGAATCTGGTCCACATATTGGGGCTTGACAACAGCCTTCAAGTTGTCCTCCAACACCTTTGTGAAGTAATCTGGAAGCCAGTGAGTGTCACGCCAAATAAATTTAATACTGAAGCCCACATACTCTGAAGTTCAGATCCACGGAAGTATTTGAGAATTTCCTGCCAGTCGGGCGGGTCGTCATAACGTCCAAGATTGGGCTTGAGTTTACCACTGAGAATTTTCAGGGCTGTACTTTTTCCGGTACCGTTTGCTCCGACTTTGCGCTCGTTAGCCAAGGCACCATCACCATGTCCACAGATAACCTACCTAAACCAAGCACCTGACCGGGTCGAGGCATAGGCAAACGATGCAGTTTGAAGCTGTTGGCCGAATAACGGTGGGTGACCTGGGTTTCGAGATTGGTCGGCAGGTTGATGATGTGGATAGCACCGAACGGGCATTTCTTAGGGCAGATACCGCATCCGATACAGAGGCGCTCCGAGATGAAGGCGATCTTGGAATCCGGGGTCACTTCGATACAGAGCTTGCCAGTGCGCACCACAGGGCAGGACTTCTTGCATTCTTGTCGGCATTTCTGTATTTGATATTTTGTCAGTATGAACTCCGAAAGAAATCAAAATAAACCATCAGCAGAGAGTAGAGATATACCTTCGGCTTGCACTATTTAAGCATAATGGCCTTTGATTAGCACCTGCCATCTCGAAAAAAACCCGAGTCACAAATCTTCATAGAAAACGAACCTTGTCGCTATTGACAATAGCAATTCTATTAAAAAAAAGGCGCGGTCAGCATCGACTTGCACTCGTTTTCCCATTCGAAGGAAAAGGCATACCTGGTGAGTTTGTCCGACATGGTGATGCTCTGCTACCGTCCCGGTCTTCTGCTGTTGTAAGTTGGCCCGATCCAACAGAATGTAAGAAAGAAGAAGGAGCTTAGCGATTGACAACAGAAGTGATGAAGCGACGTGGCACGCGGCGAAGCTTGGAGCAAAGATCCAAGCCAGGATGGAGGGGCACCGAGAAAACTTGATCACAATTGTGGGATGTGACGGTGGAGCCTTCCCGCGACTGTGAGTGCCTGATGCCTCAGGTACCCAGTCGTAAATAAGCCTGCCATGATTGGCTCAGACGGCAGGTCACGGGGTTTTCCCGCCGACTTACATAAGAAAGACCGCTAAGCCAGATACAACGCC
Organism: Talaromyces albobiverticillius; assembly: GCA_023721895.2. Classification (NCBI taxonomy): domain Eukaryota; kingdom Fungi; phylum Ascomycota; class Eurotiomycetes; order Eurotiales; family Trichocomaceae; genus Talaromyces; species Talaromyces albobiverticillius. The sequence continues at coordinate 4,613,895 of JAMBUR020000001.1, read as the reverse complement.
GACAGCCAGCCGCAGCAGCCAATCGGCGGCCTCGCTGGGCCTTGGCGTCCGAGCCGGATGGCAGCCTGGGGGCCTCAGGCACCAAGGCCGCTTGGCACTGCTGGCAGGCGCCGCGGCCGCTGCTCTTGCTTTTTACTCGCTGTGACAGTTCCTTCACCCACACCAACTTCCCTGACATTCCACCTCCCAGTGTCTCGCGGCATCGCAGATCGTGGAAGGAAATCTTCTCTCAACCCCCAACCACCAATTCTGCTATTTTTTTCTTCCTCATTTTCAGAATTTGATTTCCACCCATACACCCCCCTCTTCGGGGTCACCACGCTTGCAAAGGTAAGGCTTTTTCTGTCCGTCGAGCTGGCTAGACGCGTCCTGGCTTGGAGTACTTCGATTCCGGCCGTCGACCCACCCTCCAGTCTCATGAAACCTCTTGTTTCTCTCTTGAGGCCCTTTTTGGGCATTGGAGATGTGCTTCTGTGTTTATTCTTGTGGTTTTGCAGGTCTTTGTAGCCTCTGCTCTCTGTCGTCGTGCGTGACTTGCCTTGTCATCATCCATGCCCGTCCTCTTCATCAAACTTGCATCAAAAAAAATATCCGTCCATCAAATGTCTCTCTGGCCATCCACTCCTGTGTACTAGCTTTCTTTTTGAATACGTTTCTGTGGTCGCAAGTCCCTTCCAATCGCCTCTGCATGGTTTTCAATGCTCCCACGTCTTGCTCAAGCCTGCAATGCTGACCTCTTTTCGTTCTTTAGCAGATAGCATGGTGTACCCATCCGCGGTCGAGCCGTCCCCCGGGACTGATGCTTTCAAGCCATTGACAAATGGCTATAATGGCTACCATCATTCCTCTTCTTCAGAGCAACCTAGCGACCAGGAGGACATTGTTTTAAGTGATGTTGAAAGCGAAACGTCTGATTCTTCCCATGTCGGCGCTAGTCATAGTGCGGCCGCTCCAGAAATCACTCATGGCGGCTCTCTAGCAACTGGGAACTATAGTTATGATGATTCAGACCTCGAAAGCCAAGGCGGTCACGGCTCAGGCAACCGCTCTTCTACGTCGTCGTCGCCAGGCTCCGGCCATGGAATGAAACGAAAATCAACCGCCAATGAGACAGACTACATAAGGCAAAACCCGGAGCTTTATGGGCTTCGTAGAAGTGGCCGCTCTAGAACCGAACGCCGCCAGGCTATAGTGGATTCAGAGGACGAGGAGCCCAAAGCACCTCGTTCAAAGCGAAGACGCCTGGTCATCTCACAGCCGCATTCCAAAGAACCTTCTCGATCAGTAACTCGATCATCCCCATCGGATTCAGATACAGATGAATATGGGGGCTCCTCTACACGTACAGCGCGGCGACGTCAGCTACATTCATCCATCGTTCGTCCTCTCGCCGAGGTGCGTTTTTCTAGCAGAAATGCCACCAAGGTTGCGAATTACAACGAAGACTCTGATGGCATGTTTGAAGAAGATGAGGAGGATTTTACTCCCAACGATGTGAATACAGCACAATACAACGGTCCTGCAATCGATTCAGTTCTTGATCACCGGCTCAAGGACGGAGTTGGCCCGAACATTAGTGACCTCGACATTACTATACGCGACTGCCTATACTATATCAAGTGGCAGGACCAATCACATTATCATGCAACCTGGGAGTCTAGCGATGATGTTAAATATCACAGTGGGTTTCGCAGACTGGAGAACTACTTCAAAAACAAGGTCAAGACTGATCTCTACCTGAACAACGACCCTGACGTCGCTCCCGAAGAGAAGGAGAAGTGGAATCTTGATCGTGAACGTGACATCGAGTCTTTGGAGGATTATAAAAAGGTTGAACGTATTATCGGCCATCGTGAAGGACTAGGCGAAACCGAGTACTTTGTGAAATGGAAACGACTGAATTATGATTCGTGCACTTGGGAAAGCGATTCGCTGGTCAAAGATATTGCTCTTGATGAAATCGATAAATTTCTTGATCGCAATGACAAAGTCGTCACTTGCGATAAGCGTGAAATGAATCCTAAAACCAGATCGTCACACGCACCGATCACCGGCTCTCCCAGTTTTCTACAGAATGGACAATTAAAGGATTTCCAAGTCAAGGGGTTGAATTTCTTAGCTTACAATTGGTCTCGGAATCATAACGTGGTTCTCGCTGACGAGATGGGGCTTGGTAAAACAGTCCAAACCATTGCATTCATTAATTGGCTTCGCCATGTTCGTGGACAACATGGTCCTTTCATTGTTGTTGTTCCCCTTTCGACTATACCTTCGTGGTCCGAAACATTCGATAACTGGACCCCTGATGTCAATTACATTGTTTATACAGGCTCCAGCATAGCGCGGCAAATCCTCAAGGACTACGAACTCATGAAAGACGGAAATCCCCGGAAGCCAAAATTCAATGTGATGCTTACGACATTTGAATATGCCAATATGGATTTTGACTTTCTTCGTCAAATTCCATGGCAATTCATGGCTGTCGACGAAGCTCATCGTCTGAAGAACAGAGAATCCAATCTGTATGGAAACTTGCTTGACTTCAAGTCCCCTGCTCGACTCTTGATAACGGGAACTCCAATTCAAAACAACCTTGCCGAGCTGTCCGCGTTGATGGATTTCCTCAATCCCGGTCTAGTTGAAGTTGAGGTAGATATGGATCTGAGTTCTGAAGCAGCATCTGAAAAGCTTGCCAAGCTACAGAACACTCTCAAACCACTTATGTTAAGACGAACCAAGTCTAAGGTCGAGACCGATCTGCCTCCAAAGACTGAAAAGATCATTCGCGTTGAATTGTCGGATGTACAACTTGAATACTACAAAAACATTTTGACGAAAAACTATGCTGCTTTGAATGAAGGAGCCAACGGCCAAAAGCAATCGTTGCTCAATATCATGATGGAGCTGAAGAAAGCTAGTAACCACCCTTTTATGTTCCCCAATGCTGAAGCAAAGCTCTTGGAGGGTAATACACGCCGTGAGGATGTTCTACGCACCATGATCACTAGCAGTGGCAAAATGATGCTTCTCGACCAGCTTCTAGCCAAACTCAAACGCGACGGTCATCGGGTACTTATCTTTAGCCAAATGGTGAAGATGCTCGACCTTTTAGGTGATTACATGAGATTTCGAGGATACCAGTATCAGAGGCTTGACGGTACAATCAGCGCTGCGAATCGTAGAATAGCTATGGAGCATTTCAATGCCCCGGATAGTGTTGATTTTGCCTTTCTCCTGTCAACTAGAGCCGGTGGTCTTGGGATCAACCTAATGACAGCTGATACCGTTATTCTCTTCGATTCCGACTGGAACCCACAGGCTGACCTTCAAGCAATGGCCCGTGCACATCGCATTGGTCAGACTAAACCTGTGAGTGTCTATCGTCTTGTTTCAAAAGACACTATCGAGGAAGAGGTCTTAGAACGCGCTCGAAACAAACTCATGCTTGAATTTATCACGATCCAGCGTGGCTTGACAGAAAAGGATACTCTTCCAGGCAAACATGCTCGCTCTGTTGGGGAGCCCACCGGAACCGACGAGATTTCGCGTATTTTGAAGCGCCGTGGACAGAAAATGTTCGAGCAAACAGGAAACCAGAAAAAACTCGAGCAACTCGATATTGACTCCGTTCTTGCAAATGCCGAGGAGCATAAAACGGAACAGGCTGAAGGCTTGGAGGCAGATGGCGGCGAGGAATTCCTTAAATCTTTTGAGTTCGTTGATGTCAAGGTTGATGAGATGACCTGGGATGATATCATTCCCAAAGAGAAACTTGCTGAGATAAAAGCGGAAGAGAAACGCAAAGCCGACGATCGTTACCTGAACGATGTTATTGAACAGAACCGCCCACGCAAACGCAACGCACCAAACGATGCGTATGACGAGCGGGCAGAGCGGAAGGCTAAACGTCGGGCCCGAGCCCAGGTCAATTTGGAGACAGCCGACAAATCTGATTCTGAATCCGAAGATCCTAAGCGTCCGCTAAAGGAGAAGGAGCTCCGTCATCTCATCAGGGCGTTTCTGCGATATGGTGACATCGAGGAACGGGAGGAAGATGTTGTACGAGAAGCTCGTCTTACAGGACGTGATAGAAACACGATGAAATCTGCACTCCGCGAGATTACTCAAAAGGCATTTGACCTGGTTAAAGAGGACAGAGAAAAGCTTGAGGAATTAGAGAGGTCAGGCAAAATCCCCACGAAGAAAGAGAAAAAGGCAGTTCTTTTCGATCATATGGGTGTGAAGCGAATTAACGCCCATACCATGATCGAACGCCCGGAAGAAATGCGTGTTTTGCGTACTGCAACACAAGGATTGTCTGACCAGACTAGCTTTCGGGTTCCTGAAGCGTCAAAGAAAACCGATTACAGTTGCCCTTGGGGCGCGCGTGAAGATGGAATGCTTTGTATTGGAATAGTTCGCCATGGCTACGGAGCATGGCCAGAAATCCGTGACGACCCTGAGCTTGGACTTGGCGACAAATTCTTCCTTGAGGAACATCGTGTCGATAAAAAGAATGAACGAGCAAATGCTGAAGACAAAGCAACCAAGTCTCCTGGAGCAGTTCACCTTGTTCGCCGTGCTGACTATTTGATCTCAGTCCTGAGAGATAAAAGCTCCAGTGGCAATACTGCTGCTACCACTAGAAAGGCCATCGAAAATCACCACCGCAAGAAAACCCAACTTTCTCAACGCCGACAACCAAGTGTATCAGCATCACCTGCTCCTCCGAATGGCCGAAAGGTTCATCGTGATTCAGAAAGGCCCCGGCAGCGATCGCATACCCATGTTCCTCGTGATAGTACAGAGCGTGCAAATACCCCCCGATCCGACCCTGTGAGAGCCAGGACTGGCTCCGCCACGGACAAGATTCATAAACGTAGTCAGAATGGGGTACATGAAGACCATACTCGTCCTCGAAGCGCTAGCCTTACCGCAACCCCGGCCACAATGGAAGATTCCATCTTCGAACCTAAGGCCCATCTATTGCATAAACTCCGAGATGTCAAGAAGAACCATCCCGACAAAGAGGAGCGTGCCAATGAGATGCGCCGTCTTATTCTGAAGATTGGCAATTTTATTAAGCAACTCCTTCGCAATGACAATTACCCCGGTTTGGAGGATAGGCTTTGGTAGGAATTCCGCATTGAATACATCTGCATAAATAACATGTCTAACATTTCATTTCAGGGGACATGTTGTGAAGAATTGCTTCTCTTCCGGCAAGACTGACCTAAACTCTCTGAAACTAATGTACGAGAGAGTTGTCGCCAATAACCGAGATACAGCTACTACTGCCAGGTAGACGCTTTATATCTTCCACATCTCACTGCGTGCGATCCGTTGAGGCAAAGTTATGATCAAGCGGGCATCTGCTTCAACCAGTGGATCTCAGTAGACGCTGATCAGACACCTTTATCATGCCACATTAAGTTAAGGTGAAAAAACCGAAGAAAATAGGCAAAAGATCTCTATCGAAACGAACAACAATCAAATTCAGAAATCCACTACCGTCAGATCAAAACAATTATAGGTCGCGGTTATATTTACAACGCACCTATAGTTGACGGTTGACATTACGCGCCTTATTACGGCCTCCTTGGTTAACGCCTTCCACCACAATGTCTCGAAGGGTTCACTCCCTCTATTGCGGTGTCGACAGGTGTGCCTGAACGAAATAATACGGTTCATTGTTGTTTGCTCCTTCTGGGATGCTCCATCCTTGTTTATCGATGAGACGACTACATGTTCCTTTTTTTACGTCTTTCCACCAAACTGCCACGGTCGTATCTGGTGAATTCAGGGAACATCAACGACATCTCAACGTCTTTGCTCTTTCTAGACCGATACTTTGTTCCTGGGCGAAGCCATCCGACGGTCGAGTGTATTCCTTACATTGTTTTTATCTTACTAATCGTTCAATTATGCATTTCAAGCGCTGGAGTTTAGGAAGGAGACATCTGCATTATACATGCGTCGCATTGCATGACCAGGCGTACAGAAATGATGACGTCTGTACGAAAGTTGAGCGCCGTGCATATTCCTGTTTCTCAATTGTCTGACTTCTAATCTTGCATCTCCTTCATATCTGTCCATGAGATGTTTGCTATATAGATGGACAGACCAATCCCTTGTCTTCGTTGTTCATTTTTCTCCTCTCGCCAAGAGAATTTGTTTTTATTGTACATAAAAGGCGTTGCTTGAAATGACTTGGGTGTTGCATCTTTTGGAGTTTAAAAAACTAATCTGCGAGGATCTAGACTCTTTGGGGAGAAGCTGTTGCTATGTTGTGGATGATGTATGTACTACAAACTTTCAATACAAAATGAAATGATACTTTATCAGAACCGAGAGACATGTCAGACACGGACTTGTTCGTTATACTCCTTGATTTGTTAATCCAAATAAGTTCATGTCTCGGCCTAGAGGAATGCACCAAGCCTAGGCAGATCTTGATCTTTCAAGAAACGCCTACCTCAGGGGAATGAGATCCAGCCCCGGAGGTGTTGGTTTATAAACAAGTAAAAAAAGCCATCTTGGGCAGCCTTATTATTACAGCAAACCCAGCCACTTGAGACCATAAGAGACTAGGTACAGCTGGATTAAATAGGACATCTATTCCAGACAAATCGCAAGCAAAACTCCGGAAGAAATCAATACTTGTGGTAAAAGTAAACGCAGGGGATTTTTTAAAAGTACATCATCAAGAAATATATGTAACGAAATTGAAGTCCGCCCCAAACCATATACGCCATGCAATAATAGTACCGAATTGACAAGAAAACAAGAAAGAAACATACTCAACTCCAGGTCATGAAATATCTGTGATATTGGCAAATAACAAGTAGGGTAAAAATCGGAGGGAAATAGGAACGCCGCGAAGCTATAAGAGTATCAAGAAGCGCCTTCCTCAACTCCGTTTTGAGTTTCTTCGTTCTCCTTGTCTGCCTCTTGCTGTGACTCAAAAATAACCTTGGAAAGGCGTGTTTCCGCATCGATAACATTCGAGAGCGCAGCTTCTTTTTCAAAGAATGCCGCTTTCCGCTTCGGCTCCCAGTCCTGCCACTGCCGTTTGAGCTTAGAAGTTTCAATCTCCGCCCAACGTACTTGGCGACGAAGCAGCCTGTAGAGTTGATTGGAAGGCATGGCAAGCTCGTGCGCATCTAAGCCCAGTTCAGGGCTGAACTCTGGGACTGGCAACGATTCAAGCTCTTGACTGTCAATGTCTCTAGCACCTTCTCCATTTGTGGGAATTTCTGCGTCTTCCTTAGGGCCGAAATTGAGTTTCAGTTTGATGCGCTGGACCTTATTGCTTGGGGTGTTCGTGTTGAGCAAATTGTTGGCAAGTTGGCTTTTAGGAACGGGGTCTGACGGTCGGAGAGCCTCGGTTTCGTGAACTGTGCGCATATGTTTGGCAAGGGCATCGGAGCGAGTGAAACTTCTGTCGCATTCTAAGATGTTGTTAATAAAAGCGATAATTCGGGGGAGAAAGAGTAGGTAGCATTGGGTAGAATTACCTGGAAGCGCACAGTAGAAAGGTTTCTCTCTTGTATGACTTCGCATATGTGCGCGCAGCGCATATCCGCTAGCATGTGTTTGTCCTTTGCGGCTGCAATCAGTCCATTCGCAGGAGTACTTCTTTTGACGAGTACCAATGTGATCATCATGGATATGGTTGACAAGATTATCCATGTTACCCAGATCGCCAGCTTCACAGCCATCCCAGCGACACACTGAGACCTGGTCGCCCCCTTGACCGCTATAGTCGTCGTCCTGGCCACCACCAATCAATGCGAGTAGCGATGGAGAATTGGGTATTTCGCCGTCAGTATCCGACGAGATAGGACTCGAAGGTGAAGTCGGGACGTTATCGCCTTGGACTGATGAAATTGGGGTGTGGTTGTCCCAGGATGTAACGCCAGTGCGACGTCGTTTTGACGGTGGCATGCTTGAAGCTGATGGAGATTGGCCATCCTTGTCCAACTTGGTGTCCTCGGTCAAGTCATCGGACGCGATGGACGAGAGGGGGGAACCGGGTGATTCGGCCATTGCGAGGTGTTGAGAACGATTAAATGGTTTCTGGAATTATCATTCGACTCCGAGTCAAAGGCGAGGGGGGTGTAATATCAAGCGTTAATGCGGTGTGAGGGAAAGTGAGACTGGAGCTCACGTCTCGAGTAAGTACGTCGCACGATACGGAGCACGTGATTGAAGCTTCGATGCGCGCCGAGCCTTTTTTTCCCTCCGCAATTCCTTTCCTTCTTTTTTCTCTCTCGGAATCTCCCCTTTCTAATCAATCAATCATCTCGCAATCGTTTTTTTGCAAATATATGATCTCTGATCTCTTCAAGAGCTTTTTTTTCTTTCTACTATCTATTTCCCCCCTAGAAAATGGGCAGCTAATAGCTTGTAGAAGGTATGTCGCGTCACCCACCCTCCGAGTCTCAATATTGTGCTGTGTGATGAGCCAAAAAGTGAATTCTGCAATGCTGACAATTTCCCTCTTCATGAGGTGAAGTTGCTTGTTGACCAATTCTACACTTGACCTGACTTCACAATTTTTTTCCTTTCACGTCCATCTAAATTGTCTTTGTGGACTGGTTGGCTAACATTCATGCAAAGTCTTTATTTAGGCGAAGGTTTATGATTGTGTGGCTGGGTGCTATCCCGTACTAAACAATATTTCTATTTGCAACAATCCATATCCAATTACAATTGATATCTATGTATAGCCACGAGCCTAATGCGATGGGTAACGATCTCCCTTGACCTCATACCCCTTCAGAATGGAGTCAATTTCTGCCATCTCTTCATCCGTCAGAGTCTCAACACCCTGCGTGTTCTGGGTGACTTTATCTTTGGTTGTTCCTCCAGGAATTGGGATGACGGTAGGTAGACCGGGCTTGTTGCTCAGACTACGAACCCAAGCCAGTGCAATCTGAGCTGGAGCCACACCCTTGCGTTTGGCCAGGCCCACGATCTCCTGGATCAACTTCACGTTATGTTCAAAGTTTCCATCCTGGAACTTTGGGACAAGGCGGCGGAAGTCACCCTCTGGAATATCCGTCAGATTGGCGATTTCTCCGGTGAAAGCACCTCGACCCAGTGGGGAATAAGCGATGAGAGGGATATTCAGTTCTGCACACGCTTTGGCGACGTCGTTTTCAAAAACATCGAGAGACCAGAGAGATAGTTCAACCTCTACTGCAGATATGGGGTGAACCTTGTGTCTAGATAGATGCAATTTTCAATTAGAAAATGTCCATATCATTTCTCACTCCGTATCTCCCGGTTCATGCCATTACTTACGCTCGCCTGATAGTCTCGCCATCGACTTCACTTAGACCAATTCCTCCGATTTTACCCTCTTCGATCAATTTGGCAAGAATCGTCACCGTATGCTCGATAGTGGTATTGGGGTCCTGACGGGCACATTCAAAAATATCGATAGACTTGGTGCCTTTTAGAACCCGCAGGCACTCGTCGACACTTCTGCGAATATTCTCTTCCGAGCCATCTGGAGTCCATTGGCCAGGGGTGTTTGCGCCCTTGATGCTAAGCAGAACCTTGTCCGCATTCTGCGGATATCTCTCGAAATAGGCCTGCAACAAGTGACAAGAATTGTACTCGGCAGTTCCGTAGATCTCGCCGGCATTCCAGAAGTTGGCGCCAAGCTCAAGAGCTGTATTGAGCGTTTCGAAGCATGTTTCTTTGGATGGAAGAGTAGGGTTCCATGTCATGCCTGCGGTTGGATGTTTAGTCAAGTTGGTCTTCATTGATATGGATCAAAACTCACGCATGGTGCCGTAGCCCGTAGGTCCGACTTGTCTTCCGAGAACAGTAGGCATGGTTGTTGAAGTGTTTCTTTGAAGTCTTTGAATCTAGTGAAGTAGACAAGCAGTTGGAAGTTTGATTTGGATCAGGTGTTGTTGGAGTTGAGAAGATAATTTTCAGAGGGTTACGACACGCCTACTTATACCTGGTTCTGCGATCTGATGAGAACGTATTCAACAGTAGAATCAATGACGATGCTATTGGTTTTGTCGGCGCTATCTTCGATTTCCATGGGATCGCTGATTTGCGTCGGAGCTCTCACGCAACCCTAAACTGTAGGCCGCCCGTAGACCGACCGTAAAGCCGATGCGGACTCTCGGCATACCGTCAGCACTAACAACCACATTATTAATAGTTTTGCCACTGAACCAAGCTTCTGTGAGGATCACTTTGGATATCGAAACATGAAGGAGGAAGTAAGAAGGCCCGTCAAGAGAGAGAGAGAGAGAGAGATAGCGATATCTCCGTTACAACTTACGGGTGGAACGCATTACTCCGTGTTTCTATATTTTAATATATTTGTATATTTGAGAGTGATAGAGTGATTATTGGCCGAGAAGATATTATCGTTCATCAAAGAGTCTGTCCAGGAATAAATTAGACTAATTTATCAACACTGCACTCTGGCCTAGTAGGGAGGGGTAGGGCGGGCAACGCATGAGAGGAACATAACGAATAGGGCAGATTACTGCTTCCTCACGAGTCGATTTTGTTCACATAGCATTATGGGAGAGCTCATAATCCTAGGGGCCTTTTATTCGGCAACATTGGTGATGCAGGTTGCGAATCAGATTGTTATAGAGCAGTTATATCCTCCTTACGCTATAGACTCGAATTCCCATTTCCCAAGAGAGCCCAAATCTATCTTGACCGGTATCTTGTTCTGCATAGACCAGTCTAAATAACGAACCGCAAGCTTTCTAAAACTCTCACATCGCCGGATTTTGTCTTCGTTGCTACCGGCTGCTTGGAGATACCTGCATTCCCGTTCCAGGACGGCAACTGTCAGCTGGAATCCCGCCGCAAAGAAAAAGGGTGTGACCGTCCGGTTCTCCGTGAGTGTAGCGTAGCAAATTGCTTGTAGGACCTTCAGCGCATATTTCATTAGCTGGTTGCGGTGGACCTCAATCTCCTGTCGTGGATTGGCGGGCATTCTATGTGCATTCGTCCTAATCATCAAGGCGAGCATGTCGCTCAGGAGCAGACGAAGAGACATGGCCGTTGTCCAGTACAGCATGACGGAGTGATACTCCATCATTGTACGGAAGGAGAGGACAGTATCGAAATATGATCGAACGTCTCCTTCGCCAATGCTAGACCAAAAACGTCCTGAGATGGGGTCATTTGTCACATCTTGATGAAGCGACAGCCATGAAGAGAGTGAAACTTCACGGATATTTATATTCCACTGCGTCAGTCGCACCTCGTTGCGAGACAAGATTTTTTCGGCTGTGTCGTACAAATCGATTAAGATCTGATCATGATCCTCGTTGTCCTCCCCACTTGCAGTTGACATTTTGGCAAGCAGCTTGTCAAATCGAACCATGATGGACACAATGTTAGAGGCATCTATCATTAGAGAATCGATTGAAGTGTAGAGTTCGAAGTCGCTACCGAGCTTCGGGTTCTCGGCTTCCTCAAGCGTCGATTTGATCTCGACGAGCCATGCCGAACTGATAGGTGAGCATTGTCGCCAGTCAGTACTCAAGAGGAAACTCGGCTCTCTAGCTGACAATGTCTGTAAAATCTGAGGTCATGTCAATTAGGAGAGTCACACTGCAACTACCGTGATAGATCTACGTACAATAAAGAAGCGCGAAAATGCGAGTAGTTGGATATTGGTTTTCGAGTATGCATGATCTGTACCTCGGAGAGTGATAGCAGCAGCCAGGCCACGTATATTGTTTTGCCAGTTATGCGAAGCAGGTGACATTTTCGTCTTTTGAATGTTAGAACAAGACTGAGAGTGACTCAGGGCGGGGTGATAAAACATACTTCCCAGAACATCATTACAATACAGAAAAAAACCAAATGCTGCCAATCCTCTTCTGAAATATCGTGAAAATCAGAATCTGCACTCAACTCCGCTAACCTGACTGACATGGACTGGAGAGCCATGCCATAGCTATGAAAGCTCCGCCGCACTGACACGGTGTCGGTGTTGGTCGTCCCAAAGTGGGCTTGAGCGAGAGCATTGACGGCGTAGATAACAGGTGTGATTGATGAAAAAGAGTACTTCAAGTCATCAAGTGCATTGGAGGAAATCAAGGAGAAGTAATGGTGGAAGATACTAATGATGTAGGTAGGAGCTTGGCACGGGCGAGATCCAAAGAAGGCTAGGGAAAAGGCAATGTGTAGATGGGACCGATCTATGGCCGGGCTTCTGTAGAGGGCCAGGTTTGTAGGAGTCTGAGAATCTGTGAATTGGGCTGTGCCACCAGATCTCTTCATTTTGCTGCGCGCCGTGGATGCCACGCCCAGAGCTCGCCATCCTTCGTTCAAGAACACAACTTCCTGTCTACGGTATCCCCTACAGACCTGCTTTCGGGTCTCGCAGACACGACATGTCGGCCGCCTGCCATCTGCAAGATTGTCAGAATCAGAACTTGCACGTGGCTCGTAGATCTACGGACCGCAGCGTGTCTTGCGAGAGACGCAAGTGAGACAGCCCTTTGACCGGGGAACAGAAGGCAGGGATTTATCCGTTCCACAAATGGGAATTATTCCAGGAGGAATTGTTGTCTCTGGACGAGGTAATTTGCATTTCGAGCTGCGATTGCGAGAAAAGGATTGTGGTAGGAAGGCAGGAAGGCAGGAAGTAGTCACGTGGTTGGTGAAGGAAAGCCATATTCCCAAGGCACAAAGGCCAACCCTCTTTTGGAAGGCAACACGATCCCTGTCGACGGCTCGCATTCCCATTGGCTCGCCGCTGAACTATATCGATGGTCAGGGACGCTCTATCAAAATCGAAAAATATCAATAGCAGCTTGAAAAAATGCCTTGGTATAACTCGTAAACATTCCTATTATGTACCTAAATAACATAGAACTTGAACTCCATCTCATTCCCGGAATTATGAACGCAAGGATAGTGATATTTGAATACTATGGCTTATATGAGGGATCAGACTGATCATCTGATACGAGATCCAAAAGGTGACTCAGCTGAGCAAACGGCGATGGGCGGGGAGGTGGCTGGATGGTTTCACCAAGACTCGTTGTTGGGGTACTAATATCGCTGGCCGGCTGTTGAACCACTGGAGAGTCGGTAACCTGCTCTTGAGAAGATGCGGTCGCTGTTGGCTGCTGAACTTGAACTACTGGAGAGTCGGTGGCTTGCGGGTCACTGGCGGTAGCTTGAGCTGATGCCGTTGTTACCGGAGTAGTAATATCAATATCGTTGACCGGCTGTTGAACCACTGGAGAGTCAGTGACCTGCGAGTCACTAGCGGTAACTTGAGGGGATGCTGTTGTTGCTGGAGTAATGATATCGTTGGCTGGCTGTTGAACCATCAGAGCGTCGGTGACTTGCGCTTCAGAGGATGTTGTTGTTGGAGCAATGATGTCGCTTGCTGGCTGTTGAACTATTATGGAATCAGTGGCTTGCGGGACACTGGTGGTATCTTGAGATAATGTTGTTGTTGCAACTATCTCGCTGGCCAGTTGATGAACCGCTGGAGAATCGGTGGCTTGTGGGTCACTGGCGATATCTTGAGCGGATGCCATTGCAGCAGGGGACGTCGTACTTGTAGGGGGTGGGAAGAGAGGGAGCGTTGTCGTCATTGGGCCCTCATTTGCATCAATGTCTGGAATATTTGGAAACCGAGTTGGTAATACATGCACCGGCACATAGACGGTGGTGGTTTCGGTTGGGGCATTATTGTCTGTGTTCGAGGTGCTACTAGTAGATGTGGATGGAGTCTTGATTCCAACAGGTTGTGCTGCCTGCTTCACTTCATTATGCTTCTTGCTTCCATCCTTGCCGTCATCATTCTTATCACTGGTTTTCGGTTTAGCCTTGGTATCATGGTGATCGTCGTCGTCGTCCTCCTCATCCTCATCCTCATCATCATTGTCATCGTCATCATCGTCGTTTTCATCACTGTCATCATTGTCGTCATCGTCGTCGTCGTCATCATCGTTATCATCATCATCTTGATCGTCGTCGTCGTCGTGAGAGAAGTCCCCTTGAGCCGCCATTGCGCCTTTCTTCTGTGCCTCACTAACCCATCCTTGGATATCCTTATTGTCGGGGATTTTGTAATCCAAGTTTTCCAAGAAATGGTTAACATCAAACGGATTTCTGAATCGCTGTATACGACATTTGTAAGTTAACGATTTCAGGCAACGTGAAACTGGGTGCTGGGCATCCTTACCGGACTTGGTGACCTCGTTGCCAAATTATGCAATACACCGGACGAAGAGTCTTCGGTAGATTTATGAATTGGGTATGCACATGTGATGCCTGAAAGGGCACACAGCGCAAATAGTGCTTTGGATGATACCATTTTCAGTGCTTCCACCTTGTTTGACGCGACTCCAAGGTATCCGAGTTTGCCAGGATTAACCCTAGGTAGGGCTTCGATCCTGAAACAAGTCTATATCGAGGTGGTTTTGAATATTAAAGTGACTTCACGAAGGCCACGTATATAATTGTTCTTTTTGATATGAGATAGGTAAGTTAATAGAAGCCTAGCCATTGAACCACTTCCCTTGCCAGCATTTATAAAGGGATTGTCCACCGTCGAGAGAAGTGGCATGTAGGGATTTCTGACATAAATGACTGGTCGTGGCAAAGTCTTCTGTCAAATAACATTGCCTATCTGCACACATCGAAGTTTCACGAATCTAGCGCGTCATTCTATCTATAACGCCATACAAGCAGGTAAGCAGAACGAATGTACAACTCAATGCTTTACCATGGCAAGTCACATCTCAAACATTCCTACATACGTCCCAGCGCTGTACAAGCTGGAATGTGTCACCTATCTGCACAAGATCGCATTACGTATTCGTGCATCTACTCAAGTACGTGCGTCTTCTTGTGTTGAAACGTCTTCTATTGCAGATCGGATATAGCGATTTGTTGAGGTGGTTCCCCCCTTGTTTGTCAAATAAGAGACTCATACGGAAGAAGTATACCTTGGTAGGAAAATATAACTGATTATCGATAATGCAGGGAGAGGGGGCAGGCTTCGTTATGTCGGAACATTCTTTCTGGTGGATACAGTTGGAGAATGCTAGGGGGTAATCTAGGACTTTCGTCCCGTTTACCAGTCTCTCAGGTCTGTTAACATGCAGATTTTTTTGCAGCTTCTTCCTCGAAGGATCGTTGCAAAATATAATCAATCTCTGGACATTTCAAAAAACCGAGTAATTACTAATCTATTGTCAATAATTAAATGAAAGGTCTTGTTGAAAATTCTTTTTTTCATTTAGGCATAAACAAAGTCGCATGCAAGTTTTAGCCTTTGATTTCTAATCTTGTGATGGTACTAGTCGCAAGATCTAATGGGATTATGTGAGTAGATGAAACATAAGAAAAGTAGAGGCATCATGTCTGCATCAGACAATGCCTTGCCTCGTGTGTTGAAAGACCCAAGAGTAGATAGATGGGAAACGAAAACCAAATGATTCAATATTTCGTTGTTATCACGCCTCCCTCACACCCAAGTCCTGGACCAAAAACAAAATAAGATAAAATGACCCGTGAAAACAATGCAACCACTTTTTTAAGGGGGAATTAAGATTCTGGCCGTTGAAGGCTACATAATCGTGAGTTCTTTGTTGACCAAGAACCCTAAAATATGTTCATAACATCGTAAACTCATGTTGAAAAAGTCTCTATGTGTCACCATACGCCGAAGAGAAATGGATATCGAGGGGTATCATGTCCGAATTTAGTAGCGGTAGCTATTGAAGAAAAAAATTAGTAAATGGCCAGAAAATTTTGAGCTGAAAATATGTTAGAGCTCGGGGATTTATGAGAAACTTACATGTCGCTCTTGAAAGGACCACTGACTTCCAAGCCGAGGTAATCGGCCTGAACAGGAGTAAGGGTAGAGAGCTTAACATTGACGTGCTCCAAGTGAAGTCTGGCGACCTGCTCATCAAGGGTCTTGGGCAGGACGTAGACGCCAACGGGACGCTTGCCCTCGCTGCCGAATTCAACGTACTTGGCACCGAATGCCTTATCCTCAGCCTTGTAGAGAGCGATTTGAGCCAAGACCTGGTTGGAGAAAGAGCAGGACATGACGAAAGAGGAGTGGCCAGTAGCACAACCCAAGTTGACGAGACGACCCTCAGCCAAGAGGATGATGTGACGGCCGCTGGGCATGAGGAAGCGGTCAACCTGAGGCTTGATGTTCTGGACAGACTTGGCATTGGCCTTGAGCCAAGCAACATCAATTTCGATATCGAAGTGACCAATGTTGCAAACAATGGCATCGTTCTTCATGACCTCGAAGTGGCGACCAACAAGGATGTCACGGCAACCGGTGGTGGTGACGAAGATCTGACCGAGGGGAGCAGCCTCCTCCATGGTGGTGACTTGGTAGCCAGAGACAGCGGCCTGGAGAGCGTTGATAGGATCAATCTCAGTAACAATGACACGGGCACCCATGCTCTGGAGAGCCTGGGCGCAACCCTTGCCGACGTCACCGAAACCAGCAACAACAGCAACCTTGCCGGCAATCATGACATCGGTGGCACGCTTGATACCGTCAATGAGGGACTCACGGCAACCGTACAAGTTGTCGAACTTGGACTTGGTGACGGAGTCGTTGACATTGATGGCAGGGACGAGTAGCTTGCCCTCCTTCAATGAGCGGTAAAGGTGGTGAACACCAGTGGTAGTCTCCTCGGAGACACCGTAGCAGTCCTTCAGTTGTTCGGGGTACTTCTTGTGGACGAGGGAAGTGAGATCACCGCCGTCATCGAGGATAAGGTTGAGCTTCTTGCCATCCTTGAAGGCGTTGAGCTGCTGCTCCAAGCACCAGTCGTACTCGGCATCGGTCTCACCCTTCCAGGCGAAGCTGTGTGGAGAATTCTCGTCAGTTTTCCACTCACTCGTAGCAAGCATCGTTGGGTTCCGACTTACACAGGGACGCCAGCGGCAGCAATGGCGGCAGCGGCGTGATCTTGGGTGGAGAAAATGTTGCAGCTGGTCCAGGTGACTTCAGCGCCGAGGGCAGTGAGGGTCTCGATAAGGACAGCAGTCTGGATGGCTAGAAACACAACATTAGATGATGTCTTGGACGAGTGAGGGACCAAATCAGGAAGCAGACATACTCATGTGCAAGCAACCGGCAATGCGAGCGCCAGCAAGAGGCTGGTCAGCAGCGTACTTGGCACGGATGGCCATAAGACCAGGCATCTCGATCTCAGCGAGCTCAATCTCGCGGCGCCCGAAGGCAGCGAGGGACTGGGGTTGTAATGTTAGCACGAGGGAGACGTGATCTTTTGACCATGGGCTGATCATTCAGTGTGTGTAATACGTACGATGTCGGCGACCTTGAATGTGTGGGCGGGGGCGGCCATTGTGTCTGATGATATATGTCTTTTGGTGGTAGGAAAAAAAATACCGAGCAAAAAAAAGAAGAGAAAAAAAAGGTAAACTAGACGCAATTGTGAGCTTCAATGGGGTGAAAAAGAGCAAGCAGCAGCACAAACACAGAAAAAAAACAGCAGGATTGTTCCTCAGACTTACTTGGTAGATATTATTGTGGGATGGAGGGAGGTGGTGGAAGGAAGAAAAAAGTTTCCGAGCTGGCAGGCATTAAATCCTTATAAAAAGCAGGTACGGCGCTGGGAGGGAAGGAGGGGCATTGGCGGAGACCGAAAAACAACACAAACAGGCAGGTGCCACTGCCTTCCCCCACCACGCACTAGCCCTGCCTCCTGCCTTCCTGCCGACGTACCGACTTCCTTCGTCGTTCCAAGCCGGCATATTATTCAATTGTCGTCCTCGCTCTGCATCCTCGTCCTGCTCGATCAGATCTTCGTGGGATCATGAGGCTTGAGGCTCTCATACACCATCTTCCTTCCATTTCTTAGTGCCCGAGCTGTTCTGACCCTGTGGCGCTCTTCCCGGCGTGGGGTGCAGTGATCGATTCGGACTCCGAGAGCCCATACATACTGCTGTCCATCCGGGTCCTTAATCCGCACCGCCACATTGATTGCTTTTCCACGATGGGACCGAGGCTGCTTTGCTATACCAGCTACATATGCAATACTGCCAATTAATCTCCCTTGGAGACCCTTGAAGCGGAATATACTACACATCAACCTGAGCGTATTCCACGGGTAAACCGCACGCACACACGGGTAAACTGAACACATATGTACTGCGTATAAAACGGCGATTTAAATATGCAACACGCGTATGTCTGTTGGCCAGTTTATCCGTGTATACGGTTTACCGGTGAAACACCTTGAAAAGTGAAGTCATTTTAACCGTTGATCTTTGCTCGAATATAGGAAACTGCCGGCATTGGGGCTAAATCCCTCTAAATCTAAGGGCTGGAGACGTCGAAACAATGCACGAGGAAGCCGTCGGATATGGAAGCTAAGGGGATAAAACGAGATGATGCAGGGAGTCCGCGAATCGACCACAGGAGAATGCAAGATTTAAAACAAGAGCGAGCGAGACACAAAAAAGGACAGCATTCTATATGCATCGAAAGTTTTTCATCGGAACAACTTGACCCCGATAGACTTGCAGAACCGTACCACAGCTATTAACCTGAACGCCACAAAGAAAGTGCTGAATGCAAAAGTGGTGGAGGCGCTAAATCTGGTATCGAATATGGTATCAATGCTCGCGTGGAAGCATGTGCTAAAATCAAGATTTCATAACAGCGTTAACAGGTAAAGAGAAACCATGGGTTGTTCATGATGTCCACCATAAGTCCCTTAATCTCTCCAGTCCGTGATTTCCCATGAAGATGCGTCGTCGTCGATAACCAACGCTAGTGTCTTGAAGACAATATGCTCGTACATTACTGAAGCCGCAGCTCGGGCCTGTTTGTGCCATGGCCCAGTACCTCCTGCTCTCGCATCTTCTCTGCTTCTCCAGATGCCTACATTGATTGTCAGTTACAAACAGAATTAAATCTTCTGTCAGCCGAGCGATCACTTACAGGTTGCCAAGTTCTTGTGCTGCTCGTTTTTGGCACCGAACCAATATTTCAGCAAGCCGCCGCTGGCCATGGCTTCTTCGTGCGAGTGCTGGTCGAGATCATGCAATCTCTGGTTGTCAATATCAGGCTTCAATTGAGAGCGAAATGAGACAACATAGAATGTTGTTCTTTTCCACTGATGGCCTTCGGCGATGGAGAGGTCGCGCAAGAAATCAACAACCACTTGCCAATTGAAAGATTCGATATAAGGAGCAACAGCATAGTCATCGCGAATAGGCTTGAAAATAGTCAAAGCTTTCGCCAATAACTGATATGGCGTTTCTAAACGCTTCAAGTCCAGCAGGTTCAAGGGTTCGTTGTAAGGCGAAGCAATCAAGCGATCGTCTGAAGTTGCAGCCAGTTCATGACGTTGTGTGCCAAACTGCAACTGCAAAGCAGCGGCAGCATGGAATTGTAGAAGTGCAAAGTCCTTTGTCACAAGTTCGTGGTGGAAAAGAGAGCTGGGTGCTCTCAGGGTTACTATGCGCGGCTGGACTGTGGTCGCAACAGCAGTTGTCCCCTGTTCGGTGGTGCTGCTGATAACCTCGGCCATACCGTTAAGAGATATTGACTCTTCCCCAAACCCCAGGAAATCCTCACTCTTGCTTTCTAAGTACGAAAAGATACAAGTGAGTTTCTCTCAGTTCTAAGGCGGGTTGATTGCCAGATCGGGGAGGCAAATGACGACGATGAGTTAGAAGTGAGAGAACGAGGGTACTGTCAAACGCCTCTTTATTTGGAGTCTTAGAATGATGTGAATTGTTCAACTCAACGAGAAGAAAAAATGTGAGAAGATGCTGAAGAAAAATATTGCTTAAAAAATGGCAAGGGCCCTTCTCTTTATGGTACCATATCAAAAGCCGTTGCCCCCAGATCCGGCCTCTTAGTGGCCAATGCAATCTTCGGCCTGGACCTTTGCCCCATAAAATCCACGCGTGCGCAACATGCCCCTTGGATTGCGATAGAGCAAAAAATGATTGCGAGCTACGATATGCTATATGAATTCTCCGTACTAGAGCAGTACTAATCCCTTTTTTATCATTCCGGGGCAATTTTGGAGCTACCAGAAGGCCAGCGGTGAGACTTCGATTTCGCGGTGAGGAGGCAACTAACCAAACCCTGGCCCTTAGGAAATTAGGAATGAGCAAATTTTTGGTTGTGTCTCTAGCACGCAATTTCTTTCCACTATTCACTAAGCCCCGGACCAATTTCCAAAGTACAGGCGCGACAAAGGAACGTATGATTTGTACTACAGTCGCAAGTTGAATCTTGCATATACAGATAGCATGACTGTCGTACTAGAAATATGCAGCTACTTTCTGCTGACGGCCAAGCGCTACTTGACAGTTGGATTAGGGCTAGCGATTGGACGCTCCCCCATAAGTGATTCCATCTCTCTTATATATTACCACAACCACCTACCTAGGCCAACCATTATTTAAATCACGGAACATTCTACGGACAATAGACACCACCTACCTAGGTAGCATCCTCGGATCGATCGGGGGGGCGGCGCGAGCAAGAGTCATAAATTGAAAATTGCACAATACGGATGCAGGTATTAACAACGTTAGATATCCTTTTCAAAGCACGTCATTTCGCCCCTTGCCATTGCCGAGAAAAAGGAATATGGAAATCTATGACATCTATGACATCTCTAAATTCTCTTTGCATAGCAAGTCTTCCAATTCCAGCGCCCTCTTGAGCGCAAATACACACGAAGCTTGGTATCAATCATCACGCACCATTTAACTCAACATTCCAGAACGCCGGGAACAAATGCACATTTTTTAAAGGAATAGACAACCGGCGGTAGAGAAGGAGGAAGATATTATAATACTCAGTCATCAAATATAATTTACCTCTTGGTAGGAAGCGGTGGCGGTGCCATACTGCCCCCAGTGTTCACCTTTTTCTTCGCCGGTACATCCGGAACCTTGAAACCTCCACTGTCGCCTTGTCCGACACTGCTTTGAGTGCCCACTTGAGTAAAGGTGCCGCTCTTGAACCATCGATCCTCATCCGCCTTGCGTTTACGGTTGAGCTCTGCTTGTACTTTCGGATCGACCAATTCCAGTCCTTGGACCGGTGTGAATGCAATAGAACTTGCCGTACCAGCAGATGCTCCAAGCGAGGTTCCGACCCCCGATGTGCGTAAACCCAGGACGGTGGCATTTCCAGGCCCTCGGAGTGATGTAGCAGTGCCGCTAACTGGGGTGGCTGCTCCCCAGCCTTTGTTGGACTTGCTCAGCTTGGCTCGTGTACGCTGATCAATCTGGGCTGCACGAATCCGACCATCGTTCTGTTGCCCAAGCATACCCAACCCAACTGTCCCATCACCCGTACCATAACCAGCTTCTTGTTCTTCTTTGCCAAATGCGAGCCTATTCTGTGCTTTACGGATCTCTGTCATCGCCACAGCCTCCTTTGCCTTGCGCGCACGTCGGCCACCTCGTTTTCGTGCTGGTTTGTCATCCGGAGCAGGCAGGGCTCGAGGGCCTTTGTTCGGTGGCGGTTCCGTGAGTTTATCTAATCGATGGAAACATTGTTGCTTTAGATCCTCCCCCATAGATCCATCTGGACTACTGTGAGCGACGTCTGCTCGGGCAGCTAGGACCATCTTTGCCGACACAATGCGCATCGCCTGACGTTTGACGTCGTTCGGGATATCTTGTATGATCGGCGAATGATAGAGGAAACCTTGCTGGCGAATCCCAACATTCGTTGCAAAACCCAGGCCCTCTTGCTTCTTGGACCCTTGCGCAGCCAGATTGCAAGCGGGGATTTTGGCGAGTTCTAGCAATCCACCAGCTTGATTAAGAAATTGAGCAGCCGTCTGTGACCCGAGGAGAGCCGTAAGATTTGGTGCAATTTCTGTCATGCGAGACTGAACGCTCTCAATACGTGCAGTTCGCTCCCGATCCAGTTTAAGGATTTTTTCGCATGTATCCAGCACAACCTTGAGTTCGGAGTCTGTCATCTCCCGTCCTCGAGTGGATGTTCCTTCAACTGTAACGACCATAAGTGAGGGCCCATCGAGCACAGAATTGAGCGGGACACCCACGATGTTGTCTGAGGATGTAGACAGCTGCTTAATATTGTCGAGGGGCCCATTCTTCAATATTGCGACAGCTTTCGTGTAGTTAATCGGGTTCGTAATCAGGGTCTCGAGCTCTGGAAATCGAATCGAATAATGATCGCGTAGAACCTTGTGTAAACGTGCCAACTCATCTGCCGCTGACATCGCGACCTCGAAATCATTTTTCACTCCAACATTTTCCTGGTCGGCTTCCTCCTCTTCTGGTCGGGTCACGTCTTCCATCTCCTGCACCCCATTTTCGACTTCATCCTCTCCCAGATCTTCTAGATCGGAATCTTCAAAATCTTTCAAAAGATCCTCCGCAGCTGACATCTTGGCGACGAGTTGGTTGTGTGAAACTGAGATGTACGAAACAAAAAACATGACGCCACTAGCGTTGCTTACCAGTTAGGCGGCGACTGTAACACGTGACCTAAAAAGAGGTTGCGGGTGGCGTCAAAGGCCTTTAGTGCAACTTTACCGCATGTCGATTATTTTCTGGATCCATTTCTCGAGCAAGAAGCTATATGAAAAGCACGCCACAGAGCTCCTTGGGCTCGGTGTAGGGTTTCCATTCTGATACACTTAATCTATAAGCTCCGTTTCCTGGAAGCTTCTCATTTCTGCCAGACTTTTTACCAGAAATACAGTCCGTCGATCACGTAACTTCCATCCATCGCCATGGAGTCCTCACGAGGACCCCCGAGGGTCAAAAACAAGGCGGCTGCGCCCATTCAGATCTCTGCAGAGCAGCTGCTGCGAGAAGCTGTTGACCGACAAGAGACTGGACTGCAGGCGCCAACCCAGCGCTTTGCAGACTTGGAAGAATTACATGAATACCAGGGACGCAAAAGAAAAGAATTCGAGGACTATGTTCGGCGCAATCGAATTAACATGAACAATTGGATGCGCTATGCGCAATGGGAACTGGAACAGAAGGAATTCCGGAGAGCACGATCTATTTTCGAACGAGCTCTAGATGTTGACGCAACGTCGGTGATCCTATGGATTCGATACATCGAGGCAGAGATGAAAACTAGAAACATCAACCATGCACGAAATCTTCTCGATAGGGCCGTAACAATTTTGCCGCGAGTCGATAAATTGTGGTTCAAATATGTCTACATGGAGGAGACTCTAGGCAATATTCCAGGCACACGTCAAGTATTCGAACGTTGGATGTCATGGGAACCAGACGAGGGTGCATGGGGTGCCTATATTAAACTTGAGAAGCGATACAATGAATTTGATCGTGCCAGGGCTATCTTCCAACGCTTTACTATCGTTCATCCAGAGCCGAAGAACTGGATCAAGTGGGCCCGATTCGAGGAAGAGAACGGCACGAGCGATCTAGTCAGAGAAGTCTATGGGCTTGCGATTGAAACTTTAGGCGATGATTTCATGGATGAGAAGATCTTCATAACCTACGCAAAGTTTGAAGCCAAGCTAAAAGAGTACGAACGGGCTCGCGCAATTTACAAATTCGCTCTTGATCGGCTACCACGTTCCAAGTCGGTCACTCTACATCAGGCTTATACAACTTTCGAAAAACAGTTTGGCGATCGCGAAGGTGTAGAGGACGTTATTTTGAACAAACGCCGAGTGCAATACGAGGAGCAAATCAAAGAGAATCCACGGAACTACGACGTATGGTTTGACTTTGCCCGACTCGAAGAGACGTCGGGAGATGTGGATCGCATACGCGATGTCTATGAACGAGCAATTTCTCAGATACCGCCTTCTCAGGAAAAACGCCATTGGCGGAGATATATTTATCTATGGATATTCTATGCCCTGTGGGAAGAGATGGAGAACAAGGACATTGGACGAGCTAGACAAATCTATCACGAATGCCTGAAACTTATTCCACACAAGAAATTCACGTTTTCCAAGATTTGGCTCATGAAAGCTCACTTTGAGATACGTCAGATGGATCTACAAACGGCGCGCAAGACTCTCGGACAAGCTATCGGCATGTGTCCCAAAGACAAGCTGTTCCGGGGCTACATCGATTTGGAACGACAATTATTCGAGTTCAATCGATGCCGGACTCTTTACGAAAAGCAGATTGAGTGGAACGCGGCCAACAGCCAGGCATGGATCAAGTTTGCTGAGCTTGAACGGGGCTTGGAAGATGTCGAAAGGGCACGGGGTATCTTCGAACTGGGTATAGACCAAGCAACGTTAGACATGCCAGAGTTGGTTTGGAAGGCATACATCGACTTTGAGGAATACGAAGGGGAGTATGATCGTACGCGTGAATTGTACGAACGATTGCTGGAGAAGACAGATCATGTCAAGGTCTGGATTAACTATGCTAAATTTGAGATCAATATTCCGGAGGGAGAAGAGGAGGAGGAAGAGGAAGAAGCACGGCCGGTCAGCGAAGAAGCCAAACGACGGGCCCGCAAGGTTTTCGAACGCGCCAACAAGGTGATGAAAGATAAGGACTTGAAGGAAGAGGTGAGTGGTTTTCTTGGAATAATTATTACTTGGTTCGTTTTGCTAATACGTATGTCACAGCGTGTGGATCTACTGAATGCGTGGAAAACATTCGAACAGGCCCACGGGTCGGCAGAAGATTTGGAGGCGATCGAGAAACAGATGCCACGTCGGGTCAAGAAGCGTCGCAAGTTGGACGACGATCGTTACGAAGAATACATGGACTATGTTTTCCCAGCAGACGATGCATCGGCGGCCAATCTGTCTCGTCTCTTACAGCGCGCCCATGCATGGAAGCAGCAGCAGGGGCAAAGCTGAGACAGACATTGTCTATGCTGAGGTTGTCCGGTTAAAATTGTGACACAACTATGTATATTCTAGGGCCTAGGTAGTCTTGCCGGAGTGGGATTAGTTGGGTAGTTAATACATGTCACTAGGGCTTACCGTACTTGATAACCTATTTGTTTGAAACGGCCGCGAAAGAATTTAATATAGAGGGAGCTGGGTCACGTTGGCTGACCGCTGAGAATTTCTCCGGGTTACCATCATCTGTCGGCTCGGTGCTTAAAACCGAGTCATCAAGGCATTTTTCTTGCCTCGCTTGGAACAGTGGCGCCAGCGACAAGCAAGGATACATGGACTAACCTAAAATTAACTGTCTGGCTAATTCCGACGAAATAGTCAAACTTATTAGTTACGGAGTGTCGGCTGCGCAAGTCAATTGATCCAACTAATATATACGTACTTACTACGTACTCACCTCGATGGTCTCGTCCATTCTTTCATCTTGGCTAATATTTGTCCGGTGTGCAAGACTGTGGATGGCCCCATCAGCGCAGTATCTGGCGACAGCACGTTGCAACGAATTTGCGGCGTGTGGTTACACAATCTTCTGTCATTTGTTTGAGGTAGGTGGTCATTCGCGAATGTGTGTCTGGACGGATGTTTATATGTTTATATGTATATATGTATGTATGTATGTATGTATGTATGTATGTATGTATGTATGTATGTATGTATGTATGTATGTATGTATGTATGTTATATATAGTCGTATAGCTATACGATAGAGATGACAGCAGACATGACGTTGGACGGCAGCGCAGCACAATCAGATTGTGGCCCCAGGCACCATGTCGCACATGCAGTGGGGCGTTGCTGGCTGCTTATTGGGCAAAGTATCGGAGCATTGGCTGGCGTGTGCATTAGCCTGCTTTAGCCTGCATTAGCTTTGGGCCTAACCTTTTGTAAAAGACTGCCCCTGGCGGCTGGGCCAATGGGCGTGCAGCATGGCGGAAAACACCAAGCTAGAATCAGAGTCGACTGTGCTTTAGTGCCCGCGGGCCACGAATCACGCTGATGCGACTGCGACACACGCTGAACCTAGTGAGCCAGCGCGGGCTGTGAGTGGCCAGGCTCCCGCTCCGTTGTTTCACCCTGAATCATCGCGTCTGCTGGTCCCTTGCGCTTTCCCCAAAAGGGGTATTCATCTACAAGCCTGAGAAGTTAGGCTCTTCTCCTTGTCTCTCCCCTCTCCGCTCGCTCCTGCCCTGCTTTGCTGCCCTGCTTGCCTGCCGCTCCTGCTGCTGCTGCTGCTGCCCCTGGGCCTGCCGAGTCTTCTCCTCCCTCTCTGCTGCTGCTGCTTCCTTCCTTTCCTGTACGCCCCGGCTGCTGCATGCACCTTGCTTCCATTCTCTTTCCTTTCCTTTGGCTTCTTTGTTTTCTTTTCTTTCCCTTGCCCTTGGTGCTTGGTCCTTGTCAGCCCTGGCCCTTCTTCGCCCGACTAGCCATCATTCGCTCTCTTCACGGCATTTCCTCCTATCCCATCTCTGCCCGTTCGCTTAGTATTCAGTGCTCCGTTGCGTGCTGCAGGTGTCAATTCGTTCGCGTCGCTTGCGACTTGTTCTACTTCAGGATCTTTTCAATTCGACTTTGCAAAAAAGAGGTGGCCAGTTGATTTGGTCCATTCACACCTGTGTATTACCATTTCAAATCCTAACATTATATCGGACAAAACACACTACCTACCTACCATACACGGAAACAGGAAAAGAAACGAGTGATGCATCGATAGAACTACTCCAATTGCAGGCAGTTTTTTTTTTGATCTTGGGGTCGCCAATCTTTGAACACGCTACTATATGATACGTCCATTAACACGGCCTGGACTCAATTGCCGCAACACCACCATTGCCTACCTTCATTAAAAGATCCAATCCATCGAACCATGCAATAGTCAACCGAAAGTCTGGAACATACCCATCGGGCGGCAGATCACTTCGTCACTTCCTCTCACCGGAACCTACTACTTTTATCTCTCGCTTCTCAACTCCCATTCGTTTTTATCCGGGCCCGCAGCTGGATTTCTCGACGGCCTCTGTTTCCATCTCTTCCACATGACTAGCCCTTCGCCACCTTCAGCCCTTGATGGGCGTTGCTCGGTCATCTACGACAACACCCTTTATGTTTACACACCTTCGGAATTGCTATTTTTGCCGCTGCAAAGTGGGTCCGGATGGAACTCAACTGATGCCGGCCAATCAGTGACGGACGCCGTCTGCGTCACAGGGACCATTGATGGTACTTCCGATGGTTTATATGTTGTGGGAGGCACTTCTGACAACTCGACATACCTTGGCCTTCAAAGATACTCGTTCGCTGATAACACGTGGGAATCCATCGGTCTAAACACCGCTGATATGCAGAATCGTGTCAATCATAGCGCCATATACATTCCCGGAACCTCCTCGATTTTGGTCTATGCAGGCTCAACCGATTCAAACAATGATGCTTCAACATCAACCTACGAGATCCCCGTCAACAATGGTTGGATTGTACAATCGCGTTCGGATAATGGCAGTCCTGCTGGCATCAAGCCAACTCTGTTACCATGGGATAACTCAACAGCGGTTTATGTGGGAGGAAGTTCTACGAACACCGAGGTCTTTCTGTACTATGGTCTGAGCGGCTGGGGTACCTCAGACATTTCTCTAGCCGAAGGCATATCCACCGACGCCGGCGTTGCCATTGTATCTAACAGTGATGGCAGCAAATTTTTGGAGGTCTTTGACGTGTCTACATCCCCAAATAATGTAAGCTATGTGGCTTTGCTGCAGACGGGTGGGCAACCCGCATATCCCGGTGAACAAGTGACATTCACTTCTTCGTCTTCATCCACAAAGAAACGAAAGCGCGATTGGGGAGAAACACCAGCATACAATAGCAGCTATGCTTCTTCAACCACTCGCACTAGTTTTTCGATAGCTCAGTCCTCCAATGACTTGGTTGTGATTTCCAGCGGCAGTGGTAGCGACTGCTTGACCATTTTTAACCAGACTGAAAATAGCTGGGTTAACACCACCGAATTTTTCGGTGTGGATACTGCGAGCGCCCAGCAGCCCTTGACCACATCGACATCAACTGCATCCACGACGAGCGCAACAGCGTCCACCTCCTCCTCATCAACCACAACCGCAGCAGCAGCGTCTTCTGGCGGTGGCAGCACCAGCACGGGTGTAATCATAGGCGTTACTCTCGGCAGTTTATTGGGTGTAGCTGCCATCTTGATTGTCCTCTTGGTGATACTGCGTCGCCTACATCAGAAGAAGGCTGGCGCAGCGGGCAATAATCGCCGCCGTTACGGGTCTCAAGATAAAGACCGCTTGAGCTTCCAGGATCAAGGTATTGAGCCTCTATCAATGGCTGCAGCCCCTATGGCTCGAAGCAATGCTCCCTCGGCTGTGGACTCTCTCAATATGATTTCTAGAAATTTTTCAAACAATTACGGCTCATCCACGATGGAGAAAAATGGTGTTGTTACTCGATCATTGGTTCCACCGGCTAAAAGCCCAATGCCAACGATTGCCTCTAGTCGAGCAGACCGTGACGTGCTCTCTGCCGAGTCTGACCGTCCACGGGGGGATCGAAGCACCGATGAAGGATGGGGCAAGTATTTCCAAGATACAAAAGCTTCAGATATCACTACGGATTCTCCTCGCACTACTATGAATTCGGACATTTCTCAAATGACAAAATCCGATTACCGAAGTAGCATGTGGCCTCATCAAGTGCCCGAAGCAACGACTATTGCCCTGAGTACTTTGGACGGACCCAAACCACTGGGACAAGTCTCTTCTGGTAGCCCTAGCACAGAGCATTTGCCGGTGGCCGGGCACAGCTATCTCCATCAAGGACAAGCTGCCCACATAACCAGTGTAGACTCGGCCAGCTTGGTATCTGATGATGATGAGCATGATCGTCACAACACATACTCGTCCGGAAGCCAATGGACGCAGCAGCCTTGGCATATGCGACCACCAAGCAGTAACTATACCGATAGCTTCTATCAACCAAGTGCACGGGAACCATCAGGCTTGCATGAGCCGGCTTCGAATGACGCTCGTTCTAATGGGCGAAGGTCCAGTGGTATCCTTCACGACAACTATTCGCGGAACAACGTCAATTCAGATATGAGCTGGTTGAATATACATGCGGACCGATAATTTGATCGGTTTTTTTTAAGTCTACAGCTCACGACCCGATATGGTTTTTTTCTGCAGCGCTACGAAATCGCCGGGTGTTATTATATAGAAGGCTAACATTTGTGGTGGTCATTCTCATGACCGACAAAACGACTCCAAACTTTCTCTTTTTCCTCTCAACCGCGCAAAAAGTTCACCATTCTCTGTACTAATTTATTTCCTTCTTCTCGATCTGTCGAGATTATGCATGGACATACTGCTGGCAAGCGTCATATTTCATTTCCCGTCTCTCTCTTTATTCTCGTTTTTCTCTCTTTTATAATAGGCTCACGCAATGTGTGAGTCGCTGCACATTTTCGTTCGTGTATTGTATACCCTCCTTTCTCTTGGTTTCCCTATCTCTTGTTTCTTCGGTCCGTCACATTCCTTTGATCTGACATATAAACTGGGACTTGAGGCAGTGTTTTGTTTTTTCTGTTGTGCATCGCATTTGTATTAACCGGGGGGTTCTTGGGAGTTTTGCGTGCGTGTATATAGTGTTATATAGTGTCTGTCGGTACTTAGTTATTGCGAGCCTGTGTGAAACTGAGAGAGATGAAACTTGGTCAGTTACAAAGTTCACATATATACAATTTCTCGTACTATAGATGATCACCTTCGTACCGACTAAGCGCGTAAAGGGATAGGACTCATTCAGGCAGAGTGCTTACCCATCGCCTACCTAAGTATATCTAGGTATTCCAGGCTGTCTAATGTTAAAATGGCTCAAGGTCAATGACAATCTTGGAACATGAACCGATGGTAGCAGGTTCAAGATGTAACCCGGCATTACAACCACCAAGATAACTCGGCTCTATCCGATACATACAGACTTCACCATGCCTTTTTTACTAGTCTCTGTGTAGGAATATTTATGTATTCAGCACAAATGTATAGAGACACCAATTCCATCATGATCAACTTATCAACGTGATTCCATACAGGGCCCGTCTGGTTCTACTACACGTACTTTATCAGTATCAACTTGCGGTTGCATTTGATATCTACTTCGGCTACATGCAAACAGAAACTCCATACTTTTAGCTCAACCCTAAGATTCACAATCATATACACACTATTGGAACTTTTGCCTCAGACTCTGCTTTCTCCGACTGTGTTGGTGTCTCCCTCGGCGGTGATTAGTGGAACAGTATCTGCCGTATGGGAGGCGCTGGCTGCACCGGGTAAATGGAAATTAAGCCACTGTCAGCCTATTCCTCATACACTAAAGTAAACAGGGTCTCCCTGAAACTGCCTGATTTCGTCTAATATAGTAGGTTTCGACCAAGTTCCAGAAATTGGAGCAAAATGGTAAGCATCCACATTGGCTGATACCGCTTAGTGATTGCCTAGCACTCATTGGTGAGCATGCTTATAGTATTTAATAGTAATGAGTGCTTAGTGAGTGCCCAGCCTGGATCAGTGTTTTGCTTGCAGTCTTGCTAACTAACATTGGAAAAAACATACCCCGTACATCAATTGCCTTCCTGTGTGAAACTGGCGGGCACATGACCGAACAAAATGCAATCGTTGCATGTTCTGACCTTGCAAGTTCGCATTTCTATCTGACTGATCCAGAATAAACCACTCACATACCGCTGCGCTGGAATGAGCGGGGTATTTTATAGGAATCCTTCCATTAAAAGGGTCTGGGGGTACGGGTAGATGGTTAGCTACCTAGGGAAATATTAATATGTTCTCTTATATATGTAGTACATGCATGGTACTTTCCCGTAGATAATATAATAATAGGGATAATATAATATATAAACCTGGAATAGACCACTGGTAGTGAGTACTATAACATATTAACATGTGATATTAAGCCAATAGAGTTTTAGCCATGTTTATTATCTTATTTGGCCCCTTTAATCTGAAAGCCGAAACCTCCTCGCACCCTCGCTCTATTTTGAGTCTTTGGCTGCCAGACATCTAGCTGTATCATCATTAATATCCAGATCCTGCTCGGCAGTTAGTTAGTTATCGAGGCCTTTGCTGAAGGATTAAACCCCCTCATTTCTAACAATCTATCATCAACATCATCATTATATGCAACTAGGTTTATTCCATAGTGCAGACTGCATACTCCATTCTAGCTGCAGCATGCAGACAGCCGAAGCCAACGCCATAAAGCATGAGCCACTTCAATTGGAACCGGCCCTTCGCCGCCTACGTAGCATATATTTCTGACATCTGCCATAAAGTATAACTAATCAATTATGCAGTACCCTAGTTACTCAGCTAATACATACAGGGTACTCCTCCTCCGGGCTATGTTAGGTGTGCAGTAAAAGGCTAACTAATAATGCATACTAATGGGGACTATGTATGCAGTCACTAAGTTAGCCCGGTAGGGATGAAACCACGTTAAACCCGATTATACCTAGGGGTTTTCTCTTGTCTTCTCTTCTTTTCTTTTTCCTTTCAATTTATTTTCTAGAAAATAAATCACCCGCTAAGTAGGCAGGGTGCAGGCCCCATGTTCAGGGGTCATTCGCACGTGCCGGGCGGGATGTTCCAGGCCGCTAAATTGCCTGTTCCGGGAACGCGCGGAGTATTACTTCCGCTTTGAGATCGATTTTGTTTCATGTTATTTCAATTTCTTGCACATACTTCACATAAATACCGAGCGCGTATCGTCGTATACGTACTCCATATACGGGCCCAAAGTTAATTTGATTGCACACACGCGGACGGCACTTTTCCCACGTGGCTGACTAATTTAAGCTTTCGTATGGAGCTCGTTCGTTACGTACCGTACGTACCGTTACCGAGTACATACTGCCGGCCTTCCGCGTCCCCGTCCCGACGCTGTGTTCTTTCTTCACAAGATACCCACTGACGGCTCGAGTCAACTACTACTGAGATGGTCAAATGGTCAACTGTTGCTTGTTTGGATACCTAATACGTATAGCATTATACGCACAACCCGACCATTTGTAATTTTGCAGGGACATGCATATGCATATGTATGTACTCGTTAGTAAGCCATGATTATTAGGCCACCAGTGAGGGCTCACTCCGAGCAGTGGACCTAATTTGGTCAAGTTACGGAGAGCCAACATCTGTAACATGTGGCTTGAAGCTTGTTGAACTCGGTTAGTAAGTAGTGCGCCGTCTCCTGGGGCCATATTTGACTTGCAGAATGTTTTATGCATCTCTTCAATTAAAGCAGAGTCCACTACGGCGTACGTAGTTAGTATGGGTCTTTAGACGATACGCCACTTCATCACAAGGAGGCGAACAATGCCCAAGTTAGGAAAGCTCTCCTTAGACTTCCAGTCTTCATAATTTATAGGATGAATCGGATTGGCCAACTCTGTTGTACTTATTCCCGCAAGAACCTTGAAATATTATGATAGACAGCGAGAGATAAACTTTGAGGGTCGTTTTCGTTTGACAGATGCATGTACGTATCATCTTTCAAGTACGGATATCATAGATTGATATGAATGGGCCTTGTGCGTGCATACAGGATTCCATACCCACGGGCTACAACATGCCTAGGTAGTAGGTACATGTCTACGACCGGTGCCGAAACGCCCCTGCACTCTGAAGCAGTACGTACTAATTGGAACACTTCGGCACGATTTCATACTGCCCACTGCCCAGTCAAAATCGAAATTTCAATTTCGCCATGAATCCTGCCACAGGCCTATGTGCATCGAGGCCATGAGGATTGTCATGGACGCAGCCGATAGGCAAGAAGGCATTTCTTTTTAATCGGGCGACCTGCTGCTGGCTGATTACTCTGTCTTCGAGAGTCCAGACAAAGGCAATGCAACGACTCAGCTAATTAACAGGCGCCGTGTCCGGTAATTACCATGTTGGATTATTTACCCAATTAGGCAAAACCGGACCCTGACAGTTCTTCGTACATATTCCTCCGTATAGCCTCTAATTCTAAGTGCTTATAGACTCGCCCTATAGAGATTTCCGTCGAGGACCGGCTGAACTAAGGGGTAGTTCGGGGTGGATTCCGTCACCCGTGGGAGTCCGGCATTATCGACAGTATGATTTCCCAACAAAAAAAATCGTTATTTTCAGTCAGCCATTCTAAAGCATGTTGCCTAGGCATTTGAAAGGAATACTCACTCCGTACTACTACTACTACTACTATCTACCGCGGTCCGTCAGCGACCGATCTTCTTCCTTCGAATGATTTCTTCAGGCGTATAGCGAATCCGCGACTCATACAGATTGGATCGGCATGCACTAGAGAGTGCCAGCTGCTAATGACACTCAGCTCTAGCCATAGTGGGCGTTAGAACCACGCCACCTCATGGATCGCTTGCTTTGTTTGCGCACGCCGCAGACCGAATCGTGGCAACGTGCTGCTGCTACATTCCCAATGCAGAGTTGCAGGAGATCAGATGAGCAGTATAGTGGTGATGGTGGCTGCCGACCCTGAGTCAGGTAGCCAACGAAACGATTAACGGTCAGCACTAATGAGAGTATGTTACGTAGCACAAATGCATTAATGCCATTAGAGAACCGCCGATATACGTAGTATAACTTATATCTACGATGTTATTATTCTTGTTCGTGCGGGTCGCCATCTTACGAAGCCTCGGTGGATCTTCAGCCCAGAGACCCTGGGCATCAGCCCGGAGCCTGGACTCAGCAAATTAGTTAGTTGCCTGGTATCCCAGTCAACCACCTGTAGCTACGTCCCCCTTGAAAGAAGTCATTGATTACAGCCTATAAGACGAGCCTTGTACATTTACGTACGTATATGAAATCAACCTTTCGGTGATTTCTAAAAATCAGCAGTGCTAGTAGTGCAGTCACAGCAGTGTTTCTACATTTGACTCCAGATCGGTTAAGCCCTAGAATAAACGGCCATCCGAGGGCTCCGTAGCCAACCTGAAATCAAGAGCTGTGATTGGCATGCTATGTATAGTGTATGGAGTGGAAAAAAGATAGCAGAGAGACGATCCAGCGATCCACTACGTACCGAGTCATTAGTGCTGCTTACTCAAACCTACAAGGTACCTGTCTAACCCCTTCCAGGTCGACCTGCAGGGTCTACTCCGTACAGAATCAATACAATACGCAAATGCAACAAGAGCATTATTCTTTTCTTTTTCTTAGCACAATTTGTCACCCAAAAAATGAGGCGAAAATTCCGTGCTTCCAGAAGCCGATCGGCAGGGAGAGAAACTGGGTCGTTGCAGCCCTATGTAACTCCCGCTCCCACATGGGAAGCGCTGTACGCCGTGATACAATTCTTACATACGGAACGGAGACTCCGTCTGCCTAGCGCTAGGCCGTACCTTACATTACCCAGACGGACCAGCGGGCCCTGGATGGAGAACCAATAAAGGGCATCCACCAATGACCGCCGTAGGGCCACCACAAGCGCTGTTTTACCCGTGGTCCCGCCGTTACACTAGTGCAACGGACCAAACCTTCTTTGTGCAGCTGGCCAGTCAGAGGCCTCGCCCATGCTTGGGGTCCTCTCATTGGATGTGGCCGCATCCTTACAAGGCGAACAAATGCCGAGGAGCCCTAACCGATCTTTCCAAAAAAAAAAAAAAAAGGAGTCCTCGCAAGACACGCCCAACATAAAACACAGTATTCCGTACTTGAGGCGTGCAGATCATCATCTTTGCCGCGTGGTGTGGCGTGTTACCATATGGACCTCCTCGTGACTTGCTCAAAATTTCGGCGTTTGGTTGCAGGCAGTAAAGGGGGGAGAGGATTCAGCTTGACAGGATACCCAACTAGGTGCGTATCGCCGAGCTTGTTCGTTCCGCTATGCATGCATGCATGCATTCCATGCCGTTCCGACAAAACAGTTACTCCGTATATGGCCATATGTACTGGACCCTGTTATGGATTCTATACTGTGCACACTGCCAACTGCGTGTTCGTGCCACTGCCACATGGCATGGTGTGTTCTGGGGAAATATTATTCATCGGTACGTACCAGTAAAATTACTGGCTAAGGCTGCTGCTAAAGCTGCTAGGTTAAGCAAAAGCATATCGGTACCAAACTTGCAATTTAAGCATTGACGGGCGACCCGAACGTCTGGGAGAGTGGCGGTAGAAGCACGCAGAAGCGGCAGAACAATCTTCTTCAGCCACGGACTCCATCCAACGTTTTCTTACCTCCCCGTAATACAAACCGGGCCATTTTTTTAAAACTCCACCTAGCAAATTTTGAATACGTGTCGGCGACCTCGGCCACCTCATAATAATTATTCGCGGAAGCTGGTACCGATCTAATCGTGCAGAGAACCGCTCAGCGGCACCTCAGCTTTCTCCCGCTTACTAATTTCTCCCCATTAAGTTGAATTAACTACCCCGTAGTACGCAGTCTGGAATTATACTTACCTAAGGCTAACAGGCTACTGACTGAAAGAAAACTAGTCAATGGAGCAACTGCTGAAAATTGATAATAGCCGAGATTGTCAAAGCTGACGCCAAAGCGTTGGTGAAACAGGGGTGGCTATTAATAAGTGGTCACTCCTCTAACCACGGTGCTGGGTGTAATCTCACGCACACGTACTCCGTACATCCACCCAGACACATAGTCAGTCATAGTGCACATATGTAGATGAATCCTGCCACGCGCGATGCAACGAAGCGGCGTTCGGGTTCCGTACACGGTAATATACAATTATTACCTATACATCGCTTCATGCCGCCGCGGGCTTCTTCCCGACCCATCACGGAGATAACGTGTTAGCCCGCTTTGAGGTTAGGCATACATAGGGGTCCGGCGACTCCACCAGAGGCCATTCTTCAGCTTTGTAGTTGCGCCATTGGCTGGCTGTCGCATCTCAGGGCTGTGAACTTTGAACCCTGAACCCTGGCTGCCTGATAGTGACACTGTGGCGCCCGCCAATCCGATCGTATGGACGCAGCCAACCCCTTACCCCCGTTTAAGGAGCGCCGGCACTTGCACTCCCCGTTGTCCCTACGTACATTATTTCGTATTCCTATTGACTAAATATAAATTCACAATTTCAAGGCATGGGTGTGACTGGATGATCCTTTGGGTTGTTCTCGTTCGTTCAACTTCGTTCTAACTTCTACTCCGCACACTGACTTGGCGACACAGCCATGTCCCTATTCATCGTACTCCGTACACAGTACGTAGGCAGTGGATCTCGGTTCTTGCTGAATCGCTGGAAACTTTAAACTGCAGGCTGGCCGTTGGGTGAGACGCGATACATTTATTACGGAGTATGTAGACTTAGAGAGATGGTGGCAGTAGTACGGAGTGCATTTAGGGCTTCTCGTTCGGAGGATTCCGTACCACGGAACGCTGCCATCGCTAGGCGAGACTAGCATAACTCTGTTGTCGTATACGTACGATACGTACCCCGTATGATACTAGAGCAAAGCCAAAAACATAAATTACGCAGCCAACAAACGGCTATCGTACCTGCTGCTGGAGATCGTCATACCCGGCGTGGGTTCCCTGCACGTGGCAGGCTCCCTTTCTTTTCTTCAGCCCGCATATAACTAAAATCGCTCCCAAACATCTCGTCCCAAGCTCTCTGTTTCTATTCTCATCCTTCGTCTGTCATCCATCCTCCCATCCCTACCTCTCCCCAAACCAGCCGCCTTTGCCCCATCATATTAGGCAATTCATACTCCCAGAGCCTTTCTCTATCGACCCGTTTCAGATTCGGATCCAGAAAGTCCAACAGTTGCAACCCTTTGTTTCACCATTCTTTCTCCCCCCCGCACCAAACGGCATACAACTAGCTGTCTTCAAGGAAGATAAGACATTTCTCTTGCTCTGTCGGTGCTGTAGCACCTTGACTACCCTTTATTTTTACATCTTCCGCAAATCGCTTGCGTCAGCAGATGAGTGAACGTCGGTCCACTATGCTTTCGATTCTGAATAACGACGACAATCCCGCCTTTGCCGTGCGGAGGGCTTCAGATGCGACGAGATGTGCACCCACATATGAGAACTCGTACTACAAGGCCGATTATGCTCCAATCCAACCGTCATGGCAGTCTCGAAATCATACGCATCCACCCCCAGCACCATCATCCTTTCCAGCCCCGTCCGGCTCACTTTCTGGCTCCCCGCCATATCCCAATCATCCATCGACTCACCGTCAACACCATGCTTTCCCACACCAACACAACCGGACGCCCTCATTACAAAGCAATAGCGACATTTCTAGTCCTTCCATATCATCACCATCTGCTGCTGTCTTCTACCCTCCAACAACAACCGAGACGGCCAAGACGACGGCGAAGAAGAACAAATATCCGTGCCCCTATGCCGCATCTCATGCTTGCAGTGCCACGTTTACCACCTCTGGCCATGCGGCTCGCCACGGAAAGAAGCATACCGGAGAGAAAAGTGTTCATTGTCCAGTGTGTAACAAAGCGTTTACGCGAAAAGATAACATGAAACAACACCGTCGAACACACCGATCTTCGGACAATGAGCCAGCATCTCCCAACACAAGTGATTTGTAAGGGTAAACCCCCATACGGAGTTGTGTGTGTTGGTGGCGAAACGAGATACCAAGAGGCCTGTCACGGCCTCTTTGACAGCATTGCATCAGATATTGCCCGACGAAGGGGGCTGCAGATATGGAACAAAGATACCCGAAAATGCCTTCGCAGAATACGATTGGATTGGCGTTTTTACTCTTTCCCCATATTTCTTTTTTTTCTTCTTTTTCTTCTCAACACTTTCATTGTAGGCGTTCTTTGAGAATACATCCATCATCGTTCATCCGATAGGGGAAGGGATAGAGGTCATGCATTTCAGCGTTCAAATGTCTACATTACGCAACACATTATGTTCTTTGTATTTTGTATAGGATACGTTTATTTCATATTATCTCGTCTGCGACGTAGATTTAAATATGACCCATGTATTGTGAGACTATTCAATTTGATAATTTTAGCACGTCTCATTGCTGAAATAGATAATTACTTAATATTTTTTTTTATGAAAACAAAAGTGCCCGAAATGATTATTGACCGTATTGTTCAAGTAAATTTGCCCTTGCTTTCTTCGGATTGTTTCTTCCGGATTACTTCTATCAAAGTCTCCGCTGCTAACAGGGCGAAATCGGTATCGTTGATTGCATGGTCGTCGCGCCTTACTTCAATGCCGCTTCCTTCTAAACGGCTTTCCAGGGTGTCAAATAGAGCCGCATCTGCCTTTGGTTCATAGAATGGCTGTGATGGGGTGGAAATCATACTAATCCCCCCAGTGGGTAACAGGACCTTGACCAAGTCCGGTCGGACGGCGTGATCTTGCAACTTGGATGCAATAAACCCGGCAATCTGCGCGCATTCTTCCGGCGTTGTCCGCATCAATGTGACAGCTGGATTGTGCTCGTACAATAAGCGCTTGTCTGTAAACTCGGGGGGTACGGTGTCTCGAGGGCCGAAATTCACCATGTCGCATGCTCCTACGCTCACGACCTGGGGAATCCCTGCTTGCGCAGCCGCAGTCAATCGCAGAGGCCCTGCCGATAAAACGCCCCCAACCAATTCATCGGCGATCTCGGTTGTTGTCATGTCGAGTACAGCATCCAGCTGCTTTTCCCGAATCAGCCGCTCCATGGCTTTGCCACCAGCGCCAGTGGCGTGAAACACGTACACTTCATAGGCATATTTTGACTCTAAATGTGCTCGAATGCCATCGACACAGGGAGTGGTGACGCCAAACATAGTGATGGCTATTCTTTTCTTCTGATTTTCTGTATGCGGTTTATCTTCGCTTCGGCTCTGTTGATATGCCGTGGCGGCACCCGCAATTGCAGCAGCGGCATTAGTGAGGATTTGGTTGAGGATAAAATTGGTTCCTGCAATATCTACGACGCTGTACATCAAAGTGATATCAGTTTCTTCGACGATATGTGAAACATCTCCGCTGGCCATGGTAGATACCATCAATTTTGGGAATCCAACGGGCAGCGCGTTGCGCATCGCCGCCGTCACGAGAGATGTCCCACTGGAGCCGGCGGCGGATACAATGCCATGGATTTGCCCCTTCTGGTAAAGCTCTGCCACAAGAGACGTTGCGCATTCAATCATGTACTTGATATACTCGGCTCGAGACAGTCCAGCCAAAGAAGCAGCGGCATCGTCCGATCTGCGAGCTGCAAGTTGGAGATTCGAAATATCGATCTGGCTACTCTGGACCGGAGTACGGCCAACATCGACCAAAAGGACTTCAACCTCGCCGGTCTTGGTGATTTGATTTCGCAGGAAAAGCGTCTCGTCTAGTTTTGTGTCGCAGGTTCCCAGAACTGCAATGCGTGGCCGCGCCATGTTTTGCACTGTAGGTAGTAAGTACTAGCCGTGTTGTTCTGGTCCGATCGAAACGTTGAACTCTATCGGTGTGATGTCATAGTAAGGTAACGGGCCGACCCCGCATTCCGCCGCCTTAATCTTAAGCTAACCACATTCAACCTCCTCTCATTCTATCTGCAGATTCTCATTGACCAGATCAGACTGCCATAATTCAATCAGAATCCTCGCGCTATGCCCCGCCCAACAAATCGCTCTGAAGTCCTGGGACGACTTCGCAAAGTCATATCTGATGGCGGTATCATCGTCGGGGCCGGAGCCGGTATGTAACTCAATTGCCATCATCCCTTGTGCTTGTAATTGTATGCACTAAAAAAAAATATTCTGAACTAATATTTTCCAAAAAAGGCATTGGACTTTCTGCCAAATCTGTAGAACAGGGCGGCAGTGACTTGATCATCATCTACAATTCTGGGAGGTTCCGAATGGCTGGGAGAGGCTCCTTAGCGGGTCTGATGCCCTACAGCGACGCAAATGCTGTGGTGGTGGACATGGTACGTATAGTGGATAGAGAATTCTTTGGGCTGTGAAGGATTGAATTTAGAGTTGACACCGTCTGCCAGGCCAAAGAAATTTTGCCTATAGTCCAGAACACACCCGTACTGGCAGGTGTATGCGGAACAGATCCCTTTAGAAGCATGCCCGAGTTTCTGGGTCAACTCAAGGAACTCGGGTTTTCAGGAATTCAAAACTTCCCCACCGTGGGCTTGATTGATGGCAAGTTTCGACAGAACCT
This sequence comes from Talaromyces albobiverticillius, assembly GCA_023721895.2. Classification (NCBI taxonomy): domain Eukaryota; kingdom Fungi; phylum Ascomycota; class Eurotiomycetes; order Eurotiales; family Trichocomaceae; genus Talaromyces; species Talaromyces albobiverticillius. Next base: position 4,573,798 of record JAMBUR020000001.1, on the reverse strand, counting down.
AGAAGAAACGGGAATGGGATACGACAAAGAGGTTGAGATGGTCCGGATCGCTCGAGAAATGGACATCCTCACGACACCCTATGTGTTTAATGTCGATGAGGCAGAGCAAATGGTTCGCGCTGGAGCTGATGTCCTCGTCGCGCATGTTGGACTGACTACTTCGGGAAGTATTGGAGCCGAGACAGCATTGTCGCTGGACGATGCTGTTAAGATTGTTCAAGATATCCGCGATGCCGCCGTTCAGATCAACCCAGGTATCATCGTTCTTTGCCATGGTGGCCCCATCGCAGAGCCAAAAGATGCCGAGTATGTCCTCAACCGTACCAAGGGTGTCCATGGCTTTTTCGGGGCGAGCAGCATGGAGCGGTTGCCCGTGGAGGTTGCTATCAAGGAGAATGCCCGGGCGTTTAAGAACTTGAAAATTGACAGGAAGTGAAGTTAATGATGGATTAATGGAATATAGGTTTCGGGGTTTGTTTTATATGACTCTAATATACATATGCGCTTTTAACGAATTCATATTTTAGACATGATGCGCAGTCGTAATAAGCATTGAAACGGAATGTAGGACCATGGAACGGTCTTGTATGGTTCCGTGGAGGAGACGCCAATTCGGGTTTAGCTACGACGTCAAAAGGACAACGATCTATAAAGGATTTCTCAAAAACAGTTTCTTATCGGCCGACTTTGCTAGTAATCCCATTGAATGAGCCTGGGAGGGGAATATGATATAATCAATAAATAAGCGAGAATATTGAACCACCAGCCACCAGGGAAAAAACCCCCACCGAGGCATTCCGGGGCAAATGGGAGAGAGACATCTGAGAAATTTCTCAAAAAAACATTTAAGAGGGAGACATCATCTTGCATCGACCACGCCGGGGCCACCGAGCCAACGGCCAACAGAGACTTGCCTTAATGCCCCGGCTATAGGATGACGTTGGTGTCAGCCACTGGCCTTGGATCGGCAGGTCGCTCGATCGGCCCAATTGCAAATGGGAAATCCACAGTCATACAGAGAGCCTGGAACAAGCCGCCTGTCAAGCACCCCATTCGACCGTCTTGCGTGGGATGGTTTCTGTTTGATTGTCCAACCTCCTGGCTTTGCGTCATCTAGAGCCCGGCCCAATTTCGACCTAGTATTCCAAAGCACCGTGTCATTCTAGCGGAGTATACAACGTTGTATTGGGTATAAAATAGCCTGACTCCCAGGCCTTTCTGTATTATCCTGTACTCCCTGTTTTCCGAGTTTGACCCCCGTGCTTGATTTTTAAGAGGGGTCGGCAGCCTTATCGTCAACCCCTCTTCTCCTCTCCTCTCTCAAAGTAGTGGCTGTGCAACAGAACATCAAAGTTGACCACTGCAAACAAAAAAAAAAAATCGACCTCTGCTGCCTCATTCCTCATTTGCCGAAAAAGACCCAAGTCAGCCTGATTCAAGCCACAGCTGAGGCTTGGCTGCGGTTCTGTAAAGCGCAACCGACAGGCAAATCGCGCCCCAAGACCAATAGACACCCGACACTGCCCCTTTCCCTCTGTGACATCAGCCCACCCCCCGCCTCTTGGCTGTCTCGATCGCCTTTTTATCTCGCGCCTGCCGCTTCGACTCTCTCATCCTTCATCCATCGGTCGCTCATCCAAGCTTTGTGATTCTATCGTTGGGTTTGCTGCGACCACCCTTTTTTCTTCTGATTTTATCGAAAATCCTGCCATGGCCTACTACGAACCCCGAGATAGTCGGGGCTATCGTGTCAAGCGCGACAGGTATTCCCGCCCAGGCGGCGGCTATGTGGAAGAAACCTACGTAGACAACCGAGGTGCTGGTTATGGCTATGACTACGATTCTCGTCTCGTCCGTCGTCACGACAGTGAGGAGTCTGTTGTCGAGGAAGTAGCCAGAGACTTTCCACCCGGTGAATACTACTATGGTTATCCAGGACCCCGCCGGGCTACAACCGTTCGTGAAGGCGCACGACGAGCTCGCTCTGTCGGTCGCGACCCTTACTATGACGAGGAATACTATCGCCGCGATGACTACCGTCCCCGCAGAAGTAAACGCTCCGATGGCCGACGTAAGTTGATACAATCATTCTACCTGTCATTCGTTTACATGGCTAACAACCTGTTGTCAGGTGACCGCTATGAACGCTCATCATACTCGTCCTCTCGCAGCCCTTCACCTCGTCCCCGTAGACGCAAGTCTTTGGGAGAAGAGGCGCTAGGTGCTATTGGAGGAGCTCTTGGAATGAAGTCTGCCCGTGACCGCTCTCGCGACCGTTCTACCGACCGTGCTACCGACCGTGGCCGTTCTCACCGATACCACTCAGATTCACGCTCGCGCAGCCGAGGTCATCGTGCCAAAAGTGAAGCTCGCATTGCTCAGGCAATGAAAGCTGCCCTAGCAGCCGGCGCAGCAGAAGCGTTTCGTGTCCGCAAAGAAGCTGGTCCCTGGACCGGGAACAAGGGCAGACGTGTTCTGACTGCGGCCGTCTCAGCTGGAGGTGTCGATGGTCTCATTGATCGTGATCCCAACAAACACGGTGGCCGCCATGTGTTGGAGTCTATCCTTGCTGGAATGGCTACCAATCACTTTGTGAATGGTTCCCGGTCCAAGTCGAGATCTAGAGATGGTTCACGAGGACGGTCTCAAAGCCGCGGCGGAAATGTCAGAAACATGGCTGCTGCCGGCATATTAGCCGCTGCTGGAAAGCAAGCTTATGATCGACTTTCCCGATCTCGTGGTCGCGATCGATCCGACTCTCGAGACAGTCGTGATGGCAGTGGTCGAGACTCCAAGAAGCGTGGTTCGAGCGTCTCACGTGCCTTAAACAAGGGCTTGGCAGCATTGGGGCTGGATGACAAGAATCAAAGTGATCGAGGTCGTGAGCGGTCGACACGATCCTCAGATTATTCCGATTCTGAAGATGGTCGCTCATACCGGTCGTCTGGGCGTCGAAGGAGGTCCTCTCGTGATGTACGTTCCCAAGGAAGTAGTGGCGTGAATGGTTCTACCTCTCGTGCCGTAACCAGACAAAATGGGTCTTCAAATGGCAATGTTAAGTGCCATAGTGATTGTGATAGTGATTCTGACCTTGGATCCAGTGACGATGAAAAGCGCGAAAAGAAAAAAATGCTCCGAAGAGAGCTCATAACTGGGGGACTTGCGACAGTAGCAACAATACATGCGGCACACAGCGTCATGAAGAATGTTGAAGCTCAGAAAAAACGACGTGAAGCTGTTGAGGAGGGAGAAATTACTCAGAAGCAGGAAAATAAGATGCAAATGAAGGCAGATTTGCAGAATGTGGCTTCCATTGGGTTGGCTGCCGTCGGTATTAGAGGGGCTTACAAGGAGTGGAAAGAAGTGCAAGAGCAGCGGAAAGAACACAAAGAGTTTGAGGAGAAATGCAAAGAACGCCATGAAAAACGAATACAACGTCGAAGCCAAAGCCTTGGTGGGGGTAGATCTTCACGAGGTTCTCAATCAATGTCTGCCAGTGCGGCCGGGTTGACTATGAACAATGGGCACGACTATGGACACTCCGGTGCACATTATTATGACGGCAACCCGTATGGCGCAGAAATTCCTGTTGATTTTTAATCTTGTATTCTTCTGCCCATATCTTCCCTTGGTGCTGCCGTACGTTTTATTTGCTGTCTTTTCATTCCACAGAAATACGACATGAGACACGACTTTATGAATTATGACTTTTCTTTTCTTTTTTAAATTTTCAATATTCTTTTTTCTCTCATTTTCATGTTGTATTCCCCATACGTGTGCTATATGGTTCCTTGGCTGGATTCTTAGGTGGGAACACTTGGCCGTCTGCATGCAACTTGATTTTATGATTACAATAAACGATGCGATTTGAATTAACACCATGATATGTCATTTATCCATTTTTAATGAAGTAAATACTGTCCGACTTGATATGATGGATTCAATGTTTGGATATGGGCACCTACGTAATAGCACAGTAGTCACGTGCTGATTAGATAAGAAGCTAGGATTTGCGTCATTGCGTCGTCGCAACAACAACAACTCCCCACAGCTATCCCAACTTTTCTTTCCTGACGAAAATATAGCAAATAATATAGCAATTCAAACTTTCACTCTTTGAATGAAATGGCTGTCTCCCTTTCATCCCGGCCACTGTCGTGTTTGTCACTCCTCTCACGATTCAACAGCAAGACGACTGCTGCTCGCTCGGGAACATCGGCAACCGCATTACTTCGCTACAACACGACTTACAACTTGCATAGTTCTAGGAACCGTTCCACACTATCTGCGCCAGTCAGAGCTAGGCAATTGAACACTGTCCAACCTACCAACGCTGTATTCACAACACGTATTCAGCGCCGCGGCTATGCAGAGCTCAAGCCAAGTGGCGGAAAGACAGAGGCGGATTTGATAGTCGAAGAATTGCAGGAGCTGTGTGTCTCTCTTGCTCAATATAATCATCTGAAATCAAGACTGACATGCATTGAAACTTTTTTCAGATACGACAACGCCAAAGATGAACTTGAAATCGCCACAGACAGCACAAACGGCGCAACGATTTACGCAGCATCTGACCGCGAATCCGCACGCGAACATCTCGATCAACTCGTCTACGTCTACAAAGTCTACACTGAAATGACTCGAGCCTCGGCAGCTGGAACGCCAGAGACAACGCAAGAAGAGACAGTGTCACCAAACTCCCGACAGGCAAATGCAGACCGGTTAGATGCAGCGGCAGCATTAGAGGCGGGAAATCCGATATTGCAGTCGGAGTCATTGAGTGGTAACAGCTTCATTGGAACGGCGCCGAACTATGATCCGGAATATATCCCTGTAGAGGTGAAGGAGGAGGTGAAGAAGAGGGTTGGGCAGAGAATCAGGGAGTTGAAAAGTGCTGTCGAAAGGCTGGAGCAGATGGCTAGCCATGAATCTTGATTTCCTGGGTCGAGATTTCTGGGGCATCATATCTACTGTCATATAACATATATCCTTAACAATATTGATAATTGCAGTTTTTTGATGCCATAAAATGTCAGCATCTTGCAGATCTACTTATTTGAGCTCTATCCGGCTGCTTCGACTCTATCATATAACTACATATGTGTATTCAATTCACAGAGCACCAACCAAGCCCTAATTCCTAGGAGTGTGGTCCGCGGAACTGCTCTTTGCCTGTTTTTGCCGTGTATGGCTGGACGGAGATAAGGAATGCATCATGCAGCCTGCAGGCTGGCTGCAGATCACCCGTTGGCGATCGTTCTAATCTAGACTGCGCGATTCATTGCATTGGTTGCGCATATAATTATACATCATGGCCTTTTTCTCCTCATTGAGTTAAAAATTACTGTCATTATCCATTATCTCACACTCTTGTAAGGGTGTCGCTGTCTCATAAACAAGTAGTTAAAATGGCATGTGAAACAATCCTGGTATACGCATAAAAAAAAAGACTCGCTGAATAACGCCACATAAAAACACAATGAATGCAAGATTTATGTACAAGAAGCACTTAGGCCTGCTGTCCTTTCTAGGATCATCTTTTAAGGCCATACAGAAGCCCATCCAGGCCCTAGAGACTGAGGGCGTTTCCCTCGCGTCCGTACGCCTAGTGTCGGAGGGCAACTAGCCCTGAATCAAGGCAGATCTCATGATGCCGAACTTTTTGGATAATGGAAATCAATCACCAACTTCCCGCCGTGCCCTGACAGGTATGCTTCAACCAACTCATTCAATTGCTCGAACTGGAAGATCTTCATCTGGGCCTTGATCCCGTGTTCCGCTGAAAATCTTGTCATTTCTCGTAACTGTTTGATGGAACCAGAAACATTCCCAAGAAACATAATATCTCGGAAGATTAGATCCAAAGACCTCGTTTGGAAACCCTCTGGGGGGAATGAGACCACAACGCACTTGCCGTGGTTCTTCAGCATGTCAACGCCATATTGGAATGCCTTTTGGCTCTCGGGTAAAATGATGACCGCATCTAGACCGAATTGACCCGGAAACGTCCTTTGATCCTCAATCCCAATGGGAGCGATCGCTTCCGCTGCAGTCGTCGTGCGGGCGTCGATGATAGTTGCGCCGGAAATATTTTTTAGACTCCGCGCAAGAGCTAGTGGTTTATCGGAATTCTCGACTCCATACACTTTGAGGCCCATTGCTGTTGCATACTGTAAGCCCAAATGGCCAAGTCCACCGCCACAGCCCATAATTCCAATTCGCTGGCCCGCTTTGAGAGCAGCCTTTTTTATCGCAGCAAAGATTGTAAGTCCAGCACACATTAATGGAGCAGCCTCCACTTGCGACAGGCCCGGAGGAATCAGAGCCAGCTGTCGTGAGTCGACGAGGGCATATTCTTGCCACCCACCGGGCATTCCGATACCTTGGGTTTTGATTTGCGGGCATAGAACAGAGTACCCTTTTGGATCGCTATCAGGTGTATTCTCCTCGGTGCATTCAACACACACTCCGCAGGCATGGTAGGGGCGACAAGAGACGCCGACGCGATCGCCGATTTTAAAATCTGACTGAGCCGAATTCGGAGGTAGGGCGACTACTGTGCCCGAGAACTCATGGCAGCCCACATGGGGGAAAACAGGCTGCTCAACGTTTTTCATAGTCCCAGAGGCAAGCAGATAATCGGTGTGACAGTAAGAAGCGGCGTCGACTCGGATAAGGACGTCGTAAGGATGTGTAGGCATCGGCACGGGCACACCGTCACGCAATACATAGGGTGTATTGAAATCATCGAGGTGTTGAGCTTTCATTGTCGCGGGTACCTCATGACTGACAGTCATTGACCTATGATTTTTATATTCTGCTTTTGTTGCGACATCTTTGTGAGCAGATATTTCCTTCCATCCTCGAAGATCTTGGCGCGAGCCAAGGCGCTTGACAAATCTCGACAGCATCCGGCTGGTTGAAATAGGTAAAATTGAGGTTTTGGTGTTCGGTTAGGGGAGGGGGTTGGTTTGCTGCAGGTGAATTTACACGCAGTGGCGGACAAGTTTGAGCAGAGGAGCGAGGCGATGCTGGTCCTGGAGTAGCATATTTCGAGAATTTAAAGGCAACAATGAGTGTTGGGCGTGAAGGGGGAAAGGGCGGAAATCGGTTGCAAAATTTCCAACAATGATTAAAAATTATAAAAGTGAATGGAGGAAGGAAGGGAAGGAGGGACGGAAGGAAGGAAGGGACGGCCCAGACAGAGTCTAATTCTAAGCCCAAGACCAGCTAGCCAGCCAAATGAGCGAGGGGCACGTGTCACACAGTCCAGAGCGTCGATTTATTCAATGCCAATGGATACATACATAATAAAGAACAAATACATCAAAGGCTCGCGACGCAAACGGTAGGACCAGGCATTATGGTGGAACGTGAACAAAAAGGTGAAACAGAACCGACAGGCCGGGACAGGACAAGGGTTTAATTTCTTGGTGCTTACTCCGGACAAGGAAGTACATAAGCAGCTACTCACGATCGGAACTACGATCCTTATCAGGCCAATTATTAACCTCCGAGAGCTAATAATAATTATGTTCTCTCACAATAATATGCCTCAAATGCCGGCAGTGGACACTGACTCGTGGGCGCACGTAATTTTTAACTAATGCAGCGCGCCCCGCCTCGTCTAAATGCTCGGCGAATCACACCGAGGAGCTAAACAAAGCACGTGGTACTGTCGTGCATAACGACAGCCGCGCGTCTGGTTCGTCCGCCGTTTTCATGTTTCATGTTACATGGTATTAGTACTCCGTATGCCTTGTTACAGGGTAATTGCCGTGTCATGTATCATGATATTACTTGCATACAGTATCCAGTGGGTGAATATACACCCCCAGCGTCTGTTTAACCCTGCCTAGCCAGCTGGTGTTGTTCTTTTGGCAGATCGGAAGATATCCAGCAATTCGATCCTTGGTTTCTCCGGCCAATAATTGTCAATAATGCAGGATAAAGCCAATAGTCATTGATATGCATGTTCCTTACCTGCGACAAGAGTGTCTGCAACAGAAAGTCGAAGAAAACAAACAAGGTAAAAATATGAACGACAAAAAGCCACAGAAACAACGAATTGTGTTCATTGTCCTCGCAAAGCGAAATTTGAACTATCACCCCATAAATACAAAATTTCACAGCTTGAATTTTGTGGAGGCTTCCCCCGCGGCCGGCAAATTGTAAGCCCGCACAGCCTTCGAATTTATCCTTGTGTCGATGCCGACAAGATATCGGTTAATTTAACACATACAAAAGTTCAAGGTACCACAAAAACCACGTAGCAGTAACTGCCTAAAATATGGGTTTGCAAGTTAAATATTCACGATTGTCGATTAAAACCGACGCGAATTTACCCCGCCGGCGACGTTACATATAAGTCAGGTAGCTAAAGACCCGTCTCTTCTGACGTACATAGAAATTAGGTCCCCTCATCTACTCTTGTTAATAGCATCCTCTTCATTGCATCTACGACTTTTCCTTTGATTGCCGAAAGAAAGATATAATGGCTCGACCTCTAGACGGGAAGTTTGGCATTGTAACTGGAGGCTCGCGTGGTATGTACAAATAGCGAAAATCCCACCTATTGTGAAGTTATTCATTCTATAGTTGACACCCCGCTCGAACATAACTCTGATTGCAAGTGCAGGAATTGGCGAAGCAATTGCTCGCAACCTTGCCAGCAAAGGCTGCGCGCTCCTACTAAACTACACCTCCGAGTCGTCACGAGCTCCAACCGAAGAGCTAGCAGCAGCTCTCTCCAAGACACACAATATTCACTGCACCATTATCCGTGCAGATCTCACCGATGCCCAGAAAGCCAGTGAGATCATCATTGACGCATCGAAGAAGCATTTCGGCGATAAACCTCTCCGCATCGATATATTGATCAACAATGCCGGAGTCTCACAAGATCGAAAACTTGCAGATTCTGCCAAAGGTCCAATTGACTCGGATTATTTCCATTGGCATTACAACATCAACGTACTAGCTCCACTATTGCTCACGCAGGCTTGCATCCCATATCTGCCGACAGATCGCTCAGGACGTATTGTGAATATCTCGAGTGTATCCTCCAGTCTTGGCTTTGAGGGTCAGTCGGTGTACGGTGGTACCAAAGCTGCATTGGAAGCCATGACGAGAACTTGGGCACGAGAATTGGCAGATCGGGCCACTGTGAATGCGGTCAACCCTGGACCTGTGATTGGCGACATGTACTTTTTGACTGGAGAGCAGTTCTGGAACGACATCCAAGGTTGGCAGGACAATACACCGCTGAGCAAGGTTGCTCCAGACGGAAATGAGTTGGATGGTTTGGATGCGGAGAAGGTTCGGCTGATTCACGAAAAAATGGGCAGCCGACGACCTGCCTTTACCAGCGAGGTTGCGGGAGTTGTTGCCATGTTGTGCACTGAGGATGCGGCATGGTGTACCGGCAGCGTTGTCAATGCCAATGGCGGCATGAAAATGACCACATAGATAGGAAGAATGATAGTGATGAAAATATAGATAGCTGTGCGTGTTAGAACGACAAGTGCCCGATATATTGTATACTCAGAAAGTAGCGCGTAGTGTTTGATGAGCATTCATTTCTATTCAACAACACAAACGCCAAACCAGACTCCGAACATGCAGCAAGTAAGAAATAAAAGAAGAACATTTAAACCCAAATTTGCGAGATATGCAGAGAAGCACATATCAATTCCACTGTCTTGTCTCGGCGGCACTATCTGCATTTCTGGAGGCTACCTCTGCTTGACTGGCCGCATTTAGAGTCTGCGCCTGGGTTTGAGCCTTTTGCGCGGCTAGCTGGCTTCCCAATTTCCCTTTACTGGAGGCACTGAGTGTTTCTGCGCGCTTCTATAGTTACAAAAGTGGTAAGTCACTCATTCACGTATCATAAGCGCAATATTGCTAAGAGAAGGGCAATTCTACCTGAGCAGCTTCGGCAGCCTTGCTTCTGGCATCGCCGGTGGTCTCATTTGACGAAGGTACACCTCCAAGTGTTCTACCGGGGCCTTGCGATGCAACATTGCTCGGCACTGATGCGCGAGCAGGTTGACCACTTGGACCTGAGGAGCCGAGAACACGGCCTGGCTGCGAGAATGGGTCGTCAGGGTTGTTGGCCGATTTGGAACATATATTGCCCATTTTCTTCTCTGTTTTTGCGACGAAAAATAGCTCGGGATTGCGTCTTGGTTATAATGGAGAGAGAAGTTAAAGCCACAGCGATTAGCTTTGTGACGAACCACCTGCGTGTCACCCTGTATGTGGTGTCGTACTGCGAATGGGTATCAAAGAGGATCGCCAGATGCAACCAGAAGAAGAGGCACGAGAGAACGGTACATTTACAAGCGAATTGCAAGAGACGAAGTGCCAATTGCTTGTTGTGATGCGGTCAGATGTAGGAGGAGCCTGGAGGCTTGCCGGGAAGGAAGCCGCGCGGGGGCACGTGGCCGGCAGCCAATATACATTACATATTGTACAATATCCTTCGGCAGGGACATAGTAAAGTCAGGTTACTAACGGATTTCTTATCTAGCAATTACGCAGTATTTTAAGAAAATAACCCATCAATAACACATGTATTCTCACTATTTGTTGGCTGCAGGAGTGATTATGTGCTTTTTTTTAGCCCAGCGCTGATTGGCGGATATTGAATGCGACGGGCCGCTGATTGGCTCCGTCCCTTTCCTTCCCCTTCTTCCCGACCGAGAGAATCAAGTCACAACTTCTCTGCCCACGACGACGAAGCGAGGCAAGGCGGCTACTGCGACACAATCTCGAGGCCCTCTAGAACGCCGAATGGGCCGGCGGCTTCGAAAAGACACGAGTGCATCGACCCCGATGCGTTGAGAAGCGGCCTGGCAGCCCGGACTCCGTCACCTCCAAGGTCCTCAAGAACGAACTGCAGCACTCCGAGACCCCTCCCCCCCCGTCGACCAGCTTTACTGCCTGCCTGCCCTATGACAATTTCTCTCGCCCTCTTTTCTCGCTAATGCGTGCTCGACGTCCATCATACTGCCACCGGTGTCCCTACTCGATCAACGGTCGTCTTGGTTGCGTTACTAAAGAACCTGTATGCTCTCTCCCGCCGCTTGCCTGGATTTCATGTGACCAAATTTTTCTATGATCTAAAACTTACCGATTCGCTCGCATTATAGCATTTTCCTCCCTGCATCAACCAGCCCCGCTAGTCCAGCGTATTCACCGAACGTACGCTGTGCGTGAGCGTAGGGTCTGTCCGTGCTCTTATACTACTCCATCTACATACACCATGGCCTCCCCACAGCCAAGTGATTTCTGTCTGGACTGTCACTGGGATGGGTTCGATGATATCTCTATGCTCCCGTCCGATCAATGGCACTGCGATGATGCCCACCACACCGAAGACGCGGTCTGTAATGTAGACGAAAGTTGTTGCAAGAGTGACGCTTGTTCTCTCAACTGCTCGTCAGTTTGCGATGGCTTCGTTGACTGCGATATCTCTTCAACCGTGTGCTCTGACGCAAATTGCGACGAAGTAAATTGCAATGAAGCGAGTTGCGGCGAATCACATTGTGAAAGCACAGGGCCTGCTTGCTTCGACAAACACTGCTTTAGTGAAAGCCAGAATCTAGACAATGTCGCGGCGAATTTGCTCCATGAGACGAATATCCAATGGGATACCTCGATGTTTTTACCTTCCATGGTCGAGCATCAAGCCGATGTCCCGGCGGTAGATTCGCATCTGACAGATCCGCACGCCGCAACGCCTTACCATACAGGCAATGTCTTTGCCAACTCCCACTGTCACGGATCAACCCATGCTCCTGTGATCTCGTGCCAACAATACTTGAAGGACTCCTCTAATTTATGGTGCCATGACCCTGCTTACACCAATCAAACAGATATGTGCCACGTGGACACGAATAATGTTCTCAGTGACATGCCTCCCTATCCGAATGAATTAAACAGTATGCTGTTCAACCAACAATATGATGCCGCCAAAATGCCTTGTTTTCAAGGCGACGGAGCTCCATCCTGCTCAGATACAGGTTTTCAACATCTAGGATGCTACCTCCGGAATTCCGGAGATACGAGATTACTAGAGTTTTCGAAAGCGCAATCACAAAGTCGCGTTCACCGCCATTATCATGGCCAAGCACACCATAGAGTGTCTCACTACTCTCGCCACCACAATTCTCGAAAAAGTCTTAGTTCTCAAACAATTTCAAGCCTCATCGACACTCCTCCTTCCCTGGATAGGGCCATGTCTTCAGCATTGACAAGCCCCACTCCGGGGATTGTGACTGAAGAAGGGACATCCCACGTTTGCCGCTGGAATCATGGGGCATCCGTGTGCAATGTAACATTTGCTTCCGCTGGAGAACTCCAGCAACATCTTCTTACGGAGCACATGAAGCCCATAAATGGGAATAAAGGTCACGGCTATTATTGCTGCTGGGAAGGTTGCCATAGGCCCGACGAGCCATTTTCTCAAAAATCCAAACTCCAAGGACATTTCCTGACTCACAGCAATTGTATGATTGTCTTCATTCCAAGATCAGAGTATAATCAATAGCTAACCTTCAACGCAGACAAGAATTTCAGTTGCTCGGTATGCGGAAAAGCATTTGCTAGACAGGCTACTCTCGAACGTCATGAGCGTAGCCATCGTGGAGAGAAACCTTTCAAATGCAATGAATGCGGCAAAGCTTTCACAGATAGCAGCGAGCTCAAGACTCATTCTCGTACCCATACTGGCGAAAAGCCATTCAAATGCACATTTCCAGGTTGTGACTTCCAAACTGGTGATGTACGTTTACCTATCCTCCGTTTCTCTTTCTGATAAACACGGCAACTGACTATTTCTTTTACATCTACAGTCGTCGAACATGTCCAGTCATAAATTAACGCACAACGGGCGCAGACACAAATGCACCTACCCGGGCTGTACAAAAAGTTTTACTCGTCCTGGTATGTGGTCCTTGTAACTATTAACAAGATGTGCATGAACGCTGTATTAATTGTCTTATAGACCAACTAAAACGTCATCTCAAAACGACCCATAAACTTGACAACACCTCCCTTCCCATGAGTCCGACATTTCAAGTACCACTACTACCGATAGGTGCAGTCAACTAAAAAAAAAATCGACGATTTTTATTGGTTTCGATTGATGTGATTGATGTGTCATGAGGCAATTTTTATGAATGTTTATGAAACATACACCCGCGCTGTCCTCAGGAGGGCACCAAAAGTTCTAGACACGCCGACTACGTTGACATGTTCCTTTTTTTCATTTCTTTTTTCTTTATTTCTCATGCACTACAATCAATAATCAATTCCGATAGAGTTTCGAATGAAACATTGACTTCTTAAATCGCGCAGATTCCTACTAGCTACTTAGCTCTACAAGCAATAAGTCAACTAACATGTAATGTCTGTCCAACTGTTAGTTCGGTAAACTAACAGATGACAAATGTATTTGGATTAGATAAACTATAAGATGTATAAAAATGACAGAAAGAATAAAACTTGAGGGAGAGAGATGTGTCGACCTCTCTTCTCACACAACGTTATATCGTCCACTAGTCGGTGCCCTAGCTTCACTATCTGCCGCGGCAATTGTGCCTTCTTTCAGCAACCGCATCAATTCTCGCATGGCATTTGTAACGACAAGCTCTGTGTCACCCTCAACAAGAATGTATAATTTCGGGTTGTCGTTCGGCCCAGGCTCCTTGCCAGAAGGATAGTAGCTTCCTTTCGTCGTAATTGAGGTGCCAGTAGCTTCGAGAATTTTAGCGACGTTGGTACGGTTGGTGACAGCCCAGCGTGCTTTTTCTGTAGATTAAATATCGTTAGCAACAATGAAGATAAAAGAAGAAGAAAAGAACAGAGTGTTAGGAATAGGGGAAAGGGGAAAGGGAATAGAAATGGGCGAGAACTTACGAGGAAAGTCGTTAATTTCCAGAGTTGCATGGAATGCTCCCGCATCGGGACCCTTATTATCAATCGGAACACCGGTCCTCATCACTCCGGCACGGTTCAGTCGGGCATGGATATCTGCAACAGCTGAACCAACCTTGTCCAGAGGGTCGTTCGACGGCTTTCCAGCAGCCGGTTTCTCAGTCTTATGAACTGTGATCTTGCCGTCCAGATCGATCCCTTTCGGAATACCTGGCGTGGGAGTAGTAGCAGCTTGAATAGCAGAGGCAGCCTTGGCGAATTGGTCTTCGCCTTTCTTCTCTTTTGTTTCTTCACGCTCTTCCTCTTCGCCCTCCTCGCCGGTACGGTACGTCTTCCGCTCACGATTCCGTGCCGTTTCTCTCTCTTGATCCAGACGTTCCAATCCCTTTCCTCCAAAGCCGGATGCCGAGGCCTTCTCTTTACCGGCCTTGACCTTCTCCAAGAATGAATCGACCAGTTTCTGTACGGGATCTGGGATTTCCTGACCACTTTGTTTGAGTGCCTTGGCAATGTCGACCGAATATCGTTCTTGATCTTCAGTCAAGAAAGTTACTGCTGTTCCTGTATTTCCAGCACGTCCCGTTCGTCCAGCTCGATGAACATAGTCTTCCAAATGGTTTGGTGCATCGTAATTAACAACTAGTTTCAGTTGTTTCACATCCAAACCACGGGCGGCAACTGATGTTGCAATCAAGACGGGAAATATACCAGCTTTAAAATCCTCAATTGTAGAGTCTCGATCAATTTGATCTTTGCCTCCATGAATGGACATGCAAGGATATCCCTTACGCATCAATTCACGTAGTAAACTATCGGCAGCTTCCTGGCGATCAACAAAGATGAGAGTTCGAGCATCCTCATTGGCTTCGTCAGAGTATAGGTTGCCGAGAAGCTCGAGGAGGCGCAGAAACTTAGTGCTCTCGTTCCGTACTTCGACGATCTGCGTGATCTCAGGTGCAACCACACTCCTGCCACCAACGATAATTTCAACCGGCTTGGTCAAGGTTTTCCGCGCCAGAGCTTCCATGTTACGAGGGAATGTAGCTGAAAATAAAACAGTTTGCTTATTGGGCCGAATATTTGCCATGATTTTCATAACCTGTGGCTCGAATCCCATGTCAAACATTCGATCGGCCTCATCAAGTACCAGATAAGTCACGCGTCGCAAATTTGTAACTCGCCCAGCATTAGCAGCCAGAAGGTCAATCATTCTTCCAGGTGTACAAACAACGATTTCCGCTCCTCGTTTCAGCTCGGCAATTTGGTCTTTGATTGGCGCACCACCGTAAGCGCATACAGCACGAAGGTTCAGCGCTTTCAAGAATGGCTTGCAATCCTTGTGAATCTGTGTTGCCAATTCTCTCGTAGGCGTCATGATGAGAGCAATCGGGCCTTCCATATTGTCCAGCGGACGCTGGTCCTTGATATGACGAAACATAGGCAGGAGGAAAGAAACTGTTTTTCCAGAACCCGTTTTAGCGACACCAATGACATCTCTTCCGGACATAATAGCAGGAAGAGCCTGACTCTGGATTGAAGTTGGGTTTTCATAACCAAGCTTGCTAATGACATCCAATGTTTGTACACCAAGACCACATTGAGACCATTTGAGAATAGGCTTGGGCGGGTCAATTCCACGAACCTTGATGCCATCGAGCTCAAGCCTCAAGCTAACTACTTCTTCCTCTGTCATCTGAGCCAAATCAAGAGGCTCGGTATAGAAACTTTTCCGAAACTGCTCATACTCGACCTTTGCGTGATTGACAGTAGGGATGTCTTTCTTCTTCTTAGCTTTATTAGCTATTGCAAGGAACTCATCCGTGTCGCCCTCTGCAACAGCTGACATATCGACCTCATCTTCGTCACCGAAAAGAGCTTGTGGTTGCTGCTGTTTGCTTTTAGCCGATGTGATTATACTTGGCTTCTTGAAAGGAGCTGTTTCTGTCAAACCAGACATGAAAGCATCCAGAGGATCAATTTCTTCTTCGTCGGCGTTCTCAACGGCTTTGTCGCTGACCGCTGCTTCTACAGGTAGTGCATCACCCATCTCGACATCGCCATTAGGGACACTTTGAGAAGCTTGTTGGACATGTAGACGTTCCTCACGCTTTTCTGCGGCTGCTCGCGCCGCCGCCGCATTTTCCTCCTCCGTGCCATTTTCCATATCCACATCAGAATCGTCATCTTCCGCAACTACTTCATCCGTAACATCTTTCGCATCTTCAAGTGGAGGACTAGGGAGTTTTTCAAGTTTCTTGCGAGTGGACTCCTCGTCGCCAAAATCCAGGGTTCGTTTGGCGGAAGTTTTCTCTGATTCAATAGCCATTTTACTACCCAAGCCAAATTTGCCAACATTTCCGCTCGCCTTCAAAGAAACCACTGAAAACGTTGCGTCAGTGATGGTGTTTCCCTCAAATTCATCAAAGGAGCAACACTTACCGGAAGCCTTGTTAGAAGCAACTGGAATTTTGTTAGCCTTGGTTATGCCATCAGCTCTAGCAGATTCTGGAACAGTAACGTCCTTGCCCAAGAGAGATGACCCTGGTGTGGCACCAGTAGCCTTTTTTGCGATCGCTTTAGGGTCAAACTTCCCACCATACTCAGCTGTCAAAGTTGGCGTACTAGTAGAAGATGGAGGAGCGGGGACAGCTGGGGCGACTTCCGATTTCTTGTCGATCTCATTCAAAATACTGCGGGCACCACCAGCTGCAGTAAGCTCACGTTGCTTGCGCTCACGTTCAGCCGCTTGCTTCTGTTTCCACGCTTCCAATTTGGCAAGTCGCTCTGCCTTCTTCTCTTGGTCCGTCTGAGCAACTGGTGCAGGGGTCGGCGCTTTGGATGCCTGTGTAGTATTGTAAGTCCAGCCACGATGATGATGATGATGATGACTATTTTGCACTGGACATACCTCTCGTGACCTGGTATCAGAGTCTCTGTTCAAAGACCTGTCTCTGCTGTCTCTTTTAGACTTTCGCCTCGAGTCAGTAGAATCGTCTCTGTGTCTTCGGACTCGGTCGCGGGAGTCATCTCGCCTACTCCGATTGTCTCTATCACGACTTCTATCTCGCTCCCTACTCCTCCGTCGATAGTCCCGATCAGAGCGTCGGTCTGGCGAACGCCGTCGATCGCGTGAACGTTCTCTTTTAGTTGGTCTGTAGCTTTGTTCATCCCGGTAGCCATTCCGATCGCGCCTATCTACCGATCGATCTCGTCGTCGATAACCGTCACGATCTCTCTCTCGATCCCGATATCGCCTCTGATAATGCGAAGTTTGTGTTAGATTGTCATCTCGATATCGTTTTTGACGGCCGTAAGGCTGGTGTTGGTATAGACTTACATCAGGGCTGCGTGATCGACGATGTGACCGTCCCTCATCACGCCCATTCCTATCGTGTCGGTCCTCATCTCTGCGGCTTCGTTTGGACGAAGAATATGTGCTGCCTACAGGTGATGGTGAGCGCGTATCCCCGCGGCGAGCCATTGTTGCAGGCCAACTAATGAGTGAGATGTGAGTATTACGTGAAAGCTCCAACCGTATATACTATGTGAGTTTTTTTGCCGAGATTGATTGAACAGCATCCATCTATTGCGAGCTAAGCAGGCCAGTATCCTCTTTGCTTTTTTCCTGCCTTTTTCTTGACCGAACCTGAATCTTCTCTGGTCCGGGTGGGTAAGGATTGAATAGGTAAACGAAAGATCGAAAAGATAACATTTTATCTGCGAAGGCAAGAACGGGTGGCGGCAAGGCCCAAATGTGTCACGTGATAGCACCCGTTTTCGCGCTTATCCTAAAAAGGAAATATATGTCCCTTTCCGTTTTGGGACGGACTTCCTGCGACTCTGATGTAGGGAAGGATGAGGATGGACCAAGTCTTTTGGCGAACTTATCTAGATTAATGTTTGTTTTTCTATCAAATATCTAACTGTGTTTATCTGTGTTCAAAGATTCGTTCTAAACCCATCACAGGAAAGCCAAGGAAACGACTCTATCTTGAAGAGAGAGAAAAAAAAGAAAGAAAGAAAAAACAATAGCTAGGATAAGACAATCAAGCTTTCCAGCGCATCAATGTGAGCGAATGCTTTGGAAACACATAGTGGTCTTGTCCCTCCCAGACACTTTCTTCAACACGGACCTCCTCTTTCCCCTTCATGTTTGTTACTGTAACATTAGCTCCAGTAACGGTGAATACGTCGACTGGGCCGTTAGCTCCTTCGACCTTGACTTTGAAGTCTTTGTGCTCATGCACGTTCACAGTGACCACATTGACAAAACCATCGTCGCTTAATACCGCACTTACGTCCAGCCAAGGTATATCTTTGGTACCTTGTAGCCACGCAGGCGATGTTTCCCCGTCGTAGGTACCACAAGACACATGAGCAGCGATAGTCCAACCGCGCATATACTTGGAAAAAAGAAGCAGTGGCCACCAAGTTGTCTGCTTAGTAATTCCATTTTTAGTCGTCATGAGTGGTGAAATGACATTGACGCTTTGAGCAATGCAGGCCATGCCGAGATCCCGGCTCTTGCGAATGAAAACGTTGAGAAAAATTCCGACCGCCAATGCGTCTGACAAAGTGTATGTCTCCTCAGCACCGAATCTACCCTCTGCTCGGATAGGGTCCCATACATTCCACTCGTCAAAGCAAAGTGTTGGCCGTGGCTCATTAGGAGATACTCCATTCTCGATTCGTGCGAGATCAATCAATGAAGATGCAACCTCAATCGCGCGTTCGGCTGACAAAGGTGCCGTTGCATTCTGCAGATGATCTTTGGCGGCCGTATATATGTGTATGCTATGCATATCAATAAGTGGAGTTGGATTACTGGTTAATGTAGCCCTTGTGGGCTGAAGGCATTGCTTTAGCGTATAATAATCCCATGATGTTGTGCCAGTTTCGCCGCAAAGAACAAGTATCAGACTTGGATCGAGCAATTTGAGGGCTGTAAGTCATTGAAGATTAATTAATAATATCTTCAGACACGTTAGAAAAGATCACTTGCCTTTGGCCCATTGAAACGCTTTTTGAGCATAAGCCTCCTTGGTTGTTTGTTCCACTTGCCAGGGTCCATAGACCTCGTTTCCTAAGGCCCAGTATTTTACCTGTTGGATTATGTTTTAGCTTTATCTTAAGCTGAAAAGGCATCTCATGCAGCCTACATTGTAAGGTTCTTCACGGCCATTCTTCCTTCGCAGATTGGCATAGTAGGTGTTGCCAGTGCCGTTGCAATACTCAACCCAGGCCATAGCTAGTTAGGTTAACGAATAGTCTGCCGGCGGCGGTACAAGTGGTCCTACCTTCATCAAGCGTGCCTAGTACCAGAGTTATATTTCAGCTTTTGATTCTCGGATTTTTTGGGGTTGCCAATAGTACCTGTTCCAAAATTCAAGCAGAAGTATGGCTCGGTCCCCAATACTTCGCACCATTTCATAAACTCATCGGTGCCGAAATGATTTGTCTCCGTACCTAGCCATGCCAGCTCCGGTCTAAAAGACGAATTGAACCCGTTAACGTACATGCCACTGTCGATTACGAATATGCGCATATTTGGTAATAAAATACCTTGCTGGTCGCTGATCTTTTGGACCAACGCCATCCAGCCAGTGATACGTAGCACAGAAATTACCACCAGGATATCGGACAACGGGTATATTCAACTCCTTCAAAGCTTCCAAGACATCCTTTCGGAATCCATTCTCGTCGGACAAGGGATTTTCAGGGTCGTAAATGCCGCCGTAGATGCATCTCCCCATATGCCTGGGACGAAGCTGTTTAGGTCCAGAATGACGAAAGATGTAACTGGATCATAAGTAATGACTCACTCTGTAAAGCCAGCATATATGTTGGGATTGATCCTGGACAGTCGTGCCGCCGAATTTACGGATATGGTGGGAATTAGATCATCGTCGATTTTTGTGAAGGTTGTCATTTTGGTCGGTTACCAGAGTAGAAAGCTAGCTTCTTCAGTACAAACTAATAAGTGTAATATTGGGGTCGGGCAGCTTAATAAACCGTATATCAACGACAGAATGGATTGATGAATCGAATTCAACCGAGTCTTAGACGATAGGTGGTTGTGACGGGGAAAAGCTCTTTGCCATACCGCCCAACTGAGTCTCTTCCAGGACAAGCTACCCCACCAAATGCTCCATGTTTATAAACAGCTACCTTTGATGCAGGGATGCGACTCTGGGCAAGGGAACCGCGGCCCAAGGAAGAGGTGAGGCTAGAAGATGACCGCGTTCAAACATTATTTTTCCATGAATCACAAGGCGAGGCCGGCATCCACCCCCGCATCCCCGACATGTGCAAAGATAGCGAATGCATGATCTTCTTCCTAGAATAGCAATGCGGCAAAATCCCGGCGGGTTTCTCTGTTGAATGGGAATGAATACCCTTTGGATTTGACCACTCACCACCATTATTGTATATGGTTCCTCTTGAGAGATAGCTAGGGCCAAGGATAATATGCGAGCTCACGGTTAATTCCTCCGTAGTCGATTGGCCGGAACAAAGATGTCAGACGGCACGTTTTATAGGCCTAGCCATGGCAGGGTTGATGCTGGGGTTCACAGACGGTGGTTCAAATAGCACTCGTCGTACCTTGTAGCAAGCAAGCAACCCTTGCAGAAAGAAACCAAGCTCTACGTTGTAGCACTTAACCATCTATTTGATTGGAATCATACTTATCAGATCAAGACGATAATGCGTCTCCCACCGAAATGGTACCAGGTTTGTTTATTCACATACTGATGGTAAACTAAGACGAAACGCTGATGATGACATGACACTAGTTCCTGGTGGGCACTTTTGCCTCGCTCGGATCTTTCCTCTACGGGTGTATGTCGTCCTCAAACATTCCTCAGAAGAGCCAAACCCGCTTTTTGTGAATAAAATAGCATTGACTGAAGACTATTCCAGATGATCTTGGTGTCATTGCCGAAGTGATTGCCTGCCAGTCCTTCGTATCGAAATTCGCATTGAATACCACACAGTCGTAAGTACCAATATCCATCATGTTGACTATGGGAAGCTCTCTGATCCAATGCAATAGTGGTCTCGTGGTGTCCCTGTTTACCGCTGGCGCCTTCTGCGGAGCTGCCTTGGCCGGGCCAGCTGCCGACTACGCAGGCCGACGATGGACTATTACGCTGGGTTCTGTGGTATTTTGTCTGGGCGGAGGTTTGCAGACTGGAGCCCAAAATATTGGGTATCTGTATAGCGGTCGATTTTTCGCGGGATTTGCGTAAGCATTGAAAGAAATTTGAAGATACCAAGGATGCAGTGGACCTAACGTATTGAAACAATAGGTCTGGCGTTTTGACGATGATTATTCCGGCATACCAAGCTGAACTGTAAGTTCATCTTATCCAAACGAACATTTCCTTTTCTTATTGATTTTAGATGCCATCCCGATATTCGAGGAAGGGTCACTTCATTGCAGCAATTTATGCTCGGTGTTGGTGCTCTGTGTGCCTCCTGGATCGGTTATGGGACTTATATTGGTTTCTCGGAAACCAACAGTGCACAATGGCGAGTGTCATTGGGTATTCAGATTATCCCGGCAATATTCCTTGGAAGCCTTATCATGATTTTCCCCGAGGTATGGAGAAACCGAGTTGGGAGGTATCCACTACTACATATGCTGACAGCTACTCATAGTCACCTCGTTGGCTAATAGACAACGGTCGCGAAGCCGACGGCTTGCGAGTACTGGCGCAACTGCATAGCCATGGGGATGAAAACGACTCGTGGGTTCGTGCCGAATTTGCCATGATTCAGGAAAGCATAACGTATGAACACGAGAATGAGGCCAAATCATATGTCGAGTTGTTTACATCCCGGTCCGCTTTTCGGCGCCTATTCTTGTGCTGTGCGTTGCAGGCTTCCGTTCAGATGACTGGAGTGTCCGCTATCCAGTAAGCATTATCCAGGACTATTCTCCTTTAACGGACAACCATGAATCATAAACTAATAATTAATTAGATACTACTCTGTCGAGATTTTTGACCAGATGGGCATCAGCGGCAGCGATACGCTTCGGTACCAAGCCATCAATTCTGTCATTGCCTTGATTGGAGAGTTCATGTGTATGATGTTGATCGATCGCTTTGGACGCCGATGGCCCTTGATTATCGGCAATCTAGCGAACATGGTGACTTTCATTATTGCCTGCATCTTAATGGCGTTGTATCCAGTATCGGCCAGCAATACAGGTGCTCACTGGGGATTCATCATCATGACTTGGGTGTATAACTTCTCGTTCTCAGCTACCTGCGGCCCATTGTCATGGATTATCCCCGCCGAGGTATTTGATACACGGACCCGAGCAAAAGGCGTGTCGATCGCCACAATGACATCTTTCGCATTCAACACCATGATCGGCCAAGTCACAGACATTGCTATGGCACAGGTTCGATACCGATATTGGTTTGTATTCATTATTTGCAACTTTACCAACGCCATTTTCTTCTGGCTAGTTATGCCAGAAACATCAAAGCTTCCACTGGAGGAGATGAATAATCTATTCTCGAACGCTCCATGGATCGTTGTTGGGTTGAAAAAAGAAGATTACATGCCGCGTGATTTGGAACGTAGGTTGGCAGTAGAGGCTGAGAAGCAGGACTCGGGAGCAATGCACTATGAATAAGGGTGTAGGTAATTCATTGACTGGGTTGTGTATTGGTTCTGGATGATGAGAACCTGACGAAGAGTGAAGTGGTGGACTGAATATGTCACATTGCGTGAATATCATATGAATAACTTCATAGATACTTGCAATTTCCAGTGTTTCGGAACTCGGCAGTTTCGTTTCGACTCTCGCTGTACTGTAGAGTTTAAAACCATGTGATGAAATGTTGAAGAACGGCGCTTGTAATTGCACTTCACGACCACAGCGGTATAATGCAAAGCGTTTGATTATTTTCCCTCCCCCCAAACATAGATGTTTTGTTTATTCGGAATCGTCGTCGGAGTTATATGCGACCAAACCAAGGGAAGCTGTCTTGGATTGCGGCTCTGTTTTAGCAGCAGGCGGATCCCTGCTTTGGCTTTCTGTCTTCTTGTCAGAAGGTGTCTTAACTAGCACCGGTGCTGATGGAGAAGTAGCAGTAATTGATTTTGTATCTCCTTCACCTAATATTGTAGTGTCCGATTTCGCTTTAGGCCCTGCCGAAGGAGTAAGATCATCCACGGTGGATGATTTGCGAATTTTGGGAGGAACCAAGGTGTCCTTTTTGTTACGCTTGCGCTTCCTTCCTCCAACAACCCACTGTTCTTCGTCGCCAGGTAGACTGGGGGCACTTCCAGAACCCTTCTGTCCACCGGATGGGCCTTCTATAAGAGCTCGTTCTGCTTCTTCGCGTTGACGTTGGTACTCTGCTAAATGCTCGGCGGTCTCTTTCTTCACGGCGTCTTCCTTAGCTCGAGTAGACTCGAGTATGGAGTCAAGAAACTCGACTTCATCTTCATCTAAGGATCGAAATTGGTTCTTCAGGCGCATCGATTCTTCGAAAGCCTCTTGCTTGGCCACTACTCAAACAACGGCACCATCCTGTTATGTTAGCCTTTCTATATCAAAGGCATAGATCCACTCCAACTAATTCTTCACTACTCTTCGGGAGTGTTTTTATTCCTCCCCTCTGAAATAAACAAGATGGTGGGTTTTAGAAACCTACTCTTGTTTTGCTGCAATACCTCATATAGACTCTTTCCACCGTCTTGCTTGCCAAGCTCCGCCTTCCGGCGCCTCGCCTCCTCAAGCTCCTGCTGAGCACGACGCCATTCATCGTCACGTTCAGTTGGCTCATCGATGGTGCCTCCTGAAACGAAGCCGGACGACATCTTAAGGACAGTTTTGAAGCTGCCACTTGCTTTTGCTGAAGCAATTGAATTGATCCGACAGTTTGTTGCGTCGCTCTCAAGTGAGTTGTTGCTATTAGGATTGTTACCTGGACTTTACCTCGACTTTGCTCTCAAGGCAAGTGCTCAAGCGAGCCAATCACTTCAATTTCTGGCAGCAGCGGCAGAACTAGGCGGTGTATCCAGATGCAAAGTCTAAACCAGATGGGGTTAGCTACCGAACTAACCATTTATGGGCAAGCTCTGTTCAGCCACCTTCCTTTTAGAGACGCGGCTCATCACCTTAATACGTATTAGTGAATAAGACCGACAGCTCCACATGGAAACTCCACCATCGAAGAGAAGACGTCCTATGGTGATGCCAGTGCCCACTGAACATTCTTTGACATTCTTGACGTTGCCATCACCCCACTACCCCACCGTAGCCATGGGCATTTTCGGTGATGTAACCATCCTTTTCGCAGATTGTTCTTCAGACAACCCTAGTGCTCTCTTTCTTCAAGATTTCCAAACTACAGTATAGCTTGATCTGCCAATTCCGCAAAGATGTCTACTTTAGAACACACTAAGTAAGTGGCGTGAACGCATTACAGCCATCCAGAGGTCTAATCGAGATGTACAGAAAGTTTTACACCCTCAATACAGGTGACAAGATCCCTGCTGTCGGCCTTGGCACCTGGCAATCCAAACCTAATGAGGTCCGAGAGGCAGTGAAGGCTGCTTTGCTAGCTGGTTACCGTCATATCGATACGTAAGTAGCCGTGTTAGCCGGTTTTATATTCTCTCAACAGTGCTAAATGGAAGATGAACTAGTGCTCTAGCTTACGGGAACGAGAAAGAAGTTGGTGATGGAATCAGAGATTCGGGTGTACCTCGTGAACAAATTTGGATTACCACCAAACTTGACAACACATGGCACCATCGGGTCCAGGATGGCATCAACTCATCTCTGTCCTCCTTGGGCGTCGACTACGTTGATCTCTATCTCGTCCATTGGCCGTCTTCCACGGATCCAAACGACAAGAAAAAGCACCTCCCCGATTGGGATTTCATTAAGACATGGTAAGAGCAAGACGATCATGGAAACTCCAATCATCAATACTCATACATACCTCTAGGGAGGAAATGCAGAAGCTGCCTGCTACTGGCAAAGTGCGCAACATCGGTGTGTCAAACTTTGCCATCAAGAATCTGGAGCGTCTCCTCAACGCACCTACTACGAAGACCATTCCGGCAGTCAACCAAATTGAATTGCACCCCAATAATCCCTCCCCAAAATTAGTTGCATACAACACCTCGAAAGGGATCCATTCTACTGGATATTCCTGCTTGGGTTCCACCAACTCGCCTCTATACAAAGACCCAGTTCTCCTCGAGATCGCGGAAAAGAAGGGCAAGACACCTCAACAGGTCTTGCTCTTATGGGGTTTGCAGAAAGGGTGGAGTGTTATCCCCAAGTCCGTGAACAAGGAACGAATTGAGAAGAATTTCCAGCTCGATGGTTGGGAACTCACACGCGAGGAACTGGATCAACTAAGCAACCTTAAGGATCGATTCAAGGTATGCGAAGACGATTGGCTGCCTGTGCAGGTGTTCTTTGGGGATGATGAATAAAAGCGCGGAGCTACAAAAGAAGTAAAGGTGTTCAGAAAGAACATACATGTTAAACTGTAGTCAGTCATATGCTATAAAATTGTGAATGCAAGTTATGATCGTCTAATCTGATATCTCGGTTAATTAATTAATCTAAGATAAGAGATGATAAGAATTTGAGAGGGAGACTTAAGTGGCTTGGTCCTCCACTATGGTGGCGAAAATGTGTTAGACTGCACCGCCACACGTCCCCGGCCCGCCGGCTATCCCTCATAACGCAGGCATCCAACATCAACCTAACCTCCTACCATTCTCTATTTCATCGAAATTTGAATTCGAAGACCCTACTGGGCTACAACAGCTATGCCGCCAACGAGTGGGCATTTGCTGCTCCCCAAAATTTGGAGAGCAGCAAGGTAAGACCATCTGGTTTCCGTTCATATCCAGTATTGCTTGCTGACTCTTAGGTATCAGGTTTGCCTACGAGAAGACGGCCAGAGCTCTAAAGGCCAGACTCGGAGATTCGCCCCAGCAGTTACATCCAAAGCTTCAACCGGCATATGTACATATTACCTCTCGGCAGCCCATCAGTCGAGCTGCAGCTATTCGACAAGCCCAAAGCCGCCGCTTCTCTACGCGTGCAGGCGGCTACGTAGGATCGTACCTACGTCAAGCTTCACGTTCCTCGGGAAATGTTCCTCAGAATTCTTCAATTCGCCAAATGATTGGCCGTCTTACGTCTCACTCACCCTTCACGTCCGCGCTTCGTCCAAACCTGACCGGTGGGACCCTTAGCCGTACGGCTGGTGGCTACAGTGTTGGAGCGGGCAGGATTGGCGGAGCAAGATACTTCTCCCACGGCCCTGCCGCGCCTTCACAGGTTATTCACAATGTTTCTGTTGCAATGCGCGGCTTCTGGCTTTCTGGTCAAAAGGCCCGCTTTGATGGTATCGACCCACGTACAGGTGAAAAGCGCTTCAAGACCGTGACTCTCCTTCAGGATAAGGCACAACGTCGGATGGCAGAAGTTCCTCGTCAAGCTCCGGGCTCCTATATCGATTTTCAACTCTCTCCGACCATCACTGCCATTGGAAGTCTCAAGACCGAGTCCCTCGGATCGGAAGGCTTAATGGACCTGCTTTCTATTGACTTTGCGCGTGCTTTGAAAGACCTTGCAGCAGTCCTAAACGACCTTAAATGTCTGGGAACCTTGGGCGATCTTCCTGTGACACTCGAGGACAAATCTACTCTCCGTGTACGCTTTCCAGGATGTGATGCCGAACAAGTAGAACTGCTTTGCGACGAAGCTGGAGTAGAACGTGGCCGTATCTTTCAGGATAAAGATTTTGAGCAGCGTAATGGCACAGAGCTGGCACTTTTGTTTCCATTCGCCCCCAGCATGGTTCCCTCTCCAGAAACAGATCTCTTTACAATTCATGAGAACCCTCGACATCCAGACAAACAGGAGCTAGACTGGCGACTAATGATGTCTGGCCACACATCGCCCGGACTGTCCAACGAAACGAATCAGATAAGTTTTGAAGACGTTGAAATGTTTGGTAACAATCCATGGGTTTCGTCGCCATCGGGATTCTCCAGCATTGGTGTGAGCGAACTTGGAGATCGAGAATTTTTCCCTGAATTGTCTCGAGGTTTTGGCACAAAGGAGGATCTCTCCGACTATGAAGGAGTGCAAGGAATCTACAAATTCTTGGAACAGTGTGATTTGGCTGCTGGCCGTCAACGGTTCTAAATTGGCTTTGACAGCAATTTTTCTTTTTAGCTTCTCTTCGATATCCATTTGTGAATTTTTCAGCTTGACACAAATCTCTTTTTTTATATCAAGATTGTGACAGATGTGCATTGCACACATGATTCTTATACCTGTGATTCACTCATTTATATCATAGATGGGATTCACTGCTAAGAATAAGCATTAACGAATACAACTCCTCTCTGATGCAATAATGATCTAACTCTTTAAAACCTGGTGCTATAATCCCATATTATCAGTAGGTTGTAGTTAGGCAGCAAAGATAGAGTAGATACATGGATACATGGTCTTAAAGAGAAATAATTCTAGCAAACATGAATTTCGCAAAGATTTTATACCAACAAAATAATGCAGTATGGAGACTCTCTAGTTTTCTCACCGCCTAGATACTGCCAGTCCTTGCACTTAGCCCCGCATAATGCCGCCATGCCCACGCTGATTGTGCTGCCGATCGCAAACCCAAGACCGTGGTGCACTTGTGATATTTTGCTCTTGTTGCAGGATAACCACCGTGTTTTGTGTGGCCTCAGCCTTGCTTGCCCTAATATCGCATCCCTACTTCTTCACAAGCCAGGCTGAAAGCCCCTTGTATCACCACTCATCCTGAAGCGAGACATAAACGAAGGAGACAACGTCAGGGCAGATCGCTGCCATTAGTCCTCGCCAGGCCAGTCGCACTTGGTCCTTTCGACAAGTGGACGGCTAAGGAGGAAGGAAATCACAGGGAATCGATTAGAAAACATCTAATACAGATTCACTGTTGGAGCACATCATGGAAGACTTCAATAGCGAGACCGATAGTGACTATACGAGTTACTGGAGAGACTGGGTGAGTACGACTCCGTTTCCTCTGTGCTACTTGGAGCATTTCTCTCCCTCGTTTGTTTATACTTTTCTTCTTCTTTTCTTGTCTCTTGATATCTTTTTTTTTGATGCTCTGCCTTGGACAAAGTCCAAATCAAACATGGCGTCTTTTTGTGGCCTGTGACCTGCCATTCCGCTGGGAAACAGCGGGCGCGTCCGCTGGATGGCAGTTTCCCCAGGCACCAAGAACCACCAAAAGTCTCCCGACTCTCACATGAGCGGCCTTCGAGCTTCCTCTTTGCCCCCTGCAATCTTTTCTGCCAATTGCTGTTCTTTCGTTTAAACATCTTGGCTACTGCATCTTGAAATGGCGCCTTTGAGAGCCAGCTCGAGCATCTTCAATGCCGACTCCCCTCCTCCTCGACAAGATATCAATGTCCCTCCACACCTTGTCCAGAGCCTCCACTACCTTTCTCTTGCATTTCGCCCACGTGAAGATGACAAAATTAACCTCCGTCGTCCTTTTACACCACAGTTCATATCTTCTCGGGGCAACGAGTACTTCTGCGAAATTGATGAAGAATACTTGACCGACCGCTTCAACCTGACTGGGCTCAATACCGAAGTCCAATACTACCAATACGCTCTCGACTTGATTACAGATGTGTTCGACCTCGACGCCGATGACGATCTCCGTGAGCAGATTGAGAAGTCAGCCCGTCATCTCTATGGCCTAGTCCACGCTCGCTATATTGTCACCACTCGTGGCCTGGCTAAGATGGTGCGTTTCTGGAGTTCATTTTCTCGTTATTGCTTTCTGTTTTATTATCATTGTCCATTATTGGCGCTAACCCTGTGCTCTGTAAAGCTTGACAAATACAAAAAGGGCGATTTCGGAAAATGCCCCCGTGTTCTGTGCGACCAACACCCTCTACTCCCTATGGGCCAGTCCGATCTACCTAACCAGAAAACTGTGAAACTGTACTGCGCAAAATGCGAAGATATCTACAACCCCAAATCATCGCGCCATGCATCTATTGATGGGGCCTACTTCGGTACTTCCTTTCACAACATCCTCTTCCAGGTGTATCCAGCTCTCGTGCCAGAGAAGAGCATTCGCCGCTATGAACCCCGCATCTACGGTTTCAAGGTCCATGCATGCGCTGCCCTGGCTCGCTGGCAGGATGCTCGCCGTGAAGAGATGAGAGAGCGCCTACACGCCGTGAATCTGGATCCCGGATTTATTGAGGATAGCGAAGGGGAAAACGACGAGTTTGATGACGATGACGATGTGGATGACGACAAGTCGGAGCCACCACGAGAGACTGCAGCAGCTGGAGATAATACTTCTGCTCGCATGGATGTGGGCGTTTAAATGTCCTGTTCTACTCAGCCCGGCAATTTGGTACCACGCAAGTCAATTTAATTACATTGGCTTTTCTGGACGTCAATTTTCATTTACTTCTTCGGATACTCTCCTCAACCTTTTTACGCCTCTTGCATCTGTCAAATAATCCAGATTCGGTGGTTTTCTCTTCGCCATGTTACTTCGCCGTAAGAAACCATGCATATTGAAGGCGTTCCCGTGATGGCGTTGATAGCGAATTTGGTCTTTTTTTCGAGGAAGCATTTTAAACAGTCATGTTTTCCTCAATTGGAATAGAAAATAATCCCTGTTCGTTCAAGGAAATAAAACCAGAAAACATCAAGAATAATGAACATTTTACACTATATCTCGAGTGTGTGCAATTCCTTTTCTATTAAAATAAGAGCAATATGGATACATGGATAAAGTCCTAAGTACATGAATGCATTTTATTACCCTTGAAAGTTGCCCTCCTATTCACGATATGGCCTTCCTCTCTTCTAGTCTCTTTATCGTAATGACTATAACATTAGCAAGCTCCTCGCCTTTCCTCCAAACATCATCGTGCCCTTCTCTCAGGTCATGAAGCTCAATCACGTCCCTTCCTTCGACAAGGCCCTTCCACTGCCCAACAACTTTACTCATGGCGTCAGTTTGGGCTTTGTTGATAAGGAGGTCACCAGTTGAGCTTGCTAATACTGCCAGTTGACCACCCTGCCATCCGGAAGCAACCCCATCCGAGTCAGTGACATTTCCTGGACTAACTCGATCCCAAAGTTCCTCATCCGGGCCAAAAGCACTCCTGATGAACTCGTCGTAAATAGTAATATCCTTGAAATCGTTGCGAAGAAGTCGGAGATCATATATTCCACAAAGGGCAGCCACGGCTATAGGTTTCGGGAATGGGGTTAGATTTGCTCCTAGGACTTTGTTCATTACAACCTGGAATGACAATGCTGCCCCACAACTGTGACCGACAAGAATGTATCGGTCTTTGAAAGCGTATTTTTCTTGCAAGAAGGCGAGAGCTGCTTGAACATCATGGAGGTGGTCTGGATGCACTGCGTCTCGAAGTTGAGACTTGGGAGTTTTGTCCGGATCTTGAGGAGAATCCGGATGTGGGCTAAGGCGATAATCTATAGAAGCAAAGGCAATCGCATGTTTTTGGACCAGAGGGTGATTGCTGAGTATAGCTTGAGTCTTCGAAAATGAATCTGCTAGAACGGTATTATCACGCCAAGCTCCGCCGTGAATGTATCTGTGAGTATAATAGTTCAGTTTTTTTCCATTCTTGGGCTTGATACATAAGGTTATTAAGTCGTCTGTGAGAGAGAGAATCAGAACATACATCACCCATAAATGGCCTCCGCCTTCGAGGTCGTCTTGCCCTTTATAGACATGAATCTGTTGCAACTCATGCGGGCCATAGGAGAACGTGTCTGGCTGGGCCATGTCTAGAAGTAACTCTTCCTGAAAATATCAGGTCAGCTGACATCTGCGAGACAAACTCAGGATGGCTGTTCCTGCCCGAGCTGCTGTTATCAGCGTCCCTCGCACCTTCCTTAGATTGTGGCAGGCGAAATAAACGCTAAGCCTAAAAAGGAAGACGTAGTTGCAAGAGAAGAAAAGAACAACATAGGCATTCATTCTGTTAACTATGATAATGAAACACTATTTTTTCTTTATCTCCTCTGCTTGCGATCACTGCATTCATTAGCTTCCACATCTACCTGTCTGTGTCTTGTGGAAACTCATACTCGATCGGATTCGATTCAATTTCGTAGATTCGCAGCATGACAGCGTCTACTTGGCGCGCTAATCCATTTTGGGTTTGATGCGGTTCGAATTATCGCCATGCCCACACAAAACGGAGCCGGGAGTGATGAAGACTCAGCAACCAACCACGTCTGGCTCGACATAGGCGCTTCCATTATATTCAAGATGGAGTGAGTAAACCTATGCTTCTATTTTTCAACAGCTACTAACAGTATGCAGGAAAGAGGCTCCCTTAACGGCAGTCCAGGTGGAAGCCCTGGTATGAAACCCCCCAGAAGAAAAAAATCCTGCCCCTCGTCGCCGCGCATCGCGTCTCGACTCAACAGCACATACTAACGTATGCCAAACCAGGTTGTCATGAAAATCATCAAGCACAGCTCCCAGAGTTTCCCTACCGTTGCCACCGGGTCCCTTGTTGGTCTGGATGTTGGAAGCACACTGCAGGTCACAAACACCTTCCCATTCCCAGTGGTGGAAATGCCCCCGGAATCCCACTTCGATACCTCGACTCCGAATGCTGCCGCTGCTGCCCCTCGCGCCAAGGCGAATACCGTTTACCAGGCTGAGATGATTCGCATGCTACGTGAAGTGAACATCGATGCCCAGAATGTCGGATGGTACACTAGCGCGAACATGGGCAACTTCATCAACTTGAACGTCATCGAGAACCAGTTCTTCTATCAGAAAGAGTTGAATGAACGGACTATTGCTCTTGTCCACGACATTAGCCGGAGCTCTCAGGGAAGCTTGAGCCTTCGCGCTTTCCGTCTCTCCCCGCAGTTCATGAATGCGTTCAAAGAGAACAAATTCACTTCCGAGCAGTATGTAACCGACTAACCGTATAATCATTACTCGGTTTCTTTTCTTTTCTTTTTTTTTTTTCATTTGCCATATCTAACATGGTTCTTTAGACTTCAGAAATCCGGTCTTCGCTACCAAGATATCCTCGTTGAGCTACCGGTTAAAATTCACAACTCACACCTCCTCACATCATTCCTCCACCAGCTCCCATCTCCACTCCCATCCGAACCTCTCGATCTCCCGCCCTCTCTGTCGGCTCTTACAAATGGTTTTACAGCACAGTCAAATGTGCTCTCTCCCAACTTCGACAATCTGTCGTTGAGCATTGACCCATTCTTGGAAAAGAACTGCGATCTACTCCTAGATGCTATTGAAACCCACCACTCTGAGAACAACAACTTCCAATACTACCAACGATCCCTTGCTCGTGAACAACAAAAGATTGCCGCCTGGCAAGCTAAGCGCAAGGCGGAGAACATCAGCCGCACTACCCTCAAGCAGCCTCTTCTTCCCGAAGATGAGTGGCAACGTTTGTTCAAGCTTCCTCAGGAGCCCAGCCGGCTGGAGAGCATGCTAAACAGCCGACAAGTGGAGCAATACTCTCATCAGATCGATGGTTTCGTCTCCTCGACAACCGGCAAGATGTTCGCTGTTAAGGGAAATTTACTTCCTGGAGAGGCGACCGAATAGATGGATGGCTTTTGTTTTTCTTGAAGATCATTGTTTCATCTTCTTTCTTCTTTCTTTACATAATGACGAATGTCGATTCTTGTGGGTATTTTTGCATGACTCTACGGCGTCGGGAGGGAAAAATATATCTGTGGTTGTCCGTGGCTGTCTCTCGTATTTGATGGACCTTATATTAGAGTTAGGGCTGCCCGTGTCAATTTACGTATTTAAAGAGTTTTTGAAAAGGATTGTTATTAAGTCTTGCTGCTGTAGTTCTCCAATGTTCTGTATCTGGCAGATGGCTCGATAGACGACGGTCTTATCTTATCAACCTGTGGACCCGCTTGTGGGATTAAGGTATGATCTCATCGTCATCTTTGCCCTGAATTTTGACCTTAACATTTACCACTTCACATTCCCGGACCTCGCATCCCTTCTGAAACTTGGTCAGCTTGTGAGTTTTATTGATACATGAAGAGGGTTTCTCATTGTAGCACGATTGCTATCTCATGCATAATAGTAACACGGATATCTGGTTTGTACGTACTGTCAAAAGCAATCAATATTCTAACCTTAGATGTCATCATTCGAGGATTTAGGATAACAAAGAGATTAATTATCTTCCAACAAGCTGACGTTCGATAATAGGCAGGAGCAGCAGCCGCCTTTACGGTCGACTTCGTTGTCTATCCCCTCGATACTTTGAAGACGCGTATTCAATCTCCGAGATACAGAGAACTTTACATAGATGCCGTCACAGGCACAGTTCGAAGAGGAATCCTCTTTCGGGGCCTGTATCAAGGAATATGGAGCGTGGTTATAGCGACAATACCTTCATGTTTGTCCCCCTAAGACCATCAAAGAGGGAATCTCTTTTGCCGATGCCCAAAGGCTTGTTTTAACTCGTTACTTCTAGCAGGAGCATTTTTTACTACGTATGAAGGAGTTAGATCCATTCTGAACTCAAACACAACAAAAGGTTATGATGGATTTGATTCCACCATCAAGAACCCGCTGCCGCTTAGCCTTCCAACCCCAGTAGTCAATGGGCTTGCATCTTCGGCAGCAGAGTGTGTTTCATGTTTCATTCTCACGCCAGCTGAGGTCTTGAAACAAAATGCGCAGATGGTCACCTCGGCCTACAGTGGCAATATGGGAAAGGACAAGACTAAACCGTCAGCTTTTTCTTCTACTTATAGAAGAAATCCGACAATGCAGGTCATATCAACGTTTCGTGCTAATCCTATGCAGCTATGGCGCGGATACGGTGCTCTTGTCGCTCGAAATCTACCATTTACAGCCATGCAATTCCCTCTCTTTGAGCATCTACGAGAGCAGATACTCGCTAAGCGGCGGCAAAACCAGCAAAATTTCTCTGAAAAGGAGAGGATTACCGAGAGAGCATTAATTACTGCACTAAGTGCTGGCATGGCAGGCGGGATCGCAGCAGTTATTACTACGCCGATTGATGTTGTTAAGACGAGAATTATGCTGGCGGCTAGTGAGACTAAAAGTATTTCTGCCACTGTTGCGCCGTTGTCGTCTAGAAGGGCGGAGAATACGAATGCTACTGTCTATGGTGTCGGAAGGACAATCTACAAGGAAGAGGGGTTCAAGAGCCTTTTCAAAGGAGGCGCCTTGAGGGCTGGATGGACAGCGCTGGGATTAGGTTTGTATTTGAGTGCGTACGAGACTGGGAGGATGTATTTTGAGAGAAGGAGGGAAGATAAAGATAGAGCAGCAAAGCACTGAGGCAATCAAACGGGGATACTGTCATTTAAATTTGGAAATTTTGTTGTCTTCTTAAATGTTGCATGTATTCCAAGGTTGTTCAGCTCATTCATGTTCCCTTGTGAAAACAGACAAGTACACCCATATCATGAAAAATGTAATACAAAATGTAACCAATCCTATGTAACAAGTTGAGTACAGTTGACACCTCAGCAATACATATAATCTTGACAATCGATCATTTGGCAAACAGAAAAATTCAAATGTTCCAACCAGTAAATCACTCAAAACATTATCACATCATTCAACAAGAGAGGCGACAAATAGAAAAGAACATGCAAGAATAGGCACCACAAACAACTCTGGGTATTAAATAAAACGCCCCCGCTCCCAGTTGCCTTAAAAAGACACAGAAAAATAAAAACACAACGTTGAATCAAATCATAAACAAACCACACCCGCCTGTTTTCCAAAATCGTACTGGTAAAAAACAAAAGGGTATAAAACTTGCTAACATAAAAAGATACAAAAAATAGCATCTTATATCTGGAAACCACTCAGAGATTGGTTAATTTTTTAAACCAACTCGTCCTCTTGGAGCTAGGCGCACGAGATGCCGGTTCATAGGTAGCATCGCGCCGCCTACTCCCGTTATCCCGTTCGTAATCACCACTACCAGAACTGCTCTTTACCCCATCACGAGTTCGCCTAGCCTCGCGACGTCTGGAACGCATTTCCTCGATGTCTTCATCGGCCATATCGGGGTACCTTGAACGACGACGGGCCTGGCGACGTATTTTACGTCTTGCCTCCTCATCAGATGAAAGAGAATGGGAGGGCCCGTTCTCGTTGCTAGGAGGCATATCCAGAACTGTTGGGACAATTGGGGGAGCCTCCGGAGGATCAGTGATCTGTGAGTGAATCCATGAAGACGTCTTTTCTTTTCCAGGCATGCCATACCCACGCGGAGCTTCCGCTGGATCCGGGGCAGATGACTTGCGACGACTGGTTCGTGGACGCTCTTCGCCAGGTCGACGTTGTCTTGCATAGTCATCCTCTGAACGCCGTTCTGAACGACGCCTTTCAGCCTTGGAGGCATGTCTTGATAGCTCCCCATTCATGTTCATGTCTGCAGCGTCTCGTGTCCGCCTCCGTTCTCGTCGCTCGGCTGCTTTCGCTTCTGCACGCATTTGAGCTTCTTTCGCCTCCTGTTCTTCTCTGGCACGTCGTTCTTCACGAGCTGCACGGCGTGCTCGTTTCTCTTCTCGCCGTTGTGCTTCCCGTTCCATTTCTTCTCGGAGCTGCTTCTCACGTTGCTCGCGTTGTTTTTCTCGTCGAGCACGTCGCTCTTCTTCTTGTTGGAGCTCCAACTCACGTGCTCTCTGCTGGGCTGCACGTCGACGCGCTCTACGCTCCGCATTAATAGCCTCAGTGTCGTCAGCCTCTGTGTCACCGTGAACAGGGCCAGCGTCAGTAGTAAAACCTTCAGCATCAGTCTCTGGCTTAACGGACCGGCGGCGTTCACGTTTGACGCGCCTTTCATCCTTCTCAGTCTCTGTCATCTCATCCCGACGAGATCGTGATTTTCTGCGCTGAGGTTCTGGTCGAGGTGGTTTCCTTAACGAACCGAACAAGCCCATCAAGCCTCCTGATTCAGGCTTCTTCGTTGCAGGAGGGGCTGACTTCCGAGATCGTCGTTCTTTGGGGGGAGCTTCGACAAATGCAAGATCCTCTGGCCCAGAGACCACTTCTGCGCTTAGCGGGCTCTGTTCTGCTTCAACAAGGACGGGGTCTTCCTCGATTTGTTTTGCCTCGGACTATACCCGATGTCAGCACAAAATCAAATAGTAGCAAATAAATCACAATTGCAAATGATCTTCTTACCATTCTCTTGGACTTCGATTTGGGCTGCCTGGATTTGTCGGATGGCTTGCCTTCCGCTTCTCCGTTCACCATAATAGTGTCTTCATCCAGATCAAGTGAGTAAGGATCGCGAACACCTGTTCAACGGTTGTCAATGAAATGATCTTCTCCACTCAAGTTCAGTTTGACTTACCACGCCTCTTCTTTTTTGAGACACTGTCACGTTTTCGTGCTGAGGGCTTTATTCCCATCAATTCAGCAGCTTTATCTGAAACTTCAGGTTTGTCATCCGGAGGTGGAGAAGGAAGACCGGTATCGCCAACGTCAACCGACGGGCGCCGAGACGTTGGACGAGACTGGACACCTGACTTTCTAACTGACTTGCTTCGAGGAGGTGGTGGCCCTCCAAGAATAAAATTCGAGAACCCCATACCTCGACTCTGGCGTTTAGTATCGGATCGTTTGTCTTTGTCAGTTGAAGATCTCTCTGCGTCGACTTCGTTGTCTGAATCCCGTACTCTACGACGTGCCGTTGCGTCTGATTTCGATCTTGAAACTCCTGGGCGTTCTTTCACTGCTACCGATGGGTCCTCTTTGGGCTTGTTTTCCCTCTTCACTGATTTCTTAGGCGGAGGTGCGGTACCCCAGAATCCCCAAGATGATGCTCCTGCCGTGCGCTCAACCTTCGTACGTTCCTTTTTCGACGACTTCGTAGAGGGTTCAGGAGGCGGTGTCGGGGGCCTAGGAGCAGTGTTTTCTGAGCTAGGTTCTTCAGCGACAGGTTCTTGTATATCAGGTTCTACCACTGGCTGTTCCATAGACTTGGACAACGAATCACGCTTGGAGGTCTTTGCCGTTGCAGAAGACTTCTTGAGAGCAGAGGACTTCTTGCTCTTTTTGGATATGTTCTCAGGCTCAGGTGGAGGAGGCGCAGGAGGTTCTGGCTCCGACTCCGGCTCCAGCTCAGGTTCAGGTTCAGGAAAGCTACCAGGTATCGATTCACGCGAGATTTTCTCCTCTACGGGC
The DNA here is from genome assembly GCA_023721895.2 of Talaromyces albobiverticillius. Lineage (NCBI taxonomy): Eukaryota > Fungi > Ascomycota > Eurotiomycetes > Eurotiales > Trichocomaceae > Talaromyces > Talaromyces albobiverticillius. Next base: position 4,536,593 of record JAMBUR020000001.1, on the reverse strand, counting down.
TCTGGAGCTATTTCTTTGGGGACTTCTTTCTTGCTCGATGACGACTTGGTGAGTTTTTGTTTACTTCCCTTTTTGGGTGGCGGGTCCTCAGATTGCTCGGGCACTGCCGGCGACGGTAATTGATCGTGATCAACAAGCAGGTCGCTGATACTTTTCCTTTCTGCTTCTTTTGCCGTCGCCTTTTCCTTTGCTTTCTCTTTTTTCTGTCTTTCGAGAGCCTCGATGCGCTCAGCAACTGAGAGTCTCCCCGGTGGCTTGGCTGTCTTCGACGTGGTCTTGGGCGGGGGAGCGGCTGGCGCGGTTATTTCATCCACTAAGAGCGCGGCTGGCGCCTCAGGTTCTCCGCTAACATCAATAAGCACCTCGTCTTGGACAGGCGTTTCTTTCGGCTTTGTCTTGGAAGTTGCGGTAGTGCCGAAAGAAGCCCAGAAACCTCTTACTGCTTTTGCTGGAGTTTCCTCTACTAGTGCCGTCTTTTCTTTGGGCGGCTCCAGAAAGTCGTCGTTTTTAATTGTCTTCGAAAGGAGCGTTCCTTTCTTAGCCTTTAAAGCTTTTGTAGCGAAACTTCCCCATGTATCGTCATCCAAGAAATCATCTAGTTGCGGTTCTGGCGTCAGACCCTGGGCGGGAGGTGTAGGCGCAGGAGGAGGTGGAGCTTCTAGCAATGGATCGCCGGTTGGAGCTTCGCCGCGCATTGGAATTCCTTTCTTTTTCGCTTCTTTTTCTTTCCTCTTGCGTTCACTAGAAGTCCATGTATCCCAACCAGCCCAAAAATCATCTTTAGGCTCCTCCACGACAGCTATTGGCTCCATAGTGGGAACATCTGGAGCCTCAGGGGGAATTTCGACGAGAGGAACTTCTTGGCGGGCTGGGATGCCTCTCGTTTTGGCTTCTTTTTCTTTTTTCTTCCGCTCCTTGGAACTCCAGTTCTCCCATCCATCCCAGAATTCATGGTTCTTTGGCGGTTCTGGAGCAGGAGGTATATCTGCTTCAGGTTCAGGTTGAATCTCTGGCTCAGGAACAGGCTCGAAGATAGATTTGGAGGTAGCTTCTAGATCTTCTTGTAACGCTGGGATACCCTTCGTCTTGGCCTCCCTTTCCTTCTTCTTGCGCTCCTTGCCACTCCAATCCTGCCACCCATTCCAAAATTCATGATTCCTTGGTGGTTCGGGCTCGGGCTCGGGCTCAGGCTCAGGCTCTGGTTCCGGCTCTGGTTCCGGTTCTATAACAGGCTCTGGTGCAGGTTGTGAATCTTCTTGCAGCGGTGGAATACCCTTGGCCTTGGCTTCCTTTTCCTTCCTCTTGCGCTCCTTGCCACTCCAACTCTGCCACCCATTCCAAAATTCATGGTTCCTAGGTGGTTCAGGTTCGGGCTCAGGCTCAGGCTCGGGCTCGGGCTCGGGCTCAGGTTCAGGTTCAGGCTCAGGTTCAGGCTCAGGTTCAGCAACTAGGTCAATTGCAGGGCCTAGATCCTCTTGCAATGGTGGTATTCCCAGTAGCTTGGCTTCTTTTTCCTTCTTTTTGCGGTCCTTGGTACTCCATTTCTCCCAGCCAGTCCAGAATGCGTGATTCCTAGGCGGCTCGGGTTCTGGTTCTGGTTCTGGTTCCGGTTCCGGCTCTGGCTCTGGCTCGGGATCAAGTGCAGGACCTAGGTGCTCTTGTAATGGTGGGATGCCTGATAGTTTAGCCTCTTTTTCCTTCCTTTTGCGCTCTTTGCTACTCCATTTCTCCCAACCAGTCCAGAATGCATGATTTCTAGGCTCAGGCTCAGGTTCCGGTTCCGGTTCGGGCTCGGGCTCTGGTTCAGGTTCAGGTTCTAGTTCAATAATCTCTTGCCGTGGTGGAATTCCTTTCTTTACAGCTTCCTTTTCCTTTTTCTTCCGTTGGGTAGGTGTCCATAAGTCCCAGTCATCCCAAAATTCATGGTTCTTAAATGGCGTAGGCTCAGGCTCGGGCTCGGGCTCTGGTTCTGGTGCGGGTTCGGGCTCGGTAATCTCTTGCCGTGGTGGAATTCCTTTCTTTATAGCTTCTTTTTCTTTTTTCTTCCGTTGGGTAGGTGATAATGAATCCCAGTCGTCCCAAAACTCATGGTTTTTTGGCTGTGGAGGAACTGGCTCTGGCTCTGGCTCCGGCTCCGGTGCAGCTTCAGGTTCAGGTTCTTCTATTATTTCAGGCTCAGGGATGGTTTCTTCAATCAGCGGAGGAATCCCCTTTTTAGCTGCTTCCTTTTCTTTTTTCTTGCGCTGCAGAGGCGTCCAATCCTTCCAACCATCCCAGAACTCATGGTTTTTAGGTGGCTCGGGTGTAGGCTCTGGTATTGGCTCTGGTATAGGCTCGGGTTCGGGTTCAGGCTCAGGCGCAACATCTTCAATCAATGGAGGAATGCCCTTTTTAACAGCTTCCTTTTCTTTTTTCTTGCGTTGTGAAGACGACCAGCTTTCCCAGCCATCCCAAAATTCATGGTTTTTAGGTGGCTCGGGTGTAGGCTCTGGTATTGGCTCTGGTATAGGCTCGGGTTCAGGTTCAGGCTCAGGCGCAACATCTTCAATCAATGGAGGAATGCCCTTTTTAACAGCTTCCTTGTCCTTTTTTCTACGCTGTAGAGGCGTCCAAGTTTCCCAGCCATCCCAAAATTCGTGATTTTTAGGTGGCTCTGGTATAGGCTCGGGTATAGGCTCAAGCTCGGGCTCAGGCTCGGGATCATGTTGTTCGGGTTCAGGTAGAGCAGCCTCTTCAATTAATGCAGGTATTCCTCTCTTAATCGCTTCCTTTTCTTTTTTCTTGCGTTGTGAAGACGACCAACTTTCCCAGCCATCCCAAAATTCATGGTTTTTGGGTGGCTCTGGTACGGGCTCGGGCTCAGGCTGAGGTTGTTCAGGTTCCGGCTCAGGCTCAGGCTCAGGCTCAGGTAGAGTAGCCTCTTCAATGAGTGCAGGTATTCCTTTCTTAATTGCTTCCCTATCTTTTTTCTTGCGTTGTAAAGGTGACCAACTTTCCCAGCCATCCCAAAATTCATGGTTTTTAGGTGGCTCCAGTATAGGGGCGGGCTCGGGCTCGGGCTCAGCTTCTGGTATTTGTTCAGGCTCAGGCTCGGGTGCAATATTCTCGATTAGTGGAGGAATTCCTTTCTTGATAGCCTCCCTCTCCTTCTTCCTGCGCTGCAAAGGCGACCACTTTTCCCACCCATCCCAATGTTCATGATTCTTGGGCGGAGCAGGCACAGGCTCTTGTTCCACGGGCTCTGGATTGGCTGCCGGCTCAGGTATGGGATCGGGTATTTCTATTCGAGGAGGAATCCCCCTTTTCACTGCTTCCTTTTCCTTCCTTTTGCGCTGCAAGGGGGTTAAAGTATCCCAGTCGTCCCAGAATTCATGGTTTTTGGGCTTCTCAGGCTCAGGTGCAGTTTCAGGGTCTAGCACAATTTCATTTTCTGTCTCAAGACTTTTCTTCTTTTTGCCACTTATTCCCCAGCCACTGAACCAGTCATTATCAGCCGGTGCAGTTGCGGCAGGAGCTTGCAATGTGGATGCTAGGTCTTTCTTCTTGCCCCAGCTCCATCCGGTTGGTTCCTCAACCTCTGCAGCTTGATTAGCATCCTTCTTGGTGCTAGTACCGAACGCATCCCAAACATCATCGGTTTTAGGCTGCGCTGATTCCGTCTCTTTCTTTCCTGCCTTCTTCTTGTCTTTCTTAGACGGCACCGCCCAAATGTTGTCGATGACTGGCTCAGGTCCCGGTGCTGGATCTGAGTCTTTGGGGAAGTCCAGATCGATGATGTCTTTCTTGCTGTCTTTCTTGTTGAATGCAGCCCAGATGTCATCGGTCTCAACAGGTTTTGCAGGATTAATAGTATTGGGGTCATCAACCGCTTTGCCATTCTTCTTCTTCTTGTCTTTGTTCGTCCAGGCTGCCCAAACATCATCTGCAGGTTCTGCAGCGGTTTCTTGGGTTGGTTCCTCTTTTTTGGCATTCTTCTTACCCCAAGGACCCCAATCATCGGTAGCGGGCGGCTCCGAGTCCAAAGTAGGTTCTTCAAGGATGCCGTTCTTTTTCTTCTTGCTGTTCTTGCCTACAGCAGTGAAAGCACCCCAGGTATCATCATCATTCTTTTCCTCCTTTGTATTACCAACGTCGCTCGTACGAGTTGTACCCAAGTCTCCAAAATCGAAGCCGTATGAAGTCGTCGTCTTTTTGTTCTTCTTCGAATTGGCTAGGCCCCAAGGATTTTCATCCTTATTGGCTTGTTCCTTTGTTGCAGAAGCATTGCTGTCGATTCCGCCAAACCCCCATTTATTGCCAGTAGTCCAGTCCTTTCCCCAACCTCCAAAGCCGTAACCTGCACCACCAGGTGGTTCCTTAGCGGGTTCGAAGCTTAAATCCAATTGCGGCGCAGTATCATCAAGGTTAATTTCTTGAAATGTGTTTCCGGCAGGTTCACCAAACGCAGCCGTAGCCGGGTCAAGCTAGATTAATGGTCAACACATATTCGTCTCGATCATGGGGGTGGTTTCCTTACCGAGCCTTTCTTTTTCTTATCTTTCTTCCCAACTGATGTAAAACCGGCCCATGCATCATCTTCGTTTGCACCTTCGACATCGTCTGCCCAGCTAAGGTTATTATTGGCGGCTGAACCAGCAGCTGCCGCTTCCGCTTCCTCCTTTTTCTTCCTTTCCTCTTCCTCTTCCTCTTCCTGCTTCTTCTTTGACTTTTTCTTGCTACCAGTAGTCCAATCACCCCAGCCATCGTCATTCTTATCACCATCGCCATCGTTTCCGCCATTCCCGCCGCCTTGATCGCCCCCAGCGCTTCCGCCGGCGCCGCCGCTTCCTGGGGCATCTACCGTCTCATCGTCCTTCTTTTTATCATCGCCCCCTCCGCCCGATTTCTGAGTCACGGCACTTTTAGCGGCCATCTTCGCCTTTTGCTTCTTCCCATGCTGACGGAAGCCATGCGTGCTTTCAAAATCGATTGAAGATGCGGGATTGGATTTTAAAGTGTATTTGAGGGTATTATTGTGATACGCTGGTGGCGGTGCGGGTTCGCGATTAAGTGGTTTTGCTTCAGCCAGTGCTGGAAGCGTAGAATATTCGGGAGGTAGGTCATCGAGCACGTTGCGATATGGTGGAGGATTACCGTAGCCAGCAGGCTCCAAAATCTGTGATATCAATTCATTTGTTAAAGCAATTGCGTCGAACAGCGCTAGTTGGAAGGAAGCAGCCTGGTAGGCGAAATTTTGCTTTTCGATCCTTGCTTGAGTCCATTTCCAACTATTCTTTTCTGTCCACCTGGTGTTTGCTAGCGATTTCTGTCCTCCATGCGCTTCAATATCTGTAGCCATCACATGACACTGAGCCGAACGAGAATCGAGGACCGCCATGACGTTGAGGAAAATTGTCCGACAAGCCGCGCGTCAAGGATCAGTGAACAAGCATTGAAGGCGACAAATTATCGGAGACAGAGAGACGTCTCTTAGAGCAGCGCACCGTTAGTTTAAACAGGCGTCGTGACATCAATTATCGTCGAGTGCAGGACCCCGCAGATTGCAATTAAAGAGACAATGAGTGATAGCGAACTGCGTGCACTCCCACTGCGAAGCAAAATTTTGCACTCAAGATTGCGATCAACAGGCGCAAAGAAGCAATCAGGGAGTTATCAAGTCAGTAATTAGTATATAGAATACTTGATCCTGTGACCAAAGGGAGCATCAACGGTAACTAGGCAATACTATATTATATTTTGGATGTACGGGACGCCGCATATCCAGTAAAACTTGTTGCTTGAGTAGATCTTTGTTGACCGTCTGTTGAATGGAATGTGACGTATATGTCGTTGTCAAGGATCGCCGGGATCCGAATTCCTGAGGCGTACAGTTCCTTGGGGTCGGGTTGGTTCTTCTTTTCTCTTGTTGTCCCTTTGCGAAAATGTACGAGAGAGAGAAAAAAATGTTTGGGTGGTCAAAGCCTGCTCATTCGTGGACTGGAAGGTTTCCTGGAAATGGAGGATCATGATTAGTGAGCTAATTGCGACTAAAAAGCATCAACCCAGTAAGGGGGGCAGGATGGGCATGGTTTGTCGGTTGGTGTGGTGTGATAGTGGTGGTGGTGCTGAGGGGGCTGGGGATGTTGTAGCCAACCACAACAAACAGACGGATGGAGGGGAGCTCCGATCCTATCCTTTTGACTGGCACCAAAAGAATCCTGAGCGGGCCACTTGACCTCAGGTGAAAGAGATCACGCAGGCACAAGCCACTCACTACTTGGATTCTTGCATCGATATTGTCTTTCTCAACCTATAGAAAAAGCCATAGGACGCCAATGAATCTTGGGGGTTTTTTCGTAAATCAAGCCGATAGTCAAGCTTATCATCAAGAGGAAAAAGTTCGGAGATAAACCCTAAGACTTACCCAGCAGCCCCAAGAACAATAACAATAAAAATGAACGTTAACGACAGCCTTGCCTTCCAGAGGCTTGCGCGCTAAGCGTCGGTATGCTCAGAGTCTTGAGTTCTTTGCAATCAGCTCGGAGTCGAAAGCTATTTCCGTGCACTCGGTCTTCGGTCACAGAACTAGCGCTCGCCAGTGTCGTCTGTTGGGATGTCAATGCAGTAGCAATGGTAGCAAACAAGTAAAAGAAAGAGCGGCCGATTTTGAGATTGGATGATCCCCGTGACTTTCGATGTCGCAGGTCCTTGGGAAGGTGCGGGGAGGGCGAAGGAAGGGACCGGCCCGCGCGAACTACTACCACGGTTCTGCCTTCCGGATAGTCAAATCGTAGATGACGCAAAGAGAGGCAAGCTTATGTTGAAATTGATCCTCTCGGAAATCGGCAGATTTGTTCTTTATCGCTCTGTTCCCTGCAAGTAACAAGACCGTAAATATCACAAGAGAGTTTGGCCTAAGTCGGAGCGCCCTAACAATTGTTGTGACTATATCGGAGCGGCCAAGATCTAAAAATATAAGGCGCAACCGAAACAGCGAACGTCGCGAACTATTGACCGGAAAAATAACAATGCCAACAGGATACCTTAAAGAGAAAACAAAGGAAGAATCAAGAGGATTTGAGCCAAAGGATTGCTCGGTGATCCCGTTATCAGTTTGTCAGTAGACACATCCGCACTGTATGTAAATGTGTATACAGTAAGATAAGAGTCGATGAAGGTTTCTTGTCCTACGATGATCTTTGTTTACAATGACTCACCTATTCATGGTCTTTGCCCAACGACAGTAACCACAGTCTCTGCTACCACACCTTATTCCGTTTCTACCTCGCGTCACATCAAAATTTTCCTGCGCATTAGATTTTCAACCGCCGTCTTCACCGCATCGAAGGCGATCCAGCCACGGGAGCCAATGAGCAGCGCGTTTGCATAGATGGGCTAGGCTAGCGACCGATCGGGTTAGGCGGACCCTCTTCCGCTCCTCCGTTGCTGCCTTGGAGCCTTAGAGCCCGGGGTCTGTGTCAAGCAGGAGGAGCTTCTTGCTCCCTCGTGACAATGCCGAACCGTTTCCATCTACGACCAGACGTATCTGGGAATCTCTATGTCATGGATCTGAGAAAATCTTGTGTCAGCCAGACCCCAAAATAGAAATTGAAATCTGGTCCCGTCCAAATTGAAATATCTAGGCACGTTCGGACTCACGGAGTATCTGTCTATGGGCAATGCCAGATTGTCTACCCGGCGAACTGCCTCGGTGGTTGGTCTGGTGGGGATTGACAGCCCCCGGGGGCCGGGGGCGACGAGTTGAAGCTCGCTTCAAATCATCAACCCTCAAAGCCCTTAGATGCGTCGATAGCCTCGTCCCTGATTCGATAAATGGCAGCTTCTTGATCTAGCGTCCGGGCCCCCGAGCTTGGTGTGGTATCGGAATTTGGGCACAACAAATAATGAGCTACCAATCTTCAACCTGTTCCTGAATAGAGTTACTGGACGACAAGAAGACAACTCACCATACAACGCATACAGATATCCGACTGGAATGAACAGGGGGAACTTTCCAGAAGCAGGATTATGTCAGCGAGGTATATTATTGATCAATTCGGATTTCACCTATTGACCAGTAAGGAAGGCAGAAAGAAAATATATCAAAACAAGGCCTCTAGTCTAAACAGAGGCTAGGTACAGCAGTCCTTCAAAGTCCAATCCTATTCAAGGCCGAGCAGGACAGGTCATCAGCAGAAGACCCGATCTCATGGTGGATCCCAAAAGCCTTATGCTGACAGCATGCACATGCAGCGGCCCTTCCCATGGTATGAGTCCTGGGGCAACTGGGGAGGGTGAGACATGCACGATGTTATGGCGTACATTTGCATTCCTCGATATAGCAAAGGTTCAAGTGTTTAGACATTTGACAGCACACTACCTCTTGACTAGACCCCAGAACTTTGCCCAAGAGGCTGGAAACAACAACAATCTGATTTTTCATCTGACTGCCTGCCTAGGTAGAGAGATGTCTATCTATCACCTTCCACTCCACGCACGGAGCTCTCTCTACACTGAATGACATCAGATAACCATGGCCAAATCCCACAGACAAAAAAACAGTCCACTCGTTGTTGCACAATGCACAATCCAATTATGATAGATCGATACCTAACCTATTAATATCACATTATTTACATATACCTCACCTACATGGCGTTACCTAATGTCGTGCATCCAGGACAAAGTTAATGCATGCCTACCTAACCCTCCGAGTCATTTAACGCCTTTTTCTTTTCTTTTTTGTCGGTTGCCGTGTGTACAGGGTGGAGTACGCAGTCGGTTGTTAATTTAGGTGTAGTGATGGTACATGGGCCCATCATTATGGAGCCATTTCATTATTTGCTTCCTTTTTCAGGCAGGTCATCTGCCTCACCGCTATTATGATAGGCGCCAATGCCAACTTAGGTAGCCGCGGGGCTGAGAGGCTTCTTAATATTCCGACATAATCCGTGTTTTGAATAAGTTTGATCTTTTTTTCAAGGGAGGACACGTGAGTGTCGGTTGGTGTACTGCTATGTACCTTCAGAGTACGAGGTATACGTTGCATATGTCCTCTTCCATTCCCTAGAACTGTTCCACACCAAACAATGATTTGGCCGGCTATCAGGTATGTCGGAGATGCGTTCATCTGGTCCACGACAGTTTGAAACGATGTCTATTGTCTTAGTACAAGAGCATTGGTCGAAGACAGAATAGCATCATCAGCAATTAAAACACCCAAACTACAAATACATGCCCACGGGTAATACACACAACACAAAGAAAAGAAAATAAAAGAAAGGAGACACGAAGAAAGAACAAGACATAGGTCCAGCGGGGTACATAGAGTATCAATACATAAGAATAACACCTGCAGCAGAAAGATTCGTGACAGCGAGCTTCTCAAACACCGGATCGCATTCTATCAACCGATGCCCACAACCATCCTCTATCTAAGCCGTGCTGGTAGCCTTCGATTTAGCCTTTGCGTTTTTCACTTGGCTAGGGTCTTCGCCGTAGACTTCGCGGTATTCCTTAACATATCGTTCCTTATCTTCTGCCGCTAGTTTCGTGTATCGCTGTTGCAAAGTTTAGTTCCTATATTGACAAACAACAATCGGAAAATCGTATATTGTACGTACCTCCTTGTCCTGTTCCGACAAAGTTTTCCACTCGGCGTGGGCACGAGCCATTCTTTCCTTGTTCAACATATGTTGGAGGTCTCCGCTATCCACCCGGTCTTTGAAAAAGAGTCCAAAAGAATTGCTAGGCATCTTCACCAAACGGTCGTCTTTAATCGGTGGGTATTTCGCTGCGCGTTTTCCTGGCTCAGCTGTGAGAACGGCCAGGCGCTTCCGGGCATAGTTGGCAGTCTTAATTTGCAATGGAGTGTACGAATTCAACCACTCGGCGTATACTCTCTTGTTTTCCTCCTTGGCCTCCGCTGCTTGGCGCTCAAGTGCCTATAGAATTCGTATTGCGTTAGTCACTTCAGGGTTTGATTCCACATCATTGGAGGAAGAAGCTCCGTCACAAACCTGTTGTTCAAATGTGGAAATGTTTGCAAAGTCTTTGCCCGCCGTTTGGAAAGCTGTGGTTATGTCTTTTCCCGGAATGCCTCGAAGTCTCTCCTGGAAGAAGATATTCCTGAGTATGGTGCTGGAAAGTTTGGGCTCTTCTTTTCTCAACGATTTCGCTTTGAGTTCCTTGATGTCTGCTTTCAACTTGAGGTCCTTCTGCCTAGCCTTTTTCTTTTCTAATTCCTCAGCCGTCAATTTCTTTACCGGCTTCTTTGCCGGCTTCTTCGCCTTCTTGGGCTTCTTTGCCTTCTTCGTTCCCTTCTTTGGTCGTCCGCGCGGACTATCAGTAGCGGTTGCAGCGTAATGTCTCTGTACTATTGTGAAGCGCTCAACTGCGTGGTTTCGATTCTTAATCAAGGGAGCAGTGCGATTGTCAGCTAGGCGAAACACGCGTCGGACATGGCCAACTGCGATTGGCACACGAGTGGATAGGGTTGCGGTCTGCTGAAGGTTGAATCGCTGGAAGGCACGGCGGCCTCGACGAACCGCGAAGGTGATTTGCATTGTCGCAGTAGTGGGAGGGTTCCGGTGAGTTTAGATTTGAATGCTTGACGAGAGTCCTGAACACAGAAATAAATACGGAGCAGTTGATGACTCCCTTGCTGGAAATGAGGAGGGAGGCTGGGCAGTTCCGACCGCGTACTTTGGTTCGTTTGGAATCTTCCGAATTGGGCTAGTGCACACGTGACCGACCCAAAGTGTGGAGCTGTTCTGACCAATGACATCATGACTACCAATCAACGGGTTACTTAGGGTTACTGTGTCGATGCCTCGGTATATCAAGGGAATATAAATGCAAAATTCAATCTCATATTCAAATAAATACACGTCCAGAGAAGATCGTAGGCATCATGGATCATTGTTAAGTGAGCATTATCAAGCGAGGCAGGTCAACATCTATGGATGTAGCGCTTAACCAAACCGGACATCTCTAACAGTGCCATCATTATCGACGTGGACATTGAGTCTGCAATAAAAACATAAAGTGTCAGCTTGGTCTTGATAACGCGGACTAATATACAGAATCAAGCACGTACCGATCAGGTTGATGATCCTGTGTTACCATATCGTCTGGTTTCACAACACGATGACCAGAGGGCAAATCTTGTTTTGCGAATGACTGGACATGGATTAGCAGAGATACATTTCAATTGTATAGATAGTTTCGTACCACTTCGTCGCTTGTCGAATCACTCAATTTCTTGCCCAGGAGCTTGTTAATCCAGTCGGTCTTTTGGTCTCCCGTCAGGGAAGATTGGATTCCGGGAACGACGAGAGGCATGGCTGATCGATTCGTTCGTTTGTATATGTGTGTGTATATATAAGTATGTGGGTGTATGTGTATGTGTATATGTGTGTTGAAACTATTTAGTTTTCTTCAAGCTGGATGTTCTTAAATACGACATAAAAAAAACCGCTGCCTGGACCCTGATGGATGACGTCGGGAGGCTTCTCCATGTGGCAGCGCGGGGTGATGTCACACCGGCCAGGGCCCAGTCAAACGTCAACCATCTTTCCCAGTATTGTACTCCCACTATACAGAGTATATACAGCGTATACTGACTGAAATGTCTCTTTGTTCGATCATGCAATCACGGTCCCCCGTTGTCCCGTGCGATGCCGAACTGCGGCTCTCTCAGGAGATGGCCGGTTAGTGCTCCGGGCACAGTGTCAACATGGCTGCGTCTACGACTGCAACTAACTAATGCTTTTTACGCAAGAGACCAATTGAATCCAAATAAAGTCCCTAAATAAACAACGTCCGGCAATGAATGTCAATTAATGAATGGAGCACAAAGAAAAATCCCCGATCTCGCCGCCTCGCGTGCTTCTAATGATAGAACGGTCTAACCTGCTCCGGGCTAGTGCCCCAGTACACTATGTCCCAAGCTGAAGGCTGAATCTGCCTAATGCTAAATAGTCGGAGCTGAAAAAATAGGATTTCCGAAGCTTCGTATATTATATTTACCATTGGACGCATGGACAGCGGTCTAGATAACTAGGAGAACTTACGCATTGATTTGCAGCATCTTTGAAGAGGGAAATCTAGATACATTGGATCTTGATCGCTACACTCTACCGACTCGGGGTATGTGAAGTTGTGAACACCACATCGAGCTAACCATCAGCACTAGGTACTAGATGCTAGATAGTCCACGTTGCCCAACAAGCTAGTATCTTGCTAACAGCCCATTATGGCATAAATGTGCGGAGGCTGTACTCCGTCAAGCTTCCGAAGAGCTTCGCCATGCTCCCCAGCTCCACCCAGCCCGTGGCTTAGGGCTACGAAGCAGCAAAACAAACCAACAGGAGCTCGCAGCCAAGCTGCTGGCTGGAATTTCCAAGCGCAAATTAAAATTATCAAGGGAAATCAACGTGCTCGATGACCTAAAATTAAACAGCTTTTTGCCAAAGCTTGTCCTGACTCCTGACAGCTTCCTGCGAATGCTCGCAGTGCGTGCTGCTGCTCAGCCTCAGGTGCTAGAAATCACTAGTGGATTATGCCCAGTAGCTACCAGCTAATAATAATCATATATTCTCACATATAAGCAATATAAGCATAGTCTTGACCGAATATTTATTCATCTCATTCCCAAACTTTCAGTTCTACCGATCTAATTGCGGAGTCAAATAGTCAGGAGACGAAAACGAGATCCATATAGATGTGGAAACTCCTGTCAACAACACTTCTCTCTAACGACTTTTTATGATACCAACTAGCGCCTAGTATAGGCATATCACATCAACAGCAAATCAAATATACACTCATCGAGGCTGCCCTTTCGCAGCCATGGCGTCGCTCGTCGATTCACCTCCCACCATAGATACTCGGGATACGCAAGATTCCGACAACAACAATGTCCCCATTGCTGGAATTGTGATTGGCTCCGTCGTTGGCCTCATCCTTGTCATCTGCATCTTAGCATATTGTCTTAGTCCCGACAACTTCTTCAGACGTCGCGGCTGGTTTAAGAAAGGACCACAGTTGCTGCGAAACAAGGATAAATCACAGCATCTGAGCCCGCCTGATGACGAAGAGGCATTAACAAAACGTGCATCGTTTGTTTCCGAGCGTGAATCGATAATGTTCAGCAGAAGCCGCGCGTCTTCGCTACAGTTTGCCGTGGTCGAAGATATGGATTCGCAACGGAGAATGTCATCGCAGGTCTATGTTTTACGAGGCGAGCAATATGTTCCCCTGCAGCAGATGGACAGTGAACGAAATTCTCTCTTGGGCCGCGACACTCGCCGGACGTCAGAAGCCGACATTTCATCTGTCGATAACTATCAATTTTCGCACAGCAACATCCCTGTTGTCGTCTCACCCCCACCAGAAAACACCGAGACGAATCAACATTATGAGGACGTTTCAAGGAATGCTTCAAGGACAGGAAGTATTGATCACTCCGATGCCATATCAGAAGTATCGGCCCCTTTGACGCATACTTCCCGATGATATTACGAACCATGGATGTCGAAATCCCTCTTTGGTAGCAGCCAGCTGGCTTTGGCTTTCTTTGCTCAACGAGGCATCTATGACCTGCTCTTTTCCTGACACCAGATGTTGGAGATTGATTGAACTATGCTCTTTTTTGGTTCCTGTATTTAGATACCCTCAGAGAAAAAAAATTCTTTATCTATGACGACGCCGACAGAGATTGTAATTACTGAGATATTCATGATCATCATGTTCGTTTATTGAAACTGGACGTCCTTGCCTCGTATTGTAGTGGTATTTCCATATCAATTCTAGTGTGGTTCGTTTCATTGTACTTGAAATGGTGTCTGTCAATTCGTAGGTTGATATTAGGTAGCTAGTTAATGCATGTAATTATGTTCAATCAATCGGCTTGCGTGGAGATGACAATTCCTTAATGCTTCGTAAACATCGTTCCAGTCGTCGCCCGCGTTCCCTCTCATGTACAACGGTTGCCCGTACAAACTTTCGTATAGCTTCGCGTCCGACCTTTTCTCTCCAGGAGGTCCAGCCAGCAAGCTCACTGACCACCACATTCTTATTCCATGATATCTCTCGGGATAATCGTGACGCCTGAGCTTCCGACTCATTTATTTTTTGCTCTAGATCACGTAGGTTCTTTTGCCTCGATTCTTCCAAAACCGAAAGGTTGAGGTTGAATTTCCTCGGTAATGACGAGGACGCAAGTGATGTGCGAGATCGCGACAAATTGCGATTCGTCGACGAAAGAGTATATACTAGCCTTCCAGGGCGGGAGAGAGCGTTTAAAACTGCTGAAGTTGTGCTTTGTATTGAGGTGACAGTTGTGAGAAACTGAAGGAGGGGCGAAGAGTCCGATGACAATGTACTCATAGCAGCGGCATAACGGGCGAATGCATCAATGTGTGTCGTTGGAAGAGCGTTGGTTGGGGCCTTTAGTGTTGATAGGCTAGATGAACACAGACTAGCAGCATCCCCAAAGTCAGATGCCGCATGTTGCAATGAGTGTCCACGCCGAATGACGCTACGTGTGTTGGCATGAACGGCTCGTACAACTTCTTGAGCATGCGCGACAAATTGCTCTGTGTCCCTTATGCCGTCTGGAGTGATGGGCTCATAGTCATCATAGATGCTCTCGTAGAGCACAGAGGCTTTGCGCTGAGATCGATCAGCCATCATGTCAGGCTGTAGTTCTGGCACGAGAAAAAACTCCCAGAGCATTTCATGTGTAGCGAAAGTCGGGTGTGTGAGAAGAATTCTCAGAAACTGATCAAGCCGTCCTTGCATATCGTGGAGAATGGCACGAGATGGCTTTGAGTGGATTTGAAACGGGCTTCGAGCCTCAGATATGTTCGGAATGTAGGATGCGGGATGCTCTAGTGTCAGGCATTTGGCCAAATTTTCGAAGTCGGCGAAGGACCGTCGGCATGTAGTAATGGTATAAGTAGTTGTGCCGTTTGTAGAGATTATGTTGGGATCTGCCTGGGCACCTGACTTCAATATAAATCGCACAGTCGCATCTTCAACAAAAAGCGAACGAACAACTGTCGTGATTCGGCCAGTGATATCATCCGAGCTTAAAGGATGATTTAAAAACAGAATCATGTCATCAATCCTATTTCGTACTTCATCATCCTTTGCAAGCTCAATGGCTGTCAGACCTCGGCTCTCCGTGATGTGAGTATCGACTCGAGGATCCGCGAAGAGTTTCCGCATCAAATCTACTCGACCGTATTTGCTCGCCATCATCAACGGTGTGAACTTCTTTTCATTGGTGGCATTCGGGTCGCAGTCGCATTGTTCAAGAATCCGTGCGATGATCAAAGGATCACTGACAATATGTAGTAGAGTATTGCCTTTCAAATCAACATGGTCGCCGAGTCGCAGAGGCTGCCCATCATCTTGAGCCTTTTGCGCTACCACCAGAGCTTCATTTACCATCTCCTGATAATTAGAATGATCGTATGATCTGCATATGGCAAAAAGCGGCGTTTGTCCATGCTTATCCTTTTTTCGCCAAGGTAAAAGACTTCCCAATTTAGACATCAGATAAGGAGCACTGAACAAATAGTGCGCAACTGTCCGCCCCCTAATATCCTCCTTTTCTAGATAGCTACTGATCGTGTGTAGATCTGCTTGGGCCAACAAAAAGTCGGTAACGATATTGACCACCTCTCTATTTGCGTGTTGGACAGCTGCGCTCAGTAATGTAGTGCCATCGCGATTAGTATCCTCAAGAATAACGTCAACGGGGTAAAATTCTCCAAGACTTAGAAGATATTTCAAAGCCCCGGGCTGATGGCTTTCTACTGCCATCATCGGTACCGAGTCACCAGCAGGATCGTGAGTGTGACTTAGTGTTTCAATTGAAGTGTCGCCTTCGATGCCACTAAATGTCGAGGCAATAGTTGTTGTCCTGGAGAGCAAAGATACCGCCGATGAACCTGATATACTGCTGACATCCATGGAGACTCTTTTCCGAGGTCGCTGTTCAGCTTCAGTTGTTGTTGGATTGGCCCATGTTTGGAAGGGAAACACGTGAGCTAAAGGTGGACGATCAGGCTCTAATTCGACATGCGGTTCAGGGGAGTTTCCATTGACGAATGCGAATCTGAGAAACTGCTGTTCAGACCGAGATCCGTGGGGTTCTTCTCTGGGTAACATATCCAAATTTGAATCGATATTGTCATCTGTAGGCTCCTCATCATCTTCGCCCGGTTCTAGAACGGATTTAATATCTCTCATCTTGCCGGCCTTTGTTGCATGCCATAGTCGTCTATTACGTATGCTGGCCTTTCGTAGTGGAGCAGAATCGCCCACTAAATAGGCCAACACCGCCTCAAAAGTACTCAAAGCATATCCCATCTCTCCGCTCTCGACATCATCTACAAAAATGAAGTGTTGCATATAGAGAAGTCGAGCCTGAAGTTGACGGACTTGAGACCTGATCACAACAACGAGAAGCAAAGATACTAGAACGTCGGCATTTACTGTGAAATTGGGTGCTTGCTTCTCCGATGATCCGGACGATTGGTCTGTCCCTTTCGATATTGTGACAGCCTTGATGGTTGCCAAAAGGACATCGACCATATCCTGTGGACAAGTCGCATCATTCATCCCCCGGAATTCCTCCACACCTCTGCTGAGCCGATTCATCAGCTCCTTCTTACCAGCAAACCCCCCTTCTATGGTGATGCCGACTTGAGACACATCGATGTGTTCAATTTGTCGTATCCTTGTGTCGAGTTCAGCATCCTCCGTTCGACGAAAACTACAAAGTCGAGGAAATAATAGCGTCTCGTGTACTTGCTGCGCAATGTATTTCTCAATCAGTCGCTCCACTAAAGGACCGGTCAAGTCGGTAGTCGCACCCAGCAGTGAGAGCTGTTGCTTGTCAACCAAACGGAAGAGATCAATTGCCGCTGTAACAGCTGTCTCTAGACTGCGGCGCATAAGATCTTCATCATTCGCGAAGTATTCAGTGGAGTTAAAAGGTAGCCCATCTATTGGCAAAGCATCGTTTCCAGATTGCCATGATTCGCCTTTTGTTGGAGTAGCTGGTGATTGAGACGGGGGAGGAGGTAAGGGCTTCCCGAGTTCCTTGCCGAATTCACGAAATAACCGTTCAAGTCCCGGTTGCATCTGTCTTGAAATCATCGGGAAATGTGCTAGCAGCTCTACAAATGACTTGATATCGCGTTTCTGAATATTTGACGTATCTCCAGAATTTTGATCGGCTGTTATAACGTCGACCACAGGAACCGTTCCTGGTGGGACTGCTGGTGTTATTTTTCCAGGGTCGAAAGTTCCGATCAGGGGCTTGGAAATATAATAGATAAGCCATGGCTGGGAGTTGTGGTTCGGAGTGTAATAGAGAACATCGGACAGAAGTTGAGCTTGGCAAAGCGATTTAAACCCTAACGATATGTAAGCGATGCGGTAGTCCAGATTATATATGGAGACCAACCCTTATTACTATAGACTGAATTTTCCTTGACAATCACCGTACGACCGTTGACGGTTGTGACTTGTCTAGCCTTTCCCCGTGTATCTCGAACGTTGGAGGCATCTGTCTTATTCGACGGACCGGGAGGGCTGGGTATCCGTAATACATGGCTCCCGAGGAACTCTTCGGAAGAAACGAGGTCGGAATAGTATGCGTTGGACTCTTTATCTCGCGATCCAAATAAGGATTCTGTCGTGGGAACTAAAAGCACCTGGTGATAGTTAGAAATCGTATAAGAACTTTAAGAGCGTCGCGCATACGTGATTTTCAACCGGGACACACTGTCCGGGGACGGTGCTCCGAAAGAAGGCACGGATAAATGGATTTAATGGGTGCATCCAAGCAGCATTGGGAAGCCTGTGAAGGTAGCACGGAAGCTCGTCAAGCTGCGCCTGGGCAGTTTGGATAAAGGGTACTCGGAGCCCAACAGCTGTTCCCGTCACAAACAGATGGAGATTTGGACGCGGTCAAAGTGCCGACAAGACGAATTAATCGAATAGCTTAGGCTTCATGGGGAAAATCAGGGGTTGGGCGTTTGGAAATGACGAAGTTCTGAGGGTTGAATAAAGCGCATGAATGCTGCCTATCCTTGAAAGTTGAAGGTCATGGTTGAGAATCACATGTCACGCTAGTCCACGCTAGGACGCAACAACCGCCAAATATAAATCCTCCCCGGAGCCGCGTCGTTGCATTGCTTGCTTGCTATACTCCTGCAAATAGTTGCAGAAAATTCTCTAGCTACTTATGCCTGCAGTCCTCCCTCCAATTCTCTCCACTGCACTCTCTGCCATACACATCTCCTACAAAGATCTTTCTTTATATCACGGTTTCAACCTTTCCCGGGCGAGCTTGGCAGGGGCTTGAGACTGCTTCTATGCCCCAACCAATATCATAGATATTGTTTATTCTGTATTTCAGGAGTATGGATCCACTGCTGAATTCACTATCTGACAAATAATACATACAAAATACATAGTAGAAGTATATGAGAGCCTCCTATTGCTCGAGTACAAGGAGCCAGTGTTCCTGAAAACTTTCCCGTGCTGATATCGCGAAGTGCCAATCGATCCAGAGTCCCGGCTGGATAAGCCTCTGGAAAAGCAATCAAAGGCCTTTCTCTAACCAAGTCTGCGCACATGTCTGCTCCTTGTACCACCGAATTTTATTCTAGTAGCGTCGGTTACGCGTGAAATCAATGGTCGAATGTTTCGTCCTTCGTTTCCTAGCAGGACTTTAATAAAGGCTTCACGGCCTAGCCCAAAGCCGCGAAATACGAGTCCAATCTTTGTGATGTCGTGTAGCAGGCCCTTTTCTTGGATTTGTGCGAAGACATGCGAAGACAATTGGTACGCCGGATCGTAGCCCGATCGATGGGATTTGCGAAAACCGAGATTACCGCATCCAAGAGACATTAGAGGATTCCCGTTCGGCCTTGTCAGCGTAATTATCGTGTTGTGTTTGTGACAATAGACGTGGAGGTTATAGGGAGGTGCACGGTTGCCGTACGCCGAATAGAATTGCTCTTGTCGTACGCGCAATCCATCGATATAGGTGGAAGCCTTCTGGCCACTAGCTTGGTTCCTTGACAACACGCTCATTATGTCTTTGACGCCTTGCGAGCCACTCGACGGCCCGTTAGCTGTAGCGCTGCTTGATTTCAAAACGTCATTTTCCCTCTGGCGGCGGGCGAGAGCCGCATCTGTCGTTGGATTGAACGGTGCCTTTAAAGAAGAAGCGGTTGAAAATCTCGAAACGGCCTGGATGTTTGAGAGTTGTTGCGGGTTAGGACGAGTAAACCGTGGCATACTCTGTTCGAGAGCGTTCCATAGTCGAGCCCTCATGATGGGCGTTGTGGGGAGGAGTTGGCAAAACAGGGTAGATATTTATTCAAAGTGCAATGGAAAGAAACAGATTTTGCAATCCTAGCGAATTGAATGAATGAATGAATGCAATAAGGCCGAAGCTTGACAAAAAGCCAGCAGGCGTTGGATAGCAAGAATGGCTGGCTAGTTTGGAGAATTTCCGACTGGGGCTTGCGGGTAAAGACAAAAAGTCTTGGCGCCGAATTATCGGAGTCTGGCTTTTAAGGATGAATATTTTCTCCGCCACAACCCCGTCGGTCTGCACCAAGAGAACTCCCTGGCCAACCTCGCATCTCTCTTGCGTGTTTCTCTAAGCCGTGCCATTGCTATCAGGGCAGTCACTTCAACGGCTGAGCTGGCTTGAATATCCCGGCCGTCAACACTTTTTTTTTCTCCCGCCGAGAATGATTCAGACTGCAAAATTTAGTCCGGCAAGCGCAGCGCGGACAGTTGCGCTTCTACATGGACGAGCATACCTTTCGCGGACTCCAAATGACCAATACAACAGGCTAAGCAGACTGTTAAGTGATGCTCAGTCCAGTTTGCAAATAAACCATACTTCGAGAATCACGCCTCCGTCATCAGCCTTGATCTCCCGACGATACCTACACTCTACCTCGATTTTCAACCAGCAACAAAAGGAGCAATCGCATACGAATCAACAAAAAGCAGAATCTCGTTCTTCTGAATCCGAATCCGAGCCCAACACAGAAAACAACAAAGAAAACGAAGGCGAATCGTCTCAAGAACAGAAGAAGAAAGACGCCCCCCCTCCGCCGCCACATGGTGACAAGACTCCATGGCAAGTCTTCACAGAAACTCTTAGTTCCGAGTTTAAGAAATCCAAGGAATGGGAGGAATCTACAAAAGCTCTTGCATCGTCCGCACACCAGTTTACTGAGAGCGAGTCAGTAAAGCGCGCCCGTGCCGCTTATGAATCAGCTTCGAGTACCGCAACGTCCACAACATCGTCTGCTTTGAAGTCTACAGGGAAGGCTATCGGACATGGAGCAGCTTGGACATGGCAGACTCCAGTTGTCAAAGGACTTCGCAAAGGAGTTTCTGCAACTGGCAAGGGGATTGAAAAAGTGACTCGCCCAGTCAGAGAAACTGAAGCTTATAAGACCGCTGTCGGAGGTGTAAAGGAAGCCATTGACGATGGCAGTAGCTCCCGCTATGGTGGATGGGTGGAAAAAGAGGAGCGTCGCCGCCAGAGGCAACTCCGTGAAGAAAATGAAGCGAAATCTGGTCGGGCGTCTGGGTTTGAAAAGATGGAAGAGGATCCCAAGTAAGTATTGCTGTTCCATTGAACGTGCTTTCTCCATTTACTGATCGGTTCACTCAGCGCCGGAACGAACCTCACCCTACACAAGGACTCGGCTTGGAAAGAATCTTGGAAGGACTTCCGTGACAAAAGCCCTGTGATGCAGAGGCTTTTCTCGCTCAAAGATACATATAATGAATCTGAAAATCCTCTTATTTCAACAGCGCGCAGTATTTCAGATCGCGTTGCAGGTTTCTTTGCGGAAAATGAAACTGCAATGGTCATCAAGAAATTCCGTGAGATGGACCCAAGTTTCCAGCTTGAGCCATTCTTACGAGAAATGCGCGAATACATATTACCCGAAGTCCTCGATGCATATGTCAAGGGAGATGCCGAAACCCTCAAACTTTGGCTTTCTGACGCGCAATTTTCCGTATATTCCGCATTGGCACAGCAATACACAACCCTCGGCATGAAATCGGATGGTCGCATTTTGGACATCAGAGGAGTTGATATTGCCAATGCTCGCATGCTAGACCCTGGTGATATTCCCGTTTTCGTGATCACATGTAGGACTCAAGAAGTCCACGTCTATCGCAACGCAAAAACAAACGAACTCGCTGCGGGAATGGAGGATCGGGTTCAGCTTGTCACCTATGCCATTGGTGTTACCAGGATCCCCGAGGATGTCAATAACCCCGAGACACGAGGATGGAGAATGATTGAACTGCAAAAAGCAGCAAGGGACTATATTTAAGAAGTCTGCTTGAACTCGTCCCGGTTTCCAGCGACTCTACTCAAACTCCTCCAGTCACATCCTCATCAGCACCCCTTTGTTGCGTTTCCACTCATATGTTTGTATAATATATTGACTTTGCATACTAGATATGGTTCGGATGGAGTATACTGCCTTCAGAGGAATATCTTTTTCTATTTCAACTGGCCCCAGCCTTCATTTTTGTCCCCATGTACTTTTACATTTTGAATCTACCTCGTGAGATGCCGGCGTGGTTGCATTTGATATTTCCTTCTCTATGTATTTATTCCTCTTGATCTCCTCTCATGGGTTGCGATCATAACTGGCGCTAGGGTTTGGCCACTTATGCTTTTAATGCTCGAGACGCTTCAAACGGCGAAAGAAAAACAAATATCGAACACTTTTTCGTTATTTTTTGTCCATTTTCCTTGTCAAAAAGGCGTGCCTCCATTTGTTTCATTCTACCAATGTATTCATCTACCCTTGAAACCTAGGTCTCGTATGGGTCCTCTCCTGTCGGCCTACAATTGTGAATATTCCTTAATTGCTTAATTAGCGTCTTTAAAATTGTACTTCATACGACCGATATCACCACTGGATATCCATAGTATCCTCTGTAGTGGGAGTGCCGTTATTTTACTGCGTGTATTATGGACATTTCCAGGGTTCTATACCGTGGTCCATATAGTATAATCTGTACGGTATTGCAATCACAATACTCATATGGATAGTTACATTGAGCATCATACACCCAATACCGACGAGAATCAGCCAAATTATTGTGAAACTAGTATTTTCATGAAGTACAGCATAGTGGCTTGACATCTCTGATGGCTTGTTGGACAAAAATTCAGGGAATCTGTAAGGGTTCCAAGGCTGGGGGATCATTATATAGTTCTATCGTATCCGAGTGCTAGTACAGTCAATTTTGACTTCTCAACTGTTGCCGGCTATAATCATCATTCATACTGCTCGAGTAATAGGTAGATTACTGCTTGCCCTCTCCGCGACCGGCTCCTCCACCTGCTCCTCCACCCATCACATTTCTCGCCCTGTAACGATGTAATCATTAGTATGCGTTCATTAAGCGAGACGACATCCCAAAGGGTGCTTACATTTCAGCAAGTGATGGGTCACTCATCAGCGTCGACATGTCTGGCATACCACCTCCACTGCCATAATTTTCCGCCATCTCGCGGACACGAGGATTGCTCATGAGATTGTTAAGCATGTCAGGATTACTCATCAGGTTTTGGGCGACGCTCGCAAACATGGGGTTATTCATGAGCGAGCCTAGATCTGGCATACCGCCACCACCACCGCCGAACATGCCTGCCAGGGAAGACAGGTCTGGCATTCCACCGGCACCTCCTCTGGAGGCCCCAGAGGCGGTGTCGATTTCTTCGGCTGGGGGTGCGGACTCTGCGCGCTTCATTTCCTCCACTTTCTTGCGTGACGTCTCAAGACCGCGCTTCATAGCGTCACTTCCGCCATTTCCTTCTGCTTCAATTCCCTTCTCGTATGCCTCCACGGCACCCTTCGCATCGCCTAATTCGTAGCGCGCAAGTCCTAGTCGGCTCCAAGCCCTGGCATACTGCGAATCGACATTGACGGCGAGTTCAGCATCTGCGGCGGCCTTTGCATGTTGACCGGAGGCCGAGTAAGCAGCGGCACGGTTGGAAAGGTAGATAGGGTTTGATGGAGCGAGCGTGAGTGCTTGAGTATACAGATCAATAGCTGCATCATAGTCCTTGCGGCCCATCGCAGCATTCCCTTCGGACTTCTTTTTATCGGATTCAGGGGTGGCGTTGGATTTCGGTGCTGCTGTGGGCTTGGACTCTTCAGCCTTGGTGCCTGCCGCGGCTCCTGCGGTTTTGCCCTTGAGCTTCTCGTAAACGCTGTAGATGCTGGAAAGTGACTGGCCACCTAGGGCATCCTGCACGGCAGCATTGTCGGTCGGGTCGACTCCAAAGGTTTCAGCGATGCAGTTCTGGGCGATTTCAATGGAATCAGCGTCTTCCGCTGTCAAGGTCCCGTCTTTCAAACTAGATCCTAGGAAATCGATGATGGCAAGCGCCAAGCGCTTTTTGGATTCTGTTGGCGCCTAGAAGATAAGATCAGTAAAAGCATTGTTGGAAGATAGAATGACGAAGCGCACCATTCTGAAGCGCAAAGTTCCCCGGTGATTTGATAAGAGCTGCTGGCAACGTTAGGAATATTCTGACGGGGAATGCGGGGAGTTGGCATTATTTACTTAGCCAAAAGACTCTAGACGTTTCGGTGGGCCCGACCTGTTGTCGACACGTGATTGCACCGCCAGCTCCTGACGTTTCCCCGACATACTTGCGATAGCCCAACTTACTGAGAATAAGAAGCTGCCGACTGTTCAGCTTTGAGAACAACCCATAAGGCATGGCAGCCAATTGCGATTTTTCTAGCCCATGCTCGACTCCGTAAGATCTCCTCGACCGGAGATCACCCGAGGTGTCTATTCCCAAGTTCTGCGTGTCGAGCCTCGACTAGTGAGCCATGTACTGGCTGAATGGGGTCCCTCGGGTGTACGCGGTCAATGGGCCTAGCATTCCCCTGACGTCTCCGAATAATCATGAAGTGTCCAGAGATGAGCCGGAGGAGGATGAGCATCTTCAGCATGAGACACCCGCGGGCTTGCGGGAGGACGAGAAACCCAGCACAGCATGGGCCGAGGAGGTCATTAATGGCCTCTGTGTTTCAAGGAATGGACATTTGTTTGCGACAATGACAGAATCATCCATTTCAATATGGCAAACAAAGGTAATTCAACACTCGCCCTCCTCCTATGTACCTTTCGCTAAATAACATAGCCTACTGTCGTTGTGGCCGCTGTCACTCGCTCCAATACATCCTTGAAAACTTACGGCCCAAATGTGTCTCTTCTACTCCACCCCGACTCAACTATCCTCGTCGTACAAACCCGGAATGGGTACCTTCTTACGTATACAATCGCTTCGGATTCCTATACTCGAGTCTACCAGCAGCAATTCGATCACTCCAACCCGCACCGGCGTCAACAGCTTGCCCGCCATTTTGGGAGCGAAGAATTCAACGGAATTAGAGATGTCAGCATCCGTTTTAGAATGGCTATCAAGGTGGAATCCGGTATTGTCAAGGCGCTGGCTTTAGATAACGAGCTTCTTGTAGCCACTCTCAAACCCGCCGCCATCCAATGTATTCGTTGGACCCCAGATAATAATGGCACACAGACGACTTCGGAGCTGCTGAGCCGAATCTTGAATGCTCCGAAAAAGACCATAGTAACTGAAATGGTTTATGACCGAGCTATGAGTCTTCTGATATGGGTCACTAGCGACGGACACGCATATACTGTACAAAGAAGGACGAATGAACCCGAATCAGAACAAACCGCCAAACTTTTCAAGGGCCACTGTTTTCACACCCCTATAAATGATGAAAACAAGGCCATCAAAGCAGCTGTGAATGCAAGATTCTCTCTACTTGCTGTCAGTTGCACTAATGGCGAAATTCTAGTCTACACAGCAAAGGACTATGTTGGAAACGTGGTGCTTTCATACAGACTCCAGCCACCTGCATCGGTTACGGCCACTGGAAATTTGACATTTATGAGCTATTCGCCTGACGGTTATTGCCTTTTTGCGGGCTATGAAAACGGTTGGGCAGATTGGAGTGTCTTTGGTAAGGCTGGAGGTAACAGCTTCACAGCCGACCGTGCCATGGCCGAAAACAACTCTGAAGACTGGTTGACCGGAGTGTCTATGGGATGTTGGATAGGCGGTGGCTCTGATATCATACTGTCGGCTCAAAAAGACCGCCGATTATGGTTGTTAGAAACAGCGCGCAGTGCCTTGACTGGGTGTTATTCTCCGGCTAATCTCGCCAGGGCGCTCTTGCAAACTGGAACCGAGATTATTTTGTATAGAGGCCACGATCTACCTGATCTTATGACTATTTCCGGGAAAGATTCTTTATGGCATCATGCCCAATATCCCCCAGCATATCTTCACGCACAGTGGCCTATCCGTGCATGTGTTGTCTCACAGGATGGTCGATATGTGTCTATTGCAGGACGAAGGGGCTTGGCGCATTATAGTGTTAGCAGTGGACGTTGGAAGACCTTTGAAGATCCGAAAGCGGAGAATTCATTCGCAGTACGAGGTGGCATGTGCTGGTATGGGCATATATTAATCGCGGCTGTTGAGAGCAACGGTTTATACGAGGTACCTTGATCCTTCCTCTCTCTCTTAAGTCTATTGGACTAACATGATCACTAGCTACGCTTATATTCGAGAGAGCTACCCTTAACAAATAATAACATCCTACACACCGAGTATTTACCCTCACCTGCCGTTTTCATCGGGCCTTCTGGCGAGGACTCACTTCTCGTCTACACTTATGACAACATACTTTACCACTACGTTATAAATTCCACATATGGCAGCGTCTCTTTGGTTCCTGTAGGGCAGATCGCATTCTACGGGATTGTGCGCGCGCCTACTAGGGTTCGTTCTATTAGTTGGATTCTGCCAGAAGAGCAGATGCGTATGTTCCGAATGACATTGCTTTCTATTGCATTTTGACACTGACATTATTGGTAGGAAACGGAGATCCTTCACAGGATGTTAAAGTGGCCTCGGTCCTGTTGCTTGTAGATGGCAATTTAGTTCTGTTGCAGCCATCCATGTCAGACATAGGAAACCTGAAATATGACATGCGCATAGTTGCGCAAGATGTGGAATACTATGTCTTGATGCGAGACCAACTGTCGTTTAACTTCGCGCCACCACCAGAAGAGTCGATACCAACTAGTCCTTCGGCTGAAGTGGTCCTGAAAGCAGCCCAAAACAATTTGTCCCTCAGAGACTCTTTGTGGATGTTCTGCGGGCGGGATCTTGTGGCTTGGAGTGATGTCCAGGAGATTTTACAGCGCGATGATGTTCCCAAGCCACTTCCTGTTCCCGTGGACTTTTATCCCCTCTCAGTACTATTGAACAAGGGTATCGTACTTGGAGTAGAGTCTGAGATGATACAAAGGCGTGACGTAACTTTCTCTATTTTGAAATATGCTATTCGAGTGAGTTATTCGTCTCTATTTCGACCCTCAACCGCTAATTTATTTGTTCCTGCAGTCACATTTATTTCTCCCATACTTCCTCCGGCATAGTCTCGCCAATGTCGACATGCCCTCTGCTCTTTCATTATCTCACTACTATTCACATCTATCCTATTTCCCACATGCCCTAGAAGTCCTCCTTCACCACGTTCTCGACGACGCGGTAGATGGGACGAATCGAGGGCAATCGCAGGATGAATCTCGACCGCCGCTACTGCCGTCTGTTATCTCATTCCTGCAGGCTTCACTCCCCGCAGATGTCTACCTAGATATCGTAGTGCAATGCACACGAAAGAATGAAGTTCGTTCATGGCGTACGCTATTTTCGCATCTTCCGCCTCCAAAGGATCTATTTGAACAAGCGCTGAAGCTCAAGTCACTGAAGACCGCAGCAGGCTATTTGCTGATCCTTCAGGCACTTGAGGAAGAGGAGGACGAGGAAAGCAGTAAAGCTAGAACAGAAGACTATGCTGTGCGGCTACTTGGACTCGCAGCCCAGAAAAACGATTGGGATCTCTGTGCCGAGCTTGCCAGATTTCTGATTGCGCTCGATGGATCTGGAGAAATGCTACGCCGGACAATCGATCGAGTCGGCCTCCGACGTGCTATAACACCACAGAAGCCTGGTACCCCTACAGAACTCAACGGCCGAAACATGCGAGGTTTGGGTTTGACTCTCGGAATTCCCTCTGTACCTTCACCTCTCTCCCCCAGACGCACACAACATCGCCGCAGGAAAGGCAGTGATATGTCATCGATTACCAGTGACGTACCTTCTAACTTGTCTCCAATTACTTCCAAGACTGATGACGAAGGCGAAGAAACTACCGCATCTGCTTCAGAAGGTGGAAGCAGTGGACTGGATGACTCGTATACTGCTTCTTATTCACCTAAGACATAGTCCTCTATTTCTAGGTTGTCTTTTATTGCTATCTTACTATATATAATTACATCGATTATCACACTGTGTACTTGACGCAGATGATGTGTTCCATGTCTAACCTGTACATGAATGCAATGAATTGCTTGATGTCAGAGCTACCTAGCTCGCAACGCTTTCAAACTTGGATTTAGCCATAAATATCTATCTTAATCGAAGCAAAAGTCCATCTACTTCTTCGTGATACATTCATGAATGTCTTCATATAAGCATATTTATGTTATGTAGTTTTAGTTAATCAATCCAGGTTTAACTTCCAAAGCCCATCTCCCAAATAATGGCCTACATCCATAACCACGCCTTTACCCTTGGCCTTCATTTCCTCCGTGCCCATCTTGAGCGGTCCCACTAAACAGACCTCCTCTTTCCCCTCTGCGGTCACAGCGACAACTTGTCCTGCCTCTAGCGCATTCTCTTTGTCTGGCAACCAACCGCCCGCCGAGGTCAAACCGGGTGCCATCAGCGCTGCGCCCGAAAGCACAAAGCGAATTGCTCCGCGGTCAATGCGGATTTTGGGGACGACGTCGGGGAAGGAATGGATCAGTTTGAGGTGAGGAATCGGGGGGCTATCGAAGGGTTGGTAGAAGAGTGGAGTTGTGTCGATTGTATATAATGTTGTACGATCAGGACTTGAGATGGTTGAATCAATTAG
Organism: Talaromyces albobiverticillius; assembly: GCA_023721895.2. Classification (NCBI taxonomy): domain Eukaryota; kingdom Fungi; phylum Ascomycota; class Eurotiomycetes; order Eurotiales; family Trichocomaceae; genus Talaromyces; species Talaromyces albobiverticillius. The sequence goes on along the minus strand of JAMBUR020000001.1, from coordinate 4,508,487 downwards.
CATAAGTTTCAAAAACAATGCAAACAAAGAAAGCCGTAAAAAGAGCAGTTTAGCCCCCCAAAACCTCATTTCATAAAGCCAATACGTACAGTTTCACGGCTTCCAGCGAAGCCTTCTTGGGTATAATCTCATCAATGTAGGGCTCAAAGCCGGGATAGGTCTCAATGAGCTTAGAGCGAAGGCCTCGTTGCACCGAAGATTTAACTTTCGACCGTGAGCCGGCTTGGATGCTGTAGGCACAGAATGCTCAGGTCAGTTATTTGTCGAGAAGCAGTGGTGAGAAATGATGGTGGCTGCGCACTCCTTCTTGAACATCGTCTTTTGTTATTTCCTTCTCTCGGTCTTTTCAAACGGGAATATAGGTTATATGACTCGGTTATGTCGTTGCGACTCGTGGAAATCTTCAATGATGCGATTAGCTGTGTCCTCGTGTGGTGGTGGTTGTGTTCGCCAGGAGAATGAATTTTTTGTAGTCGGTGGTGGAACGCGGGGTAGGAAAAAGTCACCAACAATGAATTCGATCCTTGCACGGATGTAATAGTCCCCTCAATGAAGAATTGTCTTCGTTATTTAATGTCTTTTAGCAACGTGAGTGAGATGGGTGTATGGTTTACTCGAAAAGCGTACAGAGAGGGGCCAGCGGCATGTGACGGCATTATATTGAAGCACGCGGGGAAAGCTGCAGAGCGCACCACCATAAACAGTCGGTCGATATTTTGACCACCAGGTATTTGCTTGTTATTATTGCTAGGATTACGATCGCTATAGTATGATTTGGATACAATAAAATTCATTATGGCAGTTGTTTTATTGATTATCATTCATCCCCTAAGCCACAGCTTATCTAAAAGCCACAGCGATAGATGGGGGATGGCAAGTCCCCGAAGCTACTCGGGAAAATGCATGTGTTCTTTCAATAAATGAAATGAATACACAGTATGTTTCTTCTAACCCTTAGCAGCACCTGCCTTGATGAGGAGGATATCGCCGTCCTCAACAACGTATTCCTTGCCTTTGGTCATAACCTTTCCGGCAGCCTTCACGGCAGCCTCGTCTCCCACTTCTTTAAGAACGTTGTAGTTGAAAACAATAGCTTGAATGAAGGTCTTTTCAAAATCTGCAGCGAAAATGTCAGCTTAGATCTTGTGCGAGTTAGACTGGTGGAAATCTTACCCGTGTGAATGACACCGGCAGCTTGTGGCGCCTTGGTGCCTTTACGGATTGTCCATTGTCGAACTTCATCGGAACCGCAAGTGAAGAAACTACCCAGGTTAAGAGCGTTTCGCATGGTCACAATGATCTTTGGAAGCGCCGACTTGGTGTTCAGTTTCTTGCACTCTTCCTCGACCTCAGCCTCGGTTTCATAGCGGGTTAACCGTTCCTCGAAGCAAATGGAAAGAGGAATGATAGGGTCGCCAGTAGCGTGTTCCTTAACCCATTCAGCAATCTTGGGCAGGTGCTTGTTCTTCTGGCGCAGGTAATCCTTTTCGCTCAGATTTACCAAGTAGACGACGGGTTTAGCCGTCAATAGGAACAGAGGATTGATAAACTCAACCTAATTATATAGTCTTCCAGTCAGCATCCCGTAGAAGAATGAAAGCAATGTATGGCAGTGTTGTGAAATGATCAAACAAAATTCAGACAAATTTTTATCTCAAGACAACCTCTACGTGAGAAAAAACGAGGCGTTCGACGAGCTGGGTTATATTCGAGCAATTGCTCTTATTCATCATGTAATGTATATGGAGAAGGAAAAGGGAAAAAGAGGAAGAAAATCTTAAAACGAACCTCTTTGGGTGTCCAGTCGCCCTTACGGACGTCCTTGCCATCCTTCAGCCATTGAAGGACCTTGGCGATACAGGCTTCTTCTTCTTTCAATCTCTTCATTTCCAAGGATTGACCTCCTCTTCTGGTTTGCTTGCCGATGTTCTCCAGGGATTTCTCGGTAAACTCAATATCCTTAAGACGAAGCTCCTCGCTGATAATGTTCAAGTCACGGACTGGGTCAACATCACCCTCGACGTGAATGATCTCGGCATCATCGAAGCATCGGACCACTTGGAAAATGGCATCGACAGCACGAATGTGAGACAAGAAAGCATTTCCAAGACCAGCACCAGTGGAGGCACCGCGGGTAAGACCAGCGATATCGTACACGGTCAAGTTAGCAGGCACTCGTGACTTGGGCTTGTACTGTTCGCACAGCCAGTCATAGCGAGCATCTGGGACAATGACGCGAGCTTCCTCCGGGTCGATGGTAGCATATGGGAAGTTGGCAGGGTTACCAAGGTTGCATTTTGTGATCGCTTGGAAAAGCGTCGACTTGCCGACGTTGGCAAGACCAACCTGGAAGATGGGAAATGAGCAAATGGAATTCAAAGCAAGATGAGAGAGAGAAAATAATCAATGGATTATTGGAAGAAAAAAAAGGCAGAAATTTTAGTGGGGTGGGGTGTTTGTGCTCACATACGATACCACTCTTCAGGCTGTTTCCCGGGCGTCCCAGGAGAACCTTCTCGATCACTTGCTCTTTCTTGGGAGGCATTTTTTTGCCCTTCTTTCGTGTAGCGTATGTGCGACAGAAAAAGGTAGAGAGGAAAGTCTGCCTAGCACGGTGCTGGGAGTGGGGTGCTATAACAAAGGCAGAACCAGCTGCAGGTAGTAGTAAACGGAGGGGGGAAGAAAAGAAGGTCGCGGGGCAGGAGCTGAGGGAAGACGTGGTGACGGGTGGTGGCCTGCGTGGAGCGGGCCGCCCAAGAAAAAAAATTTATTAACGAGGAAAAAAAAAAAGGAGCGGCAGCTTCTCAGGCGCCAAACATCAAGCAAAGCAAGCAGGCAAGGGAGCTCTGGGTTTTCACCAACAGATTGCTCCTTACTAAACGAGTGGAAGGGCAATTGCACTATAGAGCATCTACACAAGATGATATTATGCTTGCTTGATTAAAAATGGACGAGTGCTGTGCAGACTGACTGACTGAAGAATTTCGAGAGAAGAGAATTTATCGGCGAATAAAATCGAAGCTAGCGGAAGGGCTTATGTAAGCAGAAAATAGCTGCCTGGATGCCTTGGTGCCTTGGTGCCTTGGTGCCTGGAGCATATCTTGCGCTAACCCGGTTTTGGATTCCCGCCCATGGTCACGTGTCAGGCCGTCTGGCTCCGGTCACTTCGTACGCCTGCAGTCTTTGGTGGTCTCTTTCATAAATCGATGGCTTCAAACTAGGAGTATATTACTTGTTATATCATAGTATAATACGTTCTAAACCATACTGAGTCAAGTGCTTACTCGTAGAATGACGATGTGACCTTCTCTTATGCATGAAGTTATGAATATGTGTACGAAACAGCCAGCTACGTGCTCCGTTCATAGCGATTAATACAATCATTAATACGCTAAGCTTTGAGCCACGAACTCAGATTGATTAGGATACAACGACGCCGAAATGCTTGGAAATGCTTGTTTTGCCCTGAGATGAAAGGAAGGTCAGCTGATACGGGATGGTCGTGCGATCTGACTCGGCGCTAGCCCGACCAGGGGTAGAGCATTACGTCGGCGGGGCGTGGATGAGCTGGGGAACGCCCCGTGAACGCGCTCTCATTGGCCAGTTCCACGAAGGATCAGCTATCTCCCCGCATACTGCGTGTATCATAGTCAAAGCACATGGGGACAGGGAAGGAACAGGAAACGGGCATCCCCGGAACACTCCATGCTTGCTTTTTCGTCGAGTTATAAAGGACGCAACCACAGAATCCTTTGTCAAAGATTTCTCAATTTTTTCCTATTGTCTCCGATTGTCATCCGCCAAACTCCAGCCGCATATATAAGTGTCGCCGCGCCGTGACCTCTTGCGTGCTGTGAAGGCTTGACCTGATCTAACCCCCTCTATAGTATATAACCTTTTTGTCTTTTCTTATCTTTCCAGCCCACCCCAAAATAGTTTTTGGCGAACTTCGAGGCCGTCGCCTCTCGTTGGCTGTCGGTGTTGTCGGCGCCCTAGGTTTCATGCTTCAGGGTTACGACCAAGCTGTCGCTAATGGCCTGCTCACGCTGGACTCGTTCGTGGAAGCCTTCCCCCAAATGGACACAATCAACACAAGCGGTGCAAAAGAGAGCTATAACTCTCTCATTCAAGGTATGTCCACTATGCTTCCGAAGTCTTGAGTGGATTGTGCAAAGTCTAACCTCGTCTTCTAGGAACTGTCGTCGCAATTTATGAGATTGGGTGCGCCATAGGAGCCCTCTCATGCGCCTTTCTCAGTGACAGACTAGGTCGACGTAAGACTATATTTCTGGCGGGAATCACTGCTCTCATCGGGATCATCATCCAAGCGACTCCTTTTAGTTTGGGGCAACTTATCGTTGGTCGAATTGTCACTGGGTTGGGAGTTGGCGGCTTCACCGCCACGATTCCCATGTACATCTCGGAGAACAGCAGAGCTGAGAACCGTGGACGCATGGTCCTGTTGGAGGGATTTTTCGCTATTGGAGGCATCGTCGTTGCATCATGGCTTGAATTTGGCTTGTACTATGCGCAAAAGAGCGACGCCAGTTGGCGCTTCCCCATTGCATTCCAGGCCGTTTTCGCTCTCATCGTCGTATGCACCATCTTCTCGCTGCCCGAATCTCCTCGTTGGCTGGTGCGTCAAGACCGTATCGAAGAGGCTGCCAGATCCTTGGCTTTATTGGAAGACACCGAGGAGAATTCCGAGGCGGTCACTCTGGGCTTGGACACTATCCGACACTCTCTTCAAGATGAAACCGGGACTGGAAGGTCTCACAACCCATTCGCTTTCAACGACACCCGAAATTTTCATCGTACCCTTCTTGCCGTCGGTGTTAATATCTTCGGGCAAATGACTGGCGTCAATATTATCACCTTCTATTCAGATACCATTTTTGAACAAGATCTCGGGTACTCGGGAACCACTTCGCGTGTCATTTCTGGATGCCTTCAAGTATGGCAGTTCCTCTGCGCCGGACTAGCAGTTTTCCTGATTGACCGCGTTGGGCGCCGGCGCCTAATCATCTGGGCTGCACTAGGAATGGCAATCTCTCAAGTCTGTTTAGCTGGTCTCAACTCAGTTGTCGCCACCAATAAGGCAGCTGCATCTGCATGTATCTTTTTCTTCTTCACATCCCTCATGTGCTTCCCAATCGGCCTGTTCCTCGTCCCATTCATGTACGCTGCCGAAATTGCTCCGCTACAAACTCGAGGTAAAGTTACAGCAATGAGCGCTGCTGCTAACTGGCTGTTCAATTTCCTTGTTGCTGAAGCGACCCCTACGGCTTTTGACAAAATCGGTTGGAAATATTATTTGATTTATTTCTGCATCAGCACGGTTGGATGTATAACCTTCTACTTCTTCTACCCAGAAACCAAAGGTCGCTCTCTTGAAGAAATCGACGAGATTTTCTTACAGTCAAAAAGTGCGTTTGATACTGTGCGCATTGCAAAGGAAATGCCGTATCAAATCGATATTTTGGCAACTGCTGATACGAAGCGAAATGAGGAGCATATTGAAAAGGTCTAGACATTCATTGTTTGGGTGGGCATCTCGAATAAGAGGCGCATTCCTGTGACATAGATTTAGGGATATTTTTTTTTGATATCTAAGGGAGGTGTGATGTTATTACCCTAGTTAGGTAATTGATCCATGAAATTGAAGATCTAGCAACAGCTAGTCATCATTATATATTGTATTGTTACATTTCATTTCAGAATAGTGACGAAGTAAGACATGGCCCTGGTGTAGGGGATTGAAAATGAATAATGACAAACCCGCAACGCCTTATGTTTTATCAATTCATGCATAATAAGCCACCCCTCGGGGGAAAACAAGAAAAGAAAGAAGCCTGTAGGCTTATAGTTTTGGTATCAATGATATACCCTCCATTGAGAACCCAGGAAAGAAACCCTACCTTCTCGGAACGCCTGCAAACCCAAATTCATTCTAAACTAAAAGTGCCCAGATACCTGGCCAAGGTTAACTTGTTTCCATGGCTTCGGGTTCAACTTCGGCTTCGCTCCCATCCACAACGCCTAATAATTTAGCGTAGGGTACGGTTACGCGTTGCAAGTCTCGGTGTTTACCTGTTCGGCAATTGAATTAGTAGACATTCGTCAAGTAAAGCTCTTGACGCTTATATAGGAATGTAACATACCAAGAGCAACAATGACCTCCTTAAGCAGCGTATCCCGGGGCCAGCCACAAAGCGTCTCGGAGCTCTCTGACCAGTTTCGTCCCTCTTTTTCGTTGTCCGAAAGAGGACGTCCCAAGGCTTCGGTAGTATCTTCATTATCGGATTCGAAGATACCACCCACAAGTGCCTTCAAGAGCTCTTCCACTTTGCCACGTAAGCCTTCTGCTCCGATCCGTTTTGCATACATAGACAAATAGAGACGGAACTCTTCTTTAGCTCCTAGAGACAGAGCGGCTGCCATGCGGTTTTCCAGGTGAGCAATTGAAACGCTAGACTCAAAGCTCTCGTAGCCCTCTCGTGACAATAAGACCTTAATTAGTCGCTGCAGGAAATAGGCTCGCCCACGTAGTAGAGTCTCGCTGGTCGTATTGCGTTCAAGGAAAGGAAGAATTCCAGCAGAAATCTTCTTCTTTTTACTTTCCTCGCCATTTTGACTGCCAAGCGCCTGCAGATTGGTCACAGAGGCATCTGTTGTGTTCCAGTACTGACTGCCAACAGCCCACCAAGGCTCCGAAACTCGCTGCCATGTATACATGGCTGAGGAATAAATGTATCCTTCGCCATTAGAGAGCGCAACCACTATACGACCTTCAGAGTTTATCCGAGCACTTGTGACAGCAGGTGCAAGGATAGGCTGAGCCGTCTGGGCATGAGTAGCAGCGTCCAAAACCGGCTGGAGAGACACAGGTGGATGAGGTGATGAAACAGTCTTGACGTTCCAGACATAACACATCCCCACTGCAGTGATACATAAGAGCCACGTCCCTCGACTTTCAAGAATGACCGGCTGGGCTTCCAGAACAAGTGCACTAACAAGTCGACGCCCGGCAGGTGTCCAGATATAGACGGATCCGTCTTCGCACGCAACAGACCAGAAGCCAGTATTGCCCGTCGCCAATAGTGCTGGTCTAGGAAGGAAATCTTGCCATAGCGGTTGGTCACCACGGCTGAGGGTAATGCGTACAGGTTCTCGGTCCGCCGAGCGACCTGTCAAAGTACCTCCAGACGGATTACGAGCCTCAAAGACAAGGTCTATTCGGGATTGTTTTGAATCTCCAGTGGGTTCTGTGGGATTCCCATTCTTGTCTAGGGCTTGCAATATTTGGGTGCGGATTTTTGGCACTGATAACCTTAACTGGCTGATAGCCATGCATGGATTGGTTACAGCTGGTCGAATGAAGTCCGGTGTAGTTTGCTGTCCCGTAACCGCTGCTTGGGTGGACGCAGGCATGAGTCCGTCAATTGTGTTTGACATTATTGGGGTTGCTCCGTTCTGACTGATGGATGCCACGCGTTTCTCCACTTGATTATCCTCATCTCCTTCAATCTGTGCTAGTTTGCGCTTGTTCCCAAAGAGCAATGCCGGCAGTCCACCTTTAGGCAAACCATCAAACGGTTTCGAGAGATCAAGGACTGATTGGGGAGCGTCAGCCCCAACCTGATTGACAGTAGATGATGCCACGAGTCGAGACTGTGGCAAAGATGATTCAGAAGCACCAGCGCCAGACACAAGCAAAGGAGCAATTCTTTTCTTGCCATCTTTGGTATATGTTGGTCGTTGCTTTAATCTTTCTAGTTTTGCTTGGTATGGATTAGGCTTGTCCTTGTTCTTCTCCTGCTCTTTTTCAGATGTAGGCGTTTGTGCTGACCCATTTGGTTGGCTCTTTTGTTTCTCAGATGTTGTTGTGGAAGTACCGTTTGGAAGGACTGTTGTGCTTGTTGTAGTAGTCGTCGTTGTCCCATTTACTGTAGTCTCTGTTGACGCATGCCCGTCACCCATCAAAGCCCCCATTCTACCTTCAACACCTTTGATCTCTCCCGCCTTACTCTTCTCCTCTAGCAGGAGGCCATCTGTGGTTTCTGCGATACCCGCACCTCTTCGATTTGTACCGAACTTCGTCAAGGATCTCTCATTTTCCTCTAGAGACATGGGATATCCGAGTTCTGCATGCTCGAATCGAACCGCAAGAATAGTTCCATCTAAGGCTGTCGCAAACAGACACGTCCCATCTGGACTCCACGCCAGATCTGACAAGGCTTTGGCCGAAATGTCTTGGGCAACAACAATTGGTCGCGGATTACTCGTAATCCAAACGCTGAGTGATTTATCGCCACCAGCACATCCAATAACGGTCACTAGGTTGTGATGTTCACTGCTACCTGACTTGATGGGCTGTGTGGAATATAATCTTGGCGAAAATGAACATACCTCTACGGGCGCTTCGTGTCCGATGAGGTTTATATCACCATCCCACGAGCCACGGTTGATAATGGCTACTGAACTCACAGGCCCATTCACTGCATTCGCAGCAGCAATGTGCAAGCCGTCAGGGGACCACGAGCAGCGCCGGAAGTATGCCGTCAATGGAGAGCTTTGGAATGGTGCGACGATGTTGGTTTCAAGAACAAAGTTATTGAGTTGATCATGCGCTGTCGCATTTGCTGCTGGTGAAGTAAATCGGAAGATTTTCACCGTCCGATCATCACTTGCTGTAGCAAAATACTTGTTTGCCGGATCAAACGTAATGCCCTTGACGTGACTTTGGTGAACGGAAAGCGTTTTTAATTTCTCGAAAGTATGTCCCGACCAGACGACAACTTTGGAATCCAATCCCACCGAGACCAGGATAGAAGAGTCATAAGACCAACCTAGGTCCTGCACATCATTATCATGCCCGATCAACCTCCGTATTGTTCGCCAGTTTTCGACTGGTGGTGCTTCGTCCGAGCCTATTAAGAGCCCGTAACACATCTATATTAGTCCGTGTAATCTCTATATAACCCGCATAAACAAGTGTTACACAAGTTGAAGACGTACCGAATGTAGAGGCGTGAGACGGCGGGTTTGCATCCAGGGAATACACGCAAACTATCTTGTCATCTGCTCCGGACGCAAGGTATTTACCGTTGGGAGAGAATCGGACTGCGTGTATTGTCCCGGAGTGATTGCTCATGGAAGCAAGTTGCTTGGGTTTGTCCGCATAGGCAGGATCTGCTGCATTGTAGATAGCTTCTGTCGACCATATTCGCACGTAACCGTCTGTTGAGACAGAGAAATTAGAAGAGTCCCCCGCTGGCTTACTGCTAGTTTTCGTGGACAAAATTTCACTAACCTCCTGCCGCTGTCACCAAGCGCTTTCCATCAGGAGAAACGTCGCAACTGTAGACTTCGAAATCTTTCCGTTCACCTGCAATGTAAAATAAGAATTAATAAAAATTGAATTTTTGATGGATAATGAACCAAGGCAATTTGAGATTTCCTTCCATGAGATAAGTCAAGCAAACAAGCGTACCTCCGTGTGTCAGCCATACAGGCTTTATTATATGCATATTGCAGTTGATTGTTCGTCAAAACAAATTGAAAAAGTTATTTCCAGACAATGAAAATTCGGTCGTCAAAAGGTCCTTCAATAGCACGACGCAGCGGTGTTGAATAGAATATCCTTGTCGAGTCGTAGATTAAGCATCGCAGCTCCTTGAGGATAAATCACGAACCAGAGCGAGTCTCTGGCCAGTAGAGGACGCCTGCGCGCGCACGCAGACACACACAGAACTAACGGTCGGGGTCGAGGCTTTATCTTTCAAATTGAAACACGAGATGCTGCCCTCCACTGGCAGACAGAATGCGATGGTTGCAGGGGCGCGATTCAGACTGGATGGAGCGTCGCGATCTCCACGCCAGATTAACAGCGAAGGCCAGCGCGGGTTTTGGATGGTCCAAGCTTTTGTTGCCCGTTCCTGCCTAGTTTGCCCTTTGGACCGTTTTAAATGCAGCCTTTGGGGCCCAGAGCACAGGCGGTCACAAAGGCGGTAGCAGGAAGGCGGTGAGTGTTGGCAGAATTATTTATTTGTTCCAAACACAGCAAGTAAACATTCGGCACTCTCTAGAAAGCCTGCTGGTTGTTTTATGTGGCCTTGGGCCTTGTTTGCTATATACAGCTGTGTGGAAGAAATGACAGAATCAAAGAGGAATGCTCGATATCATCAGACAAAGGAATATTTTGAACACTATTTGTTAGTACAGGATCCCAACTCCCGCAAATGCTATTCGGCGTGGTTGGGCAGGTAAAACTACATATACCATGAATTCTGAAAAGACTGGCACCCGAAAATGCAATGAGTAGAGATAGTAGTAATCGAATACAGGAAGAAGTATGCGAATCGGACCCGTGTGTGGTATGTATGGCTTAGAGAAGCCGTGTATCAATCAAACAACTACCTTTTCTGTTGGGTAGTCTGATCAAAGCTATCAAGTACACTTTGGGCGACTTGTGTCTTCTCGTTGTCCAAACCAGCGGCTTCTTCTGTCGCCCCTGCATCTTTAGTTGATCCACCGTGGCTTGAGGCTCCCAGCGCTTTGGCAGCTAGTGTCTTAGACTGGCTTTCGCTGACCTTTCCGTAGACAGAGAGAGCACTTGCGATCATGCCTCCAATATCTCCAACGTTTCCAGGAACCACGACGGCGGTCCCCTCCTTCGCGAGGTTGCCGAATGCATCGACGTATTTCTCCGCGATGCTGAGACTCACTGCGCTCTGAGCATTGTCCTGGCCATCGCGAATCGATTTTGCAACCGCATCAATGCCCTTTGCAGTAGCTTCCGCTCTTAGAAGAATGGCTTCGGCCTCACCGGATGCTCGGTTGATCTGCTCAGCACGCAAAGCCTCGGAGGCAAGAATAACAGATTGTTTACGTCCTTCAGCAATATTAATGGCGCTCTGTCGTTGACCTTCCGAGTCAAGGATCTCGGCTCGCTTGGATCGTTCTGCAGTGACCTGGCGGTGCATGGCAGCCACAACGCCCTCGGGTGCATGGATATCTCTGATTTCGTAACGAAGACAGACGACTCCCCAATCTTGTGCTGCTTCATTGATAGCCTGTGTAATGTTGGTGTTCAAAGTCGCTCGCTCTTTCAGGACGTGGTCAAGTGTGAGCTGGCCGATTTCGGATCGCATCGTCGTCTGGGCAAGTTGAGAGATCGCATACTCGGCGTCCTCTACGCCATAGCTACAGAGACGTCGGTGTTAGCTTTGAAACGCAAAACAGAAATAGATATACGTACCTAGCTTTATACGCATCAAAAACCCTGGTGTAGAGAACTCCGTCAAGCTCAAGCGTCACATTATCGGCCGTGATTGCATTCTGACTGGGAATCTCAATTGCAGATTCTTTTAAACTCTTAACGTATGCAATGCGATCAATAAAAGGTATTAAAATGGCTAGACCTGGTTCGAGGATGCGATGGAACTTGCCCATCCGCTCAACGATCCATGCCGTCTGTTGAGGCACAAAGCGAACGACAGTATTTGCGGGGAGCGAGCTTCGTTGCGAAAAGTAGGACTGCGGAGCCCCTGATGAGGTAGAAGATCCACCTGCAAAACTAAGGAGTGAGGACTCTGGCTGCACTTGTGAACGGGTTGAGCTGCTCAGATTTCTTCGTGAAAGTAAAGTGAAAGCATTGTGTGTAGTCGGCGAGAGAAGGTTGCCGTGGCTAGCAGCTCCTGTTCGGACTAGAAGCCGTGTACCGTAATTCGAAGTTTGAAGGAGCCTTGAAGCTGACCTGGAGGTCGCCTCCATTGTGAACAGCTACAGGGGAATTCGAGTTGGCTGATGGGGCGAAGGATGGTTAACGAACGGCGCAATCATGGATGAGATGTTTCCCGCTTACGGAGCTACGAGCGAGGCCTTCAACCTTGGCACTGGGTGATCGTAGATGCGGAAAAAACTAGCGCCGACATCCGATTTCAAGGTCTATCCACACACTGCATGTACATACTGTAGTCTCTAATCAAATTGGGATTTCAAATTCAATGTGAAGTGCACAGGAAATGTTGATTAAGGAGATTGATCTTGTACTGACCCTTGATAACTATTACTAATGCACATTTCCGAAATCTTAGTCACAAGTGCGTGGTACTTGTAGCCAACGCAGCCTCAAGCACAGAAGGGAATAGCAAGGAAAAGAGACAAAAAAAAAGTAGAAAAAGAAAACACCAGATGCCAGAAACAATAATCTCCGAATTCGCTCCCTGCTGACTGACCACCCACCAGCTACATACAAGTCAATCATTCAGGCACGAAAACAGGTTTGTCGGCAAAATCTGCTCGATGAACTCCTCCTACCATAAATGCAGACATACCCTGATGAATTTAAAAGATGAAAGCATGGTAGAATGTCGAGAGAAAAATGAGACGGAAAGTAGCAAAAAGAAGATGAGAAGATACAATTCACAGTATTCATGCCATGCAAAACAAATCACAGGAACAATTGAAAGTTTAAAAAACGTGCATAGAAAAAGAAAAAGAAATATAGAAAGAACAAGCACATCATGACTAAAAGAGACACAGAAACAGGAAAGGCGCATAGGCAATCGTTGCAATTTCTTTCCTGGACGGTGAATCATGTCATCTGCATCTGAGGCGTAGTCTCGACGTTGAAAAATCGAAGTGAGTTCGTAAGCTTTTGAAGAATAAAAACCCCGCCGTTTAGTGCATCCTTTTTTTGACTTTTCTCATGGATAAATGCTCGCTAATGATCCGGGGAATGATCAAAGAATTGCTGAGAAAACTGAAACTCTATCGAGGCGGAAACTTTTGAATCCATTGAGCCGTGTCACACGATCGTAGAAAAACGACAGCTGGATGAACAAAGAAAGAAAGAAAGAGAAAATATGAAGAATGAAATCGCCAGCATTCGACGCCAGCTTGAAGTGAGAATGGGAAATGAAATGCAGTTGATAACAAAGTCAATGCCGCCCACAGCAATGCGGTATTTGCGCTCTTTCCTTATCTTGTAAAAAAAACGGTCTCTTTTCCCAAATTTTGTTGGATTTCTCTCCTAATCATATTATCAGAGAGCCTTCAATGCAGAATGCCAAGTAGCAGTCCAGCATCGTGCGCGGGCCATTCAGCGAGAATTGCATACTTTTCACCGGGTACTATCTCTCGTTTGGGAAAATGATCAATTTGCTGCGCCCAAATATGCCTCATTGCTGTGCGAAGATCGACATCGGAGGCGGAAATAATGATAATGTATGTTGCGGTATCAGTCGTGTATCGTAGCTCAGAAAAAAAGAATAAATAATTTTCAAATGTCCTTCAATATGAAAATCATAAACAATGCCAACAGAGGCTTGTTTGACTATGGGGAGTCTTCCGTGTTCAGGCCTAGAGTGCCGGCACTCGGTTTTGTGTTTTCATTCATTACCATTAAACGACAAGATAAGCTCAAAAAAATGGCAAACACCTCTGCATCCTCATAATTAGTAAGATAATTATTATTGAAAGGGGAGGGGAGGGTGTCCAAAATACCTAAAAAAAAAAAAGGAAAAGACTATCCAGCTGAATATGATTTCACTCATTTAGAATCATTGAGCGATTCCCTGTGGTGAATGTTAGTGAGTCGACCATCATTAAACCGAGAATATGACCAGGGAGCTGACCTGCCGTGAATCTCGGATGACCAGATACGCACAACAGTGACCGAACTCCCTTGCCTTCGTTCCATTCATGAATAACCTACATTAGGAATCTCATTTTGTGCTCCAACCGCCACGTATGGTGTGAATTCTGGTGCTGCAGAAGATAGAGTGGTACGAGAGTCGGAATGATCATGAATACCGTTTGGCAACCCATTTGAGACAGGCTGGTACCCATTGTGGGCAATGCCGTTGGTTAGAGGCACCGTCATGTTGTCCTCGATGGGATGAAATGATGCTGCTAAGTAGCTCTCGTTTTGAGCTGACGGATCGCGTTGATTAATAGGAAGAACCCATTGTTCCCACTTGTCCCGGGGGCGCAAGCGGTCTTGTCCATCGTCGCCTATTATGTAGTCGGAATTTTTCAATTGTCGGCATGAATGGCGAAGCAACTCATAATCTTCAGTGAGATTCTTAATTCTCTTGAAACCAGCTATGAAAGACAGTCGCACAAAGCCCTGTGAGTCCATATGTTTCCGAAGATAAAGGTCTTTGCAAAGATTGTCAACCGAGAAGTAATATTCCAGTTGCAACTGAATCAATCCGATGAGGTTAAATGGCTCCATGTATGGCTGATATGGAATTGCACTCATTGGACCGGGAGGCACAGGTTGGTAATTTTGATACACGGTATTAATTTCCGGCACTGGGTAGGCAGAATACATGCCAGCAGAGTTAGGCATCGAAGGGGATCGTAGTGAAAGTCGGTGGTTTACGTGCTGAGGCTGTGTACCATTCTGGAAGCTTTGCTGCTGTGAGCGCTGGCGGTCACCTGCGCCGAAAGACTTTGGCACAAACGGATGTTGAGACATCTGTGAATTTTGAAAATGTTGGTTGTGTGGGCCTGCACCGAAAGAATGGCCTCCTCTGCCTCGATATCCGCCACGACCTCGCTCTGGTCGTGACTCATTGCGATCCTTTGGATGCTCGCGGTCTCGCTGGAAATCGCCACGTTCACGATGAAACTCTCGGTAATCACGGTCACGAGGGACAAAGCCATTGATGGTATCACGAGGAGCTTCGGCGGATCGCGGTGCGCCATCGAACCGTCGGTCATTTCCGGGAACAAAACGGCCATTTCCTTGAGCATCTGCGGGAGACGTTCCTGATCGTGGGCTGTGGTCCGATGTCTTGTTGGCAGGAGTGAATTCCGGCACCTTGGCAATGCGAGATTCGCGGTGCGTTTTAGTGTTAGTTGTATCTACGGCACCATTCTGAACAGCGTGGCTCTCTTCGGTAGCCTTTGGTCGAGTGTCGACACGTGGACGGTCAGAGGCTTGCGGAAAGCGTCGTTGATCCGGTTGCGTATTGGCATCAGCAGTGGTGGGTTTCTTAGCCTGAGCAGGTAAAGAGTTTGCCCGAGTAAGGCCACTCTCGTTGCGTCCTCGTTCTGGCAAGTTTGCATGTGGCTTTGGTGGTATTTGGTTTGGCTGAGCAGCAGACGGAGCCTTGGCATCTACTGCAGCATTGTTGGTATTGTTATTCGAGGCGTGAGCGCCGCCACGGCCTCCTTCACGGCCACCACGAGAAGTCCGGCCACCTCGGCGGGCTCCAGACGGAAGTGGAGTATTGAAAACAGCAGTTGGAACATAATGCACGGGTGTCCATTTCTCCTTGCCACGAATTGACGGGCTCTTCTCGTTCTTCTCAGGTTTATCGCCTTTTTCCTGGGCTTTGCGTTTTTCTTCGCCGAGTGCAGTTTGAGGAGTAGGCCATGCAGTTGCGTCTGCGACTGGCGGAGGCGCGACCTCTGCGGCTGCTGGTTCTTCGTTCGGACGAGGCGGGCGATTATTAGATTTTTTGGCCCCTGTAACAAGAGTATCCGTTAGCATGCAACAGTCAGAGAACAAATATTTATATGCTTACCTTCATCACGAGTTTTCCCAATTTCGGTACGCTTACGGTCCTTTCCTAGCGAACCTGATGTATCAGCTTGGCCTTCGTTAGCCTTCTTCTTGTTGGAAGCCTTATTTGAGTCGGGGATATCTGCAGTCGGTTGCGAAGTCTGCTTAGGTGGCGTGGCTTTGTTGGTTGTGTTGGCCGATTTCGAAACTGCAGCACTAGCCTTGGCTTTGGCTTCCTGTGCTTCTTTTCGCTGTTGCCACACATTGACGGCCGGGGGAGGGGCTGCCTTCAGTTCCTTGGGAGGGTTCTTTTCTGCTGACTTGGCCGAGTCATCCTTTTTGTTATCCTTCCCATTAGTTGACTTGTCAGCCAAGGTTGAGGCCTGCGACTGTTTATCCCAATGAGAATCAGAGAGTCCATTCGCAATAGCAGGAATGTCATCCTCCTTAGCTAACGTCGATGTCGAAGCGGTTCCAAAATTTGGAGAAGAGGAACCAGACACTGCATTTTTGGATGAACCGGTAGTAGTCGACTTGGACTCGTGATCGGTAATAGATTCCGGCTTTTCAGACTCTCTAGAAGCCTCTTCGGTTGCTGAATTTGAAGTTTGTTCACTCGCTGGAGCTTTATTCACTTCGGCATCCTGTGTAATATTTGCAGATTGCTCTGTGGTTTTGACGGATTGTTGTGGTGTGTTTGGCACAGCCAGCCCTTTTGCTGCCTGTGCATAAGAAAAGGTAGGCACCTCTGCCTTTGTGGCTGTAGTCGCCATTGTGATGTGGAATTCTCAAACAGAGACAGTCTGTGAGACGCAAGTGCACTGGCAGGCAGCGATCTCAGTAGATCTTTTATGGTCTTGGAGACCCCACCAAGCTACCAGCAGCACTTAAAAGAGTTGACCCAAACCAGAACTCTGAATGTATTTTTCCCGTCTAGCTTGGCGACTCGTTTCTTCTGTCGAACTAACGGGTCTCGGTTTCAAGTAGATGGCGCAAAAAGCGGTTGCAACTATGTGAGTTGGCTAGAATATCGTACCGAATCGGACTAAAAGCGGTTCTCGGCTTGCATCGGGTGTTGTTGAATAGGCAGAAGGGCGTTGCGTTAGAAGGTCCAACGTCTTTATTCTTGACTGAGAAAGCAAAGTTTTAGATTAGTATGGTAAAACCCGGAAAAAAGAGATGCAATTGGGTAAGTTTTCGAGAAATGTTTCGTTTCGTTTCAGCTGAATCGAATGACAGACGGGGAAACAAGAAAGCAAGAAACGAAGACAAAAGACCCTTCCTTGCAGAACAAACACAGACAAACGACGACCGGAATTTGAATGCCAGGTTGCCGCTCGCGAGGGGTAAAACAGAGGAATTTAGAAGCTGATGGAGTGTTGACGGTCGGTACCTTTTTTTTTCAAGAGCTAGAAAAAGAATCCCCCTTGAGAAATGAGACAAGACGCGAATCTGACTGGTCAAACGGTATCGGAAGTCTCCAACGCAGAAACAGTGAAGCGCAAATCCCGGTGGTATGGTGCGAACAGCTCAAAACGCAAAAAGAATTGGTGCGAGAGCAGTCCTTGTGCGTTGGAAAAAAAGTGAGAGGAGAGGGCCGACCGGGCCACACGCGGTACAAGGTAACGGTGGTGGTTGTGTGGGAAAGGGAAGGAAACGCAGGGTACCGTACGTTCGAGACGAAGAGGGTGGAAAAAAAATCAGGCGAACTACTGCAATCACAAAACAGCGTCAGACGCTTTTGGAGAGTCCGCGCAAGGCCTGTGACAGCAAAAGCCCAAAGCTGGAGAGGGACGAAGAAAGGATTTGGGGAAGGGAAAAAGGACGTGTGGTGGAGGAGGAAGGAAGGAAGGATGTGAGTCTGATGAGGATTGTGGAATCCGCGACTGCTAAGGAAAAAAAAGTTCTTGCTCTTCCGTCAGAAACTAAACGCCAGCAACGCTCGGCTCGGCTGTTCCCTCATTAACTGTCTGGTAATTTTCTTAATTATTTTTTTTTACACTTTCAGATTTACGGAGCCCTTGGCCCTTGGGTTGCCGAACGCCCGCGGCCAATATTTCTTCAGTGCACTCTTGTGGGTAACTGGTAAGTGGTAGGTCATCCACTTATTTACCGTACTGTGTATTGACAGGGTAGTATTAATTACAGCGGAATGGGTCGTTGATGCCAGCCGCTGCGTGTAATATTTGTGTACGCATGTACTATGCAGCGTGTATGATATTTATTACAGGATACGAGTGATCAAGAATAACGAAGAGGCATATCTCCATTGTCTACATGGATTCTCCCTCGTGTTGAAACAGGGCGAGGTTGTCGGTCCCTGCTCCGAGCTATAATGGGGTCGGGTTATGAAGGATACATAGCTTACATGCTTGGTCTATGTCTATTATTTACCTCAAAACGTGGACCAAGACAAACAGTGATCATGATCGTGCGACAAGCTGCCTAAATAATAGTCAGTCGGCACTCAGCCTAGAATGGCCCGTTCTTCTGCATTCAATTGCAGCCAGTTTCATGTGTCAGTAGTTGATAGAATGATATGTCATAGCAACACCATAACTGTGTCTAGTTAGGTTTTCTTATGGATTCTAGAAGTATTGCTTGAGACCAGGTGATAATATTGAGTTTAATCATCCTTTCCCCTCCTCACTGTATTTTTTGGACAAAAAAAAAATAACCAGCAACCCCGCAGTGTCCAACTGCTCAGTAAACTTGTTTATGACAAACGGTAAATAACCGCCTATAGCCATCCGTTACTCCGCATACGCAGACAACCGCGCAGAAGAGGGGTGAAGATGGAACAAACCTGTAAACAAAAAAAAAAAAAAAAAACCAAAACAAAGAGCAAAAGCAAAGACCTAGAATAATAAATTATGCAGCAGTGTTTCTTTATTTCTATAATCAGGTTGTAAATCCAATGTTGCTCCTTCTTATTACAAAGGGAAAGGGGGGCCCTTTTCTTTCACATTGCGGCCCCTCGTCGCTTTATCACGTACTGTAGTTACAATGGAGCTAACTGCTAGAGTCTCTAAGATGCGCCTAGTATGATGTGCATATAACGGTGTCCGTTTCAGGACGCCGTTCCAACTCCATGATTCTAGCGTCCGAAATATTCCAAGGTATATCGACTTCAGTCTTGATATATCTAGCCGGGTACTTGAGGCGCCTCACGCACATGGAATACGTACCCTGTAATTGAAGGCTGAGAAGGTGGCACGAGAGAGATGAGCAAAATAATAATAGCACTGAAGCAAATACGATCCTCGACAACGCATAGAGACGCCTTCTATAATCTCGCTGCTACACTGCACCGTGCGCCGCGACTTGCCGTTGCTGCCTTGCTGCCTCGGTGCCTTGTTGCCTCGCACGCATCTTTACTGCTTTCCAGGGGGGGGCGCAAAGGTGAAAATCATCTACAATCAGGCACGTGTTGAGAAATGACGAAATATATGTTTGTTTATACATGTTTATATATATGAAACAAACCATCTTTTGTTGCGAAGATGAAAAGCGAGGTATTCCTAATCGGGGCAGATGCTTAGGGCTAAGATGCTCACGGGGCATTCATAATTTTTTTGACAGAAAAACGCTCGACGTGCAACCGTCGGGTTGTTCCGGTGATCTTTCCGACTCCCGTCCCCAGCCAATCACAGCTCACAAGAAAAAAAACACGCATACACAACAATACAAACATCGTGGTAATTACGTATTATTAGACCTATATAGTGTTTACACTCACAATTACCTATGTCCAGTATCTACCTCTTTCACCAGTGTCGGACAGTTACTAGAACCTTTTCCCTAGGGTCCAACTCTGACGCAGCCGACTGGCCCAATCCCCATCGTTGCAGAAGCTGCCACACGACCTTGCGCCTCATCCCTTCGCGGACAGCAATCTTCTCGGCCGCGTCATTTCCATTAAAGTATTTGACAAACTTAGGCCAGTGCTTCTGCAAAGAATCCGTCACTACCGGATCATCGCCATCGCCTGGCCCGTTGGTCGAGTTGTTGTTGCTCCTGCGTCCAACCGTTGCCGGGTCGGGGAACCGAGACATGATCTCATCAAGCCATCGAGACTCAAGCGGAGAAGCTCGGTGCGGGAACAAAATCAAGGACGACATGTTCAGATGGGAATTCGGATCCGTATACGAATCTGACATGTGAAACTGGCCATCATCCGATCCGTGCCGGTGAGCAATTGGCGTGAGCTGCTCCTGGGTGCTCGCTTGGCTATTCAAAGAAGCCCTAGACGAAGTGCTTGCAACATCATCGTCCTCATCGGCATCGTTGTGTTGTCTTCCTGATGATGACGATGAAGAAGAAGCTTTTTGCCCCCCAGACGCGATATATTTCTCAATTTGCTCTCTTCGCATTTTCTGTTCTACCGCAAATTTGATTTCGGGCGTCACCTTGACTCTTGAGAAAGATCGTAGCTGTGTTACCCAACCGCCTCTCAAGAGCCAAGCAAGAATTGCGAAATAGGTCTCCTTGTGGTCCTTGCTTGGAATGAATGTCGCGTACGGGCGTGGTGTGCCGCTAAGTGCCGACAGCATTTTGGGTAAGCTGGGAAGCGTCGGAAACGCAGTGGCATAGGCCTGAGTGGCTCTTTTCAACTGGCTGAGATCGCAATTCGGCGATACTATATACGTGTCTCTTTGGTGCAAAGGTGGTATGGCCCGAGCCCGTCTCCAGTAAACCAGATGCTGGGCAAGGTCATGGATTGTATCAAGGGGAATGCCCGATAATGCCGAGATCTGTGCAAAGGATTTGTTGGGCCGGGAGCAACGGATGTAGTGTGAAAGGGCAGGGGCTAGTTCGCTGCCTTTCAAAGCTTCTACGATACTCGCCTCACTTTCGAGGAGAAGTAACGCAAAATGCTTGGCCAAAACCTGATTCGGCGCCTCGATCCCATTGGTATGGTCCGTAGTGACAGTGTTTGCTGTCGTCAGCCACATACCGGCCAACGACGATTCATTGCTCGAGGGCAATTCTGCAATAGACGTAGTTGGGGGTATTTGGAAGTCGGCCGAACGCGACTTGAGGGATACAAAAGCAATATCGGACTTTGAAATCTTGTCAAATACTGAATGCATAGCTGCAGCAAGAGACGATTTCAAGACAAGCTCGTCATGCAGAGACTCTGCCGAAATGTCTAGGGGGCGAATTGTTAATTGTTTGATCGGTTTGCAGGTTCATTATAGTGCATAGAGACATACCTCGTTCTCGTGCCCGTTCTTTTATTTGCAAGATATGCTGTGCCTCTTTCCATACGTAATCCGAGTGATCTTGTTCATATTTCAGAGCTTTGCTAAACTTCTTGATGACGTGTTCGTACATCTCTTTCAGTTGCATGGAATACTCAAGGACTGGCGGAGCCATGACGAATACCACATTAAACATTGACATTGTATCCTTGTCGGCTCCCGGACTGCTGGTGTGGTTATTGGCATTGTCCTCTTGATCATCATCTATATCTGTGTTTTTCTCTTCGGTAGAAGGGGCTCCGTCGAGTGTACCTTCATTGTCGGAAGTCGCACTTGCATGCTTTAGGTCGTCGTCAGATTCGTCAACTTCCTTTGACTCTTTATTTTCGTGTTTCTTGCCCTCTCTATCGCTCTTTGGTTTCTTTCTTTGTCTCCTCCTACTCTTCTTCCGCCAATAACCATCATCGCGCACGAAAACAGGCCAGCCCACAAATGCTAGATCGTTGATGCCAACTTCAAATCGCCTCTTATGCCATGCCCGGGTTGGACTCAACAGTTTCTCCCACACCTCTGATGGTAAGCCGAATACGGAGTCGAAAACGGCACTGGAGCTCGCAGCGGCGCCACCTCCTCTGCCGATGGCCGTCAGTTCAGGACTTTCTTCCAGTTCTGAGTTGGCGACTCTTTTTCTGGTTTTCCCGGAGTTGAGAGACGGTGGGCGTTGGGAATCACCGCCTGCCGATGAGGCTGTCGTGGAGTTGCTATCATCCACGTTCGCGCTGTTCGGACGACCTCCGCTCCCACTACCACCACCGCCGCCACCGCTGCCGGCTCCGATGGGCTCTTCGTCCTCCTCGTCCGAGCTTGATTGACTTTCTTCATCGGAACCAAGATCGTTTGCGCCTCTACCTCGCCGAAGGTTAGGTCCGAGGAGCTTCTCGAGATCGGGATTGGCTGGGGTGTGAAAGACACATCGAGGCCCCGCGCGCGACTGTACTATCAGTATAATGGCAACTAGCCATGGTTCAGGAGGCCGTGCTATCGAAGACATGAATGAGGGATAAGAATAGCATCATTGGCGACGATCATAACGTGCGCACGTAGTTAGGATTTGGGTTGGGGAAGATTGGCGGGAGCTGCGTAGGGAATCAACTAGGTCACTCGCCGCACTCGATATGTCTGTCTGTTACATCGAACATTGCCCAATCTCTTCCTCAGCTCCTCACCATGCAAATATAGGCCCTCCATTCAACAACATCCCGAATAGTTTAGTGAGTTAACCACGACTCCTCTCCACGTCTCATCATTTCTAACATATCAACAGGTGGTTATGATCTCCGCTTGTCATAGTCAATTCGACTACCAAAGCGCGGAGGACCTGGGTTCAATTCCCAGTTCGGGAGGCTTCTTTTTTTTTTTACCTAATTAATTCTCCTAAGCATGACCGAAAGGTGGTTATGATCTCTACTTGTGATCAGTCATTGACTGCGAAAGCACGGAGGAACTAGGTTATCCCTGGTTTAGGGAGTCCTTTTTCTTTTTTGGGGGAGGGGGGGGTATAAAGCTCCAGGACTCTGGATTGATAATAGAAACGAAGGCGTGATTAGTAGTAAGGAAATGATATTAGGTAGTAAGAATCACTGATCATTGCCCCCTAGAATGAGTGGGCAATTGACCTCTATATATACACATCTCTCGATGTCTTTCGTACCTTCGAATAATGATCTATATTTTACGCGTTGATTCTAAAAGCCTCATTCCTAACATGTGTGTGATTCGTTGACCTGCCTCCATTATGAGGCCTTTATTCGTCCGTTCGATTCTATTACGAGTTGTTGACTCGTTGACTTCCATTCGAATGAGTCGGGTTCCGTGTGGCTTTACAGTATGTAGTTCAAGCATAATAAAGCAGGTATCATGTTTATAGGTGACTATTGTGACACTATGCATTTTCAATTAATATTTAGGTATTTAGCAAAAAAGTGGGTCCTCCCGCCGCCTCACCGCCTTCTTATAGGCTTCCATGCCTAAAAGGCCCGCCTAATTACAGGGCCTCTAGGGGGTCTCTTCCACTGTAAGCCTAGAGCGTACGAGGCAGCATAAACTAACACTCCAGCCAGTGCCCCAGCCAGCGCTCTAGCTAGCATATAAGCCAGCCCTAAAGCTATCCCTAGAGTAAGCTCTAGTATGGAGAATCTAGCAAATAAGCTAGTGTGTGAGCCAGCGTGCGAGGCAGTGTGTAAGCCAGTGTATAAACCAGCGTGTAACCTGGCCCTAGAGCCACTAAACTAGCTGCAAAAGAGGCTCCCTAGAGGCCCTATAATTAGGCGGGCCTTTTAGGCATGGAAGCCTATAAGAAGGCGGTGAGGCGGCGGGAGGACCCACTTTTTTGCTAAATACCTAAATATTAATTGAAAATGCATAGTGTCACAATAGACTGCCGTATCATGTTAGTATCCGCCACGCATTCATTTCCAGTTAATTACAAGCCTTTCCATCTTTCTGTGCCAAATTGAATGTGACCATTACATCAATATCCCGAATAGTTTAGTGAGTATTCTTCTTCCTTTCTTACCTCCTAGTCATCCGCTAACATTTCATAGGTGGTTATGATCTCCGCTTGTCATAGTCAATTCGACTACCAAAGCGCGGAGGACCTGGGTTCAATTCCCAGTTCGGGAGGCCGTATTTTTTTTGCTCCTTAATATCTCGTTCATTTCTAACGTTTCAGGTGTTATGATTGCTTGTCATAGTCAATTTGACTACCAAGCGCTGATGCTGGGTTCTTCCCAGTACAGGATCATTTTTTCTTTTTTCAACTAAAATCCCGGTCTCAGCAAAGGGAATCATGACACCAGGCCAATGCATTCTATGATTCAATTTTTCATGAAGTGAATCTTAATTCAAAGTAAAGCAAGTAGGAGGGTTCAGCAGATAACAGTAGAGATTATCCTCTTCAACGGCGTCACCTCTGCCAATGGAATTGCCCTGTATCATTTGTGCTATCCTATTCAGAGCCCTAGAAAATGATGAGATGCATCTTAACTAGTTCGTCTTAAAAGAGAGCCAAAATTGTGCCGTGGGGAAGGTTTGAGAGAGAGAGAGAGAGAAACTCAAACATCACGTTCGATAGCGAACATCTCAGCTGCAAAAAAAAAAAAAAACGCCGATTGCCAGTATTGATTCCGCACCGTTCGCTCAAGATCCAATTTCACCATGAATTGCATCTCGATGCAGCAATGGATGATCATCTTGATATGCCACTAGCTAGGGCAAATGTTCTCCCAATTCGATCTGCAAGGGGTGCCGCTGCTACTTCGCAGCTCCGATACCTAACTAGGATTTAGTTTAATAACATGCGTATTACTTCATACTTGATACATAATAGTTAAGCTGACTTATCTTACTATACCACCAATCAATCTGGACCGCATAGCAGAGATATTATAATCCGAATGGGACGCAGAAAATGCCTGCCGAAAGTTGCTCATTTCTAGGAAGCCAGAAATTTGACCTGATAAAGCGTCAATGCGGAATAAGTCAAGAATATCACCCGACTTGTGAGGTAGGGAACAGCTAGAGCGTTTTTGTATGTCAAAGTCCAAAGACTGCTTTTCAGATACGAGAAATCGAACATCTTCCAAAATTTGTCTTATGCTTACTAAGGCTATGTGAGGCCATACCCATTATCATTATTGATCATTTCAAGAGTCAGCTTGGCTGGAAACGGTTAGACGAACATGCTGCCTGTTAAAGAATTAGGATCACTCCCGAATCCCCACAAGACATGAGAACTGCAAGTTACAGTCTTGTAGCGAAATATCAAACATGTGAGGAGGAAAGAAAAGGAAGGGCTTCTCTCAATGCGCAGAGCAGCCTTACATAGCCAGCCACCTCACAATCTTGAAGCTATTAGTCCTCTTTCCGTACAAAGTGAGGCCACCCGCAAGCCTGCCACGGTATGAGATTAACAAGTATTTGTAGATTTGAAGGAAAGAAGTTGGATTGAATACTCGTCTTGATAGTTGCAACAGACCATCGAACTAACCTAGCTTGACAGAGCAGTGTTGATGACGGGCTACAAGAGGGGGCAAAAAAAGATTTTCATAAAGGTAATTGAAGTGACTGGGAACCGACTTCATAAGAAGAAAAAAAAGACAAAGCCTCCCGAACTGGGAATTGAACCCAGGTCCTCCGCGCTTTGGTAGTCGAATTGACTATGACAAGCGGAGATCATAACCACCTATTAATATGTTAGAAATGAATGAGATGTCCTAGGGAAGCAGATAAACTCACTAAACTATTCGGGACTTGTGATGATGAGGAAACTGAGAAGTGATTGTTAACTGGTCACTATCGAAAGAAGAGAATTGAACGCTATCTGTCGATACTCATAAGTACGTATTTTCTTTACTGGATTGTCCAAGCATATGGAAAGAGTGACCTCTCCGAGAGCCACATCGGGTTTTCAGGGCAAGTTAAGAAATTCCACTTCTGTGACAAAAAAAAATATGGAAATTGAAAACAAAAAAGAAAAGCCTCCCGAACTGGGAATTGAACCCAGGTCCTCCGCGCTTTGGTAGTCTATCGACTATGACAAGCGGAGATCATAACCACCTGTTGATATGTTAGAATTGAATGAGGTCATTAGGAATCCGATGAACTCACTAAACTATTCGGGATGTTGTTGAAGGTGATAGTTATTTACCTACTATATCCCCGATATAGTTTCTTTTTACTCACAGAGCGCTCCAGTAATCTAGTCTGTGTAAACTGATTTCCGGGCCTTGTCCTTGTCGACTTTTATTCCTTGAGCTGTTTTGGTCTTGTGCCTGCTGGATATTCGGCTAGGTATTCGTCCACAAGATTGATACTGATGAATGATAGTTGGTCATCGGAGCTATCCTTGTACGTATTCGAGTATGTCGCGGGTTGACGAAGCGTGGAATCAGCCAGTCTATAAGTTTCCAATAGAGATCGGAACTTGTGTGGCGAAAGGGCCTTAAGGTCTTCGGCCGTTCCATCAGGAAAACGGGAAGCGGATTTCAGTCATGTTAGGGAGATTTCAGTGAAGTTTATTTGTTTTTGGGGAAATGGTGGCACAGTATATATGTTAGATGGCATGGAAGCTCTCAAGAATTGAGGTTTTAAGCTACGCTACTTATGGAGGCAATAGTCATATTAAACTAGGATTATGTCTATTTCATAAAACTGTTGTACTTTACAGACATTCCTAGATACTTATAGTAATTAGATGGTAGTTAGATTATCAACCGTGCAGCAGGTCATTCTCAGCATCATTGACCCAATAGACTGTCCCCGTGTCGCCATTTGCGAGATCTTTACCTTGATCTTCGATCTATGAACAATTGAACGTCGTGTGGGAGATATTTCTTCTATCATGATGCTGTCCGATTTATCTAAATTACATTTGGATATGGCCTTAGACCGTCTCGTACTATATACCTAGAAACCCCAGAAAAAACGCCAGAAAATGCTATGATCTAATCAGAAATGAAAACACAAAAATATGCACGCCTTAGCGATGAATCCGCCCAAGAACAGCCGAAAATATCATGTCTTTTTAGGTTGATCCTTGTCTGTAAACTCGAGACCAAGGTTCTTGAACTCATCGGGGGCCATGAGATTCCTGGAAGTTCGCAATTCAGTTAGCACATGGCAGATAGAATATCCGAGCAGGACATAAACTAACTTGTCCATTCGACAACCCAGATAACCCTTTGCGAGTTTCCGGCAGTCCTCGTTATTGACGCCTCCTTGTGATTTCAGGCATTTGAGATAGTTCTGGATCAGATGCTTGCATTCGCCTGTACATATAGGTGTGATCAGCTAGCCGGTCAAGCAAATTGAGAAGCCTGTGTGAATTGCGTACCATCGTGGTCAAGTGGGAAACTGCCTCGCTCTGGTCTTTGAAGAATATAATATTAGCTTCAATATCGTTGCCGCTGTGTCGCGATGGCGACTTGTTAGGGTCAGAACTCACGGGGTAGGTTTGAAGTTGGTGGCACCACCGCCTGGAGCTCCAAAACTCATGCTGGATAATTGTGTTATATGTGCGTTGTGCAATCCAATGAGGAGAGACTGATTTTATTAAAAAGTTGCAAGATGCTCGATCTTGAGCCATCCGCCGCCAATTGCCCTCGGACAAACACTGCAAACAAGGCAAACACTCTCGATACAGCTTCACATGCTGCATGCACACCAATCATAAGAGAACATGAGGGTAGTTATGAATTACTCTGTTAATCGACAATTCGCTGTCTGATCCATTCATGCACATGACGTCGTCTACCTAGGTAGCTATAAATATGGCATCTGACCCCACATTTCAATAACAATTTCATCCATCTTGAAATCATTGAATTACTAACTACCTTGGGTAAACAATAGTCAAAATGCCAATGTCAGTAGTCCTCCCACATACAAATGAAGACTGATGAAATGAGTCAACTAATAACAATCAACAGGAAACTCGAAGGGAGTTGCCAGTGCGGCGGCATAGAATTTGAATTGCAATCAAACACCCCCGTGCCATACCAGCTTTGTGCATGCAGCATTTGCCGCAAAGTCGCTGGATACAACGGCAGTGTGAACCTGGGCGGAATCGCTGATACCCTTAACATCAAAAAGGGGAAGGACTTGATCAAGTCAGTGCAGTAGACAGACTCTCACTGACTTTGAGCCTAGCTTCTCCTCCGGCTAACATATATTTTCTGGACATTCTTAGGAAGTACAACGCGATCAAGAACCGTGGAACATCCAACGAGCAACAATGCTCGTCTGAGAGAAGCTTCTGCTCTAATTGCAGCACCATGTTGTGGCTGTGGGATCACCACTGGCCTGAATTAATTCACCCCTTCGCCCCGGCGATCGATACCGAGTTGCCGGTGCCGGACGAAATGGTCTGCATCATGGATTCGTCTAAACCAGCCTACGTGCGTTGGCCCGAGGGCAAGAAGACAGTTCACAAGTTGTACGGTAATGACAGCTTGGAAGGGTGGCACAAGAAACACAATTTGTATTATGACTAGTGCAGGAAGATGTATCTGTATACTCTCGAGGTCTGAAATTATACATCGCAAATTTTTTTTTACAGAACCAATATCCGCCACATATTCCGGAATCTTCATTCTCGTTCACCGAGCGAAAATATTTGCCTAATGGATAACTTGTTAGTCTCCAATGCGTCACGAAAAGATGAAATTGAGAGCAGCATTAATTTTCCATGATCAGTTCTCCAAGGTGAAAATATTTTTTCGTCAATGCCAAGGCTCGGTAAGAACACAGCGAAATAATTTTTGTTCATCAAGTAAAAGAAGGGAAATCGACAGAAAAAAGCTAGACTTACCCAGTAGCAAGATACCAGTCGACAGTCGATTCTATTGGGAAAAACCTAAAGCCAACATCCAAGATCAGTATGAAGCTTCACAACATAAATCAAGGCAGCAAAGCAAGAGATCAATATGGAATGTCATCTGTGTCAGGCTTTAAGCCTCATGTCAGCGAAATTCTCCAGTCATAAGAAGAAGTCACGTGTTGCAAACATACCTCATTAAATCAGAATTTTCAGTGTAAAACGATCATCCCGAAACGCAGTTGTGCGCTCGATCAAATAGTGTGAATAACGTGTTCATCATAAAATGGATGACATCCTCAACTAGGAAATGAAAAGACGAATGCGAGAGAGTAAGATATGTACCTGTCAAAAGCATGACAGTTAGCATCCAGTACACATGTATGGCCA
The DNA here is from genome assembly GCA_023721895.2 of Talaromyces albobiverticillius. Taxonomy (NCBI): domain Eukaryota; kingdom Fungi; phylum Ascomycota; class Eurotiomycetes; order Eurotiales; family Trichocomaceae; genus Talaromyces; species Talaromyces albobiverticillius. Next base: position 4,479,998 of record JAMBUR020000001.1, on the reverse strand, counting down.
GAATCACAGTTTAATGAGGACAACTAATCAGCTGACGAGTTCTCAACAAGCGATCCGTCTTCCCAGCACCGGCCAGAGTTTGTACGCTCTGCTTTTAATGGATGAAGGGAAGAACGGAGGCATTATGTCCGCCCGTTCGTTCAAAATTTCCTCATTTCGAAGTAAAGAGAACACAAACGAATTGAAGGAGTTTTTATTTACCTAGAGGATATCCAGTTAGCTTTGAGTATAACCAAGCGAATATGCAGTGATAATCAATGATAGTAGAGCCAGAAAGTCAGACAAGGCTGAAACTTGATAATAGACAGATTCCACATGTATTCATTAAGTTTGAGGAATGCCTTAGCGTGTCACGGAGTCATCACTCGACAGCAGGGGGAGGGATTGAAGAGAGCAAAGAAAATGTGTGCACAAACCTTTTACAATAATCATGAAGAATCCACCGATTGACGGCAAATTGAAGTCGAGTTGATCATTTCGTCAGTTGCGAAGTGATTGTTGGGAAGAGAAAATGAAGCTGTGCTTTTCCGCTAAAAACAAAAAAAAAACTTTAGCGCCAGTTGAGCTATCACGTGATTATCCACCCACACTAGTCTAGATATGGATTAGTTCTGTTTATCGGTCCGAGACTCCGAGATCCCGAGAGATCCATTCGACCTTCTGACCTTCAACTGATTCCTAACCAGAAGTGAATTTCCAAAATCAACCTGGCAAAGATGTCAGTCGTAAGCTGAATTGTGTCAAGCCCGCAATTACCTTATTGGATCTGTTCACAGATCACTTCAGCAGGGCATATAAGCATGGCATCGCCACATGGCTACCGTTCAATTCAAACTGTTAGGATCATACATGAAATCACCTCGACGTCATGTCACTGGAGGCGCAAAACATGACTTCATGTGTCAATGAATTTGCCTGTTATATAAGCACGAAGAGACCGACATAGAAATAAGAAAATTAAAAAAGTCATTTCATCGTTCTGGGTTTTGACATCTTATCATACCGAAGTAGAATATCAAATTGCTTTCGACAATGGTTGGTTCATCAGCGGCTGGCACACGAAACAAGCTCAACACCGGAGCCCAGATTCCAGCTCTGGGATTTGGTACATGGCAGGATCCTGAAGCCCAGGTGGAAGCTGTGAAGGAAGCCATCAAGGCAGGCTACCGACATATTGATACTGCGCGAGTGTATGTGAAGAGAGCACAGTTCCCGAAGCTGACCTATTCCCTTGCTTTCCACTCATGGCTAATTTTATACAACAGTTACGGTACCGAAGCTGCTGTCGGAAAGGCGATTCGCGAAAGTGGTGTCCCCAGGAGTGAACTCTTTGTCACAACCAAGCTCTGGAACCACCAGCACCACCCAGACGATGTTGCAAAGGCTCTCGATGACTCGCTGAAAAACCTGGGACTGGACTATGTCGACCTCTACTTGATTCACTTCCCGGTGGCTTGGAAGCGTGGAAATGAACTTTTCCCCAAGGAGAATGGCAAGCCAGCTGTAGTAGACATTGACATCGTCGACGTATGTATTCCTATATCGTCGATTAATGAGCAGTAGCAGTACTGTGTTGACTGACAACTGGAAATTACAGACGTACAAAGCAATGGAGAAATTGCTCCCAACTGGTAAAACGAAAGCAATAGGAATCTCCAATTTCTCCAAGGCTGACATCGAGCGTTTGGTCAAGAGTGTTTCAGTGGTCCCTGCTGCCCATCAACTTGAGTGTCACCCGTGGTTGCAACAAAAGGAATTCACCCAGTGGCATCAGAACAAGGGTATCCATATCATTCAGTACTCACCCTTCGGCAACCAGAATGATATCTACTCGGGCCCGAAGCACGTCGGAAAGCTCATTGAGAGTCCTGAGCTTATCGAGATTGGAAAGAAGTACGGCAAGTCAGGAGCTCAGGTTGCTCTGGGTACGTATTGCCAAATCTTTGACCTTGGAAATTTCAGCATCACGTTTTTGATGGCTAATGTATTTTATTTTCTTTTAGCGTGGGGTATTACTCAGGGCCATTCGGTTTTGCCCAAGTCCAAAACACCAAAGCGGATTCAGGATAACTTACAGGGTGACTTCAAGCTTAGTCAGGATGATATGAAGAAGATTGAGAGTATCAATAAGAAGCTGCGATTTAACGATAGCAGTGCCGACTTTGGTGTTGACATGTTCTCGGACTTGGAGGGCAAGAATTCGGTCTAGATTCTGACGGTCAAGAGAAGCAGCGTTAAACATACGGGAACAGTGTACGATAAAATTGGAGTAACAAAATGAGACCGATGTTCAAGCGCTAATGCTGAATCCATATATCTGGACACTGGCTAGAAATCTTATTCAACAAACGGTCCATTGTAGTTGATAGTCCTTATAGGTATAACTCGGATGTCTATAGAAGTTGTTCGTAACTTCGTATATAACATCAATCCATTTTAATTTCTAATACGTAGGCCTTGTTAGTAAAGAATTAGCCAGACATCCTATAGTTACATCCAAATAAAACGTGCAAGTACTAACCTTGTATATACCCACATTTGAACTCCAAACTCCCTGTCCATAACGACTAGGATCCTGACAAGCATAAGAGGGCCATAAGGGGTAGAAGAAAAACTGCTTCATCGCCATCCTCCAACTCTTCCTTCATCCCACCGTGCCCTTGCCTCCTTTCTAGATTCTAATTTGGAAGCCTCAGTCCGTATTCGCCGCACCCAATCTGCCACCTCTTTATCTGTGGCTCGACCCATATGATGGTCACCTTCAAGGAAACTCTCCTCGACGGCCTGACAGATAGCCTCCTGCTCAGCGACAGCGGCAGCGAGCCTCTGATAGAGCGCCTTTGGAGACCAAGGCTCCAACGCAGCATCCATCTCCGTCTGCTTTTTTCGCCATGATACTTCGAGAGACTGGTGGTTTATAAGAAGGGATTCCGTGGTTGCCCGTAGACTCGATAATCGTGATTCTAACTCTAGCACATGTTGCGCTAGTGCCTTGTTGGAATCTAAATGTGCTTGGAGGACTTGCTGAGAGGCTGGGTAGGAATGGTGTAATGTAGATAACGCGGAAAGGAGAGTAGGGTTCGATAGGATGGATTGTAGTTCGAGTGTTCTGTTAAGAATAATCTTTTAGTAAAGTACTATTGTTTTCACATATAAGGCCATTTTGATCTTTGAACACACGTCTTATTCTTAACGTTGTCAGGCAGCCATTCGTCTTCTAAACGGGGAGGCTCGGCTATCGTTTGGGGTACATCTGATCCATATGACAGTGCAGATGACGTTGCTGCTATTTGGTTGTCATTGGGATAATTCCGTGGGAACTGGGATGCGCCTTGAAATTCTTGGGATTGACTAGGCGGAGGCACAGGATGCCCTGCGGTCAAGGGGGTGTTCCGTCGGCTTGCTTCATGGCTGTCGGGCTTTGGTGGAGGAGGTGGCGGTGTATCAGGATCAACTGGAAGGCCGCTGCTCCGAAAAGAAGAGCTGCTCCAACGTGCCGGCCGTTGTGGAGAATATGAGTGCGAAGCCATTGTCATGAGGTGAGTTGCTTCGGAGTTCAGGGAGCTGTTGCGGGGAAATCAACGTCGGCGGCAGCTCGCATGGTGCCTGAGGCACCAAGGCCGATAAGGTTAACGTATTTCATGGGTAAACGGTCCACACGGGTAAACGGTCCACTCGGCCGAATTTCGACTCGATTTTTACACTCATTTTCTCAACAACCTCAAAACATCAAAAAATGCTAAAAATACATATAAAAAATAATTCTATCTATGAAGCAAAGCTTAATCTTGCTATAAACATATTAAATAGTTAATAAATTATATTAGTTCACAAAGTTGCGCGTCTTTTTGATGTTTCTAAAATAACTCTTCTAAATTACCTCAAGGGACGGCATACCCAAAAAAAGGCAGGAATTAATTATTAGAAAATTACTCCAATTAAGAAAGCTTTACTTAAAAATTAGATACTCTTATTAGAATATCAAGGATTACTTCTAAGGCCTTCAATGCTTCAATAAATAGCAAATCTTTTACTTGCTTAAAGAGATCTAACCAAAACACCTAAGAAAATAAGAGTCAACTAGATAACATTATTTTTAAAGTAATAACTAGATCTTAAATCTAAATTTATATATAGACTAGCTTATAATCATACGCTTTACGAAAATCTGGTCTTAATTAACACCTTTTTCAAATCATTATTCCACCTAAAATAGTAATATAGAATTGTTAATAACAATATATACAACTTTGATAAGACTAGATTTGCTATAGAGATTAGAACTATAGCAAAAGTTATATATAGCTCTAATTACTCAGGCAAACCAAGTATTATTTAACCTAGAAATTAGGAATAGGTAATAGTTATTAAATATATAGGTAGCAGTGGCATTATCATACCTCTATTAATTATCTTTAAATCAAAGTATAATTAAACTAATTAGTATATAGATCCAATATTACTTTATAATTAGTTAATAACCCATTCGCTAAAAGATTAGATGTTTAATAAACTAGAATTATAATAGCTTAAAAAAATATTTGAACCTTTTACAAGACCGCTTATAATTAGTAGTTATCAGCTCTTAATATTAAATAGTCATAGCAGCTATTTAATATTAAAATTTGATCTAGCGTACAGTAATAATAATATTATTATATACTATCTACTTGTATACTTTTTATACCTGTTTTAACTATTAAATATTAACATTTTCTTCATTTTAAAACGCTTATATGGAACTGCAATTAAGAACTAAATTCAGCTTAGACTTTACTATATTAATAAGTTTAATTTTCTTGCTATGCTTATATCCATACAGCTTTAAACTTATTCTATATAAAATATTAAAGCTGGCTTTTCACATTTTGGAATTATACTATATAATCTATAAAAAGTCTTATCTCAATTATAAATTATAATTTATAAGCCTATACAAGCATTAAGTTGGCCTAGTATATTAAACAGTCATGCTTAGAGCTCTAAAATGCTTCATAATTTTTGTATATTGACAAAGTAAGTAAAAAACATTAAAAAGCTTCTTAATATAACTAATTTAGAATCAAATTCACTATTAAGTCAAGCCCTAGATTAGTTAATTAAAGAATTATTAATTATTATATATAATACTACTATTTTAGCAAGTGAGAATCATAATCTACGTAAAGTAGTTAATTAACTATAAAAACATCGTACTCACCGTACTCAAGCCCTTCTAAATAAGGGTATTTTAATTATTTCTGAAGACTAAGAGCTTATTTAAGAGCTTAATAAAGCTTATAAAGCCCCTCCATTGACCAATTATAATGAAGCTTTATAGCGACCTCAGCGCGCACCACCTATATATACGTATTGCTAGGAACTAGGGTATAGGCGTAATTAATGCCCAAATTAAAACCAATAGTTAATTAAATAATTTATTTGTGTTTTGTATGTATTTTATATAGAAATAATGAACTTCTTATTCCAGAGTGGACCGTTTACCCATGTGGACCATTTACCCGTGAAATACGTTAACGTAATCCACGGGTCAATGACTCACACGGGTCAATGACTCACCCCATTAAAATTCAACTTGATTTCTAACTACTATTTTCTTATAAACCTTAAAACATCAAAAAATGTTAAAAATATATATAAAAAATGATCCTTTTTATGAAGGAAAACTTACTCTTATTATTAACGTATTAAATAGTAAATAAATTATATTAGATCGCAAAGCTATATATTTTTTTAATATTTTCTAAATAATTCTCCAGAAACACCTCTAGGGATAAATATCTTAAAAAAATAAAGAAATTAATTATTAAAAAATAATACTAATTAAAAAAGTCTTACTTAGGATTTAGATATTATTATTAAAATATCAAAAATTGCCTTTAAGACTTATAATAATTTAAAAAATAATAAATCTTTTACTTACTTAAAGAGACTTAATTAAATTACTTAAAAAAATAGAAATAAACTAAATATAATTATTTTTATACTATTAATTAGATTTTAAATCTAAATTTATATATAGACTAGTTTATAATTATATACTTTATAAAGATCTAGTCTTAATTAATAATTTTTTTAAATTATTACTCTGTCTTAAATAGGAATATAGAATTATTAATAATAATATTTATAACTTTAATAAGACTAGATTTACTTTAGGGATTAGAACTATAATAAAAGTTATATATAGTTCTAATTACTTAGGTAAACTAAGTATTATTTAATCTAGAAATTAGAAATAGGTAATAGTTATTAAATATATAAATAGTAGTAGTATTATTATACTTTTATTAATTATCTTTAAATTGAAGTATAATTAAACTAATTAGTATATAGATCTAATATTACCTTATAATTAGTTAATAATTTATTTACTAAAAGGTTAGACCTCTAATAAGTTAGGATTATAATAGCTTAAAAAAATATTTAAATCTTTTATAAGACTGCTTATAGTTGGTAGTTATTAATTTTTAATATTAAATAGTTATAGTAGCTATTTAATATCAGAATTTGATCTAGTATATAATAATAATAATATTATTATATACTACTTATCTACATGTAAGCAGGTTATAATAATCAGAGAAGAAAAGGTATGAAGAAGGAGAGTAAAGTAAGAAAGTAGGTTGATCAAAGTCTGATTGCTTGTCAATATAAATCTCTATTGCAGGGGGATCACGGCCTTATTTATAGACTTTTGTTGGGCTCTATTAGATTCCAGTTCGGTTCTTTATCGGTTTTTTTACGTAAATTTTCGCAAATTTTGCCATTTTTGCCACTTTATGATGTCATAGTTCCATATTTTAGTTAAATTTCGGCTTATTATTATATAATTTTTATTATATTTGCCAAATTTTGGCTTTTTTGCGGCTTAACTCCGGGTAAAATCCGGATAATTATCGGATAAACCTCGGCCAGTTGGTGCGTTAGCCAGTTAGTGCTTTTCTCTGGCCAGTTGGTATTTTATGCTTATATCCCCCCTTAATCTTTATATATTTTCAATATATAGAGATTAGGCTTATATTATATTATATTATATTATCAATAGATTTAATATTCCCAAGATCTTTTAATCTTTCAAACGTAGTTATATTCAACGTTTTTGTTAATAAATCAGCCAATTGTTGTTTTGTTGGTGTATAAATAATATTTATCTTATTTCCTTGGACATATTCTCTTATAAAATGATATGAAATATCTATATGCTTTGATTTTTTATGAAATTTAGGATTTTCTCCTAATTTTATTATAGAGTCACTATCAACTAATATTTTTGGAATATTAGGAGTGTAATCTAGTTTTAAATTTATATTTATATAATTAAAAATATTAGATAAATATATTGCTTCTTTATAGGCTTCTTTTAGTGCTATATATTCTGCTTCATATGTGCTTAAAGCCACAGATTTTTGTAACTGGGAGTTCTAACTTATTAGATTATTAATAGCTAAATCACTGGATAAACTAAATATGTAACTAGTTGTTAATTTTCTATTATTTATATCTCCTGCCCAGTCACTGTCATAATATCCTTTTAGATATAAATTATTTCCAGAACAATTATATATTATTTTAGTATTTATAGTATATAATAAATATTGCTATATATAATTTATTGCATTTATATGTTCGTAATTTGGATTACTTATAAATCTAGCTCCTAGATTTATATTAAATGTAATATCAGGTCTTGTTTTTAAAGCTAGATATATTAGGGATCTAATTTCTGATTGATATAATACAGTTATTTTATTATCTGCTTTTCTATTATTTTTATGTAATTTTATTCCTAGTTGACCAGATGTCTTTTTGGGTTTAAATTTATTAAATATATTAAATTTATTCAGTAATTTTAATATATAATCTTTTTGATTAATAGTTATAGATTTTTTATCATAATTAATATTTATATTATTACCAAGAAAAATAGATATATCACCTATATCTTAGATTTTTATATGTTTATTAAGTTCTTTTATTATTTTTTTAATATAAGATAAGTCTTTATGTATAAATATTATATTGTTAACATGAACTATTAAAATAGCACTTGTTTCTCTATTTATATATATTCCTTCATTATAAGGTAAAATAGTAAAACTATATTTTTTTATTATATTTCTAAAAAACATGTTTCAGAGTCTTGGCGCTTATTTAAGACTATATAATGTCTTTTTTAATAAATAATATTTATTTTTATATTTAAGATCATTATATAATTCTTCTGGTAAAATAGTATATATTATTATATTTATATCTGCATAAATAAAAGCATTTTTAATATCATATTGTTTTATAAACCAGCCTAAGTTGATGGTTATTATTAGTAATAAATACCAAGTTTCTGTTCTTGCAGTAGTAGAAAAGGTTTTTAAATAATCAATATTTAATTTTTGGTGAAAACCCTGTATAACCCATCTGGCTTTATATCTTATAGTTTTATTTTTATTAGTAATATGATTTTTATTATAGGTGTTAGGATTAATGTCTTTTCTTTTAAAAACCCACCTCCCTTTTATGGGAATAATATTATTTGGAATATCTATTATTTCAAAGGTATTTTGTAATAATAATTCTTTATTTTCTTTTAAACAGGCTTTATATTATTCATCTTTTTTATCTGACATCATTGCTTGTTTAAAATTATTAGGTTCTTTTATACTATTTATATTTAAAATTTGTTCAATATATTCATTATATTGAATAGTTTTTATGTAATTATTTATAGTAGTATTTTTAATATTATAAATAAATTCTTTATTTATTTTATTAATGTCATATATTTTATTTATAGTATCTTTAAATTTTGGAACCCTTATTTCAAAATTATTTTTTGGAATTTGGGCTATTTTGTTATTTAAATTCTTTTTATTAATAGTATTTTCTTCTTTATTAAGGTCAATGTTAGTCTTAATTCTTTTATTATTATTATTAATTATAATATCATTATTATTTCTTTTATTATTAATTGGGGTCTAATTTCTTTAATTCTTTATTAGTATGATAATAAACAATAGAACCCCAGGTTTTAATATAATCATAATCTTTAATATTTAAAGTTTTCTTATAATATATTTCATATGGAGTTTTATAATTTAAAGCTTTATGAGGTGTTCTATTATATGTATAAGTAGTTGTTAATAAAGCCTCTCCCCATAGATTTTTATTATTTTTAGATTTAAATAAAAAGCTTCTTACTTTATTTAGTAAAGTAAGGTTTATTCTTTCTATTAATCTATTTGGTTCTTTTGTATAAAATGGAGTTTTATAATGAATAATCCTAGATTTATTAAATAATATTTCGAAATCTTTATTTATATATTCTCTTTTATTATCAGAAAAGAATTCTTTTATATTTGTGTCATTTTGATTTTCTATAAGATTTTTAAGATTTTTAAAAGTATTAAAAGCTTCATCTTTTCCTTTTAATAATATTGTAAATAAATATCTAGATTTTTTATCTAGAAAAGTAATATAGTAAGACTTTTTATCCCATGTTAAAGGGCTTATTGGACCTCTAATATCGCTATGAATTCTTTGTCTAATATTATAATTATTATTATTATTAGAGATCTTATTTCTAGTTTTATGATATTTTGCTTCATAACAAATCTCATAATTGTATATTGCATTTGTTATTTCTTTAATAGTAAAGCTTATATTCTTATTTTTATTTAAAATTTTATATAAAGGTTTAGAATTTATGTGTCCTAATCTTTCATGCCATAATATAATAATATTATTATTATTAGACTTTTTTATAGTCATAATATTTTCAATATTCTTTTTACAAAGAATATCAAAATTAGATCTATATAGCTTTTCCTTTTTAAATCTTATAAATATAAGGATTCTCTTATTTTTGTTATATATTAAACATTTATTTTCTGTAAATAAAGAAATAGCATTTTTAATATTATTAGTACTAAGAATATTTATTCCTAATTCAGGAATGTAAAGTACATTTTGTAAAATAAAAATATAACTTTTATTTGTTCTTAAAATAACAGTTTCTTTATATTTAACATGAATATTTTTAGCTTTTCCCCATTGGACAGTTTTGTTAGACAATTTATAATTTTGAAAATATGACAAATCATAAATAGTAGAAATAGTAGTAGTAGTATCAATAATAAATTCACAATTTTTTTGAAAATAATTAGCGTTATTATTTTCTTTTGTTTTTAAATCTGTGTTTTTAGAATTATCAGTATAAGTATATATTTTTTGTAAAAGGGAAGGGTTATTATTTACCTTAGTAAAATCAATATCTTTAAAAGTGACGTCTTTTTCTTCAAAATTTGTTATATTTTGCAAATTTTCTTGCAAAATATTAATCTCTTTGTTTTCATGTATAGTAGAATCAGATTTTGGAGAATCCACTTTGCAAATTGCGTTTAAAAGCTCCTGTTTTCGCCTTTTATCATAATTTTGTTTGTTTTTGTTAAAATTTGATTTTTTAACTTTATTTTTGTTATTTTTCCAGTTTGTAGGTCGTTTTTCTTTATGCAAAAACCAGCAATTTGCAATGTCATGGCCAGGTTTTTTGTAATTTGTGCAGAATAATCCCACTTGTTTTTTGTAATGATTTTTGCTCTTAATTTTAATGGAATATATTTCATCCGTAGTTTTTCCTTTGGCTTTATCAATAAGATTTGCACATAAGGAATCAAAATTATAAGTATTAGGGTCTTTTCTAAAGGCTTGAATAATATTTTGCGTAAAATATTTATATTCTTCACCTAAATGGAATAAAACCCATGCAATTTTGATCTGATTGTCAACACTAATATTTCTAGATGATAAATCATCTAATAGTGTTTTTATTTGATGCAAATATTCTTCCATAGTTTGAAAATTTTCCAATTTGCAATCAAAAAATTCTTTTAGAGTTAAAAACTCTGTAATAAATCCTTTAGGATTATATAATTCTTCAAGGGTCTGCCATGCTTTGTAAGCCGTTTTGCAATTTTTAATATAAAGTAAAGGTCCTTTTGCACAGAGTAAATGAATATTTGTAAGTGCTTTGAGGTTTTTAGCATTAATTGCAGGCTTTTCCTTATTAATTGGCTCAATAAGGTCATCTTTTATTAAAAGTGCCTTTATTCTGAGTGTCTAATCGATATAGTTTTCTGATCCAGTCAATAGATCGATTTGAATTTTGCTGGTAGAAGACATTTTTCAAAAAGAGTAATAGAAGGATTTAGAAAATGTATGTAAAGTATATAGAAAGAAAGAAGATAGAAGTTCTTAATAAAGAATAAGAAATTCCGGGCTCATAACCTGTAAGTAGGTTATAATAATTAGAGAAGAAAAGGTATGAAGAAGGAGAGTAAAGTAAGAAAGTAGGTTGATCAAAGTCTGATTGCTTGTTAATATAAATCTCTATTGCAGGGGGATCATGGCCTTATTTATAGACTTTTGTTGGGCTCTATTAGATTCCAGTTCGGTTCTTTATCGGTTTTTTTACGTAAATTTTCGCAAATTTTGCCATTTTTGCCACTTTATGATGTTATAGTTCCATATTTTAGTTAAATTTCGGCTTATTATTATATAATTTTTATTATATTTGCCAAATTTCGGCTTTTTTGCGGCTTAACTCCGGGTAAAATCCGGATAATCATCGGATAAACCTCGGCCAGTTGGTGCGTTAGCCAGTTAGTGCTTTTCTCTGGCCAGTTGGTATTTTATGCTTATACTACACACTTTTCATATCTATTTTAACTATTAGATATTAATATCTTCTTAGTATTAAAGCGCTTATATAAAATTATAATTAAGAACTAGATTTAGCTTAGATTTTATTATATTAATAAATCTAATTTTTTTACTATACTTTTATCTATATAGATTTAAATCTATTCTATATAAAATATCAAAGCTAGCTTTTTATATTTTAGAATTATACTATATAATCTATAAAAAATTCTATTTTAATTATAAATTATAATCCATAAGGCTATATTAATATTAAATTAGTTTAATATATTAAGTAGTTATACTTAAAGCTTTAAAATACTTTATAATTCTTATATATTAATAAAGTAAGTAAAAAGCATTAAAAAGCTTCTAAATATAACTAATTTAGAAGTAAATTTACTGTCTAGTTAAACTCTTAATTAGTTAATTAAAAGGTTATTAATTACTATGCATAATGCTGCTATTTTAATAAGTAAAAATTATAATCTATATGAAGTAGTTAATTAACTATAAAAATATTATACTTACTATACTTAAGCCCTTCTGAATAAGGGTATTTTGATTATTTTTAAAAAGCGAGAGCTTATCTAAGAGTTTTATAAAGCTTATAAGGCCTCTCTATTAACTAATTATAATAAGGCTTTATAGTGATCTCAGTATATACTACCTATATGTATATATTGCTAGGAACTAGGGCATAGATGTAATTAATGTTTAAATTAAGACTGATAGTTAATTAAATAAATTCTTTATATTTTATATATAATTTGTATAGGAATAATAAACTACTGGTTTCGGGGTGAGTCATTGACCCATGTGAGTCATTGACCCGTGGATTACGTTAACTAGATTACTGTCTCAGGGACCATCGATTTTGATACCTACATCACGCTCGTTTCTGCTCAGAGAGAAGAATGACCACAATAATTCTATTTCTCATATAGACTCGCTGAAATACGGACTCGCATATTAATTAACACGGTAATTTAAACATCAGCAGCATTGCTATTCCATTCTGGCAAGACCATGCCTATTCGAAATATATTGTCATCCATGAAGTTGAGGATGTTTACTATTGCAAACAAAAAAACGAAATGAAATGCAACCCAAGAGAGTAACAGCCTCATCTTGCCCCGAGCTTCTCTTCTGAGTGGACTCTCCTGATCAAGCTGATATTACTCTCAAAACGGGACGTGACAGGCTGTATTTACACAGGGCGTCTGTGAGCTTCCGTAGACAACAAAGGGAGTATGTCCTATGATGGAGCCATAGTACATAGGCATCTATATATCTGTGAGCCCTCACTCACGGGCTACTAACACGTTGTTATACGCTTTGAGCTTTGTTGGCATCAAATCGAATGTGTACTCCGTCGGGCGTGAGTCGGCCTCCAAGTTAGGCATGTAGTCGAAATACATTGACTATCTACCCAAGGTAAGTGAACATGTGTAACTATTCCAGTCGAATGAGTCAAGACAAGAAGCTCGCAGTTCCTCTTTAGGACACTTGTAGTTGTCCGAGTTGAAGTAAGGGGAGATCGCCAGGGGACGTTCAACCAAACCCTATACCGAATTCAAAGACATTGATGGCCCTCAAGTTAGTCTTGATCGTTGATCTTTGTTTCCTAACTTAATTTTACCGGACCAGCGTCTCAGAGTCTCACAAGTGACATCCAAAGAAATTGACATGTGATCTCTTGTACGCTGGCCAGAAGCATTTTGGTCCCGAACTAGCAAAGAAGATATCAAATGCTGGGAAAGATAGCCACGGTTTGCGACATATGATCCTCCACTGGCATATCAACTGTATTTTGAGGAGCACTTGACGATGGAACAAGAAAAGCGAGGCCTTGTGCCTGAAAATAAGGGCTGGCAACGGGGTATAAGAATGCATCGATTGCCACGATACTTCCAGGCAAAACCAAACATTCCCCTAAAAAACCACTCAGAGTCACAAGAAAAAGATATTGAAAGTCCTCACACAATCAGCACCTCGAAATGAAATCCATCCTCGCCTTTCTTGCCCTTGGACTGGCAACAATCACATCGGCCCAGGTCGAGGTCCAGATCCTGAAAACAAACGAGAATAGCAAATGCCATGGTCATGAAGAAAAATGGCCAATCCTGAAAGCCGGCCCTGCTCACTGCATCAACATGCGTGGCAAAGACTACGATGCGCGAGTCGAATTTACACAGAAGGGTAAAAATGGTCGTACTCCCGCGATTTATGCGTGCCCCGATGATACCTGCCAGTCTCGCTGCACACTGCTTTGGGGAACTGGTAAAGGTTCTCACACAACCAGCTGCAGGGCAATAAATAATGGCAATTTCATTTATGTCCTGGGCATGTGAGGATGTGGAGAACTAGCCGACTTTTCTAGCAAGGTTCGTATTGGGGAGCCCTTCTCGTTGCACTATACACTGATTTAATCTCAACCTTCTCAGATAAATGATCGACATGGGAGAGATATTGAACAACGTTGGAAATAATGTGTCGAGTATACTGAGGGGGCATCTAGGTAGCGAGCTTCTTGGTTTGAAATACTAGGTACATACCTGTCATACATCGGTAGTTAGCTAGATTGAGATCAGTGGTGGATAATTTTATGAATTTCTAATCTTATGCCGACTTTTTAATTCCATGAGCTTAAAACACGAGTCGTAAGTCATTTCCATTCTAGTTGTGAGGCTTTATATACATGTAGAATGAAGCTATGAAAAAAAAGGTTAGACTAGGATAGTAGGATATGTTCGAAAACGACTATATGTGAATTAGCAAGATGGCATACAGCCTAACAACATGTACATATTATATGCATAGGATTCTCTCCATCTCATACAAAGTCCCGAAGGCTTTATATAGACCATCCCCAATATCATATTTGGTATGCCTACTGGGTGATTTTTTCGTTGGCTTCCTCAGCAGTGAGATGAAGTCTATGAGCCCACTTGCCACGGCTCTTCTTCAAGGCACGCTTGGTTCGATCCAAGGGATAGTTGACAGGAGACTCTCCACCAGTGAAGACCATGAAATCGTACAGGAATGCTCCAATAAAAGATCCTGTCATTGATCCAGCCCACGGTCCATAGAACCAATATGGATTTGTGAAAAGCTCGCTGCCGTACCCGAGTGCAAGAAGAGCAAGTCGAGGGCCAAAGTCACGGCTAGGATTGAATGCAGCGCCTGTCTGATATGCAAAGCACATGCTCATGCAGGAAATAACGAGTCCGATGATGAGTGAGTTCATGCCGCCACCTGGTGGTGCATTCTGGTCATCACCCAGGGCAAGAATCGTGACCGTGAGAATTGCCGTGCCTAGAAACTCATTGAAGAAAGCCGTTGCAGGGTCGATAAAATCTTCGCGCTGGCTGGTCACGAAAGAATTCACAATGCTCGATTCCGAACCAGGGTTTACACTAAGAAAGTTCCGGATCGACTGATGGTAGACACCATATGCGGCAAGACCAGCGCAGAAGGCACCAATAAACTGTGCCAAAAAGTACTCTGGCATTTTCCGTTTGGGAAATCCACGGTAAAACCACAACATGGTAGTGATAGTCGGGTTAAGGTGAGCACCGGAAATACCACCAGAAATATAAATGGCCATCATGGTAGCGAGTCCCCATACCCAGTCGGTCGTGTTAGGGTTACCAGCTGCGGCTAGGGTGACAGCAAGGTCACCACAAAAGCCAAGAGTAAGCTGGACAAAGACTGCCAAGGACTCTGCTAGTGCTTCTCGGTGGTGTGTTCGGATGACTGACCAGACTGTGTGGTTGTTGTGGACTTCGTCTTCGACGAGGGTTTGCAGTAGCGGGTGTAGGTCTTCAGGATACGTTGCTTCATCAATGGAAGGAAAGGTTTCCGGGAGTGCATCTCCTGGTTTTTCATCTAGATGAGGTTCCAAATCTGACGCCCCCTGCGTAGTTTGCAAAGGTTTGTCACTTACTTCTTCTGTCCTGCTCTCAGTGTCGTTATCCTTCTGGGACTGGTCACTTTCCTCAACTGTAGAAAGTTCTTCAACACCATCGTCCCATCTTGCAGAGGGGCGTCCCATACGAGACCCTGATCTGAGGGACAGCCGTGACGATGGCTGCACGGATCTACCATCACCACTATTAAGAATGGAGTTTATAAAATTGGTTTCACGCTGTAAACGGGCATCGGTGACCTGTGCAGCCATCTTCCGCGGGTCAGCTACTTTGGGGATCTGCCCTTTCTCGAGATCATTGGGGTCAACATCGAGCCCAAGTCTTTGTGAATTCTCCGCTGGAAGCAGTGGGTTTGCACGGTTTTGCAGCAACTCCTCCTTGGTCGGCACCATGCCAGGCCGGACCACACGTGGAAGAGGCTTTGCCAAACTCCATACTGGTTTGGCATTGGCAGGCTGTTCGTAAGATGGGTTGAGTTCGGCGTAACCAGGCTGGATGAAAGGCTGATGAGTCGTGTGCAATTGAGAGGTTTCGTCCGGGCCAGCCATCGTGAAGTTTCCCTGAGTCCGTTCTGCCAGCGTGGTGCGAGGAGCAAGACTGGGCACACCCGAGCCACGAGTAGCGGTCGACTTTCTTTGGCGAATGCTGGTCCCATCCTGGGCTTGAAAACTCCTCCTTGTGGGCGAAACACCTTCCCAATCTCCCGTTGCCGCCCTCCGCACGCCTTGACTGGGCGATGCATCGCCTCTTACAGTGGTGCTGGCTCTAGGCTGTAGGAAGGAAGAAATGTCCTATCAGCTGATTGTCCGTAGGTATTGAGAACAAGAAGAAAAAAAAATTGTTCACCTACCCTTGAGCCTGACGGTGTGCCCTGTGATTCCTCCATGGCTTTGTCGTGTCAATAGTGTCTTGATTGCCAATGTTGACATTAAGCAAAATTCCTCAATGGTGAGACAATAAAATATTAA
Organism: Talaromyces albobiverticillius; assembly: GCA_023721895.2. Taxonomy (NCBI): domain Eukaryota; kingdom Fungi; phylum Ascomycota; class Eurotiomycetes; order Eurotiales; family Trichocomaceae; genus Talaromyces; species Talaromyces albobiverticillius. The sequence continues at coordinate 4,463,401 of JAMBUR020000001.1, read as the reverse complement.
GCTGTCAGCCAGCAGACATATAAGCGGGCGCTGAGCCTGAGGTAACGGTCAACAAAGCGAGAGTGCCGGGGAGGAAGGAGACTATAAGAAGCGGGACTCGCGCCATTTTGCAAAGGGAAAAGCAAATCGGGTCTCCCTCCCAGATTTGTCCGATCATATCAATCAAGGCAAAAAGAGGCTTGATGCAATATGAAGCAATTAGCTGCTCGCTAAGGTAGCCAGCCCGTTCTTTGCCTCCTATCAAGCTTTTTGCAGTTAGAATTACGGAGCATCAGTGGGTACAATATACGTGGACCGGTGGACCCCCTTGACAAGGGCCCCGGCAATGGCACCGCGCGAAGGCGTTTCTGTGGCCGATGGGCGAAATTAGTTCCTGGACTATCGCAGTCGTGGAAGCTGGCTGATGTCTGGTGGAGCGGAAATCTTACTGTAACTGCGAGGACATCACACCGTGGCTCGCCGAATTAGAGCCCGCCGTTTCCGATCGCCCAGCAGCCATTCGCGAACCAGATCCATCGCTCGGAGATATAGGCAGTTGGATTACTAGCGAGTACATCCCGGCTCCCGACCGTTTCACGCCATGACATCAAGCGTCGACGAGGGAGGTGGAGGTGACGGAAGAGGAGATGGGGATCGGGAAGATTTTGTTCTCTCGAGCGGCACCTTGATCCGTACGGCGTACACAGGGAGATGTCTCTGCCAACCTGGCAAGTCTATACCCGTACGTTCAGGTGTCATCTACACACATTGCATGAGAAGCCTGCAAGCCTCACGCACGGCGAGTCAGCCAGGTTTCACGAGGCGTTCATTCAAGCATCGGCTAGTCGCTTGGCGATCTGCGTACTGCGATATCTTGGCTCGATGAGCGCCTCAACTGAGTCCACCGACAATTTGCTTGGAAAAGCTTGTTTGTTTTATAAAATACGTATAACTATTCTTGCATCTAATGGACAAAATAACGGTGCAAAAAGTCATCTTCCATCCCAGGGGTTAGAGTGGCAACTCTTCAGTACTACCTCCTGTTGTTGGTTCTTCCCGTGCTGAACCACTTCCCCTGATTTCTCACTTGTCCAGGGAATTCGTGGCTTGGAATGAACCCATGGATGATGGCGCAAATGCCAAACACTGCGTTTCGTACAAGCCGTCTTAAGACTCTTAGTTGGGTGTTCCTAGCCTCGTTTCAGATATCACGGAGTCCGAAGTCTAGGCCCAACGCTTCAGCTACTAGACGGTGACCTACAGACAGTGTTGGGGGCCGACGAATATATTTATATCTTGCAGATTTTATGTACATGTGGGAGACTTCTGAGTACTGACTGGGTGGTGTCCCGTTAATTGGCACAGTCTCCCATGGATATGGACATGCTGAGCAGATCGTCACTTTGATCACCAATATGTACATGTATAAGAATCGATGAGTAGTACATTTGAAGATGCTGAGCCTGCCTGCTGATTTTGTATCAGCAAGTTGCCACACACATGCAATCCCCGGCTTGGATTTATTCGCCTGAGTGGATTGCCCCTGCTCTATGACAGTGATGCTATAGAGCCACGCGGCAGCAAGTCAGAACATGGCGGATGTATACTTTAATATCAGCCAAACGATATAAATACATCATTAAGATGTAGTAACACCGATTACAATCCGGTCTCAGTCTTACAGAATATGCCCGTTCCGCATTGTGTGGACGATTTTTCCGTGTCAAGTGCCAGATGTCTGTTATGATGGGGCTGTGCTTCCCCTTTGAATATCGAAGCTGATCACTCCGTTCTCCTTCGCACGTCTCTATCCTGAGTGTTCGCACCGACTCCTCGAATCGCATCTGTTACCAGGGCGCGTAGCTGATTCTGGCCTGCTTCAGTGTGAAAGTCCTCCCGAGCAGCCAACTCGGCAATTCTCCTCCGAAACTCAACATCAACTTCACCTGCTTCACCGTCAACCTCCTGTTGAGACATAGTTCCCATATTGACGCTGATATTCGGAGGAAGGGGCGGCGGGGCTTGAACGTCTCGTAGCGCTTGTTGGCGTTCTTCTGATATTGTGTTTCCAGTGGCTTCTCCGAGGTATATAACGATGTCTGGAAATGACCCTTCGGATTCGATCATTTCTTGAGCCGTGAAGCCATCCGCATTTTTGTGGTTCGCATCAACTCCTAGTTCCTCCACGAGACATTTCGCGATGTCCAACCGCTCAGACACGAACAAACACGTTTCGTCATCTTCATCGGTCAGGTTCGGATCCACATGAAATTCCTGCACGAGTGCGCGTAGCAGCTCAATGTGTCCGTAGGATGCAGCGGCGTGGAGGAGGGAGTATCCGTGTTCGTCCTGGTTGGATGCTCGCGAAGAATCAGATCGCAGGTGAGTCAAAACGGCTGACGGGTTGTCCGCGGCAAGGATGTACAGATTCGGATGACTCATTGTTGCGAATTATCAGTAATTACAAGAGGCGTGGGTCAGTGAAAAGGCGCAGCAAAGACAAGAGCAAGTGTGAGTCAGGATTGCTGCCTGGTTGTTGTTGTTGTGTATATTTTTTGGAGCAAACTTCCGCGCTGGCGGGGCGGAGCAGGGCAAAAAATAAATCTTAGGCAGGAGCGACCCCGCGGCGTCCAAAAGAGGAAGGGTCCCGCCGTGTATCAATTTTATGTCATCCTACAAAAAGGAACTTAAGACAACAACTTCCTCATCTCTACGCAGTTACTTTTGCTGCAACTGTATTTATTCAATCAAACGAAGAAACCCACACTGGCAATCACAATACTTGGTTTACTCGGGCACTCAATACGCAACATCTTCCAAGCGAGCAGAAGAGCTCCGGCAACTTTGTCCGCCATGGCGAAACAGGACCCCCAGGGAGTTCGCCAGCTGGTGCAGAGCCTGGAGGCTGCCAGCAAGAAGCGTGGCGGCAAGGATGGAAAGAAGTCCTTTAGCTGCAAGAAGTCGACCTTTGCTGTGGCCGGATCTAACATCTCAGTGGACTCTTGGCGGTTCATGGACTGGGACTACAAGAGATCGGATTTGCCGACCTACGCACGTGGACTGTTTACCACAAAGCTGAAGGATGGACGCGATGAAATATGTGTTCGTGGCTACGACAAGTTCTTTAACGTTGACGAGGTCAACGATACACAATGGCGCAATGTCGAGAACAAGACACGAGGGCCCTATGAGCTTAGTGTGAAAGAAAATGGGTGTATTCTTTTCATCTCAGGATTGGAAGACGGCACTCTTCTAGTGTGCAGCAAACATTCAACCGGCAAGCGGAGTGACACTCCATTGAGTCATGCACAGGCAGGCGAGCAATGGGTGGAGAGACATCTCAGCAAAGTCGGGAAAACAGTGAAAGAGCTCGCCCTAGAATTACGGTCAATTAATGCAACTGCTGTCGGAGAACTCTGCGATGACCGCTTCGAGGAACACGTACTTGCCTATGATGAAAATGCCGCCGGGATTTATCTTCATGGGATTAATTTCAACGTCCCTGAATTTGCAACTCTCCCCAGCTCCGAGGTCCATAAGTTCGCCGAAAAATGGGGCTTCAAAAAAGCCGAGTTTGTTGTCATTGATACCATGCACGAAACCAAAAAATTCTTGGACAAATGTGCAGAAACTGGGTCATGGAACAATCGAGACACCGAAGGCTTCGTTATCCGGTGTCAGTTGGGAGATGGTACGTCTGGCGTCTACAGAGACTGGTTCTTCAAATACAAGTTTGAAGAGCCATATTTGATGTACCGTCAATGGCGCGAGGCGACAAAAGCGGTAATTGCAGGGAAAGTGCCGAATATCAGAAAGCACAAGAAGATCACCGAAGAATATTTGCTATACGCCCGGCAGCAATTGGCCAAGGACCCTAAAATCGGTAGACTCTACAACCAAAACCATGGTATTATTGGTATGAGAGAAGGCTTCTTGAAGGAGAGGGGTCTGAAGGGCTCGGAGATTATTGCAATGGAGAACGAAGGCGACACTGATTTGAAAGAGGGGGCGGCTAGAAACTTTGTCCTCATTCCTGTTGCATCAATTGGATGTGGAAAGACGACGGTCGCTCTGGCACTGGCCAGGCTTTTCGATTGGGGACACGTTCAAAATGACAACCTGGGGCAGCAGAAGAACAAGGCGCAGAAGTTTGCATTGCAAGTGACGAACGCGTTAGCAACCAATGCAGCTGTCATTGCGGATCGCAATAATCACCAAAAGCGCGAGAGAAAACAGATTATAGATGATGTGGCCGCGGTTGTTCCTGACACCAAATTCATTGCGCTTCAATATGTGCACGAGCCAAAGGGACTACTGTTGGATCACATACGAAGTATTACGAGAGAACGCGTCCTTTCGCGTGGGGATAATCATCAAACCATTCGAGCTGAAAGCAAGGATTCTGGCGAGGTGATTGGGATAATGGAAGGGTTCTTGCGCCGATTCGAAGCAGTGGACACAGATCGAGAGCCTGACATGTTCTTCCACGAAGTCATCAACCTGGACGTCGGAGATTCTTCTCGTGAGAATCTGGAGAAAATCGTCAAACATCTGCACTCTGCTTACCCAAACCTCATCCCACAAGTCCCGGATAGCGCCGAGCTGGATGCCGCCATTGCTTCGGCATTAAACGACTATCAGGTTGAGACAGATCTTAGCTGGAGCACTGGAAAACAGAAAAAGGAGAAAGCCCCTAAAAAAGACGACAACAACGGCACTACTGGAAAGATCAAATCCCAAGATCCCACTGTGTCGGTGAAGAGTATAGAATACGTCGGAATTCAGGTGACTGCCTCAGAAATCCGACAGCTCCTTACGTCGATATTTGCTAGCAACACGACTGGGTCTAGCGAACGAAACAAACTCTACAACCATCTCACAAACTCACGACGTATTCAACCCAATTTCCATGTCACACTGATCCATCGCGCAGTTGCCAAAGAGCGCCCCGAGATATGGTCCCAATACACCGACCTCTACATCGAACGAATGAACGAGCGCCTAGCAGAAGGCACCCCGGTAACTACACCACCCAAACTCGCCGATGCTCGCGTGCGTGTAGAGAGGTTGATCTGGAACGATGACATTATGGCCTTTGTGGTACGAATACTATCGAGCAATGGCGATAGCGACCGTCCTTCCTCCTCATGGGCATGTGTCAACGAGGTACCACACATCACAGTGGGCACAGCAAGACCCGAAATCAAGCCCAAAGAGAGCAACGACCTATTGCAGAAGTGGCTCGAGGTTGGGTCGGGAGGTGATACCGGCATCTGGGAAGCGGAAGTTCCTGGCGTCAAGGTACTTGAAGGTGCTATTTTTCCGGTTATGATGAGGGGCAAGTAGTTTGTCAAGTTGCTGTTTATTTTTCTGCTTTTTTTTTTTTTTTTTTCCCCCAAAACGGAGGATGGGGAAAAGGCTGAGGAGTCATATCACTACTGAGCGAGCGAATTCATGCATGATTTCATAGAAGGTGGTTTAACGAAAAGGGAGTCTGTGATTAAAAAAAAGGAACTTGAACTTTTTATCTATGGCAGATTATTATTCACTCGCGTTCGTATCCGCGTTATTCTATGTGTAAACTAGCTTCATATGATACAAAATCGACAGATGGTTCATAGCTCCATGAGTTCTCCTGAAGACAAAACAGAGGGAGAGGAAAACGGAAAGCAAATATATTAATAGGGTAAGGCTAGGGTAATGCGATGGGAAAGGGAAGACATATAGACAATAGATAGGGTAGTAGGATAGTTAAGATGGGTTGATTATACAGGGCCAGCGGTGGACCATCTAACTGCTTACCCAAGCGGCGACTCTTTGCGCGCCAAATCGTCCCATGAATTGCAACCCGGCACTGCCCATTGGGAAATAACTGACCAGATACCAGATCAACGCGAGGAGTTGGAAGATGGCAGCGAATAAGGTCAGGAAGCTTTTTTGTAGCTGTCATAGCAATAGGTTAGTATGTATATATGGAGACTATTTGATGCGATATTTTTCCAGACTTACTCCGACTGCAAAGTATAGTGTGAGTGCGATAGAGCCAAAGTAGGCTGCAGTGAATGGTAGTCGAGGGCCGGATAGAAGGTGTCGAGCGTATGTGATAGGACCCATAAGCACAGCCCAGGATGCCAGAAACAAAGTTGATCCAACTGACCATCTGTATGTCGACGTCATCGATGATTAGCAAACCAGAACAGAATCAGAAGAAACATACAGCTAATGCAAAAACCTGAATGGACGAAGCAGAAACACAAAAAGAGACAAAGAATCTTGACCGTTGAATCAGGCGCATTCTTCAAAAGCAAGGAAACGACATCTCATTCGTTCAGCCACAGGACAGGTGCGCGTGAAACAGGGAGCGATTAGTCAGTTTTGGGAAGAGTTAGTCTAGTTGTACCAAGGTGGCTTGACACTCGTTCACATGCCCTTTATTTTGATAGCTTAGTGAGATAATGCGTGTCACCCAACCACCTTCAACCAGGGAAAAGACGGGCCATAGTCTGAAGAATTGGTATGAAGAGAAGAGACAGACACACTTACAAAATGGCGAATTTGCGGGGCTTCGTTATCAAGGCTGGCCAAAGAACGAAGCAAAGCAGGAAACAAACGGCAGCTCCAAGGTTACATCCAGTAAAAACGAGCATTCGATCCCAACGACTCACTAAAGAAATGCATGGCCTATGTCAGTATTTTGCACCTATCGGGTCAAAAGAGATGTGTGCGTCTAATGCGTGTGAAACCGGGCAAACGCAGGAACTGGGCTTGCATCACCCGGCTCGCAGCGGGAGACTGACAAGCAGGATGGTCACGGGGATAAGATAGGCGGAGGAGCAAGGATGGTGTATAAACAAAGCATGTTGAGTGGGGAAGGAGGCAACTACTTACGCGCAAAGAAGCTCTCCTCTTCCTCTCGTCTCGAGGCTGCAGGTAGAGGTGCCCCAGGTTCGTGAGTAGGCAGTCGTAAATAGCCTTCACCGCTACCAAATGGATTTAAAGATCGCAGTCTGGATAGCATGGGCGTCGTGGATGTATCTGTTTGTACGGGTTCCTCATCCCGCCGCGACCAACCCAAAGAATTCATACTCTCCCGGAATGAAGCAGACGCCATTGTGACTGTCTGTTTGATATCGATATCAACTAGCTAGGGCTCCCGTGTATATGATCTGACGACAAGGTAATTCCTAATGCGGAATCAAGCAGAAGCCGGCCGTTTAGCTGCGTTCAAAAATTGGCCGGAGCCCGGAAACTCTAGATGCAGATGATCTGCTCTAAAAAATGAACGGTTATCTCTTGGTGTGTACTAGCGCGGTAAGACCGGCAGTCTTTCCCACCAAGCAGGCCAGGTGACAATCGCAGAAACCCTACAAGGAAATCGAAGCTGCGTGTTTCTTGCCACAGGATGATCAGGGTTTTGAAAGTGTTGCTTTATAAGCTTCAGTGACAGTTATCCTTTCCACCTGACTCTTTTATAAAAAAAAAAACCTAATAGACGGAGGCTCTCTTTCAGGCGCCGCGGCAGGTAGGGCAGTAAAGCCGACAAGCAACAAGCGGTGCAACAAATGCAGAGAGGGCTAGACGATATCTAGACCACGGCTGGGATATTTCCGAGCGGGCCGATCTGCTGCAGAAGCGGAGAAGATGATGCAAAGCCGAGTGCTGGAATGAGACAGCGAGGCGTTGGATAAAAGGTGGAGATGGCGTACACGGATGCTCGACGTTTGAAGAATGAACGCGCCTCTACCCTCCAGTAAGAGTGTTCGGAGACAGAGTGCCGAGACAAAAGCAGGGAGTAGACGGATCCTGATTTGTTGATAACTTTGTGGTTTCCTTCTTTTATGTCTTGGGTCGCAGGATCGTAGCGTTTAGGGATGTCAGATGACTTGTTTTAGCAGAGGCCGATATGATAGTCGATTGTCTTAGATAGACAAATTCGAGACAAAGAGGGGGGTGGAGGGTAAGAGCCTAGAGGAAGGGTAGGCCACGTTCGATAGCGAGTCGGGAGGAGGCGGATTGCGACACCGTTGAAGAGCGCTAGACAGGTAGAATAACGGCAGCGAGAGCTGGATAGAGGATGCGTGGTGTGTGCGTGCTTTGGCGAGACGGAGGTTGAGTCAGGCTGCTGCTAGTCTGGGAGGTTAGTGATACCTTGAAGCTTGAGTTTGTGGTAGCCTGAGCTGCCTGAGGGCTGCAGCCAGGCCTATTCAGGGCTAGCGGGTGCATGCTAACGTGTTTGGGGCTAGTGTTTGCAGTCATGAGCCAGTGCAATCATCCGCGCTCGTGATTGGCTGGTGCAAGGATGCTTTCAAGATTCATCCAGGATTGTTTGATGGTGAATGAACCCTGGTCGATGCTCTCCGGGTTATTGTGATTGCGAGCCACGGTGTTTCTACAGATGAGTCATGTACAATAGCCGATGCCCGTTACGGTGCAACATCCCACGCCTTCTGGATGCTGTACCCTGTAGTTAGTTATTGTTGCGAATACAGACTACAGACAAGTACCAAAGTGCGGTACGCATCGTGGTGTGGTGTGTAGCGCGGGCCAATAGCAGCTGGTCTGTGGAGGCAGCGCAGGAAGAGAGGGGGGCAGCTGTATGTAATATTACTCATTACAAACATTTATGCTCGTCATTAGACTCACCACTAGTCAGTAGCGAGAGACGATCTGGAGGTAGCAGTCTGTGTGGAAATACTACTTATAGTACTAAGAGATAACTACTTTGATACCCCGGCAAGTTCCACGGCCCTAAATAGCAACTAAATTATATGTGGTAGCATCTCCCATTGCGGCGATCCGTTTAGCCCAGTCGATCCTGCACCCCGGCGTGGAAAGTAGCATGATCAGTACTATAGTACTATACTACGTATAGTGCGTATCTGAAGAAATGTATCTCGACACCCCACGTTCTTAACGCTGTCATTAATATTGCGGTTACATGGGCTTTGCCAAAAGCTTATAAATAGACCCTGATTGGGCGGATGTCTTATCCGTCGTGCGCAGCAGCGTCTGTTCTCTGACTCTGTCGAGAAGCAGACGAAGAAACGAGTCGAGAGGCGAACAGCCATGATTGGCTTGTGTGTCTCTCTCGGGCCGCATCGTGGAAAACCTTATGGCGATGCAGCAGTAATGTAGCGATAGTTAAGTTACTACTAGTAATACTACTAGTAGTCTAGTACTACCAAGTTAGTAGGTACTATCTATGTGAGGGGTCAGCGCGTACATAGTTCGTTTAGTTTTCCGAAGAGTAGAAAGAGAGGGACAAAAAACGAGAACGAAGCGAGCGCAGCGGGGTGGCCAATCACACACGAGGCTCTACATATTTCTTGTAGAGAGTAGCACAGTACTAGTACATGCTAGCTGATGCACAGCAGGGATGTCAATTATCCTGTTCCCCGTGCAACCCCTGCACGCCATCGATAGACATTTTGCCAGTCTCACTTCGTAGAATTAGATCGGATAGTTAGCTGCACACCCACCCCTACCCTACGCCCACGCACGAGCGCCATAGAGTCAATACCCCACCCATTGATTAGAGACCAAGGCTTTGTCTAAGGTCCAGAGTAGCAGTCGGTCGCCACTATTGGATATTGCAGTACTGCAACCCTTTCATGCCCATGCAGGTAATCTGAGGATGGCGATGACGATGCCGTACATACTGTACTGTGCATAGATAAAGGATAGCAATCGATAAGTCGACGCAAGCAGACAAGATGGAGTGCGGCAGATCCACCTGTCTAGAGTAAATACCCCACTTGGTCCCCACCTCGCGCAGCTGGCCGAACCTTGACGGGCCGGCAAGATCGCCCTCCCTTGGTTCGCTCTCCTAATTAGATAGAGGCAACAGAAAAAGAAACGAAAGTTAGGCACAAACACGAGAAATTACGTGCCTTGGAACCGGAACGAGGCGGAGTGAGGCTTTGCTTATCTTCTACGTAGTTCCTTGCGTGTCTTTTTATTTTTATGCCGCATTCCTCTCCCCCAGAGGAATGCGGGCCTGCACGTTTCATGAGTCGGGTGCTGCCTTGCGCTAACGTAGTCAACCTTGGAGCCTTAGAAAGTTAGAACCTTGGAAGTTGGCGGTAACTTGTAAATACTAAAATACTAAAATACTAAAATGCATCTGAAGGAAGATATCTGTATGTATATCGACATGTATACAGTCTATAATAAAGCCACCTACGACAGACGCGCATCTCAGCACGGACGAAAACTTGCCTGCAGCTGTCACACAAGGCCCCATGTGTTTAGATCGAGGACGTAGCACATCCTTAGGTACAGTAAGTCTTACATTCTCGGTCCCGGACTAAAGCAAAGCGCCCGCTGCAGTGTCAGGATGGCTTGACCACTCACAATATCTCGCGCATGCAGCTTCATCCAAAAACGGCCCAAGCTTCTTCTCGCAGATATCATCGCCTACTCTTGCTTCCCTCAAGCTTCTGCCTTTGCCTTTCCTGCTTTCGCCCCACCAGGTGCGTACGTATCTGGGTACGTATCATACAGTATACTAGCGTAACCGGGCTTTGAACCAAAGTAACATGATAGCTACCTACCAGCAAGACCAACTGAGTCAAAAATGGCAGAAGGAAGAGAGAAGAAAGGAAGAAGAAAGAAAAGTGAGGGCCTCAGTAGCATTGAATCATCCCACCCTCTCGTAGGGTGTCCCGAGTATTTGTCCCTCACGCTGCCTGGTCAGCCCGAGTATGTTTATCCATGTCGAGCTGGCCATCTGATACATTCTGCTGCCCTAACGAGCCTGCGCCTCCGCGTGAGTCATCGCTTCCCTGTTTGGCATGGGCTTGATGATCAAGTTCCCTGCTCATGCGATTAGAAATTAGCAACAGTGGGCTGTGCGACAATGCCCACCCACCTTGCGCTGTAGGCTTCCTCCAAATCGAGCCGGTAAAGCTACTGCACCCCCCTCCACTTGGGACTGTTTGCCCACGTTGACACCACCGGAATAATCAAGAGAAACCGGAATATCACGACAGATATTATCAGAAGGGGAGGGACAAAAGCGGACGAACCAAGAACAATAGTAGACATAATCTTAGAAGAAAGCTAGAGCCTGTCCGTGCCGATCGACGTCCTGCATGACCTCCATGTCATCGATCCAACTTGTCAAATGAGAGATGCAGGCCTGGGATGTTTAAAAACAGACGGCCTGCCCTCTCAGGAGACGCGGACCCTGCAGTAGAGTTTTCCCCTAACTACGTGTTCGCCTTGTATTCGCACACTGATATATTTGGTCCCTCTTGCCGCTCGATCAAGTCGATCTATTCATCGCCATTTGTCTACAACATCCAGCACCCTGACTCTCCACCTACGTACAACTGTGAACTTGTCCGGGTACCTTGCGTCGTGCGCAGCCAGCCCTACAAGCTACAGCCAGTGGGTACATTGAAGGAACCTGCTTCGCTGTCTTCTATTCGAACTGTCTGTCAGCCTCGGACCCTTACCGAAGCCCACCGCTGCCGGCGCCACGTGGGTCGCAGCTCTCAATAAGAAGAGCAACATCACATCTTACTATTGTATGTAGTCTATTGCTGTCAATATCGCCTGAGTTCCATTCTGACTATACAGACAGACAGTAACCAGCCTCTGCACAGTGGTCCCATTAGCGACAACCACCCCGAAGTGTTGATGGTAAGTCCAAAGTCCTATTGTCACTCTGTTCGTATTCTTTCTTGTTGTATTCTTTGTTGTTCATATTCGTCGACACATAAACTCTTCACCCATTGTCTTGTTTTCATGTCTCCTTGTGCATGTCCATTGTGTGTACTGGTGGGAAGGCTTGGGCAGACACGGTCGGCTGTGGTTGGTCAGGGCCTTGTTCGGGGCCTTGTTGGGGGGCAAAAAGATAATAATGCTTCACGACAGAGGCCTCAGACTTGAGTCAGCCGCAGAAGGCGCAAGGTCCGAGGGCTGTTCGGCGTTGGGGGCCGAGAAAGAGATGGAAGAAGCAGAAGCAGAAGCAGGGGAATGCGCTTTAGGCGGTGAGCGCCGTTCTCACCGCTCTCGCATCCCCAACCGCCAGTCAGCGCCAAGCCAAGCCCCGTCTTTCTTTCCCTTCGCTCCCCCAGTTTTGCTTTGCTGTTCAGTTGTTGTCGTCCCTGTCTCTTCGTTTTCAAGCATCATCACGCCTACCTTATTTCATACACTGATGCTTCCATCGTCTGTTATCTTAGCCCTTGATTACAGTGTCTCTCCCCTATCGGTACGCATCTTAGCCTGAAGAAATACCCTTCCGCGTATGTTGCCACCCCTCTTTTCAGCTTCCCCCTCAAATTCATATCCGCCAGCAGCCGTGGTGGTTTCATTCCACCCTCGGCTGTGCCTCTACCCCGTCTTTTATACCCTAGTCCTGCTGCAATTGTTGCGATATGCCGTCTAACTTTATACGTCTATAGTTGTACTTGCGAAGTTCGCTTGTTGCCAATCGATTTGCGCTCAGTATTCCTTGCAACCAACCAACTCGGTCACCGAAGGCATTGTCTGCCCAGTGCCTCCTCGAAGTGCATTGAATCTATCCACGAGTCAGTTGATTCGATAGAATTGAGTCATTTCCGACGGTCACGTCTGACGTGTACCCACCCTTCTGCAGTTGGATAAGCAGCCATCGAAGAGTGACTGCGCTCCCCTTCCAAAACAGAAGGGCTTGGTCCTCTCACCAATTGACGGTAGAGGCCAGTCTTTTCTAAGACAAATTACTTCTAAACGAAACATTTGGAGAAGGCGATGTCTCAGCCTAGATACGCCATGTCAAACCAACAATATGATAGCCATTTTGGCAACCTAAACGGAAACGAAGCTGTCGACCCGTCAGACTTGACCATGCAGAACGGCATGTTTATGCCTTACTCTTTTGGATCGCAGCAAAACATGTCCACTAGCTACAATATGGGAAACTCCGGAATTGATACCGACGAACTACTGGATCTCGACCTCAACGGACAGAACGGCATGCAACGCTCGGATGGTATGGGCTACCTACAGGATCAGCGCCAGAACCAGGGCCTTTCCATGAGCCACCAGAGCCAAATGACTCAAATGTACTCTCACACTCCTGAGGGCGCCCCCATTCACAGCCCGTTTTTGCAAGGAAGTTTCAACTACGACCAGTTTCAGCCGCTCAACCAGCACTCGCATGGTACACCATCGCATTTGAACGCTCCAAACCATTTTGACCAGAGCTTCATGAATGGAAAGACGCGACCCAACTTGCAGACCATGGATCGTTCATCTTCCGATGCCAGGACTCCAATGACCCCAAAGACACCGGCTATTGGTGCCTTGAATCTCAGCACGCCAGAATCCGGAAGCTTCCCATCGCAGCCTATTCGCACTGGAGGCCTCCAGCATCGTCATCAGAAGACTCTTTCAAACCAATGGGATGGCACACCAGGAAGTGCACAGTCATTCATTGAGTCGCCAATTGCTTCCCCAAACCACCACTCTCACCACGCTGGTATTTCCGAGATTCTCAAGTCTGGCAAACATGCCTCTCTACCTGCCAAGGTCGACACTCCTAGTGCACAGGCATTAGAATCCCAAGAGGCAAAGCGACGTAGACGCAGGGCTTCCCACAACATGGTAGAGCGCAGGCGCCGCGACAATATCAATGAAAGAATCCAGGATCTATCTCATCTTGTGCCGCAGCACCGTCTGGAGGATGACAAAGTTCGCAAGCAGTTGCTCAACAATTCCGCTCTATCTCCCCCAGGTAGCAGCATGAGCCCTCCCAGTGCGACTTCTTTGTTGGCTGGTGGCAATGGCCGTCGCGCAACGGCAGGAAATATCACCATGGGCCTTCCAATTGAGGAGAAGGAGAAGGGCCCCAACAAGGGAGATATTCTGAATGGTGCCGTGGGCTGGATGAGAGACCTCATGTGGGCCCTGCACGTTAAGATGCAGCAAGAATCAGAGCTGGCAGAATTGATCTCAGGCCTCGGCGGAACATGGCCCTTTGAACAAACCGAGGACGACAAGCGCATGCGCACTGAACTTCTTGATGCGATGGAGAAGAATGACGCCAATACGTTTGCCTACAGCCGCGCACCAGGCACTGGACTTCGTGTGCCCAAGCACACAAACATCGCCGGAGACGCCGTCCAGGGCAACGGGGCACTCAGCCCACAGAGTCTTAGCCCTGCTTTCAATAGCGGTGGCAGTGGAACTAACAGCGGTGGCGCGGGCCAGCCGCAGTTCTGGGGCAATTCCAACCATGTTTTCAAGGAAGAAGACGAGTACGCGATGGATATGTAACCATTCCTTTTTTCTTGAGTTCGTGGAAATTTATTCCCCACAACACACATGGCCGAATTAGTTGCATATGTGGCGGCGTCGAGAGCATGGACATCGGTTGTAGATCGGATTGGTTTGCTATTACAGTTCTTTGATTTTTGTTCTTGCATCATCGGTTGGTCTTTTTTTTCCTTCTTGAGTTTTGTGTTTTCAGATGTATGGCTATCTTCTCCTTGATCATTTCCTTTCACATCTTGAGTCGAGTATCTGTGCAATGTCGTTTCTTTTATCCCACTTCTTCTTCATCTTTAATATGAATATTGAATGCATTACTTGTCACAGTGTGTCTCGGGCACTTCGAGACATCCCATATCGCATTCAATAACCACCCTCTTCTCTCAAGAGCAATTCATGTTTGCTTCTCATCCATATGTCTTTTCTTTGTGATATGTTATCGATACCCCGGAGGTTTCATTCTCCCTCCATTCTACCTATGTAATGGGTACTTTTCTTTTTCTCTCTCTCATGTTTCCCAGATTGACTGGGAAACCTTCTTCCGTTTTTGTTCTTTTGTTTTCTATCTCGTCTATCTGCCCAGTTTGGCTGCTTTCATCTGAAGGGAATAACGGTACAAGGATATGTCATGTTTTGTGTGTTTTGTCCAAGGTTTTATCTTATCTCATACTTTTTCTTCTTTCTTCGTCGAATCTCAATTTGACTCGCTGGTTTCTTTGTCTTTGCCTATTGCCTATTGTTGTGATTAGTATTATCATTATTAATTGAATGATTAAATCTCTACTCATGTTTCGAAGTGTAGTCAAGTAGTTTAGACTCATGACTGTATAATTATCGAATAGATCCATCATTCCGATAATACTATCCTACTCATTCTACTCAATGTGCAAGGATAGTTGAGTGATCCATCTCATTCCAGTGAAGTTCCTCTCTATACTTCTAATATCTCTACCTACTACATAAAAACATCCACTCCAATCTTTCAAATAAACTATCTATTAAGGCAAGTACAACAGGTGAAGCAGCGAGCATGTGTAAAGAGAAGAAAAACGAAAGAAAGAGAACACTGCTGTTAATTGTACAATATTCACAGATTTGTTTTGTTTTGCTGTCTCGAAAGATATCCTGAAAAGTGCGGATGGATTGGATCCAGAATAGTTGTATATTGAAAATCCTCGTGCTTCGCCCTCTTTCCGTACGGGGAGCTCTTGGGGGTATCAGGGTGTCCTTCTTTCCGTTTTTTAATTCATTGCTCTTTTTGTTTGATGCCTGTGGGTGTCTTTTGGCTCATTTTCGGTATCATTTTCGTGCGGAATTATTTTATTTTTCAAGGTTTTATTTTTTTATTCTCCTCGCATAGTGCGGAAGAAGTCCATAACACCAGTGAAAACAACCAAAAGAATACCGCCACCAGGACCGAGACGGAGAACCTTGGGGAGGAATCCCTTATACAGAGCACCGAATCCTTCTTCACGAGCAACAGTTCCGATGGCTCCCCAGGCCCAGTTGTACTTGGGAACGGATCCAGCCACCTTGGGGCTGTTCTGAATACGTGACTTGACCACGTCCATGGGGGTGTTGAGGATGGTGCCCGCTGTTCCACCAATAGCACCAGCAATCAAGTCACTGGTGACCTT
Organism: Talaromyces albobiverticillius; assembly: GCA_023721895.2. Taxonomy (NCBI): domain Eukaryota; kingdom Fungi; phylum Ascomycota; class Eurotiomycetes; order Eurotiales; family Trichocomaceae; genus Talaromyces; species Talaromyces albobiverticillius. The sequence continues at coordinate 4,447,526 of JAMBUR020000001.1, read as the reverse complement.
TTGGCGCTGGTTGCCCGGCTCGGGAGCTGGCATCTGGGCGCGCACTTGGAAAATACATCCAAAGTAACCGGCGTTCCACAAAATGTGACGCCAGAGTGTAGACTCAAGACCATTGTATAGAGCCAGGGGGCCTTCTTGCTTTACAATCTTTGAAACAACGTCAAGCATGCCGTTGTACTTGTGCGCTTGCGCTTTGTCCTGCAGGCGAATCTTGACGAGCTCAAAGGGCACAACGACAAAGGCCTCCGTGGCACCGGCAGTAGCACCAGTCAGGACAGCCAATGGCTGAGTGGTCTTCGTAATACCGAACAGGTTGCGGTAGAATTCGCCCCAGCTGTCGTTGGCAGCAAACTTGGTGGCACGCTTGGGAGCCTCCATCAGGATGGGAGCGGTGATACCGCGGTACAGACGAGAGGCACTGTTGATGTAAAATTAGGGGCCATTCTTTCCGGAATAAATCTGCATGCTTACCCTTCAGTGCGGACGATCTTGGTAAAGCAATCCACCATGCTTTTGTAGGCCTCGTCGCCGGTGGCAGTACCCGATTGGAGTTGCCTGCAATAAACAATTAGTCAGGACAATTCCTTTTTTCTTCATCGGTCTGGGTATAAACATACATTCTCGTCTTCACAACATCCAGCGGATACCTAGCGCATTATGTAAATTGAACGATCGGCTATATGGGGACGTGAGGGGAGGTTTCGGAAGAGAGTAAATACATGACAAGAATCTGCAAGAAAAGAAAATCTCATTAGCATTCTGTACAATCAATCGCACGTAGAAGAGCATGACACATACTTCAGACACACCGGCAATGGCGCCGGCGGCGAATTGGTAAATGAAAGGAAGAGGCTTTTCGTTCGACATGGCGGGCTTTTATCCGATGCAGCAGGATCGGCTTTCAGTGCAGCTCTGGGCAGGGCGGTGGGTAGACCGGACGTTCAGGCGTGCGTGCAGCTTGCAGCTTGCAGCGCTTTCTCGCAGGTGATTGGACTTCGAATAAAAGGAGAAGAGGAGAGGAGAGAAGAGTAACGTGGGAGAGGATGAGAAGATGCGAGAGATAGGTAGTGAACTAAGAAGCGGAGTCGGCGTTGGGGTACGATAATAATGTGGAGGCGAGAGTAGCCGAATGTGAGTCGCTCACCGGCCGCGAGAAGTCGTTAGCTGCCCCATACGGCCTTTATCCGAGAGGGCATCCTACTTATATACTCCGTACACTTGCACTGCTCTCATCACACATACTCATTAATCAGATATCTATATACATTTGTTCATACATGGTCCAAAATACGAAATAAATCAATCATCCCAAAAAAATTGAAACACAATGCGAGTAACGCCATTGCCCAGCACATGTATACATTCGCGGCATACCTTCCTGCTGCTCCAGGCTGCTCTTTCACTACAGTTGCTGTTGCTGTGCCCGAATTAGATGCAGTGCAGCTGCTTCCACACGCATATCCACTGGGACAACACCCGCCACCAGCCGAAGCAGCACAGCTAAACCAGCCCGTCGCGCAGGAGCCGCTTTCAGAGGCTGTTGTCGCCGCACTCCCTGTTGGGACAGCTATGGTGACGCCATCTGAGTTGACAATTGTCGTGGACGATGTCGTTGGGCAAGAAGTCGTGTCGCAATTCCGTCCTGTACGGCAGCATCCTCCTTCATAAACGGCAGAGCAGGCGTAGAACCCAGTAGGGCAGGTAGAGACTCCGCTGGACGTGGTGGTCAAACTGGCTGAAGAAGTGGTGCTAGTCACGGTGGTTTGAGACCCAGTAGTCGGCCGAACAGGTGGGACAGGAGACACGGTCGAAGTTGTACTCGAAGAGGACGACGAGGTCGACGAAGTCGACGTGCTTGTCGATGTGCTAGTGTGTGACGAAGAAGTTGTTGATACTGAAGTTGGAACTTGCGGTACGGTGGAAACAGTCGAGGACGATATAAAAGTTGTAGAATGTCCCGTCACCGTATATGTAGATACATATGCGCCTAGATTCAAAGTCAGCCATGAACAACATCTGGGTTCTCCGCTACTCACATCCGCCAGTCACGCATGTATATCCAGGAATACAACACCCCCCTCCAAGGCTGCTTGAGCAGCTAGTATACCCTGCTGCGCATGAACTAACAGTGTCACCGCATGTCTCGCCAGCCGGACAGCAGCCGACAACTCCCAGGCCTGTGTTCTGTACTATCACGCAGGTATCATCATCACTGCAACAGCTATCAGAGTAGCCGATCGAACTGCAGCTAGACGTATCTGTAGGACATTTAAAATCTCTCCCCCAGAGCATAGACAAAGCACGCCTTGCAGATCTCGAATATTTCTCAGCCAACAAAAGCGAGTCGGCATCAGTTTCGGTATGCACTAAGATCGGTGGTCGAAGATCTCTCACAACCTTTGATGATGTGTTGACAAGATTATTATTATCCACCACATCCAGAATATCAAACCCCCAGTAGTCAAAAAAGAACTTTTCGCCTTCATCGTCGCTCATTTTCCGCACTGCCGTTGGAATTCGCTGTCCATCTTGTTGATCGACCAAGGTGCCATTGTTTATTGTGGATAATCCCGCTGCCGATGTGAGCAGGAATGGGAGACACGAGGATGGGGTCAGCCTCATTCTTGACGATTATATATAGCTTGTCTTCCCTTTCTCTTTTGTCTTTGTCTCTCTTTTCCTTTTTTGGTGTATAACACTCAAAGCATATGCCCAAAAATCGATCAGTGCATGATGGCGACCCAAGCTGACTCAGGCTCAACTTAGCCGCCTCCCCTCTGTTTGATAGTTACCTGGGTAACCACCACTTCATTGGTTCTTCCAAGCTCCTATGCTTCTTTTTTTGTACTTGCAGCAATCCAATTCATTGCTAATAAAGGTCTAGTTTTGATCACTTTGGTCACTTCTAGGGCAACATGTCTAAAGCCATGCTTCCAAGGTGCTGGCAACCTGGCGGTGCTTAGTGCCTAGGGCTTACATTCGGAAGACCAGTGAATGCATACTGTACATCTCTTGAGTTTTAGCCAGTATAGCCTCATTGTGTTAATTAGAATTATACGAATATATTCAAAATGGCTTGCTCGCGTTATACTATATATAAAATGATAATGCATTTCAAAGGGGAAATATCGATGCGTGGCTAGTAAACAAAAAGAATCAATGGCGTCCATGGGTATCCTCGACAATATCGTAAAGAATTCCAGATCTCAATGAAAACAAAAAAAAAAAAAAAAAGAAACACAAATAATTACCACCGCAGACTCACGGACTTGTGCATAATATTCAACAACGAATCAGTTGATGGAAGAAAACAAAAGAAAACAAGAAGAATCGTAGCAAGATAGATACGTCTTGAATTCAAGACAGTGTTGAGCCTATATGACAGGAGATTCGGCAGGGGTTTCACCCGCTGCAGATTCCTCAGTTCCATTAGACGTCGGGGTTTCTGGCTCATGATCCGGCTGCGGCGTGAGTTCGTTATTGTCGGTCTCAGAAACACCATCTGGAGTTTCATCCGTTCCATTTACATCTTCCAAAGGAGTCTCTTGAGATGGTCCCTTCTCCGCTTGTTCTAGACCTGCAGCCCGAGCTTGTTGACGCTCCCACACTTCCCTGCGAATGCGGTCATCTTTGGCACGACGCTGGCGCTCCGTCTCTTCAAATCCTCCACTCTTCTTCAGTTTTCCTTCTTCGACGAATTGACCCAGCTCCTTCTGGAAAAGGCCGACGCGTCGAGTCTCTAGCTCCCGCTGTCGCGCTTTTTCCGCACGCTCAATGGCTTCGATACGGGATTCATGGTTCGGTTGCAGAGCACGTACTTCACCAAGAACGCCATCCTTTGCCTTAACGGGATCCACTCCTTGGTCGATTGCAAGATTACGAGACGTGCTGCGCAGAACAGGAGCGCCATCCGGAGTTTGTACGTTCTGTTGGCGGGTAGCCTGTTCAACAAGAGCGAATGTCTGAGCAGCCTTATCTAAGTCGTCCTCAAGATCTGCAGCCAGGTCCTCTTGCATTGTAAGTTGATCACGCTCTTCGCAAACAAGTTGAAGTTCCTTTTCCCAGATCTTCGTCCAGATGGGCTTCTCCCGTTTGAGAAATTCCTGCATCTTCTTGACTTCCTTTGTAACCGTGCTGATATTTTTGCTAACAGTTTCTAGTTGACGGGGAAGTGGTCGGACGCCACGTAACACCACGTCCTTCCGAAGATCTTCAACCAGATCTTGAAGGTCGTCCACACGCCCAACGAGTCTTTCTGACTCATCACCAAGTTCTTTCTTTCCAGAATTGATGCGAGCGCGCCCTGCATCACCTTCAAAAGAAGGTGTAGAGGCGGCATCTGCCGCGGTTTTAACACTGCTTGCCTTGGCTCGAATCTTGCTCATAGATGTCGCAATATCGGAAGAGAAATTCGAGTAAGTTTGACGCAAAACAGCGATATCACGTCTAAGGCTTTGGATTTCAGCAGCCCGACTACCATCGTTGAGCACGGGCGACTTAATTTTACTGGCATTATCCGGGGTTGGCGAGAATGCCATTTGTGGCGTGACTGCAAGGCGGGCCATTTCTTTGGCAGCGTCTAGTTGTCTCTCTGAGACGCGCTGAATAACAGTTTCTTGAACGTCAACTGCATCCTTCACGCCTTCGATAAGACGACGAATGCTTCCAATTCCATCATCAAAATGGCGTTTCACCTCGTCAAGGGCCTCCACGTTGAGCACAAGAACCGACCGATCTTTGACATCGTTCAAATCCTCAAGCTCATGCCGCACTCCGGATATAGGATCCTGAACGTAAATTTCCGGTAGATCAACGCCGTTCTGTTGGGTATTCCATGCAAACTTCTCAATAAAAGCAAGTTGAAGGCGCCCAATCGTTAATCCCGTAGATCCCTCCGGTATCACATATTTCTTTATCTTACTCTTATATTGTAAAAACAAAGTAAGCTCTTTACCCGGAGATGGCGGCTGTTCGGGTATAAACTGCTGTGACTGAGAAGTGGCGAGTGTGACAGAGGACTCATTTTCAGCACTAGTCGCCGTACTTATAGCATCGCTGGATTGGCTTTTCGTGGGCTCGAGGTCTTGGGCGATAGGAGTGCCCTGAGCGAGCCGAGGAAACGTAATCGATGGGTCAGTATTAGAGATGTCACGATCAAGTGCTTCCACCACAGGCCCAAGCTTGTCTGTCGGAGTTTTGGCCAGAGGACTACTGTCATCGTTGGAGGGAGCTTCAGAAATGGGCACAACTTGTAACTTCGTGCGACCTATCTCGCCATCTTCAGGGATAGTAGGCGTAGAACGCCCTTGATACATCGCTCTACTGGGCGATGGCTCTTGGCGGTTTGCCGATTTTTGACGACCAAGTTGATAAGACCCTCGTAGGCGAACAGCATTCAACGATTCTCTCACATCCCGGCCTTTGTTAGGTATAGGCGTAGTCTGGGTAGGAAGTACCGGGACACCGTTCGAGGATGTCCCAAGGTGCTTTTGTATTTGATAAGCCGAAAATCGACGTGAGGCGCGTCTTTCCAATTCTCCACTTCTCTGCAAAGCTCCCAATGCATCATCTTGCTTCGGGGGAGGCGGTGGTGGCGGAGGAGTTGAAAATGCGGGCGCTGCAGATTTATTAGACTGTGGGTATGAAGGTGGTGGTGGTAGGTCTTGCGCCGCTATTGTTGACATTGATACAGTCGAATTTGGCGACGTGAGCGTTCGTTGAGTCTCTCTCCTTGATGCTTCGCGGTCAGAAAAACTGCTACCAGCGTGTTCACGCGGTATCGGCGGTTGGCCGTCCAGTGAGCCACTGCTTCCATAACGGCGAGCGGATGAAGGACGTTTCTGGGGAGACTGAGGCGTGGCTTCTTCAGACGTTTGTGACGGGCCAGCTTCACTACCGGGTAGACTTCCGACACTGGCTTGTCTTGGTGGCATTCCTTTGCTATCCTCTCGTGTCTGCCGCGAGCGTAACCGAGCCTGCTTTTTCTTCAATCCATGTAGAAGGTTGATAATTATGTCGCGTATCCGAGGCAAATATCTATCCAAACTCTGTGGCGATGCATCCTGGCTCAGGGTATCTTCCAGGATAGTCCGTAGAAGATCAGGCACAGGGCCGAGGTCCGATGTGTCGACTCCGATAGCGCTAAAGGCGCGACAAGCCAAATTGAATTCATATCCAAGGCGTACGTAGACATCCGAGACTTCGTTTTCCGTAGCTTGTTGTCGAGACCATTGGGTTAAAGTCTCCAGTAACTGCTTGGTCGCGACTAGGAGGTGGGTGACGCTGGCTTCGATTTGCGAGATTTGTTTGCCAGGCTGGAACATGGATGTTAGCACAAAAGCCACGAAGTCGATATGGGAGGACGGGGAAGGAATGACTTACCACGCCGCTTCGAGACTGATTAGAACCAGAGGAGCTCCGGGGACCGGATGTTTGTGACGCCATACTGCCCCCGTTGCTACTGCCAATAGTCGAAGGAGAGTCCGCCCTCGATGGTCGTTGCGAGGAACGCGATAAGGAATGTGACTGCATGGGCCAGTGGAACACACGTCTGTGCGGCTCTGGAAGATGACGCAGTAGCTGGCAGCACCAGGGAATCCAGTATTTGAAACAAGCTACCGGAAATAATTGGGTTCTAGATGCCCATCGCTAAGAAATTTATGTGGTGGTTGGTGTTGGTGCGGTGCCGTTCAGTCCATGAGTTCTTGTGGCCCCTGGCAAGGGGTGGGTCACATGTTTAGCGGCTGGAAAGATCCCCGCCAATCGATTCTCCAGCCACCCCGAATGCTTCACTTATTGTATGAACCTGCAAAACACTGCTTTTCTACCATTGTGTTGATCATGACTGACTGCTACACAAAGTTTTTCCACTTGTTGCAACCAGTCTACTTGTATGACTGATTCTCTCTGCTATACGTTCTTTCTATGGTGGATGTTTTCCAGCTTGGGTCGGAAAGTTGATCCGAGGCACATTGCACTCAGATCCCTGGTACAGATTCTACGATTCAATGTTCGATCTTGCACAAGGCTAGAGGTCAAGAATACATAAATGAGTTGACCACAGATTAGTGCATGATAATACGGCTAACAGGCAGTATTATATTACTCTTCGAAGGAAGGCTCTCACTGGCAGGTAACATCAAAGAGCTTGCAGCCCCATGTGACTCGCAACACCAGGAGTTTGACTAACGAGTCCCAGTGCTTGAAAGGGATACAGCTTTCTCATTCATGGTGATTTCTCAAGAAAAGATCGGACTGAGTACTAATATCAGTGAAGCTGGTAGAGACAAAATCTTGAGGCGGACAGGGTCTGTTAGTAAAAGATTGAATGATGCCACACAAGGGACTTTCAAAGGAAGACGTTTGAGCGCACGTCAGCACCAAATAGAACAAATATTTAATTTAAATGTAAACTTAAAAACAAATATAAAAATTAAAAATAAAAAAACATTATGACTCAAGATACAATTCCTGGACAAATGTGTTATCACCCGCAGAAGGCCCCCAGAACTAAATACAACATCCAGATCGGAGTACCAAGATAATTTGACGACCTCCTGAGAGTTATATCAAGAAAATATAATAATTCTCTGAGGCGGGCTCTAGATGTTTATAGGTAATTGCTGATAGACACAACATGATGCATCTATAGGGTGTCTCCCCACTGTATAACGCTCTCTGATGCTAACTAACTACGCTCTATACGCAGTGTTAATCCCCACAGGGGCCTCCCTAACTAAATATAATATCCAGCCAGAATAACAAAGATAATTTGAAATCCTCCTATAATCTACATGAAGAAAATAGATTTATATATAATATTTCTATGAGAAGGCCTGTAGATATTTATGAATAATTGCTAATGGACAATGAGATCTGGCAACACACATACACCCCACTGGATAAAAGTTTGCCGTGTCACATACAAATTCATCTTCCAACACCCTTCTCTAAAGAATCCAAGTTTACCTATGTACCTTACCTAGGTAATTGTACGATGGAATCATCCAGTCGCCGTCTTCTCGACTTGCCCCCTGAGGTTCTGGAGAATATCGCTTTCGCAATTCGCCCCTCTCTAAAAAGCCTCGGCAATTTCGCTCAAGCATGTCGCAGTCTATGTCTAATCTCTACCCCCGCGCTATATAAGTCAGTGGCTCTCTGGAGCTTAGACGGCACAAGCAAGTTTTCCTGGTCAATTTCTCATTCACCTAACTTGATCCCACTGGTGCGGGAGGTACAACTTCACTTCCATGATCTTGCCACACGCATGGGTGAGGCTCCGGAGGACGCCTACCGAGTCCTCGCGAAACTAGGGCACCTAGAATCCTTGGTAATAAGAACGGTGTGGTTCTTGTATGACAAAGCCGAAAAGACCAGTCTTATCAACAAACCCTTGGAAATATTCCCGGCTCTTCGTTCTTGTGAGTCATTAGATGAACCATATTAAGCCCAAGGCAGTGCTGACTACCGTAGGTAACCTCAGCTGCGATGAAGAACCGGGGTGGTACTGGTATCTGGATCCATATCAAGCATTTTTGACCCACCCTGGCCTACAAACACTCACCCTCACTGGAGCCTCTATAGACAAGGGATTGCCTACTGGGGGGCCGCCTCCTCGATCCACACAGCTTCAAGAGCTCCAGCTACTGAACTGTAATATCACCCCTGAAGGACTAAGAGATATGCTCCATTATTCACAGAGCCTCAAGCATTTTTCTCTTCGGGGACGTCCCAGAGAAGTGCATGAGTTTGAAGGAGCTCGAAGTGGATATATTGATGCACTCAAAGCACACGCAACATCCTTAGAGACGCTAGTTCTTGATCTCCGTCTAGATGGACCCCAGTCAATAGACCTGAGAGATTTTAAGGCCCTCAAGAAGCTCGCCATTGAGCCAAGAGTGCTCATTGGGGCCGATACGACCGATACTCAGCACATGAGAAGGGCCTCTGCAGCTTCTTGGCGAGATGTCTTGCCACCAAACTTAGAACACCTGACGTTTTGGTGCCGTGAGCATACCTTTCCAGTGACAGAGGTGTATGAACTGGTCCGTAATGGCGATCTTCCTCTGACTAGTTTCACTTGCGAAATACCGCGCTATCTGGATTACACTTTTACCCCCGAGCCACTGGCGGCTCTACGTTCGGTGGTACTCCCATCTGGAAGGTCTTTATATGAAGCCTTCAAAAAACTAGGGGTTGATTTTGTCATCATGGAAATTCCAGTAATAGAGGATGTGCCTTCTATGGAATACCCTTGCGAATGCTGGAGATTCACGCGTTACTAGTGCAGTTCTTATGGTCAAGTACCTAGACATCCTCCCATACATTTCCTGTGCCGCCTTATCAAACAACATAACGTATCGGAGGGTGTCCAAATACTTATTAGTGATAGAAGTCAATAAGTAGTTGTGAAACCTTCCATATATAATGGCAGAACAAGAGGCAGTGCAGGAAATATATTGAAGGGCATCTAAATACTTATGAATACTTAGTGGATGTCAACAAGGATTTGGATATCCCCCCATACACAATGATGGAATAAGAGGTGAGGCTAGAAATATATGGGAGGATACCCAAATAGATATTATTCCCTGCACCTGATGCGCTGTACTCTACTAGGTAGTTACGGCAAAACATGGTTCTTCATTCCAAGATCTTCGCCCTATTGGTACCAGCCGTCGACAAACTAAGTAGAGGCGGCCAAGCACAATGGAGCAAATAGAAGAATTCATGGCCGATATTTGGAAAGCAGTAGGCCAGTAGCTGTCTACTTACTTATAAGCCCCGAGGCATATCATATTGTATGAGACTGTGAGGAAAGAAGAGGAAAGAGGGTCCCGGCACGGGCCGCAATGAAGGAAGGCACCTTGCCCCGCCTGACATTCTCAGCCTCATCTACCATGCCAGCCTCGTCGCACTACGCAGTACTCATTTGTTTCGAAACAGGCTGTCCTTTTCTCAATTGGAAGATGGCGAGATCAACAGGCTCGCTGAATACCTACCCCACACCACGGAAAAGCCAGGAAACGCCACCGCGCCGAAGAGATATGGACCGAACATCCGATCAGGTATATCGTTATCAGACCTCAAACCCAAAGACTGTGCAGCGTGTTCAGTCTTCTGCTTACCTTCTTTCCTCTGTCAGCCAGCATGCTTGATTTGAAACATGGTATATGGCTTGGGCGTGTCTTCCGCTGGTGTACCCTATTCTCGAGACGAATTCTCACGTGATTGGCAACTACTTTTGGTGGCAATGGAACAACGAAATGTCCGGGCCTCGAAATCGGCCTAAGTAGTCAGTCGATCACGACAATAAGCAGTCACGAGCTTGGGCAAATGCTTGTTGCAGAAGAACGGTAAATCTAGTAACCCGGGCTCTCAATCACCGCGGCACGCGAGAGATCGGGCGAAATTAACCAGTAAGTGGAGGTACTCCGTGCAGGTCCGGGGGTTTCCTTTGTCTTCCTTTGTGCTTTGGAACAATGATCTCAATTGAGTCATTGACATGCAGATGTGAATGGCGATACGGACATCAAGTGGCTGTACTCCGTACGCGACGCAGCGAGATACAGCCATAAGTTCTGAGTAAAGAGGGCAAATAGGCTGAATAGCTTGTGTAACACACTGAGCGTACCCCGTAAAAGCAGCCAGTGCTGATCCCAGCAACCTGAGACAGTGAGACACGGTAGTAAGGAGGGAGCAAAGTACTGCGAATGGCCGGACTGAATCTGGCGCTAAGAAGGCTCCCGCCCAGAAAGAAAGCGCGCTAAGCCTGATTGGGCGTCGCTCCGCTTTCCCTTCGGATCCCCCAAGCCTCAAGCCCAAAAATTCCCAAGAAAGAACCTCCCCCCATCGCCTGTCGCTGCCTCTCCATTAGAGCTCTCCGCGCAGCCCATCGACTTACCTTTTTCTTTTTGCAGCTTGGTCCTCTTTTCGTCTGATTGACGGCCAGCTGCTCCTTCGTCCTTCTTTTCTCTACCACAGAAAACGAGGCAGCCTCATTCCACCGTGCGGGCGGTGTGTGCGTGTGTCGTGGCCTCCTCCCTTCCCCTAGCTTTGCGACGTGGGTAGAGTCTTTCTCCACGCCGGGAGCTTGTCCTCTGATTAACGACCATTTCAATGGCTTCAACCGCCAATTCTGCGTCCGCTGCCAATCGGGCTCCGACCAACAATCTGAATTCTACCTCACAGAACGCCGGCGGTGCTCGCCCATCCTTACGAACAAATGCAAGCTTGAAAGGTGCCGATGCCAAACGACGACAATCTGCGAGCCCCGGCGATGGTGGTCCACGGTACGTGATTGATATATGCTATATATGCTGCTTCTGTCTCCCTTTCCAAATAGTGGTATTATGATTGTTGCTACCTAGGTATTGGACAAATTATTGCTCATACCAAAGGCGGAGAGCTGGCTGCGTATCACGACGGCCGGCCCCGTCGTCTCTTATTTCTCCAACTCCCTTCCTTTTTGTTACGTTTCTTTGTTTTTTCGCCATTTCCTTTTGATATGCGATGGCTTGAACAATTCATTGCAATGACTAATCTTGCCCATAGCCGCTCTAGTTCCCAGAAGGCTTGGACTCAAGGTTTCAACCCACTCACGCAGAAGCCTTCTTCCCTACAAAACGGTAGCAACGTTCAATCCAAGTCGACGCCATCGCCGAAACCAAGCTCACCAAAAGAATCCAATGCTGCCCACGACCGACTTCGCTTCCTGCTGACGAGCTTTATCGTACGTCAATACATCATACTCGCTACCATACTATAACTTCTCCAGACTGCTAACAGATAACAGGGTCTTCCAGCAACAATCGTCACTAAGAAAGGCGAGAAATTCAGTGGTGTATTCTCGTCATCAACCCTCCAGCCCAGTAGTTCGTCCTTTTTACTCAAAATGGTCCAGCGTGTGGCTTCTCAGGAACCACGTGCCAACGGACTGAGCGATACTACAACTCCATACATCGGGACGGCCGCGGATCACAGTATGACATTCAATATTGAGGAGATAGATGATATTATTGTGAATAATGTCACTACGTCAGAAGTTGTCGTTAAGGAATCGAATGGTAAGTTATATACATCTCTTTGCCCCCCTGAACCAACCTAATTAGCTAATCTTCCAGGCGCACAAACCGGTTTTCGTACCGACACGGATATTTCGGGAAGCCTTGCCATGCGCGAAAGGAATTTGCAGCGTTGGGAACCCAGCGCTACCGATCCTAGCGTAGATATGTCTTTAGAAGGCCCCGGGTCGGGTAGCTGGGACCAGTTTGAAGCAAACGAGCGTCTTTTTGGTGCCACCACCAACTATGACGAAAATATCTATACTACTCGAATCAATCGCAATGACCCTCTGTATAAAAGGAAGGAAGCCGAAGCTGCTCGGATAGCAAGGGAGATTGAAGGCACGGTATCGGACAACCCGCACATGAGGGAAGAGCGTGGACATGCACTCGAAGGCGAGGGTCAGGACGAGGAGGAAAGATACAGTGGGGTTCGTCGTGGTGATGCGGGCTATCTCCCCTTGCAGACTGGACAGCCAAACAAGTATACGCCTCCCGCTCGACGACAGCCACTTCAGCAGCCAGCCACAGCCAGCGCCTCTCCAGCTCCAGCTGATCCAGCCATCATATCCGCGCAATTAGCCAATCCCAACGCCGCAGCAAAGATCTCTGTGCCATCAAAACCAGTGATCGCATCCGATGTAGCACTCGAAAAGCAGCCCGCTGTCACCACCCCATCTCAGCCTGCCGGTTCTGATAACAAAGCCGCGGTGCCGTCATCGGCGAATGCTGCACTCAAACGTCCTGGAGCCGCCGAAAATGCCACTTCGAATGTAGAGACCGAGGTTCTTGACCATTTCCGACAGTTTGCGAATAACGAAAAGATGAGGATGCAAGAACGTCGACGCAACCAAGCTTCTCACGACCGCACTGTCAAACTGAATGAGCTCATGAAATTCTCTAAAAACTTTAAGCTTGCTACTCCAGTTCCCAAAGATCTTGTGCCCATACTTGCCAAAGATCCAAGTAAGCAGGAAGCAATTATCGAACGGGCACAGCGCCAGGCAGACGAGAAAGCGGCTTCTAAAGTGGTGACACAGACCACGCCTGTTGCGGAGCAGAAACCTGACGCAGCTCGAACCACGGCACCTCGCCACGAGGCTGGAATAGCGACCATTCCTCCATCAGCCCCGGCCGATCGCCAGAATCATCACCGTGGACGACAGCCGTACCCTCCTCAAGGACCACACTTTGGCGTCGGTGGAAGGCCCCCTCAGACTTTCCATGGTGGCCGTGGGAACCTTAGCACACGTCTAACTGACAACCTCCGCCAACAAAAGAATGCCCTCGGAGCGGTTCCCACACCCCTGCCTATTCACGAACCCCGAATTCCTCCTTCTGGTCCGTCGGGAGAAGGCCTGACCAAATCGCAGTCGCAGACTCCTACAGCTATCAAATTCAATGTCCGGGCTATGGAGTTCAAACCTAACCCAGCTGCAAACACATTTACGCCTGGCGGGGCTGGAGGCAGTGGAGCTGCTGCCAGTCCACAGCTGAGTTCCCGTGGACGTTCAGTGTCACGTACCAGCACACCTTCGGCATTTTTCGGCACTAAAAAGGCGTTGCCCGCGGCCGAGCGTCCATCTTTGAAGGATAGATGCTCTCCTTTGGAACGCTTGAAGAAAGAAGGGACGGAGCAAAAAGAGAAAGATTTCACTTTCAATGGCGGAATTCCACCGCCGTATAGGACCGCGCCTACATGGGATGTCGCTCCTGGCAATGAGGAGAAGACCTTCAAAGACATGTTCAAAACTTCACCTCCGGCAATATCGCCTCAAAGTCGCTCTGCTTCAAGTTCACATATTCCTCATCCCTCGCAGCTTCCTTTCCATGCTCAACAAAACAATCCAAACATGCACTCTGGAGGTGGACCTCTTCATGGACCCCCTCACCTTCATCAACAGCACCCAAATTCTCATTTCGATGATCCGCACCGCATGCAGTTGTCCGCGTCTACCTCGCACATGTTTCCATCACCGAGACTGCAACATGCCTATCCTTCGCCTATGGCACCACATGCTCAATTGGCTTTCGGCCAGCCCGTCCCGCAATTCTACCAAGGTGGCTCGCAGCCCAATCATATGCGCCAATACCCCGGCGGGCCTCAATTCGTCAACCCTCAAAATGGGATGGCTGCGCCTATGATGGTTCAACAACCGTCAAGCGGCCCATATATGGGAGTCCCACAAGGAATGAATGGACACTACAATCCTCAAATGCAAATGTATTCTCCTAACCCGACATACGCTTATCCACAGCACAATGGACCTCCACCTCAACCCCACAGCGGGTATCCAAGTCCTAGTCGCGGCGCTCCTATGATGATGCATCAAGGCTCGCAACCTGGACAGCCGCCACAACCTGTCATGTTCATGAACTCTGGCCAACAGGGACAGCCAGTGTACGCACCGCAACAGCCTGGCCATGGTAGGTTTTAGCCTTGGACGATTGAATTGCCACATTCAGCTAACAGCGAAAAACAAGGCCCTCCTCGTGGATACCCACAACAACAAGGCCAATATAACTCTGGTTCTCACTACCCGCCTCACCAACACCGTGGTCCTTCGAATAACTATAGCCCAATGCAACATGGTCCTCCCCAGATGCCAGGCCAACCGCCGGCCGCAGCCGCAGCTGTCCCGCCACCCGCCGAAGCGTCAGATGACGCTAAATGAGGTCTGATACGCACTTTCTTGCCAAGACATGTCTAGGTCACGTATCGATCTTATTGGGAGCATGTCGCTTCTTCCACGATGAGTGGTCTTCTTCGCCTATATGCACTGGACTAGCGCTGGAATTCCACATCATATATCCTATGGTATATAATCTACGACACAGTGATAGTGAATATCTCAAGCTATCGATTCCAAGTTGACTGCATGGTTCTTCTGTGACACCGTTGTGTCTTTGAAGATGAGCTTATAGCCAGTATTTATCTATCCAATTATCGCGATTTGGAATGACGGCTGCTCTATTAAGATTTGAGTCCCTATCATTGAACAGTGGTGGTCTGGAAAATGCAAGGTTGAGCTACTGTATACGGTTGAATCAATGCACATGTGCATGGACAAGGCCAATTCATCAATCATACTACGTGTAGCAGTAGGAAAAGGGTTGATTTGGAGGACGAGGCTCGTGAAGGTTGTTCGTGTTCCGTTCGAAATATGAACAACTTGGATCGACTGATAAGACCGCTTACTGGTGGACTTTATTATAACTAAGTAGTCTTCTAATTTTCAATGGGTCAAATATTAACATCAGTTGTATGGCAATAGTTCCAATATCAAATAACTATTCAGGTTATATTTTTTAAATGGGTATCTATACTAGATGAAGTAAACTGTATTGATGTAATGACACAAAGATAATCCTTTCGAGATTTATCAAGTTTCTTCGCCGTCGTGTATATATCGTAATACCTATCACAAACACATTAGTACTTTTTTCCCCAATGATGTGTTCATGGTCATGTTCCTGTCTCAATCTCTATACTCCTCAGGTCTTTTCAGTTTACATGAATATTGGACATCATGTCATTTTCACCGACCAAGTCAAAAAGGGGTGGACTCGAAAAAGAGAAGACAACATATATCTCGCGGTGTCATTTTCACACAAAAATTGAAAACCAGTGTTCATCTTCTTCAACACAGAGCAACATCAAGAAGATAAGGGGATGAGATAGAGACTCTGTCTGCCGAAGCCATTGGTTTGTCTATATATATGTCCCTCATGGAAATGAAGCGGGTGACAAACCCCAAAAATGCGGCAGGACCTTTTCGTACCTCCTGTTCTTAATGTGCACACGAGAGGATCTTCCAAGGAAATTGATAGCAATTCTCGGAGAGATCAATTTAACCCGTCGTGCATACCTTGGATGGTATTGAAAAAGTGATGTTGTTTGCTCTGGCAAAAAAGACGTTGACACAGACGAATAACAAACTTTTGTGGAAACAACCCCATCGAGATATTGGTATGCTGCTCCCTTTTTCTTCCCCTTTTTTGCCCTGGAGGCGGTATAAAGTGATCTGACCTTTTACCAAGTTCGCATCATTGGAGAGAGAGAGACAGGCACGGTGGCGTTTGTGATTGTGGGTTTGGATGTTCAACCACTGATGGTGAACTGACTTACCGATACAAGCAGCAGCATCAAGCAGCTTACATCTCGGGCTGATGGAATGGACAGATAAAATCGAAAGACTGGCGATATATGTGCAGAAAGAGGAAGAGGAGGCTGTAAAGAAAGAGGTCAAAGTTGACGATACAAGCCGGGTGGGTCCCTTTCCAGTCTAACCCGAAACAGACAAGTGGATGTTCTCCACCGATCAGCGATAAAGAAGTTGTCGACTGTGTACATTCTTTCTGCCGCGCCGAGGGGTAGAAACAGATGCAACCTGCCACGATTGCTCTTTCGAGTCACGCAGATAGTCCTTTTTCTTGCATCGCGTTCAAGAGCTGTTTACGGATAATAACGACGAAGACGGGAGAAGAAGCACAAAGGAAGAAAGCGAACTATAGGAAACAACATCCAGAAACTATGGGAGTACTGGCACTTCCGGTCTCCCACGCTCCCTGATATTGTTCGACCACCGCAGTGCACCGCATCTACAATAACAATACCGCTGCCGACAGTTTGAAAGGACTATAATACCATCTCTGCTCCATTGTCACCATGGACTTTCTCAAATCCGCCGTCGCCTCGGCGATGGCAAAGGGGAGCTCTCTCCCCTTCTCGCTCGGAGATCGTGTGGACGCCAACGACACCTTGTGGACACTCCACAATGCGACTAAGCGGGTGCGTTGTTATACTCTCATTTTTGTTGCGAATTATTGTCGAGGTATCACGAGCTAATCAATGCGCATCAAGTAAATAGGACGACGGCTCCAACTGCAGCGTCTTCACATTCGATATCAACGTAAACAAGTCCCGGCTTCCTTTGGCCAAAAATGCGATGCGCAAGTTCAGAACACTCAGGCATCCTGGTGTACTCAAAGTTTTGGATACGGTCGAAGTAAGGAGCAGTCCTATCTCAACGAGCGACACACAAGACTCACCAAATGTTATAGACGGAATCTCATATATATATTGTTACTGAAAGGGTAGCACCTCTTTCTTGGGCGGTGAAACGCAAGAGTGTCAATGACGAAACAGCAAAATGGGGGATATATACCGTGGCTGTGAGTGAAGCACCCGCAAATGTTGCGTGTTTCGACTGGGAATCTTTCTAACTTGCCGGTCCGTGTTAGTCAACACTTAAATTTATTAACGGAGACGCCTCTTCCGTGCACGGCGCTGTTCGAGTATCTTCTGTCTACACGAGTGAAAGTGGAGAGTGGAAATTAGGGGGCTTTGATATTTTGAGCTCAATGAACGATGACAATGCGGTTATTTACGTATGTTAAATGTGGCTCCCGATTTCATGATGTTGGCTTACACATAAAAAAGACATACGGCAGTCTGGTTCCTGATTCTGCGCGCTACTCGCCCCCGGAAATCAATAAAGGCGGCTGGGAAATGATCAAGCGTAACCCGCTTGCTGCAGTCGACTCACATGGACTGGGAGCTTTGATATATGAAGTCTTCAATGGAAGCTTCACAAGTGCAGATCAAGCCGGCAAGACGACCAATATACCGCCAAGTATGCACCAGAGTTATCGAAGATTATGCGCCGCAAACCCTAAACTGCGGCTTAGTGCTGCCAATTTTGTTGAGCAAGGAAAGAAGATTGGTGGATTCTTTGAAACACCATTGATCCGCTTGACCGACGATATCGAGGGTTTGGGTTTGAAAAATGAAGCGGAAAGAGACGAATTTCTCAAGTGAGTGGATAATGTTTTTCTTGGACTTCTACTTATGTTTCGTCTATTAACACATATTACAGTGAATTAGACGCGATTTCGGAAGACTTTCCGGAGGATTTTTTCAAAATGAAAGTCTTGCCTGAGCTCCTGAAATCCGTGGAATTTGGCGGCGGAGGCCCTAAAGCCCTTACAGCCGTCATCAAGATAGGAACCAAGCTAACAGATGATGAATACACCTCACGTCTGACTCCTGTTATTGTCCGGTTATTTGCGAACCCAGATCGTGCGCTTAGAGTTAGCTTGCTGGACAATCTTCCTTTGATGATTGATCGTCTATCGCAGAAGATTGTTACTGATAAGATCTGGCCACAGATAGTAAGATAGAAACATATCTTTGGTAATTCGAAATCATGCTAATTTTATCTAGACATCTGGATTCACCGACGTTGCACCTGTCGTTCGAGAACAAACTCTCAAGGCTGTCTTGACCGTGATAGGAAAGTTGTCAGATAGAGTTATCAACGGCGAGCTACTTCGCTTTTTAGCTCGCACTGCCAACGATGAACAACCTGGCATTCGAACAAATACAACAATCTGTTTGGGAAGGATTGCAAAGAACCTTTCATCAGGTGTAAGTCTGAACCTCCCACTCTCTGCTCTGAATTGATCATTAATTATGGATGATAGACAAGAACAAAAGTGCTCATAGCAGCATTTTCACGCTCAGTGCGTGATCCTTTCGTGCACGCACGAAATGCTGGTCTCCTAGCCTTCGGAGCTACATTGGACTGCTTTTCAGAGGATGACTGTGCTAGCAAGATTCTGCCAGCTATCTGTCCCGCGTTACTTGATAAAGAAAAGTGAGTCAAAAAAAAGCAGCGATATCTACAGTTGTTCTCAAACTAATTCGGTTCTTTAGACTTGTTCGAGATCAAGCAAACAAAACACTCGATCTTTTCCTTCAAAAAGTGCGGAAGTATAGCGCTACGATGGCTGAGTCGGTATTGCCGCCACCCAGCGCTGTTGATACAACTTCGGCAAACAATCCGAATGCTGCGCGAATTGGGACGTCTAATGATACATCGTGGGCGGGCTGGGCGATATCTTCATTTACTAATAAACTGGCCGCTGCAAAGGGCGAGATAGAGCCAACCAGTAACGGCGATACACCTGCTGTTGCCGAGCTAGCCCGGCCCTCGTCTGTACCCCAACCTGCTGCAGTTATTTCTCCTGCAAATGAACCTTCGGGACATGCGATATCGAGATTGCATGCTGAGGCTCCTGAGCTAGTGCGCGCAGCTTCTGACACAGCGGCGCAAACTACAACTGATCTGGTGACCTTCGATGAAGATGACTGGGGTGCTGATGCTTGGGACCAAGGCGACGAAACGGCGACAAAGCTCGAGGAGGACCAGTTCTTTGATGCAGGTAGTAGCCCGGCTCCGGCATCACCAGCTCCTGCTCCTGCTCCAGTCCCGTATGATGACGGCGGCGAGCCGGACTTTGCTGGCTGGCTGGCAGCACAGTCGAAAGCAAAGACCAAAAAGCCTTTGCCCAAGGGCATGAACAAGACGGGATCTTCAAAGGAACTGCCTGTGCGTTCTGCAGCTGCCTCGCGCACCACAGCTTCACGCGCCCCAGCGAAGCCTGCGAAGGTCATAGACACGACGCCCAAAGACGAGGGCGAGGAGGATGGCTGGGGAGACGCATGGTGATAGTCAACAGAAGATAGACAGGGCGGTGCATATTACCATGCATGACCCAACATTCGTACATACAATATACATAATTTTAAATTAAATTTACCCAACAACGAACGCCTCCTGCAAGCTCGTGAATTAAAACGACAGTCAATGCCTAATCAGGGCAACAGCTCTGCCGAGCCGCGTCATACGAAATACATGCCGTGTAAGGCTTAGCCTGCCGGGGCTGAGACTCCATCCTTAAATTCACGACGTCAACTTAAAAGGCTGCAACATTTCCCCGTTTATTCCTGCTGGCCAATGCAAGGAAGCCAGGGGCAGGACACGCTCTAAGCCACCGTAGTTGATGTCTTGGCGTGATATTTTGATGCCGCAACTGACTCGTCTAAATTTATAAATGCGTCGTCTTTCCCGCCAGCTCCAACACCAACACCGACTTATAGATCGACATCCGACGCCCGACGTCCGACGGCATTTATTGAAGAAAGCTCGCTCAAGAGAACACCGGAATTGAACTACCTTATTTTTTCTCTCTCAAGGTTGATTATTCATTTCAGCCATTGTTCATCGGCCGTTTCAGGCTCCAGTCTGCAAAATGGATTTCAACGAGGATGAGGTTCCTCCGCCTTACTCTACACTCGACCCTATGCAAGCGCAAAACCTCAGTCAAAGAGTATCAAGCGAAAATGTCCACAACGAAAACAACAGACCGGATTCCAACTCTGCACAGCTAGAGACCGGTCTCTCTTCTCTCCATATTAATGAACCATCGCCTTCCACTTCGTCTGATACAGCAGCGGCAGCAACAACAACTACAATATCATCTGCGGGATCTGATATTCTCTCAGAGTCTTCCACACTTTCTTCGACTTTTGCATCCGCAGGAGGCTATTTCGCCGAGCGGTCTCTACCGGCATCGTTTGCTGGAGATACCAAATTGGAAACGCTCGTCCACCATATGACCATATACTCACGCAGTCAAAGCAAAGATTTCCCTCGAAGACCACGCTGTTGGAACAGTCGAGGGGACGAAATCACTCAACACGACTGGGATGCATTTCTGAATTTCGTGTTTCCTTCCCATTTAGGTCCAGCAGCATCATCAAACCGGCTCGATCCTAATTTACAAGCAGAGATTAGGCGAGACCGAAAGGATCGCGCTCAAGAAACAGATGAGCAACGATCTGCTCGTATAAACGAAGTGATTGAAGAATGGAATGAGCAGTTTTTTCGCTCCCGCGGAGTCCATGTCACATGGAAATATGTGGCAGATTTAGAGGAAGGACCAGCGTCATCTCTTTGCCCGAGTTGCTATCCCCAATCAACCGATCCTTCTCGACTTCGAGGTAGACTTGTTCGCAGTACATCAGATGATGCTCCAATTCCAGTTTCTATGGAGGAACCTGCGGGGCCTGCGAAACCTTTCATACAACGAAGACCGGTGCCTCAGTCTGCTCAGTCTGCTCAGTCTACCCAGTCTCCACCGCCATCGTCCCCAATCCTACCTGTTAGTCCACCAGTTTCCACTATAACCGCCCCTGCTGCTCCAGGACAGGCGCAAAATTTCCCTTCGATGCCCTTTGGTGACAGAACCCAAACTGCCGCTTTTTGGAAATCGAACCCAGTGTCTTGGGCCTCGCAAATGACTTCGATAGCACAACAATATGCTGCGAAGATCACCAACCAAGCCCAAGAGTACGGTAGAGCGGTTGAAGAAAGTGCATTGGCACGTTCGAAGCAGGTGGAACAGTACAGTAAGAAAGTGGAAGAGAACGCCATGGCGCGTGCAAGACAATTAGAAACAATGGCATTAACCCAAGGACGAAGAGTCGAGAATGCTGGTGGCCGTTTTTCCAACTGGGCGTCTGGAATGGGAAGACGTAGTAATAGCGTCTATTCTTTTCAATCGTCAAGTCAGCGTTCGACTACTGAAGTACACCAACCTACAAATGAAGTATACCAATCGACAAATACAGTACATCAATCGACAAATGCGATACCCCAACCGATAAATGAAGCATACCGATCTATAAATGAAACCCTCCCGAGGCAGCAAAGTCTTCACCGGTCAGCTTCTAACGCATCTATCTCGTCTATTTCATCCATTGACACTGTCTCTACGATGTCAGACCTGGAACCTGACGATCTCAAGTCCGTTCGCGAACAACTGTCCTCTCTAAATGAATATCACAATCGTGAATTATACGATGCCGCCGTATCTTTGCGCAGTCAGCTTGAAACCCTGAAAAAGTCACGCCTAAACTCTCAGGCCCAGTCACGACGTGCTCGGCCCTGGGGACGATGGGATTCTCCGGCAGAAGCAAGAGATCGAGAGCATCGGCGGATGGCAATGAAGAGAGAGACCAAGCTTCTGCGAGAGAAATTCGCCGAGGTACAACGTCGTGCCAAACGGGAAGTCCGCGAATTGAAAAAGGCCAAAAAGGAGGCGCGCAAGAAGCAGCGACACGAGCAACGCCATTCTTCTCGATGGTCTCACCATCATCAGCAGCAGCAAACTCAGACATTTCCTACAGAGATAAGGCCCGACACGGATCCCGACCTCTACAAGGAATGTCTAACCCAAAATCCTTCGGAGTCTTTAAGTCGTACAGCTAGCGAAGCTACTTCTCAACGGTCTCAGCAGCAGCAACCCCAGGCATTTCCTATAGAGATAAAGCCAGACACGGATCCTGACCTCTACAAGGAATGTCTAGCCCAAAATCCTTCGGAGTCTTTGAGCCGCACAATCAGCGAAGCTACATCTCGACCCGATGATATTAGCAAGAGGCTGAGCAATGTCCCAACCCCGGCACTGTCAAAGAAAGAGGCAAAGAAGGAGGCCAAGAAAGAGGCAAAGTCAAAGAAAAAGTCAAAGGAAGAGCCAGAGCCAAAGACAGATTCAATGGACCCCCACGAAGCAGCAAAGGCATGGACAGAAGCACAACGTGCCAAAGTAAAAGACATCCAAAAAGCAAACAAGGAACGCATAAAGGCAAATCAAAAGGCACACAAGGAATGGGAAAAGCAACAAAAAAAGGCAATCAAGAGGATGAGCAGGCAGAAGCATAGTCTTACAAGAATGACGGCTCCGTCTTCATCATCGTCGATGATGCTTCCCGAAACGGGTACGATACAGAGCATCGGCAGTACTAGTATCGGCAGTACTAGTTTGAAGAATGTTGATGACAATGTTTCAATCAATTCGTTTTCGCGGCAGGACAGTGAAACTGCTCGTGGAACAATAGGAACAACAGGAACAACAGCTACAAGTGAAAGGAGTTTTATGCATGAGCTCGACGCAATTGAGCCTGCGACGCCGGAGTTGGATGGAAATGCGATTTGATAGATGATAGATGATAGATGTGTATATCCGTTTTGAGCGTATTGAGCGGGTTTCCCTTTCATACTGTTCGCGGCGAAGATTTTAATGATTTCTATGAATATACAAATGCATGCTAAACCGTATAATCGCCCATCAGGAAAGCAATAACCGTCTGTCTAGTAGACTAGACTAGCAAACGTAGTCACAAATTGTAGAATCATCGATTCGCTGATTCATTCCTCTCGACCAAATCGCCAACCCCAAGACCTCTCCCAACCTTGACACGAATCATCTTCTCCTTCTCGGCACCGCCGCCCTCATCATTCTTGCTGCCCAAATCACCGACCGGCTCGCCCTCATCTGCATGTTCGTCACCTTCCGTGATTGACTTGTCTTTCTTTTCCTGGCCCTCGGCCTTGTCGTCTTCAGACCAATCGAGCCAGAGGGGCGTGAGGTCGAGACGCATGGCATAAGCATCCTCGCCGTCGGCGTAGTATTTGTTCTCGACTTTCTCGACTTCGAAGCCCAAGGTGTCCCGGTACAGGCGAAGGGCGGCTGTGTTGGACATGCGCACGTGTAGAGAGACGTAGTGCGCGCGATGGGATTCGGCCATTGCTCGTTCTGTTTCAATGTTAGCATCTTCCTTTCGTTCTCTCTGTGTGTGCGGGAAAGAAAGAACATACGACTCATCCTCATCAATCTCTCCGCAATACCCAACCGCCGATGAGTCCTCATCACACTCAAACTCGTAATATGACCATGCGCCACGCCATCCGAGGGCTCCTCCTCCATCTTGGCAAGCACATATCCCACGACCTTGGGGTAGTCGTGTTCGCGATTCTTAGATTTCCGCGGTGATCGCACCACGGCCACGAAGCTGAGCTGCGGCCATGTGAGGGCGTGGTAAAGGTAGTATTTCAGGAAGTAGTTTTCGGGGAGATTGGTGATGTTGCATGTTTGTATCGAGGGGAGGAGGCTCATATACGATGGGAATGAGGAGAGGGGTACGATGTCGACCATTGTGTCGGTGTCTTTTTGCTTTCTTTTTTCGCTCGCCTTTTCTTTTAAACGTGGACGGGTCTCGGGTAATTTGTCTCAATTAGACCTCCGATATCGAATTGAGGAATTGCGACGATGTTGCTGGCTGTTGGAGTCGCTGCCCGAGGAGGTTGCTTTTCAACGTTGCTTTGTGGATTGCTCATGGCGGAGTTGACTTCGGCTCGGATGCGGAACCGCTCTTAGACTTACTATCTGGGTTTAGTGCGCAGACACTCTCTACTATGTAATTGAAGGAAGTAATATTTATTTCAACATCATGCACAGGTGATATTGAGCACGCTGTTATTTATGTACTGTTCATATCACATTTATCAAATGCATGTCCGCTTCGTAATGAATTTGCAATGCCCGAACTCCAACGATCTCGCTCCACTTTTGAGGTAGAGAAGAGGAAAGGAAATGATCAAAAGAACCCAGTCGCTTGAAGAAAATGATGAGTCCGCACAAAGATGAAAGGTATCGGAAGACGAAATTTATACGAGATTGAAAATAACACCAGCAATGGCCATGGAAAACATCCACCACGCTTTATCTAGAGATTGTGACCGCAGGCTCAAAGCCCCCGAAGTCGTCGAGCCACAGCACTTGCCGTTGTAAGTGACATTGTTGTACGTGGCAGCTACCTGGAACACCGAGCCAGGGAAATTGCCTTCATTGTAGTAGTCAACTAGGAGGAAGTTTGGAGGTCTGCCCCAGGTAGCTAATTACGAAGGATAACATTAGTATCCGTAGGTAGCTAGCCAATATATAAAGATAGACTTACCTGTGCAGTTTTCGGCCATCAGCCCAAGGCTTAGATTTCCCGACACAGAATTGGTGTAGTTTATGACCGCTGTATTGGGTATAAGGATCTCCGATCCCGCAAAAGAAACATCCACGTTCAAATTGTGGTTCGCCATATACATGATCTCTTTGGCATCTTCTGTGGACAGATCAGGTGGTCTCTGCTCCGTGCAAGGAAAGCTTGTGTCGGTTGGAGAGTAAGGCGTCTCCCACATCTGGGTAAATTCGTCCAAGATGTACGGGACCTCTTCCTGATTGGCGTCATAGTCCATGAAGATAACGGCACGCTTTCCCCTTAGGATCATGTTGGACAGAGTTGGCCAGTCGTCCAGGCCCATGGGAATTTGTGGTGGCTCGTACGCATACTTGGATATTCCAGAATTGACTATGGGAGCTGTGAAATTGCCCACGTTCACCAAGTCATAATTACCAATTAGAATTGTAATGACTTCGTAGGGGTTCTTTTCCATCCATTTGGCGACGGTTGTGAGATAGTCTTCAAGTGTACCAACATTTAACAGCGAGCAGGAGGTATGGCACAGGTACATTGTACCGTTTTGGAGATGAGCTTGGAATTGTACTATATGCTAGTCAGATTCCCTTCTTTATTTCGATTGCTTCCACTTTTGAAAGAACTTACACATGCGAATCCCATCGTTTAGTTGGGTTGTCACCGGATACATTTGATTTGAAGCAATATTGCCCTTTCTGTCAAAGGGACTATTATGAGCAGTAACAAAGGTGATATTGGAGTAGCTGCGATCACAAAACTCAACATAACCATTGCAAGGCTGTGTGTTGCTTGGTAACGCGGAGGACGAGGTCGTTGAAGTGCTGTTGCTAGTGGCAGTAGCATTAGGGAGCAGAGTCGATATTCCTTGGGTGCCCACAAGCATGGTAACTGTTCCTGAAGTGGTGGTGGAAAGACCACTGGCATTTCCCGTCGATGTGCCGGTACTCACTGTAATGGTTGTTGTGACTGAGGCATATGTGACAGATCCTGAGGCCTGGTCAATTGTGAAGGGGTCAACAGTGCCCGTCAAGGTCACGACAGAAGCATCTGAAGCGGTAGTCGAATCGGCTGAAGTTGAACTCGAAGAAGTTGAGGAGGAAGCCGATGTATCAGCCCACGCTGCAGCGAGCAGCGTCGCCGCGATCCATAACGACCGCATTTTGAAAGAAGAAGCAATATGCGCAGGCTCAGAGAGGGTGAAAGTTGAGAGGAAGTTGTTGTTTGTCTGGAGAAGAAGTCGAGGATGCTTTGAAATTGAATCGCAAGGCAGGACCCACGGTACGTCGTCCGCTGGGAAGGAGCTACCGAAGGAAAAGCAAGGTGCCTGTTCCGTATTGTATACAATACAGATTGCGTACGCATCAATCACCAGGCTATGTCATGAGGCTTGTAAGTCGCACACGTCCAAATTGCTTTCTTTGGGCCACCCCAGATACACACTACACAGAAACAACCGTCTGCCATGACGTGGAGGCATTTCTGCTCCTCCAATTTTTCTTGTAGGCTTCCGGCTCCCGGCTGCTTTGCTGTCTGCCAGTCTGAGTGTTTTGCAAAGCCACAGTCGTCGTGGGCCGGATGGGCCCATGGACGTCATCTGTGGGGCATTTCAGAGCCAATGGATGCGCCGGGATGGGACCCAGAGATCTGAAGAAGCCGCCGTAGTGGCCGAGCTAGCGACGCCTAGACACCGAAAGCGCCTAGCCCGGCAGCCTCACCCGCTGATAAGCACCACTAGCTGCATTAATTACCGCTACGTATTTTTTTTGACGATCGACGTCAGGCCTGGAGCCCAAGTGTGCCCGTGCGTAATTACTCTGGTAACTGAGAACAAGTTCTTCCACGATGATCACCTCTCAACTTTGGGCGTGCCCAACAGGTTCTTGCAGGCACAGCTCTCTCTCAATTGGGGCTCTGTCTCACCTCCATTTCCTTCTTCTCTCTAGCAGGCAACGACCTCCTGCAAAAACATATCTCGTATTTCATAACAGAGACCCTTCCTTCTCCAACAGCGAGTGTCTGCTTGCTCTGACCTGAGATATCAATACAACGAGGAACACCGTCTCAATGGCGCCCACTGCCCTCGAAAAATTGGCCGACACCTCGAGGCGGCATTCAACTGTCATCTGGCATAGGTTTACTCGTGCTTTTATTTACTTGCTCGCATGGATTTTCCTCTTACTCGTGGTCATTGGAAATATCTCCAAAAAACCAGTGATTCGCGATACATATTTTATGATGCTTGATACAGCCAATGTCATTCCCGAGTCAGTTCCCGATGCTGTATTCATCAATAGTATCGCTCGGAGTATCGGTCTCCATGATTTTTATCAAGTTGGACTGTGGAATTTCTGCGAGGGATATGACGACACCGGCATCACAGACTGTTCTCACCCAAAGACCCTGTATTGGTTTAATCCAGTAGAGATTCTGCTGAACGAGCTCCTCGCTGGTGCCACAAGTATGTTTTCTCTGTCTCCTATTATTCCTCTTTTCTAACTAACCATTGCAAGTTGCTGTGCCCACATCAATTACAAGTGCTCTTTCCATCGCCAAACTCGCGTCCCACTGGATGTTTGGACTTTTCATTACAGCAACGGTGCTCACTTTTGTTGCCATCTTCGTCATGCCATTTGCAACATCTGCTCGACCTCCACAGACGATTTCACCCGACCAAAATGTCAACGAAGTCGTCCACCCGCACCGCCGACCTACCTTTATCCTCCTTCGATCCCTACCAATGGTTATCTTCACATTTCTCATAGCCCTATTCACCATTGTAGCCTCGGTCGTTGCCACGGTCATGTTCACGATTTTCGCCAATGTTTTCATGAGCAATACAATTGATCTGAATATCAAAGCATATCTGGGGAAGCGCATGTTAGCCTTCATGTGGATCGCCTCGGGGTTGAACTTGATCGGCTTCATCATTCAAGTCGCTTCTTGCTGCTGTGCTTGCTGTGGAGGAAGAAAGGCCCGGAAACAGCTACGGGCACAGCAGGATCGTGAAAAGAGAAGCCCTACTTCAGAAGGCAACAACGGGACTACTCCTAATACAACCAGAAGGAGATTTGGGTGGGGAAAGCGTTCGAGCTGAGGAGACAAATCAGTATAGATGTAAATTGTGGCCATATATTATATCATATTGCATGTTTTTTCTTGTTTCTTTTCATCGGCGCAGCGAATATAGAAGGGAGTTTGGCATGGTTTTCATTTCATATATCTTCCAGTTGGCGAAGAAGGGGCATCTCGAACAGAAAATCGGATGTCCAAGATGGTTCACTGGCAAATTTAGCGACACAGAGCATTTAGCTTGGTACTCATGACATTTACGAGAGCGTTATGACTGGTGCTGGTTTTGGTATTGAGCAATATATGCATTGACTCGTTCCGTATATAGACGTACTTAGGCAGGTAGCAACGAATGTATCCATAAGTACTGTCTATAGTGATAAAATGCTTGATGAAGTAAATTGAAGAATTTCCATACATTTGCGACAATTGATTGTTGGGCAGCTTGTTGATAGTGGTTGCCTCACCGCCAAGGCGCCCTACCAATCAACCGGGGACGGAGGATATCACCTTAAATTGTCCGCCGCGGGACTTTGGACTTTTGACAGCCGCGCATTCTACTCTACAGCCTCAATTAACATTGAATTGATCGAGCGCGTGCGCATATCACCAATTGCTCATCAGCGGGCATCTCGACAGACAGCGCAAACACAATGAGCGTTATTCTGTGCACAGGTAAGCTGTTCTGGCGTTGGATTCGGATCGATGGACCGTCATAGAAAGCGCAGTCACTAATCATACCAAACACCAAACTACAGCGGGGTATGACCATACCATCCGGTACGTATTCTGAACTCCAAAGCTCTACTACTTGAGGAATATTCTAACAGACTCAAGGTTCTGGGAGGCCCTCTCCGGTATCTGTTCTCGCACCCTCCAACACCCCGATTCTCAGGTCAACCGTCTATGCATCACACCGGACAAGCGCTACCTTGCGGCGGCGGGTCACACAAATGTCAAATTATTCGATATCAAGTCCTCCAACCCGAACCCGGTGATGACCTTTGAAGGTCACACAAATAATATCACGGGCGTCGCTTTCCACTGTGAAGGGAAATGGATGGTCACCAGCTCTGAGGATGGGACCGTCAAGGTTTGGGACACACGCTCGGGCAGTCTTCAGCGCAACTATGTTCACAAGGCGCCTGTCAATGATGTGGTCATTCACCCGAATCAGGGTGAATT
Source organism: Talaromyces albobiverticillius (assembly GCA_023721895.2). Classification (NCBI taxonomy): domain Eukaryota; kingdom Fungi; phylum Ascomycota; class Eurotiomycetes; order Eurotiales; family Trichocomaceae; genus Talaromyces; species Talaromyces albobiverticillius. Next base: position 4,418,531 of record JAMBUR020000001.1, on the reverse strand, counting down.
GATTAGTGGCGATCGAGCTGGCACGGTTCGGGTTTGGGATCTAGGAGAAAGTGTCTGCACTCACCAATTAATCCCGGAAGACGACGTTGCCGTGTCCAGTGTGAGTGTGGCAAGTGATGGGTCTTTGCTGTGCGCTGGCAATAAAAAGGTAATATCTCCGCCCTTGTTCTCTTTCGAATCACAATGAGAGATAACAACTAACTTTTAACCAGGGTAATGTTTATATCTGGCGCATGATCCAAGACACTGAAGTCACTCGCATTGTACCCGTTGCTACATTCCTCGCTCACAAAGACTATCTTACTCGGGTTTTGTTGTCGCCCGATGTCAAACACCTAGCCACCTGTTCTGCGGACCATACGGCCAAAATATGGAATCTCGACCAAGCGTACCCTCGAGCTGTCGCAGCGGCAGCAGAAACAGCAGCTTCTCACACCAATGGCAATGGACATGTAAATGGAAACGGAACCGAAAACGGCAATACTCCTGCCAACGGTGTATCAAGCAACGGCGTTACCGCCTCTGCCAGCGCGCAACAGCCAGCACGGAATGGTACATCAACTGACATGGCCGCAAGCGACTTTAGCATGGTTAGCAGTAGCCAGAGCCTCAATCCCATCCCTCTCCTTCCCGGCCAACAGCCTCAACAACAGCAGCAACAAACTCCTTTTCCCACGCAACCTGACGGCCCACCCATTGACCCATCAACGGGCACACTCTTCCTCGAAACTACCCTCTCCGGCCATCAACGTTGGGTATGGGACTGTGCGTTCTCCGCCGATTCCGCATATCTGGTTACTGTCTCTAGCGACCATTATGCGCGTCTCTGGGAATTGGCGTCGGGGACTATTATTCGCCAATATAGCGGACATCACCGGGGATCGGTGTGTGTTGCTTTGAACGATTATTCAGAGCCTCGCTAAGTATAGCTATGATCTCTTTGGTGGCTCTTGTTTATCCTTTTTCTTCTTCCAGCATTAGCATGGCGCAGGGCGCTCATATGGCGTCAGCGGGTTTGACATGTGTTTTGATATGGCCTTGATTCCGATATATTTAGTCGTTGAATGGATATTTATGGTTTATAATGTAAATAACTATACCCAGTAGTTAACCAATGGATGGCTATTTTTGGCGTATTTCTATATATAGGTATTCATTAGAGATTAGACCATGAAAGAATAGTTTTATGAAAGAATTATTTAAACAATTCAATTCCAACAAGAGGAGACTAAAAAAAAAAAGAATCACACAATATAATATAAACAGAGAAATAAATGCTGTTAGTATAAATCAGAATCAGAATCAAATCAGTCAGTCAATAACATCAAACAGCAAACAGCAAACATAAACAACAGCAGCATCACCATCGGATATCATATACTACCGCAAAACTCGACTCGACTCAACTCAACGCCTCGCGTGCACAAAATGCTGATATACATTCATAGATATCTCCATCTCGACGGGATTGTTGGATCAATTTTGTATCTTCTTCGTCTTTATTTTAAAACCTTGCTTTGAGGTCTTTTTTTCGTTTCGTCTTAACCCATTGCGAACCAGGTGACGCTGACGACAACGTCTAATCCCCGCTCCTCGCCGCCGGGGTATTTGAATGTCCACATGCCATCGCGGTTGACGTCCCAGTACGCGCCGGAGGCGGAGTGCATGCCTCGCTTGCCGGATTCTTCGGCAATGGCCTTGTCGACGACGCCTTGCTGCACGATGGTGCTGTTTACAGTGAATCGGTAAGGCGGTGGCGTGGCGGAAGTAGATGAGGTGGCTTCTGGTGTTGTGGCTGTGATGAGCGCTTTGAGCACGGAGTTCTGTTTTTTTATCGTTCATTAGACTTTTCTTCTCTCGTTTCCACCTTCAAATAGGTATCGCGGAATGGCGAGAAATGGAGAAACGTACAATGATGGTGGAGTTCCATATGGCGACCTGCGTATGGTCATATCCCAACGCCTTTTGGAGAGCGCCGTCGCAAGCCTGCACAGATACATGTCAGTCATTGGCGCAATTTTTCACTCTCGACATTCGAGCCGGCACAGTGACCTCATCGCTGGTGGCGCAGGGCTCGACATCGCTGGCCAGAATACAAAACTTGCGAGAGCTGGAAATAACGAACCTCAGTGGTAATCTTAGTGAGCTCGGCGGCAGGAAGAGGCTATAGAACTGCCTGTTAGAAACATAGAACACAGCACTGAGCTGAGAGGGTAGAGAGCTAGCGACGCCCCCGACGCGTTATGAAACGTACAAAAGATGGAGTAGGAGTAGGCTCGACTGCCATTTTAGCAAAAGTTCTCGTTGTTTAGTGTCCTAAAAACAGCCAGGCAGGTGTTGGCGCAAATTGTCTGTTTTTCTGGGATTGTCAGAACGTTGTCTTCGAACTGTTCGAATTGACGTGAACACTGGCACGATGCGGGGGGTTGTACTCCGGTACCGTGAGCCCCAGGAAGGAAGAGGAGAACGAATCATGTTGGAGCTTGTGGAGGTACGTACGCTTGTGGGATGGATGGGATGTGGTCTGATCGCAATCGCGAGTAGATGAGGAAGGATGAGAAGGAGAAAGGGAGGCGCAGTGGTGATGGTAGTTTAATTATCGAGTGGTGGTGTTGTTACAGCTTTCAGTCTTTGCAGAGTCGCAGCCATAACAATAATAATCTCACTAATAATAATTCGCAGTCCAAGCGACGTCGGACGTAGCAGCAGCCAAGCACACCGCTAGCCTGCTTGTAGTTTAGCGTGTCTCCGGATTTAATTGCCCGTTCGGAGCTCTCAATCAATATCTCCGGGACGCCTTTCCTGAAAAGGAATAGTTTATCAGCTCCTGGATAAACTGTTTATCCTTCCCCAGCCGGGCCGCGCTTCCAATAATGACGGACGCTGCCGGCACGTGAGATCATTCTGTCCTGCTGCGGGCGGGGCTGCGACGATAATCTCTTCTGACAAGCCTCTCCAGCTTCATCTTTTGCACTCTGGCATATCTGTGCGCTTACCGAGGTATATTGATATCATTGCATTTAGGAATATAGCATTGGAAGGTATGTTCCCTTTGCCTGCTCCCCGTCACTGGTGTATGACCTCTTTTATCGAGCTCAAGATTAGAGCTAGCTCTAGCCTCTAGCTAGCTAGCTACCTCTGTTCTGACGACGCTGATTCGAAGCAGGCATTTAATCTAAAAACCACACACCATGTCGTCACAACCTCTTCTTCAGACAGCTCCAGGTTCGTCCTTTACCGCACAGATCGCAATGCATTGACAATAGCTTTATCTTCCCTCAATTGCCTGAATTGCTCCCGACTAATTTTTCCGCGTGTCAACAACAGGCAAGAAAATCGCTCTTCCCACTCGCGTCGAGCCCAAAGTCTTCTTCGCCAACGAGCGAACTTTCCTCTCATGGCTCAATTTCACCGTTATTCTTGGTGGCCTTGCCATTGGCCTTCTCAACTTTGGTGATCACGTTGGCCGCATCTCTGCCGGATTATTCACCCTCATTGCCATGGCGGCTATGATTTATGCATTATTCACTTTCCACTGGCGGGCGCAGAGTATAAGAAGACGAGGACAGAGTGGTTTCGATGACCGATTCGGTCCCTCGGTGCTTGCTGTGGCCCTGCTGGCTGCAGTCATTGTCAACTTTGTCCTCCGGATTCGCGAGACGGGGCGAGTTTAAGGCCTGTCCCTTTTCTTCTTCTGGATGAAAGAAGCTCGCAATGGCCTATAATCAATGGGCCAACCATGAATGATTTATACCACCGCCGTCATCGTCGTGGTACAACCCAACGATCCGGTCACGTTAGCTCGGTACACCAAAATATCGAGCCTGTACGAGGATGCTGTAAAAAACATCAGGCGGAGTTTTGTTACTATCTATGTCATTTGCTCTTTTTTTCAGCTATGTACCATTGGACTGGTTGGTTCAAATAACTTATTTACATCGTTGCTACGTGGATATTTATAGACTGATTTGCTAGCATCACACCATGTATCTTAAATGCAGACACGATACCTACCTAGGCATCAGGAATGAATATATATACTTTGCAAATTGTGGCAACAAAAGTAATGGAAACAGGCAAATGCTATTCATAGCCTCATGGAATACTACAGATACTCGCAGCCTCGCAGGCAAGCTCTCAGCGGGATACCTCAGGCATTGGTGCCCAACCTCCTTTCACAATGGGCTAAGACGGCCGTGGACCGTTTGGCTATGTATACCAGACTCTCCCGTTTCGTTCGTCCTCTTCCCTCATTCCTTGCGCCATTAATCCCTACGGAGTACAATTGTACAGAGAATATACTAATCTCCACTAAAGCCTTTGACAGATTAGCCTTACCATCTTCCCCGCAGCCTTGTTCAACATGCCAAACTCCGAGTACAGCGACCGTTATCGCGACGATGGCGACTACCGGGGAATTGGGTCCGACGGTCGTCCCGTGAGTCACGGACCGTACGGTGAGCCTATATTCGTCCCTAAGGTTCCCAACGATCCGGATGGAGCACAGTCTTCGTCCTCATCTCAGCCCTCGGTGTCGGTCCAGCACAACTCGGATGTAACGACTACGTATACTGCTACGTTCGCTAATGGGTCGAGTGCCACCGCGAGCACGGCCTGATGCATGGGATCCTGGGACATTTTGATTCTGCTGGTGGACTGCGCAATGAAGAAATGTATTGTAGTCCTCGTGAGGAGCTGCAAGTTGGGGCAGGATCGGCGATGAAGATTAGAAGATGTCTGCTGCATTCGTAAATGTCATTGAAATAACTTTCTTTGGGGAATCTTCGTCAACCCAAATATCCTGCCAATGCAATGTTCTTGCATAGTTGCCAGCTTCAAAGGTATCGAGGCTTCACACCGACGATTGTGTCAAAAGCGACCTGTCTCCAAACCCATGTGCAATAGATCGACCATTTCGATGGTTAGTATGCGGGGCGATCTACTGAATAGCGCCGAAACTCCGGGTTTGCACGGGCATTTAGGGCGGAACAGGCGTCTTGATAAGAAGTATCAAATTTAAGACCAATCTTGAATGTACGAAAGGAGGAGGATCTATGATGCCTATAAAGATAGGGGATGTCATGTGATTGATGTATACTTCATAGATAGCGGAATGGTGGAACCTAAACAATACACTCGTGGCTTTTGGATGCATCTAGCCTCCAAGCTATCTGGATTGCCAAGTTCTTTGTCTGGTTCTTGCAGCATCTAAATGCACGGATATTGTCCGAACACTCGAAAGGTGCCAATCAAGACTCAGGGCACGTGACCGCAGCGCCCGAGTGATGATACGTGGTCGTCGTAAGACATCAGAGTCGCCGCGTATCACGGGATGTGGAGACAGGGCAATGCTCAGGCAGGTAGCAGCGTTGGCCCGGCCCACCCACACCTCGTATTATTATTTGCTACTATTGTATATAATACACCATAGAATAATCCAATATTCATGGTTGCATAAGGATGACGGTTAATCTTTATTATAAATTCAACGTTCATTTCAGACTATGTACGAACCAAGGCAGGATGCGATCCTTCGTTATCCTCCGGAGTCCATGTATGGCTAGCTAGCGTCTAACTCTAGAGCCATGATGACGCCGTGCTCCACCCGCTGCGATCTGAGACGTTCCACTTGCGCTAGAATTCTACGCCTTGCATCATCCAGGATCCTTGTATGGGCAACATACGCAGTTATCAAGTCAACCACCCTGAGTCATAGTCAACAGATAGTGCAACTTAATCATAAGCTAGTACTCTGTAAATGTGTATCTAGTTGTAAGCCTCAAAAATCAAGGCCATGCAAGAGCACAAAGCATGCAGATACCGGAGTAAACAGAGCAAATACAACCATCTGTATCCTGATTGGCTGCCAATATTTGCCTCGAAATGCTCCGTATTCCGTTGGCCGCGACCCGCCAATCACGGCTGCAGGGCTGAAATAGACTGGGCTGAAAAGTGGATCCTTGACGCTACAGATACTTGATACATCCAGTCTTACCACCATGCTTACATACTGTCCGTGTAAGCCCTGACCACGCAGTCAACTGTATGTAGACGATGCAGTAGATATTGTTTGTACAGACAACACAAGCAAGTAAGCATGATTTAATAGGCTGAACTACACGCAGAATCCTGTTCTGCTCATACAAAAAATATACACAGATGTAGGATGCGATGATATGCCAGCTAGTCCCTTCCAGAACCTACGGCGGGCCCACCAGCACTAAATTAGCAATCTGGTCCTCCCCCAAAGTCCAACTCCTTCCTTCCTGCAGTCCGTGCTTCCTTCCCTAGTTTCCCCTTACTTTCTGGTCGCCCTTTCCTGCTCTATTCTGCTCTCCTCCTCCTGTTGTCAAACAACCTGTTCTCTTCTTCTCTCTCTCTTCCAACAACATCTTCTTCCTTTTCTTCTCTCTTCTCTCTCTCTTATTTCCCGCCACCGAGATCTGTCCCAGGCTGGCCCTCTTTCCCTCCCTCATCCAATCGACCACGTAGTCTTCTCTCTTTCGCCTCCCTCTTCCTCCCGTTCCGCCCGTATCCCTTCGATTGGTACGTGCCCGTCCGTACCTCAAGGCTTACATCTCGCCCAACTCTCTGCTACTTTCCGTGCCATCCCGGCTCTAGACCTGCCGCTGTTCTTGGTGGTCGCATGTGAAACAGCACAGCCTCGTTTGCGTGCGTTTGTATTATATCTCTTGCGATCTTCCTACGATCGCACCCTTTCCATATCCTTCCACCACCAACCAACAAAACAAACACCCAACTACTCCCGGAGTGCTGGTCGCTGCCGACAATCAACGCTTCACCCTAGTTACTTTTAATAATTTTTTATTAAAAAAAATTCTACTTCAGCACCAACGCTGCTGACTAAACCTGATGGGTTATTTATCTGCACATACTAATCCACATAACTGCTAGCCCGCCCGTGCAAGTGAGCAAACTGACCCCTGTTGATCTGGTGTATACTTATATTTACATTCAACCAGATGGCGTTGTCGCATGGCGTCTTCCGCCTCTTGCCGTGGACCTCAAGCTTGGGGGTCAACAAGTTAACATCCGACATGCTTGTCGGCCCTGCTCAACACAAGTCGCCCGTCATGGGTAGCGCGCCGCTGCAGTTGCTGAAACGCAAACGCAGCGACAATCATGAGATATTCACCGTTCTAGACGAGCCTCCGCCAACGAAACGTCGCGTCGACATTCCAAATCAAACTTCGCTCATGGAAGTAGATGACAGCAACAGCGCAACTGCGACAACACCATCTAGTTCCGAAGCAGCGCATGGTCCGAACTCGACTTCGTCGGTTCCTACCCAAACGACACCAGATTCGAAACCTACGAATGATGACAATGCCAACATCCCTCAACGCGCCAATATTCCTACAAAGCGAGCAGATATAGATGTGGACGTCTTGCGCCAATCTCTGGATGCACAGCTGAGTTTGGAGGTGCTCTTGAAACATAACGAGCTTCGCCTCATTGATCAAGAGATCGCAAAGTGTCAGATTGCATTGGAACAGCTTCGCCGTTGTACAGAAATCCCCTATCCCGGATCAAGCGCAGATGGTATTTCGCAGTCTGTCAGTGATGGTTCAGGACATGCGACTCCCTATTCAGGCAGCGGTCCGCCACCCATATCGCCCGCCCCGTGGGGCGTGGCGGATGGTCCCTATTCTCGACATTATGCCAAATGGCTGCTTCCCGACCCACGTTTCGATGGTGGCGAATCTCCAGAGCTGTCCCTCCCTAACGCTGCTGCCTGGGATGGACGCTCTACTCGTGGATCCTTTACCGAGAACGGTTATGTCGCAGGGAAATCCCGTGCTCAGAGGGCTAGTATGAGCACCAGGCTACAGTCTCTACCGAGCGGGTATCCTGCTCCCAAGGAGAAAGCCGGGCCCATGGTCATCAAGCGAAAGAGCGATAATAAACTCGTTAAACTGGTTTGTCTTGATTGTCGACGATACGACTTCTCTAGCACTCAAGGCTTCATCAATCACTGCCGTATAGCACACAGCCGTACCTTTGCCAGCCATGATGCCGCTGCCGAAGCATGTGGAGAGCCAGTGGATGTCGATGAAGCTGGGGTAGTCATTGGCGGTACTACTGAACCTGCTACTATCTCTACTCCTGGATCTGTCCATCCTCTCATTCGATCAGCGCATACTATTGAAAAGACACCCAAAAGTACACCCGACGTTCAACCAACAGCGAACCAGACACCTGTTGCAAAGGTAGAGAAGGCAAAGAAAAAGGGGCACCGTGCTACTCCGCTATCCTTCAAAGCATCGCCCGATGCACCCCATCTATCTACTATGCTGGCCGATCTTGGGTCGAAGCTAAATCTGGATGAGATTGTGGGCGATGCCAAAAAGATGGTTGACTTGAGCGAGTTTTTGTCGGAAGGCGAATCTGAAGATGAAGACGAGTCTAGTGCCCAAGAGCCTCAGGCTGTTTCAGGCGCGAGACTACCTGCTCGCACAACCATGCCTCAGGCTGCCAGTCAACGGCCTACCAGCAGCAAGAGACACGAGGCGTCACATATTATGAACATGCCTCCTCATAGCCCGGATGTCTCCACGCCGACCAAGGCAATTCCTTTCTCGCCACCTCGACCGTTCTCCCAGGCTACATCTTTGCCAAGTGCCTTGAACTTGGAAGGAACGAATCATTCAGATGCAGTTCGTATCGATGAGAACCTTAGTCCTCTCACAGTAGAGTCAAACCAGGCTCCTAGTCTAGTGAGCGATAATGAGGATGAGTTTGAAGCAGTTTCTGATTCCGAAAGCCTTAGCTCCAGGTCATCGCACGATGGCCATGACGAGGACGATCTCGACGATGTTGAGGTCGAAGACGAAACGACACATGAAGTGACTAGCCTCAAGCGCAGCCAAGATAAGAAAGGCGAGCGTGTCCTTCCACCGGCAATTGTCTCATTGAATCGAGGCGGAAAACGTTCTCGGCGTGTCAGCTTCGCCAGCGAACAGGACTCACCGTCCAAGCCCAAAAAAGCTACGAACCCGAAGAAGCGTCATTAACTTTGATCGCCCAGCAGCCTGCGCGTGAAGAGCCTATGCCGATTTCTTTTCTACTCAATATATATTTGATCAATCTCCTTTCTTCCTACTCTGTGTTACTGCCCAACTTGTTGTGATAAATTGTTATAATTTTCTTGTGATTTGATTTTAGGGAGCGGGAGTCGTGCATGGTGGGTTTGGTTTTGGTTACGGTCTACGTATTTGTCTCCAGCAGGACTGAGGCTTTTCTTCCTTGAGTGCAAGAATGGGCTGGGAGGCTAATGTGTATTTGTTTTACTTATTCCTACTATTATTTTATTAGCAATCCATCGTTGTGATGGGGCCGTGTCTGTTGGTCTTTTCTGTTTTGTGGTATGAATGATTGATACGATACGTCTAGCGTGATAAACAATAAACTTTTTTCTCAGGACTTGAAATTTCATTCATGTAGCTTATCGAATAGCAAAATCACGTGAAGAAATGTTGTAGTATTGATAAAGTCCTGGTGGAGTCGATTATCGGATTGATTGGGCTAAGCCAGAACGGGATAGCTCCGTACTTTTGTTCAATGGAATTCTCGACGCAACAACGACTGTGCCTCTTGATACAACACAATCCACAAAAGATCACACCGTTTTTCCTTCAAAGATATCAACTGGTTTATGCTTATGAAATGACTACAGCCATCTGAGTCACAATTGTCAAGTTGAATCGCTCGAATTGAGCTCCAAATATTGCGACAGTATCGATTGACGAAAGAACCCAATTCAATAAAGAAACACAAGAGAAAGGACAGGAAAAATGTCGTTCCCATCACTTGCGCCCTGGGACATTACGCCCTCCACATTCGCACAACTTCTAGACTGTTATACCGCGACTCTGAAAGAGAGCTACAAGCGCAAGCTCATTGGTGTGTCTACTCGAAAACACAGGAAACATCCCGAGCGCTTGAATAAAGAGGACCCTGTTTATGATCGCCAGACGAAAGAATACTTGGAGCTGGACGAGTGGAGGTATGAGACTTTACCGCAGATTCTGAAAGAGCGAGCGGAGGGCCAAGAAGAAGAAAAGAATGGCGATAAAAAGAACAAGGATAAAAAGAAAAGCGGTGCGATTCATTTGAAACAGAATGAAAAGTACAATTCGCTTTTTATGCACAAGGAAGAGCTCGTGCAGTTGATGGAATGGAAGCTGTAGGTTTTGTTCGATCTGTTATGCAAAACCTTTGCTAACAATCTACCAGCAAACACGGCCGATATCGTCCTGCATTGGCCGGAATGATCAAGACCAACAAGCCAGAAGTAGTCCGCAAGACAACCGCGGAAGCTTACAAGGCCTATGAAGACGGCGTCAACAAGGCCCCATCTCGAGAGACCCTCGATTCAACATTCCCCAAACAGAGTCAAGACATCCTCATGAAACCACTGCGCGCCGTGGGCACCGCTACCGCATCCTTGATTCTTGCCGTGGGCACAGAAGGCAAAGACAACGAGATCCCCTTTTACAGCGACGATATCTACAACTGGCTCTGTCTCGATTTGTTCCCTGGCTCGGAGAAGAATCGGTGGAATTACAAGAAAGCTACCAAGCGCACGAGAGAGGATGGGCGGTTAGATATTAAATACAACATGGAGGAATACCGCGAAGTGTACGAAGAGGTTTTTAAACTGCGAAACCATCTCAACAATTTTAAAAGCGATAATGAGGAAGAAAATGCCAGCGGCCGCCAGTTCAGCTGTGCAGATGTGGAACGTGTGGCCTACGTGGTGCAGAATCTGAATGTATCGGGGTTCCCGCAGGCAGCTGAAATCTTGGAGAAACACGCAGCAGCTGTGGATGAGGCTCGCAAGGAGTTTGAGCAGGACAAGCGAGGAAAGAAGAGGAAGGGCGATGACGATTCTGAAGAGGAGATTCTGGGTGTGGTGCAGAGTAAGAAGCGAAAGGCCGGGTTTAAGGAGAGTGGCAGGGGGAAGAAGAAGAAGGTCTAAAAACTAAGGATCAGATTGTAATATAGCCATGTTCATTCTTAAAACGCTGTGAATGTGTTGGTTGATAAATAGCGGGGAATCGAGTTGATACATCGATTGCTTGAATAACTGGACTATCGTAAATATCCATATGGACTAGCAGATATTAAATACGCATGTGCTTGTATGCCCGACTAGCCAGAAAACTAAGGCGTATCTTTATTATGGAGAGTTGGGGTGGCGAAATGTGACTCGGACTCCACGGGAGGTCAAGCCTCACCGTCATTCTCCAGTCTGGTTGGCTCCATCGACACTGAAGACAGAAGTCTTTGACGAACACAGCCTGCTACGTATTATGTATCATCAACAAAAGCCATTTTACTTTCAGCATCTATCTGCCCCGGCTGCATTGTATATACATATACCAAAATGGACTGTGTGCGAACCTGTCGCACAACATCAACGCCCGTCACCCAGTGACTAACTGATATTTGACTGCAGTCAATCATTATGCGACTGTTATTTATTTAATATTTCTTACTTCTACATAGTTGATTCCGGCGGTATTCCCGCCTGGAGAGGATAGTCGAAATGGCACCCAAGCCGAGTCTGAAGTCTCATCATCATAATCATCATCACCACCACCACCAGACTAGGCATGTGACCTTCGACTTACCGGCAAAACCTCACATTCGCAGCAAAACTCTATGGGGCTTCAATCAGCTAATCCCGGCCCACCCGGGCATCGCACAAATGGACGAAACAACACTGAGCCTGGCCAGGACCCTGGCATACCTAGACGGCGATACCGGTATCCCCAAATCACTATTAACACGTGCAGGCCGTCCGCGAAAGAGGTGGGATATAAATGGAGAACCAGAAGATATTTCGCCGACAGAGACGGGGATGGTGCCAGAATTGGTCGATATTTTGCAGAGTGCTGACCGAATCGAGGCTGCCATTACCCAGTTGAGGTATCATGGTTTACTGAATATTGATACTCGGCGTCATCACGGCGGCGGCGATATGTTGAGGATGGATGCAGGCTCTCGCGCCATGTATAAACAGAGTATGCTGGATCCGCATCGTTGGATGTTGCAGGCATTACTGCTGGTTTGCCATGCCTTTCCCGCGGATGCTCATTTGGATGTTGAGTACGATTTCTCCATCCATTGCCCAGTTATCTAAAATATAGGATATTGAGAAGCTGACCTGGTGATTGTCTAGTTTCGAGAATGTAGGACTGGCTTGTATAGCTCAGATCCAGCATGTAATTACCCAACATTACGACACTTTGCAGGCGATGAATCTTCTATCAATAGAGATGAAGCAGATCGTGGGTTATGCACTGATTGCCAGTTCGCATTTTTCGTCCATGTCATGGAGGTTACAAGCTATTGAGAGGGCTGAAAATATTGCTTCCAGCTTGAAAACACCCGACGAATGCCTGAACGTGGTGGTTCAGACTAGAAAGAGTTGTTTGTATCTGTACCATACGTCGCCAGCCGATGCCTTACCGGAAATTCCCACTAGTTGCTCCAGTTTCTCTACCAAGAGCAAAAAGCTCAATGCCCTTTCTGGAAAACTGTTCTTGGCTCATTCTACTATGCATTTGCAAACGGATCAGGAGGATATCGATACTGCGTTCATGCTACTGCAGGACGTCCAGCCCGTTGATCGGGACCATATCTCAACCTTGGAAGAGCTTACTTTACAAAAAAAGGCTATCTGCTGGGGTCGAATACGGCGGTATCAAGGCCATTTTGAAGAAGCTCGTCAAGTCCTGGAAGCCATCTATAATGCGAGACAGTACCCCAAGGGTGTAGTCTCTGTTGGCGCCTCTAGCTACGACCTGATATCGGAACTAGCCGCTACCTATTGCGAGTTGGGAGACCCTGTGAGGGCCGAGATGTTGATATCGGACAAACTGCAAAGCATCTGTTATGATGATGATAACCATCTCAGCATGCAGCGAAAAGCAGACGATGACGTCCTGAGACTCAGACTCGCCCTGGCGGAAGCAGTGCTGCAGCAGGACGAGTACTGGAGAGCAGAGGATATCTATTGCGACGTAAAGCGACATCTCTCCATTACACGCGGAGGTCACCCGGATTCTATTCGGAGCATGTGCCGTCTGAACATTGGGCTTGCGCAGGTGCATCATGTTCAGGAAGAATGGGTCTCTGTATTAAAGCATTGGGAACGAGCGTTACGAGTGTATGAGAAGTATCCGTATGCGCAAGACTGGGGCACTGTGGTTGTGTATGCGTCTATTTCTTATGTCAAGGACAAATTGGGCGATGCGCAGGGTGCTGCACTATATGCAGACAAAGTGCGGGCGTTGTTGGAGATTGCCCCTGGTCGTCAATATTGGTATACTGGCTTAGGGGCTTGGTGCCTTGGTGAACTGATGATGTGACGAGATGTTCTCCTTTCCTTTTTGGTTGATTTGTATACTTATGATAATTTATAACCGCTACGTTTTGCTGCTTTTTTCTTGTTCATTCCAAACCATGACGTGGATACTCATACCCAAGTAAGCACTGGATTTGGAACCATTCAGATAGGGAAATGTAAGACTGACTGTTTTTTTTTTATAATGAGAGATTGGTATTAGCCTAACAATGACGTTTCTAGGTTATATCATCACGTGGCTGCCTTCAGACTCTATTGATTTGCTGCCTACGACTGTTGCCTTCAACCTATATATTTCCCACCTGGGCAGCAATCCATGCCTAGATATTCTCAACCATCAAAGTCCAAATCAAACACCATTGACACGGCCAAGATGACTTCAGTGTCTCTTCCCAAGTCTAAACCAAAGACGGAAGATCTCGATCCAGCTTCGTTGTCTCCGTCAAGTGAACTAGCTCTCATCAATGAATATCCACCGATACCATTTGTGAATATCAAGCAAATGGAAGAAATGATAGAACGCCGCCGGGATGAGATCGACGAGCAAGGACTCGAGAAAATCAATTATCTATCTTTCAAGGACGTCACACCATCGAAATTCATCGAGGTAGAGAAGTATCGAGATCAGAACAGACTTCATTTTCGAATTACCTACTTCACTGACATTGCTATAATTGTCATCAAAATAAATACCCGTGCACACGAGAGGGCTCATGCTGGATTCTTTCAACTCCTCAATAGGCGACTATATGGAATGGAAACCGAACAGGATGAACTCCTAGCGCAGGGAATGACGACAATTGAGTCTCTTTATAAACTACCTGCACAACCACCCTCTCGAAAAGAAGCCGGTTCTAGTGCAATCAACATACGTCTTCGCCCATATGATGACGATTGACCTCATATTGCGATTGAAGCTGGTGTCTCAGAATGTCTACCATGGCTCGAGGCAGATGCTAAGTGGTGGATAGAACACTCAGCAGGTCAAGTCGGCATTGTGATATTGATTCAAATCAACCAGGTAAATCACAATGTCAGGATTCTCGCATGTATTCCGAGACCTGCCTCAACTTCAAGCCAGCAGCCACCATGCTTAAGATCGCATACAGTTGCAGAAGTTGAGATTGATCTATCAGTCTCTCCCTCTCAAGTCAAGGGGGCACCTTTAACCATTGGTTTTGAACAAGTCATCGGCCGTCCACCAGTTCGATCAAAAGAGACTGACATAGTATTCACTGCTGAAGAGCTGAGCAACATCGCTGGATTGATCTGCCGCGACTAAACGGACAGGATTAGAGCCCCCCTGATAGAAATATTAGATATTGATACTACCTTGATATATTCCACAGGAAGACTTCAGGTCTTCTTAATATTCTAATCCGGATGTTATATTTAGTTCTGGAAGCCTTCTGCAGGGGTGTTGACACTTTGTCCAGGAACTGTAGATTTGGACTTTGATGGTTGCTTGGTGAATACGCATTGCTAGGAAATATATGTGGCTTTCTGGCAATGCTCTATACATTGGTATTTTCTGTATGATATTGCTCACCAGGGCCGAGAGATTGAGATTAAAATCGATTCGTCCGAACTCTAGAACACTTCGGAACTGTCCAAAGTCTGGTCTTCTGAATGCGTGATATGATATCATTTCGTCAAAGGTTCCTAACACGGCCATCAGTGAGAGTTACCGACAAGCGCGATAGAAGAATGACTAACTGCAAACAAGCTATAACCTCTGGATGCTCGCAAGAGTCCTTTTTGTAATTCCAATCCTCTGTAATCAAGGCGTCAAAGATTTTCCATAAGACTTCAGCTGGTAGGTCGTCGAACACGGCCATATTTTCTGTCTTGAGTTCCTCCATGGTAGGAGGTCGGTCCCGTTTGTTGAAGAGTGCCTTGACCTGATATGGCGTGTGCTCATTTATCGCTTCTTGACAGCAGTATCATTATTGTGTCTGTGTAAATGATTGGAAGCACGTCTCCTGTCGTCTTACCTAGGTCATGGCGTCGGTGCTAGGAGTGAATCAATGAAGCGCAATGGGGTCGACGGACTCCAGCCCCGGACTCTCTCTGTATCTTTCTAGAATTGTAAGTTGCTGATACCGCGTGAAGATGAGTATACCGAGTTTGCTGGCCCGGATTTCTTATTAGTATTATCTATACCTCGCTAGCATGCTATGGTTCCCTCTACTCTTAGCTTAGTCTATACAATGAGGTAATTTGAAAGAGTATTGATTTACCGTTGAACAGTTGCGCAAACTAAACCACCATACTAGAAAATTCACATTGGAGCGAGAATGTAGCGTACGCGATAGACGACAGTAGATCTTTTGTCCACATGAGTAAGGCTGTTGAGCATTGGAAAGGGGCTTTGCTCGTATACAGACTATTTAATTTTTTTTTAGCGTGGTTATTTTAAGTAGTAAGTAGGTAAACAGTAAGGTCGAGCAACACGTTTTGATTTGAAATCGGCTAGCTAATTAACTATCAATACAGGGTCTCCCGACTCAGCGCGTCTGTAACAGAATGAAAACTAGCAAACCGACCCTCCACCGGTCAAACATCAGGCATATCGATATCCTTCGGCGACTCTGGAGCAGCGGAGGCGGATTCGTCATCCTGTGAAATTGTGTCCAGATGGAGCACATTGTATAGGGGGTCGCACCGTCGCCGAGCCAGATACTGCTTTCGTAAATCAGGACGGAAAAACCTTGGGATGCACTGGCCGATGTTCATTTTACCGAAACAGCCGAAGACTTCTGCGTTATGTCCCTTGGAGTGGATACCCCAGACTTCTGGTCGTTTCGCGCGGCTCATCGACACTTCAACAGATGGTGAATCAACAACCCCAAAATCAAAAAGGATGAAGAGGACCTTCATTTCCGGGTTCGACGAGAGAATGCTCTTAGTGTTCCGCTGCTGGTACTTCTTTTTGAGGTGACCCGGGTACGGTGGCATGAATGACTCTTTTAGGATGGTGCCGATGTCCGAGGTTGTCTGTCGATTTTTTACTTGGACGAGGATAACTCCAACCTTTTCTAGGTCAAAAGGTTTGTCCATGTCGCCCAAATAAAATGGTAGTAGCTGATCATATGAATCCTGTAGGGGGGCTAGTTGAAGCGCTGTGGCTCGTCGAAGCAAGGAGTAGCCGAGCTCCTTCAGTGACTTCCCTGTGATATGTTCACAGGTAGATGCGAAGGATAGGAAGTTCATACGAGCGTCGAGGATCTCGGGATCAATCCTACCAAGTTCCTGGTGATGATTCTTTTTGTAAAGCGCGTGTAGGAAATCTCGAACTTGGAAGGTCAAGTGGTCCTGGTGGAGTCTTCCATTGAGGATGTGTGGCCCGACGAGTTTGTCGTGAGCCAATGTGAGAACCAGCCTCGAAAACAATTCTCCTTCCTGGCCCTTCTCAATTGCTCCCTTGTCCAAAAGTTGTTGCGTAAAGGTTTCAATGGCTGTCGGCCATACCCACTTGTCGCTGCACAGATGCAGCATAGCGGCATATGCCAGAATAGGTTCATTAGGCGTGGTGGTTGTAAAAACGCCCGAGGCAGGGTCAAGCGATATTACGTCGCGCATGTGATAATTCACGGCGTCTTGCGCAAGAGGGAGAGTGACAGGGCTCGCCATGTTAAAATCGAGATGTAGACGATTCGATAGCACTGCAAACACCTCTGTTGGAAGATACGGGTTAAATGCCCGGTTCTCAGCACCTCCTAGGATCTTTTGAGAGGCAACCAAATGCGGTTGCTCGAAAGCGAGCCACAGGGGTCGCCCAAAGCGGGCCATGAAGTCGATGGAAGTGAATTCTAACATAACCTCTTTCTTTGGATATAAGGTAGAGTTGTTCTTGAGATCAAGAATGTCAGTTGTGAATGTTGTGAAGGGCGGATATCGGTGCAGCTTGAATTCTCCCCTACTGGAAGGGCGATAGGGGACCGGTTTCTCGGAATCCAACGACGCTGAGTCCGGTGGGAGGAGTTCGTTTATCTTGCTCTCCGTCGACATAAATAGGTACCACACCCGGTGCCCCTTGGATACACAACTCAGCACTCGGTTCAAAGCGATGTACTGAACATTGCTTCTGTCTTGAGACAACAGACTCGAAACTTCGTCGAACGCCACGACAAGAAGCGGATGGGTTTGATTGCTATTGGGCAATCTCACTAACCATTTTTCGAGTCCCTTGATTGCACCCTCTAACTCTGCCATTGTTGTGGGACGATTCGATCCTTGCAGCGAGGTTCGTATGTGAGACTCTGAGATGATATTAAAGGAAAAAGGAAACCCTTGTCCGCAATGCAGCGTTGGAGGATATCTTCTGCTCTCTTGACCACCTTACCGTACAATTCATAACGATACGGTGATCGCGACGCCGAGCAAGGTCTCAGAAGTTCGTGCACTATCCCTGCTAGCTCCTCCTGTGAGCCAGCCGAACTAGCTTGTCGCTTAATAAAAGCAGTTACTGCTTGCATTATTAGCATTTTGGTTTAGAAAACATTAGCTTGGAAGACTCACATTCTTCAAAGGTTGCGTGCAGAAGAGCAATCATCAGAGCATGTGCCCATATGTTGTCGACGCGCTGTGCGGCACTCTCATACTCGGCAGGCTTCCTATCGGGAGACATGATATTCACTTGAGTTGGTGAAGGCTTAGAACGCAAGAAAGTCAGAATCTCGGTGTCAGCTGGAGGATAGCCTTGTGGATGGTCGCGAATGACATAGGCAATTGAGAGGCATGTTTCACCAACTGCGTCGGCAAGTCGTGACTTGCCAGCCCCGCTGGATTGTATCAACATGATGAGTTTGGAATAATACTTTTTTAAGGCATCCAGCTGCTCAAAGTCTTTTTCATATTCCTCAAAGGTGTTGATCAGTTCCTGGACGCTGTCACCGACGAGTTCTGTACGCCAATGCTCTCGGACTCTCTCTTCCAGGTACAAATTTTGCTGGGTAGGAATATTTGGCGATGAGATCCGAGCTGACAAAGGGCGCATATCGATTCTATTCAGTTCTTTGAAGAATTCCTTCGCAGCAACAAAGATCTCTGTCGCTTCACAACCCGCTACCATCTTCTCTAGCAGATTGAGCAATGGAGACTTGACTAAATCTAGTTGTTGGGCATGAATAGTCGTGGGGAATTTTTTTTCGAACGTGCTGAGGGTCATGGTGTCTTGGCTCATCGCAGAAACCAATAAAGTGGTTAGATAGCCTCTTAGCACAGCAAGATCTCCTGCATAAAGTTAGATCAGGGACATAAACCTAAAGACGATAATTACTTACTTCTTGCAATCTCCTGATTCAACCATTGTTTGGCAATATCACTTCGCTGGGCGTTAGGCAATGCGCCAGAAATGTGGCCAAGTAGCTGGGAAGCAACCCGGTTCAAAGCGACATCCTCCCCAGTAGAGAGTTGGACCATCTTGACAGGCTGCTTATTGTACGTGATCTTGAGGAGGAAGTGGGATGTTGTGTGTAGCCTTGATAAGTAAATGCTTGGACGAGGGAATAGGACGATGAGAAAATTCTCTGGCAAGATAGTGAGGTGATGAGGAAGTGAGGTGTCGATGACGAGGAAGTGGGATGATGAGGGAAAGAAGAAGAAAAAAGAGATGGGCGGGGGGGAGAAGGGGAAGAGAGAGAAAGGGAGGCGGCAGGGCAAATTGGAGTGCTGCCTAGCAACAAACGAAGATTGCCTGGCCTGGTGACAATGTCCGTTGGCACTTGCCCCAGCTGCCCTCTCTCCGCAGACGATTGTAGTTTCTGGGGCATCGGGCGTCCAGCGGTTCCCAATATGGCAACGCTGCGAGGCCTTTGTATATTGTATAGGTTGTATGGCAACACGCTGCCAACAGAGAGAATGTTTCCTCCTGCATGCATTTGAGAGCCTTTCTCACTGTCTGCTTCGCATCAATCAGGTCATGATAGTGCGTAGACGCCGTTGTCTGGGGAAAAGGCTACTTAAGCGCTAAGCGCCGCGTGCTAAACCACGAAAGGAAAATTCCACCGAGCAGCCAAACGCCCCGGGCAACCTCAAATTGATTTATCGCTCACTCTGGAGACGCTCCTGAAACAGAGCGGGGCTTCTTGGAGTCGTTCTTTCACCCAGGCTTGAATGGGAATGACGAAGCTCACTGCCTACCGCGCTCTCACGTGGTCTTGCTGCCTAGCTCATTCATCTTCCTCCTGTTGAAGGTATGAATTACTTATTGAGAAACCTCCCCCAAAACCATCACTCTCGAATATGACGTCGCGTTGTTGTTATTTCATGTACGATTTTCGCCGGGATGGACACCCGCCTTTTTAGCGGTTTCTTTTCAGCGTATGTAATCAATTGATTGGATTGGCAAGTCTCAGTTCTGACTGACCTATAGGGGAGTGTGCTACCTCTTGATACAGAGCTGGCTGCTGGAGGGCGCTCGTTTGCATCAAAGGGGCTGCCATGGAACCACCCGGCACAAGTTTCGTTCTTGAGGTTATGTATCAGAACTGATGGGAGACGTCCGAGCCATCCCGACGAATTCCGTATATCCGAACACCAAACAGATAATATCCGAGCAATGGCGATAGTCCGCAGACAGCAACCAAATTTGTCCACGCCATTACGTTGCGATGCGACTTACCACAACTTGCGTTCACCTTTTTCAATGTATTTGCCATTTCGACGAAGAATCGGCATTCCTATCTACGTTGCGTTTGCGAAACGAGGCGGTAAGAATGAGGATCGTCCTCATTCTGACACATTCCACGTTTCCCAGCGTATGCCGGTAAGTTGTTTGTTTCCAGTGTTTCAAGTACGATGACGATTGGTTAAAATGTCTCGATTCCAACAACATGAAATCCAGAACTTTCATGCACAGCAAATGCAACGCGCCGACACCGAACGATTGCAGCGTATGTCCCAGCTCCAACGCACAACATAGAACAACGTTTTGAAAACCAAGTCGTCCAATTGCATGAAGTTATGATGGACTCTGTCCCATCGATGAGTAGGCAATTTGGAACAAGGTCATGTGAGAGGACAGCCAGCATGCAGCCAATGTATTTCGTACACCCTAGCATGACCACCACTCTTTATTCTTCAAAAGTGCCCAGTAAAAAATTATATATTCGATATAATTCTAAACAAAAAAAACAGTGTAACTATCTCTACCTAACATTTGAATGCCTAAGCAAGTCGACCCTGTAGGGTTTGCGGTTTCCAGATATAGCTTAAAAATAAGTATACAGCAAAACTACTACTGAAGCCATATATGTAGCCGAGATCGTAGAGATGTTCAGCTCCTGCGCTGAGTGAAACGTTGGAATTTACCTATATATGTCAGCGTACTAGAAGATACAATGGTAGATGGTCAAGTAACTCACAGCTTGAGCAAACCCTGGGAGCAATGGAATGAAGCCAATGCAGAATGCAACAGCTGCTCTCCAGTTTGTTCCATACTTATTCCCATACATATATAGACCTTCAGGGCGATAGAGACTGGGGACTTGAATGGACTGGTTGGTCAAGACATAAAAGTCTGCAAGCAGGATACCGGCAATCGGGGCGAGCTACAGAAAACAATAAGCAGTCGATTTTCACCAAATCAGGAGAAAGTATAGGATATGACAAACCCAGATTGAGTAGCCAGACATGAAATTAAGAAAACCCTCGGCAGAAGTGAGAATATTCCACGGCGTCAGTGCCCATGCACCAATAAATGCTGTAATGATCTGGCCGCGTCGAATATTGATGAACTAGAAGATGATCAGCATTTGGAAATTCCAGGCCTGACTTCAAGGGAGAGGTTGCATACACCTGGAGCAAGTGCATTCATATCATTGGCAGCAGCGATGCAATTCGCACTAACATTTGCGCAAAGCTGTGCAAATAGAAAAGCGATACCACAGAAGAAGGCTGCCGCCCGTCCTCCAGGAGAGGTCCAATGGTCAATCATCTCTAGGGGGTCCCATAAAACTTCCCCGTAAAGGACCAGGGAGCCTGACGCGCCCACGATTCCCCAGAATCCCATAATGATAAAGCAGGCCGGGATGACGAAAAGCTGAACGTATGTCATTCGTTCATTCCGAGCATAGCGAGTAAAGTCGTTTCTACCGGTTGGTTAGCACAGTCATACAGTCGAGAGGACCGAGGACTTGACTTACATATTGACAGCAAGGGTTGCATAATTTCCTAGCATGGCGTTCAACCCACTCATGAATGCCCAACCAAATTGGGACCCAGAAACAGAATTTCCCTGGCGAAAATAAGAGTCCGGGCCTGTGATAGCATGGCCCTCGACAATCATCCAGATCGTCATGGCTATTCCAGCAATTGGCGTGAGAGACGACTTTACAGTGAAAAGCCAGCGGACTTTACGAGTATCGATGAGATGGAACGGCAGCACTATGCAGAAGTAGATGAAGTAGCAAATCATCATCTGAGTGGTGATATTTGCTGATGCAGGGAGATGGTTCGGGATGTTTCGGAAATTTGGGGCCATGGCATAAATCACGGATCCTATATCATAATCACAATCATTATGGTGGAAAATCTATCGTCATTGAGATGGATACTTACGAACACATTCAGCTCCTGTGTATGTGTTTACTCCGTACCAAAAGATACTCACGATCATACGAAAGATAACTGGAACGAAAGAGAAATAGATCCCAAAGGGGCCTCTGCTCTGAATAGCAAAGCCAATGTGAAACCGTGACCCGATAGCACCGTTCAGAGTGATGATGATGGAGATCATGACATGCGCCAGAGCGATCACGGTCAGAGTCATTTTCCACGAGAGTCCCAGCAACAAAAGACTACTTCCTAGACGCCAATTTGAAGGCACAAAGGCATCTGATATCCAGTACATGACATCTCATTAATGTTAGTACGTAAAACTAAAAGCCGAGAGTGGGTGGGATGTACAATTGTATGTCCGCCAGTTTCTATCCTCTGGCGGCACAGGGTCAAGGTCTCTGTTGCTCCATCTGTCTGGGGCATAGGAATCGGACGAGGATTTGATAGCCACTGCATTCAGAAACTTGCCCTGTCGAATGCCACGATAAATGCCAGTCTGCTGACTTCCCAGCGAGTCAGCATCAAGCACCGGCTCTGCACCGCGTTTGACGTTGGATTCGGAGTCCATGCCTGTAGGCGAGGAATAGAATGTCAAGAGACACAAATAATTCACGTAATTATTGTGGTTACGATGCGTTGATCTTTAAATACTCAACTCTATATCGATATCTTGCTCCCGCTATTTTAGGGCTCTTCGGCCGAATGTTCCTTCCCATTCTGAGCTTCCAAGATACGACACAAACTGTGGATACATGGTAACACATGTGGAACAGAAATTCTAAAGAGTAAACATGAAAAAAGATAACATGATAGCGAAAGCAGTTATCAATGATTTCGGCCGAAAATGATAAGGCGTGACCACTTAGATTGCAGCATTTCTTAGATCTATATAGTAGCGTAAAGCTTATATACATACTCATCGATCGTGATATCACCGTCTTTCACTACGCCTGATCTTCATTTTGTCAGAACAAAATCCTTATGAGTTGAGACAATGAATAGCCATGGCCCTAAAAAGAGGCAGTACCGAATTTCAAGACGCACTGCAAAGAGTTGTTTGGGTAATTCCCTCGCGGCTGCCTCACATCACCGGAGACTAATACAATGTAGAATGTACCACAAGAAAAGTACGGTGCGATAAGAAAATTCCCTGCCAGAGATGTATCGTGTCAGGACTTGGAAGCGTGTGTTCTCGCGAAAAGCCTCAATGCCCGACATCTAGGGATCTGATTGAGGTCGAGATACTACAAGAACTGCTGTCTGGATCAGGAGCTGCATCGGTCGAGACTAGAGCCCAAAAACTTTTGGAAGAACGAATTGAACGAGGTTCAAGGGAATACCAAACCCACGAAGATAACTACCCACTGTCAAGCCAGAGCGGAATGAGAACAATACCGTTCACAGCCACGACCGAACAACCATCAATGATGCTATTCCGTATCCTTCGATTGCCAATGACTCATCCCAGTCTGCTACTTGCCTCGAATTCCTGGCATGGGGTCGCCGATATCAGCGTCACTACAATGTGACTGATAACAGGGATCCGAGGAGTCCATTCCCAACGTTTATGCCTCCGTCTCTCCTGGGGAAAGAGCAAGCGAAGATACTGGTATTGTTTCATATCAAATATCTTGCGTGGCACCACAATGCCATGCATTCTCCTACGTTTCTTGAACAGTGTGAGGAATACTGGCAGACCGGTAAAACTGAAGATGCGGCCTGGATTTCCTTTTACCTAGCCGTGCTTTCCGTAAGTTGATTATATGCCTTTTTTTCAGCCGTATTTTGCTAACTCTTACAGACTGCAGCTTGGCATATAGGGCAGGAGCAGGAAATCCAACTTTTGACGCCAGGGGACCCAAAAGACTGGGCTGCTGGCTGGTATCTGGACATGGTAAACATATGGAAGAGTTGCACTTCCATGAATAATCATTCGAGTACGATCTACTATCTTGCCTTTTTGAAGACAATCAATCATTGACACAGCCTAGTCCATTCAGTGCAGGCAATCGCAATTTCAACCATGGTCGCCCATTCCCTAGGATATAGCAACCAGCACATGGCCCTTCTCGGTGCTGCAAATCGTATAGCCCAAAGTATTGGAATGAGCAGATGCCCGCTTGTCACCCAAGGCTTATCGCAGAATAACCACCAATGGTGGATTGAGCGAGTCCGTACACAAACTGCACGAAGAGTCTGGTGGCAGCTAGTTATTCAAGACTGGTTTTCTGTTCCTTTCACAGACAGTTACTGTATGACCCCTGTATCCAATCTAATTTGAACTGGCTGACCTGAACCAAGCAATCCATCCCGATCACTTTGATCCAATGTTGCCGCTAAACTGTGATGATCACGATATGGAAGAGATGCCCAGCTCAGAGCCCACCATTAGCTCATATTGTGACATCTTAATCAAAAGTATGCACTCTATCATAAATCCATCAAGTTCACCCTACTCACATCATGCAGTGGCTTCCCTCATACCAACATTGCTGGACGGCATTCAGCGAACGCGAAATCCAATATCCATTGAACGTCAATACGAGCATGTTCTTTCAATGGATTCAAAAATGAGAGAAGCCGTGTCCAAATTCCCAAAGTTCCTAATGCCCGGAACACCTGTTGATCCCAACTGGCCGGAGTGGGTGAAATGGGCACGCAGGACACTTACCATCAGCGCAGCTGACAAAGTACGATCTCATCTTGTTCCTTGAATCACCTGAAAATGATGTTAATAGAATACAGATTATCATGATCCATCGATCGTTTCTCATGCGCAGTTTCCGTTCTCCACTCTATGCCTATACAAGGTCAACCTGTCTTTCAGCAGCCCTAACTATCATGCGCGAATTTCTGCGCATCAAGAATACGGGGACCTCAGCGCTTTGGATCATTCCCGCATTCACAGTAACCGCTGGAATTGTCATCTCACTAGACATTCTACACAAGCCGGACTTGGACGACGTTGATCGTCGGAATCGAGAAACATTAGAAATGGGGATTGTGGCGCTAAAGGAGAAATCGGCAGACATGATTGCGCAGCGAGGGGCGTTTCTTCTGAGAGAATTACTTGAAGAGGATTATCGACGGCGTGCAAACAACTATGGAGCAGAAGAAACTGTTAGTGAGGAGTCGAGTATTGCGAAAGTTATCGAGCAGTTCTTGCAGGGGGAGAGGATGCTTGCGGACTCGAATGTATATTCCTTTATGCGACATTTAGTTAATTAAATAAATATATATAAGTATAGTTTATCTTCAATCACGGCTCAATGTTGTTCTCCTAAAGTAATTCGGATTTCATAGCATTAAGCCCTAAAATTATGATTTTGATAGTGATACGCCCCCCCCCCCCCCACAAAACCCTCCCCTGTATACATAATTTCGGCCGAAATACCAAGTTCATTCTTTCTTATCGGAATATTAGATTTGATAAAGGAGGAATAGACATATGTTTTTGTCCGTGTATTCAAGAGAACATCATTGAGCACAAAAGATATAAAATGCTCAAGTATCATATCATTTATATAGGTTAACAGCAACACTTCAAGTTCATACAATCCATCAATCAACATGCCCTCTCTGGAACCTGTACCCCTCGAGATTCCCACCGTGGACATCTCCTACTGGACAGACTCTGGTATCATAGATAAAAGGCTGCACTCCGAGGTCCTACAATCGATCCGGGCAGCGTGCCTGGATAAAGGTTTCTTCCTCATCACTGGACATGGAATCTCAAAGACACTGCAGGCAGAGATGTTTCGACAGGCCCAAATATTCTTTTCTCTGCCCCAGGAGGAGAAGCTCAAAGTTGACGAGAAGCGAGGATGGGGGAAGAGCCATAGAGGATACCAGGTGATTGGAGGCGAGGGATATCAGGAGGGGAAGCTTCCTGACCTGAAAGAGGTATATTCGTAAGGCTTCAGATGGTGGTTACATTTTGACATGAGTCTTAGGGCTTCCAATACGGCAACCACAAGTCTCTCGATCATCCAGATACAAAAGCCGAGCGAATGCTCTGCGGCCCGAACCAGTGGCCGTCAAACCTGCCCCAGTTTGTAGAGACGATGGAGATTTATTTTGAGACCGTTCGTGAACTCGCACTCAGGGTGCTGCGACTGCTCGCGGAGAGCTTGCAGGTCGACTACGAGAAGACGTTTGGCTCCTTTGCAACCGATGCAGCGTCTGCGGTCCGGCTTCTCCATTATCCTCCCCAGCGAAAGGATGCACATCCGGACCAGCTGGGGACTGGGGCCCATACTGATTTGTAAGTCATCCTTACCTCGAATATTAGTTTGCTTATTGATTATAATGTCAGCGGGGGGATTACGCTATTAATGACGGACGACGTCTCTGGGCTGCAAGTCTTCGATGAGTCTGCCCAGCAATGGATCGGAGTCGAACCAAATCCTGATGCCTATGTAAGTCGTCTTATATCACAAGCCCTTCAGAAGGCCGAATTCTTATGCGCCTACACAGATCATCAACCTCGGAGACGTATTCCAGCGCATGACCGGCGGCCATTACAAATCCTCGCTGCACCGGGTTATAAACCACACTCCGATGGATCGATACAGTATTCCGTACTTCTTCGATGGAAATCTAGACACTGTTCTGCGTCCAATTGTTGAAGGGACTCGTGTTGACAAGATTGTTACGGTGGAAGAGCACATGTTGGAGAGAATGACTACCACGCGGTCAAGAGGAAAAACAGGGGCGTGGCTAAAGGTGTCGGATGAGTGAGTATGAACCTGTTAGTAGCTACAGAGGCTTGTTCAAGCATAAAAGAAGCTTCAGTAGCAAAATACTGTGCCTGTCTATTTTCAAGAAGGGATGCATTATGGGGGTGCACTATGATCTTTGAAGGGGGGCCATAGCACATGATGTCAAGGAATAACTTCGGAGACGCTCCTGGGAATATAATTGAATGATATGTCGCCTTGATGATAAGATTGGTCTATCACGTGTCTCGATAGGCTACATGCCGTTCTCCAATCTAGAAAGGAGTTGTGAGAAAGGACCTGGTAGAGGCTGCTGCACATTATTTGCTCTGTAGATAAATGCCTGGTACATACCAAGCCAGAATTAGTCTCATAAGGTCGTACCCCTATCTATGCATCTGTCTATGCGGGCTTCGAGACACGTCAAAAAAGTTCCCCGGAGTAACTCCGTGGACCTGCATGAACATGTCGATCATGGAACTTGTCGATCAATAGTTTATTTCCAAAGAGCCTCAGTTGATCATACACACCGAGGACATGCATACAGAATCTAAATTAAACGGGTTGTAGAAACACGCCCTTTTGTTTTTCTAAGGGATAGGAAGTTCTTGATACATTCCTTCCACGCCGAGTTGTCAGTTGACTCGACTCGTTTTCGAGGTCGCGGGGCGCATTCATACAGCACTAGCCATTATGATATCACATATGACCAAACAGCGAATTGTTAAAAAATAAAACACACGAATGCGATAGTATTTTCTTACTCACAGACTTCCAATCATGCAAGAATGGCAATTCGGAGGATGGCTGGGAGACAAGAAAGGGCTGCACGATTTCCGAATTCGGAAACAAGGGGTAAATCAATAAACCCCCAGAAAGAGGTTTTGTACGACGTCCGTGCATACACCGTACGTACAGTTTTAATACACATAATTCAGTGCAAGAGTGCGTATTGGACCCTGGAAAAAACAAGAGGCGTACAAGTATTGAAATACGTAAATAACAGCAGAGCCAGCAGGTGAAATGAAAGATAAAGTCCAGTCCTTCTTTCCTTCTTCCTTCATTCCTTCACTTCTCTCCTTCTCTCCAACTCACTCACTCGCTCACCCCAAGTCTTTCTCCAACAGTCAGTCATCGACTATCAGTCGCTCGTTGCCTCTACCTCATCTATCGCATCGCATCGAGAAGCATAAATACAAACAAATAAACAAAGACAAAATGCGTTTCGCTACTACTTTCGCTACTCTTCTCACTGTCGGCCTCGCAGCCGCTCAGTCTCGCCGTGCTACTTGCGCTGCTCAAAAGTGAGTGCTCTCGAGTTCACACTAAACCTATCATTCTTATATGCTGACCTCGTTTTATAGCATCCTCGATGCCTGCCTTGCAACCGAGAATGCTCAACTCACAGCCTGCGAGGCCAACGACTGGTCCTGTCTGTGTGAGCAGAGTAACAATGTCCTGACGTACGTCAAACACATCTCAATCTTGTATCACAAAGTGCGAACGCACCTAACCCAACTAAACATACAGCTGCTACAACAACTGCCCTGGCGACGACGGCCAATTCGGCGCTCAACAGACCATGACATCCTACTGCAACGCCAACAAGGCCTACGGCACAACCACCTCGACCACCGCCTCTGCCACACCCTCTGCATCCTCTTCTTCGTCTGCCGCCAGCTCTGCCGCTACTGAGACCAGCAGCAGCGAGACCTCTGAATCATCGGCTTCCAAGACTTCTTCCTCCTCGTCTGCGACTGGCACATTTATTGCTGGCAATTCCCATTCTGGTGCCGGTGCTTCCGCCGTGGGCACTTTCCAGGGAAGTCTTTTGGCTATGCTGGCATTGGGATTGGGTGTTGCTTTGTAAGGGAAATGTCTCTGATCTGAGATATCGAAGAGAATATCTGCCTGCTTGCATCAAATCAAACAACAAGTAATTAGTTAACCTGCTAATGTATAATAATAATCTTTCTGACTGGAGATGTTCATAGTCAATCAATACAACCATTCTAAATAATAAACCCCAATTGTCTGTTGCGTATCATCTAAGTAGGCAGGCACTAACGTAATCGGTAAGCGAGTGGCCACCACAAGCGAGCGGCCACCTTTCTCCGGAAAACGCGCTCTATGTTGATTTTAACCCGAAATTTCAATCTAAAATAGTAATTATATACAAAAAATTAATTATTAGTACAATTAGAGCATTGAGGCCTTCTATACCCAAAAATTCCATACTCACTACATTAAAATTGGCGGCATACATGCAGTTGAGAGAGTGGGAGCTCAGGCTCAGCCAAAATAGTAATAGCAGCTTGAGATGCTTCAGCTAGCCTATTTATCAATGCCTGTATTTTTTCTCTAGTGATTTCTTACTTATAAAATATCTACTTTTTAGATCATATATGCTTTCACTTCTCTTTCTTATTTACAGCATGTAAATCGTGAACTTCCTTCCATATAATAAAAAGCTTATTAATACTAATCTTATAGGCCTTTAATATATAGCTAATTGCTTCATTAATAACCTTAGATAAGCTCCGCGTATACTAACTAATTCGCCGCTTAATCATACTCAACTAATACTTAAATTGACATAGATTTTGAGGTATTTATAAGCAGGATGATTATAAATCACTAGATAGATAAAAAGATGGTATTAGGATCTTTAATTAGATAGTAAGTTAACTATAAATTTAATCTAAATCTAATAGCATTAATCCAATTACTTTAAAGCCATTCTGAATAGTCTTAGTTTTATATGCTATTATATAAGCCTCCAGAAATACAGTAAAAAAGTTGATTTTATTAATATGATTAAAATTAAGCCTCATCTACTGCTTAATAAGCTTTTCATATTATTGCTTTAAAACTATAAAACAGCTAACATCAAGAGACTATAAAAGATATAAGGAATGTGGAGGCATACAGATTGGAATAATATTATTCTTAATATATATATAATTAAATTCAGTAGTTAAATAGCTTCTATGGCTATCTAGAATTAATATACGATATTATCTGATTATCTAGCCATTTATATAAGGAATAAAGTGATTAATAAGCTAATCTATGCCAATTTAATCTATCGTCCATCTATTATCATTAATATTAATCTTCTAGTCATTTGAAAGAGTCTCAAACTAGTATTCTTAGGAGTATTTAGTAGCTTTAAAAATCACATACAAAGGCAAGGCCTAGCTAGTAAAGTTGACTACCTTAATTACAATTACCCATTCTCAATTACCAGGTTATAGTAGATGTGGATAGCTATATCAATCACTTCTAATAATGACCTTTGCACTTATATAGAGGCCTATTGCAAAGCTAGTCTTATTAAAGTTATAGATATCCTCTAATAGGATTCCATACTTGGTTATAGCCTCTTATACATGATTAAAATACTCTTTAATTAGCTTCAGATTTTCGCATTTAGCACGCTTATAGTTATATCTTCATAAAAATCATATTTTTAGTTCCAAGTAACATTAAACTAGGTTATATACCCATTTTTCTCCAATCTACTAATTTCTATGTTAAAAAAAAAAAATATTAGCCATATCTCATACCATAAAAGGTCAAAGAGGTAATCCTCACTTATCTAGATCTAATATCCATTTTATAAGCGATTCCTCCTCCAATTTGGTCAATTTATGACTATTAGCGCATATTTAAGATCTTTATTAAATACCCTTTAATCTGCGCCGTAAAGTTATACGAGGGATATTATAAATCTTTGCCACTTGTCCAATATTAGGAATTTTTTAATGCTATAAATCAGAAATAGCTAATAAGATTCTTCCTTCTTGATTCTAAGAATTTAACTCATTTTTATCGCAAATTGGTGGCATATTGGCGCGTTGAATTAATTTGGATTATTATGAGGCGCGTTTCGGAAAGAAAGGTGGCCGCTCGCTTGCGGTGGCCACTCGCTTACCGATTACGTTACTCAATTCGATTCAAGCAAGTCAATACCTTTATAGTCTTACTGAAGGGAGAGAAGAGGTAATGATATCCGTATGTTGTATCAGATCGATACCTAGGTAACTAACCATAGGACAAAAAACATCACAAAACTTCCAAGCTTATAAAAATAGTAAAGGAGACAATAAAAATAAAGAAATTGAAATCGCTGTTGAATTCAAAAAAGAGGAAGCAATCACAAGACGAGAGTCGACAGAAGATGACGTACGATGTTGCATGTCTCTCGGTGTGTCTGGACGATTAAGTCAATCTCAGTGTTGGCTAGTTGAAAACAGAAAAGGACATACCTGTTTCCTTTCCAAATAATTATACGTACTCGAAAAAAGGCAAAGGAATAACAATAGGATAACAATAGAATATATATGAAATAAAGAAACGGAATGGGGGTGTAGGCGTAAATAAGGATGAGAGACAGACAAACAAACAAAAAATAAAAAAAAGTATACCACGAAGACGGATCTTCTTCTCCGAGAAAAAGAAAACAAAAAGGATATGCTCGCCGTATAATAAACGTCCTGATGGGTAGAGTAGATATATAAAAATAATCCGCGTTTGATAATGCTTGAGGTTAGGTGGTTGGTCGGCATGAAGAAACGAAAATTTTTATTCTTTCCCCCTTCCTTTTCCTTTTCCTTCTCGCTTGTTCTATACCTTGTCTTGTGGTGGCATGATTACTCTTGTCCAAAGCCGAGCGTCTCTTCAACTGCAATCGACAACTTCTGCTGCAGAGCCTCATGGGACTTGTAAGGCGGTAAATCGAGACGGTTGAAGCTGGATTGCGCGTTAGCATTATTCTGTGTCTCATCATCTGCATCAGGTGGAAGAAGACATACCATGTGTGTGACTTTGGAAGAGCTCCAGGATCACCAGACTTCTCAATCGTAAATCGTCGAGGTCCATCCGAACCTTGCAAATCCTTGAACCCATTGACAGGAATACGCGATGTGCCAGTGGCAAATTGAAGCAGTCGCGATTTCTGCTCTGCGTCCCAGCTTCGAATGATCTTCCAGAAGTTCTGAATGACTTCATCCGATTCTTGGTATCCACGGTAATCTGTGTGCTTCTTCCAATCATCGACATCGATATCGGCAATACCGCCAATCAGCAACTCAAGCTCGCGCTCGTCAAACACGTTCACCAGGTCCTGTGGAATGAGTTCATTGAAGCCTGAGATAAAGGCGTTGAATTGTTCCTCTACACGTTTCTGGATCTTCCATTCCGTGACAAGTCTGGTACAACGTCAGAAAAAACCATAGTCTGTGTAAATTTGATCGCACTTACTCGACATATTTATGTTTGTTCTCATTAGTGACGGGAATATTTCTTCCGTCGGGCATTAAATCAATCGTGTCTCGTTCGCCAAACTTCTCATCATCAATGGAAAACGTGAGCTCGACAATACCTTCGATGTCGTTTTCACTAGAGATTCGTTAGTTAGCATTATTAACTAGATATGGAAATGGAAAGCACTTACAGTGTCCATGTCAAGTTGCGGTGGAAGTCCTCGTCGACTCCCTCCATGTCTTGAAGGGTGACCTTCTTTCTCAACATCATCTTATAGAATGCACCAATGAAGAAGGAATCTAAGAATCGTCGGTGGAAAATAGCAAGCCCAACGACGCGACCAATAAACTTGAAATAGTTCAAATGCTCAGGATTGATGCCGGAGTGAGGGTTGATTTGGAGGGTGTAATTATCGTGTGCAGAATATTCAAAGAGACAATAAAAGGGGTTGAACATCTCGTGAGAGAGAAGGAAGAAGTACTCGCTGGACAAGTTAGTATAATATATAAGCATTGAAAAGGGATTGACTGTACCGAGAAAGTCCACCATAATCTAAACCGTCTTCACCATCAAACTTGATCATAAGTCGCTTTTTCAAATCAGAAGCGCTTTGTCGCATAATCTCGGCATATGAATCCTCAAAAATATTACTGCGGCGAACCTTGATATGACACTGTCCGGACATGATCCTTAATGCTGGTTGCGATCGGAAGTAGATGAGCTTGCGACGGAAGTCACGCTTATACTGTGGCACGCCTTGA
Organism: Talaromyces albobiverticillius; assembly: GCA_023721895.2. Classification (NCBI taxonomy): domain Eukaryota; kingdom Fungi; phylum Ascomycota; class Eurotiomycetes; order Eurotiales; family Trichocomaceae; genus Talaromyces; species Talaromyces albobiverticillius. Next base: position 4,385,826 of record JAMBUR020000001.1, on the reverse strand, counting down.
TCAAGAGACGAGGGCAATCGTGGGTCGTCCCACGTGGTGGTCTTCGTATTGTGATCGACGAAATACACACGTGCGGTATTGGTTAATCTCATCTCCCACCCACTGGGCAGAGGTCCCAATTGTGACACTGGTTGCTGCTGGAAAGTGGTATTGCCTCCTCCAGTAGCATTTTGCCCGTACATGCGAATATATTGCTGTCGGCGTGGGTCAACCCAAGTAGTGGTGCGTGTATTGTGATCAACAAAATATGGACGGCCTTCTGGTGTAGTTCTTTGTTCCCAGCCAGCTGGGAGCTCTCCAGTACCTGCTGTTGTAGCTCCAGTGGCCATCATCGTGGCCGCATTGGCCGCGTTAGAGGCACTACCAGCGCCGCCACCTATACCTGGAGGCGGGGTGGTCGACTGCTGAGTTTCTTGTAGGTTCGGGGAACTGGCACCTGTACGATCTTCAGGCAGCATTCGGCTTTGATGAGCTCGACGCTCCATCTGCATATTGGCTTCACGCTGTGAACGCTGTGCACTTTCATTGTAATTTGCCGAAGGCCGGGTCCAAGTTGTCGTTCTCGTGTTGTGGTCAACATAGTACGTTCTTCCCAGATTATCTTCACGCCTTTCCCATCCGGCTGGAAGTCGACCCAGATTGTCTTCGAACGAGCTGAGGTTCGTTCTTGAGCCCTGTGTCGTCTGCCCATTAGACTGCGGCTGGGCAGGGCCATCTGGGGCCGAGAGCCCGCTCGTTGGTCGTGCATTGGAAGAAGTTCGAGTTGGTGTGAACGATTGCGTCGAAGTTGCTGCAACAGGTCCCGTGGCTGGTCCATCGACGAGTGATTGACCCTGCGAGGAAGGCGAGGTCTGGACCTGGGGAACTAGTCCTGCTAGGCTTGCGGAGGGCTGTTGTGGCCTGTGTGTTCCATTTTGATTTGGATTGGGAGCCGAAAGATTGGTGGATATGTTTATAATAAGCTTGCCGTGTACTACTAAATTATCATTTGACTTCTTCAAATCGCGAGTGAGCATTTCTGCAAGTGATTTTAAACAAGTTAGCACCGTCACATCATTTGTAAACAGTTCTCAAATCAGTTACCATCATCGCCCATTTGAAGATCAATAACATCGCCGATGCGCACATTGATCACGCCCAGAAAGCCTTGATCCTTCTTCTTAAACTTCTTCTGGTCAAAGATTTGAATGGCAAGGATGCTGTCCTCGTTCACTTTCCTATAGTTTGACGAACAGCCAGTCGGTTAGAAATGATGCCGAATGCATGATTAATGAAAGAATTGATAAAAACATACAAATCAAACGTCTCGTTCCAGTACGGGTTCAAGGTCTTTCTAATAACGGAGGTCGTGTGCGTCTGTTCGCCGCCGATTGTGGCAACAGCGAAAGGGTCGGGAAATCCTAAGTGATCACTCGGAGTAAGCCCATTGCAAACACCATCAAATAGAGTCGGTCATATCATACGGAACACATCGCGCTTGTATAAACCATCCGCAGCAATGACTATCGAACAAAGGAGAGAGATAGTTAGCTTTTGTTTTCGTGATGTTGTGCGGGATGCTCGGCATTCTCACTTGTAAGCCTCAGATTTGGCTGGCTGTAAAAGCACCGCGTTCGTTAGCAATGAAATTTGACAACGGCTTGTCAGCATCAACCGGTTTTCCGGAAATACTTACGCTGGAAGATTGGATCCCATTCTGTATAGAATGACGCCCTACGGGGCAGCCGATGCGACCTAGGAAGCCGGGCCACTCAAAGGATGCCTTAACACATCCACCCAGGAGGGGAATTGGCGATGCTGAACAGACTTCCGGATACCGACAGACGAATATGTCGTGATCGCTGGCTCGACGTTGGAGAAGGTTGATCGACCAAGATGGCAAGAGGTCGTGGCTGTTGTCCTATTTTCGAGGTTGGGGCTGAGCAGGCTTGACGTGAGCAGGCCTAGCCAATGACCAGGGCGGGGGGGGTTGGCAATGGTTCCGAGGCGTCTCAAGACAAAACGAAAGTATGTCTTTGGGGGGTGGCTTTGATGGCGCCACAAGGTCGAGTTGGCAAAAGTTGTCAGAAGTCTGCGTGCGTGGTGGGAAGGAAGGAAGAAGGAAGGTCAATGCTGCTGCTAGTAAAAGGGAAATGGAATTCGTCGTGCTGAGGGAGGGGTTGATGAGAAATTCTAGGCTGCTCGATACGTAGGCCATACGGGATTAGTTACCAGCTAGCCGCCGGATATACGCTCATATAGCTCACATGGTACATACTATCGTAATCTATTCTAGATAGGTGTATTTGTAATACACGCTTTCAATACCTGTCACTCGTCGAGTCGAGCATGAGATCAATCTTATGCCAGATGATGGTCTTTACTGTTAAATGCCGAAATTTTCTTGTGAAATGATATCAAGGTGATATCTTTGTCAAGTTGCTCTCTGTAAATATCACGTCAAGTGATTTTGGCAAAAAGAAGAGATTAATCCAAGAAGTATCAAATATCAAATATCAATATCAATATTCATACAAAAAGTAAAACCCAAGCACATTTTTTTCCCATTCGCCGATTGCAACCTGGGTAGTACTAGATAACTACATTGTATATCATACACCTTCAACTCCGAAACCTCGACCATGGACAAGAAACAAGCAGATAGATTAAAATTCTTTTCCGGCTCTCGTTTCATCTTTTTTAAATTCCTCCAAATTCCCTAATAATTTGGGAGACAGCCATTTCCGAAGAATGTAGGGCCCCTAGTAAGGCGTAAAGCCACGTCCTCGACCGCGAAAGCCACCTCCCCGGTAGGCACCACCGCGAAATCCAAAGCCTCCACGACCGAAGCCACCACCACGGCCTCCACGGCCTCGGCCTCGGCCCCTAGCCATGCCTGGGACGTTGGTGCGTTTCGGGGTCACCTATTAAACAGCTTAGTAACGTTTCGAGTGGCAAAAATGGGACACTGGAGTTGGCGGTACCTTCAGATTGCGGCCACGGAAAACACTCTCATTCAAAACCAAAGCCTGCGCAACAAGGCTCGGCTCCGAAAATTCCACATAGGCATATCTGTTTATCATATCTCAGTAAAAAGTCACTCTTCTTGTCTCGGCAAAGAAAGATGTAACAAACCCTTTAGGGTGGCCTGTGAACTTGTCCAGCAGAATCGTAACGCGATTAATTGAGCCGCAGCTCTGGAAATGCGCTTGAATCTCCTCCGGCGAGGCACCGTAATCCACATTGCCCACGAATATACTCCTAGCATCAATATCTTCTTTATCCTCTCGCAGACTTTCTGATTGCTCGTCTAGAGTCTGCTGCATTTCACGTAACTTGGCGGCCTCGGATTCCATCTCCGCTACTCTCTTCTTCATCGCTGCGATTTCTTCCTATCATACACAATAATGTTAGATAGCTATTTCAAAATGAAGGCAGGAAAAGATGGAATGGATTATCCTGCGTCGCAATATTGCACAAAGCGTGCGCAAGTTCCAACAAAGGACATGGAGAACAAACCTCATCGTCAACCCCTTGTGTTTGAGGATTCAGCTGTTCCTCTGGAATATCTGTTGCCTCGGTGGCCATCTTGACGCAAATAATAATAAGACTCTTGAGATGTGCTTATCGATCGAGCGTTGCAGACTGCAAACAGTCCCGGCTTTTCTGACAAAGTGGGATGGAAGCACGCTCTGGAGGGAAGGGAAGACGGCAAAAAAACCGCAATTCACTGCGCAGCAACCAACTTCTTTGAGACTGGCAGTAATATGAGACAAATAACTATTTAGATAGCTGGATTGAATAAAGAAAGGAACGCGAAAGCCCGGTCGGCGATGGAGAATGGTGATTGTGTCAGTTGAAACAGAAGCAACGAATATTCTTGTACTGCGACGGTCACGCCAATGAGGCGGCACTTAGGCAGCTATTTTGGGTTTAGTGAGTCAACTGCTCAGATAATCCAGATTACCAACACCACCTACTTTCACATGCTCTCTTCTGTGAACTACATGGGTAAGTAAATCACTCACAATATTGATTATGCCGGATTGTTATATTTTACTCTTTTATCTCATCTTCTCGCACGAATATGTTATATTGCTTTATAGGGCATATTATATTCAGTATACTCCCAGAATTAACTATATGCAAGGACCTTATTTTGGATAGACATACTACGGCACGTAACATGCAATACATTGTGAAAGCATCTTCAAGGTATCTATAAATATAGGAAGGTACAGTCAAATAAATTTAAGAGGGAGCAACGCCTTGCTTGCGGAAAGACACCTTTTCGACAGCAACTGATTCGGCTCCGTTGGCGTCGGTTTTCAATTGGTAGACGTAGAGAACTAACACATCTCCTTGGACCTGCCGGGGGTTAGATAAAAAGTAAATATTTTCAAAGAAAGAAAAAGAAAGCCTACATCCATCAAACAGAAGCTGGGAACCGGCTCCTGACCTTCCGGGAAATAGCCAGTGCTGAACGCACCAGTGGCACTTCCAGGATTGATAAAGAACCGACCCTCCAATTCGAAAGCTTCAAAGCGATGTGTGCCTCCCCAAAGGAGAATGTCGACGTCCATCTGACGGGCCGCAATGAGCAAGGCATCGGCATCGCCGGGAGGGATTATAGTATGGCCATGGGTGAGGCCAATGCGAAGACTGCCATGGGTGACGACTTTGGATAGAGGGAGATTCGGAGAGTCAACGTCAAAATCACCTTTGACAAGTTGTAGGTCAGGCGCGATTTGCCTGAAGAATTCGAAGGTATCTCGGTCTGTTAGGTTGCCCAGACATAGGATCTGCCCGATCTTCCCAGGCGTGAGGAGTTTCTTAAACTATTTTTGTTTATTCAATCGTTAGATAAAGCCCGCTAGTTGAATTGTGGTATTGCGGACTGCTTACTCGTGCAGGTAGGTCCTGGGGTCGTGCTGGTTAGCATTGAGCGTCTGTATACAACGGTAGGCCGCAACATTGCGGCGCGGGGTGGATTGGGAGCGTACTGGAGCCCTGTCGGGGATGAAGAGGTCCCCAATGACCAGCACTAGGCGCGAGGTCATCTTGATCACATTAATGATGCTCAATGGGCCATTCCGGAGTCGACCAAGAGAGCTGCAACAGGAAGCAGCGAGTGTCGTCGAGCAGTCTTGCGCTGACGTCCACCTACAGCGTCGAGCTCCAGATAAGACTGCCTAACCGTATGAGGTTAGCCAGACCCATCATCCAGATTCCATGGTCCCAAAAGGACGGAAAAGCCCTGAGCCCTAACTTCAGTTTCTTTTCAGGACTAGCGCAGGAGGTCGCCGATGGCCGGCATCGCGACGACGGAGCTGACACCGAAACCGTCACGTGCTGGCGGTGTTCCTGCCCTGAGAGACTGAAGAACTGCAGAGGATTGCCCCCTCCAAACAAGAGAAAAAGGAGAGAACAAGCCAGCAAGCACGTCTACAGGCGCCTAACCTTGATTGGAGAAAGGTGCTGCAGCGAACGACGACAATTGGTGATTGCTACTGACCTGGATAGTTTGCCTGTATACGGAACCAGCATTCGGCACAACCGCGTTGCGACCGAGGTCTTATCGCGTCTTCTGAAGAGCAAATCCTTGTACGGAGTACCCAGCTAAACAGCAGTTCCCCGCGGCCAACTAAGTCTGGCCGCGAATCCGTGCAGAGCAAATCTGGCGTCACACTCCGGGCGGGGCACTGGGAATGCCCGCCTGTCCCTCATTGCCAGGCATTTCGACCAACGACTGCCGCTGCCTGAACTGAACACGCCGTTCTCGTCCGAGAGACTCTCTGTCGAACCCGACGATCTGGAATATAATCCAATCGAACGCACCCCTCCCGATCTTGACTCTCTTTCTCCTCCTTCTCCCCCTCCATCTCAACCTCAAAGTGACAAGATGTCTTCGCAGCCCGCCCATAGCACCCTCCTCATTCCAGGACCCATCGAATTCGACGATGCGGTCCTGCACTCCATGTCACACTATGCGTAAGTCCTTATTGAACCTGGGGGGTTATACGTGCAATCGAATAGAACTAACCCATGGACGTTTAGAGAGAGCCACGTTGGCCCTGCCTTTGTCAAGACATTCGGAGAGAGCTTGACGCTGCTACGAAAGCTCTTCCAGACCACAGACCCGGCTGCGCAACCGTTTATCATCTCCGGAAGTGGAACACTTGGCTGGGACATTGTTGGCAGCAACCTCATTGAGAAGGGAGAAAATGCTTTAGTTCTTCACACTGGTTATTTTGGAGACTCATTCGCTGCCGCATTGGAAACATATAGAGCAAATGCAACCCAATTAAAGGCCCCAATTGGAGACCGCCCTTCGCTCGCCGAGATCGAAGCGGCTCTGAAGGAAAAACAATATAAGCTGATCACAATCACCCACGTCGACACATCCACCGGCGTGTTGAGCGATATCAAGGCAGTTTCTGAACTGGTCCACCGAGTCAGCCCAGACACATTGGTTATCGTCGATGGTGTCTGCAGTGTTGGCTGCGAGGAGATCGATTTTGATGCCTGGGGTTTGGATGTCGTGTTGACCGCAAGCCAGAAAGCCATTGGATGCCCTCCAGGCCTCAGCATTCTAATGGTCTCCGGCCGAGCCATCAATGTGTTCAAGACTCGCAAAACACCCCCCTCTTCATACTATGCCTCCATTTCCAACTGGCAACCAATCATGCAAAACTACGAGGCCGGCAAGCCCTCTTACTTTGCTACCCCGCCAACCCAGCTTGTGCACGCTCTCCACACTACTCTCACCAGCATCACCGCAAAGCCAATGTCAGAACGCTTTGCCACCCACGCAAAGACATCGGACAAAGTCAAGGCTGCCGTTGCCGAGCTCGGCTTGACCCAACTTGCTACCAAGCCCGAGAACCAAGCCCATGCCATGACGGCCATTCGCTTGCCTCAAGGTGTTGTGGCGCCCGACATTCTACCCGGGCTTCTGAAGCGTGGTGTCGTATTTGCAGGCGGTCTACACAAGGAAATCGCACCTCTTTATATTCGATTTGGACATATGGGCGTTAGCGCTACGGATCCTAACCGCAAGGACATTGATAATGCTATTACTGCATTGCAAGAAGCCTATGCCGAGGTTAAGAAGGCCAAGGGTTTGTAAATCTAGAAAAGAACAAAATGTGAAATCTAGGCCATGTTATATAGACCTTTTGAAGTCGAAGGGCTAGATGATACTATATATGATACCTCTTATCGTGAATACTGCAAAGGGCCGTAGAATATGCTATCAAAGCTTTCCCGAAGAAAATAAGAAGAGATTAGAAAAAACTTCATGCGTACTTTGATACTTTCTTGATGCTTGAGACTGACTCAATTGCAATATCCAAGAGAAATGGGAACAAGAAACGATTCGCAACGATGAAAAACAATGCAAAAACAACAGGACAACAAGCTCTCCTAGAAAGGGAGAAGAAAAAAAGGGCAATGGGTATGTCATATGCTAAACAAAAAACTATTACAGGTGATAGAATGCATTTATAAAAAGGTACGCCCCGTCTCGAGATTTGTCCTTGAATCTTCTTCCCCGTTTACAAGTGGCCCGAGAGTGATGAACAAGAGAGGGGAGAGAAAAAGGGTTGAGAAGAGGTGAATTTTTTTGTTGGTGCTTTTCTTATAGAGAAAAAAATTAGAGTAGAATAGAATAGAATGTATAGAAAACCATGATGCCGAGTAGTATAAACCTGACGATCACGACTCGGCTTCGCCTCTCCTCAGCGCGAGAAATGCTCGCACATCGGTAACGTACTGAAGAGCTTCGAGCATGGGGATGAGATTGAGCAGACCGTTATCCGTGGGATCACTTATCCAGCCTTTGATAGGAATAGCATTATCTGTGGTTTCTCTCGTTAGAATTGAATGACCCCTGCCCTGTTTTTGTTTCTTTTTTACATACCTTCATGAAAAATGTAACTCGTCGGACTATTGTCCAAGATCATGACTTTACTCAGATTCGGCTCCACGGAGCTCAGATCCTTGATGAATCCATCCCTACGCAAAGTGCAGTGCTGCCGATAATAACGAGCCTGAAAGAATTTGCGCTCTTGCTCCAGCCAGTCAATCACTGGGTCTGCGTACTCCTGCACGCTCGCTGTAAAAACAACTAGTCTATACCATTTGCAAACTTTTCGTAAAAATTCATCGCAATGCGGTCGCTTGTGCACGTAGTAGAGGATGGGATGTTGAGGGCCAAGTGTGGCTGCCTGCTCGCCAGGGCCAACGGCTGCTGCTACTGGGGCCGCGAGTTTGACTTCTACCATATGACCGCTGGACATACGGCCACCTTTAGCCAGGGAATGGATCAGAGTTTCGTCCAAATCGAGAACAAGGGTCTTTTGGGGAGGTTTCGTAGCCGCATGGAGTCCCGGCGCCCGCAAGGTATAGGAAGGTTGTCGGTGCGGAACCAGTGGTCGCGGGGGAGCAGGAGCATGAGGGTATTTTGTGAGTCTGTGATGAGAAGCAGATTGAGAGATGGGTGACTTTAAGCTTTCTGCTGTGATGACTGCGCCTGGTGAAGAACCGTCATCAACTACCGAGTGCCGTGAGGAATCAGATCGCTTCTTTTGTCGCTTCAGGGCTTCATCGTTGTGCAACTTGATACGTATGGACCTTCTGGGGGTGTTTTCGTCTGCTTCAAGGAGGTCTTTCTCGCGGGGTCCTTTGGGACTAGACCTCGAAGCGTCGTGGTCACCGTCGGATTCTGATGTTGTCGATGCTATTGACGACCGGGATGACGAGTTCCTCAACTTTCGAGACGAGCCATTTCGTCGAGTCCCTGTCTTATCAGAGTCGCCCTTACCGCGCTGCGAGGTAGCCGTTCTCTTGGGCCTCGTACGCTCATTTTCGTCATTACTCAATGCTGCATATCGTCGGACCTTTCGGAAGGGAACAATCGGTGAATAATAACCATCCTCATCTCGAAATGTCTGGGCAATATAGATACCGGGGGCTGCGATTGTCGATAGAATAGCCTGGATAGTCTCGGCAATTGCGTCGAATAGTCTTTGCGCAATTAGGAAAAACCTGTTTGGCGCAGGGACCGCACCGGTCTTTTGAAGCTGGTGAATTAATTGCGTCTTCTCGTCGACTTCTATCGTGCCATCATGTGAGTAGTCTGACAGCGATGGTTCATGGCTGTGTAGTTCTTTTTCGTCATTAGGTAGGATGTAATTGAATTGTTGTTCACTGTACGAACGAGATTTTGCTAGGTCATTACGAAGGTTCGCAGGAGAGGCATCGCCCTGTGAATGAGAGCGATGGCGTGAGCCAGAGCCGGGAGCCTGTCCTATTACTCGGGAGGACAGGATATTCAGGGAGTTCATCTTTCAGCAACGGCCATGAGAGCGATTATGACGATATGCGGATCCAGCCCTAGAAGATGTCCAAAGTCAATGATTCTGTATACCAGATGAATAATACGAAGTTTTAGCTGGAAGTTCCATCAGGAAATGATCTGTACCTGCGCCTAAGTTGACGATGCACCAGCTGGCGATCCTGCATAAATCGCCGAGGGTACAGCCAGGTCACGGATTGCGCGGCCGTGGAATCAGCCCTGTCAACAACCGCAGCTCGAAGCTGTTGGGGGGATGCGACGCGGAGGATAGAAATAGACGAAAGGAAGGAATTCAATCCCAGGAGGGGTAAGAAGTAAGCGGGCGTCTGACACGCAGAAGAGGAGAGGAGGATAGTTAATAAGATAGTTGTCTTATGGCCGGATGTTTGGCTGTCAGGCTGGCTGGCTTCCTCGGGTCTACTAGTGAAGGACGTTGGTCGGATGACGGCGATGTGGGGAGGACGCTGAGCGGACTGTTGGGGCCAAGTCTGTAAGGCCGCGATTTAGTGATTCACACAAGTGCCCGCCGCAAATCTGTATGGCCGGAAACAACGACTCGATCTGGGTTAACTATTACTGTTGGGACCAATACACTTGGCTTTGAAATTCTAGACTTGCATCTCAAAAACATATACAGGTTATTTTGGCTACAAAGAACCGCTCACGTGCACTGCCGACCGAGGAACTCCTGCGTATAATTTTCCCGCATCTTTTTGCGGCCCTCATTTCTTCAAGGTGGGCTGTCAAAAGAATCGCGATCTACTCTGCGCCGCTCCCAACTTAAGATGGTTTCAAACTCAGCAGCCCTGACTCCGGGGCTGTCATCATTCCTCAAGTCTCTAAAAACAAATCCAATCGAGACGTCGATCGACAACTTGGTTTCGTACGCTTTCCCAGCATCCATATATACAGGTCCATGAAGCTCACAGAACATAGTCTACTGAAGCGTCGACAGATACGTCTCTCCCGATCATGCGCCATAGCCACTGCATACCTTCTCCTCCGAGTCGTGTCTGCCTTTCGAACCACAGATGCCTCCAAATTAATCGAACGAGTCCAAAGTGTGGGCAGGCGGTTGATGGTTGCTCAGCCGAGAGAACTGGTCGTGGGAAACATTGTTAGACGCGTGCTAGGCCTCATAAGAGACGAAGCGGAAGACGAGAGAGACGCAGATTTCTTCCTTGCCAGCGAAGCTGGGTCTGACAGCCGTCCACATACCCCCCATGGTGCGGAAAGCCACTCGCCGTCTCGTTCGCATGTCACGGACGACCTCGCAATCCATGTACACGACAAGGATCTCTTGTCTATTCGGCATGATGGATCAGAACGGTCATCGTCTCGCCCACCTTTGTCTTCCACAGCATCATCAACAGCACCTGCGGGTATCTCCATGTTCAGTCTTCTCCAACACCCGGAAGCAGAATCACCACAACCGAGCTCACCAGGCACCGTCTCACCATCAGGAAGGTTTCAGGGACACGGACAACACAAGGATATTCGAGCTGAAGTTTTAGACGGTATAGGTGAGATTATTGACGAACTGGGCCAGGTGGATGATCAGATTGCGGGGTATGCTTTGGAGCACATTCATTCCAACGAGGTCATTCTCACATACACATCGTCGACCACTGTTCAAAAGTTCCTGTTGAAGGCTGCAACAAAGAGGAAATTCACCGTCATACATGCCGAGTCATTCCCTAATAACCATGATGCGACTCATGCCCGAGTGAGCGGAACCACCGACAGCAATGAACAAAATTTAAGTGCCGACAATTTCACGAAGCCATTGACCGCGTTAGGAATCACCGTCATTCTCATCCCAGATTCTGCAGTCTTCGCTATCATGTCCCGCGTCAACAAGGTCATTCTAGGCACGCATTCAGTTCTGGCCAACGGAGGATTGGTCGCTGCCGCAGGTACAAGGGTGATTGCTAGGGCAGCAAAGGTTCACCAGACGCCGGTTGTCGTTGTCAGTGGTATTTACAAACTTAGCCCTGTTTATCCCTTTGATACCGATTCTCTCATTGAGTACGGAGATGCCAGCAATGTTATCCCTTACGAAGATGGTGACTTGGTCGACAAGATTGAAGTGGAAAACCCGCTCTATGACTATGTCCCTGCTGAGCTCGTGGACCTTTATATCACAAACTTGTATGTTTTCTTTGATTCTTCCTCGTTCTTGCTGCATCATAATTTAACTAACATATCCTCGCAGAGGCGGTCATGCTCCATCATATCTCTACCGTATCGTTTCGGACCATTATCGCAAAGAAGACATTACTTTTTAATGAGTTTGCTAAATCAAAAAATACAAATCATTTATTACCAAGCTACCAAGAGCCCGTAATCTACGAATTAAAACGAGTAGGAATTGGGAAACCAATAATCAATGTATTTTGCACAGGGCAAACAGCCACTTGCTACTACAATAAAAGTGATTTCGTCTAATATGTAGCAGTAGTAGACATAACGTTCCAACCATCCCGTTGAAGTCATGACGCCATCCTTGAAACGTTTAAATCTTCTAAAAGAAAATTTCTTAGCATGCAGACCATTATGCCTGATGCGTTATCATGGTATAAAAATTTTTCCCCGATTCCAGAAAGGCATGTATTCGTGAAGGCCCTTCGTTCACGGGTCATTCGAAAGTCATCCATCCCCTCCATCACTCTCTCGTTTCGACACCGGGCTTTCGGGCGATTCGCTTAAGAACGAGGCTTCTCCTTCTTCTCCTTCCACAAAGCAGACAGACCGACACCGGAAACCTTGACGACCTTGAAACGCACACCAGGAATATCACCCTTGGCCTTGCCCTTACGACCGAAACCGGCGAGGAGAACTTCGTCGTTCTCGTCAACGAAGTTGAGACAACCGTCGTTGGGGACTAGTAGATGTAATGTTAGTTGCATGCCTCTACAGTGATGCATCCAAGACATCGCCTGGTTGGAAGACGTACCGAAAGCAGTGACCTTCTTGCCGTTCTTGATCAACTGAACCTTGACACACTTTCGGATGGCGGAGTTGGGCTGTTTGGCCTCAACACCGACCTTTTCGAGGACGATACCCTTAGCGTGAGAAGAGCCACCGAAGGGGGAGGACTTGTAGGCGGTTCCTAGCAAGCGCTTCTTGAAGGACAAATCGGCCCATCGCTGATCACGACGGTGATCCTTGAGTTTGCGAGCGGCGTTCAAACCACGAGGCTTTCCCTTACCCATCTTGGCGGTGTTCTTTGGACGCTTCTATAGATAATTGCGTTAGACAAGAGGTTTCGGTAAGTTCAATTATAGCGATGGAAGAGCGATCTGGAGGGTATTTTTCTGATTGCGATTCGTAATGACTGTGCAAGGATGCGCTGAGTGAGTGTGTACCTACCGATAGATGGATATGGCCAAATGGCTGGAGGTTGAATTTCGAAAGTCGAAGGAGAAGGTTCAACTCTGGCCGTCGATGTTCTTCCGTCCAGGCTGAAAATGTGGATTTGTGCTCTAAGCGAAGTGCGGGCCACCAGCGCCCAAACTGGTTAGCGCCGGAGCGACCTCGGCGTTATGACATCGGGACCTTCAAGAGTAACAAAACAATAGAATCATGCGCATTTTATTATCAGAAAGACGAAAAGCAAAAGATTGAGCGGATCTATGGTTTGAGTGCTCTAGTTCACCACTCATTGCATCGCTATCGAACCGTACCACAGCTCACAAAGCCTGCCAGCTAGCAGTCCCCATTATGTCCAGGCCCAAGCCGACAGCGAGACTCAGCGCTCAGCGCCTTCCTCCACCATCATTATTTCAGGGACCGCCATCTCGCAATGAATCAAGTAATTCGTTGCAAGTGGGAATGCTTCCCGGAGGCCAGGCTTCGGCCTCGGCCCAACGGCCAAATGCACAAAGAGCAATGTCGAGGATCTCTTCTACTTCAGCCAGGAGTGTATCACCGTTTATGACCCGACCACAGTTACCAAGGGAAACTGAAAGTGCTGAAGCGCTATGGCAGGAAATGCAGAATACTCTAGCCGAAGTAGAATTAAGTGCTTTCAAAGGAGAACATGTCTTTGGAGAAGAACATTCAAAGGCTCTCGAGGAGCTACGGGTGAAGCAGCTGAAATTGGCGCAAACCTGGACGAGACATGACGCCGAGGAGGTTGACGAGAATGCCGAAGCTGATCAACCAGAGCTAAAGATTCAGAAACCGGCGATTGTACCGGATAAAGGGACTACAACAGATAGCACCGCTACTTATAGGGCACTCGAGGCAGAGACCGAAAAGGATTTACAGCAAGCTCGGAAGAGGCGACAAGCTAATGATCAGTATTTCGAACGCGTTAACAATGGCGTTTTAGATGTTGTTGCGAGCTTGGAGGAAGTAGCAGAAGCGATGCGCGCGGTGAGAAGAGAGAGTGAAGATATCTGGAGTGATACCGCAAGTGAGAGTCTCAACGCAACGGCTACTTCGACAACCGGTTGATGAATGCTACAACGCATGAAGAAGTGAAAGACCCCTCAAGATTCTACTGGAGTCATTGATAATGACATTCCACTTTGCCGAATCTTCACAACATACGGAGGCCTGGTGGAAAAAAAGCAGACAAATGGCAATTTTCTGCACTAGATGATATCATCTTGCACCGCAGAGACAACCAGTCCTGCTAAAATGTGAACGACAGCCTATCCAATACAGGTAGTCGTCAAGGGATTATATTTACAAATATCCTCAAACCCAGTATAAACACCAGACGCCAGCGCTCGCCATCAAATTCAAACAATGGAGCCGCGAGACTCAGCTCGTTCGCATAGCATAACCAAACAATATCAATGCGGATGCACGATTCGTCTAATCAGGACAAATTCACTCCCGTTTAACCAGATCCGATATCGTCCTCGCGACTTCTGTGGCAGTATGGGTGACGTCCTGCCAGCTTAGATTCACTGTCTTTTTGGCCAATGCCGCTACTTCTTTATTCCATTGTTGCTTGAGTAATTCTTCTGCGGTTGGTTTCTTCGGCTGCGATGCGATTGACGATTTATCCGGGGTCTCCTGTGCATATTTTCGAATATATGCGCCTAGAGGGGAGGAGATGTCGTTCAAAATTTCGACTTGTTCACGTATGGCATCTCGTTGATTTATGCGGGTGGAACGATGTACTTGAACGCTTAGATAGAGAACCGATGCTGTCAAAGTGAAGCCACCGAACTAGTCAATGTAATTAGACAATGGACTAAACAAATACAATTGCAAGGGAGACATACAAATCCAGCAAAGAAGCCCATTTTTAAAATGATAATAATTGATCGCGCAAAAGATTAAAGTTGCAGCATATATTGGCGAATAATTGGCCGCCCACTTAAATTTCACCTGTGCTAGCTGGCGTCGATATTCAAGAAACCGTACTTGCCCGGTCGAAAGCAAATTGATCAAGCATGGCACTCAGATAGCCACGATGAAGTTGTTGGATTAGAGTCAGGTGGAGGAGTTAAAGTCGTTCGGCGGGTTCCCTGCCAAAAGTTGTCGGCCAATCTCCTAGCGCCTCCGATTGGTCGGCCCGCATGGTCAGGGAACTTCTTTTGCAGACTCCATCAACAACCATCCACTGCCACAAACGCCTTCATAACACAACAATTGCCTCTTGACAGGACGGTAACAATTCAAATAGCCCGTGTACCGTTCATTGTTCAACGTTCCTCCTCTTTCTCGGCAGCTCATCCGCCCACCGCCCTTTTCTCACCACTACAATTTCTTCTCGCGACATCGAGAAGAAGCCATATCAAAATGGCCGGAGGTGCAGCTAAATACCGTCATCTTAGCAGGAGTTCGTCTCATCGACAGGCCCTTTTGCGAAATCTCGTCACATCTCTCATCAAACATGAATCTATAACAACCACATGGGCCAAGGCAAAGGAAGCGCAACGGCTGGCTGAAAAACTTATCACATTGGGAAAGCGGAATACAGAGCAGGCTCGAAGGAATGCTCAATCGATATTTTATGTACGTTTTCTCCTCCCTTCTTTTTTCATATCTCCGCTCCTTTCCAATTGGCAAATTTCTGGGTTTCAGTCAACTAACATGTGAAACTCTAGACACCACATGATCTTCTCCCCAAACTCTTCGGCCCCCTCCGAGAACGCTACGCAAAACGAGAAGGCGGATACACACGCGTTCTGCGAGTTGAGCCCAAAAAGGACGATAAAGCCGCAAGTGCGATTTTGGAGCTCGTCGACGGACCAAAGGATATGAGATTTGCCTTGACAGCGAAAACAATAGCTCGCCAGCGCGAGCAGGGAATTGAGACTCTTAACGAATTGACCTCATTAAACGTGCGGAAAGTCACGCAATTCCGAAAGGATGGCGTCGAGGCTCTCGAGAAGGAGATAAAGAAGGTTACGTTGGAAAAGAAGAAAAAGGATGCTGAGAAGGAGGATAAGGAGTAAAAAAATGGAAGACGGAATCTTTTATGTATCATAATCATAATCGTGCTCTGGGTTGATTTGTTATTTTCTTGCTTCGTTTATGTATATTACACTATTCAATCGAACATCAACATTTGAGTGAGAAGACATGCTGTCCACGAGCCGACTAAAGTGTGAAATCGCTCATATTTCTGCTGAAACTAGAGTATCCATGGGTATTCGATGTAAATTTATTGTAGATAATGCCTTTTTTCATTTATTTTTTTGGACCTGAGCCACTAAAGAAGACCACCTGCACAGTCATGTCATCCCGTATTTGTCGAGAGAACGGGGGACTGAAAGCCAGCCGGCCTGCTATCAACTCATCATGGTTTCCCCCAAGGGCATTGCGCACCAGGTGCACGGCGGCGTTGTCATCTTGGGTGGTCGTCCTCCCCTCCATAAACTTCCAGCTCACTCCTTTCGAGAATTGACCAAAATCGAATGAACCATACGTTGGCTCTGGTTTGCTGTTTCCCTTCTCTGCCGCTTGTGATTCCAACCATTTACCCACTAAATCGACCCCCTGTTGATTGGAGAGCACATCCCATAACCCATCCGTTGACAGGATCAAGAACGAGGGCTTATTGGGATCAATCTTGGTACTTGTCACGACTGGCTCAACAGTGATATATGGCGGTGTTCGGACATCATACTTTGGTGTCAGTGGAGATGGGCCCTCAAATCGCCGTTTTATTTCCTGCTGGAATTCCAAGGGCCATTTCCACCGGCTATCCCCAAAGGCCCGTGAGACCATTAACCCTAACACTCGTCCACCTTTGACTATGTTTTCTTCTCCAGGGTGTTCCTTGTAGATCCTAGCAATCTCTTCTTTGTTGCTGCCAGTCTGGTCTATTGACAATGGTATAACTTCCCATTTGCCGTCTGGTCCTTTTTGCCCTAGAACTGCCCTGGAATCACCTGTACACGCCACGTGCAAGGTGCCTGTGACAGAGTCGTATATGGAAAGTAAAGCGCATGACCCAGCCCAAGCAGGGGCCAATTTCTTCACTTTCTCTTGAAATGATAGTTCATTGCTTTGTGATGTAGCCAATGCTGAGTTGACAATGGAATCATCAAGGTTCACAAACGCTCGTATGATAGCCCGCTGAACCGATTCATCAGATACAGATTCCTTGTCTGAAGGTGACTTGGTTTGGCTTAAGCTGTGTTGCACAAAAGGAAGGAGCTGGTTCTCCAGCAAGTCTGCTGTCTGCCAGCCTGCATGTCCGTCGAATACAGCCCATGCCATCCATTGATTCCCGTCATTATGCGGCGAGGGGAATTTACCATGGATAAAACGGTCCTCGCATGGGCTGTTAGAAGCCAATTGAGTGCCATCGTATCTGTTGACGCCGGCCACATTTCTGACCAAAAAGGAGTATGCGTCTTTCGATATGAGACGCGTCACTTGGTCTTTAGAAGGCGCCGGATCAAATACCACTTTATCTGTTGGTGCATTCCTAAGATCTGGCACATCATCGTGAGCGGTAATCATCCACCAGACCCCTGGTATACTGATCGCGCCGCCGGCAATCGTGGCGTATATCTTTGCACTCGGAGATGAGCCATTTGTCGAATTGAACTTTCTAGTTTGCGTCCGTAAGATTGACGATGACACTCGACCTAGACGCATTCGCGCTCGAGACATATACAATGGTAGCATTGTTGATACCATAGAACGCCAGCTAGAGCGTCGACGATGACAGCAGAAGATGCATTTGTTGCACACCTAATTAACTAGACTCCTAGGTATCGTGACACTCAGGTTTCTGTTTTCTTGTCAGAGAGAAGGTCCAAGATATTCAGCAATAGCTTTGTTGCATGCCAAAACTGCTGTTACTACAGGGACCTTAATGCCAATGCTGGTATGCCAACATGCTAAGCCTAATGCAGACTAGAGTCATGTATCCTGCTTGAAATTCTTGGGAAGAAGCAGAGGGAAAGCAAGGCCCTGACTTTCACTCATCTGGGAGTCCACGATCACCTCTCGAGGCCATATTCTTGGTCGCCTCCTGGTACCAATGAGTCTGTTTTAGATCGCTTTCATGATTCAGGCCACTGGCACAAATTTGCTCGTTCATCCGGCTAAAAAGACCAAGCTGATGACCTCGCATCTTCCAGTTATGAATGACGGATCAAAACTCGTGATGGGTGTATATGTACCTTACTGCGAGACAGATCACATGACTGCCCTCCTGACATGAACCACCACCTACATGAATATTACACAACCATACAGTACTTAGGCAAGGGGGAAGATAGAGGCTAAATGTACTTTTCTTGTATATTCTAACTAACCCAGTCAAGAGCAAGCACGGCCATACAAGTGTCGATGATCTCAAAAGAGCGCCATGCATAAAAATTCAGATCTCAGACTTAAACCATTAACTCAACCAGAAACCACCGAGATACGCCGCGCACCGGGCTTGCTGGAACTGCCACGGCCATTCCATTTGTTCCGCTGTATCATAAATTCACTACGCCATACCGCAAGATGCAAAAAATAGCGAATAATAGTCTAGGCGAGCCCCTTAGTCCAAATTCGACTTTGACACGTTGCTTCCGCCAGAAACAACAAGTGGACCTCCTTGTGAGGCACCAGTATTCGGGAACGAATTCGCCGGCACAGGAAGGTTTCGCGATTTGGTCTCAAACTCAGTAGGTATCTTTGATGGGGGTTTGGGAGGAAGGTGAGCTGGGGTTCCCCATTTAGCAATCGAATCGTTGCTTCCAGGCTGTGCAACACGGGGCATCGAGTTCGGGTTCGTAGTATTACCATTCGCTCGGTTGTTCGTATGCGGTACCACATAAGCCATTGGCTGACCATTGCTTTCCATATGACCCGACCATTGTTGACGTTGACCATTGACTTGAGGGTTATTATAAGCGACATTAGCAGTTTGACCCACTCCCTTGTGGTTGTATCGACCAGCCGTTGAGTTTCCAGTTGGTACAAAAGACCGAGTCTGCGGGTTGAATGTAGACCTATTGAAGTTGCTTATCATCGGGTGGGTATTTTGGTTTTGTGCAGGTGTCGAATAGTGTTGGCTAGGTACTTGACCGTAAGGGTACGGGTTGGTATTCGCAGCCATCGAGTGCGAGGGGTAGTTTTGCCAATTCATCGACGCGTTTCGTTGAGTGGGTTGGGCATAGTTATTTTGATAGGTCTGACCAGCCCATGACGGTGGCGAATTAGGAACAAATGGTGCAGTATTCGGGATAGCATAATTATTCATCGCTGGAGATGAGCCCGTCTGAGCTTGTGGCCCCATCATTGGCGATGGCTGACTGAGCGTGGCGTATCCTTGGTATGGCGACTGCTGAGGTGCAGGGGGGCCCTGCCATCCGTGGGTCTGGCCCATATGCACTGTGTTCATCGGGTATTGAGACACATTATTCGGATAGACATTGGAAGTAGGTGTGCCTTGAGGGTAGTTCATGTTGGGTAAAGGCGCACCCGGACCAACCATGTAAGGGTGTTGTTGGCCGTAGTTCGTTCCATTCTGGATCGGCATTGGCATTGTGTTCGCTGTATAGGACACTCCTGGATAGTATGCATTGAACTGAGATCTAGCCTCGAAGGAATCGTCGTGTGGAGTTTTCTGCCTAAAGTTCTTCTTACGGCCGCTGGTCGAACTTGAACGAGAGACGTCTGCGCTGTTGTCACCACTGGGTAAATCTCCTGGTTTAGACTCTGGGAAGTCTCGGAATATCCGTTCTCTCGCTTCTTGATATTTGGCCTCGCGCTCTTCTCTAGTCATCGCTGATCGATCCTTAGCTGGTGTAGCCCCTGCAGACGATCCCCCGCGGTCTTCATCATTTCCACCATCCCCTCCTGCTTCAGAAACGGGTTTCGAAGGAGCCGAGGAACTAGCTGTAGTGGTATCACCCGCAAGAGACCGGTCGCCACTCTGATCATTACGGCGCATGATCTTCATGGCTGGTGCATTGGGTGGCGGTGTATTGAGAGACTGTACAGGTCGTAGTAGTGATAACGGTGTTGGACTGCGCCTTGTTAGCCTGAAGATAACTAGAGGAAAAAAAGGGTGTTATTAGGAATATACTGACAGCCTACAGAATGGCGTACGATGTAGCCGCACCGATGTGACATTGTTGTCCACGAAATGTGTCAAATGATAATAGTCTCCTAGTTTGTGTGCAAGAAGTCGGCCAAACGCGTTTGAAGGTGGCAATTCTAGTGATTGTTCTCTGTAGAAAATAAAATGAGTACATTGGTCACCATACAAGGGATCAGTTATACTTACTTTGAATCTTGAATGAAGTTGCGAATTTTTTCCTCCAGCTGTAACAAGAAAAGACGGTCTTTAGGAGTACTCATGGCTTCCAGGAGTTTTTCATCAGGATCTAAGGGATATCCGTTGAGAGACTTGCCAGGCTCAAAATCAGGCCGATTGCTATTGACAATGAAATTATTAGCCACGGAGTCGGGCGGAATTGCGCCTGAGATTCCGATATCCCCATCTGGGAATCGCTGGATGGAGACAGGCAATAGCCCTCGATTTCGCTGGGCAATTCCATCTTTGATAGGATCGCGGAATATCCTTACACCAGCCTCGGAGCCGGTGAGAGAATTGGGAGCGCCTGATGCAGGGCCGGACAAGGAGTCCTCTTCGTCAGCTGCCTGGACACTTGCACTATCGTCTGGCCGTAGAGAATCTTTTTCGTCCATTGCAAATGTAGTGACCGATGCCATGCTCTTAGAGTCGAAACTCGTTGGCTTGGTGGAGCTGTTAGACAGATGAGTTTGATCATCGTCGAATGATGTTTTTCTCTCAAGCACTCCGGTATCACGACCTTCACCGGATGATTGAGAAAATTCCGATTCATGCTTCTCGTGCACTGAAAGTCGCTCGACACCGTCCTCGATGTCTTGCATATAAGCGTTGAGCGGTGCATCATGCTGACCTTCCAAGCCTGGCTGATCTGGTAACGGGATGATCGAGGGCTGAGAAGCCCGGGAGGCGTCAAAGTCAGGATTCATTTGATTATCTGACTCGCCAGGGTTAATTGAAGTAACCTGTGGTTTTGACGGGGCGGACATGGCCACAATCTAAGCAATCATCGTTAGTCGGCAAATCCTGGTCCTCTCATATCAGGGAAGCACGTACTTTTGCAAAAGAAGGACGGTTCAAACTGCTTCCAGACGCCTGTGTCGTCATCTTGTGGCTAGAAATGCAACCGATCTTTCGGAAATATCAAAATAACAAAGGTTTCGAAAGAAAGACCGCAATTCGAAAGAGATCCAATAACTTTTAATTTCTCGCTTCACAGCCTGCAGAGATTGGAGACATCTCGTTCAAATCTGACGTTCGCCATATGGAGCAAACTCCTTCATGTATGTGGAAAGCGAGGGACACAGCTGCGGGTTATTTTTGTTGATGGAACAGCTCGAAGCAATCGGGTCTCGTATCGTGGTGGCGTGAACACATAGGTGAGAATCTAATTCGCCCTAAATTCCGGCTGCGTAACCTTGAGAATGCGATTTTCAGAGAAAAGTAAGGGCAGAAACGAGATAGGCTTACGTTTGAGGAGAAACCAGGCTCGTGAAAGGCACGATTGAGGCTGAGTGCAGCCAGGACGTGGGAAGTTGGTGGTGATAAAGACCGGGTTTGATTTGTGAAAGCGCCCGGGACAGCGTTTTCCTCCGTGGGGTTTAGGCTGCGACGCCGCCCGCCCTGTGCTTGCCGCGCGCATAATAACATCCTCCAAATCTCGTCTAATTATTATTGGCGGACAATAGCCGACTCTTTTGTCGATACAGGGATCTCTTCTGGCTTCTTGCTTTTTAATCGGGATTGAGCAGTTTATGGAATGCTCGTCTGCGACATACGCGACTATAGTAACTGCCTCCTTGGTTGAATTCTGCGCAGCAATCTCTTCTCTTCTTTGAATACCTATCAATCAAATCTTTTTTGGCGTCGCACCAGACCGACGATGAATAGATATAGAAACGTCCCTGGCGTGCGCGGCCTGTCCAAGGCGACGGCTAGTACGCTGTGCCAAAAATGCCTCAAACGAGATATGTGTTCCAATTGTAGCTCTTCTCACGTTCGTTGCTGACTTCAACTACGACACTACAGTTACGAATGCAAGGCAACAAACCAGGAACGACCCTATGTACCAAGGCCTTCGCGGACGCAACAATTGCAGAATCCCAAGCTGGTACCGGAATTGAAGAATGAAAGGCTGGCTGACTTGGCAAAAACGTATGGAGTATTTCCCATGTTTCTTTGTACACAAAAGCTGACCGCAATATGTTTGACAGTGATGGTCTTGCAGACGAGATTCTCGCTAAGCAGGAGCGGGAACGAGGCAGGAAAAGAGACCTTGATGCCGACATTCCTGCCCAATCTTCCAAAAGGCCAAGATCTATGTCTTCGCGCTCATCGATCTCGGTATCAACTATATCGACAGACCGTTCGCGGTCACGGTCGCCAGACAGATATATGCATTCGCAAAATGTAGAGCAAGACCAAGATAACTTCCAACCTTCCACGAATAGGTCTCGTCAGCGAAAAAGGCGTTACAGTAACGATTCATCCGACTATTCTGACTCGCCAGCTGCTGCCGAGCGGCCGCCGCGACATTCAAGTCGTGAAGCAGAACGAAATACTCGCAGAAAACGACGGGAACATAGTCCAACCGAGAGGGGTAGACGGAGGGATTCATCTACTCATGGGAGTCATCGATACAAGTCGCAAAGTCGAAGCCGTGAGAGAAGTCGCATCGCGAGAGAACGACGGTCTATCACTCCAAATAAACAGCGTCGGAAGTCTCCAGGTCCCAGCAGAAAGGAAAGGGACAAAGAGATTCCACCGCGGGCACGAGAGCGGAGTCTGAGTCCTTTCAGTAAGCGGCTTGCCCTCACCCAAGCAATGAATATGGGTGGATGATATGTGTATATGGGGAATCTAATATTCGTTGTACATTTACTGTGTTTATATAATTCATAATTAAGCCTCTTTGGTATTTCAAATAGATGTACACAAGAATGATCCATGCATTTTC
Source organism: Talaromyces albobiverticillius (assembly GCA_023721895.2). Taxonomy (NCBI): domain Eukaryota; kingdom Fungi; phylum Ascomycota; class Eurotiomycetes; order Eurotiales; family Trichocomaceae; genus Talaromyces; species Talaromyces albobiverticillius. Next base: position 4,363,017 of record JAMBUR020000001.1, on the reverse strand, counting down.
TGTTTACTCCGTACAGATCAAATCCCAATCCTTAACGCCGATTCTCTCTCCTATGCAATTCACGTTTCCGAATTTTTATGGGTATTAGATTCAAATCAAATCGTCATCCTCATCAGCAGCGCCTTCCTGTTCACGGACATGGATACCTTCGACCAGCGCCTCTCCTTCAATACCAACGTCTTCACCATCATCCTCCGCGTTTTTGTTCCGTGACTTTGCCTTCTCTTCCCTTTGCGCATTCTCGATCCGTTGCCGGACTAACCTCGCAACTGCATTCTCTGTTCTGACATTCAATACCCGCATCTTCTCGTCCAAGTGACGTTTCAGGTCCCAATTCGGCTTTTTGGGTTGCAGTTTGAATAAATCTATCGGCTGGTCGGCTTCTTCGTCCTTTTTTGTTTGTTCAGCTGCCGTTCTGGCTATTTCTGATGCTTGTTGTTCAAGCGTAATATATCCATCCGTCGGGGCTTGTTCGAATCCAAGTTTTGGGCCGCGCGTTTCAGCATCGTAGTTTCTTCCAGAAAGGTACGTCTTTGTAATATCCTCCGTCTCCTCATTTAGTTCTTGTGATTCCGCGAGGGCTTCAACTAGTGGTTCAGGCTCAGGTTGCTTTCTTTTGAGGGCGGCGAGCTTGGCAAGCCTGGCCTTGCGCTCTGTGGCTGCGGCCTCGAGAGAGGCGTTGTTCGTTGACATGGCCTCGTTTTGGTGTGAGAAATATTAAGGCCCAATCGTGCAGGTGTCAGTTCAATCAAGGAAACTGTGAATGAGAGGACGTTGCGCACTTGAAAAAAAGGCGGCTAGGCTGGTGTAATGATTGGATTTAGCCGCGCTCAGCGTTAGCCGCAATTTTTATTCGTCCAGCGGCCGGCGACCCATGCCCATCTTCTCCGAACAACCATCGTTTCAACGCTTGAACATTTTCTCAGTGAGGTGGTGAACATTGCCGATCTGAACCGTCTCAATGCTCCAACGCTGAATGCCGAATCCTTCCAAATCCGTCGCATGCTGCGAACTCGCAGCCCAAATTCCCATACCAATCAGTCGCTCCAGAGGGCCTTTGCAAAAATGGCACCTCATACGCCATGGTCCGACAAGAAGGCCACCACGAACCTGCTTAAACGCTCAAGGAGGGTTGCGGCCAGCTCCCAATAACGTCCATGTCCTTGGTACAACTTCTCGTTTCTTGAGAGAGGCACGTTGCTTTGTTAATGGCCACAGTCAAAGGCAATTTATGCATACTCCCTCGTCCACGAAACCAAAATTTGACTCGGACCAAGAAGAATTCCCTGTTCCACAGGCAATGAAAAGGTGGAAACGACATACAAGTATGAAAACGCCTACAAAAAGGAAGACTGGCCATGCTTCATATACTCATTACGACCGGTTCAAAGACAAATTAAAGGTCTTGCAACATTTCAAAAAGAAGACGGCAAATGGTATCAGCAGCTATGCATCAGCCAGCGCCATCCCGAAACGTGTCAAAGCAGCCACCGATCGCGCTCTACAATCACTTCAAAAACAGGGCAGGACTATCAGTAGAGAGTCATTCAAAACTGACGTGAGGATTAGGCTGTCGTCAATGTTCCCTTATCAGGGCATTCCGACATGGTGGGTTATCTCCTTTCAAGAGCTATTTCAAAAAGCGACGGATAGAAATTTAGAGGCCTGGCAAATGCCAGTACTGGTCGATTATTTTACCCGCGCCCTAATCAATACTATCGAGCACAATGGCATCAAAGGGTTCAAAATAAAGTGGAAAGAACTGGACCCAAATGTCAAGGCAGCACAGTGGCCCCTCCTTGCTTTTTGGTTACTTCGAAATTCTCCCACCAAGATCCCCGACTTTCTACTTGCTACAAATTCCGAACCGTTTCCTCCGTTTGGAATGATAAGCGACTGTATGCTTTACCTTAGCTATTTCCACCCGAACATTGATGCAGACATAACCCGAAATGTCGTTTTGACCTGCATGGATCCAGAGAGATGGCCAATTATAGTTCTGCCACAGCGTGGAGTCAGATTGTACGTGAAGTCTGCGGGTTTGGAGAACGTCAATAAGGCTTTTGAAATACTGCGGTCACGAGAATCACAAATTTCAGCTCCGACAATGCTTGGCTTCATGAATATCTTCATACAAGCTCGGGATGTCGAAAAAGCGCTTGAATGCCTCCGTGTGATTCCTGTCCTTAACACTAGGGGTTTCGAAATGAACTCGGAAGGTGTGGTACGCCACTGCTGTAAACTACTTCAGTTGGATCGGGTCGTGGAAGAAGGAGGTGTACGCAATTTCGAAATCTTGCCACAGATCTTGGAGTTGGGGGTTAAACCATCCACCCATATGATGAACATCGTGCTAACAAATGCTTTTGCAACTGGGAACACACATCTTGGCCTTGATATGTTGAAATACATGAAGGATCACGGCATGGAATTCACTTCTTATACATATATGGCCCTGCTAGATGATGCTGTGGCTCAAGCTGACCGGGGACGAGTTGATGCTCTTTTGCAAGAAATAAATTCTCACGATGAGATCAGGAACAACAAATACATTGCTTGTAAAGCATTCCATGCCCATTTCGTTTTTGGTGCCAAGCGTGTCGACAAGGGCAGTTTCGGCCACGGCTACAACCAAGCTGGAGTTTTCTTGGAGATGCTGAATGTTTACTCTCGCTACTATGATCTCACACCGCTAAGAGATCTCGGAATCATTCCAAAACATTACGACAATGTGGAAATTGAGCGGGAAATTGAACCGGGCCCTCCGGTGTTGTTCATCATGTTAGCAACGTATCTAAGATGCAATCCGAATTGCAATCGAACGCTATCCCTGTACCGGCGATTTTGGGAACTCGTTCATGAGCGACATCCTTTGGTTGCACCACTAGTCCAGTTTCCACACATCTTCAACGAATTCATTCATTCTTTTCGTTATGGCGATCCAGACTTGAAAGATTGTGTTGCGATCATAGATGATATGCTTAATGCCAGTTCAGAACCGTTTATGATGGATGGGGATCTGATAGAACCAGCAAAACCTACTGTTTGGACATGGAACACGTTGATGAGCGTATTCATTGTCCAAGAAATTCCGAATGCTGTACAAACGGTTCGAGATACAATGGAAAAAAATGGAATTGAGTTTGACCTTGTGACATGGAACACGATTTTGACCGGAACCACGACGGATCAAAGCGTGGAATCCCTGGCCAAAGTGATGAAAGAAATGGATGCCGAAGGGTTCCTGCCTGATTCATATACGCTGAAAGCATTGGGCAGAATCCAGGACCCAGAACCTTATCACATGGCAATGCAGAAGATGGACCAGGATTCAGAAAAACTTTTGCTAAAAGAGCAGGAAGCTTTGGAGCGCGAAGATGACGAGCTTCTGGATAAAGGCTTGAAACGTCTAGCGATTTCTAGCAAAAAATAGGCGCATTTCCCACAAGATACCCATATATCATATATCACCTCCCTATTTTTGTACCATAGCATTGCCGTTCGATTGCATGATTATGACTTTGTATTTTAATAATGTACATTATATTTATTCTTCGCGATGGTGAATAGAGCTCACAGCATGTTCTTTATTTTCTTTCTTTCAAATCATTGTATTCGTAAAACATTAAGGCCGATTACTCAAATACATATTCACATTCCACCATAATCAGTCTCCAATAAATATAGATATCTAGAAGAAGAGCACATGGTTAACTGGTTTGTACGCTCGAAGAGGAATAAAACTTGACTTACTGCCATGACGACACAGCATATACTAACATAGGGACTGAGTCGCTCGCCGATTCTTGCACATTTCCAGAAAATGCCAAAAACACTAGAAGGACAATGAATTAGCAATAGCCCGTAGTTTATTTGAACGCCGAAAAAAATTGAGGTGCCAGACTGTTGCCCGCATCATAACAAAGCTGTATATACATACCCATGTTGGTTGCGATCCATAATACCGGGCATCATCGAATGCGCATATGCGCTTGTGCAGATAATCAAAAGGAAGACGAGGAGGAGAGACTGAAAGTTGAAAAGGGCGGACTGCATAAAATAGAAGAGATAGTTAGCGGTTGAACTGGTTTGTTTGATATTTGTATCGTTCATGACAAGATCGTTTGAATACGCACCATTGTTGTCGCCTAGCTTTTCTAATCTGCGGACTCGGCCAAGGCAAGGTATAAATAAGGATAGAAATTTTTCTGGATGCGGTGCGTTATTTGTCTTGGAGCATGTGTGTAGCTCTCCAGAGCAGCTTGAATAACAGCTATGAGGATGAGGTTATGGACAATTTGGATGAAGCCAGACCAATGAATGGTAAGCGCGCGCTAAGACGGTTGAGGTTAGCCTAAGATCATGGCGCTTGCTCTTAGCCGCCTCTTAGATATGATCTCCGTACAACTTGCAAGACTGCGGAGTCTATTTCTTACGGATTAATCAAATGGAACGACAGGACCTTGAATTCCTGACCGACTGCTTATCGCCCTTTCAACTACCGTACTCCGTGATCTATCGACAGTCGTTCACCTGGTGATCGCTCAACTTTACCTCACTTCGCCCGCTTTTGGGCCTGGAACCAGACATCAAGAGACTCGACTCTGACGAAGCAAAGCAACATGGCAGAACCCCGCGCCCGTGCTGCAAGGCACAAAGGGCAGATGAACTTTGCTGGTGACCGTACGTCGACTTATTTATTTCTAAGTGAATTATCATTTCAATGAGCTAACTGCGGATAGTGCGAACCCTACTATCTGGTTATGGCGATCGCGACGCTCATCCCTACTGCGCCCAAGGTCCGCTGCCTGAGACCGTCCGCGTCCTCGACGAAATAGTCACAGACTTCATTCTAGAAATGTGCCATGGAGCCGCTGCATATGCAAGCTATGCCCGACGCCAAAAGATCAAAGTCGACGACTTCCGCTTCGCCTTGCGCCATGATCCTCACAAGCTAGGTCGTGTTCAACAACTTTTGCAGATGGATCGGGAGCTGAAGGACGCCCGTAAGATTTTCGATCATGATGACGACCAGGTGAATACGGGCCGGAAGGTGGCTGAAGATCTGGATGTTAGTGTCGATGGCACTGTTGCAACTGGCGTGGGCAAGAAGGGCAAGGGCAAGGGTAAACGAAGTGGAAGACGTGGATCCGATGCTACGGAAGAAGCTGTTTCCAAGAGACGCAAAGTCGACAGTTAGTGGCACGAAGCATACGTTTCTCCGGAGATTGCTGAGGGATCTTCTTTATTTCAATCAATACTGTCTCCTAGCAGCCCGCTACATAAGGGGCTGTATCATCACCCATAGCATATTTGGCGTTTGACGGGCTGAAGTTTGGCGTTTGGTTATGGTTCATCTTGTTCATATCTTTAGATTTGCAGATTATTTCACAGACATGATATATGACAAATTCTTCCTAAACCATATCCATACCTTGCATATAGCATCATTGTAGGCTGGAATATCAGCTATGATTGATGCTTGATAACGAATTGACAGACTTGGTTTACGTCGAAGTAATTTAACTAGTCTTGCCTTCTAAGGGAATTCACGAGCATGGATGCAATAAAGCTAGTGGTCACTAGCTAAAAAGAGAATCTTTATAACTATAAATGTCAACTGACTATGACTTGTTACTCCAATACGCCGTGCCCTTTTTCTGTTTCTTCTCAAATCCTTCCTCCACTCTTTTGAAGATGATTCGTTGAGATGGATAGAGAGAAAGAAAGCCAAAAGACGAAAGGAGAAGAAAGAATTACAAGAATATTTCCCTCTAGAACAGACAATGAGAAAATAAAATAGTCAGACATTGTCGTTGGTATATGCATGACATGGTCTTCATGTTTCCGTAATGTCTTTTTTTATGCGCGAGCTTCCTCGGTGTTCCTCTCTTGATTACGCTGTTGTTGACCCTCGCGGCCTCCTCGGCCACCTTTGCCGCCTCGCTGGTTGCGTTGGTTGCCTCCTTCGCCGGCGTTGGCATTCTCACCCCCTCCAAGAGTAAGCTGGGCAGTAGCAAGTCTGTTTGAAAGTTCCATTTGTGTGCGAATAGTGTTAGCAAGATAAGAAACAACCAGGACGTCCTGAATATGGTTGTTACTGTAAAAACACAAATAGTTAGCATAGTTCCTCTTTTGATATATCGAATGTATAAGAATGATAAAACGTACAAGTCACGCTCGATATCAGCTGGCTCGACCTTGGGAGCCAATGCAAGTGCGTTCAGCAAAAACTGGCCAAGTGCAGTAGATACGGGGGCCTCTTCATCAATGACAGCCTCGACGTATTTCGAGACTCGGTCGATCATACCAATGACCTCCTCAACGGCGCGTTCCAAGGCCTCAATATCAGTGAAGATGCTTGCCGATCGGTCCTCAGAGTCTCGCGCGGCCGAAATAGCCTCCAATCCGTTCTTTTCAGCCTCGCCATATCGAATCTCGTGAGGGACAGGAATGAAAGCAGCGCTGTCAGCGGCCCGCTCAACGGTGACACCGACTGGGGCGGAGATATAAGCACGGGTCTCGATATCCTTTCCAGGCTCTGTCGATACAGTAAGATGAACTGCAGGGTGTGGCCATGTTCCATCGCTCTGGCCGTAGAAATTCTGAATCAAAGCGGAGAACGTGTTCAATTCTGACGAAGTGGCATACCAGCCGACAAGAACTTCCTTGGGATTCGCCTTTAGGTGCAGCGCAAGCATCTGTTTCTGGTACTCCATATCAACCTCGACCTGGTCTGTTGTCTCTGTGTGTCCGACGGCGAAACAGCTTCGAATTTCGACTTCGGTTCCATCTTCACTTCGTGTACCCAACAGTGTTCCAATAACTCGATCTTGATCGGCATTTCGGCGCAGCGAGTGGTCGAGGATAGAAAAGATGGCCTTTATTATCGCGAAATTAGAGACAATAAGCCATAGGATTAAGAGGTCGGCCATACCTGAGGTTGAATAACCACGTTCAGAGGGGCAGTGGTTGGTGCAGACCCCACCGTCACTGGACCCAAAGGCCGCGCGAGGTGAAGAAAGGAATCGGTCTCAGCCATGCTGGGCGTGTAACTGTATGCAAGACAAAGTCTGTCTCTCAGCGATCGAGAAACACGTTTTGTCCTGGATAGGGATTTTTTCGCGTGTGGAGGACGAGGAGTGGCTCCTTTGTTCCGCCCGTCGGATCGAGGCCAGTCAGTGAGGTTGGCGCAGCAAATTGTGTGTGCGCTCCGAACAAAATTTCACGCTAAGATAAGATAAGCCGCGATCGTCCTCCAAGCCAAAACCGACCGAAAAAAAAGTTCCTGCCATAAACAACGATAAAACTATCGACAATTCAATTAAAATGCCGCCGCCACGCAGAGGCAGAGGAGGCAGAGGAGGGAGGGGCTCCTTTAGAGGCGCTCGCGGAAGACCTGGTAGAGGGCGAGGAGGACGAAATGGATTTCAGACATCTCGCCTTGAGGAGAAGTAAGAACGAGTCTAGGCATTTAGATTAATTGACAGGTACTGACTGTTACTTCTTTATTAATTAGAGAATCAACTCCATCTGATGATGAGAGCCAATTCGAAGGTTTTGACGACCAGGAGGACGGTGGTAGTGAGGATCAAATTCAAGATGAAGACATAGCAAGCGAGCCATCTTCAGAAGACGAAGAGCCCTCGGAAGAACGCCCCTACAATTCTCTATTGCAGCTATTGAATGCCGACTCGGACCGCAGCCATGCGCGCAAGAGGCGGAAGCTCGACCATAGTGCAGGTGAATCGCGCAATGATAACAGCTACGAAGTGAACATGGAAGAGGCCGACGAGCAAGATGTTCTCGAAAACCAGGAAGCTTCGGATGAAGAGGATGCTGCGGAAGAGGGAAAGGTCCAGGAATCAGAGGATGACGATGACGAAGATGGTGAGTACCAGGCAATCTTTTAAATTGTTGTGTTTCAAGCTTACGAGTTCCTGTAGCCTCAGATCCATTTGAGTCACACGTTGCCAATCGGGACGAGGCTGAGACGTCCAAGCGAGTATCTGAATTAACGGCAGGCAAATCGCGCTTGATTAGAGCATCACTGCCGGAATCATTGAAACTGGTTCACAGCATTCCAGACGGTGAAGGTAGCAGCTGGAGCGTGCCCTCAGCTGTGAAGAACACTCGGAACTTAAAGGTAGGAATTATTGACTTTTGTTTCGATGTGGTATACTAACATTCAATAGCTCAAGAAGAAATTGATTCCTACAGCTGCGGAACTTATTCCAAGTTTCAAGGGTGTTTCTCAAAGCATCGCCCCCCTGGTTTTCAACTACAGTGACATCCTATTCGGCGGCAGGACAGCTTCAAACTCTGCGCAGATACGAGATATGCTGAGCTTGCATGTCCTTAACCATGTCCTCAAGACACGTGATCGAGTCATCAAAAACAATGCTCGCCTCGCCAAGGACACGAGCGCAGACCTAGAATTGCGCGATCAGGGCTTTACAAGACCAAAGGTGTTGATCATCCTTCCAACAAGACAGGCATGTGTCCGGTTCGTAGACTGTATCAGCAAACTCTACCAGCCAGAGCAGCAAGAAAACAAAAAGAGATTTCTCGATGAATATAGTTCGACGGACAATGAATCATGGGAAAACAAACCGGACGACTTTCGGGATCTTTTTGGCGGAAACGACGATGACATGTTCCGGTTGGGTCTAAAATTTACCAGGAAGACTATCAAGTATTACTCGCAGTTTTACAATTCGGACATTATCCTGGCTAGTCCTCTGGGGCTGCGTACAATCATGGATAAAGAAGAGTATGTTATTCTGTCTCATTTAATGTCATACCAAATCTAACAGCTAGCAGTGAAAAGAAGAGGGACCACGATTTCCTGTCGTCGATCGAGATCGCCATCGTCGACCATGCCGATGGCCTACTCATGCAGAACTGGGAGCATGTCGAGTATATCTTTGAGCATCTCAACCTGCAACCAAAGGAAGCACATGGCTGCGACTTTAGCCGAGTACGAACATGGTATCTAGATGACCGAGCACGACACATACGCCAGAGCATTGTGCTCGCATCCTTCATCACCCCAGAAATAAACTCCCTTTTTTCTCAGCACATGCAAAACATCGCCGGAAAGGCAAAAATAACTCCCCAATACAACGGAGCCATCACCGAAGTGAACCTTCCCATTACAGTGAAGCAGACATTCTCACGCTTCGACTCTACATTTGCACTAAAGGAACCAGACCTTCGATTCAAATACTTCACCACCGCCGTCCTGCCAGCTCTTACACGATCAGTGGCAGGCAAAGGACAAGGAAACGGAGCGGGCAGTCTAATCTTTATACCGTCATACCTAGATTTTGTGCGTGTGCGCAATTTCTTCGCTTCTTCCTCTCAAACCACCAACATCTCATTCGGCGCTATTTCCGAGTATACGCCGCAAAGCGAAATGGCACGGACACGCAGTCATTTTATGAGTGGCAGACACTCAGTGCTACTATACACGGAACGAACACATCACTTCCGACGGTACAATATTCGCGGCGTCAAAAATATCATTTTCTACGGTCTTCCCGAGAACCCGATCTTCTTCAAGGAGATTGTGCAATATCTGGGCCTGGACCCGGGAGCTCTTGCTGGAGCTGGTAATGCCGAAGTGCGTGCCATATTCTCAAAATACGATGCGTTTAAGCTTGAGCGCATTGTAGGCAGTCAGCGAGCAGGCAACATGCTCAAAGAGAAGGGCGGAGATACGTTTAGATTTGTGTAGATATAGCAATGGATGTATATAGTTACTGTATAAGAAGACTTTATTCTTCTCTTTTAAAGCAATACTAAGTAGTTGTAGCATGATGATTTCAACTTTCAAGATTAGGGCTTAGGGCTATAACACCACTCTGTGAGCGAACTGTATACTCCTTTGGATGATTCTGAAGCGCAAAAGCAGCTAGTCTACTCGATGACAAGCCGTTCTAGCCATTGAAAAGACTTTTCTCTCGTCCTTAGTGACCAACTAGAAGGCTTGGAGTCTGGTATTATTTGCTGGAGAGAGGCGGCGTTGACCTCCAAGCGCTTGTTTTGTGGGGGCCTGAGGCATCCAGCCAATCACGTGTAGTAACCCCGCATAAGGGCGTGGAAGTACGGGGGAACTAGGCTACTTTTGCTTAGGCCCAGCGAACTGTGCTCGCACGACCAGCTGCCCGATGAAGAGTCTTCCTCTGGTTCTCCAGCCTCGTTCCTGTTCTGTTCCTGTTTATACTCTGATTATCTACTCTTTTAAATACTGCGTGCATACTTTCTGTCTGTGCTGCCTGTTTCAGACTGCATACAGCGAATAGAAGAAGTTCATCGTTGAAAACAAAGCCAAGGCTGCCGCCGGTCGACTACTTCCTAGATCGACTCGGGCTTTGGCGCTTCGGGACTGTCGGCTTCTCGCTCGCCACCACTGACGTTCTGCCCAAGGACTGCGTTGCTTGTTGTTTGTTGTTTGCTGTTTATTTAATTTTGTTCTATTTTATTTCTTTTCGATTTTGTTCTTCTTGTTGATTCACAAGTGAGTGATGAGTGACATGGAGATGGGGGACGCCGATGAGTCACGGCCAGAAGAGCCGCAACAGACCGGATCGGCAGATCTAGAAGATACAACGAACGCTACCATGACAACTGAGGTGCCCGAAGTTTCCAACACCAAAGGGCCAGATGAGACTATTCGACATGTTGATCGAGAAGGCAGGCATGTGAATTCAATGCGTCCTGCGGCCGACACACTACTCGCCGACCTCTCTTTATACGGCGGCAACGTCTCCGAGGGCCAGACGTATGGCCGGATTCCTGAATCGCCATCCTCTATTAGTCCATTATCCTACGACGATTCGCCTACGCAGCCATTATCCAGATGGCAGCGCTCGGTCGTCGGGAGAGCATGGCTACAGGGTAAAGGGATGCTCATGGTGGTTGTGTCCCAGTTCTTTGGCGCATCTATGAACGTGATGGCCCAGCTTTTGGAGAGGGATGGTGTCCATGGAAAGGCCATGCATCCGTTTCAGGTAAGATGAATTTTGGCATTGAATGGAATATTCAAGTTCTTACTGGGTTGTAGATCCTGTTCATCCGTATGATCATCACCGCCATAGCCAGTTACTTTTACATGTGGTATGTGCGCGTTCCGAATCCATTCGGTACGAGAGGCATAACCTGGCTGCTGATGCTCCGAGCTGCTGGCGGCTTCTTCGGGGTGTTTGGCATGTACTTTTCTCTACTCTATATGCCATTGTCGGAGGCTACTGTTCTCACCTTTTTGTCACCCATCGTTGCGTGCTATGCGTGCTCGTTCTTTATGCCCAATGAGCCGTTTACGCGAAAACAGCAGCTCGCAGCGCTCGTTTCGTTGATGGGCGTTGTTTTCATCGCGAGGCCGTTCTCTGGAGGGAGGCTTACGGGGGAAGTTCCGCCTGAAATCTCGCCGCCTGGGAATAGTACGATGACACTGTCGGACAATGATGTAGCAGAGGAACTCGGTGCTGTGCACCATCTCACGGCAATAGGGTTTGGATTGCTTGGAGTCCTAGGCTCTTCATGTGCGTTTGTGACGATTCGTCTGATTGGGTCGAGAGCACATCCGCTAGTCAGCGTCACTTACTTTTCTACCTATACCACGCTGGTTTCGCTTATTGCCATGATTGCGATTCCATCAGTGTCGTTCCGTATTCCGACAAACTTGACGGAATGGGGGTTGTTGCTCGGTCTTGGGGCCACAGGATTCACGATGCAGTACCTCCTCACGGCCGGGCTGTCATATCAGCCGCCGATTTCTGTAGGCAAGCATCGACTGCAGCAGCAGGGCAGCGGCACCCGGGCAACATCAATGGTGTACACGCAGATGCTGTTTGCGCTGTTCTACGACAAGGTGGTGATGGACAGCTCGCCGTCGGCCATCAGCTGGGCTGGGTCGGGGCTTATCTTGGGCAGTGCACTGTACATTGGGGTTATCCGGGATAGCAGCACAGTTAGTACTAGCACGGTGCAGGACACGGCAATCGAGGACGAAGAAGAGGACACGGAGGGACGAAAGGATGTGGTGGTCACGGCCAATGATGAGGATGATGATATGCGAGATGTCGAGGAAGGCCGTGGATTACTGATGGGAGAGGAGTCCTCGAGATAGATATGAGTTATGTATATGATTAGAGCAGCTCTTGCTAAAGCTACTTGCTTATAGACGAGTCACGAATATATGCGATACGTATGACCATTGACCAATTACGGGCAGCCGGCATCCCCGTAGACCGTGCTTGTAGGATACGTAGCCGGGAGACTACGGACCACAGCGCACCGCCCACACCCACAGATTACTTGCCACTATGCGGGGGGGTTGCAGCGTTTGCATTGGCTGACCTGGGGATGCTGAGCCTTGGAAGCGGAGGCTAACTCCGTTAAGTACTCGCCGTGCACTCCATGGTTCGTTGGTAGTCCTCCAATTTTGAGGCACGCATGGCATCGAAATGACAGGATCCACCATTATTTGTTAGTTCACTGCATTGCAAAGACTAGAGGCGACGGAGGCAATGCTATATCCTAGTATTCTACGACGGTTACTTTGTATCAGGACGTTGTATATGGCTATGCTGTAGGATACGAGATTTACTTGCTTTCTTTTTTGCATGTCAATGCGACGGTGGTTGACTCGGTCAGCACATGCAATATGCAATATCTTATACCATTGCGCATGGGCAAACTAGAAAATGTCGCGCACTCAATGGCAAATGCAAACTCGCAATGGCCGCTTCAAGCTAGTTTGATGGGTTGACCCACCGGCTGATGGCATGGAGCAGAGTCCTCCGTGGTATGCAGAGCGATATATGTACGATGATGTCGCTGCTGCGGTTGTTGCGGATGAGGGTGTCGTGGGTAATTGATAATTGGGATAGAGTGAGACAAGAGAGGAGAGACATCTGTATAGCAAATATATGCATAGCACAGAGTTGTATAGCGGTAGTTGAACTATGTATGAAAGTTTTGTATGGCGAGTCAGGGAGAGAGTTAGAGAGACGTCATCGCAGCCTTACAACTGAGGCACCACGCTAAACCCCTTTCGCCTTACCGAAAAGACCCGACATGCCAGCCAATCAGCGCGCTCATCTCAGCGCATCAAACCCCCTGGTCGCCTGCGCCAATGATATCATCTTCTGCGCTGCTTGCAAGTTTCAACGTCCCATCCGGTGTGGATTGCCTTCTCCACCGCGAAGATTGCGAGAGCAGTCCACAGTCCTTCTCCAGTTCAAGGATGGAGAAAGAAAGTGTGGTTCATTGTATACATATATAAGTGGGCTTTGTCCCTCGGCATGTTTATTTTTGTTTTTGGTTCGGTTTGTCAGGCGCCAGGTGCGAGAACTACGCACTTGCCGCTATATACTACTTTTATACTACTTCTATCAAATATCATCCAAAGATCGTTATCATCCCTATCATACATATAGACCGTGTTGCTTTTTGAAAGAGAAAGACAAAAAAAGAATCAAAAGTCGTTGCGTTCACTATACATCCATCTATACATCCCTTTGAGAGGGCTGATAGTATACTCCTGCATCTCATCTTGATACTCCTACTACATCCGACATGAGACACTTCGACACATGGATCCTCCGGGATCCCTATTCCATCTGGCACTACTACTCCACTGGACGACGCTGGCAAGAGTCAGTCCGCGGCATGATCCAAGACCGCCAGATCTGCGCACCGCAGGTTGAATCCACATCATCATCTTCATCAACAAGAAAACCGGTCGACCCGCTGGCCCGCAGCATCTCAAACCAGCCCGATTGTGGCCTGCTACAGAAACTGCCGCCAGAGGTCCGCCTGATGATTTACGAGTACGTCTTTGGCGACGAGGCGGTGCACCTGGTGCAACTCAAGGGCAAGATCCGTCACGTGCGCTGCTGCCAGCATCAATCCGCCTCGATTGCGAACCACCGACACTGCTGCCCTGAAACGCCGGCTCATTGGCGCGTGTCGTCTGACGGTCGAGTGGCTGGCCACTCGGACTCGATGCTGTATCCGCACACGCACACAGCCCTGCCCGGCAAGCTGAGCAATTCATCTTTATCGCTGCTCCGCACCTGCCGCGCCATCTATCTCGAGGCCGCAGACATGCCCTATTCCAACCTGGCCTTTGACGTTGACGACTTGCACACCTTTGTCGCCTTCTCGCTCACCATCTGCCCGCGCCAGCTGCGCTGCATCAAGCGTCTGACCGTGCAATGGACGCCGATCTGGCAGCCCATGACCGGCGAGGAGAGCAGCAGCTCAATCTACTCGCACACCCACAACGACCAACTCTGGAAACTCTTCTGGACCCGCGTGCAGGCGCTGACGGGTCTCGAAGAGCTGGCAATCAGCCTGGATCTCGGCCGGTTCATGGGCAACGGCAACGCCGTCAACAACGTGCTGCTCGGCGGCACCAATAAGAAGATTAGTCTCGACGTCAACGAGCCCTGGATCACGCCCATGTTGGGCGTGCGCGGACTGAAGAATTTCGAGCTCTGCGTCACGGCTCGATGTGATGCGTCGGCGAGGAATATTCTGGCCGAGGAAATTGGTCGTGATGCTGTGCTTTTGCGTGACCATCTCATGGCTGTCATGTGTTTGCCACGACCGGCACCGGCTGCTGCTTCTCCCCTTCACTTCTTCCCTCAATATACCACATATCAATCCTCGTGCGCAATGGAGGAAGGCCAGAATCCGATGATGAAACCGCGTTTGATGATCACAGCTGCATGAAAGCTTCCTCCCTTTCACATCTGCTTTATATTTTTTGTCTTTGATATGATACCCATATTGTTATCTTTCCTTCTTTTCTCCTCTCTGTTCTGTTCTAGATTCGGTTAAACAAAATTGGTAAACTGTTAGCTAGCATTTACAAATTGGAGACTGAACTCACTCAATATACTAAATACAAATGTAAATTCCTTATCTGGGTATTCCAAGACTAGAAGGGAAGCATCTAGGCCGTATGATTGATAGATAGCCATGGTCTAATAGCTGGAATTAAATAATCCTTGATAATAAGATAATAAGATAAGAGATGAGACCACTCGCAATTCAATCTATGGAATGTATGTACCAATAACACTAATAATGCAACCCCGAATCAATCAACAATAATCCCCCAAAAAGCCCGTTTTGGTCCTTCGTATTTGCCTGTCCCCGCGCCCTCCCTTCAGTAATGAACAACTTAAAAGTATAAGTGAATTGGTGGCAATCTAGGTTAACTCGAAAAAAAAGAAATGTAAAATCGAATCACCAATATATCCATCGGATGATCCAGATCAATGAATATGGATAAAGGGAAAACAAAGGCAAAAATATTAATAGGATGGTTTAATAGAGATAGAAGTGTGCATTTTTCTTTGGTAGAGAAGAGAAAGGCAAGAAAAAGATCATGAATCCCCTCGCAAAAGACTTGGGCGCCGTCGCTGGTCATCGCCAATTTCTAGGAATGAGGCGGCGTCCCGGTCGTCGTCGCTTGCAACTGGGGATGTAGGACCGCTCAGATATGGTGTTCGTGTGCGGGACATCTATTCAATCAAGTTAGTTATGCTCTGAAAAAAAAAAGATAGAAGAATGGACTGACCCATGATCTCACACCACCAATCAGCCCTAAACTATAACCAGTCGCGAAATCTTCATTCCGGCCAGCAGGTCCCGGGCTATCGGGACGACTGGGACTGTCTATCCGCGACAAATGTGCCTTGGAGAAAGTGAAACTCGATCGTGGGCTTTGCATGTCCACGCCATTTCTAATACTGCCACCGGCGCCGCGGGTAGGACTGTTTGATCGGCTGCTGTTCCAGAATTGGCGGAATTCCTTGGTCAGTTCTTGACCGGTCATGTTCCAGTTGTTCCGGATGCTTTCGCGGAGTTCGACGACATGACGCTTAATCTCGAGCTCGTTCTTCTTCAGCCATGAGACGTTGAGTTCCTGTCGGGACGCTCCTCGCTTGAATTGACGGGCAATGTATTTATCGTAGTCACGGACGATCCTGAGGAAGGTTAGTTTGTGTTCTTTTTTTTAAAATTCTTCTTGGAATGAATATTAAACTCACTTTGTAATAATTCCTGTAGTGCTGACTCCCTCTGTTCGCTGGGTCACCAAAAACTTGCCCTGCTCTTTAATTGGTGCATATATATCGTCTCCCTCATCTGCTTGATATGGAAGGTCGTCGTGCGCGACATAGTCAATGCGGTGCTCCTCCAGGAACTCCGTTGTCACAATCCAAGGGCAATTGGGGATAACTTCATCAACCCATTTGCAGTGTCGCACAGTCTCTGCTCGCTCTGCACCGGACAGCACAGTCAGTCCCTTTCGCTTGTGAGTTTCTTCGTCGCCCGTTACGCCGACAATGAGGTAGACTTCTGGGAAGGCCTTTTTGGCTTGTTCGAGCTGCCGCATGTGACTAGACGAGTGACTGTTAGTTTTCCGATACTTTTTTTTGAAGAGAGGGATCAATTACCCTAAATGGAAAAGATCAAACACGCCGTCGGCGTACACTCGCACAGGCCGACCATCAGGAGGCGGATTTGTGTGATAGCCGCCCACAGGATCTTGGAGTCCAGCTCGAAGCGTAGTTTGTAGAAAGTTGTCGCTGTTGTTTTCGAGGCCGTCGACATCATCAGCTTCCCCATTAGCGTTCACCGGTAATGATCCGCTAGCTTTGCGTTTCGACCGCGTCTCGATATCAACACTCGCCTCTGTGGTTTCGGACGGTTCACCCGGATCCTCATTATTGTTTGCTGTCGTGCCATTTACGTGTGCTTCTCCACCGGAACGGGTCCTTGCGCGTTTCGACGGATGTGCTTGGTCTGGATTCGACTGCGAGGGAGTCTTTTTGTGTCTCGATACTGGCCGTTCAGTTGAATCGTCGCCTTCCTCGCCCGATGCGTCGCGAGAGGATGGCTGTAGGGGCTCGGCGGTCGGCGGCTTGAGTGTATTAGGATTATTATTATGGTTGACGGTAGAAGCACTGCGCTTGCGCTTGCCAGCGCTCGCTGCACTCGGCGAAGACATTCCCCTTTCTTTATCTTTTGAGATCGGCCGATAGAGCGAAAAAAAAAGATTAGGTGTGGCGGAGGAAGATAAGGGAAGGAATAGCTGAGGTTATTAAAAGCAGGGAAGGGAAAAAAAGGGAAATCAAGACGTCACACCCCACATTGATTGAATCCCAGCGAAAATAGAAGAGAAATTCCTCGAAAGAAATAATAAGCAGAGCTTAGATGAAGGAGAAGAAAAGAAAGAGAAATGGTTTCAACGTGTTCTGTCCTACACGATGGCTGCCATGATTTTAATTGCAAAATAAATGGGGATCAGTCAGGGGTGCAAGCGTGTCCGTGTCGTGTCTGTAACTCCTAGCTCGCTCAGCTCACTAAAGAAAAATTGGAGCCGCCAATCCGTACACTTCCGTATACTAATGCCCATTAAACTGCTCATTAAATGCAATTTATTGGGTTGGCGCTTCCTCTTACCATCTTACGAGTAGTTTTTCTTTTTCAGATGTCCTCTGTTGGTGAATCAATTGCTTTCTTTTTCTTCGGGGTTTGATGTCTGTCGGTCGTACGCTCAGCAGCCGTTCTAGAGAGCTGAGAGCTATTACCTGGTATATCGAAACGAGCACAAAGCAACCTATCAAGACACAACCCAAAAATCTATCTTGTAATTCGGTCCCTCAAATAAATATAAATATGAAATATCGCTGGGTGATGCGCTGCCAGGCAATGGCAATGTCTCTGCGACGGGTGGGAAAGAGAAAATACGGTCCGAACAAACAAGCAACTAATAGCAGTGCAGTGCTCAACGTTCAAAAGTTTATAAAGAATTACCTTGTTACGCCGTAGTGTGTACAGAAAAACTGCTTGTTTGAACCCTAACCGTCTGTCGTTGTCTCGCGCACACACCAGAAAGCCCGTCAGGCGCCCTTCCCTCTCATTTCAGCCCCCATTTTCTCTTCACTGGCGAGGCACAAATAACAGATAACAGGATATAATCCACGTGGCAAGAACAGGACAGAGGCAAGCAAATTGGAGACGCAGAGACGGCAACTAAGAAAGTAGAGGACGGAAAACATATAGTGTTACCATCGAAGAAGATGGGACAAGACAAACGATGTCTCAAATATAGACTATGCTGGCGGTCTCCACGGATCAATTATGGTAGTAGGCTTGTCTTGAGATGTCTGCGCAAGATAGAACTAAAACTTGGGGTCAAACACGAGTCGAATAATTCTAATCGACCCGGAAGGAGAATAAGAGAAACTGAAAAAGGAGAATCGTAGCGTGGCGTTCTTTGCGAGAAGATAGGAAGGAGGAGGAATAGAATGGAAATCAAAGTTAGCATCGGGGCGAGGAAGGAAAAAATCGGTAGGAATAAAGGTCGAAAGAATTCATTTGATCCCGGCGTTCGTTTATCATCATTATGATCTCGGCATTTGGTGTATGCGATTCCATGCTTGACCTGTTTAAGAGCAGAGACTCTATATACCAGACACATGCTAGGGTTTAGTCTCGTCATTGCTCGTGCCTGCTGGGGCTTCTGTGTTGATCGATGCTGGTGAGGCCGAAACCTGTGGTCCAGCGGGAGCAGTCTCGGTATTCTGGATAGCGTTTTTCTGCGTAAGCTCGGGTCCAGGAGTATCTTCACGAAGGCCTCGATTGGCGTCAAGCCCCGAGTCAGCAATGCTATTCCGTACCTGTTTCTGGGCGTCCCTCTTCTCCTCCTCTTCTTCTGTTGCGTCAAACAGTTCATCCTCATCCTGATCCGCATGCACCTCAGTCCCGTCTCCGAGTAAAATAATTCGTCCCGATCGCACACTGAAGGCCCGGCGGTTATTACCATCGGTTTCTAAATCGTAGTCATCCGGGCTATCATCAAACTGATGTCGAGTGCCGGGACGCACGCCGGGTCCGCGGAATTCAGCTGCACCTCTCAAGTTAGTGGTTTGTAAGAGCGTCTAGAGGGGATGATTTTCACACTTGCCATATTCTGAAGGAGCAACAGGGCCATCTCCATTGGCAACTCGCTCCGCAATGGAGTTGTACCATTCTTCCTTCGTTTTTCCGTGGAGAAGACCAATAATGACCATTGTCATGTTGTCACATCCAACACCCCCGGTTTCACTGTTTGAGGACAAGCAATTGTCCATCATGTTCTCACAGATACGGTATAGATCTTGCTTAGCCGCAATTCCTCTTCGGACGAACTCAACGACTGCCTGGGAGGATTGACAATCCCAGATACCTATTGAAAATTAGTGACGTGGTTCAAGTAAAAAAAGGCACTCCCGCTCCCGTAAATTCAGGCTACGCACCATCGCAAGCAATAACTAGGAATTCATCGTCTTCTGTAATCTCGTGTGTTGTGACGTCAGGGTATGCGGTGACTATTTGCTGTTCAGGGGACAGCTCGGGGCTCTTTTTGAATTCAAAATCGCCGATAGCTCGCGAAAGAGCGAGGTTGCCATTGACACGTCCAAAATCAACAAAGCCTCCTGCAGCACTAATACGTGCTTTCTCGCCTAAGGGAAGAAAATGCAAAGTCAGACACTGGTTTGATCAAAAGAGTTTGGCGAGAATTACCTTCGTTCTGCGGCTTGTGGTCAAAAGATAGTGGCTTCGCTCGTCCCTTTACGCCCAAAACAGTTCGGGAGTCACCAGCATTGGCCTGCACGGTATCTCAGCTAAATCCCTCACAAAAGACTGTCTTTTATAAACACTTACCACCCAAATCTTATCCCGAGAAATGACCCCGACTGATGCCGTACACCCCGAAACCTCTTCCTCGTACCTAGGATCTATATTTCAATGAGCATGATGTGCCACATGTAGAGCATAAGATAAGCGATCCACGAACCCTCGAGAATGGCGCGATCAGTGGCCAAAAAACCGTCTTTAAGCGCCTGCTCAATATCACCTTTCGAAAATGCCTCCTGGTTTGCGACGATCTCGTGCACTTTTTCTCCTGCGAAAAGAGCTACTTTGTCTCCGCCGTGCCCGTCATAGACACCGAAGAACGACAGCCGCTGGTCGGCCGGGGTGGGTTCGGAAGTTCCTGATTTATACTTGGCTTGAAGGTCGAGGATTGCGGCATGCGCATCTTCCATGGTAATTCTCCAGCCCTGCATGGCCGATACTCCGTACAAGAGGCAATCATCTTGGCCCTCCGCAGACGCCTGTTAGAACACAATGGATGGACCAGTCAGCAAATCAGTTTTCATCGCGATTTTTCAAATCTGAAGCAGGAATCAAGTGGGGCGTGTCGGTATCGACCAGACAAGAAAGTGATACAGGAGGGTCAGGGAGCGGTGTTGATATCCTCGATTGACGCATTGATTTGGTCTTAGACGAAATCTGCTCTTAACCGGATGTGCCCCGCACCGAGATGACAATCACGATTTTGCAGCCACAAGGCCTGGGGGAAATGCGGTAATCAAACGCGACGATGGTGTCGGCAGTAAACGAGGATGGATGCCGATGGGGATACAACGGCAGGCGTCAAAATCCTCTCACCTTTTCTGTAATAGGTTCTGACAAGGTCTGACCCATAGTGGCTCGCGGGTCCGGATCAACGACTAGAAATTATGCAGCGGGAGTTTCGGTCATATACAGACTCAAACAGAGAGAGGAAACTAGGTCGTCTGGACGGTACGCGGGAGGTTCGGAAGCGGTGGTTGTTGGGCGTGAGATATGAAAGAGAGAGGGTGAGGTTGTATGTCACTGCTTGAGCAATCTTAGCTAGTGCCAGCAAACTCGATCAGAGAGAGGGTAAAATGTGGGGGTGGGAGCGGGCTTTTTTCTGCTAGCTTGCGTACCGGAAGGGCGAAACGGGGGCTTGCACGAGGAGAGGGGGTGAGAGGAGAATTACAGAGAATAAAAAGAAGATAGAAAGACGGAAAAGAGGAGAAAATTGTTGTATCAGCGGCCTGAGAAATGTGTGTGGAAAAACGAGACTGTCAGTCGCGTGTTGTTGGAGGACAGTGGTTGCCGTGCCTGCAGACGGCCATGGAGGATGACGAAAATGCTTAGCGCCGGTTCTAGCGCCGTACAATGCGTATCGCGGCGTATATACTTTACACGCAGTAATTTTGCTCTTTATTATTATTAGATTATGTATTGATTGCTGCCTCGCATCAAGCACTGAATATAGATGTTGGCAGCAATGGAATGCAGTTAGGGCTCGGGGCCGGCTGGGGCATAATTGGCCAGTCTGTGCTGAATATGCTAAATTAGGCCCCTGCTACTCTAGTTACGCGCGCTGGACTAAACGAGTACTTGCGCTGCGCTCAGCCATACACTCGACGTCCTTAAATCCGATATGACGGACCAATACTTTTTATTACTCGGTCGGCACCTTGGCATTTAGGCAGCGTCACGTTTCCTGACAGAATTTCTCCGTTTCAGCTGGGCTGATCCTGTGTTGCGTCGTGTCTATACAGATGTTGCTGCCTTGCGTTTCTGCCTTGAACTTCAGTCCAATCTTACAACCCGCGGAGTCACGGGGTGACAGGGGTCGCGCTTTCCCAATGCAGACAGATAGCTACTTCCATCTGCGACTTTACTTGAGCTACATAGCTGGGAATTTTCAACAATGACAACGCTCGATTGCTATTCTATCAAACTAAATATGCAAAATCCCTACCAACAATTGGACTCCTGTTGTATCGTCCGAGGTATCTTGATCAACGCCAAACCTGAATGAACTCCGAGCGCAAGACATCTGTCCTACCCATGAAAGAAAAAGACTCAAAAAAAAAGAATAAGAGGACAAACATGTGAGGTCCCAAAAGGTACTATGTAAAAAAAAAAAAAAAAGGCATCAGGCTTGAAGCATTAAACAAAAGCCAGGTCACCCCTGAAACTACTATTTGTCGTCGGCTCAAGACCGTCGCTGCCTTCAATACTGGGTCGCCGTTGCTGTATATCTGCGAGCCGCCAGTGTCGAGGTGCAGTGGGACTGCTGTCCTGACCGCCTCCTGTTCGGAGCAGACTCATTCGACGAACTCGACTGTTGCCAGCCTCGGACACTGGGGAGAACTCGCCGTTCTCAACCTCGGCCTTCGCCTTGACGATTTCACCCACCTTGGAAAGTGGTTGCGTTTGTGAATTGATGCGATACCACTGCCGGCGGCCTTCGGGATCTTCACGTTCGTCAATTAAATCATAGTAGTCATCGGACCCCGTCAGAGACTCGGCAGATTCGAATCGTCGCGTGCTGCCCATGCTAGCCTGACTCCAGAACCGTGGCAGCTCAGCTATGGCTTCCGTATAGCGTTGAACCAAGCCTTGACTAGTTCTATTTCTGTTGTTCAGCACGCCTATCTCGGATATTTGTGACATTGGTCGAGTTTGTATCACTGAATTCCGATAATCATCCCCATACACAGATGCCGACATGGCCGCCGACACAGGTCGAGCTTGAGACTGCCGTCGATCATCCGCAAAGGTAGATGCGGACACTGTTGTGTCGGCAATACTGGAGCTGCGACGAGCTTTATCCAACGCACGAACTCCCGTAGACCCTCGGCTGTTCATTCGAGATGAAAAGAGAGGATTTCCCGAGTTGCGACTTCGCGCACGACCTTGAATAAATGCCTCCAGAGAGTCCGGCTCCGGTTGTTCGGTAGACAGTGGTCTGTTTGCTTTCATGCTGGCTCGCTTATGGTATCGAGTTGACATGCTACCATCTCTATTGCGGACATGAGGAGGACGAGGAAACATTGTCGCTAAATTTTCGATACTAGTATCGTCACTTTGCAGCGATATCTGTGTGGTGTGCCATGATGCCCTAACCATGTCTGATCGTGGGGGACCAATTCCTCCGGCTCCATGACCGGCACCGCTGAGCCGAACGGGAAGGCCTGATGCCACTGTCGATAATCCACTGGAACGTCTGGAGTAGCGTTTGGACTTGGAAGACATGACAGAGTCCCTTTTGAGCGAGCGAGCCTGGATTGGCTTGAGAGGCTCTCGTTTTGAATATTTCCTGCTACCGCGTCGGGGTAATGGCGAGGCTTGGGAAACGCTTGTGCTTCTTGTAGTAGATACATATGACGGCGCTGGGTTTCTATCCGCATGCATGCTTGAGTTGTCCCATTCCATTATCAGCTTCTGAGGAGCGTCGATATTTGATGACTGGGGATTGTGTTCATGTCTCTGTTCATTTTCAAGAGAAGCAGTCTCCCAAAGCGGGCCCAACAACTCTAGTTGCGGCAGAGCTGAATCATTTGACGAATTTGACGAGTTCCGAGAAACCTCGGTGACCTCAGCTACTGCACTGTTTTTCTCAGGGTGAATATTTTGAGCTGTCCCGAATTGGTTATCCAACGAGGCGGTCTCTTCGTCGTTGTCGGGCTTCGTGTTGCTCCCTTTAGACCGTCGGCGACGGCACCACATAAAGAGAAAGGCGCCTATTGCTGCAGCTGCCGCACATGGAGCAAGCACAGCAGCAGCAATTATGCCTGCTTTCCTTTTGCTTGTCCCATGATTTGTACCAGATGAAGTCTGATTATCGTTAACAACACCGTCTTTTCCAGGTTTTGAAACCATAAGATTGAGATTTCGCGTCTCATTGACTGCTCCTTGAGTAGCCGTCAACTTAATCGAGAACGTTTGTGGTGTCAGTTTCTTTGGTACATCCCCAGTAAGAGTCTCAGTCGCCGAATCATATTGGACCCATGAAGATACTGCGCCCAAGTCGACCTGCAATTTCACGGAATCGTCACTGAATAAAGATTTGTCGAATTCATAGGAGAATTTGTCTCCAATTGTTGCATTGCAACTCTCGACCCCCTTTGCAAAAAGCTGTGACACCCGGAGGTCAAGCTCCAGTATTGCGGTGTCATCATATATGTCGCCCACAGTGATTGTAATGTTTTCGTTACCGGCATCTTGGGGAGCTGTTCCGCTAAGAGAGAGGGTCTTGTTGTCGAGTTTCAGCCAAGAAGGCCCATCGAGACTGAAGTGCGACAGATTGGTTGCGGCGACACTGCGGTTGTCTAGCGATAGGTCGCCAATAAAATGAGGTGTGCTGAAAGGTTGTCCACGGGTGAAATTGAGAGTTTGAGCAGCTTCAGTAAACGACAGTATATGCTGGCTTACGACAATCTTGAAGTTTACCAAGGCTGCACTAAATCCGGCAGCATCGGAAGCGATGAGGTTAAAGTTGAATGACTGGGGAACCGATGATGGATTTGACGGGCTGTTGCCGGAAAACTTGAGTTGGGAGGGATCAAATGATATCCAGGATGGAAGAGGCGAATTGTATGGTGCAGATGTTGCATAATAGATGGTGTTCGCTTGAGTATTGGTGAATACCCCTGCGTCGCCAAAGTCTATGGTGAAAGCTCGTCCCGGATACATAAAGACGGTCGATGGACTCGACGTTGGACCGGCCTTTGCCAATTGAGGCAGAAGCGATTTGTCAGGCTGCGGACCTGACTCACTGGAAACGACAAGGGTCACGCTCATTGATGATGACCCAGACTGATCAGCAGCGACCAGAAGAAACTGCGGCGCTCCAGCGTCGCCGGTGCCCGGAGTACCATATAGGGTTTGAGAGGACGAATCTATCTTTAGCCATGACGGAGCATTTGACAGGGAGTATTCCAAGCCGACACCGCCATTTGTAAATGTTCCGCTCGAAAAGGTGAAGTTGAAAGCTTGAGAAACGCGGGCGACTGGCGGCAGCTGCGAATTGATTGGATAGTTTGGTGTTGGTGTTGCGCCAACGACATTAATCAATGCCACCAGGAGAATCAACACCAAGTTCGCTGCCATACTTCTCGAAGAGGCCATCTTCGTGTTCGACGTCCAGGTAAGCATAGACAGAAATTGCCGTCAAGATGGTCGAACTTGATGGGAACCTGGAGAGTCTCGGGCTTGAGGTACCACGTCCAGAAGACGTGTAAGATGTTTGAGCATTAGGACAAAAGGGAGAAACCTTTCTTATCGGGCTGAAGGGATACAGGAGGATATGATACCTACGCGAGTCGCGTAAAGCATTGTTGGAAGCCATGGTAGGGTATGTTTGACGTCAGAAAATGCACACACATGGCTGGCAAGGCTCATCTACATGGTGAGTACGTGCTGATATGCAGCGGAAGAGAGTCGCATATGCGGCGGCGGCCCGGATAGGGTTCACGTTCAAGGCGTGTAGGCGCTGCAAGGGGCATTCCGCTCAATGGCGCCTTACCCAGGGTCAGAATTCAGAACACACGGTCCAGAATTCAGGTACATAGCACAGACCGCTACTAAACCTCTGCTCCTGCTCAAGGGAGAACAGTAAGAAAGGGTATGTACTAACAAAAAAGGACGTCCTGATGTCCCATTCTCTGTTGGATATTTCAGGGAATACGGAGGAGACAAGAGGGACCCTAGCATCATACGAATCCCCTTTCGCCCTTCAAAGTAATTATTAAACACTTCCTCCTTCTCCTTGAAATTATATTTCGCGTTTAAACTGCGTGATGGCAGTCGCGTCTTACTAACCCTCACCACCAATCGCTCCTTGGTAGCGTGTAGCAGTCCCTCGTCGCCGACATAGCTCTAGTATACTTCATTTGTGCAAAAGTTGCACATACACAATATAAGCGATGACTTGTATTATTTATTAGCACCCGTGTGGTTATTTGACATCTTCCACAAGCCAACGTTGAAATCGAAGACTTTATTATTTGCTGGGAAAGTCTTGGAGTCGGTTTTCTGTCGAAGAATTTCAACAGCCTCGAAGCGCGACGAGGAATGGGAGATCTGCGATTGTGAGACATTCTTCCATTGATATCTGACACAGACCTTCCCAGCCTTGATGGATGTTGTAGTATGTAGTATTATAGGTAATTTTTTACTTTCTTCAGGGTGGACACATTTGAAGTGTTCAAGTAAGAATATCGAGCGATTGTTTGATGATGTTTACTGTTCCGTAGTCAGAGTGCGGGTGGTTCCTGCTTGCATGTGAGCCGCCGGCGCGGTCCACGTCCAGTCCACATCTTCACTCAGTCACCACCACCACAACAACCATAACCAGAGCCCTCAACAAAACACAATGCCCTCACAACAAGACGAGAAGCGCCAAGCCGCGCGCGAAGTCATTGATATCCTCTACGAGATCTCGACATTACTGGTAAATACCCTTTTCCTCCCCTCTTCTTTTTGTTTTTTGTTGCATTTGATTAAAGGCTTTGCATTAGAACACGCATCTCGACCGAACCGAATTGTCGCTATGCGTATCACTCATTGAGAATGGCGTTAATCCGGATGCGCTTGCTGTATGTTCCCTTGTCCCTCGCTCTTATGCTTGATCTGTGTGTTAACTGATGGGTGTTTACTATGTAGACCGTTATCAAAGACCTGCGGAAAGATGCGCTGGCGAGGGGTGATGATGCCGTTGATGGATGATGGGTAGATGCATATATTCACGATTCTGCCTATACGACTACGATATTTATCCTTTGACGCTCCGTTCTTTGAAACTCTTATTTTGTCGCCATACCACCTACCTACTTTTACTGCGTACCGGTTACGAAGACTCAAACGAATGGGGACTAAAAACGTCTAATAATAATGTCACGACTATCATCACTACATACCCGGCTTCAAACGACAGACATAAAAATAAAATGCAAGCATCATCTTTCGGTTCGTGGGATATCTCAGAAAATCAATTTCGAATAAGGAAGAACCATACAACACCCCGCTGCCGTCACAGACACCCTCCGAAATCATGTGTATCATTTATCCTCGGCTTTCTTACTCTCTTCCTTTGAGTCTGATCCAATCTCTGAATCCATGGCTTCAGCGGTGAGTTGCTTGAGATCGCCTTCGGCTGCTGACTGGCCGTCTTTGGGTTTGGTGGTGTTGTCCCGTTCATCCTCGCTATCGCCAAGACTGAAAGGGTCGTTTTCGCCGACGGAAGAATGGTCAGTAGTGGTGGAAAGAGGCTGCCACTTGCTTGACTTCCCGCCTGCTGATGGTGTAGTCCTAGTTGCGTCTGAGGCGTCATAGAGATTGCCAATTTCCTCTGGTGGCCCTTCTTGGAACGATACTCGTCTTCTCTCTCGGGAGCGAGAGGTATCGGCAGGTCTAATGTTTGCTAAGGGACGGGCAGGACGTGGGGGAGGTGCTGCATCGAGTCAATAAGAGTATTAGATAGTAGTGCCAGAGTATATATCAAACCTTCGGAATCCCTCAATTCCAATGCAGAAAAATCGTCTCCAAGTACTTGCGGATCCGCATCGTAACGCTCACGATCTCCACTGCGTCGAGTAGAGTCGCCGCTCCGTCGCGCACGGCCATAAGTTTGAGTTTCGCCGCGTGATTGCATATAGCCCTGCGATGCAGGCTCGTCGTCCTCTTCTTCTTCATCGCCATCAAGCCTTTTCTTGAAGTTTTGCACCCAGGAATTGACTTTGGACTGGGTCTCCAGGAAACCCTTCCGAATATTGTCTCGGATCACAGGCAAGTCATCTGCATCATCATCAATAAGCCTAGTTCATGTAAAGCCTCGGGAAAGACCATAACAAACCATCAAAAAAGTTGCGCTCTCGATCGTCTGAGTATTCATCTGAAGCTCTGCCACGGCGAGCGGAGCCGCCGTACTGTTCAGCTAGTTGACGGGCATATAACTCATCGTCATGTAATTGTTTCTGGGTAGTCGAGGTCGCTGGATGATACGAAGGTCGCGGAGGCTTCGCTGGGGGAGGAGGTGGAACTTCTTCTTGCGCAGTAGGATCCGTCATGCCTAATAATATAGAATTAGCTATGTACTTGCGACGAAAAAGCGCAAAGTCAACCAACCTAGTAGTGCATGGAAAGCTCGCTCAACATTAAATCCACTAGCGGTCAAAACAGCTCTCACGACAGCAGCATCGATTGACGGAAACGCCTCCTTCAGCGTCTCTTCGGCCTGCTGTCGCGGACTGAGCGGACGTGGTGGTTTTGGCGGAGGAGCATCAGCGGCAGCAGGGGTATCTGTTTTTGCGGGAGTAGAGAGGACGCCTGTCTCTTGAGGCTCATCATCGAAATCTAACGGCCGAGCAGTTGTAGGCGACTCTGGGTTGGAATTGTTGATGTTCAGCACTCCTCCTGCGGGAGTTTTGGTAGGGGTTTGCTGCGGGGTTTCACATTCAACATTAGGGATTGCTCATGGTTTGAAGCTATCTGGAGGCATGACATACCACTTTCCCCTCGTCAGCCATATTGAATAAAATAACTCGAATCAAAGTATTGGGTAGGTGTAGTAGCAAGAGAGGCGGGGTGAGAAGACAGAGCTGGTGGTGGTGTTGTGACGCGGGAGCTGCTACCTGAAGCCTCCACTCCTCGGGGGCTATGCCTTCCTAAGAATAATCCACTACGTAATGCGGCGTCCATTTCTAACATATTTACTACAGGGGCAACAACGGCCTCTACTGGTATAATAAAAGCAGGATAATGCAGCAGATGATTAATTAAGTCACGGTTATCATGAGATGGCTTCCAGATAGACCGTTTGCATAGATATGTAAAGACTGCCTGGTTATTCAGCATGGAAATAATCTGGCAGCCTGGTGAAGCCTCATATATTCTATATTTATAGCTTTTACTAGGCATACAGCCAATCACATTGCATTCTTTATCTCCCTCAAAGCAGCCATGACCTCCAGAGGATCTTTCTTGCCTGTAGCTTTCAGCACTTCGGGGTCGCTCAGTCTCATGAAGACGTTATGTGCCTTCTCATCTCCAATAGTGAATATTCCCTGTGTCTTCTGATTATTCTTCGTGAACTCGTGGAGCTTCTTGATCGCCTCCGAGTTCGACACAGTAAGGAGGAATTTCACATTAGACTTGGTATATTCGTGGCCACTGTAAACTTTCGTATCATCAGGCAAAGACGCCAGAGTCTCATTAAGAGCTGTATGCATTTGCGCAGCGTTACCCTCGAAGAACCGTCCGCATCCTCCAGTAAAAAGTGTGTCGCCAGTGAAGACGGCACGCTGATCTCCATCTTCCAGAAAATAGCATATACTGTCCAGTGTATGGCATGGAGTATGGAGCGCTTTTACGTTGATACGCTCACCTATCTTCCATGTCTCACCATGGGCTGGTGTTTTTGTGACGTGTTTGCAATCCTTGCCGCCAATGACTTGCAGTTGAGGGAACACCTTGAGAGTTGCCTCATTACCACCAGCATGGTCCCAGTGATGATGGGTATTGATAATTGCCCTTAATTTTATCTTCCCAGCTGCCTCTTCGGATTTCAGCACCGGGGTCACTTCTTCTGGGTTTGCCGGGTCAATAATAACGGACTCCTTCGTCGGTTCGTCGGTCACAAGGTACGCGTAGTTGTTGCTCTTCCCCGTCCACATGGGAATTGTCTGGACATGCATCTTGCGTATTTGTTGTTGGGGGAACGATCTGAGTTGGCGTAGGGAGTTCATGGGTTAGTTTTGTGCAATGTAGGTCTGTTGTTTTTTAAAGGGCGAGCTTGAGATGGCAAAGCACTGCATCATCCCGTCGCAGTTGCCAGCTTCAGCCACATCTTGCACCGCCACACATCGCAAGCCAAGACATTGCCGTGGCTTGCAGGCTTCTTTCTTTCGCGTGCGAATGTTCCTTCCTTTCCTTCCCAGCTCGACAATGTTAGTTATGGGATAGAGAAACTCGCCCCGAGATGGCCATATGGTGTTTTTAAGCTGTCAAAAAAGCGGGATCAGGGAGTCATATCTTCCAAAATCCGGGCCCAATGGCTGACGAGCTCGGCTTATCGACAGCCTTTATTCCTTCCTTGTATAAGCCTGCTTCTCTTCTGCCAATTGCTCGGTATAGGGACAACTTATTGTATCTCGTGGAGACATTCCCCGTTACTATAGTTGTTGGGCAGACAGGGAGCGGTAAAACCACGCAACTGCCCCAATATCTCGACCAGGCAGGATGGACTGCCGACGAGAAAATCATTGGGGTTACTCAGGTTCGTCGAAAAAATTGTTGAATATTGATGCTTTCAAGAACAAGGCTAACTGAATTACAGCCTCGCCGGGTGGCAGCCACCACTGTTGCACATAGAGTGGCTGAAGAAATGCGTTGCAAAATAGGAGAAGAAGTAGGCTATTCAATTAGATTTGAAGATGTCACATCTGCTACCACGCGGGTCAAGTTTCTCACAGACGGCCTACTGCTTCGAGAAGCTCTCGTTGATCCGTTGCTTTCTCGATACTCCGTGATCATGGTTGACGAGGCTCATGAACGATCTATTAGTACCGACATTCTCCTTGGAATTCTCAAGAAGATCATGAAAAGGCGGCCTGAATTACGAATTATTATTAGTAGCGCAACTCTGCAAGCCGAGCAATTCTTGCAATTCTTCGCCGGTGACAAGGCGTCAACTGAAGAGCAAGGCAAAGAACTCGGGGGAGACGTTGGGCGCATCATTAGTCTCGAAGGCCGAATGTACCCTGTCGATATTCTATTCCTGGACAACCCAGCTGAGGATTATGTTGAAAGGGCCATCAAGACAGTCTTTGATATACATTCTCAAGAGGACGATGGTGATATACTCATCTTTTTAACCGGACGCGAAGAAATCGAACGAACAGTCCAACTGCTATCGGAGCGGGCTGCAATGCTGCATCCAAAGGCAAAGTCTCTTCTTCCTCTGCCACTTTTCGCCGGCTTGACTACAGAGCAGCAGATGTATGTCTTCGAGCCCTCTCCGGAAAATACCCGTAAAGTTATTGTATCGACAAATATCGCAGAGGCATCTGTTACGATTGATGGAATTGTCTATGTTATTGACTGCGGCTTTGTCAAAATTCGTGCCTATAATCCAAAAACAGGTGTAGAGACCTTGACTGCAACACCGGTATCCAAAGCTTCAGCTACACAACGCGCCGGAAGAGCTGGGCGAACAAAATCTGGCAAATGCTTTCGATTGTACACTCAACAATCCTACGAGGAATTACCCGACACGAGTATACCAGAGATCCAACGCTCAAACTTAGCACCGGTTGTCATGCAGTTAAAAGCTCTAGGAATCGACAATGTCGTTCGTTTTGATTTTCTTTCAGCACCTCCATCTGAACTGATGACTCGTGCACTGGAGCTGCTGTACTCTCTCGGAGCTGTAGATGACTATGCAAAACTCACGAAACCTCTGGGATTTCGTATGGCCGAACTCGGCGTTGAGCCGATGTTAGCCAAGGTCCTACTCAGCGCTCCTAGCTTTCAGTGCCTGAGCGAAATCCTCACTATTGCGGCCATGCTGAGTTTGCAGGGCTCTGTATGGGTTCAGCACAACGTCGGCAAAGATGAAACAGAGAGCTCGCGTAGGAAGTTCGCAGTCGAAGAGGGCGACCACATGACATATTTGAATGTATACCAAGCTTTCATCACCAAGGGCAAAAAGGACTCCAAATGGTGCAGGGATAACCTCTTGAACTACAAGTCGCTAACTCGAGCCGTAAGCATTCGCGCTCAACTAAAGCGGTACCTCGAACGTTTTGGACTGGAGGTTGATACAAACCCACCGACTGCCGTCGCCTCGGATACCCAAAAGCCCGAACAAATACGCCGGTGTTTAACTACCGGATACTTTGCACATGCTGCCAAAATGCAGCCTGATGGAAGTTTCAAAACTGTGAGCGGAGGTCTCACTTTATATGCCCACCCGACCTCATTGATGTTTGTACGTATACCGTCTGTCTTGCGCAATGATAACATCCAGATAAAGAATTTGCTAACTTGACTCTTTTACTTATAGAACCGCAAGGCTGATTGGGTTATTTTCCACGAAATTCTGGAGACTGGCGAAAAGACCTTCATTCGCGATGTAACCAAGATTGAGAAGAGTTGGCTCGTTCAATATGCTCCGGAATACTATCGAGTGACCTAATGGACTCTACGATTTTGAAAAGCTACCAGCCAGTAAGCTATTTAATAATTAACGTCAGATTAAAATGCATACTCTTCTTGGCACGATCTGATTAACTCCATTTTCTAAAAGAATGAAATATATTACAAGCTTATATACAGATAAACTCTATTACAGGACGAACATTTGTTTATTGTACAATCCAGATTGCCTGCACTAAGCCGGACATCCCAAGTCTGCTGGTCCAGGGATCACAGTGGAACCGCCACCGTCATTTCTTGCCGCAAACCGCATCTCATCGTTGCCAAAATCAAAGACAGCGATGACATTCCTTAAGAATGCATCGCCTATGAAGTTCAAACTGATGCCAAGAGAAGAGTCTGCCGTTGGGTACAGCGCCGACATACACGTCCCGTCCCCGACAGGCATGATGAGGTCCTCAGGGTTATGCCAGAAGACACGACCGGCGAGCTCAAAGCCCACTCGAGCTGGTTCGGCGTCACACGAGGCAACATAAATACCGGTGTCGTCATCATAGTATACTGGGGGATCGAAGAGTGCGTGGATCTCATCGAGGGTCTCAGGGGGTATCAAGTTGAGTGGCTGGCCACTGTCGACGACGGCTTGGAAGGATGTCGTGTTGGACGCGAAGCCAGAGGTCAATGGACCGGCGGTGGTACTGTTGGTAACGTTGTCAGGTGGTGCCCAGAAGACGCCGTCAACAGACAGAGTCCATTCGGTAATCTCTTGCGTGCCGTTTGTGAAGTCACTCGGAACGCCATCCGTGAGCTCAACCGACTTTGTTGCCCATGAGTTGACATCGTAAGCCACGGCAGGCAGCTCTCCTAGGCCGAGGTAGCCTCCGAAGCCGACTTCTTCATCTTGCGAGGACGGACGCACGAGAGTGATACTGAACCAGGAGTCTACTAGCCCCTGCTTCCACATGGCAATGAATAGCGGGTCGTATGTGGTTCGGTTAAGCAACAAAGCCGCCGAGTCATTGATTGCGATCTCTGGGCCAAAGTGCGCCTCGGTCAAAACCGGATAGCCCAAGCCCATGACACCCTCGTCGATATAACTGCCAGTGTCATAAGTCCTATTGACCAGCCCAATGGTGTGGTGTTGGACAGTGATGCCGCCGAGTGTAACATCCTCGTAAGCCAGTGCGCCCATGGCATTTCCGGCACCGTAGACAACGCCAAAGTACTCGTCCTCGATGATCTCCAAGGTGGACGAAGGCGTGTATGTGGCGTTGCCAAAGGTGCACTCGGACTGTGCGATCTCCGTGAAGGTTGTGTCGTTGAGGCACTGCCAGCCCTCCTGCAGCACCCAGAGATCACTGCTACCGGTGTCGACTTGCACGACGAAGGTTTGGTTGCCGATAATGATCTCGGTATCGAATAGTTGGTAGAGATATGCCCCGGTCACATTCACTACGGCACCAGGATTGGCCCGTCGGTTAAGTGGTAGGACATTTTCAGAAGCGAGGGAGGGCACAAAGTGAAGAGCCGCCAAAGCGGCAAGTGATAGGCTCAACTTGATCATTTTACTGGCCTTGAAAGAGATGATTAGAGCTTTGATATGAATACAAGATAGCTAAGGTACGATTCTCCTTTATGTATTTTCGCCGGAGTACAAGACTGACAAATCCCAACAAAATTCACGAATATGCGTGCCTAGCATTCTTTCTCTTATGCTCTGATCTGCATGCCATACTGGGGATAGCTTCAGCCCCATGCAAATAGGCTTAATAACAGAGAACAACTACGTACTATTAATAAGATTAAGCTCCAGGCACCACTATATCTAGCCATGCAATTGGTCTTCTCGTTCGTGACAATTCCACAACCAACTTACTATCTATCCACAATTGGCCTACTCGTTTGGGACAATTCAATGGCCAAGCAAAAAGCCCGGAGTCAGCCCTAAACAGTAAGTTAAAGTTGGTTGCCTAAGCTATATTAAGCATGCTCGTCTTAGCCCCAAACGATCAGCGTCCAACTAAACTTAGGCTGGCTAGTAATTCATAACTTAAATCAAGTTAACTGAACTGTAATTTATTGAGCGCGCGTCCCCAACTGACGTAGAATGGCGGAGCCAATGACCGACCCCCGACTGCCGACTTCCGAGGGGCAGCTGAAAAGGCAGGGGGCTGTTTATATTGAGTATGACGTGGTAGAAAAAGCAAAGAGTGGGTACTGAGTAATGACTCGTGACTCTACTGTAAAAAGAGTATGACGCGGGATACATGAATTATATGTTGTGGAAGCATAAGTAGAGGCATAAACATGCGGTGAATTGTGCAAAAGATGCTAGGGTTAGGGTTGACTTCGAGGCACGTGCGGCACGTGGAAAAAATTGGAGACGTGAGGGGCAGTGGGTGGGTCTTTCCTCGAGAGCTTCCCCAGCTTGCTCTTTCCCGCTTCAACTTTTTGCCTTTGTGCCTCAAAACAACAACACAAAACAACACACATCACAACATCATGACCTGCATCTAATCAGCCCTTTACAACTGCAGACTTGAACAACGCACACCACAATGTCAGGCCATCACCACCACGACCATGGTCCTGGCGGCCATTGTCACGACGAGGGCCACGACCATTCCAATGACATCACTCCTGCTCTCCAAACTCTTTTGTACTCGCAAATCCAATTCGACATGGTGAATACCATGAACGGTACGTCTATGCTATCATTTTTTTTTAGAAATATAGTCATTAACGTTCAACCATTTCTACGCAGAATCCGTTCCTCGTGCCGGCGCCGCTATTCTTCAAAAGTCGTGGTCTGACCGCTTGAACGACCAGCCCGAGCTCGAGAGCGATGCAGACGAACAGCTCTTGATGCACATTCCGTATGTCAACCTCTACACTTGTTTTTTATACCTCATAAAACCTACAGTCCCTGAAGCATTCAATCATTAAAATCCATCTAACACATTTAAGATTTGCTGGACAGGTCAAATTACACTCACTTCTGATCTACACGGCCCCAACCCCTTCCGCCCCCAAGACAGTCAAGCTCTTCAAAAACCGCAATGACCTAGACTTCTCCATGGCATCCGACCTGAAGCCGACACAACAAATCGAAATCCCACAGCCTGTCGCGGGCACTGACGTCTTCGAGCTACCCCTCAACCGCGCTTCGTGGAACACCACCACGTCCATCACTCTATTTTTCGAGGATAATTGGGACGAAGAAGAGACTACTCAGATTGGGTACCTGGGCTTCAAGGGCCAATTTATGGCTTTGAATCGTGAGCCTGTCAGTGTCATGTACGAGGCGGCTGCGAACCCAAGCGACCATGTTGCCATTCAGGGCATGTCGGGCATTGGAGGGAGAATCATGCCAGGACAGTAATTATGAGCTTATGCACGGCCACAGGGGCGGGAGTTATTGATACCATTTTAAATATTCATGAGGTGATGGGTTATGCGTTAATAATGAATACATAGACGCCAAAAAAACAAACAAAAACGATGCTGAAGCTGTACAGTTTCAGCTTCTATTCCAGTGACACATATTTCATGTAATCAAGATTCGAGTGCCACCTTTCTCGCAGTGCTCCTGGCACTTTAAAGCGAACCAGACTGCTGCAGTACCATAGTCCTGACACTGATATGACTTGCAGATCGGTCGAAACTCCATCACGCAGCCAGCATTGCAGTTCGTTCCTGTTCCCTTGCCTTGGCCCTGGCCTTTGCCTTTTGTTCCTTTTCTTCCTCTGTCATGGCGGGAAGAGCAGCTGTAGGAACATTGGGCATTTCCGTAATACCCTCGGCCTCTCTTTGTAGAGCTTCCAGTTCGTCCTCGACCTCGTCTTCGTCTTGGTTGGACATTTGCCCGGCAAGCATTTGGCTTATTTCCTAGATATCAAACAGCGTTAGCACAGAATAGGTAGGCGCCGCAGTTCAAGAAAGAAATAATAGCTAACCTCTTGATACGCCCTAGCTTCCTCCGTCTCACCCATCAATTTCTCCACAGCCGCCAAACCACCCATCTCTTTGTTGATAGCCTGCAGAACCTGAGTACCCTGCTGCAAACCAAACAAAACGTCCTTTTGCACCAACGCAAACTCGACTTGTGACGTCAGTTGCTCTAGCTGCGCCAACTGAGCATCGGTCTTTGCCAGCAGTGTTTCCTGGTATTTCTTCCGGCGGAGTGCTAGAAGAGCACGTTTCCTGTCATTTCGTGCCAGGCATTCTTTCGCAATTGCGGTTTCGCGGTCTGTGAGGACTATGATCCGTTTTTGGTATTGGTGTAGTTTGTCACGTTGGTTCTTGAGATCTAGTATAGCTCTGTGCGGGGTGGTTAGCTAGGTAACAGCCATAACCTGTTTTTGGTGGGCAGCGAGGGGAAGATGGATGTTTTTGAAATTATTTGTAATACAACGGAAAGAATATACGAACCTATCCTGAGAGGAGATTTTGTGTGAGCTATTTGTATTTCCCATGTTTGGTCTGCAGCATCTTCCTCCTGCTCGGTAACAACAAAAAGGCAGCCTTCCAGCAATGACGTCTACCGATGACCGGCCGCGCTGTTATCAACACAAGCGCAAGTTGGTTGTGGCAAGACAGGCTTTTTCAAGCGGAAAAAAAGAAAGGAAAAAGGAAAATTATATATAAAGTGTCAAAAGCATGCTGTTTCAGTCTTCTGGTTTCCCATGCTGGAGATTGTCGGTGGGAGAGTGCACCGGTACCTGCATGTCGGGTGGAACAAGGCCTCATAACACCGGCCGCTCCTTATCAGTGGATCATCGTTGTTCCACTCCGAGCTAGCTCTACCCAGCTTACCACCCACAAGTGATCAGCGACACTGGAAAGTGAAAAAGAGAAATTTTGGGATATTTGGTACTTGGGGAGAGCACACATAAAAAGATTGAACCAAACAGCAGAGACCAAGAATAAATTGCAAGGGGGTCAGTCAGTGATATATCCATCCCGCTGTATATATATGTGCGGGCACTTTATATTCTCGATAAACGCCAACCAACGTCAAGTCTCAGGTTATTCCCTTACCTTTCCTGATAATGGCACCCAAAGTGTATAACCTAAGCGTCTTTGCTGCCGGTCCAAATGGCGGCAATCCACTGCCAGTTGTCGTGGATGCTCAAGGCATGTCCGATGCAGACATGCAAGCAGTAGCCGCAAGTCACGGCCACGAAAGCGGATTTGTCTTTCCTGCCCCAGATAATTCCGACTGTGACTTTAGATTCGTGTACTGGGTCCCCGAGCACGAAATGGAAATGTGTGGTCATGCAACAGTCGGAGCATTTTGGCTGCTAGAGAAATTGGGCAGACTGCCGCCGGACCGCAACGAGTTTCGAGTTTGGACCAAGAGTGGTATTGTAGAGGCACGGATTTCCAGAAGAGAAGGGTCGCCGTGGATTGAGATTTCGCAACCACGCGGTGTCGTGGATACAATAAGCAACAAGGCTGATATTGACGAACTGCTGTCCGTCTTGGGTATATCGGCATCTGACCTGGCCAATTGCCCCATTCAGAATGCCAAAACATCGAGAGTCAAAACACTTATTCCAATCAAGTCAGTCGACCAGCTCGACACGTTAAAACCGCGGTTCAATCTCGTCAAACAGCTTTGTGAACGCATCGGAAGCACTGGTCTTTATCCATATGCACTTTCCGACGAAGCAAGCCAAGTCGTTGCCGCTAGGCAATTCCCGAAATCATCTGGTTATGATGAAGATGCTGCTACGGGAATTGCGGCAGCAGCTCTTGCATATGGGCTGTTAGAGAACAAGCTTGTAAAATATCAAGATGAAGCCATCAAGATTAGGCAAGGATGGGCTATGGGCTGTCCATCAGAGATATCTG
This sequence comes from Talaromyces albobiverticillius, assembly GCA_023721895.2. Lineage (NCBI taxonomy): Eukaryota > Fungi > Ascomycota > Eurotiomycetes > Eurotiales > Trichocomaceae > Talaromyces > Talaromyces albobiverticillius. Next base: position 4,325,328 of record JAMBUR020000001.1, on the reverse strand, counting down.
TCAGGTTCAGACAGGATGCGGATGGATGTTGGATTGGTGGAAGTGCAGTGGAAGTAGAAGAGCATTAGTCTCGCGTCTTGGACATAAATTTCTAGCTAGATAGCCTGTATATATAAGCTACATTGCTGTGCATACATATTTAAGCACGCGAATCTGTCATGGCAGGACAAACCAACCAGCTCCTTATCATCATCCGAGCGAGAGGGCAAACCCTAAGTCTTCAGGAAATCCAAGTCACGTACTAATCAGTCACAATGATTTGCCTTGTATTGAGAATAATAAACTCCAGAACAGTAAATTTAAATAAGAATTTCACTTAATGATAGCGACCAACTTCTTTCCCGAAACCCCTCCCCTCCCCAGAGCATCCATTCCTTTGATAACACCTTCTAACCCCCCATCTAGAAGCTCCATTGGATGAGTCTTCAACTTCCCCGAGTCTAACAACCGCTGAAATATGCCCAAGCACCGCACTCCCAACTCATGCTTCTCCTTGCTCGCAGGGCGATCATACTTGTCATATCCCAACGGAATCTCTTCCTCATATATCTCAGGCGATAATACGAAGGTAGGATGCACCGCGCGCCGTTTAGCCAACAATTTATCAGGGACATAATTTAGCATTGCGTACCGTCCACCAGGCCGCTGGATGGCGGCATAACAAATAGTAACGCTGTATGCATTGCTGATGCAGTCTAGCACATATTTGAGTCGTCCATTCGTGTACGTCCTGATCTTTTCCACGACGTTCGAGACCGAGTAGTCGAACACGGCAGAAGCGCCACTATCACGTACCAAGTCGAAATTGTGCGGTGAGCAGGTGGTGATGGGGTCGTAACCGGAGAGCTTGAGTAATTGCACGGCGAGCGTTCCAACAGACGTACTACCGCCGTAGACGAGCACGGGAATCGGTTTCTCGGACATGACAGGCTCGTCGGGGCTTCCTGAAAGGCCTAGAGCGTCCGGACACCACAAGGCCATCAAACACGTTGCGACAGAAACACCCAAGGTAGCCGCTTGGGAAAAAGTAAGCTGCGATGAAGGAGACAGACGCAGCAGCAGATCGGCACGAACGCGCACATACTCTGCAAAAGAACCGCTGGCCTTTCTGTGTTTTGGCGAGAAGGTAAACGCGGAGCCACAGACTGCTGTGCCTGGTTTCACAGAGTCAACATCATCGGCTACTTGCACCACAGTGCCTGAAAAGTCGCTCCCAACATAGCCGTTCGGGATTGGGAAGTTTTTCGCAATCTTGTAATCTGAGGGACTGAGTGCGACGGCGGATGTTTTCACGAGCACGTAGCCTGGTAAGAGCGGTGGAATAGCTACTTCGTTGACGACATGAAGCTGTCCATGATCGTCTTGCTGGATGGCGCGTTGCGAGGATGGGAGTTTTGCCAACATCCTCTTTTCCCCAACTTTCACTTATATCCAATACTCGACTAGAATTGTATACCTTTCTTCGTTCTGAGAGGAATAATCTTGAAGGCCCTGGAACAAATTCTGTCGTCTATTTGTTTTTTGGCGCCGAATATTGTTTCACAGAGGTTGGAGGAGCGGGTTATCGAGGACGCGACTTAGGGTTACGGTATTACCTAACTGGGTAGCTTAACTCGAATGCTAATGTGACAGGCTTGAAAAGGTCAGAGTTTGCAGATCATATCATAAATCTACAAGTATGGATGTCGTCAGATTGTATGATATTTCTCTCGCGGCAAGATGCAGTCTGCTTTCCAACAAAGAAATGCCCCTCTAAGCGCTGCAGCTAATTTTGGGTTAAACGAGTCATCCGTCCTCTTTGGCCTCATTCACCATTGGCGGCTCGCGTGGTATTTATGGTGTATAGGATAGATAATTATAGCATGACCCATGCATGAAACTAAGTGATGATGCATTAGTTAGTAGCTGCATTGTTATAGCTAACCGCTGGTATGCATGTACGATCAACGTACACTAAAGCCCCAACCCCTGGCATTTGCAACGTGTGCAGCTACGTCTTGGTCACTGCAGGTTTGAATTGCACGTGAATTTCCGGCTTGTCGTACATGCCCCAACCCCTCAAGTCCTTGTCCATGTCGATGTTTTGGCCCGACACCATCTCGAGATCAAATGTCCGCAGCACCTTGGCTATGAATACCCTGCTTTGCCACCAGGCAATCTCCCTGCCTGCGCATATGCGAGGCCCTTGGCTGAAAGGTTGAAATCCCTTGAGATTGTCATTGGCAAACCGCGCATCGTACAGCGAGTGACTCTCTGGTAGCCATCGTTCAGGTCTGAAGTCCTGCGCATCTCGAAAGTTGTGAGGGCTACGTGCCAATGCAAAGGGGCTGGATTGGCACACCACCTAGGAGTTGCAAAAATTAATATATGACAGACAACAAACGGAATATAAAAGACATGAGAGGCTTACCCCTTTTGGAATAAAAGTTCCATCGACCATGGCACCCGGACTGACAACCGGCATTCCCGTGAGAACACTCGGCATCACGCGCAGAGACTCTTTCAAAGTGGCAGTCAAGTAGGGCAATGCCGCCGCTGTACCTGGCGTGATCTCATCATAGGTCTTAAAAGCGCTTCTAATCTCTCTGGTCAATATGCCGAGGACATCGGAGTTTTTTAGAAGGTAATAAATCGTAAAGTAGAACCACAGAGCCGGTGGTTCGTATCCGGCTACTAGAAGCTGGCCTGCCACTTGCTCTAGATCTCGCATCTTCTTCCGGTCCTTGGGAGGTTCACGGTCCTCGGGGATAAGCTGTTCAATGAAGTCGAGGTGCTCAACCATACCCTTACGCCGGATGCGATGCTCCAACTGCTGGCGGCTGTGATCTCGAATGTGAGAGTGCGACTGCATCGCGGTGAATACCAGGAACATATGCTTGAGGGGACTGAGGAGTGGAAAGCGCCAGGACATCTGGATGACAACAACAGCTCGGTTGAACGCGGCGAGAAGAGAGAGGTATGGCGGTTGTTTCACTGTTCGAGAGTCAGCATCATACCTAAACACAAATAATGATAGCTGAGGTATGGAAATCTTACTGTTTTCCAGCGCGCTCATTTCCCGATTATAGGCCATATCAGCCGAAATGTCCACGCACAATTAATTGACCCAGGTGGGCAGGCTAACACCTTGACCTCCGCCACCTAATTCTTTCATGCGCTCAACAAAAAGGTCGATATATTTGTGTAGAGTGGATTCTTTGGCTTTGAGAGCCCGGCCACTGAAGGCCGGAGATAGCTGTTTGGCTACCTGGCGGTGTCGGACCGGATCCCATTCCCAGATGAGGCCGCCGTGCTCGTCGTTTCCATGATTGTTGATTTGAGTCTTTGGAAATACCTCCAGGCTCTTGTTATGCGAGCCATACAGGTCTGTATGTTCTATGTTAGTTCATATGTCCGGAATGGCAATTCAACTGCTACCTGCTTACCAGCTAAGGCCTGTGGAGTCACAAAAACCAGTTCATTAGGCGCAATGCGAACAATGTCCCCTGGATAGAAGAGTTAGTCAGTATTGATGATATAATCATCGTTGGGGTGCAGATTCTTCACTTACCATACTTTTTGAGGCATCCTCTACGGCCCATGGCCATCGTCCTGTTAATCTAGACTTTGGGATGAGCAACCACCTCTTAAGGAATTTGACAGAAGTACTTACGAATGATATGCATACCAAGCATCAGAAACGGCAGCAAGTTTTGGGCCGGGATATTCGGATAGTGGGTGGAAGTATAGCCGCCAAATCGATCGAATGGTCAGGTAGAATGCGGCCTGTAACAATTAACATTATGTAAGAAACCATTCGCCTTAAAGAAAGTCACAATGATAACCGCGTATGCATACACTTGCAGGTATGAGTATAAACAACTGCTGCATTGACCATACGCTGAAGACGCCGGTATCAAAGAATGTCATGATAAGGGCTGATCGTGTGATACCAGACTCCGAGAACAAACAAGCCACTAGCTAGGTAGTCAAGAGACTGATTGCGATAAATCGGGCAATCTAGGAGTCAGACGATTGTGTAGGATGAATGATGTTGTGGTTCTTTGTTTGCTTTGTCGTCTTTGTCCAGCCATGCGATCGCCATGGGGAGAGCTCTTTGTGAATTGCCCGGCCTCCTACCGAGGCTTAGCGATTCCTAAACCAACACAGAACCAACACATACATCATAGTCCACTTTTAGTACGATGCAAGTTGTTAGCGGTACAATTGGTTACCTCGTATTTGGCCCCTCGTATTTGCCTGGGACCTTGCGTAGATCTCTTGTCGTGAAAGCTGGTTATGCCAGTCAAAGTCCGACTGCGAAGAGATTGTTTAGTATTTACATGGTTACTGCAACACCAAAATTCTTCACACAAATCATCAAACCTCCAATATTGACCAAGCATCGTGGCATCCTGGTGCGATGTGCCAAATAAGGTAATTGGTTGGCGGGTGCGTCTAGGATAGCCCAGTTTGCCCATTCGAGTAATAATCCCTGCTGAGGCTCAACACCGTGAACCATCTCTTAGTGGCCACACCAATGCCCTTTGATATCCCTGCAAGGCTCTGTCATTAAGCCTTTTGTCTATGCAGGTGGACAGTCGATCGTCGATCTGTCGTCGAGCGGCTATTCCTATGCATGCACCTTTGAATGGCTTTTGTTATCGACCATTGCTCACAGAATTTAATCTCTTGAATAGTTCGGCAGTTGAAAAACACTGCAATGCTATCTACCTAGGTAATATGATGTAAGCATGTTATGTCCAAACTATAGAGGAGGTTGTTGAATATAAGCGTGATGTGGCATAGCCCTAACTCTAGAACCCTGAAACTTTAAACCAACGACCCTTGCACTTATTCACCACGTGAAAGCGTCCTGATCGCCATGTGCGTTACGACTCTTGCAGTTCTTTATTCAGTTTTCTAGACTTCTTACTGGATAACTCACGAGTCAGTACATCACCTCAAGCGCCCAATAAGCGTGACCAGGTCCAGCCCGGGATTAAACAGAGGGGCCGGAACACATCAACATGCATCATGGCACATGGCGGCATGAAACAGATCAGAAACACGAATCTATTTCATGGATTGATGAAATGTGCATCATAGTCCAATGACATATGATCGACGTTCCTTTCAATCAACTTAGAGTATTAACCGGCGCTTGGGATCTCCCCGACGAAGATTTCATTATCTGTAGCCTCATGACTGCTGGAAAAATATCCTGAAAAGTGATCATCTCTCTAGTTACCAGAAGGACATCCTTTCTGATGATATGGCCTTGTTGTGAAAGTTGAGAAAATTGCTGCGCCCGATTTTAGACTGAAAGAATTACCTTGGTTGATTTGTCTCGCTAAATGTAGACATCTCCATTGCCAATTATTCCCGGCCTATTCATCGCTGATCCACTTTCCGAGAACATTCTATGGATTTCATCTGATCCTTTGTTATTTATCCGGATGCAGTTGGGCTCTTCAAGCCACAGGGACATCCTTTGTCAACCGCTTTGTCTGCCAAGATTCATTCGGGGGATAAAGCATTGTACTGCTTATCTCATATTATGTCAATATATTTAGTACCTCGCTAAAAAAGGAGCCCCTTTGTTTACCCGAGTATTATTCACGGTAAATGCTTGCGCATAATATGTGCTGTAGTTCCGATACATTATCGCTGACCCTAGTCACGTCGCCATACCTGCAGTAGGGCAAAAAACCATGTACTAGATAAGTTAGTATTACTGCGCTTAAATCGCGCAGGGTCTTGCCCTCTTGTGTGGCGCGAACTTTAGTAAAGTAGTTTGATGTTTAGTTGGGATGAGCTGGGTTTAGACGAGCTTCCAGAAGATCCGGACGAGTTGGGATGGACAAAGAATTTCTTAAATCCAAAAACAACAACAGCAAAAACAACAAAGAAATGGCATTGCCCAGTGGCTACACTCACTCAAGTGAAGCTGGTTGAAATAGAAAATGAGGAACTGCCCTGCGCATACCTCCATAAACTCCAATTGTACATTCGTTTCTTCATCAATTCATGTCTATGATTTATCTATGATTATAATACTTCACTATGGCGATTAGAGGCCAGGAAATTGCAATTATAGGCTCTGGGTGCAGACTTCCTGGCGGTGCAGGCTCGCCGTCGAAACTCTGGGAGTTGCTGCGTGATCCAAGGCCAGTTACACGTAAAATACCGGCCATTGATGGATACTACCACGAGAACGGGCAGTACCACGGCCATGCCAATGTCAAGGAAGCATATCTCCTTGCTGAAGATGGAGTACACCGTCACTTTGATGCCGCTTTTTTTGGTGTTAAGCCGGCAGAGGCAAATGTGATGGATCCGCAGATACGACTATTACTCGAGACCGTTTATGAGGCGCTTGAGGCCGGTGGACAGACTATGGACAGTCTGAGAGGTTCTAATACAGCTGTTTATGCCGGCCAGATGGTGGCTGATTATGAGTTGCTCATGTACCGAGATCATGATAACCTGGGCAACTACCACGCCACTGGCACTGCGCGCACGATGCTGTCGAACAGGTTGTCCTATTTCTTTGACTGGCACGGCCCCTCCATGACAATCGACACGGCGTGTAGCTCTAGCTTGGTTGCCCTGCACCATGCCGTCCAGCAGTTGCGATCTGGTCACTCGCGTGTGGCCGTCGTAGCAGGCTCTAATCTTATTTATGACGTTGGCACATTCATCGCCGAAACCAACTTGCAGATGCTCTCACACGATAGCCGATCACGCATGTGGGATGCTGATGCAAAAGGATACGCTCGTGGTGAAGGAGTTGCTGCTATTGTGCTCAAGAGTCGTGAAGCCGCCGAGGCTGACGGAGACCAAATTGAGTGTATAATCCGAGAGACAGCGGTCAACCAAGACGGCAAGACTCCCGGGCAAACGATGTGAGTAAGATCCAAAACGTGCATTGCTGTCAGAATTGAAAATTGCTCACTTTTGATTACCGAACAGGCCGAGCGCATCTGCACAGGCGCAGCTCATCCGAGATTGCTATGCTCGTGCTGGGCTCGATTTGACGAATCCTGCCGATCGTCCTCAATATTTTGAAGCTCATGGCACAGGCACACCGGCCGGTGATCCAATTGAGGCTGAAGCCATTAATTCTGCCTTTTTCCCAATAAAAGGAGTGTCACCTTCACCTGTTCCACTCTTTGTCGGTAGTATCAAGACCGTCGTTGGCCATACCGAAGGGACAGCCGGTATTGCAGGGATTTTAAAAGGATCACTCGCTCTCCAAAATAAAGTGATTCCGCCTAATCTTCTATTTAACCGCCTCAATCCACGAATCGAGCCTTTTTACGGCAACCTGCAAATCCCAACGACACTGACACCATGGCCAACCGTGCCCAATGGTTCTCCTCGACGAGTGAGCGTTAACAGGTGAGATAACATATTGTATAATCTCATAAGAATCTCTTTTTCTGACGCTTTACGATGCTAGTTTTGGTTTTGGTGGTACCAATGCTCATGCCATCCTCGAGAGCTATACACCATCCGCCCAAATCTCACAAATAAACCAACTTTCATCACCAGTATATATTCCGTTCGTATTCTCTGCATTCTCAGAGAACTCCCTCAAGTCATACTTGGCCAACTTCCGCGACTACTTACGCCAAGATACGACCACCTATCATCTCAGAGATATAGCCTACTCAATAGGCACACGACGGACACGTCTTGCAGTAGCTACCGCAATAGGTGCAGCTAGTGCTGAAGAGCTCTGTGGAAAGATTGAAGCAAAGCTTGAGGCGTCACGAACTGACACCGAAAAGCGTGTCGGGGTCAGAGTCGCCCGTCAAACCACAGACAAGCCTCGAGTTCTCGGAGTCTTCACAGGACAAGGGGCTCAATGGGCTCAGATGGGACTGGACTTAGTCACAACATCTCCCGCTGCAAAACGCATCCTGGAGAATCTTGAAAGTCGTCTCGATCGACTCCCCTCTACTGATCGCCCAAGATGGTCGCTTGTGGAAGAACTACAGAAAGACTCTTCTTCCTCGCGCATAATGGAGGCAGCCTTCTCCCAGCCTCTCTGTACAGCAATCCAAATCGTCCAAGTAGGCCTGCTGCGCTCTGCAGGTATCGTGTTCACTGCCGTCGTGGGACACTCGTCTGGTGAGATTGCAGCCACTTATGCGGCGGGTCTGATCACAGCAGAAGATGCTATTTGCATTGCCTACTACCGTGGTTTATATTCAGCGCTTGCTCAGGGTTCCACTGGACAGAATGGAGCAATGATGGCCGTGGGAACTTCGTTTGAAGATGCTCAAAACCTCCTCGATTTCGACGAATTCAAGGGGCGCGTTTGTGTGGCCGCCGTCAATTCGGCGACGAGCGTGACCCTTTCTGGGGATCAAGACGCCATCGAAAAGTTGGAGATTATTTTCAAGGATGAGCACATGCTGGCCAGAGTTCTCAGGGTAGACAAAGCCTACCACTCCCACCACATGGAAAAATGCTCCGCCAAATATCTTGCCTCCCTCAAAGCCTTGGATATACAAATCGGTCGTGGTAATGGTACCACCTGGGTTTCCAGCGTTTACGGAACAGAGATGGACAGCTATGATCAACTGAAGGGTCCGTATTGGGACAATAACATGGTACAGCCAGTGCTTTTTATGCAAGCTGTTAGTGGTGCCTGCACGTCTGTGGGATCATTCGACCTGGCCATCGAGTTAGGTCCACACCCAGCACTCAAGGGACCTGCTCTTCAAACCATACAAGAGAAGTTCCCAAACACAACTCCCTATACTGGTCTATTGCAACGCGGAGCCTCAGCCACTACGTCATTTGCCCACGGTTTAGGATATGCGTGGACACATCTTGGGGAAGGAGCGGTCAACCTGCAAAACTACAACCTCTTTGTATCCGGCAACGCCAATTCTAAGCTGGTCAAAGATCTGCCCACGTACGTCTGGGATCACGAGAATGAGTACTGGCATGAATCAAGATACGCCACAGCGATTCGTATGCGGCCAGATCCCGTGCACGAACTATTAGGTCATTTAACTCCCAACAGCACTGACCAGGATATGCGATGGCGCCATATTTTACGTGTCTCTGAGATGCCATGGCTTCAGGGTCACCGACTGCAGAATATAACTGTCTTCCCTGCTGCCGGCTATATTGTCAGTGTTCTCGAAGCTGCCCTGATGGTGTGCAAAGATGCACCTGTTACGTTGATCGAGATTCTCGACATCGATATCGACTCAGCCCTTGTGTTTGACAATGAAGATCTGGGCATTGAAATTCTTCTTTCTCTGAGTAATATTTCAAGACGGGTGGGAAAGTCCATTGAAGCGGAATTCAAATATCATGCATCATCAGGAAAAGGTACTGAGCCGCTCAAGCTCAAAGCCAGCGGTCATGTACGAATACATTTGGGCGAGTCCAGTCACACTGCCCTTCCTTCTCGGCCTCCACGACAGGCAAATCTCATTCCCGTTCGGCAATCGAAATTTTACGAATTAACGTCAGAGCTTGGTTACGAGTACAGTGGCCCGTTTATGGCACTAGAGAGGTTGAGCAGGAAACTTGGTGCCACAACAGGGTATATCTCAATGGTAGAACCGTCTAAGTTATTGATTCATCCTGCTGCTCTGGATGCTGCTGTTGTATGTTATTTCACCCCGAGGAATGTCTGGTAATGTGCTAATAATCAATTTCACAGCAATCCGCTTTCTTGACGTATATGGCTCCGGAAGATGGAACACGAAAGTCAATGCATGTTCCGAGAAGAATACAACGCCTGTCCGTCAATCCAAATCTCTGCGCACGTGAGAGAGATAGACAGAGAGCCCTGGCTTTTGACTCAGTTCAGCCCTTAGCATTTCCACACGCCAACATGGTATGCGATATCGATGTCTATCCGGACGACATTGACCATGCAATGCTTCAGATTCAAAATCTGGAGTGTGTCCCGTTTTCTCAACCGACAGCAAAGGATGACAGAGAATTCTTCTCCAGTGTTGTATGGGATGTCCTAGACTCGGACGTTGATATCGTGACCCGAAGCCGTTCTGAAACATCTAGTCAATCTGAGCTGGCGGCTCTTCTTGAAAGAGTTGCGGGTTTCTATTTACGTGTTTTAGACCGAGAAATACCCAGTGATCACGCAGCCAGACTTGAGGGACCCTACAGAATTCTATTCGAATATGCGCCAAATAGGGGTCCTCAGCAACCATCGTGGGAGGAGGATACTCCGGAAGTGCTCGCTGCAGCATGTGAGCCATTTTTGGATACAATTGACATGAAGCTGCTATCAGAATGTGGAAATAACTTGGCTGCTATTGTCAAAGGTGACAAATCAATTCAAGACGTCGCCAACCTGACGGACTGGTATGCGAACGGGCTTTGGGCAACGACTTTCACATCATATCTAGCTAGGGTATTGAAGCAAATAGTGCACCGGTATCCTCATATGCACATTCTAGAGACTGCACCCGAAATTGGTGTTACAACAAAGGTTATCCTGGACGAAATTGGCTCGAAGTTCACTTCTTACACTGTTACTACTCCCACACCCGGCTCATTCGACCTAGCACAAGAGTTGTCCGATACTCACAAGAGCAAGTTAATAACAAAAACGTTAGATCTCGAAAAGGATCCTCGAGAGCAAGGGTTCTCTGAGTCGTCATATGATGTGATTGTGGCTTCAATTGCTCTTCACAACGCTCCGATTGATCAAACGCTACTCAATGCACGACGTCTGCTCAAGCCAGGCGGCCACCTTATTGTACTTGAGTTGCTTCCCTCTCTTAGTCCGTTTTTCAGCATCATCTTCAGTGCGTCTCCTCACTGGCAGCTCCGTGCTGAAGAAGAAAGAGCCTTTTCAACAGCCGTTTCTCCCGTAAAATGGGACAGTCTGCTACGTGACGCAGGGTTCTCGGGAGTTGATACCAGTACTTCAGAAGAGAGTGATATTACAATGCCCTTCTCTCTCTTTGTATCTCAAGCCGTGGATGAGAAGATTTCATTTCTTCGAGACCCCCTCTCGCCTGATACTTCACGGTCAGGTTTGGAGACAATGACTCGGGATCTCGTGATCATAGGAGGGAACAGCTTGAAGACGACCAGGCTTGTCCACCAACTTTCAGCTGTGCTAAAACAATATTGCAATAGTCTGAGGGTTACTCGCTCGTTGTCTGATTTTGCTAGCGTCGAACTTGCACCTGACACGGTCATCCTAAGTTTAGCTGAGCTAGACACATCCGTCTTCCAGCAGGTCGACAAGACTAAATGGGAGGCCCTGAAGAAAATCAATCTTCACACTGGGGTCACATTTTGGGTCACTCATGGCCGTCTCGCGGACAACCCTTATGCGAATATGATGTTGGGTTTACTTCGTGGCAGTACTCGCGATAACCCAACTCTTGACTACTTCCTATTAGACTTTGAAGATGTCCACACAATCGACCATCGTGTGATTATAGAAACTCTTCTGCGACACAAGCTTGGGTCCTTGTGGCAAAAACGAGACAATATACACTACAGCAACGAAAACGAGCTGGTGGTCGACAAAGCTGGTCGATTTTTGATCCCTCGTCTCATGATGAAGCAAGATATGAATGAACGATACAATTCAAACTGGCGCGAAATCCGCGGTCAAGCCCAGCCTCGTCTCAACAACATAAGCATATCCATGTCCGATTCAGGGTATGATGTTGAGTTGGATCCATCATCTCGAGATCAGGGCGTGCAGCTACGGACCACACACTCGCTCTTGTCACCCGTCAAAATCGCCGAATTTGGGTGTATGTTCGTGGCTCTTGGCGAAGATAGTGTCTCTGGCGACAAGGTGTTGGCTCTGTCATCCAAGAATAATTCCCTTGTTTCCCCTCGGAAAGAGTTATCAATTGCTGTCGAAGTATCACCAGGCTCTGAAGCTCGGCTTCTGTGGCTTACAGCACACTTCTTGCTCGCATCCATCGCTTTGAAGGGGTTGTCAAAAGATGATAAAGTGCTGATTCACGAGCCTACTCCGGAATTCGCTTCAGTTATTGCTGAGGAAGCCGCATCCCTTGGTGTGGAGGTCACAATTTCCACTACAAACACCAATAGTTCGTCTAACTGGCTCGTCATTCACCCAACTGCCTCGGAACGGACTGTAACTCGTCTGGCAGACGGCGGCTATTCCGTGTTCATAGACATGGCATCTCATGGAGACGTCGAGTCAATCGGAGACCGCATCGCAGCAAAGCTTCCACTTTATTGTAGGAAGGAGAGCCCGAAGTATCTGTTTGGTAAAAGGGCTTGGAACCCCACGGCATCGTATGTAGAGGAGATACGCAGCCGGCTCATGAGGGCACTCGAGCGAGCATCTGTTGCGTTTCAGGTGTCTGGATGGGAGCAAATTCCAACCGCTGCCATTCATTCACTTCCTGAAATTCGTGACACACTGGAGCCATTGACAGTCGTTGAATGGGGTGCAGGTTCTGGAGTACCGGTTCAAGTGCGACCCGTCGATTCGTTGGTATCACTTTCCGGTAACAAAACGTATTGGCTTGTTGGACTCAGTGGTGGACTCGGGTTATCACTGTGCGAGTGGATGGTGCAAAAGGGAGCCCGGCATTTTGTCATTACTAGCCGGAAGCCCAATATTGAAAGAGCGTGGCTGGATGAAATGCGACAAAAGGGAGTAAAGATCAAAATTTCCTCTTGGTTAGTGCACTCTCTCCACCGATGAACGTTTTCTAGAGATGCCTGACCTTATTCTATTAGTGATGTGACCCAAAAAGATCAAGTCGTGAGACTCCATACTGAAATATGCTCGAGCATGCCACCTATTGCAGGTGTTGCTCAGGGTGCCATGGTGCTAGACGACACAAGCATCCAGGGTATGTCACTGGAGCAATTCTCACGGGTCACAAAGCCAAAGGTTGAGGGAAGCATCAACTTGAATGACCTCTTCCAGGAAAACACACTGGATTTCTTCGTGTTTTTCTCATCTGTTGTGGCTGTAGTCGGAAACCATGGACAGTCAAACTACGCAGCAGCCAATAACTTCATGGCCGCTCTTGCTGAACAACGCAGACGACGAGGTCTAGCCGCATCTGTCATCGATATTGGCCCGGTTATTGGGGCTGGCTATATTAGCCGGAGTGGCGAAGACGCCCTAATGGGCCATATAACTATGCAGACAGGAGGATATGTTCGCACATCTGAACGAGACTTCCATCAACTCTTCGGAGAAGCCATTCTTGCAGGTTTTCCTGGATCCACTGGCCAGATTGAGCTCGTTTCAGGCCTGGGAACAACTACCGGCCAAGAAGAACATCGACAACATCAACCTGTCTGGCTATCCTGGCCACGCATGAGTCACTTCATCAAAGACAGTGACGGAAGTGAGGATACCGTGACGAGCGGTACTGGTGCGCAAGTTCCAATCAAGACACAGCTGGCAGAGGCTCGAAATCATACCCAAGTCTACGACATCATATGGGATGCCTTTACTCGCAAGCTCCACTCTCTCTTCCAAGTTGAAGTTGCCGATATTAGCAAATCAGAGCTAGGTGCCATGCGTTTTGACGAGATGGGCGCCGATTCTCTTACAGCGGTGGAAATCCGTGGCTGGCTTGTGAAGACCTTTGAAGTCAACATCCCTGTTTTGAAGATCCTGAATGGAATATCTGTTGGCGAGCTAGTCAGTACCGCTACAGAAATCATCCCAATGGGGCTTGTTCCAAACTTGGATGAATATGTTGTTGTGGAAGCCTCCAGTCCTGTGGATGTGGCCAGTAGTGCCAGCACAACCCCGGAAGGCACTTTTGATTCCTCCCAGGAGGACTACTCCATCTCCTCGGATACTTCTTTGGACCATGATTTTACGACGGCAATTACAGTGCCTGATACAGTCATTCTTAAATCGTGCCCAGGTGGATCTGTTTAATACTTGAATTTTATATAGAATGTGAAGTATAATGCGTTTAGAGGAGTCTATGTAATTTAGCTTTTTGAATTGATTTATCGTTAGAAAGACAAAAATTTCTTTGGAAATAATCTGACTTGGTTCCTATCTTACTTCAATATTGTAGTATAACATAATGCATCTGTAAAAATCTAGACGTAGTAGACACCGGTGTAGCGTTTCGTAGAAAATTCCAATGACAGGATGAACGTCTTCTACCTAGGAAATAAGTCTCATGTATTGCATCGAGAAATGCCATTAGTCTAACGTTTAGTCGTTTTCACAAAGACGCTTTGTTCGCATCTCCCTTCTTGCCCGTGTTCCTTTCAATACTTAAAATCATCGCCAAATGATTGCTCAATGCAATCAACTCGCCGTCCACATCTCTCACACTCACTTCCAAATCAAATCTACCATCTTTGATTTGCTTTGACGTTACTCGCACCGCCAACCACTCAGCACCTTCTTCCGGAAGAGGCGTCTTCGCCTCCATGTTCAGCACCACAGTTGGAAACCACAGCTGCCTCCGGTTCTCATTTCTTTCCCGGATATCCTTTACATCAGCATCATTCGATCGTTCTGGCGGTGCATTCAAAAGCTCGCGGAGTTCTGTCGCGGCTAGGAAGATGTGCAGGTTATACGGGAATGAATCCACTACATACGCCAACGCAGCCTGCGTGATATGCTCCCCGCTCGCCATACGGACCCACACGTCGAGTACCCCGGGGTTGAGTGGACCTTCGCGGGGTACATAGAAGCGCCAGTTGTCTAGGGAGACAAACAGTCCAGGTGGTGAACTTGGATGTTTTGATTCCTCCCAAATGTCATCTGAATTTCCGGTCTTCAAAGCCTCGAAATCTGGCAAAGGAGGCAGCTCGGCAGCAGAGGTTCCTTCGTAGCCTGTCGGCAATGACATGCCTGTGTAGGTCCGTAGGTTGATCTGAGTCGTATAGGCAAGGACAATCCGGCGTGAAGCCGAGGTGTCAATCCATGGTGCTTGTGGGAGAAGTTTCCCTTGCCATAGTGTGAGGTGGAGAGTGGACAATTGCCGGCCCAGCTTCACATCCTCAATCACAACAATAGCTGGCCCAGCTTTCGTTCGGTTTGGGTACTCAAAGTGTGCAGTGAGTGTGTCAGGCTGGTCGCGCGAGGAGAGATGGATACTCGCAGCGCCGAGCATACATGAGGATGTGTAGCCGCCATTAGGGACTATATGTGTTGAGGTTAGAAGAGCTACTTATAGATCCACTTGACAGGCGAGTCAAATTGAATGGATAAAACAAAAGTACCTGCGCCAATACAGAAACTCTCCCTCAGATTGACTCTATACGTGTGAGAGTCCAGTTTCTCGACCTTGGTTGCTTCGGAAAAAGGGAGACCAGCTCCGGTTGGTTTATCCGGGGCCATGGTGACGTTGGTTCACCTGGACTGTAAATGCGAAAACGTGGCAAGATATTCGCGTCGGTTATAAGCTACATTTAAATCATTTGGAGAGAAAGATCACTCATTTAACGAATGCATCAACCATGCCAGCTGAAATCACGTGCAAGCCCGGCAAGTGCTAGCCTAGACCCCCCGCTCATGTCGCGCAATGCTCTTATTAGAGACGCCCCAACAGCGACTCATTCGTAGACACCCTCCCATTGGTCAAAGACAACATTGACGCTTTTCTCATGGGAAAATGCCTGATGTGCCGACCGACAAAGTAAGGAGTTTGCTCTGTTGAAATCCCTAAGCAAGCTGTTCTTGATCTGATCTCTTTGAAAGGGCTTCAGGCCTTTAGCCCTAATCGCAGTATACTTTCCTTATTAGGCTTAGCTTCCCTCCCCGGCCTTGTCTACATCAGCCAATCAGGGAGGCCCGGCAGTTCTGTTAATCCGCGTTCCGAGTCGAGATAAGCCCGCAAAAAAATAACATCGAAAGCACTCATCTCCATCATACGCCCCATACATTTGCGTGGTTCACCATGCCATTCAAAAATAAGGGAAGGCCGTCTTTAAGTCACGGTCTGGATAAAGAGGTATGTTGAATATCCTATCAAAAATTCTACATACGCCGTGCACAAGGACCAAAAGCTAATCTAAAATTTTTTGTTATCCCGCAGATTTACCAAATTGTGCGCAAAATCGCAGACGAACAACAGGCCGAGCCAGGACGAGCACGCCTATCTACCTACACTATATATGATACTATAAAACGGTCGAACTCGAGTTTAAACCGAAAGCCCAAAAAATTACTGGAAGACAGCATTGAGCGCGTACTAGAAGTATTCCAGAGTGACATTCTTAATGACGATGAGTCCGACTCGGTAAATGGGGACTTCGATGGCCTGGAAGAGGAGAAACCGGAGCAGGCAGTGGTAAGCAATGAGCCGCAGAAAAATAGCGGATATGGCCTAACATGATCATCGTGGTAGGAATCCAATGGCTTGAACAGGAGCATTGTCAGTGCCTGGTCGACATCTACCAAACCTCCCTCTAGCCCTCGAAAAGGAATTGATCCGCCCGCTGTTGGAGGCTCTACGCAAACAACGGTGCCAAATAAAAGACGCCAACATGCAACCGAGTCCGTTCCGAAACGAAGAAAGGGAGAGCATGCTATAGACAAATCGCCGCCGACACATGTCAGCTTGTCAGATCTGGGCGGCATGGACGATGTGTTACAGGAGCTAGGAGATTTGATAATTCTACCCATGACGCGGCCGCAGATATTTACGTCTTCCAAGGTACAGCCTCCGCGAGGTGTTTTGTTACATGGCCCACCGGGTTGTGGAAAGACCATGCTTGCAAATGCCTTTGCTGCCGATCTGGGAGTTCCCTTTATCTCAATATCCGCTCCATCTGTCGTGTCTGGCATGTCCGGTGAATCCGAGAAAGCTCTTCGAGAACATTTTGAAGAAGCAAAGAAGGTGGCTCCATGTATGATCTTCATCGACGAGATCGATGCAATCACGCCAAAAAGAGAAAGCGCGCAACGAGAGATGGAAAAGCGTATAGTTGCTCAATTATTAACTTGCATGGATGATCTTGCATTGGAAAAGACAGATGGGAAACCAGTTATTGTCTTGGCCGCAACCAACAGACCGGATAGTCTTGATCCTGCGCTACGACGAGGAGGTCGGTTCGACAAGGAAATCAATTTAACTGTTCCTTCGGAACCCGTGCGAGAACAAATTCTGCGTACCTTGACACGAAAAATGGAGCTTGCAGATGACCTCGACTTCGCAAACTTAGCCAAAAGAACTGCAGGATTCGTGGGTGCAGATCTAAACGATCTAGTCTCTACTGCAGGAGCCACCGCGATCAAGCGATACTTGCAAATTCTAAAGTCAAACACAGGCGAAGAGATGGACATTGAAGGTGGGGATACAGAGCAAGACGTACCTGAAAAAGTTAAAGAGATACGTCGCCTGATTAAACATGCCAAAGACGCGCCGATGGGGGACGAGGCGAATCCTGTCTTGGTATCCAATGCAGACTTTTTCACAGCATTGCCCAAAATACAGCCATCATCTAAACGTGAAGGCTTTGCTACCATTCCCGACACAACATGGGCAGATATTGGCGCTCTAGGTGGCATCCGGGACGAATTGGTGACAGCCGTGGTCGAGCCTATTAAGAACCCAGAAATATACGCCAAAGTCGGTATTACGGCTCCCACGGGTGTTCTTCTCTGGGGTCCACCTGGTTGTGGTAAGACTTTGCTGGCAAAGGCTGTAGCAAATGAGTCGCGCGCAAATTTCATTAGCATCAAGGGTCCCGAATTACTGAACAAATACGTTGGTGAATCCGAGCGAGCTGTTCGTCAAGTCTTCGTTCGCGCTAGGTCTTCTATACCATGCGTTATCTTCTTCGACGAACTGGATGCCTTGGTTCCTCGTCGAGACGATGCGCTGTCTGAAAGCTCTGCAAGAGTCGTCAACACTCTTTTGACAGAACTCGATGGATTAGGAAGCGCGCGGCAAGGAATCTACATTATCGCCGCCACAAATCGACCCGACATCATTGATCCCGCTATGCTTCGGCCTGGACGATTAGAGACGCTTCTTTTCGTCAACCTTCCCGGACCAAGTGAACGAGCTGAGATCTTACAAACGCTTGTTCGCAATCTTTCTATTAACTTTGACGACCAATTGCGAGCGCTAGCTGAGAGCTGCGAGGGCTATAGCGGTGCTGATATTGGCAGTCTCCTCCGCAGAGCTGGATATTCGGCGATCAAGAGGAGGGATATGATTCGATTCGAGGACTTTGTTACCGCGAAAGAACATGTCAGACCTAGCGTGACAGATATGAGGAAGTATGAGAAACTGAGAAGAGATTGGAGCAGTGGTGTGGTGTAAATTTTGCATTGGCTTGTTCGAAGCATAAACTACAGCTTGTTGATATTCCGTGCACTTATTTATACCCCTAGCAAATTGCTATCATTTTTTTTCTCCGAGGAGTGTCTGCGATTGTGTAAATTTAGGCAAATAGAATTCATTGATTACTCTAGCATGAAATGACATGATCCTTGGAATTACGTTAAATATGCCGTTAGGTCTCTGAACTGTGTATCATGGGAAAATCACGAGATATTCAAAATTAAAATGCAAATGCTATTCATTAATGAATCATCTATGCAACTCAATAATAGTACTTTTATGTACACAACTTTTAATAACGCCAATATGTTCCTGTAAAATATAGTCAAGTCAAACATCATGAGAGAGTTATAAGAAAACAAAACAGAATTAGCACCATAAACGGCAAGTGCCATCTGCACCAGCAGAAACACACCAGGGTTGAGTAGGGTGCCAGTCCACATCCAGAATACCGAGCTGACCGGTAATTTTGTGACCGCGTAAGACTTTCAGAGGTACGATACTGGCATTGCTAAGCATGTCACCGGTAACACTGCCATGGAAAATCTGTAGAGAGCCGTCGTCACTTGCATCAGCGAACAAGGGGTACCGGCCACCAGGATGGAACTTGACGGCCCGAATAGCTTTGCTGTGATAGCGAAGGGTCTTATAGGGGCGCGAAGATAGGTCAAGATCGTGCCACAGTAGGCGACGGTCATAAGATCCTACAATAAGGTTGTCTCCTCCAGATGTTGTCGAGGAAGTAGGGTGAATATCAAATGATGAAATCCATCGTGCACCAGGCTGCAGAATCTTGACAAGAAGTTGACGAGAGAGATCGTAAGCTCGAATGCTGCGTTGATTGGCTACGAAGAGGATAGGTTTTGACGGGTGGAAGTGAGCGGCTTGAGGAGGACCGCCTCCCTTGAGGCGACGCCTGAACGGGTTTTGGGTAAGATGTTTCGAGACTGTGTGAATTGCAATAGCTTGGTGTGCCGGCGTGGAGGATCCAGGGCAGACACTAACAAAGTAGTCACCACGGCGATGCCATGAAATAGACTTTGCAACGTATCGCAAGGGAATAGTGATACAAATCCCAGACTCGGCCAGGTCCGCCGATGGTCGAATCCAGTTTGTAAGTGAAGTCTTCGTGTCTGCGTCGGCACTCTTAGAAGTTGGCTTGTTGGCTGCGTATCCCCATCCAGCATCAAGAAACTCCAGACTGGCCTTCTCAAGTTCTGGGTTAATAATTGGGGGAACAGCGAGATGTAGATCGTCACCACAAGCAATACAAAGTACCACCGCATCCTGGCCAGGACGCCAGCGGACCACATTAATAGCCTCATCATCACTTACTTTGGCCGACCACAGCTGACGGCCCGTAAGGAGCTCCCATACACGCACTGTTCCGTCGTCGCCTCCACTTGCCAGCCATTGCCCAGTCGTGTCAACTGATACAGAACGCACACGACCGTTGTGACCCCTGAAAAGAGTTGCACATGCGGTAGGAAAAGGCTTGAGTTCTTCAGGACTTGGCAGCTTGGGAAGTAGACTTTCGGGATCAATATTGAGCTTGTTTCTCCTGACCCTAGGAGCAAGGTATAAATCCAAGCAACGCTCAAACTTCTCCTTGACAAAGCTCTCGTAACCGGGGACTTTGCGGAGAGCGGCATAGTCTGTGGGGAGATATTCCTTCTCGCGGTCTTCTTCTTCGGCTTCCTCCCATTCTTTTCTCTCTTTCTTATCTGGCAAATATTCAGGAGGTGGGTGGTAACTTTCCTCGTATCCTGGAGGCGGGAGTTTAGGTGCTGGGATATTCATGATGTGATCTTGCCTTGGAGCTTCATCTGCCCAGATATCATAACGAATAACGCCCTCTTCTGCCTCATTTTCTTCTGTTGGAGGCTTGTAAGGAAGAATGCGGCCTTCTCGAATGGCACGCACAATCTTCATCACACGCTTTGCTTCATGCTTGGAAGGAACGAATCGGCGCTTTGGTTCCGGCGCTGCGCTTAGAGGCATAATCTCCTCCTTACTAGTGAACCATTCAACTGTGGGCTCGTAAGGATTATAACCATCCTCGGGAATTTCGCCCTGTTGGACTTTTCGCAGCAATTCCAGTTCATCTTGGCTGAGCTCCAGAGGCTTTCCGGTAGAGGGATCAGTAAGACCTGTGTAGCCCTTGGGGATCTCAATGCTGTCCAATAGAGCATCCAATGCCTCTCCCTTAGCAGGGCGCATGATCTTTTTGCCATTGATGTTATAGCCGATGTGAGGGTATTGGTCGTAGAAAGAAAGGGGGATGTTGCCGATTGTGTTTGAGTTCTCATCTACATCCGAGTAATCGGAGTTGTCATCTGGGTTGATCTCGTCATACACATAACGTTCGTTTCCATTGGCATCTTTCTCGATTCGGTAATTGGGCCGATCCAGCTCGTCTTCATCTACATCGAATGTGCTCTTTTTACGGCCTCCATCTTCAATGTCAGACGGGATCTCGTCGCTGTCAATGTCGGATGCGCTATCATCTTCATCCTC
This sequence comes from Talaromyces albobiverticillius, assembly GCA_023721895.2. Lineage (NCBI taxonomy): Eukaryota > Fungi > Ascomycota > Eurotiomycetes > Eurotiales > Trichocomaceae > Talaromyces > Talaromyces albobiverticillius. Next base: position 4,304,542 of record JAMBUR020000001.1, on the reverse strand, counting down.
GTCGCTGAATTCGTTGATGATTTCGATCTCAGAATCGCTTTCCTCGGATAGGTCATTGGCGCCGTCAGAAAGGTCGAGATTGCTCAATTCTTCCCCAGAAACAATACCGGTGTCTGGTTCGACATCGCGAGTAACAGCTTTTCGCTTCTTGGAGCTCTTGACGGAATCCATGGTGAGGGCCGTTGTGGATTCTGTCTGTATTGTGCAGGATTCGGCTTGCTCTTCGAATAAAAAGTTGCTTCCCAGAAAAACAAAATTATTTTTCTTCACCTCTACACCGCCCACGTGACGTACCGCCTTCCGCGTTAAGCTATGGCCCCGCCTTATCGCCGAGAACCTCGAGTGGCTTTCGACAGGAGAAAACTTATCTAGCTGGCCAAAAACCTGGCAGTCATCTCGTCTCCTCCTCTGTGAGCTTCCTTGCATCGCCGTGGTCGTGTTATCCGAGGCGAAAGACGCGACGCCAGTGTCTCCTCCAACCTCAGAAGTCTTCGGCCGATCCATCGTCATTTGGGCCTTGGAGCCAATCATCAGCTAACATCAGATAACCAGCTTCTCTCGATTAAATCATCGGTATATACCCTATTTTCCTTGATTTATCAACCATTTGTGCGCTTTCACACCCAGTTTCCCTTCATTGGTGAAGTTATTTTGGACATTTCGGACTTCCAAGTCTCTTCTCCAAAGCTACCCCCGCCTCTCGGTGATTATTGCCAGATTCATGGCTGTTCCAATCAATCGCATTCAACTAAATTTCTCTTTCTCTTAGCCGATCTTTTATATCTGAAGCCCGCCCCAAAGCGAGCATCGCGGAATCTCTATATTCCGCGATTAGTCGCTGCTTTTTTGTTTTGTAGATGAAGCGCATCAGAACTTGCCATCCCTATGACACCCAACTCTCCAGATGAAGCCATACACTTTCGCGGGAAGACTCTTACTCCCGAGAGTCCGCGGCCGCTTCATATCCCAGAGCCGTCCAATATACCCGTTCTAGAGAATCAGATGGACCCTGTCTTTAACGATACGTCGACCTACGAAAAGCCCGCTAGCAACCGAAGTCAAGAGCAGGACCCAATATACAAGAACATCGATGATAGTCAGAATGGGATTGAAGAAGCAGGTCGTGGTCTAGCTCCAACATCAGGTAGTTCCCATTCCCATTTCAGTTGTGTTCGCTTCGATGAACCAAGCCCAACCCTGCCCACGAATAAACTGGCCTACTTCATTCATATATGAAGCCTCTTTGCAATCACTATCGGATCGCAGTTGGAACTATGCTCTCCCAAAGTTGAAATCTCCAATCAATATTCTCTAACAAGCATATGATCAGAATTAGCCAATGCCCCTACCACAATAAATTCTCAGTCCATTGCCGTGAACCCTACGCTCTCAACCGAGCTCAATGTTGCTCCGTATCACCAGATGGGTTTATCGAACGATACGGATTCCACCAATCGTGGTACAATATCACCGGAGCAGGTCTCATCTAGCACCGATGTGGATGTTGCTCGATGTGAAAATGTAAAAGTCGAGACTGGTGTTGACTTCCAAAATCTGCTTGACAATCTTGCCCCATCCGCCCCCACTGCAATATCTGGTGCTGCGGTTGCTACGACTGCTCCTTCCTCTATCAATAATGCCGTTCTTCAAGAACACGAACAGCCGCTACCGCCTTCAATCCAAAATAATACGTATGCAGGCCTACCACCCCGACCACCAACCCAAGAGGTGCCGGATCCGAATTCCAACTATCTGTCTTTGGAAGACAGTAGTGATTATAATAGGCTCTATACACAGCCACCCAATTCATCTACCTATATATCCCAGCCGCAAAGCGAGGAGCAGTATCCAAATGCCGCAGCATTCGCGCCAGGAGCACCTCCAGGTATATCTTCTGGTGCGAATGGGCTACCTCCGCCTCCTGTAGCGACGTTTCAGCAGCACCAGGTCCAACTGCAGAACTTGTCCCCGGAAGCTAGTGTTCAAGTGGGCCACAAGGGCTCAAGAACTGATAGGCATGGCGCTCGGTCCGGTAATGCCGCTGATGACGAGGCTCCTTGGGGACCGGAAGTACAGAAAATATACGACGAGTTTCTTCGTGAGGAGCGTGTTTATGTGACTGAAGGCCTCTGGGATCGCTTCCCCGCTGGCTCTAGACTGTTTGTTGGTAAGTTTCTCACATCTTTTTTAACTTGGTTGGCAACAGTGATAAACTAAACAGCATTGTTATAGGTAATCTCCCTACGGAACGAGTAACCAAGCGTGATTTGTTTCATGTGTTCCACAAATATGGCAAACTCGCACAAATATCTATCAAGCAAGCATACGGCTTCATTCAGTTTCTAGATGCGAACTCATGTCATCAGGCTCTACAAGCCGAACAAGGCGGCCTTGTGAGAGGCCGAAAGATTCGTAAGCATACATCTCTCGGTGCTGGTTGGCATTGCTAATTTAGAATAGACCTCGAAATATCCAAGCCTCAGAAAAACACACGACCTGGGCCAGGTCATTCCGAGTCGGCACGAGCACCACTGCCAAGACGATCTCGATCGCCCGCAGATTACCCTCGTGGTGGACCATCAAATAGCCGTGGAATGCGCAATCAGGGCGGAGACCGTCATGATAGGTCTTATGATGGCAAACGGGGAAATTTCAATGACTTTAGGGATGACCATAATCCCCGGCGCCGTGACGATTACCGACCCCAAAGATCACCATCACCACGCCCCTTCCGCAACCGTGATAGCGGCTTTCGTTCAAGAGATCGAACACCGGAGAGATTTGAGCGACGTGATAGACGCAGGTCGCGATCTCCTTATAGCAGAGACAGGCGCTTTCGAAGTCCTAGTCCTCGAGGACGGCCGGGATATGATGGCGAGTCTGAGCTTGCCTTCCCACGCCGTGCGCCGAGAGATGTGCCCGACTTGCAAATTCTGGCCGCTGACGACGTTGAAATGTGAGTGCCCCCATGGAAAACAGTGTTCTTGTAACACTTAGCTGACCTGTGTCCTAGGAGCTTCGTATACCATGTTGAAAACTCGTTCAAGAGTCGGGGGCTTCGAACAAACGTATTGGTGCTAACACGAATTCCCTTGGATGTGGCAATCCAAAGACAAATAGAAGAAGGCGTTTCGGCGGTGATAAAACTCACAAGAAGTCAGCAGTATTCAGGGAAAGTCACACTGTTGATGTTTGATCGCAGCGTTGGCGCTGGCAATAAGCCTCGCTCCATTGGTAGGTGTATCTATATGTGTGTGGGCGCGCGATCTCGAAGCAGCTGCTAATGGTGAGGAAAACTTGCAGAATATCCAGACCTCGACCTGCACGTCGCAGTTGAGATGACCGTCCAGTTTAACTCTGTGCGCCGAGCGGGCGTCACTCAGAATTACTATCCATCCAACGCGACCTGTTCTATGCCTCAATCTCTGCCTGCTCAATACCCCCAGGCGATTCCTCATGTACAACCAACGATTCCAGCTCTCCCACAACCAAATCAACTCGCAAATCTCATTTCGACACTTGATGGACCGGCCTTGCAATCACTACTAAGCACGCTTCAACAAGCACAATCCGTCCCACAGGCAGCTCAGCCATCCATCCCTATTGCACCAAATACCGCCAATACCGTCGACCTTGCGAGTCTTCTGAGCAACGCTCAGCGTCAGCAGAATCATCTTGCAGCAGCTCCGAATCAAGGGCTGCCTCAACCTCTTGCTGCTGCGAATAATCCATTCGGTCTGCCGCTTCCTGGTCAACTTCCCAGTCGTCCAGACCCCAATCTTCTTGCACTGCTAGCAAAAGGCGCAGGGAATGGAAATCCGGCTCAAGGCCAAGCACAAGCTGGCCCACATGTGCAAAACATCGTCAATCAACTAGCTAAATGGAAGCAGTAAGCTTCATAACACTAGCGTGTTACTTTTTATGTTACTCATTATTCTTGTCTCATTTTCGTTCTCAATTTTGCGATTCCAATTGCGATCACATTTACCAGTCAAGGCGTTATATTATGCTGGCGTTGCTCTCTCTTAGCCTGCTTTTATTAGAACGGCGAACCCATTTGACCCTTGTTGTATGCATCTTCGAAAGATTATCGGCGAACATGGTGGACAGTCCCTATTCAGCATGTATTTATTTTCAGTGATCTTGTTGTCCCCCCTTTCATATACGAATAACGTCTTTGATGCTTTTGTTTTTACTTTCTATTTTTGGACATAATATAGTGAATACTGTTCTCGAGCGGAGTACTAATTATACACGTGCATCTTGTTTTTTTTCTTCTTCTTTAAATGCGATAAGTAAAGATGAATTCTTGCCGCATTGTGCCCAAGTGATATAATACAAAAAAGAATCTCCCAAGATCAATAATAAGAACAAAATTGCCGTAACTCCATGACTGTAATGCAATATACCATCCCTTGTCTCTTCTTTTATTTCTTAGCCGCCTCTTCTGCCGCTCTATCTGCGTCTGCTTTTTGTATTCTGGCAATCGACTGGTCCCTGTTGTACTCCATGACTCGCTTCTCTTTGAAGTATTTGACCTATGCAGTTGAAAAGTAAAGGTCAGCATACTTGATCTTAACAAACTGGCGAAAACGGTTCAAACGCACCCAAGCTTTGGAACAAGCAGATTCGAATTCGGCAATTTCTTTGCCGCATTTCTTGCGAGCGTCGGAATCATTCTTGATGGCGTCTATGATGTCGTTTTGGTCAAGGCAGTTGAAAAAAAGGTCGCGCCCATTGTAGCAGACTTGTCGAGACGATCGATCAGGAGCAATGCGCCCGCCATCTGACGACTTTGCTGATTTGGGTGCATTGGAGGAGCCGAATGAGAACCAGCTCATGGTGGAGGTTGGCCGGGTGTCGGTATGGGTGTGGGTGTGAAAGTTCAGGCAGCTTCGTTTGAGATTCGAGACTCGAATTAGCAGCTTCTCAGCTTGCAAGAGGATAATTCTGCAACAATGGTGAAGTTGAAGTTGGAGTTGAGGTCTGCTCCGCATCTGTCACGGCTTCTTGGCTTTGCGGCCAATTTTCTTGGCGCCGGAGCTGCCCTCGTGGCGTTTGTATTTTCCGCCTCTCCAACATCCATACAACTCCAGGCATCGACAAACAACTCACGACTTCAGCACCAAACATTCGCTTCTATCATCTGTCATTTACTACAGACACAAAGGAAAATTCCCTGGCAGAATCTTTTACCCAGAAGCCCAACTATTCATCGATCCGGTCTCAAAATAGAAGCTCGTTCCGAAAAAGGGATGTCGGGCTGCGGTCTAGCCTACTCTTCATCACCAACATTATAGCGAGTCCGCTCTACATACTTCATATATTTATAAACAAAGGGAGGAGGTGTCTCTCGAGCGCCTCTTAATTCCCTGTTCATGCCCCCGCGGCGACGCCCTCCTCGTCCCGGTGCGCTGACGGAGCTCCCGCCTCTGAAGATTGTCCGGAAGATCCTGTTGCTCCAGACCCTATACTATGTTAGCATCACGGTCCTCGTCCTCTTCACCACCGTTGTTGCCGGCACGGTTTTCTCTCTCGATCTGATTTTTGGATGGGATAGCTTGCGAGGCGACACCTCGATAGGATGGATGTTGGGGCTGGTGTGGATACTAAATAGCTTTCTCGGGTAAGACGATATCCTGTCCCTGACGTCTCGCATTTCGCTTGTTCATCGTTCATCAGCTAATATTGATGTTTTGTGCAGTGTCATATTTCTTCTCGTTTTCGTTTCGCGCTCGAAACTTATACCCGACTTTGCGCTCACGATACATTTTATTCACGTGGTCATTGTCTTTTTCTATACGCATTCTCTCCCCAGGAATCTGCTGTGGTGGTCTCTGCAAATCACGAGTGCAGCTCTCATGACATTCGTTGGAATATGGGCGTGTCAAAGACGCGAGTTGCGCCCCATCACCTTTGGGCTTGGTCTTGGCCTTGGAGGTGGCGATGATAGTGCCAAATCGGATGATAGCAGTGCTACCGGAGAGGCATCTACGCATCCAACTTCACAGGGAGATGAAGATCTTGAGTCTGGACTATCGGGCTTCTCTCGCGGACGCGGTAGAGGTCGGAAACGCGATGCCAGTGGAGAATACGAGATGATGCCTCTCAAAGAAGCAGAGGGGCAGACTACTTGACGATACGATCGACATGACTGGTAAATTTGCCTGTATACTCATTTTATTTATTTATTTCTCGTTTGTTTTCTCTTCAAACCACGCCATGCATCGCAATATGTCCATGTCGGTTTTTCTAATTATGTACATATACCCTGTCAGATTTCTAGACGTTCTACATTCCACCCTATTACATATACCTTGCACAATACAATATAGAAGTTCACCAGCAAATCAATTGCACCGACTGCCCCAGACCGATATTTTTAAGAAGATTCGAATTTATAAGCTATCAGCGAGAGTTTCCGATGATTGATAGCAAAGGCGGGGCTGACCCTCGGCGATCGCCCGATTGGCCCAGCGCGCCGAAGTATATATAGCAGCGACTCTTTCCCCATGGAGGCCCAAACTGATAACAAACAAACAACCCCATTAAAACCCTTGATCCTTGTTCATCTCGAAATCGAGGTCTCTCATCAATTCTAGTTTCATAAGTATAGGAAACAATGTCGTCTACTATCACTGAAACCCGCAATATCCCCACCCGAGTCGTCGGCGTGGCCGATACTCCTTCTACTCCCACTACTACTCTTGATGATGTAAACTTCCCGATTATCAGCCCTGCAGAAGATGACCCGGTCTTTCAGTCACTTGCTCGTGGGAACCGAGCTGGAACATTGAAGCTACGCGGCATTCCCACCCACACAGATAGGTATGCGAAGAGGCAATGGATGAGGGAGCACATGGCAGCGGCGTTCCGCTTCTTTGGCAAGCAGGGTTACGGAGAGGGTGTTTCTGGGCACATCTCCATGAGAGGTACGTATCTTTCTTTTGTGTTGATTCTTAGATGAACTGCAGCTGACTGTCAAAAAATAGACCCCGTGCTCAAAGACCACTTCTGGATCAACCCGTTTGCAAAGCATTTCTCGCTGATCAAGGCTTCCGATCTGGTTCTGGTTGATAGCGAGGGATATGTCTGCGAGGGAGGAAACCAGACTATCATCAACGAAGCTGGATTCATGATTCACTCGGAGATACACAAGGCTCGCCCTGATGTGGTTGCGGCAGCCCATACTCATGGGATTTATGGAAAGACATGGAGCGCGTTCGGGAAGCCTATTGAAATGATCACTCAAGGTGAGTTCCGTTGAATACACAAAAGAAGTTTGGGGTTCATATATGTCGGAAGATGCTAACTGGACTTGATAGATGCATGCAACTTTTACGGCAAAGTCAGTGTCTACGATGACCATGGCGGTATTGCTCTGGCTCAGGACGAGGGAGAACAAATCGCCAAGGCGCTGGGAAATAACATGGCATGCATCTTGCAGAACCACGGGTATGAATGACAGGGCATCTTGTCTTCTACTCAAGACTGACTGACTGATGAACGCATAGGCTATTAACTGTAGGAAACACCGTCGACGAGGCCGCCTTCCTATTCTACAGCCTAGACAAGGCATGCCACTCGCAGCTCATGGCCGAAGCGGCCGCTGCGAATGGCGTTCCCAAGATAATCATCGCGGACCAGGTTGCAGAGTTTACGGCCAAGGCCGTGCAGAGCCCGGTACGTTATCTTTTATCCTTTGTAGAAACGAAATACAGCATAAGAGCCGCTGCTAACATTATTTTCGTTGGATCCAGCATAACTTTTACCTTGAATTCCAGCCAGAGTTTGATCTGATTGTCGAGGAATCCAATGGCCGAGTCCTTGAATGAGTGACCCGACCAATTTTGAGGTATTAAAAATAGTGATGATCATGTTAAATTGCACATATAAACTGAAGATTGGATATAATATAGTCATTGATTTTTGAATGATCGGATTTTTCCACCGCAGCTGTAGGGTTGTAGATTAGGAGAAAAGTAAATTCGCGGCTATATAAACATTGAAAAATGTCACGTGATTTATGTTTAATTAGCGACGGGCCAGATCGGCCTCAACATTCCACCAGCAAGTCTACGCAGTCAGCCATTGAAGGAAGAGACGTTCATTGGATTCGCTCTTGTACTATAAAAAATAAACGACATACGCTGAATCAAAATATTTACCTGAAATAATGAATTGAAGGTCCAGTCAAGGTCTTATTGCGCGCACCAAAAAGACCCCCCGATTTATTTTCAATGGGCGACAGGCGACAGACGACAGACATGATATAAACGAATGATGCATGATTTTCCTTTCCTCGACATTGTTTAAACCTGAAACCGCGGCATAGGAAAGATTTCTTTCTCTGGTTGAAGTATTTACATCCTACAAATTTGAAGATCGGGTCTTAAACATACCCTCAAAATGGCACAGACCGAAGCAGCATACATAGACTATGATACATTCCTCGACCCGGACTTCAGTGCGGCATCATTTGCAAATACTCTAGTCACCAACACCAATAACATCAACGACACACAGGTGGACTTGTCAACGCCACTATCGCGAGTTCTCTTTGATGTGCAAGAGATCGACACACACATACATAACCTGACTACCAAATCCGCCCTACCGCTCTTGGAACATACCCAGGATCGGTCTCAGTCTAGTCAACGAATCCTCACGGAAGTCGAGGAACAGGTCTCGTCTCTTACAGATGGGTATCAGCGTCTAGAGAAGGAGGTTCTCCGGAAATGGGCTGGTGCGGAGGAAGCAAGAGTAGCGTCGCAGAATTCGTGGGCTACTCTTCGCCTGGTTCGTGCCGTGGCTCGATGCATCAGTCTGGGTAGACAGCTGGAGGGCCAGATTGCCGAGGTGACGGGCCGGGCCGGTGGAAAGGATGATCACAGAGCAATGGTTCGTGCCGCTACGACAATCCTCATGCTACGACAAATGTTTTCGGCTATTGGAGAAGGCGAAGAAGGCCAGGGTTTGGATCGAGTAAAGGTCATCCGAACACTAAGAAGCGATCTGGTCATCCCCGCAGAGAACACCACAAAAGCTAGAGCGCAGCAAGTCATTAACCGGTTTTCCGTCTCGTCTTTAATTGTTGATGGCGCAACTAGCACGGGGACGAGCTCACCCCCTCCAGCATCCTCTACATATGCCCAAACAGAAGAAACAAAGTCAAGACTCTTCTCTGCCATCACAACACTATACCTTCTCTCATCAACTCCCAAGAATGTGACTACAACTCGACCCGAAGACTTCCAGCCGGAACTTCTTCTGTCTACACTGCAAGGATACATCCACAATTCGTTAACATCATCTCTTTCCTCTCTTTCGCGTGCCCTCGCCCAGATACCGAATCTGGACCGTGCGCTCCTCGAAGTATCTGGTCGATGCCAGGACATTGCAGCATTAGAGGCATTACTAGGTGGACTGAAACGGCCGGCTCATCCATTGCTATTATCAACTCCTTCTCCTGAAAAAACAACAGACAACGACAGAGACAAAGACAAAGACCGAAATCAGACCCTCTTACAACCTTTACTACAAGTACTAGATACATCATCCCTACCATCATACTACTGGCGCTCACTAGCCTCTTCGCTTCCGAATCGCGTGCAAGAAATCCTCAATCGGGGAGGTGTCTCGGCGCGCGCTCTGCGCTCCAACCGCGACAGACTGCGCAGCGATCTTCGGGACTGCGTGCTGCGCGGATCTCAGTTGCCATCTATCATTGGCAAGGGGCGAACTACTGCTGGCGGCGGTGGTGGCGGTGCAACAGTGGTAGTTGGGAACTGGGAACGAGAAGCGGCCGTCATGGTTGGTTCTGTAGTTGGTGCGCTGACCAGGTGATGATAGTATCAGATCGTCGGTATATATTATGTCCATGTTTACATAGGTAGAACGGCCAATCAAGTCTGATAATTAGGGTGGATCACATGCTATTTGCGTTGTTCAAATGTATCCGATACCCCTTGCCTTCCAAGGTTATTTCCATGTAGACTACGTAGTACGTACCCGGGTATTCTCTGTCTATATAGTACTATGTATAGCCGGCCCAATTTCAAACTCACAGTGTCGATCGAGACCCATCACCCGGGTAAATTAGGTACCTGGTCAATTGCTTATTTCCACATGTCAACTCCGGTCTCCTGGTCATCTGCGGCTGAGATGGGATCCATTGATATCCGACGGTAGGGTTTCACGGGTGTTACCGTTGGGCATATCTCAGTTAACCAGTTAACTCCGACAGAGGGGAAAAGGGCTGTGCTTGCCTGGCATAAACCAAATATGCATTGGATCATATCACATGAGCGTCCCATCTTGCTGCAAATCTTGCATGGAGTCGAGCACCTGCGGAGTGGGCACAAATAGAAGGAGGGCGTGGCTCGGCTCGGCAGATGCTGTCGTGTCGGTCGACGTGGTACAGAGTTGTAAGCATAATCTAGGCATCAAGATAAAAGTGTATCTGTGTATAGGTAAGATGTAATACTATTTATAGTATTTACCTTGTATACGTGTATGCAAGGGTGTTACTTTCAATGTACCTAGTAAGGTAGACAACACTTGCATATTTCCAGGTCCTGCTTCCTAGGAAATAGATGGACAATATAAGCTGGCTATCCCGTAGAAGAATAAAAGAAGAGGGATTTTAAACATTTATACTTTTTTCCTTCCGGGGAAGAGAAGATAAGATGAACTATACAATGCTGGCGTCTGATTGGCTGGAATATAGAGCATAAAACACAGCACTGCCCAAGTACCTATATTATAGGTACAAGTATACATCAATGTACGTACACAATCGAGGCGGTCAGATATTCGTGATATAGACATGCAGTCATATATGTATGAATATATAACATCGTGAACTGTATACAACATGATTGGCTGGCCACGTCGGACCTCAATTCAACCTCTCCTTTCCACCTGGAGTGCTATTCGCTCTTAGCAGGGGTTGCCACCAACCTCGCCACACGCAGGTACCTCATGACTGGCGGTGACTGGCCACTGGCCCCTGGAGGCGGCCGATCAGCCAGCGCCAGGCACGTACACCGGCATACTCGAAGCGGACGGCCACTCTACTTGAGATAGAACATGGTATTATATTATTCATGATTCATATATCTCCAAGATATATCGTTTGCATATACAGTTGTATAATCAATGATCGCGACACACTCCGGACAGCGCGGAATGGCGGGGAGACGGGCTACGTCAGTGCTCATCAGCCCGATTGCCGCTTCCGTCCACGTTACGTACGGTACGCACCGATCATATCGATCGAGACACGTTTTTTTTTTTAACAGACAGAAAAAACGGGCGGGGAAATGCAGCGGTTGTTTCATCCTTACTGATCGGCTGGCCGGTCGTACCTAACTCTGCGCATAGCACTAGGGCCAGCATAGACTAGCATAGCCTAGCATTCCAAGGTACGAGCCTCGTATCTAGGATATAAGAGCCTGGAACTCTAAAAAGGTGAGTGGTCTGAAAAAATAAAAACGATCAAATCAATGAATCATCACCGCGCCCAGTGGTCGGGGTTCCTGGCCAGTCCCCACTGTTTAGCGCCGATGAGGGCGGGCGCATCCATGGGTCAGTGCCTCAGCTTTTAGTTTTTGCAGTCATCAGCCTTGTACAGACCACACAAGAATAAAGGAGGAGGAAGAAAGGATCGCGTGTATGAAACCGTATGGAGTCTGGGCAACAGCCCGGTCTGGCCACGGTCCATTCATTGTCTGTCTTCTGTCTGTTATCTTCCGAGCCAACAAAAGGTACGTCGCAAAAGCAGGCCAGGGTTGAAGCAAGGTACGTGCTAGCTTTTGGATGTGTCTTTTGTCTGTCTGTACATACAGACATGAATATTGTAGACGATAGCCATAAATTATAATTATAATAATTATAAATTATAAACTTATAAACTATGCTCATACTGTACAGCAAACCTGATTTATAGGCTGGACAGGGCGGGCCTCTGCCCCTCGCGTCTCGTCCCAGACTAGCATGGCCTCAGGCCCTCTCCATCGCATCCTGAGGCACCCGCTCTGCTCTAGTCTTGCCGTCATCCTCGCTCTCCCCACCCGCCGGCCTGCGACTGCCTGCCTGACTTACATATCCTGCTTTTGCACAGCCCTATCTCCCTCGCTCGCTTGCTCTCTCCTCTCTCTCTCTCTCTATCTGCTGCTATCGAGTCCTATCGATCAGTCGACTGATCTCCCATTTATCGTCGCTCTCCTCCGTCCTCCTAGCTGTCTGGACTACGTGCTGGTCAAGCGAGCGTCGACACTACAGTACAGTGCCCCGGCTGGCCCATATCTGAAACCTACCTGGAATTTCGCCCCGAACGGATTACATCGTCGTCGTCCTCATCTATCGTCTCGCTCTCCGTGCACACCACCAAATCAGCACATATTAATTAATTCTCAATCAAATATCCCAACTCTCGCGAGTGTCTTTGCAATCAAAAAAGACATGTTCTGTGGCAGTTGATCATTTGCCTCTCATACCCTCCTCTCCATCCATCTACTCTCCCTCTCTCTCACTCGCTCTCCCTCACTCGCATTTCGCCTCCGTTCCTTACGTTTCATACTAATCATCCGCGCAAACTTATTACGTGGGCTGCAAATCACGCCTCCTGTACCTTTTGCCGGCGCCGGTCTCAGCCGCTGCATTTCTCCCCCATCTCACCTCCCCACCACTACGTATACTGCCACATACTCACTCCCCCCGTATTCTATCCTCTCACCCATCCTATGCGCCGACTTGACTGCCTGGTATCATCGCATCGTCCTGTCAGGTATCATCGTCGGCGCCACGGAGCACTCCTTTCGTTGCTTTTTACTCTGGATTCTAGTCTGGTTGTTCATTTGTATCACCTAACATCGATTTAACCCCCAATCGATTCGGCACATATATTCGTCTCGGTCACCATCGACCAACCCCCCTTCTTTTTACATACTTAATTGGTCATCACGTGAGCCACAGTTCCTGATCGACCATTATTAACCTGTCCATAAGGCTCGACTTCGGCGCCATGTCCTCATTTCTCCCAGTGAACAATAATACTACCCCGGCGTCGAACAGTCAGGCAATGGAGGACGTATCAGCCACCCCACGGCCGACCACATCCGAATCTCGAGACTCGACCAGGTCATCGCAAGACCAAGCCCCGTCATCAGTTCAGCGAGCGCCATCGCCCGCCGCATCGACCGGCGATGAGACCACTGTGGCGGACGACGAACCCGACCGTTCGGACAACGAGCAGGACGCCGAAGACAACGCTCCACCGTCGAAAAAGAAAAAGGGCCAGCGATTCTTTTGCACCGACTTCCCACCGTGTCAGTTGAGTTTTACTCGAAGCGAGCATCTTGCTCGTCACATCCGTAAACACACCGGTGAACGGCCCTTTCAATGTCACTGTTCGAGACGCTTCTCACGGCTGGATAACTTGCGCCAACATGCCCAGACCGTTCATGTGAATGAAGATATCCCCGGTGACTCGCTTGCCGCCACAGGCACTCGGTTTCAACGACAAATTCGCACAGATCGCGTGCGTCCTCCGCAGGGCCGCGCTCGAGCCGGTACTACAGGAAGTCAGGGTGGTCACATCAGAGGACATAGCCGGAATTTATCTACATCGAGCATCGTATCTACTGCATCCACTGCTTCCAACATGAGCCAGGCTTCGGACTTGCGGCGACGACCGCCACCATTGATCATGGCCAATGACGGATCCGCCCGAGCACAGCTTTCTTTGGGCGTCATGGCCGAACCCACGACACCTCCCAGCAACATTCGTTCCATCCCAGGTGCATCGCCCGGCAGCTATCCCGCCTTCTCTGCTGGTGGCGGCGCCGGTCATTACGCTTCTCCTCTCTCGACCACCTCACAAGCTGGGTACTGGGATGCCAGGGGACATGCTCGGCGTCTATCCGTGCCATCCGGACCAAATCCATTCACCAACCATGACACGTACCCGCCGCCGTATATGAGTTCGATGCCTCATCACGCTCCATACACGCCAGGCTCGTCTGTATATGCCTCCCCCACAAGTTCAAGTTTTGCACCGTCTCGTGACGAAGGTATGAGTCCATCAGAGGCGGAGCTGCGCCGGCGCACTTGGCATCCTTCCACATACCATCCTCGTCCGGCCACCAGTGGTCTGGTCAAGTACGGAGAGCCAGCCAGCAACACTCTTCGTCCTGCGTTTGGTGCTGGGAACAACGATAACCAGACCACCCGCCTCCCCGGCATTGAAAGCTTTGATAAGGTCATCCAAGGCCGTCCACTCACTCCTCCTCTACGCAAACCCAGTCCTATGCAAGTCGACACGCCCAGCCGGGGACCACCGCCTCCTGCAACCCAAGCTTACACTCCTGGTTTTGGCGGACAGCTGCCGACAAGCCGTCCGCCGCCTCCAATCTCGGGTCCAGGCCACCGCCGAGCCCAGGGATCTTGGGACCTACACTACAACCTTACAGGGCTCAATCTAGGGAGTGGACCCTCGACTTCGTGGGGTCAGCAGACATTGGGGGAAATCCACAGCATTGGGTCTCGGCCGATGAGCAGTGGTGGGCCACCTTTTTCTAATACCAACATACGCCAAGAACCTTCTACGCCGCAAAACACTCAGCGGTATAGCCTGCAAGCTGCCACAACGCCTGGGTCTCATGTGACGCGTACGTCTCCTGAGGATTCCAGCAGCAGCGAGGGGGTTGCTACTCCGTCGACTGTTTCTATGGAGTACCATCCGGCCATTGTACATAGCAATGGGCATGTAGAGCCTGCCATGGCGCATGATGCACATGTAAGTTTCTTTCTTTGCTATTGATTAAGAACCAGGCTAATCAGGTTTAGAGTGGATATCCTCCCTCCAACCGCCCAGGCATGCTTGACAGCTCGTCTGGTGGGTCGAGCGGCATGGGCCGGCTGGAAGCACTTGTAGCTGTCGCAACGAGCGAAGGCAAGACTGCTGCGCGGTTATTTTAGAGTCTATTATTTACCTATCTATCTGTCTTTACGATGAGCCCGACCCAGATTGATCCGAGACTAGACGTCTCTCTCACTCACTCTCTCAACTCCTTCTTTACTTAACTCCAATCCCGCTGACGATGCTATGATTGATGAATTGGTGTATAAAGGGATGGTTTACCAGGTTTGATTTTTAGCTTGCCTCCGACTGACGTCGACGTTATGTTCATGTTTATGCTTACGCTCTGACGTTTTGTCCATGATGATTGACGCTTTCTTTTTCTTTCTTCTATATTTATACTCTCTATATTTCTATTTTTGTTCTATGGCGGTAACGATGGATATTCGAGATACCCGGCCATGACTCTCGCTTCCTGCTTATGTTTCTTGTCGTGACTGACATTCTGTGTTTCCTTTTTTCCCTTCGGATATATGTATCTTTCCGTATTATGAATTTATTATCCTTTCTGTCTGAATGAATGTACCTGTTTTATATGTGTATGCTGGCTGATTGAATTGTATGATTGACGATCCATCCAAATTTACTTGCAGTATCATAATCACATGTGTATAGCCGTCTCTGGTTAGCGCGGTCCGAACAGTAGTGATATCATGACCTCATCAGTGCAGTCTATTACCCCACACTTGCGAAGCCAATCAGATTGCTGC
This sequence comes from Talaromyces albobiverticillius, assembly GCA_023721895.2. Classification (NCBI taxonomy): domain Eukaryota; kingdom Fungi; phylum Ascomycota; class Eurotiomycetes; order Eurotiales; family Trichocomaceae; genus Talaromyces; species Talaromyces albobiverticillius. The sequence continues at coordinate 4,288,909 of JAMBUR020000001.1, read as the reverse complement.
ATTGGTATACTCCTGGCAGGCATTGCCTGAGGCTGTTCTTGCTCTTACCTTACCGTACCAAGTGCGGTCTGTATCTATCTATCAATTAAGTAGGTACAGTATGATAGATGATGTAATCTATAGAGAGAGGGGGAGCTCAACGGCAGTTGTGGGGCTGCGACGAGACGAGTACGTAGCAAGTATGCATGCATGCATGAACAACCGTCTCGTGACAGACGTCATCGCTTCCCAGTTAACCTTCTTTTCTGCCATCCTCAAACCTCCTCTCTAAAACAACTCAATTCAATTCAATCCAAACATCAAATACAGTACCTTTTATCTAAAATACCTCAAGAACTCAAGAAAATAGAGAGAAATGTCCAAATCCCGTCTTCCGCTATTCCTCGGTCTCAGCGTCGCTGGCGCCGGCGGCTACTACCTGTACCAATCCGGCGGCGATGTCGACAAGGCCAGGGCGAGCGCAAAAGGTATTATTCCTCACTCCTTTTTTGTCTAGAGTTATACAAAACTAATGACTCTATGTTCTAGCTGACGCAAACAAAGCGCGCAAAAAACTCCCCCATACCGAAAATGAGATAAAAGACGAAGCCGCAGAGGCAAGAGAACGAGCGACGAAATATATCGATGAAATTGTACTCCCCTCCCCCCTTTTTTAAAAACAAAATCATACTGACGGTGAGTAGCTTGACACAGCAAACGCCAAAGCCAAAGAAGCCAACGGCCGCTTCGGCGACGGCGCCAAGGAGAGCCTCGAGCGGATTGAGCAGATTCGCCAGGACACAGCTAAGAGTATGAATACGACGGTGGATAAGCTGGATCGGAAAGTGGAGGAGAAGGCTGCGGAGGCGAAGAAGAGTATTTCGGGGTGGTTTGGAGGTAAATAAGTCCTATGGCTAAGTTACTGGCGTGGGTGTCTTAGGGTTAGTTAAGTTACCTTGGTGGATGAATGTCTCACTGTCTAATATCTATTTCTATTATTACGAGCTCCGTACAAACGAGAAGGAAAATTTTCCTTTTGCCTAGCTAGCCAAGTTGCTGAGGTAGTTGTTTGGCTGCCTTAGGGTTAGCTTGGTGGATTGATCTTGGTCTATTTTATTTCTCTATTTCCATTCTGTACAAACCAGAAGGTTCACCGTTCATGGACTCTTTTATTACTGCATTGGACTTTGGTTATTTTATTTAATATAAGATTGATCTTATGGCCAAGTTGCTGAGGTGCGTAGTTGTTGGGTGTCTTAGAACTTAGGGTTAGCTTGGTATGTTGAATTTGCCGACGGAGGATTCTATTTTCTTATGTACAAATCAGGAGGAGCTTATTTCTGACTGTGTTTGGCACTGTTTGCTATTTATTTTTAATATAATAAGATTAAGTATCGTACTCCATACGGAGTCTCCGCCTGGCACTTGCTAGTGACACTAATATTTAGTTCGCAGACGGAGAAAGCCAGGTTGAAGCCCCGTAACCCCCGTCGATTTAGGTCCTTTAGCGGGGAGATACCGGTATGTGGACAGACTAAGAAAGTCTTGTTTGTACCGCGTATATGTAACATGCTCGTATAGTTGCTATTCACACTAGTGCGTAAATAATAATAATATCCCTGCAGCAGCAAACCTCCTGCAGATACTTCCAAGACGAACACGGACTTGTTTATGTTATTCCGTTGATCAATCTAGATATACACATTGTATGTGCTGAAAACAAGAACAACATTGCAATGGCGAATATAGACATCACCAAAACGCTCGAGGATCTCCAGGCCCTCGCTGCAGCCCCTCCATCCGACCTGGAGGTGCGCAAACAGCTCTACAATGCGACTCGCAAACTGAGCCTCGCCGTAGAAGCGCCGTACGACACTGTTTACCGAACCATCTATTCGGTAAGTACCTACACTACAATCTTACTGTTGGCTTGAATTTGGCAGGCATCTAACCTCGCTAGCCTATCTACTTGACCGTAGCGCAAATCGCAGGCAACATGCGCATCTTCCAGACGCTGGTGGAGAAGAATAGCCATCTCTCTGCGGCCGAGCTTGCTGCTCCTACGTCGGCAGATGTTACTTTGACTGGTATGTTGAAATATTACCTCTCTATGCCATATGGAGACAGAAAATGTAAGCGCTAGCTAATTGGCAGGCTATGGTCAGGCCGTATTGCAAGGTATCTGGCATCCCATGGCATGATCCATGAGGTCGATGAAGACCTATTTGCGCCCAACAATATTACTCAAACGTTGAGCGTCGAAGGGTTTCGCGCAGGCATCAAACACTAGTAAGAGTCTAACACCGGTAGTAACGTATTAAGTATTAACTCTAAAACCAGCATGCATGGCACCATGCCCTCTCTGCAGGCAGCCCCCGAGTTCCTCGCGGACACGCACTATGCCAACCCTAGCGACATGCTCAACACCCCGTTCCAACGGGGCTTTCACACAGACCAGCCCCGGTTTGTCTGGTTCAAGAGCCAGCCCGACCTCTCGGCTAACTTTGGCGTGTGGATGAGCGCCCAGCACGACCGGAAGATGACCTGGCTGGATGTAGTCGATTTCTCAGAGCTGGTCGGCGGCGCCACGCCCGAGACCCCTATCTTTGTTGATGTTGGTGGTGGCATTGGTCATCAATGTGCTTTGCTCAAGAACCGCTATCCCGATCTCCCCGGTCGTATCATTCTACAGGACTCTGCGCCCGTTGTCGGCCGTGCCCTGCCCACTCCAGGCGTAGAGCCTACCGTGCACGACTTCTGGGCTGTTCAGCCCGTCCAGTCTGCCAGGGTGTACTACCTTCGGTACATCATGCACGACTACCCAGACGAGAAGTGCCTGGTCATCCTGCGCAACATCAAGGCTGCCATGGATAAGGACTCATTCATCTTGATCGACGACATGATCATTCCCAACAAGGGCGCGCATCCGCACGCTACCGACAGGGATATCGCTATGATGGTCAACTTTGCCGCCATGGAGCGTACGGAGAAGCAGTGGAATGCGCTGTTTACTGCCGCAGGACTGAAACTCGTTCGTTCTGCTACTTATAACGAGACGAGTGGTGAGAGCGTACAGATAGTGGCGATTGACGCCTAGCTTTACACCTTCTGTCTTGTGGAAATAGGGTTATAAATCGACTAGAATAATAGTAACTGGCCTTGATCTATACTAGACGGGTATATACTAAAGATTAGCTACTTATAGCTATAATACAATATTGCCATTAAAAGAATGATAATATAAAGACAGAAATAGAAGAAGTCACCACCACAACTGCTGGTTGTAGACTAGAACTCCGAGAACTTGTGCACGGCAGAGTCCTTGGTCAACATGCGCAGCTTCTTGCCGAAGAAATACATGGGGATACCCAAAAGCAAGGGGCCCGCAGCGAGAGCAAACTGGACCATGGCCGGGGCGATCATGCCATGCTTGGCCGCGAGAGGGGAGATCCAGTAGCTCATGGCAAAGCCGCAGCTGTTCTTGACCACGGTGGTGATCACCATGATCTCTCCTGCAAGGGGCTTGTAGCAGTCGATAGCGTATGCAGTGACGATCGTCGGGACTGTGGTTACAGTCACACCGGCAAAGCCGTATCCGACGACAACAATGACATCCCACGACCACAGACGATCGTAGCCCAGGCCACCGACCACAATGCCAATCATCATGATGATGAAGAAGGGGATCAAGGCCGGTAGACGCATCTCTGCTTCCCGGACACCATGGTTCTTGCGTGCACCACGCTTGGCAACAAAGTCAGACAGCGGGCCAGCAGTCAACAGTCCGACGATGCCGCCAACGAAAAAGGCAAAGTTGGTATATCCGATCGACGAGGTGGGAAAGTCATACGGAGGGGCAGCGAGGACTTCGGTTTCGGTCAGGGCATAGAACAAGTTGATGTTGATGTTACCGGCACATGTAACTGCTGTCCAGAGGATGATTGGGTAGTAGAAGATGCGGAAGGGACTGAGCAGATCACGCAGGATGAAGGATTTCCAGCGAGGATCGGGCTTCTGCCATAGTGCGAACTGCTGCCTCGAAGGACGGCCGGTGCCTACTATAGATGTCTCCAATGATGCTGCAGGCGATGAAGGAGTCGACGGTACGTCTGCGGTGACGGCTGCATCGGCGGTTGTTTTCTCTTCCCCCTTGACCTGCGAGTCGTCTCCAGAAGTAGTAGCAGCAGCGCCCTTCAGTGCGCCTCCCATCCACTGGGCTGAACGTCTATACTTGGTCTCTGGGAACAGGAAGAGCAGAGTCAAGAGGTTGAATCCCGACAGCCCAAGCGAGAGCCAGAAGAAGCTTCGCCAACCATGGCTGGATTCAGTCAGTATCAATTTTTTAACAATCCAGAATGGAGGTGGTCTTACACAGCAGCGATACTTCCGGCGATGATCGTCCCCAGGAAGATTCCAAAGAAATAGTTCACACTAGAAACCAACAAGTCAGTCCGGCCCCCAAATAGAGGTAGGATGGTAGGGTGACGCACAAATAGATTCCAGTCCAGAAACCACGCTCATGCAAGAAGAACATATCGCTGACAACCTGCATCATGATAGTCTCAGACCCAGCTGTAGCCAGGCCATTGACCACTCGCGAGGCTAGGAAGCTCTGGTTCGAGGTAGCCAAAGCCTCCCAGATCTCGGTGAGGATGATGAAGATGGCCAGCAACAAACTGGTCTGTCGGCGTCCGAAGATGTTGGAGAACGGCACGATGAGCAGATTGGCATAACCCTGGGCAAGAATACATCCTCCCGTCAACAGGTCCAGCTGCGTCTGATTGAGGCCCCATTCTTCAGCCAGCAAGGTAAACAGCGGCGCAATGGATAAAGCTGCCTCGACGGCAACAAAGGTGTAGGAAAACTGCACCACAATTACGCCGTCTATAGACGGTCAACATCAACACATTCAATACATTTTGTAGTTTAGAGGGGCAGGGGGCCATGCAGTGCGTGGCAGTAGATAGAGGGGATTCTCCTTACATTTCCAGAGCGGGGACCAGTTCAGAGGATCGCTGGGGTCATTCGAAGGCTGTGGGATGAGACTATGGATGCAGATCAGTAATCACCAATTGGCGACAGTCATACTACAGTATTCCTGCAAAAAAAATTGAAATGCATAGGCATGCTCACATCACATCGCTGCCTTTGCCCTGATTCAAATGCGCCGTGTGATCCACGTCGTACATAAAATCAGTGCCAGGAGCAAATTCGGTCCATGAATCGGACCCTTGCCGACTGTCAACTGATTCTTCAGCCATTCTTCGAAGGGGGATGTGCAGCAGCTGCAAGTCAGAAAGAGAAATCACAGGGACTATTGAATTCGAGAAGACAGAAAATAGAAAAGGAAAAAAGAAAAAAAGAAAAGAGCGCGCGACCAAAGAAAAGATAGATACCCTTGCACTTTACATACGGAGCGCAGTAGTATCCTCACTAAAGTCCCAACCCCAAGTCGGCGGATTTTTTTTTGTGAATAATCCCTGTCGGTTTCTCAAAAGTGTTTTTCCCTTTTTACGCCGTCGCTGTCTAGGACCATATTAGCTTGCCACCTGGCTGAGGCCACTGGCTCTGGCTGGCTGTACGAAACGGTCTGATCGAGACATGGGGAGATTACGCGTTGTATCGATGATCGCGGAGTTAACGAAGGATCAAGCAAGTATTTCATACGTAGCATACTACCTGTATTGTCAGAACATGGGTTATTTTTATATCAACAATATGCTCCGACTTTGCTTTGTTGATAGATCGGAAGACTTTGCTACTTCGTAGATAACTGAAGACTGACTTGAAGAGAATGATCACTTCACCATGTACGTAAATCCACGTAAATCCCGACGATGAATAGGAATACGAAAATCACGCATTCGAAATTTTGAAGAGCTGCACACCATGCAACTAGCTTTAGTGTTACACCGACTTCACAGGTTCAACTGCACTAAACAACTAAGCTTAGCCAAGGAATCCTTTAGCTTCAGCGATCTAAACAAGCGCAGCCACCGGGTTCCAGCAAATTGCAGTAATTCCGGCTGCCGATCCCTACTTTAGCCCTGATGGGTGATTCCGTTTTTATGGCGCTATTTAATAGTGGCTCGTATGGACTATGGGACCTGTTAACCCGAGGGATGACCCTGTCATATGGAGTCTATTATGGGGTACGTGCCCGTGGGTGCCGGCCCCGGGGTTAGACGCCTATTGGGCACACTACGGGGTAGCATTAGCCCTAATTCCCAGGTGCTAATACAATGCGTCTCATCTTGTGTGCGTATATACGTGCTCGCACTGTAGAAGAAACTAGAACCCTGGAAATTGACAATCCTTCCCATATCGAGTCTCGACGATCGGAAATGCGATTTGTATTTCCCATGGCTCCTTAGCCTCTTACACCGTATCGCTGCACACACTAAAATGCACCAAGTGGAGGACGCGCACGAATACTCCTGCATCCTGGCAGGGTAGCAAATCTAGGGAGCAGGAACGTACATGCAGTAGTATAAGGGGCTCTTGGATCGGCCACTTCCTTCTCGAAAAGTTCGTAGAATCTATAGTATTTCCTTGCTATCGGATGCATCTCAAACGCTCGTTGTTCAAAGAACTCGTGCGAGCAAGATGACGGCGATATATGGCATCAGCAACTACGGGACCACCCTGGTGATCGTGTCCTGGATTGAGTTTGCGATCGGGTTGGTTTTGTTGTCTGCACGGATGTACACTACCTGGATGATCACCAAGCGTATCCGACTCGATCTGTATCTGGCCATTCTCACTTTTGTACGTGCTCAATTCGAGTCAAGCAAAAATTCAGGGATGAATACTAACGCAGAGACCATTTCTGTTGGCTTCAGACCACAGCGGCCCTCGCTCTCTGTTTCTTCACCCTCTCCATCGTCTATGGATTGGGCCAACATCAGACCGACCTCTCGACAAACCAGGCCACCGTGGCCATGAAATGGGCCTGGGCGAACACGGTCGTTAGTCTGTTTTCCATCTCTTTCGGCAAATTCACCGTCGTGGCCTTTCTCGATCAGCTCCATGGGCCTCAGGACCGCGGCAAAAAGATCTTCTTGTGGACGCTTGCCGTGACCAACCTCATCATGAACACCATCACCGTCGGAACTATCCTGGGCACTTGTATGCCGGCCGCGAAGTTGTGGGATGATGCGCTGCCAGGGTCGTGTGATGGGATCACTCGCAACCAGAACTGTGCCTACTTCCAAGGCAGTACGTCTGAAAATTCCGGGTTTGATCGCTCTTTGCTGACCGTCGCTTCCTCTAGGTTGGTCTGCCTTTGTCGACCTGGTGCTAGCTGTCTACCCGGCCGTCTTCTTCTGGAACGTGCAATTGCAGCCGTTGGTCAAGTTCGGCCTGTGTGTGTTGATGGGCCTGGGAGTTATGTACGTATTTTTCGTGTTTCTACCTCGTGTCTATGTGCTCATTGTTTGCAGTGCCTGCGTCTGTGCAACCGCCAAAACCATTTCTCTCGATGCTCTGTCCAATACCAGTGATCAGACGTGTAAGTCACCTGCGGAGAAACGAGATGGAGGATCTGATCTGACATGTTGGTTTAGATTACATTGGAAAGCTCGATATCTGGAATACGTATGCTCCCTTCATTCCCAGGCAGACTCACATATATAAATACTGACTGTTTGATTCACAGGACCGAGATGTGGGTGGTGTTGATCGTCGGCTGCATCCCACCTATCCGACCTCTGATCGTGCGACTCCTCAAAAGCGTGAGCTCGACAGTGCGTTCCCGATCGTATCCCTCCGGCACCGAGCTACGCAACTATTATGCCTCGGGCACAGGACACAATCGTGGCGGCATGCCCGTCACGGCGCAAAAGTCGAAGTCGCGGGCGGGCACCCGAAACGACAACGACAGCGAGGAGAACATTCTGAACGGGGACGGAGGCATCACGAAGACGACCAATGTCGATGTCACTTATTGGCATGCGAATGGATCGTCGGAGATGGTCAACGCTGTTCCGCATTCATTCTCGGGGTCGTAATCCTTCACTGGATTACGAAATTCCCTTGATTCGAAAAGGCGTGGATGACTGAATTATTGACTTTGAAAAGCAAGCCCTAGTATTAAATTAGTAATGCAAACATGTATAGTTATGAATAGATTTTTATCCACAAGCTTGACTTGGTAAACGGACACAAAGCCCTACAGTATCCGACAGTATCCGACGATGTCGTTCCAACCATAATTAACAGGAGTTACTCGCGTGCACTGCAAACACGACCTCGTACTAAAGGGAGAAATGATTATCTTCTTATCGACTGATCGTGGATACGTAGATACATACCATGTGCACGTGGAATGTATGCATTCCAACCTAGGCATTGCATTGCTGTGGTGACTCGGAGAATTACACGCATCAAAACATAGCTCTTGAAAAGTTGAATGCAGTTTCGTATTTCGTACATCTTTCTTTTTATAAATATATGGAACAAAGAAGTTGAATTGTCGTTGTTTTATTTCTTTGTTCATCTGACCTTTTACCGTGTCGTTAAAGAGGTACGCGAAAGCGACGCGAAATCTGAAACGCGTGCTAGCGACGCGTCGGGCTCAGCCCCTTACAAAATAGCCGCGCCAGCAAATTATCACCACCAACAACTTACAATTGTTCCGCTACATTTGAGAAATAAAAAATCGAAAAATAAACACGGAATAAATTATCGAATATGTCGACGAAGACTCGTTCTACTACCCGCGCTCAGCCGGGCATTCAGCGGTTTACGAGGGCATCCAAGCCCGGTGCTGCTCCTGCCTCGAAATCGCTCTTGCTCGATGGAAAGAAAGCCAGCAACAGCACCAGCTCCTGCCAACTCACCGCGTCACCTTCTAAAAAACGCAAGCTCAATGAAATTGCCAACGATGCCAACGCGGCAGTTGCCTCTGTGCAGCAGGAAACACCATCCAAGACCCTCAAATTCAGCGATCTTTCCGTTTCGACTCCCCGAAGCTCCCGAGTGAGCCGGACTCCAAGCAAGACAAGCAAGAACACACGTACAACCACACGCTCGCGCCTACCAAAATCATCGGTCAAGAAAGTCGATGAGCCAGATGTTACTCGCCCCGCCGCATTTACTAATTTCGCCAATCTTCACTCCTCCTTCCTAAAAGCCATTTCCCTCCATTCCGCCCACAACAGCTCCTCGACATCTGCCGACCTCCGAGAGCTCTTGCCGAGTATCGAAAAAATCTGGAAGAAGCGCAAGGTCGTGATTAAGGATTTGCAGAGGATTGTTCATGTGTGGGATCGTGCCGGTGACAACAAAAATGAAGAGGCAACGGAAGTGCCGCGTTTTCGAGTTGCAAATTATGGGCTCGGTAAAATCTGCCTTGAGCGTGTGAATAGCCGCGCGGGTTCGACGAACCTGTTTGATGAGAATATCGTTCAGGATCGGTTTATGGAGCTGTTGGACGAGATATGGAGAGCACAAACTGGTGAAGAGGAAAAGGAAAATGAAAATGCCGGCGACTTGAACGTGGACAAATTGGATCTCGCCCCCATCCACGAGTGCCTCACACCATTCACCACATTCCGCAAAGGACAGCAGCGACTACAGGATCTGAAAGGCGGCGTGATCAAGGCCAAAACCGCCATGTTGAAAGCAGCCGAGCCAACAGCAGCAGCAGCAACTCCCGCAGTAGCCCGTGATCCCGTGGCAGATCGCCGAAAGGGCCTGTTCGAGCGTATACAGAACAAGCAGCTTTTACAAGCGAAACTTGGACCAGCCCCGACAAAGGAGCAGCTGCTTCGTCGATCTGCTTCCCAACGCGTTGAGGATGTGGCCAGAGTGCTTTCTCTGCTACGGCCTTCTTATACGATGAGCGGTAGCGGCAGCGCTATCCCCCAAAGGAAACCATTCATATGGCAGAGTCTGATCCAAACAGTGCAAGACTCTCTACGCAATCCCATTCCAGCCGAGGAAATCGGTGCATGTTTGGATATACTGGCACAAAAGGATGTTGCTAACGACTGGATTGATGTCGTTACTATTGGCAGCCTGAAGTCTGTTGTTTTGATATCTATTCGTGATGTATCACCCAAGGAGATTGGGATTAAAGTATCGAAGATGCAGTTTTGATTGTTTCTATTTACTTTTTTTTACGGAAACTGTTCTGTTGGCGTTTGGGCTAATCATGTATGGCATTTGGCATTTGAGCGAGCGTTGTTTTGTGTTTTATTATATGATGTATCTCTATATCCATTACGTTAATAAATAATCTTAGTCTTTACAACACACTTATATCTACTCTCTCTCTCATATGAAATAAAGTACAACAAACACAGACTCAGTCTTGAGCCTCATCTATACACGGTGGAATCAAATCAGCCTAAGTTATCCACTACAAAGTACAAACTCATTGCTCAACTGCAGCAAAACATACCTTACAACAGAACATGTAATTGCGTAAGTTTATGCACGCAACACCCCATTTGGCAACATCAATCCGGAATTCCTACTACCAAGCCAGGCTTCTAGCCAGCCACAAAGCTTCTGCCTAGCAGTATAGCAGCCCAAGTATAGGTGAACGGGACAGAGTTGACTTGTGTTACATGAGTAGTAAGTGTACGTACGCCGTCAGCTGCCACGACGTGCAGAACAAGCCTTGAGCCGAGTCCACTCAACAGACATGGGTTAGTGAGGAGCTGTCCGGGGTTTATTTGTCAAGGTTTTCGCCAATCAGATTGTGCTAGAAACCGTGAGCCTCTTTTCTGATGCTAGTCCTTGTTATCTCTTGGTTGTATGCTTCCTTCATACTGTCTGGTCTTTCTTCATCCTCCTGTGAGTCCCTGGCAAACACTACAAAGATACAAATCTGACAGAGAACATGGCCGACCAAAATAAGGCGGCCAGTCCGACAGTATCACCGAAGAAGACAGAGACCTATCATGACTATGCTGACAAAGAACAAACAAAACCACAATCTCCATCTGTACATCACTCGACAAAGCCGTCGCCTGTATCCGCCGTGAAGAACAAGAGCGAGCGCACCGACACAACCACAACCACAACCACAACCACGAAGGCAAATGAAAATGAAAGCCCAACTACAAAAAAGAAGCAAAGAGGATGCTCGGCATTTTGGGCCGCTCTAAAAAGGCCATTTGTACAACTTCTGAACAGCGATGATGGCAATCATGATACCAGTCAAAACAAAACTGTCTCATCGTCTAACGACAAAACAACAACAGATAATACCACAGCCGATCCTAGCCAGGGAACCCAGAGTCTGGAGGCTACTGCGGCTAAAGATATTCTACAAGCTGCCGAGTCTTGGGTTTCCCAAAATGTTTCGACGACAGACGATCAGGATACATCTACTACTGCTGCTGGTACTGGTACTGGCGGTGCTGGTGTTGGATCTTCGTCAGCTACGACGCAGCAACAACAACCGACAGTTGTGATTCAAATGGATAACGATAGTGGCGCGAAAAGTGCGTCGTCTACAGCTCTTGCCGGTAACAACAGCGGCACGAACTATAACAATGGTAATGATCTTGTCAGCAACAACAATAACAACAACGCCCAGGGGTCCGACCAAGGAGTCTACAGCAATTTTGCACTCCCAGGATTGGGCCAGCAGCAATCTACAATAGGGACGCAGTCGTCGGACACGGCAGGGCTGTCGTCAGGACCAGGGCCGGGGTTGGGATCTGATCAGGCTGAGGCTGGAAATGGCACTCCTAATAATGGTAGTCAGAATGGCGAGAATGTCAGTGCAGGTGAGGATGAAGAAGATGACGACGAAAACGAGGACTCGGTCTCGGACGTGGACGATCTTGATGATTTCTGATATTGAACGAATGACCGAGTCGGATTCCATCTCCTAATTTTAGTAATCACATAATTATTTGTACCTGGTAGGCAATGAATAGCGCTTTAATTATTCAACCCTGGTATTAATAAAATTAACTCTTGTTTAACTACTAACTGGCTGAAATACTCAATCCATCAACAATATCCTTTCTAACTACATTGCGACATTCTCTCCCAGCCTGATCGATGAATCACACTAATCAGCCAGCCTCATGTGTCAACCGCCGATCAATATGCACACCCGCATTGGTAGAATAACTCATGTAGGACGGAACTCGGATTATTCAAGAGCCAAACAGAAAACCCCGTTGATCACGGAGTAGTACGGAGTATGTAGTGGAATGCAAGCTGCAAGCTGTATAATGCATATTGCTTGTTCGTTACACCCACAATAAAAGCAAACACACGCTTGGATCACTAATAGATCCGTTCGTCTTGTCAGAATTCAGATCGCGATGCAGTGCATGGATGTACGTATTAGGCAGTAGGTCGTATGTAGTGATACGCCGGGGATAGCTTCCCTAGGCAGCCCGGTTTAGAATCGCATGTAACGAGTTAGCTGGCTGGCTGCACGATGCCTAATCTAAGTGACAGGTTCGAAGCACGGCTTACCATACATGCTTTATTTTGTTATTAGATCGTTCATTTTGCTTTTGCTGTATTAGTTTGCTAAGTGATGGTTTATTGAGCGAGTTTTGTTGCTGTTGTTGCTGACCTGCCAAAGTAGGCAATAGTAGCCAAAATAGGAAAATTAGGGCAAGCTCCGCCCTGCCTAATACGTAGCCATACAAGTCAACAACAACCACCTTACAAGCTGCCCAACGCCTGGATAAATTTGTATTTGTCCGATGAAGAGGCTGATAAAAATCACGTATTACAAAAACTCCTCTAGATTGAAATTATTCGTTTCACTGTGCATTCGGCGGGGCAGACTGGTGAGGCTGTTGACGCTGGACTGCTTGGTCATACGCGGCGTGGCCAACATCTGCGATCGAGTCGTCAAATCAAGTGCGAAACTCCGTAAGAACGAAAGCAAATCAATTATTGAAATTTATTACACCCCCCAGCCACAAATCCAGCTCCCTCGAGCTCACCATCTTTACAGGCAGGATGGCAAGGCTGTCATGGGCGCCATGCAAGTGCTGAAAAGTCAATGGTTGGGTTGTAGCATATGCAGCTCGGAAAAACAGCGCCATGTCAACAGATACTGGCCAGAACTCTTCTTATTATTATAGAGTAGTATATAGCTATAATAAAATGACAATAAGAAAATAAGAACCTCAATGTTCAGAACTATCGTATATTGGAAAGTTTTTCCGACGCCCTTCACGTTGATCAGAACGGAATCACGCACAATCCCTGTCCGTTCTATAGGTGAATAATGCTTAATGCTGAATTAGAGTGGCTGGTCTGATTTTTAATGCATATAATGTTGAATACGGAAATATAACAAAGGATTCCCTTCTTTTTTCTCGCTTAGACTCAGACATACATGCATCGAGCTCGACAACCACTAACTTGTGCATCCGGACTCGGTACAACCTACCCTTGTCCGATCTGCTTTATAACTAACCCGTCTATATTGGAACATACCAGGATTTTATATTCCTATTATGGTTTGTGAGAGGGGTTTGTTGGCATCGGCATATTTTTAATTGGATAATCCGAAACCTGGCCTCAGCCTCAGTATATGACTGGGTTGGAAATACAAATTCGGAATGCAGCTAGGAAAAAGTAAAGCTATGCATTAGACATTAGGTAGAATTTGTGAGCCCGCCTTTGACCTCGATGTACTACACTCGTTACACAGCATGCCGGCATATGTTCCAACGTGTATGTACCTATACATTGCATGTCTGTTGTCTCTTCCGCCATGCAGGTATACCTCATACTTCCCATACCCCGCGCTCGCAGTAGCTCTAAATAAACCATGCCAACAAGGCACATACAGTCGATACAATCATGCCTGCTTTCATTTCCTTGTTGTTGGCCGAGGCTCCACCGGTATACACTGGTACACTGGGGGATGTAGTGGTAAGGATTAACTAGCCATTTGTCAGCTAGCTGTTCACTAGAAAGAAGGGAAGATCATACGCTATCGACAACATGTGCCACTCCATTTGTCGTAATCTGATCTGGCGCAATAATCTTTGCATTGTTGATGTACCACTCTCCGTTGCTAATCGTCACAGTAAGCTTGTTCCCACTCTGCGTCGTAAGTACAGTACCGTTGGTGAGCGAGGGCGTGTAACCAAGGAAATTGGGTATAATGTGATTTGACAAAACGCTGGTTAGGGATGATGTCGACGTATTCTGGCTAACACCGGCTTGATAAACTTCGTTCGAGGTTGAGAATACAGTGACTCCAGTTGAGTTGCTGATGCCCGACACAAGTCCGGTTTGGGAAAGTCCTGACGCGAATGAGGTGGCATTGGTTTGCGCGAATGTACTGGTGAAGGATTCAGGAACGGTGAAGAATCTATAGGGTAATGTAAATCAGCTCTGCTCTAATCATTCAGCCTCAAGGGTAATGAAAGAGGGAGACAAACCCATCGAGAGTCTGGATCACACCCCCATCATACGCTGTATCAGCCTGAACAACAGAGACATTGTTTCCCAGGCCAGACACCAGCAATAGAGGATTGGTAGTCAAATCGTTACTTTGACGCTTTCTTTGGCTGGATGTTGTGGTACCGTTGCTCCGCGACTGCGCAACTACTACTTGCTGCCTGTTCGCTGCGGCAGATTGTGAATTTGTGGTGATAATAGTTCCATCTGGTTGCGAAAGCTCGCTCAATTGCATTAATTGAGAAGAGCACTGCAATGCGCCAGCAACCGTTACAACAGTTTGGCGGAGAAGTAAACGACGGAGTTGTGGAAGGTTGCCACTCTGGTTGTAGGCGCTGAAAGCGGCGTCGTTGGGAGCAAACACTGTCTGGGTCTGTGAGGAGTTGTAAAGGGCTGAGAGACTCGGGTCTTGCTCAATCCATTCTGCGAACAGACTCGCATTTGCAGTCCGTAAACCTTGGAATACAGTGACTCCATATACACTGTTGCACAGTGCTGCTAGAGCACAAAGGATGAAAGGGGAACGAGCCATAAAGTGAGTTGATATTGGTATCTTGAAGCAAGATCTTGCAACGAACGACTTGGTCTAGTTTGTACCCAAAAAAAAAAGATAATCTCAGGGGAATGGTTCAAAAAACTAGACCAAGATGGAGGATAAGCTCCAAAACGTCAAAGTATTTATACTATCGATGCCTATGGTAATTTTTGACTGTAACAGAACAGAATCGTAAATAACACATGTTGTATGTACCTTCACTTACTTGCTAGCATCCATGATCCGACTGACAGACCCGAAGTGCGTAATACCACACAGAGTTCGAAGCAAGCAGAATCCATGCACCTTATCCACATGCCCATCACTATTACTATGCATTCTATGATATCTACCTGGTGGCTGCCAGCTGCGGCCGTCAGGCTGTAGGACCCCTGTAGTTTGAAACGTAGTCTAGCCCGTTATCCTTCCTCACCGGTCAGGTAGTAGTGACTCTGTCCGGAAAAGCTGCAGCACTGCATAATGCACAATTGGACAAGAAGCATTGGCTCGTTCTGAAATATTCGACTGAGGCGGCTTCATGCAAGTGAAACTAGAACCTGCCCACTCATAGGAAGGGGGTCGGTGTGCCATCCTTGTATATAAATTAGATTCTCCGCGGAATTCAGCTGGTTCTCAGCCAGCCGGTATTCCATATTTGTTGATATTTGGGTACTAGCTCGTATCCAGTGTCCATTTTCGTAAAATGAGGCTCAAGTAGCCTAGAAGGGTGACATATAGGGGATCCTCCATGACCCAGCAGCCTCGTCGTTCTTAACTAAATTTGACTGTGAGTTACTCTATGCTTGATCTGCTTTACACTCCAAGCAAGGTTCATTGACATTGAAGAACAAGTTCGTCCACCTCAAAAATGTCTTCGTTCGTTGCTGCTCGGGACACCTACGTCCTCAACCATCGATTCGATATGCCAGACGGCAACGGAACAAGAGACGCCTTTGCAGTGTCAAGCTCGCACGGCTTGATTCTGGTCTCATTTTATGCAATCATGATGAAAGCTATAGTTACCCAATTCTGGGCGGGAATCGTCCTCTTCGGCGTTGGCCTCTTTCTACATCGTCATTCTCATGATTCGGAGTCATCTGCCACAACAACAACTATAGGACTCTGGAATATGAAACACTCTCCACAACGAGTAGCATACTTCACGGCCGAGCGTGCATTCGCCGGCAGAACTTCTGGGGACCGTTGGTACCCTTTGATTTGGTTTGCTGTGGCTGGCGTCGCTTTAGCAGCATCGCTTGCTGTGCCAATTGTGAAAACCCAGGATCTGAAAATTGGAACTGTAGCTCCAGTGAACCCAAATTCGATATTTGTTCCACAATTCACGAGTGGCATATCCAACCAACAACTTGCCCAGGCATATTCTCTTACTGTACCAGCAGCGCTGCGTGCTGTGGGAGACGCTGCATCCGTACCAGCCAATACGGTTTTTACCTCAAATGTTTCTATCCCCTCAGACAACGGAACTTTTGTGCAGTTCTCCTATAAGTATGGTTTGTCAGGCGGCGACTTTGGCTTGCAGAAAACTCCAGATTTATGGCTCAATGTCTCTGGGTCTTGTTTCACAGATTATAGCTGGTACCAGGGCCTGGCCAGCAACACTACAATAGAACAGGGGGTCTATTATCTTTGGAACAACCCAACTGAATTCGTATATGCGCCTGCATACGGCGTGCCTCCATTTGCCCAATTTGTGCTCAATGCTAACTCCTTGAACGGCCCTAACTACACGTATGGCGTTGTTCCTATCACCTTTGGATGTCAGTCATTTTCTCTCTCGACTGATCCTTGGTATCAGACCACTATCAGTGCCGAGGCCAACTCAGCTTACCCGTACCTAGTTGTGGATGCAAGGCCAGCTCTATCATGCTGGGAAGAAGATATTTGGTCCTTCCGAGGAAATTCCTCTCAGGTAGAGGACCTACATAACCTCACTGGCGGGCGCCTGTCAAGCACTATAACTACGAATCTCGCCGAGTATCTATATGCACCCATGATTATATCAATGGCAACACGATTAAGCCGTGCTAGTCTCGAATCATCAACGACTGTTTTTGACGCCGGTTTCAATGCAAACCAATCAAGTCTTGTAGCGGATTTGAATCGCCTTGTCAACACCACCTATATGGCGACTCGCAATATTCTTTCTGATTCAACCACCATCAGCAAACTGGGACGCACAGGTCTACTGAATGCAATAGACAACAGCAATGGTAGCATTCCTCCTGGGGCAAATGAGTTTGTCATTTCCAGTCCAGAGATTTACACGCTCTCCGTGAGAGTCCTCATCATCGTGCCTACGATCTTCGTCGGGGTTTATATCCTTGTCCTCGTCCTAGCATTCCTCCCCGAACCATGGCGCTCAACGAAGGAGCTCAATGCCACCAGAATGCACAAACTCAGGAAGCAAAGTGCAAAGGTTGGAAAGAAAAACTCCAGACACGTGTAGGTTGTTCCGGTGAACCGAGGCTTTGGAAGCCTACACACGATCCAAGTTAATTTTTTTGGTTGCAGGAAAACGGAGAACGGCGAGAAGAGCGAGCACGTTGAGGTCGACGTTGAGATCAAGGGCGATAGCAGTGGTGACGGTGAGATTGGAAGTAAAGAGATAGACGATAGAATCACACCGATCGGTGAATAAATATGGATTGGAACGTTGGCAGAACCAGATCATATGGGATGAACATTTTATTTTCATTGCTGTCAGGTTAAGCACCTATTTCATCTTGCTTATTGATCCTTGAGATTTTCGGTAATTGCGAGAATGGGAGACTATTAATTTGGCATCACTTGATCCCATCACATTTTTGTATGTAAATGGAAGTTATTCAATTTCCACCATACTGGAATAATAAGGTGAAATGAATGAATGAATAGGAATGAGAATTGTGTGAGGTTAAATTAAAGTAGATGGATGAAGGCAAACCACCCCCTTCCCAATCGGGCAGCCCATTAAAACGCGAACGCGTGGTCACGTGAACCGTGTCTTCCCGCCTCGCGTCTCCCCAAGAAAGGGACGACTCTCCATACTCATCGTAAAGTTGACTATGACAACTTCCTCAACCATAGCATAAAGAAAAACGACAAGATGTCTTCGCGACCGGAGATGAAGGTATGTATTTGATATACGCGATATGCATTTTCCTCGACACGACTGCTTTTTCTTTACTATCATTACGTCTCGACTCTCGAGGCAAAAAAGGGATTTAGCTGACGATGGCCATGGCTTTCTAGGTCGACGACGAAGTCGGTTTCATTCGGTTTTTTCGGTCACTAGCTTCTAAAGATGCCGTCAATGAAACTAACCCGACAACCATTCGTTTATTCGACCGCGGCGACTGGTATACAGCCCACGGCACTGATGCCGAATTCATCGCCCGCACCGTTTACAAAAC
The DNA here is from genome assembly GCA_023721895.2 of Talaromyces albobiverticillius. NCBI lineage: Eukaryota > Fungi > Ascomycota > Eurotiomycetes > Eurotiales > Trichocomaceae > Talaromyces > Talaromyces albobiverticillius. Next base: position 4,270,576 of record JAMBUR020000001.1, on the reverse strand, counting down.
TACTTCCGTTCTGCGAACACTAGGCCGAAGCGACTCTGGCGGCCTGCCTTCGGTGACTTTGAGTGTAACAGTTTTTCGAAACTTCCTACGAGAGGCACTTTTTCGCCTGAATAAGCGAATTGAGATCTGGGTCTCTGGCGAAAGCGGAAGAGGCCAATGGAAGCTAGGAAAACAAGCTAGCCCTGGAAACTTGCAAGATGTCGAAGAAGAACTTGGTGGCGCAGGCGGAACCGCAATGGATTCAGCGCCAATTATACTTGCTGTCAAAGTCTCTGCTCGCTCGACAGAGGCTAAGAATATTGGTGTCTGTTTTGCCGACGCCAGCGTTAGAGAGCTCGGCGTAAGCGAGTTCCTCGACAATGACGTTTACTCTAATTTTGAGTCGCTTGTTATTCAACTCGGTGTAAAGGAGTGCGTCATCCAGTTTGACGGTTCCAAGAAGGATGCCGAACTCGGAAAGCTCAGGGCTATTGCTGATACTTGCGGAATCGCCATTACTGAACGGCCCGTGGGAGACTTTGGCACAAGAGATATCGAACAAGATTTGACAAGGCTTTTGCGCGATGAGCGATCAGCCGCCACCTTGCCCCAGACAGAGTTAAAACTCGCTATGGGCGCCGCAGCGTCTTTGATTAAATACTTGGGGGTAATGTCGGATTCGACCAACTTCGGTCAGTATCAACTCTACCAACACGATCTTTCGCAATACATGAAACTAGATGCGTCAGCCCTGCGGGCACTCAATCTCATGCCGGGCCCCCGGGACGGGGCAAAGAATATGAGTTTGTATGGTCTCTTAAATCATTGCAAGACTCCTGTGGGGAGTCGATTGCTTGCTCAATGGCTTAAGCAACCACTCATGGATATTTCTGAGATTAAAAAGCGACATCAATTAGTCGAGGCATTTGTCGTTGACACAGAACTACGACAGACTATGCAGGAGGAGCATTTGCGAGCAATTCCGGATCTATATAGGCTAGCAAAACGCTTTCAGCGTAGCCAAGCCAACTTAGAAGACGTCGTGCGAGCCTATCAGGTTGCTATCCGCTTACCAGGCTTCATTCGTAGCTTCGAGAACGTCATGGACGAGCAATACCAGAATCCTCTAGATGAGCAATATACATCGAAATTGCGTGAGCTCTCCAACAGCCTTGCAAAACTCGAAGAGATGGTTGAGACTACGGTCGATCTTGATGCTCTTGATAATCACGAATTTATCATAAAACCAGAGTTTGACGATAGCCTTCGAGTCATTCGGAAGAAGCTAGACAAACTTAGGTACGATATGGATGTGGAGCACCGACGTGTCGCTCGAGACTTGAACCAGGACATGGAGAAGAAGCTTTTCCTTGAGAATCATCGTGTTCATGGCTGGTGCTTCAGGTTAACCCGGAACGAAGCTGGCTGTATTCGCAACAAACGCGAGTATCAGGAGTGCTCAACACAGAAGAATGGTGTCTATTTCACAACAAAAACAATGCAAGAACTCCGCAGAGAACATGATCAACTGTCATCGAATTACAACCGCACGCAGTCGGGTCTTGTGCAAGAGGTAGTCAATGTTGCTACCTCTTACTGTCCTGTGCTTGAGCAACTAGCCGGGACTCTGTCTCATCTGGATGTTATTGTGAGCTTCGCGCATGTGTCGGTCCATGCCCCAACAGCATATGTTCGTCCTGCGATGCATCCGCGAGGCACAGGAAACACTATTCTGAAAGAAGCACGTCACCCATGCATGGAAATGCAGGACGATATCTCCTTCATCACCAATGACGTGTCACTTATACGAGATGAATCCTCGTTTTTGATAATTACGGGACCAAATATGGGTGGTAAATCCACCTATATTCGACAAATTGGTGTCATTGCACTGATGGCTCAGATCGGCTGTTTCGTGCCATGCACCGAAGCAGAATTGACCATATTTGACTGCATCCTCGCCCGAGTGGGAGCGAGTGATTCTCAGCTCAAAGGCGTGTCGACCTTCATGGCGGAAATGCTTGAAACCTCAAACATTCTCAAATCTGCCACTTCTGAATCCTTGATTATAATCGACGAACTCGGCCGAGGAACCAGTACGTACGATGGCTTTGGTCTTGCGTGGGCCATTTCGGAGCACATTGTCACCGAGATAGGCTGCTTCGGAATGTTTGCAACTCACTTTCATGAGCTGACGGCTTTGGCTGATCGTTATCCAAAGTCTGCGAAGAACCTGCATGTCGTAGCTTTCATTGGTGACGCTAAGGAGCAAGAAGGAAAGAAGAAAAGAGAGGTCACACTTCTTTACCGCGTCGAGCCTGGTGTTTGTGATCAATCCTTTGGTATCCATGTCGCCGAACTTGTCCGATTTCCAGAGAAGGTTGTCAATATGGCTAGACAAAAGGCAGAAGAGTTGGAAGATTTCACATCGGCAACTTCTGATAACCAGGAGAAGAAGGAAGCTTCAGGTCTCGATGGCTACTCGCAAGACGAAGTAGAAGAGGGCAGCGCTCTTTTGAAGTCAATGTTGCTCAAATGGAAGGCAGAAATTGAAGGTCCAGGAAAGGAGAACATGACAGCGGAAGAGAAACGCAAAATCATGCGCGACTTGGTCGCATCGGACGAGAAATTGCAGGCGAACAAGGTATTCCAGGGCATCAAAGCTCTATAGACACTCGTCTTCTTTTATTTATACTGCTTTTTTTATATGCTTGCGGGCTTATTCCCATCGTTTCGGTTATCAGGCGTGAGGTGTTTCATATGGAGTAATTAGCTGTGGGAAAGTCTCGGGCAGATGGAATATTGTGATCATGTATAATATTTACTTTTACTTATAATAACGAAATGCTACCCTAATATAGGGCTGTGGAGTTTTAGACGCTTCCCTTCGCTTTCGATCGTGACTGAACACAACAAAACAACTTTTAACTATGATGAGTCGTATGCATCATTCTAATTATACAAACATAGGACACTCTCCCCGCATTGACCGCGCAACATGCTCTACGCGCTCCTCGCTCCACTCCGCATTACTCAACTCATTCAACGCATCCAAAACATCCCGCCGCAAACACACATCCTCCGCCGTCGCCTCGAACGTGAACGCCAGCGTGGCCTGCATGACCGGCAGCCCCAGTGGCTTGGTGCGCCGACTGTGCTCGATGAGCATCCAGACGCGATGGCATTGGTTCATGATTTCGGCGTGCAGTTCGACGGTCTTTTTGCTGTAGGGTATGATGGGTTTGAGCATTTCTGACTGTGCGTGCAGCAACCAGAGTAGGATTCTGCAGACCACAATGCTGATCATTGCGCAATGGCACATTGCCAGCGCAGCCATGGTGTCGTGAACCTGGAACATGAACGGGACCGAGTCATCTGGGCGGGACGAGGGTACGGTTGTGACTAATTTCTGGCCGTGGATGATCTTGTCCAGGTCGTGGTCGATGTATTTCAACGCTTCGAGCACGGTGCATGCGCTTGCGTATAGATGGTTTACCTCGTCATCACAGTGTGCTCACCCATCCCAGAGCTGTGCTTATTCGCGGACGAGCGTGGGCCAGCAGGTCATGAGGCGTATTAGTCGAAAGTATACTATTTTCAGACTCGATGAATGGAGAGTATCGAGTTGTCTGTCGAGTGCATTGACCCATTCGTTGGAGGCTAGAAAGCAGTGTTCTTTTCTGGACACGGCGTTTTGGATCTGACAGCCAGTTAGCTTTCGTATGCTGCTTACAATTGGGCAGACTTGTTAGACGGACGATGGATAGATGGCAGTCCATGGTGACCTGCAGTTCCATCTGATTATTGACATCCGGCGGGCCCTTCTTTTGCAGCAAAGCCGACAGGCCAGATGCATGCACAGCGATGGCTCGGTTGGGAAAGTGTCCAAACGCTGCCTGAACAATTCTTTAGCATTCACACCAGAATATTAATACATAAAGAGAGAAGCCACCTCAATCCGATGCATAAACAGCGTTGCACACAGAGTACTCAGCGAACACCACTCGTCCGCATCATTCAGGGCCAGCTGCAGCTGGTGCAAGGCGCGACTGTACAGCTCCCCGTTTATGCGACACGCCGAATCGCCGCCGCGCAGCAGGTGGTCGTGAGAGGCGAGCAGGCAGGCTACCACGCTGTCCAGCGCATGGCTCACACCGAGCAGTTGCGAAATCTGCAGGATGAACTCGCCGATGATGCGCAGCGAAAATGACGGCGTTTTGATACAGATGACGTTGATTATGCCGAGTGAGAGGCGCTGCGCATTAGCAGCAGCTCGTTTGTGGAACTGCGCGCTCTCGTCCACGATCTTAAGGGCAGATCGTGGCGGGCACACTCGATTACCGCGCTTGCATTGACCGCAGACAGGCCATCCTTGGTCACACTAGCATGCGATTCGCATTAGCTATGTACAATAACTATTCTCCCAGTTGACGTTTATAACATTGTAATGTATACAGTGTTATAGTGATGTCGGCACGGATGAGCATTTAGCCCTAATCGTACCTTGACTTTCCGAATCCGGCAAGTCTCGCAGCGATTGCTGAGGAGCGCACCAACCATGATTTACTGTGTTTTGCTCGGAAAAAAGTGATAAATAAGAAAGGAGAAGATATGCTTAATCAAAATAGTTCGCATTTTTGGACGAACTAGGATTGTTGCGCGTCCTAAATAATTAAATAAAGCGTGACATGGATCCGGGAAGACGCTATACCGGATTCATGTCGTTTTGCGAAGGCTGTTCAGCTCGTTGACTCTGCATGTAACAACAGGTAATATATAGTAATAAATTATTTCTTAAGTATGTCGTTCAAGATCTTCTACCTAAATTATAAAAAGGTCAAGAGTACACGTAAATTTGTATTCAGATTATCTCATTGCACAATATCAAGACTACAGAACCAACTCGGCCGGGCCTCGTTACGAATCGTCACTTCAGTTTTCCTCACATTTATTCCATATATAACAACCATGTGCCTTCTGCTGTTGCCTCTGCTTTGTAAGAAGCACAAAAATTCCGAGGACAACTCACCTGCACCGCGTCCGTTGGCCATGTCCAACCCAGGCGGAGGTATAGCAATAGGCCGCAAGGAGAAACGATATCAACAAGACCTGGCAAATTACGGGCCCGAGGTTGCAGAGAAAAACTGAAGGAAGAGAGTTGGAATCGCGGCAGCACATTATCGTGCTTGGCGACTGCGTCTTCGATATGAGTCGCGTGAAACTTGGCAAGCCATGAAAGCTTCACCAAGTCGTCTTTCCGCCCTTGAAACACCCATCTCTTCGAGCCATTTTTATCAAAAACCAAGGAGTATATTTCCGCGGTTGGCAATGGTTGACGTTGGGGAAGGTGTAGAAGATGCCCTGGAAGGCATGGCTTTCGGGGTTGCGTTCGATATACAACTCGAATAAATTGTCGCCAACTTTTTCAAAACGAGGTCCGGTTGCTGGAACAAAGTCAAAGTTATTCCACAGGCTTCTATCTTCTGGTTCGAAAGATAGTTGAACTCCGCGTTCGGTTGATCCAATGACCGGAACTAGGTGGGTATAAGGTGCTAAAGCGTCGCCAACTGATTGATTCAGGCCTGCTCCCACCCAGGCGACGTATTTGAGAAATTTTAAAAACTCCAGGCCGGTGGTGTCCTTGTGAAACTCCTCGATCAGCGAGGGCGGAGTAATGAGGCCTTGGGCCCCCGTGTGCTTGCAAATCTGGCTGATCGATAGCGGGTCTATGGGAAATGCCATGTCGGGAGGGAGCATGACAGTCGTCAATCCAACGAAAGCCGCGGCACTGAGGCTGAACGCAAAGCCTGCTGCCCATTGAGGGGCACAGGCTGTCAATGCTACTGAGTTCACCATGTGTCTGTATGTGAGCTTTCGTGAACGATAACGCGACAGAGCGGGAGCCCAATCTAGAGCAGACATGAATCCGTTGCGTAGGTAGATTGGCTTTGGAGCTCCTGGACTATTATGTTAGAAACCTTTTTTCATAGGCCAGCCTCAGAATTTCGACAAGACGTACCTGTGGTTCCCGATGTGTGAATGATACAAACAGTGTCGTTCTTGGCTCGATCCCAAATGTCGTCGTATGGATACAGTGGAAACTCATCCTGCGAGAGCATTTCCTGTAGAAACGGAAACTAGTAGCATTCTTGTCCTTCTACAGAGCTATGTTTCTCTTGCGATGAGATCCAAGCACTGCATTTTATTTCCTTCAAGATCTCACTCAACCCTTCTTGAGTGATTCTTCCATCGGGTATGAACATCTGTGAATATAAGCTTAGCAGGAAATAATCTCATTAAAGAGAAAAGAAGGAGAATGTACCGTTCTCTTCGAAATGGCAGCCGCGACAATGAGGATATAGTATCTCGCATCATTAGGCCCTTGGTACGCAAAAGTCTGTCGTTCCGGGATATTCTAGTCCAGCCAAAAAGCAGCTTTACTTATTGCATTGGCAAACTGCTTCCAAGTTATTCTATTATAACCATTTTCTTCTTGCCATTTTGTCGAGTTAGCGTATAGAAGCCATGGAGTGTCCGGGAGTTCATTAGCCCTGGTCATAACGGCATGAGCAAGCAATTTCGGCTGTGGCTCCATTTTGAGAGGGAAGAAGCGAAGCAAATGATCGAAACAAGATGGAACAAATTTTCAATGTCTGGCTCTTATCGATTGATTTGAAGCGGGCAGTTATGAAAAGCCCGTGCTCGTGTTTGAGGTCCATACCGGCAGGTTATATATATATCGGTTGAGAGGTAGGGTTATAATTGCAGTGATAAGATTTCAGCCATTGAAGCTGAAATTTGATGACTCAAGAAGTCTCCTGTGTCTGACAGTTGAACAAAAACTCGCATTAAAACATCGATCGATAATAAGATGATACACCACAATCTCGCAAATTGACATGCTCAAGGCTAGCTTCAAATAAGCTAGTATATTTCGACACACTTAAAATGACTAAATGTGCATTCTAGCTTTTTCATTTATACATATTGCGCAGGCGTTGTAGATCATTAGCTAAAACAACCGAATTTGCGAAGGCTGAGATATCTTGTCATCGTTTCTAACCATAGCGACTTTGCAGGCATCGTGACCATTTGTAAACACAAAGGCTGGGTGAATAAGCAATTATGGTTGATCGTAAATATTCCAGCTTGACTATTTTTAGTCGAAGTCCACCGCCAAAGGTAAAGCAAGCTGATGCTCAGGATATGTTACAATTTGTAAATGAAGCAGTGCACCACCAAATCCGTGCATACGGCGGAATCACGTGCCAAGGATGGCTGCGGACCAAGGTAGGAGGAACGTTTTGAGGTTGTTGCCGTCAAACGAGCTCCCTAGCAAGCCATTCTGCTTTTTGTTCGACAATCGGCGAATTTTTCCATCGGAATTGGGATAATGATTTCCCTGTTAATATCTTGTCTTTACTTTTGACGTCAAGTTAGCCCTCAACACCGTGCACTCGATCTCCGCAGTTGAAACCGCTTTTGCGACATTATTTGATCGGCCGCGGAAGACACCCCTCGAATTGTACGACAGAAGCTTCTCAATTGCTACACAAGCTTAAGCCTCGGCGGTCATGCGGTTTACGTGAATATTCATTACACAGAATCGAGCACTGGAGATCTGACCACCAAACGAAAACCGGGTCAGATTCATGCATCCATTCTCTGTTCTAACTCTCGGAATCTTCGTAGCGGGCTACATCACTGCGCGTTGGGACTTGGTCACTCGCCTATACGAACTGGCTATTTTCGCGTGGGATCACGGTGTTGTCGCTCGTACCGGCAAAGGATTTGTGCTCCTCTCGATCATTTTCTTCGTCTTTATCGTTCCGCTCAACTATCTCGCATCGAAAGAAATCGGCCTACATCCTCGTGTTGTCCAGCAAGGCGTATCTGCGCGGGAAGAGTTACGCCGGAGGGGCTCTTTCTAGAATTTTTTTTTGGCTGGCATACTTGAAAGAATGACAATATGCTAAATGGCGATGGCTTGTTGCGCGTCTTCTGGCCGAATGATATACCACGCTCATCGTCTCCCGGTGTTATTGTCGGTTGGCGCAATTCGGATTTGGATCTTTTTGTTATAACTATCCTGGAACACGTTGAGGTATGTACCTATCGCCAAATCCATGTGTGAATGGGCTAACTACATGATGCTAATTCGTAATATCAACACCTTTAGCCCAAAAATGTCGACAATGCTCTGCGAACAGGCATTTTATTCCGCAATTGTCCACACCCAATCGCACAACTATTCGTGCTATGCGGAAAATCGTCGATGCATGTTCTGGGCTCAACCAACCCTGTCGAGCCACCGACGACCTTCGATGCCTCCCATCTCTCGGTAACCACAAGTACGTCACATAGGGTTCCTCGTGTATTTTGTCCGTCGGAGGCGAGTGTTTCGGTTCAGGTTATCATGTTCAACCGCCCGCATCCGACGCGCATGCAATATATGTCATTGAACCCAATCTCTTTGGCTCTGGCCGATAAACAAATGAATTCGGGGAAAGGTGTATCTTTTGCTGAGATCGATGCGGAGGAAGAACTAGAGAAGGCTCGGTCAAAGAGACTCATCGAAAAGTTGAAGTGGCATGCAGTCATTCGCCATGTCCCATCTCAAAAAGAGGTTTTGTTACCTACTATTCTGAACCAAGTGAACTGTGCATTTGAGATTGGGCAAATTATCGACAAGAATAGTAGACTGATTGGGACTCGTCCAAAAAGAAGCATGAGTGTGAGCGAGCGTGTTGTTGAATCTGCTACAACAATCTGGGAATACTTTGTCTTGGGCGTTGCTTATGTGTTTTGGCAATGGATGTGGCCGGTCTTTACGAGATGCTTCGTCTTTGGCTTGGTCTGTCACCGATCAGTTGCCGAAATCGTTCTACGTGTGCTTGAATGGCGAGCTCGGCCTGACGCTGCGGCTCTGAAGGATATATCTGCCACAGCACAGCAGGTGGATATTCGATTACAGCAATTCTGCTACTGGCCAATACAATACGTCAAGCTCCGGCAAAGAAAAGATAACTGGGGAAGCATTACCACCAGCCATCCGGATTACATCCGTTTTTATAACTCGCTATGGCTTGTAGCGAACGACGTCATTATCGGCATAGCTCTGGGTTCTTACATTATCGATAACGCTCAGTGGGTGGCCAGTCAGATTAACTACTTGATAACAGACTGGACAGTGGAGGGATTACAAAGAACTATAGCATGGCTCATGGAATGGCCGGCTGGTTTGAAACTGAATAACGAATTGGTTGATTTTCTGGGAGACCTTTTTCTCTGGGTCATTGAACACTGGGCTGGTAGGTGGTGAGATCTAGCACGGTGAGAGTTGACTGCTAACATGCTTGTACAGCCTGCATCGCCAACCTGCAACCATACCTACCACATCTCATATACATCATTGGATGCTCGAGCTTTGCCGGTGCCAGCATGCCAATTGCTCTATTCTCCGATTTACTTTCGGTCATTACCATTCACATCTATTCTTTCTACATAGCGTCTGCGCGCATTTTCAATTGGCAACTTAGTATTATAATATCTCTCTTCCACCTTTTTCGCGGCAAGAAACGCAACGTCCTTCGCAATCGAATCGATTCTTGCGATTATGATCTCGACCAGCTTTTGCTGGGAACGATTCTGTTCACAGTGTTGTTCTTTCTTCTACCGACAGTTGTTGTCTTCTATCTTGCATTTGCGTCAGCACGGATGTTGATTATCTCGCTGAAGGCAGCACTTGACACGTGGTTGGCGTTTTTGAACCACTTTCCTTTATTTGCCTTGATGCTGCGCGTCAAGGATCCAGGACGCTTGCCTGGTATGAAACCTTATGAACTTGACTTGACAACGCTCAAAGATAATACCTATGCTAACGATCTCTGCAGGGGGTATATATTTTTCGTTACGGGAAGAAGTCATCAAACCATCCAAGAAGAAAATCGTGGAGAAATCCACCATATCCTACATTCACCTTGACGTATGTTCCTGCCACCTTCCCATTTGATTGAATTTCTAGCAAAAGTAAACCAGTGCGCTTACACTCTCACCAAACAGTCTGCCCCCCTTTCTCTCCGCGCCATGTTCGACCAATACTTCCAACTAGGACATCGCCTTCGCAAACACTACTTATCTCCCAGTGTCATTCTATGTCTCGTCACCGGCCAATTTGTGCCTCCAATACATCGTCGTAACCTCTACAGCATGCAATACAGCATGCTTCCAGCCCACCGTGCCGGCATGTTTGAGGTCTGGAATATGCTGACAGAAAAGAAGAGCAATTCCAACGGCGGTAATGGCGGCGGTCGATCGATGAATGGTGGCGTCGTAAACGGGTTTGTTAAAGTGCCGCCTAGCTATATACCTAATGGGGGTGGTCGTCGAGGCCATCGATGATGATGATGTTGATATTATACCAGATACACCTTAATGATACATACATAATAGATAATCCAAATTCCTCTGCGGTTTTTAAATAGTCCTAAATCAGTCAATATAAGGTAATTCCCGGTAGGGGCTCTAGCAGCTATTGTGCTGCAGAAGCTTCATGTCTTTCTATATCAATCAATATCCGTCCATGTGTAAAAAAACCATATATTTGCAATAAGAATCCCAAATACCAGCACCAACGCTATAATAATGCTTTCATGTTGATGTACATATTCAATTGCCCGTGTATTGGCCATGTATTGGCTATAAAGAAGAAAACTGACAGGCAGCACCCTGTTGCCCCAACGCCGAGACTTGAGTCACTATAAAAGGTCACCTGGGCTTTGTCCCTCCCTCACAAATTTTCTCCCTGGACAACATCTTTCTGTGAATCACAGGCTTTGCTCCTCACTCACTGCTTCCATCTGCCTCCCTTTTCAACACTCATCCATCCATCCATCCTCATCATCGTTGGTCACTTGCTTGCTCTTTCAGCAGAAATCCTCAAGTCGGTCATCTCGAATACCCAAAGCCTCACCCACGAGGAACGACAGCTCATCAAAACAACTTTCTCCGAACAAAATCAAATCCATCCGAGGAACAACATGGCTCACGGTGGCCCTTGGGAAGACAGACAGCTTATCTTTTTGATCGCTATGAAAAATTCGACCCGGCTTTCTTGGAAAGCAATTGCTGAGATGTTCAGGAAGGATTTTAACACTCCAACGACTCACAAAGATTGTGAGTCAAAGTACAATAAGGATCTGAAAAATACCGTCGCCAAGAATTATTGGGTCCAGTACTGGGAATCGAAACAAGTGCACTCAGAAATGCAAGACTTCATCGCGGGTTGGGGCGAGTACGCGTTGAGAGAAGTACCCCGCGAATCCCTCGTTTAAGAGGTTTCTTGAGGTGAGACCATTTCTTTTTTCCCCCACCGATATTCATGTTTTATGGAGAGGAGATTTTTTCGTTTCGATCCTGACGTCGTTCAAGTGTGGATAGGTGCGAGCTACCGTTTGAGATGTTCGGCGTCGCTCTCTCTTGATCCTTGCTTCGCTTCTTCTAGCATGGCGTCAATGCCTCGATCTTTCAATGCACTCTATTCCCATTTATCAGCCACCGTCTTTCGACCATCGAGATTCCTCAGATACGGACCATAAGGCACGAATTATACTTTTTAAATAATTCGGCACATTCGTCTTTGGTGTTTCCTCGCAGGTATTCTTATTTGTTATCAGTCATCATGTTCTCCAGGCCTAGTATCAATAGCTAGCCTTACTCTCCGAATACCATTTTAAAAAGCATGTGTCGTATTTCCTGTATCCGTCAGACTAGAATCCTCGTAGGCTCGTAGAAGAAATGGGAGACGTACTCCTTGATGTCGTTGCACTCGGGTGCTAGAGAAGCTGACATTTTGCTCTCTTTCTCCTTTCTTTCACTTTATTTCAGTTTTATTTTTAAACTTTCAAATGTGAATGTTGTATTATAGACAGAAGAGGTAGCTGAAGTGACAGAAAAACAAGCTTGTTGATCCCGCAGGCCAACAGAGTGCTCTCCTGTGCCTCACCGCCCCCGGCTGCACCTTTCTCCGGAGCAGTTTTGTGCCGCCAATAATTTATCCTTCTGATAAAATTGATAAAGCACTGGATTTTTTTTGTTGATGTCCTTTCCCATGCTGCATTCACTCATGCATTAATTCAGTGAAGCTTGGTGTTTGGTTTACTTTGTTTCTCTAACTATTTCTACTTTTCTCTTCAAACCTTCCTTGGCTGCCCACCATGGACAACTCGGCAGATTTTTCCTCGTTTGAGGAGAAAGTCACTGCAGCTTTGAAGCGCACCACACGAACAGTTAACCGGATAAGCTCGGAGGATATCGATTTCCATCGCGCCTCGAGCAGCGAATTTGCCGAGAATCTTGACGAACAGAGCGAACGCTTGCTCTCGCTCACCTCATCGCTTCTCAAGGCCGCGACTGGCGGAACACACCTCGAAGCGCCCGCTCTAGAAGACGAAGATGCGCTTGATAACAATTGGCGGGGTATTGTGGACGTGATTGACAATTTGCTGGAAAAGGCGGACGCATGTTTGGATGAGTTTACAGGCATCATAAAAAAGTTGAGCCCTCCACAGCAAGACCGGCCTCAAAATGCGGGCAACGCGCGACAAGGGAAGACCTTCCCAACTGTCTATGATTATGGACCTTCCAAAATCCCTAAACCTCAGCTTCTGTTTCGCACTTTGCCGAATAATCAAGACATGTCTCCGTTCCGCCCACTGCTCACATCTAAACCAAACGCAATTGTGCCACTCAAGAAGTCTCTTCACTTGAAAGGGAAACCAGCATTGTAGGTCGACTACATACAACTCTGTTAAGTTTTTGGGAGGGAATTAAGTTACTGACAATATGCACAGCTATCCCAATCCTTATGAAAAAGAGATCCGTGAGGCGAAATATACCGAGTCAGCTTACGCTGTTGCACCGCCAACTGAGTTCGGTCCCGTTGAAACGACGGAGGCTGTCTGGGTCGATACACCAGAAGGTGTGGCCGAGATGGTTGAAGAGCTCAAGAGAGCAAAGGAAATTGCCGTTGACTTGGAACACCACGATGTGCACTCGTATCATGGGCTGGTGTCGTTGATGCAAATCAGCACACGCAACAAAGATTGGGTGGTGGATACACTCAAACCATGGAGAGAGGACTTGCAGCAGCTTAACGAAGTGTTCACTGATCCTAAGATCCTCAAGGTGTTCCATGGCTCCACTATGGATATTGTCTGGCTTCAAAGGGACCTGGGGCTGTACGTTGTGGGCATGTTCGACACTTATCATGCTGCTGTGGCTTTAGGTTATCCTAAACGAAGCCTGAAATTCCTTCTTGAAAAGTTCGCCCATTACGAAGCGGACAAGAAGTACCAGATGGCCGACTGGCGTCTCAGGCCATTGACCGAGGAGATGCTGAGATATGCTCGCGCCGACACACACTACCTTCTCTATGTATACGATTGCATGCGCAATGAACTGGTGGAAAAATCAACTGATAAAACGAACTTGGTTGACTACGTTCTAGAACGATCAAAGTCCGAAGCATTACAGCGGTATGAGCGGCCTGTTTACGATGTAGCCAGCGGCCAAGGTGCTGGAGGTTGGTACGATCTCTTGAGCAGGAACTCGATCCTTCTCTCAAAAGAGCAATTCTCCGTCTTCAAGGCTGTCCATGAGTGGCGGGATCAGGTTGCTCGCGAACAAGATGAAGGGTTGCAATGCGTTTTCCCAAGACATGCACTATTCAAACTAGCTGCGGCGATGCCTCTCGATAAACACACCCTATTCAAGACACTGTCTCCCGTTACTCTACTAGTGAAGGACAGGGTAAAAGAGTTGATGGATGTCATCAAGAAGGCGAAGATTGAAGGTGCTACAGGACCCGAGCTACGCGATGTTATCAAACCTAAGAAAACTGTAGCAGATGCCGCCGCTGCTGCGTCAAAGCCATCGCTTCCCGAAGTCGACGAGATACCAACATCAGTCAGCAAAGCAAATATTATATCTGTGGTTCGAGCAGACTCATCTCAGTTCTGGGGTGCTGCATTGCAGCCGCAGGAAGCCAGTGTGGTGCCACTGAAATACAAAGTGGCAGCCTCGTTTGAAGCTCTTAAACTATCTGTTCCTATCCCCCCGATGCCCGTGACAATATCGGAAGTGCGTGAACAAATAAAAGATGTTAGTTCAGCTGTCGTATCGGCAGAGCCCTCGCCGATGGCATCTCCATCGGCCAGGAAAGCAGACCAGAAAAACGACATAATCACGGTCAAGGAGATTGCACCCCGAGTCAAGAGAAAGACGATTGAGGAAGAAATGAAATCCGATGAATCCGATCAGTCTACCTCTAGCAGCGGCAGCGGAAGCGATGAATCCGAGGAAGACTCCTCCTCAGGGAGTGAGGAAGATGAAATTGAACAACACATTGCCAAGAAACCGCGCAAGGAAACAACACCAAAGAAGAACCGAACACCACAAAAAGAGAAGGAGGAAGGCCCTCTTAATTATGATTCTGCACCTTCAATGCTCCGTTCTAAGGAACTGGCAGAAGCAAAAGCCAGTGCAGCTGGTTTTCTGAACCAGAAGAAAACCTTCAACCCATACGCAAAGTCGTTGAATGCGCCGAGTGGAGCACGGAAATCGAAGAAGGAGATTAGCGGGCGGACGCATACATATCGATAGCTGTAGAAAATTATTCCCACATGAACTATCAATCAGTGTGGCTTGTTAGCAGGTAGATACCCGAAATGAGATTTTTAGTTAGCATTGTTTCTTTTCTTTTTTCTGGCTCCGAGATCCTTATCATGCATATACGTAGGATCTGCAGTGTTTGCGCATTCGAAATCGATGGATCATTGATAACCGATCTATGGAGCAGATCCAATAGCTATGACGACACCGATCCTGTTCCGGTAATATCATGCGAACAATAATTGCCGAGATGCGCCTCAGATAGAGGCTAGTTAACTGCTAGACCTAGTGAAGTTTGAGGGTTGAGCTAGATATGATAGTTGGAGTCAAAACAGACCAAGATGAGGCCGGAGCTTAGGCCAGTATGATTATTGACCACGGAGACGGAGTACGGAGTACCTGCGGCGCAGTTAACCAAGGTCATGTACAGGTCCAGTCGATGGAGGAGTGATGGTCAAGGCTAGCAAGTGAGACAGACAGTTGAATATGCGTTATTTCCGGCATCATACGGCCGGACTGAAGAGAATACGTAGTTGTCCTACGTAGGTAGAGTCAAACAGTCGGACAAAAACCGGGTGGGCAGATCCAAGACTTGGTACCTGCGTCCGGGACCCTGCGCTATGCCTTCCAGGGCAGTGGATGAATGGGGATTGACTCAGTTGGAGGCCAAAACTGAGGTCACGAGGGTGCTTTTAATATCATGGGCAAAGCACGTTATCAATAGAGGCTTCTGATATTACTAGCTAGCATTGAGGGAATTGCAACAGACAGACAAAGAATCCCAGCACATGCATAAACAAGTAAGCATACAATGATTGACATGCATGCCAATCAGCGTCTTTGATCGAGTCAGAGGTCCAGCTGTTCGGTTCTTTGTTTCTCTCTTATCGCTGAATATTCAGCTTGATCTTGGGTCATACGCATTTGGATGGGGGGCATGACCTGTCAGTTAGACAGTCAGTCCCCTTGCATGCCTCCAGCGTAAGTACCTGCATTTCCGTAGGCCGTCCAGCTGACCAGGCAGATATAATTAGGCCATCCGGGAATCGGATAGCGGAAGCGTGCATCTGCTTCCCGGAAGCTAAATGCAAATACTGTATAGCTACTTCGTAAACTTAGAAGGGCTTCCGCGCTCCTTCCGCTTCCTTTGCACCAAACTTGATCTCTTTACAGAGTAAACTCAGTAAAATAAACACAGTAAACTCGGATGTATACATACTAGCGGTAAACAAATACCGGGTATCCAGGGCCCCACTCACTCACACGGCTGTTCCTGCGTGCTGCCCACCAATCAGCGTGTGGTTTGCTGCTGCAGGTGCTTTTGCCTTTTGGCTACGGACCCGCCTTGGCGCTAGTCTAATCCACTCTAGTCTAGTCTAGGCTAGCACTTGATGGAGAGAGTAAATTACGTCCTCCGCCATCATTTTCCGACTCAGGGGTAGTTCGTCCCTCTTCACTCCCATGCTATGCATGCATAGTGATACCCCTATGAACATAACATGAGCACTTATGGACGCAGCATGTGCTACCGTGGACATCCGACATCATACATGCCTGCCAGGAGCTGGTTTCAGATTGTGTCGTGTCTCACCCCGGGGGTGACAATCACCGCCCCTTTTCTGATAACTTCCTCACTGACTAGGTCAACTATGCCATAGCTTAACGTCCATCTCCTCAGCTTCTCCACACAGACCGGCGCACTGTGCGCAGTATGCCCATTTTTGACTGTGCCTGTGACCAGCAGCTGGCTAGTCTGAGTTACATAGTGTGTCATGGTCCCTCGGACTCCATATCCTTGTAATGCAAAGTGTAATTGCAATGCAACTGCTGATTCCTGAATCATGTAAATTTGCGGCCTTATCGTCGTATAATATCCAGCCTGTTATTCCGATGATCGTCATTAATTAACCATTACTTGTTTTTGCTTTTCGATATTTTGATTGTACCCTATTATGATTACGACTCGATACCACTTGACACGTAGCCAGCGCAGACAGAGCTCAGTCCGTTAAATACTAAAAATTAGCAGCGTTAAATCATGCCTAATAAATAGTAAAATACTCCATACTAAAGTAAATCCAGTCTTATCACCATCCTATCCCATAAATAATAAATCTCACTAAGTATATTGCACAGTCCACACCCCCGCTCCTGCCCTTCCCCTTCTCCTTCCTCCTTCCACTTTCCCACCCCTCCCTCATAAGCCAATCCGGCGATCTTTTTTCCCCTACTTTTTTTTTTTCTATTCTTTGTTATTCTCCCCTCTCCCTCGCTCTCATCCTATCTTCCTTTGTTCGCCCTCCCGCCGACGTTGTTATCGACACAGCCCAAAATTAAAGGGGGGACCCAAGAAAGAAAAGAGAATCCCGGGAACTGACTGACACTTTCCGTTCGCCCACACGCCGGCACGACCCCCTACCAGCATCCCCTGCGTACTCGGCAATCATACCTTTCAACACTTTGACAACGAGGAAAACTATATCGAGCATATTTGACAACGCTCACGGAGCATCATACTCCAGACTACACTCCAGCAATTTGAATTTGCCGAGGATACAATCCATTGAGCGACCGGAGCCCGGCACGACTGTAGTCGTTTTTTCTCCAGCGTGACTCGATAATCATTCATCCCGCCCGCTGTCTTTCCTCCTCCATGGGACGCCTGTGATTCTCGCTGAATCCCACGACTACACGATATACGTATACGGGAGGATTATAAGACCACAATTATATAACGATCCAACGTTTCGGATTCGGGCCATTCGATAACACATCACCGGTAGCACCGTTTCGTATACCCCCCGGCGCGTGACGATCGCCCGCCCCAAATGTCGGTAGCGACCATGCTCCAGCCGGCGTCAAGGGCCTCGACATCCTCGTCTTCTTCCTTCCAGCCCGTTTCGCGCCAAAACACAATGTCTTCGCACGACACCCGGTCGGTGCGTGCGTCGAAGCGCATTTCCGTGACCGCGCTGTACATGTCCATGTCAGCAAAGGACAAGGACTTGGAAATCTCCGACGAATTGGCTAAAGGTACATATCAATGCATACATAAATGTTTCGTCGTGTTCAAGACTAACTAGTGGGTTAAATAGCTCAAAAGCATCTCCGAGAACTCAAGGCCAAAATCTCATCGCAGTCCAAAAAGAACTTCGTTCTCGAGAAAGATGTTCGGTATTTGGATTCCAGAATTGCTTTGCTTATTCAAAACCGGATGGCATTGGAAGAAGTATGTCTTGTTTTGTATGTTCTATCTTTTCACTTCAACTGACCTTCTTTCCCCGTTAGCAAAACGAAATTTCTAGCCGTCTCGAAGAAAGTTTAGATACTCAACAAGAGGGATACTTTCCCAACGACGAAAAGACCCAACGATATGGAAACCTTCTCTTTCTGCTCCAGTCGGAGCCGAAACACATCGCCCATCTCTGCCGTCTCGTTTCAATGTCAGAAATCGATTCCCTCCTACAAACAGTCATGTTCACCATTTACGGAAATCAATACGAGAGCCGTGAAGAACATTTACTCCTGACCATGTTCCAGTCCGTCCTTACCTACCAGTTCGACAATACCCCGGAATACTCTTCGCTTCTGCGCCAGAATACCCCCGTCTCACGAATGATGACGACGTACACTCGTCGTGGTCCAGGTCAAAGTTACCTGAAACACGTTTTGGCCGATCAGATCAATTCACTCATTGAGTTGCAAGACGTGGATCTTGAAATTAACCCACTGAAGGTCTACGAGAGCATGGTTCAGCAGATTGAGGAGGACACCGGACGCCTGCCGGACTATTTGGCCAAATCTGTGACGGCTGAAGTTGCAGCCGAGAACGAACAGGTGCAAGCAATCATTGCACCTCGATTGCAGATGCTAACTGACATTGCCAACACCTTCCTGAATACTATCATTGAAGGACTCGAGGATGCCCCGTACGGTATTCGGTGGATCTGCAAGCAAATCCGTAGCTTGTCCCGCCGCAAATATCCTGATGCTCAGGATCAAACCATTTGCACATTGATTGGAGGTTTCTTCTTCCTGCGCTTTATTAACCCAGCCATTGTTACTCCCCGCTCATACATGCTCATCGAGTCTACTCCCTCGGACAAGCCGCGCCGTACATTGACTCTCATTGCCAAGATGTTGCAGAACCTGGCGAACAAGCCTTCATATGCCAAAGAACCCTATATGGCAAAACTGCAGCCATTCATCCACCAGAACAAAGAACGTGTAAACAAGTTCATGCTTGATCTTTGCGAAGTTCAAGATTTCTACGAGAGCTTGGAAATGGATAACTATGTTGCCTTGACGAAGCGCGACTTAGAACTGCAAATCACATTGAACGAGATATATGCGACTCATTCCTTGCTGGAGCGACACAGCAACGCTCTGGTGGCTTCAGATCAGCACTCTCATTTGAACACCCTGCTGCAGGAACTCGGTCCGGCGCCGTCCCAGCTCCCCCGCAAAGACAACCGCACGATCAATCTGCCTCTTTTTAGCAAGTGGGAAACCTCCGTTGACGATCTCACCGCCGCCCTGGACATTACTCAAGAAGAAATCTTCTTCATGGAGGCCAAGTCAACATTTGTCCAGATATTACGTTCTCTGCCACCCACTTCGCACGTTCTGCGGCGACCTTTACGCCTCGATCGTATTGCCGAAGCTGCTGCGACCCTAAAGAACGACGCGGTCATGGTCCGCAAGGGAATTCGTACTATGGAATTGCTCAGCCAGCTTCAAGAGATGGGGGTGATTGACCGTTCGGATGAGTTCGGTCTGCTGCGTGATGAAGTTGAGCAGGAGCTTGTCCATCTCGGGTCTCTGACGGAGAAAGTCGTCGAAGAAAGCAAGCAGCTGGATGAGGTCTTCCGCACAATCCGTGATCACAATGCGTACTTGGTGGGACAGCTGGAGACGTACAAATCATATTTGCATAATGTGCGCAGCCAGTCTGAAGGCAAGCAACGCAAACAACAGAAGAACCAAGAACTTGGGCCTTACAAGTTCACTCATCAGCAGCTGGAGAAGGAGGGCGTTATTCGCAAAAGCAACGTTCCTGAGAATCGCCGAGCCAATATCTACTTCATGTTCCGGAGCCCTCTTCCCGGAACTTTTGTCATTAGCCTGCATTACAAGGGTAAGCAACCAACCTATAGCAAACTTCTCCTTTTTCTGAATTGCAGGTTAACTAACTTGACCTCTTATAGGACGTGCGCGTGGTCTTTTGGAATTGGACCTGAAACTCGATGATCTACTCGAAATGCAAAAGGACAGCCAAGAAGACCTCGATTTGGAGTACGTGCAGTTTAACGTGTCGAAAGTGTTGACTCTGTTGAACAAACGCTTTGCTCGTCGGAAGGGGTGGTAAATGGCCCCTTTCTACGTCGAGTCCGACCTTTCTTGCTATGATACCCCTCTATTCCGCCTCGGACCGGCATATTCTTCTTGATTCTGGCCGGGATTTGCACATACCCCTGTTCTATTATTCCTCATCTGGTTCTTGTTTTTTTTTTCTATGTTGTTGAAGGTACAGAACGGCATCTCTTCGTGTAAGAGATTAGCAGTTACTCATGCCTATATTATCTTTTCGCTGGTTCGAAAAGAAGAATTTGGTTATTCCTGTTGGTGTTTGTATCTGTGCGATTGGGGACGGTTGGTTACTACGATTTTCCCTTTTGGCTTGACTTGGAGATTTTATTTATACCATGTTGTCGTTTTGTTTTGGATTTTGAAGACGGTTGTGGCTAACAGATGGTCCTGTCTCATGTAATAATAATTCCCTGGTGTTTTTTTCTCTTCTGACTTGTTTTTTTGCATCACTTGTGTCGTTTGCGGGCATTGAATAAGCGATATACTCCTATACCTATCTATATACATACTACTTTTGGCAGAAATATATATGCGAAGTATTATCAGGCCACAGTTATTAATTTAAACATGCATCATAATCT
The DNA here is from genome assembly GCA_023721895.2 of Talaromyces albobiverticillius. NCBI lineage: Eukaryota > Fungi > Ascomycota > Eurotiomycetes > Eurotiales > Trichocomaceae > Talaromyces > Talaromyces albobiverticillius. The sequence goes on along the minus strand of JAMBUR020000001.1, from coordinate 4,249,976 downwards.
CCTAGACCCTGGTTTGTCGATATCTGCTCTGTCGAGCCACTGACGTTTTGCCACAGATTTATTTGCCCCGCGGTGCGGTTGCCACATCCTATTGAACGGCATGACCGAATCTACCCAGAGATCATGAGAATATTCAAGAGACCGTATCATAATAGTTAGCAAGTGTATAGATCTGCTGGCACACCAGCATGTGACTGCCACCAGTCATTTAACCAAGCACGTTGGCAAAGATATAATATACGTAATCACGTCCCGCTTCTCTTCAGCAGGCAGTTGGTTACACAGCATTCATTCCCCCTTTCCAATCCTTTTCCTACGCCAAGTCAAGCAAATAATTGCCTTGTTCTCTGCCAAAACTACAACTCTGCTCGAATTGCATACTTGGACAAATCCCTCTGCTGCGCTCAGTCCTGCCTGTGGCCTTGACTAGCGGTGCGTTTGCTGTTGTGTTTGTTCTTGGCGAGAGTTCCCGGACACATTCTCCGTTCTCCGTTCCCCAATTCTCTTCTCCTTCTCCTTGTCCCCTCCACATCCATTGTCAACTCTCAACCTCCACCCAACGCACGCCTTTTTTTCTTTTCTCGGTCTAAACAGAAATACCATTTTGTTGCTCCACAAAATATAGACAAGATGGCCGAGAAATCGCAGAACTTCGATCCGAAGTACGACGACTATGACTTCCCCACTACCGCCCCCGATGCACGACCTGGACACCCCGGTCATACAACTGAAGAGCAGGATGCAAAGATCTTCCAACTGCGGACTCTGCTCGAGCAGGAGGGCTATACCGAGCGTTTAGATACGTTGACGCTGTTGCGGTTCTTGCGGGCTCGGAAGTTCGATGTTCAACTTGCCAAGGCGATGTACGTCCCCTTATCTATATCGTTGTGGAGTTTCTTTTGTGAAAATATACTGATAGAAACAGGTTCGTCGACTGTGAGAAATGGAGGAAGGAATTCGGCACGGACGACCTCGTCCGGACTTTTGAATACACTGAGAAACCCCAGGTTTTTGAGTATTACCCACAATATTACCACAAGACTGACAATGTATGCTTCTCTCTCTTTTTCCAGGCCTGTCACATGCTCATTGCGTTTAGGATGGCCGCCCTGTCTACATCGAAAAACTCGGCAAGATCGATCTCACCGCCATGTACAAGATCACCACGGGCGACCGAATGCTCCAAAATCTCGTATGCGAGTACGAAAAACTAGCTGATCCACGACTACCCGCATGCTCACGCAAGGCTGGCAAACTCCTCGAAACATGCTGCACAATCATGGACCTAAAAGGGGTCGGAATCACCAGCATCCCCTCTGTCTACGGATACGTGCGCCAGGCATCCGCAATCTCGCAAAACTACTATCCCGAACGTCTCGGTAAACTGTATCTGATCAACGCTCCTTGGGGTTTTAGCAGCGCATTCAACGCCGTCAAGAGTTTCCTTGACCCCGTCACCGTCGACAAGATCAAAGTGCTGGGATCAGGCTATCAGTCTGAGCTCTTTGCGCAGGTGCCCAAGGAGAATCTCCCCAAGGAGTTTGGCGGTACTTGCGAATGTGAGGGCGGCTGTGCTCTCAGCGATGCTGGCCCTTGGCAAGACCCAGAATGGACTCGCACACCCAAGTGGGAGACTGCTCCTGCCTCTGCCTCTGCTTCTGCTCCTCAACAAGAACAAAAACCCGAGAGTGATGAAGCTGCTGCTGCCAAAGAGACAGCTGCCTAATTACTTATTAATGACATTTTTTTCTCTTTTCTTTGTCTGCGGAAAACTATACCTTTCCTACCCTGCCTACCTACTTACTATCTACATATCTCTATCTACTCTACAAAGGAAATCGAATGTTTTTTTCAAGATTCCCATTCCCCCTCACACATCAACCAATACATACATGAAGCCGAATCCAGTCGTCGAATTTTCCTCATTTCAATCATCAAAAAACCGAGCAGAAAAGAAAAGGTGGCGATACTATATAGCACAATGTCCTTTCTCTCTCTTTTCTTTTCAATGAATGTAGATAAAAGATTTTTTTTTTTTTTCAATTCCTTTTTTTCCTCACTCAGGTCTATTTCTTATAAACTCGTGTCTTTTTCTTGGTTATGATTGATTATTAGACTAAACTAGTAGCTAGTCGGCTGACTAGCTAGATTATGGCATGAAATCAGTTCTCTATTTATTCATTTATTACAAAATAATTATAGGCTATCATTGATCCGACTAAGTCGACGTTTATTTCTTCATGTCATCGTCCCATTCATCCTGTCATGAGCGTATCTGCTTCCGCATCTGCAAGCGTAGAGAGGTTCGTAAGAATTAATTTTATATTGAATAAATCCATCACATCCTCTCCACAAACTCCACCGCTCTTTGGGCCCTCTCAGCCTTCGCGACAGTTGTCGATATAGCCTTTTTGTCTATTGACTCCTCATTATTATTATTATTTTCCTCTCCCTGCAGTCGCAAAAGTGTTCGTAGTGTGTCCACGTAGACTTCAGCCATTTCGCCGCTGTGCCATCGCTCGCGCTCGGATTCTGTGCCAAAGGGGATATCTAATTTCCATTCGGGATTTTTATCGATATCCATATTATCGGTATTCTCTTTCGTATTATTATTATCTTCATCAAACGCAGCGTCGTCTTTATTCAGCGTCTCATTCAAGGCATCGCCATACGTCTTGGCTGCTTTTCCCGGCGCATCGCGTCGTAATTGTGCAACAGTCGTAGTCAGTGATTCGAGTTGGGCGTATAGTGAGCTCACGCGAGATGCTAGGTTGGAGTCATAGGGTTCGTATTGGACGGTTTCCGGCGCGGAGAATGCAGAGGGGAAAGGGAATGGTCCTCCATCTTCTCCTCTTTTTGCAGAGTTTTTTGCTACACTGGACGAATCGAATTCTAGTCCGTTGATGCTTATTGAGTCAGAGGCATGGGTGTATGTTTGTCGAATGAACTTTGTTTCAAAACGTCAGCTCGCTATATTTGGAGAGGGGCGACAAGGCAGTGTAATGCAAACTAACCTGGTCAACAAGCTCCTTGACGCGCTCCTTCATGGGATCCGGGTTATCTCCATCAGAATATGCAGAGGGTGGAAAGTGCAAGTCGAGCTTTTGTCGTGACACAGCTACTGTGTTTGTGTAGAGGTATGTGAGGTCGGCGGGCGACTGGAGCTCGATCTTGCGGTAGTGGGTGGACTGCATCGTAATCTTTCTTCTTTGTATCCGACTGTATATTTATGTAACTATCGAAAGGTAATGAATGAGTGCAAGAGAAATGATCAACCGCGCCGGAGGGACTGTTTACTCGTACCCGCACTAGACCGCTTTGGGCCGACTGGGTCCTGTTTCCGCGCCGCTAGTGCCTGTTGTCGATGTCATACTTCTGATGCTTTCAAGTTCATCTTCCCATTCTTTTCATCCTTTTCAACACACTGTTCTCTTATTCTGGTTGTTTTCAGCTCTCCTATACCGGTTTTTATTGCTACTTTAATATCTCTTTCTAACGGCCCCGCCTGCTGTCTATTGGCCTGCGAAACTACGAATTGCCTGCGGCGTTTACATGGAGCTTACTTGCTTGATGATATGACGATGTGATGAACTAGCCTTAACTTTTTGACACGACTTGAGAGCCCAATACTCTCTTGGTTCCTTGGACTTATATATATACACACCGACTATTACCAGCTCATATAATGGCATCCGATGCTGGCAAAGGCATCAGTCTAGTCGATAATACTGCACCCGCCCAGCCAGTTGAGCAGGACGGTCTGACTCGCTCGGAGACCTCCTCAGCTCGTTTTTTACTTACCAAACATCTGACAAAAGGCTCGGTCAAGAATGAGCTGCAGAAGAGAAAATACAACAAATGGCAGCCCGAAAGGCTCGGCATTTCAGATACAGACTCTATGAGTCGAAGCATATCTCGTTCAACAACAAGAAATACCGCCGATCAAGGTGCTGGAAACCCTGACGTCGACTTATTCAATATCGCCCCAGGTCAGACGCAAGCGACGGAGGCTATCAAAGAAGAGGAGAATCCGGCATCAAATTCAGAGCTAGAAATTCTTTATGAGAATCAGCGAGGATGGTTCTTTTTTGGGATACCCTTTTACTCGCATCGCTCTCTCCTCCAATTTGACCCTCCCGCATGGGTAAATAAGGATTACCACGACAGTCCCGTCAATATCACAAATGCACAACTTCCCGACCCCAGCTGGGAGTGGGCTTGGCAGTCGTGGTATGTGGATATGTCTGACGACGTCGACGAAGAAGGGTGGCAGTACTCGTTCTCCTTTGTGCCGAAATGCGGCTGGCACGGGACCCATCCGTGGTTTCATTCATACGTGCGTAGAAGACGCTGGGTGAGACTGAGAGTCAAGAAGAGACACGCAAGATTGAATAATGGAGCGGAAGACTTCCGCTTTGCCCATATGCTGAATGAAGACTATTTCACGATTCATTCTCAAAGTCTTCAAAGCGCGGAACCAAGCATTGCGGCACCTTCAAATCTCCCTTCATCCGCATACCCCAGGCGAGATATTGACGCTTCACCGGAGAGACCCGTGGAAGAGAATATCGAGAATATACCGACATTACTCAAAGCTCTCAAGAATGCCATTGTGGATCGTGAAAAGATAGAGGCACTGAAGAAATTCTGCGCTCAAGGCGGAGAAGAGCTTTATTATTTACCTGAAAATGTCAGATCACCCCTCACCCCAATATGTGAAATAGAATTGCTAACTAACATTTCCCATCTTTGCAGATCCCTGAAGTGTTATCATTATTCGTGTTCCAAACGTCACGATGGCAATTTCTGAAGAGCCTACAAGATGCAATAGGGGATCATGATGCAAATCACGAAGATGGAGGCCTGTCCGATTCAGACAAGAAGGAAATTGATGCCAAACGTCGAAGACAGGATAACATACGAAGAGCTATTGAAGCTGTCAACCGAGAGCTTTCTAACTACGACATCTTCGACATTTCCAAGGACGATCGAGATGGGCTGCATAAAGATTCTAAAATGCATGAATCATCAAGCGGTAAATCCAAAGAAAAGTCGTTTAGCGAGATTAAAGGTATTCCCAAAGGAGCTGCTATTGGAAAAGAGGGTCACATATATTAATCGTTGAGGAGAGTCTTGTATATAGTATTCTGCGAATTGGCAAAGGACTGGGTTCTTGCCAGCGTGTCAGCCGGCTGGCTATTTTCACTATGTTTGCAAATGGTATCGAATTGTCGGTCCACATTCATAAACAAGCCATAATAATCTCGAACTTACTGGCAAAAAACATTAAATAAATAAAATCATTGTAAATTTCCTAAACGGGCAAGGGCAAGGAGAAGCTCCGGGAGGCGCCGCGGCCAACTGCGCAGTTCCGGCAGCTAAGCTATACTTCATATCAAATTTCTTTTCCGTTCAACTTGCCGCAGCATCTTTTCAACTCAACAGCTACCACCACCCTTATAATTTCGACTACTTTTTTTTTTTGATCTCATTTTTTGTTTATATCGATCCCAAATAGATTTCAAATGTCGATTCTGGGCGTTTCATGTACAGTCTAGGAGGACTCGTTCAATGATTACACGAGGCAAGAGCAGCCTTCGACGCGGCAATTTGTCTACTGTCGTCGTTCCAGCAACATACGAGCCCCTACACTTCCTCTATCCACGTTGGGCAAGCTCTGGCTTGCTGCCGCCACGATTCTACAGCGTCCGGTCTCAATTATCCTCTCCTCGACGTCCCAAACCATGCGAAAAATTTTCGGGACCACCACAGCGCCGTAGATCGGTTGATAATAGATATTGCCGATGGCTTTACCATGAGGGATCTCCTACCAACGAAAATAATGTCCATGTCCGATTAGACGAGCCCGCTTTGAATTCGGCATCTGAGCCAGAGCGAAATGGCGCCCCTATCGATGACGAAAGCCAACCGGTCAATCGGCTAGAGGGAGAATCGAGCGAGCAGGAAAAACAACCAATCGACCATGGAATTGATAATGCAGGTAGTGATGAAAGTCTCACGGAAAGCATCACAATTCGGCGGAAATTGTCCAACCGGCCTACCGTTGCGCAGAAGAAGCAAATGGCTGCCGAACGAATCCGTTCTCTGAAGCAGACCGGATGGTCTGGCAACAATCTAAGCTACAGTGACGCAGCCAAGTTGAGATATCGCCAACATGTGATCAAGTGGCGTCAACGGAAACCCGGAAAAAAGACTCCTCCGCCGCACTGGACAGAAATCATGGCAAAACTTGAGAGGATGCGTGACGAAATGCCCGTCACACCGGAAAATACCGTTCATGAACAGATTTTGGTGCGAGAAGAGATAGTTGTACTACTTTCTGGAGATGTGTCTCTACAAGAAAATATATGGATCATTGATATTCGAAACGGATGTCAAGTGAGGGTGCTACATCCTACCGAAAGTGAAGGTATATACCGCAAAATGATCATATCCGGGACAGCGAGAGTCATCGAGCTCGTGAAGAAAAAAATCAAGCAAATCGACGAACAGCTGCTTGCGGAACGGGCCTCGAGACCGGGAAAGTACAAGATGTCAAAGTCGCCGTTTCCCATTATTCCATCAATGCTCGCATTTAAGAAGACAGGCCAGCCATTGCCCTTGATCCGGGCGTATTTTGATCAGAATATAACCCCGCAGAAAGAACCGTTGCCGTTAAAACCGAGATTTTCGAGTGTTCGGAGTTTTGCTGAATTTGTCGAGCAAGCGATCATATCTCCAACGGAAAAGCGCAAAGATCCCAAGGACTCTCTACATCATAACAAAGTCGCAAAAAGACTTGTGTATATATTTACAAGATCTGCAAATTCGGGCTATCTCTCCACTTATGCTTTGAATACAGCCCTACAGTATCTGCTCGAACATGAGTGCTTGGATTCAGCTCGCGTCGTCTTCCGAGCCTCCCGGGGGGTGGCTACTATAAAGTCGTACAATCTCTTCTTACTTTCAACTGCCAGGCGCCAAGACGCTTATTTCTTCGAGGACGTTCTATCGGACATGAAGAGTGATGGTGTACAGCCGAACGGAGACACTTGGGTGGCTTTTGTAGAAAGTCTCATTTCGGCAGGTCCGCGACATCAAGTGATGCAACGTATGGCAGAATTGGGTTTTCTCAAGGATAAGACGGTGGAACATGCTGTCGTAAGACACAATATTGGGATGATGTTATCCCCTCACTTGGAAAGCGGTCTTGGTATTCAAGACTTTCTTGATTCCTTGGAAGAAAAATATGGCATGGACATCATATCGACTGCTACAATGAATCGGATTTTGGAGGAGGTTTTACCGCAGCGAGACCCCGAGCTTCTGCTAGATATCTTTTCGTGTTTCGAGAGGTATGGTATTGCACCCGACGGCAACACCTTTGACATGGCATTTGACCATTTTCTTCGTGTCGAATATGCCGCGAAGACCTTGTGGGAACAAATTCAAACCTACGAGGCATCACTCACGCAGTCGAATTTCGAAGCTATGTTCACTACCGCTATAACATCGAACATGTATAATACGTGTCGAGTCATTTGGAGATATGCATGCCTGAAGGGACTCACAAGTCCACTGATGCGACAGATCGTTCTAAAATCTCTAGCAGGGAAAAACGAAAACCGAGCACGGGGTCCAGACCAGCTGGAGTTTCACCTTGGCGCGATCGTGGTTGGCCTAGAGTATCATCCTGAGGTAGATGTCCGTGGAAAGGCATCGAAATTGGTTCCTCGGGAGCATGCAAGGAGCCCGATTCCATATATACTGCAATATATGATGACACCCAAGCAACATGGCATCAGAGGGAGACTGGCACACCGGTTAGTTGCAGACGACGTTGAGCAGGGTCGTACTCTTGACGCTGTTCTACCTTTTAGCACGATGTTGGATGCGGCCATCAGAATTGATAAATCGACCCATTGGCATTCAGACGATCCAGACTACCCGGCTATGAATAAGCGGACGACTCTTGAGATTCTCAAGGAGATGGTACAGGTCCCTATAGAGCGCGGTGTTGTATCTATTATGTACAGTAATTAATATAGTAAATAGAATATCTTGGTACAAAGATATAAACATTGTACAAAATTTATCTCTTCTTCACTTTTGTCTTGACCGGTGTATGGGTATATTTCAGTAATGTATCATTCATCGTGATTATATTATAATTAGGACTTGTTTCCAGCCTCTTTTATTCCAGTCTTCCTATAACAGCAATGTCTGCGCATTCGAATAACTAGGTTGACCTTGTGATGATTGTATCTGTAATTGACTCAGATCATTCCCAACAGCAGACGCAGACGCAGATGTTGGTGCTGCCACTGGGACCGGAAATTCATAATTTGCCCCGATCGACCCAACGCCTTCTTTGAGATATAGAACAAGACGATACGCCGAATTCCCGTTTAAGTAGTATCGATGTAGACATTTGCTGCGAAGGAAGCCTAGACGTTCGTATAGTTTCATGGCGGCTGTGTTAACAGCTTCGGTTTCGAGGGCGACCTATTTCAACAATCAGATTAATATTCGTTTGGATCAAAAACAAGACAGTGTGGGCAGGGGAGTACGCACCTCATCGGCATCCCGCTCAATCATCGCATCAATCGCCATCCGAACCAACTTGGTCGCTATACCCTGCCCTCGATACTCCTCGCGAACAGCCAACATGGCAATATAACCTCGCAAGGGCCCGCCCCGATGAGGCTCCAACTTGGACACAACCACGCCCACCAGACTGTTGTCATCGGGATCCATGGCCAGAAAACATAAATCGCCCCATTGGTACAGGAAATATCGATATACGTAGATGCTGTATGGCTCCGAGAGGTCTTTGGAGATTAGTTGGCGCATTGCGGTGAGGTATTCATTCTCGCGCGTGCTGTCGTATTGCACATATTGGAGGGGTCGAGACTTGGTTTTTGTGGGAGTATTTTCGCTCATGGTGTTTATATGTGTAGGAAAAAGCTGTACGGCGAGAGGAGAAGGGCAGGTTGACTCGTAGCTGATCTCGAGGTGTCTCTTTTAAAAACGATGTGGAGGGTGAAGAAAGTCGGAGTTGCGGTTGCGGTCTCCGCAAAGGACGAAGTTGCGTGACCCTGCTTAGTAAAGTGGAAAAACACAGTTTGAACATAATATACTGAATAATTATTCGAAATTGTCAGTAGAGAAGGTCGGGATTTATCAGTAGCAAAAAATTGGAAGAATTTTATATTACTTGAAGATGTCGATAGAAGAGTAGAGGATGGGGTATACAAGATATCAATAAACAGGGCCACTAGAATAATGCTATAATTGTATTAACTGTATTTTAATTAGGTCTCAGGCTTGTCTGCTTTTTCTAATATCAATGTCTGATGGCTGCTAATCATAAAAAAGTTAATATAGAAGACTTTGTGCGGGGAGATTTAAGGCTAAATTTATTCCCTGCACTCGGTAGCTCTTGCTTCCGTTGCACAAACTATATCATCGACAACAAAAAATAAACAATAGAAGAAATTCCTTGTTTCAATCTCTCTAAATTTATTATGCCTCATTTCCTTCCCCCCAATTGATCTGGCTGTGATTGGGCCAGCTGCAAACAGATCCAATTTTACCGTGACGTCTTTTCCATGTGATTGCAAGCTAGCAGGCAAAGATAAAAGATAATCAATCAATCAGTCCATTCACAGGGCAACCAACCACCCATCACTACACGACCAGTCATCCCAATTCATTGTCCCCATCAGACGATTACCATCATTGTCACGCCCCAGACCTAGCCACTTTTTCGCCCCCGGCACTGAGCCGTTGTCTGGAGGATGTCTGATCTCCGGCGTCGCGCGCCTCGTCGCGATGGAACCAACAACGACACCACCGACACAGCAACAACAAAGAATAATGGCGCGATAACGGAGGTCCTCGAGACCGAAACACCCGAGTACGACGACCATGCAGATATAGACGCAGACAAGCCATTCATCGTCAAGCTGAAGCGATACCTGGCAAAACCCCGCGGAAAGCGCCGGCACAGTTTCGTTTTTCTGCTCGGCGGGCTGTTTGGGATATTCGTTGCTCTTTTCTTTGCCAATCAGAATGAGGTTATTAGTTTGGACGCGCTGATGGATCTGAATCTGGATTCTTTGATTGATGTCATGCCTAGTGGTATTCTGCGCGATGCCAAAGAATTTACGGTTTGCTTACCTTCCTCCTAATGAAGTTGAAGAAGATACTAATCTTTTGCCGCTGTGTTGTATAGAAACATGAACGCGACACCGTCAGCTACGATTCGTTCTCCGTCGGCCTTTACTTGCAGTCGCAAGGCATCCAAGCCAAACACCCCGTCGTCATGATCCCTGGAGTTATTTCCACTGGCCTCGAGAGCTGGGGAACCGACATCGAGTCTCGCCAATACTTCCGCAAGAGGCTCTGGGGTAGTTGGAGCATGATGCGCGCATTGGTCATGGACAAGGCGTCGTGGAAATCCCACATCATGCTCGACAGAGAAACAGGCTTGGACCCTCCAAACATTAAGCTGCGGGCGGCGCAAGGGTTTGATGCTACAGATTTCTTTATAACGGGATACTGGATCTGGAATAAGATTCTTGAAAACATGGCCACTATTGGCTACGACCCCACGAATGCTTTCTCAGCTACATACGACTGGCGGCTTTCGTACATCAACTTGGAAACGCGTGACCAGTACTTCAGCCGTCTCATGTCACACATCGAGATGACGGTGAACGTCAAGGGAGAGAAAATCACTCTCATATCGCACAGCATGGGCTCGCAGGTGGTCATGCATTTCTTCAAATGGGTAGAAAACGAGAGACATGGCAACGGCGGCAAAGACTGGGTGAATCGTCACATTGACTCCTGGGTCAACATCAGCGGCTGCATGCTCGGCGCAGTCAAAGGACTGACGGCGGTACTATCTGGCGAAATGAGAGACACAGCCCAACTCAACGCCTTTGCGGTCTACGGACTCGAACGATTCCTCTCCAAGGAAGAGCGAGCAGACATCTTCCGCGCCATGCCCGGCATATCAAGCATGTTACCCAAGGGCGGCGACGCAGTCTGGGGTAACGAGACATGGGCACCGGACGACCAGATCGGTGACGACAAGAACACCTCGCTCAGCTACGGCAGTTTCATACGTTTCCGCGAGACCAATTCGTCATGGACGAGCAAGAATCTGACCATGGAAAACAGCCTGCAATACCTCTTCAACCAGAGCGAGGACTGGTACCGCAACCAAGTATTCAACAACTACTCTCACGGCGTGGCGCACACACGCGCCGAGGTAGAAGCAAACGAGGACGATCCGCGCAAATGGCTGAATCCGCTTGAATCGCGTCTACCGCTCGCACCCGATATGAAGATATACTGCTTCTATGGCGTGGGCAAACCCACAGAACGTTCATATTTCTACCAAGAGGAGAACGACCCCCTGACCCGCCTCAACGTCTCCATCGACACCACCGTCACCGAACCCAGCGGCGCTGACCACGGCGTCGTCATGGGCGAAGGCGACGGGACCGTCAGCCTGCTCAGCATGGGCTACATGTGCTCGCACGGCTGGCGCATGAAACGCTACAACCCATCGGGCATAGTAGTCAAAGTCCACGAAATGCTGCACGAGCCAGATAGCTTCTCAACACGCGGGGGACCGAATACAGCGGACCATGTGGATATCTTGGGGCGTGCGTCGTTGAATGATTTGTTGTTGAAGGTTGCCGGTGGGAAAGGGGATATGGTTGAGGAGAATTATGTGTCGAATATTAGGGAATATGCGAAGAGGGTGAAGATTTATGATGATGAATAAATAAATAAATAGATACTACCTGCAGGATGTCGCTCACATATATATTATTGCCTATTATTTGTGTATTTATATCATGTACATTAGCTGAATCAACCTTCAATAAGCAGTGTCGATTCCAATGACATTTACTACATTCGCCAGAAAGGTACTTGAGATACGTAGGTAAACGTAATGTTAACAGTAAAGGCGGTTAACCATATGTGCATTGAATGTATATAACTATCAATTAACATTGAATAGCAGCAAAAGTAATAGTTTACCGACTATCAATGTCTCTGTCACTCCTCGGATAAATTCCGATAACATATGAGTACAGAGTTCTTCTATCTAAATATCAAGAGATCGAATTCAAAGACATGTCTCCGTCAGAACATGCTCGATTCAATCGTCTGATCAACCAAAGACTCCTCGCCAAACTTTCATAAGCAAATGCACTATCCCCTTTGAAAGTTAAAAATGTTGAGGCTGTCTTCCTTAGTTCGCACACCATATAACGTAGTATATGGCAAGTCGATCTGAAACTTGTACATGCGAGAAGACGGACAGCCCAACTAAACGAAGAGTGTTTGCAAGGTAGATGCTGATCCACCTGCAACTGCAGAGCAGTCTTCTATAAGCACAGCGAGTGAGTGCTGTAATGATAATGCAATCCCTTTTTCCCAAAACCAAAACTTCCTTTTTTATCAAAGACAAACAATCCCTTTCCCCAGGCACCAGAAGTAAAGCGACCGACATAAAATTCGTTATTGTGGTCAAAGACCACAGATAAAAGGACAACCAGGCCAAGAAGAAGCGAAGAAAGAAGCGAAAAAAAAAGGCTGGCTTGGTTGATTAAAAGTATTAGCGACGAATCGCCGAGAATCGAAAGCGTTCTACTAGTAGAACTAGAAGTATTGTACAAGCGAAGGTCTCCAACGGCGAACTTGGCGCAAATCCATGGCTGGAAGCGAATGAGTCGGAATCAAGCAAGAGTAAAGTGCCAGGATTTGTCGCCAGTCGCCGGAATTAAGAATTATCGACGGAGTTGTTGTGTGAGTGCCGAGTTTGGAGACATTATAAAAGGTCCATAAGCGGCGAGTATAGGCGCACCAGTCCATGATGCGATGCATGTACAGTAAACAAAGCGAGCAAGCAAAGAAGTAGCGAGAAAACCATTATTACAAATATTGTGTACCGGTAAAATTATGCCCGTGCCATATGCCCAAGCAACTGTGAACAGCGCTAGCAAAACAGCAATGCAAAAAGTTGTCGACGGGAGGACGGCCATCGATCATTATTATGTATCCACAATGGGCGGAGTCGATGAAAATATAATGTAGGTGAGTGATGTGATAAAGTAGGTTGGAAGACTAGTCTCAACGACCAGCTTCAATGTCGGAAATGGAGGCAAGCGTTTCGCCTTCCCAAAGGTGTTGATCTTCAGTGGGACTGAGAGAGCCTGACGACACAGACGACGAAGAACCAACAGTCCATTCGTCGCTGTCGCCGTTCAAATCGCCCCTGAAATGATCCAAATCATAGGCCTCCTCATCTGATGGGTTGCCTCTTTCGATGTAGTCGTAGTCCCAGCGGAATCGCTTTCCAGGTTGAATTCGCGGCAGAAATCGAGCTTTGGAGAAGTAAAAGGCCACAGCTGCAAGGATGCCACCGCAGACGAGATCTACAGCGTAGTGGTGAGACAGGTACATGGTTGCCCACCACATCCACAGGGTGTAAGCGACGAAGAGTGGCTTGAGCTTGGGGAAGACGTGGCTCATGAAAAGGGCAGCCAGGGTGGAATCTGCCGCATGGAGAGAGGGGAAAGCGCCGAACACGACTGGCGACGCATGGAATCCAGATGTGTAGAGGTCGACACCGAGCAGAGCATCAATACGAGCAAGACCAGCTGGGTCGCCCTTGATTGAGTAATCTGCTGGAGCAAGTCCATAGGTGTTTTCATACCATGGGGGAGAGCATGGGAAAGCCAGCTGAATGACAACGGCTGTGAGACCGATGTAGCCTAGTGTTCTGGCAAAGATCGGGACAGTTCCTGGTGGTCCAAAGATGAACATGATAATCGAGCACACAAAGGGCGCACCATAGTGGCACAGTCCGTAGGGCACCCAGGCGAGCACGTCAAGCACAACGCTTTGGTGTGCAGAGAGAATATTGCTGATATTGGCTCCATACAGGATGTTTTCCAAAGCCGGCAAAACGCGAACCCAGACACCGGGGCGATAATCCGAAGGAATGAATCTGTGACTGTTAGCAACGTTTTCTTTTGTGCATCAAAAGTGGGGTAACGGATAAACACACTGGCAAGCGTAGAAGAAGATCATCCAGGCGGCGGGCGGCAAAAACGGCAGGAAGAATTGTCGCGTGATCGGGAGGAGCAGTGACAGCAAGAGGCCCGATGCGATGATCGTCTTGCCAATGGGACCTGGCGACTGGATAACGGATAGCGCAAAGATACCGATGATAGCCAAAAACAAGTATTGCAAGTCATAGACACTCCAGCGATACGACTGCAGAGACCGCATAGTATCCTTCACCGAGAACGAGGTCTGAAGCGAGGCAATCGACGTCGCTGGGGACACTCTGCTGCGTAATTTGGATCGTAATCTTCGCCTCATTCGGTGTGGCATCAACAGCTTGAAGGAGCGCCATGGCACAACAGGGAGTTGAACCTTGCTGAACTGGGAGGATTGCCGATCCTTCCATGAAGGTATCGTCGGGGCCATCATTTTGAATGTGGAAAATGATGTGTGTGATTTCGAAAAGCGAGATAGCGAGAAAGTAAGAACACACCCTTTTGTTGGTTCTTTCCACCAGGCGACGCAAGGGGGGGTGGTGGGAAAGAGGCGGGCGGCGAGAAGATGATGACAGACGAAGGTTTTGACTTTCTTTTCCACTCTTTTTGAAGTCTCTATTTTTTTTTCGTGCACACGTTCACCTCACACAGACGATCCGATACGACGTATTTAATTCAACAGGACTCCTATAACACAGCCTCAGAGCGGAAAACCTCACAGCCCAGGAACTCGGCGGCTGTCGTAGTCTGGGCGGTTACGCTTAGGGGGCTAGAGTCGAGTCAGGCGTCGTCGCACGGGGGCGGCAGGACCGAATGAGCAAGGCGAGACGTCTCGGTCGCACGACGAACAACAACAACAAGGAGATAAAGGAAGGGAAGGGAAAATTAGCAAGAAGAGAAAATAGTTAAATAAGTAAGAAGAACGAGCAAGGGAAAAGGAGAGAAAAAGGAAAGAAGAAAAAAGCTATGACGGGACGGGTTTGGGAAGTGAGTGGCAGGCAGGAGGCAGACGGAGACTATTTTTTTTCTTTCACTTCCGTATCCGGTCCGTACGGCGTAAGAAAACCTGGACGGGCTGGGAAGTCTATGATCCAACAGTGTTACGCGTTATTACAGAATGACCACAAGATTTGATTGGCGGTTGGTGGGGAAACGGGTGCGTCGGCGGACGAAAAGACCGCGCCGGTATTGGTAATACCGGACTGGCCTATGGCGTCAGAGATCGGAATCCTCGGATGCTCATTCGCTGACCAAGAGTTCCTTACGGCAGCGATACCGAGCTAGTATTTATTCAATATTAAGCAACTTAGCATTCGACTAGTGACTGCTAATTAGTATTCTCTTCTTTAGGATACAACTGCGACTGGCCGATTGGCAGCACACTTAGACAGTGATCACTATCACTCAAGAATCAGTGAAGAGGCCTTGCGCTGCGGAAGCCAGCGGTTAAACATCTCATCTGATAGCTGGAGCTGCAGGGAGCGCCACGCCGTCACGCGCTGGGCAAATCAGATGGCAGCCCCGGAAGGCCCGGAGGCTGACAACGGGCGGAGTCTGCTCGTCGTACGGAGACTTAGATTATCATACGGTATGCTGTCTCGTTTTCGTTCTTTTTACCTGTTACATGTTAGCTGACTAGTCACTCCGTGTGGTTATGAGGATAGGCAAGCTGATGGTTATAAATAGTAAATAGTCTGTTCAAACCTAAGTCTAAGTCTAAGCCTAAGCCTCTCATTTCGGCTGCCTAAGGGCCAAGGCTATGTAAAGATCGAGGGTGACTAAGGGAGCAGAAGAAGAAAGCTGAGCGGCGCTAGTCCGCCTTGGGGGATCAGCAATTTTATTTTTGTGGGCCCCCAAGGCCTCGTTTAACCCAAACGGGAAAGCGTTATTTTGCATGAATCAGCCTTTGCTCTCTAGACTCTATCTCTGACAAGTCTCTGTGGCTCTAATGGACTATCAAAGTGCCTGTTTACTACAGTCTACAGTCTACAGCAGTTCTGTATTCTGTATTGCACTGTATTGTCCATTCTACAGTCCACAAGGCATACACTTCAAAGTTCACTCCTCCCCGCCTAGACTTTAGCTTGGGGCGGAGATTAGCCAACTCTAACTCAATGGTCCAACTTACCAAACTCCGGATAGCGGATGCAAGTCGACCGAAATATCCACTGCCCATCCGGCCTGCCGGTGATCACTTGTGCATTGCATGCATTATGATGCATACTGGTTCAACTATTGAGGAGGAGAAGATCACACGAGACTTGACTCGAAAACTAGACTGGTGATGCGCTGGCTATGGCTTTGTCAGTGTACTGACAAAGTTTACTACCGAGGCAGGCACTCGCAGTGGTTGACGAAATGCATGCTTCGTCAGAGTGCATGACGTTCTTCACTATTTTATGTTGGTAATTTTATACGCGTACTCCGTAATTATTATTCACTAAAAAACACGATCGATTATTTCAAATCACGTTTTTACAGTTTTTACACCCTGAAAAATACGCAGAACCCACCAATGACAGCCCGCTATTTCACGTATACCTTGCCCGATACGGCCAACTAGTTATACGAGGATACGGCGATACGCAACCTTTAATTTCCTCAACGAACCGTTTGGCCGTTTCAGATTGATGTTCTTGTTCTTTTTATAAAATTTTAGTATCGTCCTGTAAGTTTGGACCCTAAATTACCAACCAACACATTCCACTGATTCCAGAGCGAAGGAACGAGTCAGCCTCACAGCACGGCCTCGTTTCAGGACCGTGCTTTGATTGTTGGACTTGTTTCTGGCCATTCAGCTTTCAGCTTAAGCGTCGATATGATACGTACAATCATTGCAAATGATTCCTGTTTAGCTCTAGTTCGCAACTTGTAGCTAAGTTGCTAACAGATAAATGTTAAGCCCTCGGACTTGGCATGTATCATGTAAAGAACCTGGCGTACTTCAATCCCTGAACGAGGGTGAAGCTCAGACCTTGAACCATGTCTACGGGCCTAGCCATGGCTCTGTTGGTTAATGAAATTATATTGCTGTCGAGTCTGTACGAGACTGCGACCTAGGGCATAAATACACAAATCTATACTTTATAGAATCACATGACCTGCAACTGCCATTTCCATACAGAGCAGGCGGTATGTCTACAAATAGTATAAGTATAATATCATCAGAGGTCAAACGTTCAAATGCTTTTATTCATTTGATTGACGGGTCATGTCTTCGCCTCAAGTGAAGTGTCGGATCTGCTGACTCGTTCAAGAGCTTGTTTGTTGCTGTTTATTGGCAAGACACGATTCAATCTTGAGTAAGATCTAGAGCTCATTACCAGTATACAGAGCAAGGGCTATATCATGATCATCATCAGAACGATCAAACGGTTAAACGCTGACTTGACGCTGCAATTGCTTTTACTCGTTTGAAACCGTTCATGTCTTCGCCTCGTAGTCTCGTATTTGTTTGTTGCCAGGCAAAGCATGATTTGATCTCAGGTAAGATCTACAGCTTCACTACCAGCAGTTGAATATGTATCTAAATTTACTTTTAGTTTCAAATCAAAGTCAATTCAAGTCAAGTCAACAGTATATTAATTGACTGGTTCAATCATAATCATATTCTATATACATTGCAGACGCCAACCCAAACCATATGCCCGATAAATTTTCCACAACGCCGTCCCAATTTGCACATAACAGTACATATCGTCTTTTATATTTCAGAGAATATACCATGCCTCACCAGTATGCCTATTTCGAGACTCACTTTGAAGCTAGCACCTGGAATAACTTGACCAGTCCCATGGCAGCACCAGCAGCCACGCCACCCACAATCACCATCTGCACACCACCATAAGTACCGCCTTTGATGTTATCTCGGCCTCTCCATCCAGTCACAAAACAGGTCTTGCCATACCCAAACATGAACAGAGCAACGATCATGGTCGCAATAGACCATTTCAGAGCGTCAAATGCGTCGTCAGGTCCCACGAAGAAATAAGGTACGAGCGGCACGAAGCCGCCGATGAAGTATCCCAAGGCAATGGTGAGGGCGCATGTCACGGCGCGCGAGCCCGAGGGTTCGGGTAGAGTGTGGTGGAAGTTCATGAGGAAAGAGGATAGGTTGGGGGAGTCGACGAGGTGTTTGGTCACGTCAGACACGACTTGGGCGGGGAGATCGTAGGGAGCAAAGATGTCTGAGATGATGGTTGTTGTGGCGTCGAAGTCGGTCAGCGTTTCTTCCCGTGTCTGCTTCAGTGTTGCTCGGTATGATTCTCTGTTAATGGTTAGTATATCTGTACATCTGACAAGACAAGGGAGATAGAACGCACTCTTCACTCTTTGCACCCAGATATCCACCCAATCCCATGGAGATAGCACCCGCAATCAGCTCGGCCATACCACCAAAGACAACAACTTTGGTATCATCCAGCGTCGACAGACCAGCCGTCAGGGCAAACGGCACGGTCAGACCATCTGACAAGCCGATGATAGCATCAGAGATGACGCGAGCATCGACAAAGCTCTTCTTCTCAATGCGGCTGCCGATGGGAGCAGAAGAAGACGACTCTCCATCATTGTTGAGCGGGATCTGGGCCTCCTTCTCGGGGTCGGAGAAGGAGCTCTCAGACTCTGAGGAGACGGGCGAGTATTGAGCGACGAGGGCTTTGACTGAGGAGAACGACATGATTGTTTGCGTTTCTTTTCTTCTCTCTCTCTCTCTCTTTTCCGTCGTATTAATATGGCTCACGTAGAGGTTGGTTGATTGACACAGCTCGACAGAGAACAGAGAAAGAAAAAATGGTCACACATGGCAGGCTAGCAATATGTACTCCGTCCCCATCGGAGCTTCCGCCCGAGCCACGAGGCATCAAAGCAAAAAAGGCGAGGGAAGCGAGTAGAGGTTGGAGTAGGAGGGGCAGGGCGCCGGACAGCCAATCGGCAGGGTAGCAATTGGCATGACCAGGCAGTAGCGCGGCCTGCGACAGGCTGTGTTGCTGCAAAGGCCTGCACTAGCAGTCTAGCATTGTAGTAGCACAGATATTGTTGCACTGCGCGCCTTCCAACTCTGGAATGCGATGTTTGCACGTTGCCGTCGTCGCGGCTGCTGATTGGCTGGGCGGTGCAAGGGACACTAGGGAAATAAGCATCGTCCAGGGCGGGGCACCGGGGAGCAGCGGGCCAATGGGGATTGCCAGATTTCTCAGCGCACCTTCTGCACTGGAATGTCACGGGCTGGGCCAATGGCAGTCCAGAAGGGATGCACGTTTGGCCTTCTCTTTTGCTTTGTGCCCTCGATTTAATCTACTGTACATCTATTCCATGCATTTATTATCTCCGTCTCTACATTACTGTATCTATCTCTATGCTATCAGTATGGGCTATATATTTATATATGGCGCACCAGACCGCATCAGTTGACCGAACGTTGCATAGCATCCCTAGTATCTGATGTGCATCTGATCCTTGCCTATCTCGCCGCGAGGGGTAGCTCTAGCTTCCTCCCTTGGTGGCTGCGTACCGACTTTGTCTGTCGAAAAAACCGGTCGGAATACGTGATCTCAGAGATTGTCATGTGAACCAATCCGGTGCTTCGTGCTATATTCGTGTAGTTGGTATGGCGTGATATGATCTTTAAAAAAAAGTGCCACTATCGCGGGAGTGCTGTTGGTACATATGGCGGTAGACAGTAAACCAACTGATCTTTTATCATGAATAAATATTCAAGTAAAAGTGATTTAGACAGATAATAATTATCACCATAGCTGTGAAATATTCTTTTCGTCGGTCACACAGCTTACTAACAGGGCAGGTGCTGTTGGACTACATAGCTGGGTAGCAGCTACCAGCTACCAGCTACCCCTCAATAACCTCACCGATCAACAAGCCTCAAGTTCACCACCTCTCAAAGTGGAATCAAGTCTCGTGAGAAAGCCGAATGGCACACTCCACAGTGAATACTTTACCCCGCCTCTCTTGCAAGAGAACATCGCCAAGACAATACCTAATGCATCTCGACCCTTGGATCCATTCCTAAATTTGAGGAGGCGCTACCTTACTACGTATCGGGCGGAGTGATGGTAGTATCCAGTGCATATCGGTGACATCAATTCAGCAAGACCATAAGCTTTGAGCAATGATCTAGGATGATCGTCGATCTTGCTACGTGCAGATTCCCAGGAATAAATTAACTTTGCATTGCTAATAGCTGAATGACTATTGGTGTGTCCAATTATTGAATCGGAACTGAATGAATATTTAGAATGATGCAATGTGCCTTTGACCTCAACATACACTAGGGTTGACAAAGCTCTGTCCATACAGTTGACTCCTACAATTCCTCTTTACCAGCATCTCACACTTCTCTGAATGAGGAGGAGAGAAATAGGTAGACCGTGGCTATACCTGCCAGCTCGACCTTGTCCTTCGATAGAACAGATTCAAGACCGCAGCCAAGACCCACGACACACCGGCAAGCACACAGATGGCTGTCAGCCCATGAGGATAATGGGGCGCATCAGATGTCCTAAAGATCTGAGCACCGGGGATGCCAGCTGCATTGGCAGCCATGATGATCAATCTATCAGAATACGTCAGTCACTCAACCTTCAGAGACTGGAGATCTGACGGTATCTTCTTACGCCATGGCAACACTTCTTTCCTGGGGTGATCGACAATTGACCGAAACCCAGCCGACATTCAAGATACTAGGGAAATTTTTAATATTCTGTATGATATATAAGAATGAAGAGGACTCACTGCATGCTGGCATATCCTGTACTTGCAGCAAGGATTATGCCATACTTGTGTTCTTCATTGAACTTCAATGGCATTTTCTTCAAGCAGGCATAGCCCATAACATTCCAGGTCGTCGCGAGCAAGACAAGAGGGCCCCGAAAACCGGTCCGATCTCTGCGCGAGTTGATTAGCATACGAATCAATCCGAGAAAAGAGGGAAGAGAGGTATCAACCCGATATAAGCAAGGATATACGTGAGAACCATGCTGGTATAAATAGGCACCGATGCCAGGGCATTTGCCTGCACCGAATTATATCCAAATGACTTGATCAGCGTGGGCGTGTAAGTCGTAAGACCGGATAACGCCGTCATGGAAACCAGCGTCAGAAACACGTGCTGCATGATATTTGGCCGGGTAGCTGTATTCCAGGCATCACGGCCGGTGATTCTGACTTGGCCGTCTTCTTCTTTTTTTGCAGCTGTTGTTGAATCGTTTAGAAGCACGCGGTTCTTGATGATGCGCGACTCTCGTTCGGAGAAGTAGCTCCATCGTCCGCAAGAGATCAGTGGCCTGCCATCACCCACCTTGGGTGGAAGGAGTAGGACAAAAATAAAGCCGATGAAGATGGTGATGAGTCCTTCCACTGTAATACTCCAATACTAACACTCTATACACCATCTGATATATGAAATAGAACGCAATAAATGAAGACGGACGGCCGTACCTAAGAAAATCCAGCGCCAGCCAGCAAGTCCATGCTTCTCTTTCAAACTCAACAGTCCAGCTGAGATGAGACCTGTTGTAGCTGCTGAGAACATTTGATCAAAGAAGAATAGAGTCACGCGGGAACTCGCTTCACTTTTCTTATACCAAGTCGACAGATAGAAGAGAGCTCCTATACATTCCCACCAGTTATTTGCTAAACAAAGACCTCAGTGTTGAGACAAGAAACGAGAAAAAGGGATTGAATAGGTATACCTGGTATATAACCCCCTTCAAACAACCCAAGAAGAACCCTAGTAGCCAAATAACTGGGATAATTCTTAACAAAAGCCTGAAACGTAGCAATCAATCCCCACGCAAAAAGCTGAAAGGACAGCCATGGTCTTGGACCAAACTTTTGGAGCAAGATATTCGACGGTATTTCGGTCAAGACTATGCCAGCTGAGAGCAGTTGGGCGCCCACGTTGAATGCATTGGTGTTTACGTGGAGGTCATCGGTGATGGTCGAGGTCAAGACGGCGCTGATGTTGCCCCGGTCCATCTGGAGGGAGGAGAATGTGAGGGCTAGGATGGGGATTATGATGAAGTCAATCCTGATGAATAGTAATACTGTCAGTGAGCATTTGTATAGTGAAGATTGCATTAATGAGACCTACTTGCGGCGGACATGGCGCTCTTCTTTGGGGTCCAGTCCTGGGTGACATGGAAATCGGAAACGTCATCTGTATTATGAACAGTGGAATTGATCTCTTTGCGGTCAACAGGTGCTTCAGTATTAGTGTCCATGTTTGCAGTACTTGATTTATCACTTTTTTGTCAAAGGGGAGGCGAAAGTGAGAGAAGTAGGTAGGGATAGGAGCAGAAAAGGGTTGGGGGTCCCATTTTTATAGACCTGCTCCTGAATAGAAACAACTATTACTGGCACATAATCGCGTCATTTTTTCTAATATGTAGTCTATGAATGATAAAGCAAATCTTTTCAGGGTTGTTGGGTGTATTCCATTGGTAAATACCGGTTATATCTAGGTATGAGACGTGCCGGTCTTGCATACGGAGGATGAAGACCGAACTTAGGTTTAAATTACATGGAACGTGTTTGACTTGATAGCAATTCATCTAGTACGTATACGAGAGTTACTCTAGGTTTAATTTCCTGATTACAGCTCCAGAATACGCTGGTCGTTCCCATATCTGAGACCATGAGCTTGGTCTCCATGGGCAATATGGGATCTATACACAGAGTCACCCGTAACTCGGGTTGTCTTGCTTCTGCCCAGGAAGTTATTCTTTAAATCCCGGGCCTCGGCAATAATGACCAAATCCTTCAGATCTCCAGCCAATTGGGGCAGATGGGTTTGATACACTGTTTCAAAGGATGTCTTCTCTTGGCTTCCCAGATAGCTCAGAATGTTTACGACTTCCCCTTCAGCGCTAGCCAGGTAAAAGTGCCAGGAGCTGGTTTCTGTATCCCCGTTCCACGACACGTAAAACGAAACTAGTCCATTGTCATGCTTCAGGGCGAGTAGTGCAGGATCCTCACCAGAAAAGCCCGTCCAGTTGGAACGGAATCCCCGGTAGCTCTGCACGTGTTCATAGGGACGTGAGTCGAGATATGCGTGGAAGATGACGTCGCCATGCTCACTGAATTCAGTGACTGCCCCAGCCTGGCCCCAGTTGACAAAGGTGTTTCCGTTTGGCAAGAACTGGACGTTTCCTTGGGAGTGAGTGACTAGTCCGTCTGGCGCTGGATAGGTCCAGATTTCCCTGGCGGTGCCCGCGGTATGATTCAGCTCAACATACCGGGCGCGGGAGAAGGGGTTGATTGAACGATGGGGAGCTGAATGGTCTGCATTGTCGAAGAAAGAAATCCGTTCAATCGAGCCATCTGGAGAGCGATACCGGAAACGAGCATCATGCTGATATGCAAATCGTACGTTATCAGGAATCTCGAAATCAGAGCCATGAACACCTCCCAGCTGCCAGATTACTTCTCCGTTGGTGCCGTTAATTTTGAAGATGGCAGCATAATTTCGTGCTGAGATTAGGTAGTTATTTTCATCATCCTTGTCAACGCTATTGATGTGGAAGTAATTCCACGCATCGGCCGAACTGCGAGCGTTGAAAACGGAGTCCTTGTCTAACGGAAATGCGCTATCTGCAATTAAGTCAGCCACTGTACCATCTATATAAATAGTCTAGGGATGACATACACTTCGGAGTAACGTGATCCAGACTGTACCAGGAAAACAGCAATTCCCCAGTGTGGATATCCAGTTCTAAAATGGGAGTTAGCTTGGTAATAAATCTGCCTTTCTATGATGGGTATACCTTGGAAACCATTGGTAACAATCCACTTCTGGTCTTCATCCCCTCCGTATGGGCTGAGGTCTGCAGGGATGGACACCGGAGTCTCGATCAAGACTGTCTCGCCGTCCAACACGTTGAACTCGTGGCAAGACACAAGTCGATGGGATGCAGTTCGCACAACCTTGACCGTTTCATAGTGGTCATCGAGCAAGACGTGGTCTCCATACATGCGGCCATGGGGAGCGTCCAAGATGCCTTGGAAGGCTTTCAGCACTGGCTGCCCATTGACAACCGTGGGACCAAAATCAGCTACCCAGCCCGCGAGGTATCCGACGCTGGACCAGACAAGATCCCCATTGTCCCGGAAGATGTAGGCTGCCGGGTGTTCTGGCCCAACGCTTCCCTCTTCAAATCCCAGATACGGCGCAACAAAGACGAACCCGGATTCCACAGATGATCCTGCGGGGACGGTGATGTTCAGTCTTGGTGGAGAGAGGTCTGGCCGAGAGAGATACTGCCAGTCCGCGACGGCAGACTTGCCCAGCAAGGCTGCCACAGATAATAGGCATGTCAAGGATGGCATCGTTGAGGATAAGTCTGGTGACCGAGCAGGCCCTCAGACCAGGCAAGCAACTTCATGGCTTCTTATACTGCTGTACTGCAGTCAATCACGCAATATCAGGTATTATTAGGCAAGCCACCCTAGTAAATTCTCTGATGGAATTCGTCATTTCTAAAAGAGCAGCTGCACTGGAATCGCAGTGATGTTTAAGTTGTCGAGTGGAGATCAACAAGTGAACCGCCCTTATGGACCGTCTTGGCACGCCAAGACCCGGATGGCCTCCACTAGCGCCTGCCAGGTAGATTAGATCTAGGCTAGGCTTAAAGAGACTTAGTGCCGTTGCATGTTTGTTCCTGCTTCATGTTTGAATGTTTAACCTCACAACAAGCAATCACATATCTATGCATGGCTAGTCATCGTAAGCCAGACCGGATTAAGCAAGCCTGTGTGCCTTGCCGGTATGCCCTGTATCTATTTGAGACGGGTTTTGGCGACTGACAACCCGAGCCAGGCGGAAGAAAGCGAGGTGCCCAGGACAACGTCCCATATGTTCTTCCTGTGCCCGACTACAGCAATACTGTTACTATAACGATGGTCCGGCGACAAGGCCACAGCTCGACCGCAGCGTCGAGCCAACACCAGGTCATCTGAACCATGAGACAGGATCTACCCGATGGGTACAATACCCCATTTGAATGCACGCGGATGATTCTCCAGGGAGGAATCAGAAGGATATATGATGCTGACTAGCATTTAAACTCAGGAGGAGCATCTGAAAATTATCAGGCCGACCATAAATGCAATGCTCAATGATTCTGAGTAAGTTTTCGCCGGCTTTTGGATGACATCATTTGGTGACATTGGGTCTTTGCAAAGTCATAAAGGGCTCCCGAAAAGCACATTGGATCGCCTCGTAAATTCGTTGCAACCTTCGTGGGACCAGGTAGTTCAGGCTGCGCGAGTGTATCTTCAATATTTCGAGTCTCAGCCTCTACCGCTGTTTCAGGCTGCCCACTTCCTAGCAAGCTTGGAGTATCGTAGTCCAGGCCTCATCTATGCTCTCCTCGCTGTCACGGCTCGCTTCATACCAGATTTTGCTGCTACACACGATGATGGCCAGGCTAGCTCTAAAGAATTTGCAAGCTTGGCTCACCACTTGATGATCAATCGCATTGCTGGCGGGAGAGTTGAACTTTCAACAATCCAGACTTTAGTGCTCTTGGCCGGTGCTGATCTCAACGGTAAGACTCTATAGTCACAATATACCAATGAATTCTACTAATATAGAAACTAGCCTGCGACTCGGAGCGCTTTCTCCTACACAAGAGCTTGGCTATATCTTTTGCTGCTGCTGCCCAATTACATGCGCAGCCAGGGGCCAGGTTTCCGCAGCATATCACCGAGGAGCGAATCCGATGCTATTGGAGCATGATGTTACTGCAAAAGTTTTTTGGGGATGCCGTGACATCGACACGCGTTTTGTCATCAGACGCCGTGCTGGTCAAAGAAGCGCCACGTCTGCCCCTGAGTGTCTCCGTATCCAACGAATCGACATCAGCCGGAACAATTCCAAATTATAGTACACACAGCCAGCAAGGAATCTTGTCGGTCATTATATACTTGAGCGAATCGTGGTCCAGAGCACAATTCTACATTCGATCTCATGGCAATCTTGGCCACGAGCCTATGTGGTCTCTAAAGTCAGAATACGCCGAACAGATGTCTTTCCTCATGCGCATTGGTGCTAATCTGCCGCAAAATCATCGGTTTCGGGTGGTCAACGTCGGTTCGCGGACACCTGAAGAAGTCTGTGCGAACCGGGAATTCTGGGCTCCATGGTTCTTGAGCCGTTTCATGTATCATACAATCGTCTGCATTCTGAACCATCCACTCTTGGTCATGATCCAGCTACAAGGACACAAAAAGATTCCAGAGCTTTGTTTGCAACAGACATCTTCACTGGTCTCTCATCATACAGACTGGATTTTCAATCTTTTGAATATCCTCACACAGAAAGGGCTCGAATTGACCGATCCAATTGTGGGCTACTGCACCGCTATAGCAGGCACCATTGAATTCCAGTTAAGCTTCATGGTAAATGGTCGAATCCAGGAAGAGAAAAGACAGCGGTTCCGTCAATATTTAGAATATGTCCAAGGCCTGGTTAAAACATGGCCTCATTTGAATGTACTGGTATGTTCGCTTCATCTCTACTAATCTCTTCTTGCAATTAACACATTCTAGACAAAACATCTCAGGGCATTTGAGGAATCGATACTTGCGGCGTATTTGGAAACCAGTGGTTCAACTGGCAACATACAAATCAACCTCTCACATTTGTGGAATATTTTGGAATTTCTATATACCCCCATACAATATTCTACTAACATACCTGGTCAATCACATTCTCCTCATTCCGTGGAAGATTCAGATGTGCACCATTTGGTTCTACCACCTGACATCACATCAATTGATGCTAGTGAACAAGTGGACTCGTTCGCCCTTGAGCCTGCTACAGTTTCCGACCGGTTTTCTGAACTACCTGTCAACAGCGCATACTTGCCTCTTTTGGCAGATGAAGCAATGATCTCAGCCTCTGATTTCTTCAACCAGGACTATTTTGGTGGGGATTTGCTTAGTGATCAGGTGTTCATGTAGATCCTATAACAGGCTCCTTGTGGTAGGTATGTATTGGACACTACACTATGCAGGCACCCATCGCAGCTGCACCTCTTGAGGATCGTTCACCATCACGGTCAACTGGACTACCGACTCATCCATAATCTTCTTCAGCCTGTCCCGAAGCTCTTCTGGGTCCTTCATGCCCATCACCGGCAACGGCTCACACGTCGCATGTCTAAAAAGCGTGGCTATAGTCGCCACAAACTCAACCTGCGACATTTTCATGCCAGGACAGATGCGCGGGCCGCCTGACCATGGCAGGAAAATGTCCTTTTTGTCGGCGGGTTTGATGAGCTGTTTAGTGGTACTGTCTATCCATCGTGTCGGCTTGAATTCGGCTGCCTCTGCTCCCCAGATGCCAGTGTCGAGGTGGATGATCTGCTGGAATACGAATACGTTCATGGGCGACGGGAGGACATGAGTCCCGTTTGTGTCGGCTACGTGCTGTGTCCCATTTGTGGATCGCGTGGAGTGAAGGACTGGCGTGAACAGACGCAGCGTTTCAAACTGTAGATCGTCAGCATGTATATATATGACTGGGTATGTGGGTTAGCATAACTCACCATCACAGCTAAGACGCGCGGACACCGAGAAAATATATCCTCATATTCCCATTGCGCGACATCCGCATTCAACCCACGAAGCTCCTCTCGTACCCAGTCCTGATATTCCGGATGCGCCGCGAGCAGCATCACGGCATATCCCATGGTATTTGCTGTGGTATCAAACCCAGCGGCCGTGAATATCCACAGGTTCCCGCTCACCTCGTCGTCGGTCAGGTACAGACCGGAAGATTTCTTTCCCTGTTGGTCTGAATACTGTAGGAGCATGTCCAACATATTATGATGAGTGCGAGGGGTTTCTGTTGTTGCTGTCGTCGCTCGCTGAGCTTCAGCTTCAGTTTCAGCCTTGAAGATCTCTTTAATATACCGCGGCACATTGTCCATCTGTCGACCCAGAAACTGCAGCGATTTCGGCATAAAGGGCATCTTCTTCAATCGCGACGGAATCAGAACTGCTGCAAAAAACTGGCTAGTCACGAGAGCGATGGTCTTGAAATACGCGACTCTTCCATCATATTCTGACCAGTCATCATCTTCGCTCTTGCTGTTGCTGCTACCGCCCAAACTCTTCGCAAAATCCGGCGACCAGGCCTGACTCTGCCCATACCCAGCTTTCCCAAGCACGTTGATAGCGACGCTGCGGAGGCCGCCCAGTGTCTCGCCGCCGGGGTGTGAGAGCATGTAGTCGGTCATGGCCAGTGCTTGGTGGCAGCTTTCTTTCCACACGGTGCCCATGATGGTTTCGTTGAGATTGGGGGCGATGATTCTGCGCTGTCGCTGCCTTTATCCCAGTTAGGTTACAAAATCATACTATGTATAGAGGTATACGTATCATACCAATCTTCCCCATTAGACTGTTTGAATCAGAGACTGCATATTCAAATGATATATCGGCATGGCACTTACCTGAAGCACATTCTCCCCAAAAATCCCGACAAACTGCTTCACCACCGGCGGCTGGATGAAATCCTTTCTTCTCTGCAGAACAGTGCTGCCCAGCGCCGGATCGCAGACACTTATTCAATCATTAAAAAAATGCGCCTCAAGACAATGAAGAGAAAACTCACCACAACGAACACCCATCCGGACTAACAATCACAAACACACTAGTATCGCCAACAACCTGCCTAATATCAAATCTCCGCCTAAAATCCCATCCCACAATAACCAGATCAAGACGCATATACATCCATGTAGGCAGATATTTCTCGAATTGGGGACGCAACATGGGGCCCAGGACCATCCATATTACGCTCTCGGTGAAGATTGGGGTTGCGAAGATGGTGAAACCGGTGCGCAGGGCGAGGATGTAGTAGTAGATGAAGGAGAGGAGTTTGTAGAGGAGGTATGCTCCTAGGAGCAAAAGGAGCGTGTTCCACAGGGTGAGCTCCATTTTCTGTTTATGTTATTGAACTTTTTTTTTTCCATCGATGAAGAAGGTGAGGGGAATATAATTATTTACGTATTCCAACACTAACCTTGAATCCTTGTCATTATTGGAGCGCTATAATAAGATAAGCTACTAAGCTGAGTGAGCCCTAAAATAAATTATATATGCGCGTAGCTATGGCTGGCTAGCCAGGAAAGGTTGACAAAACCCGCTTTTCTAGAGTCGATTTGGTATGCAGTCTATTAAAGTTCCTGCCAGCAGTCAGCCTATGGAGGTTAGGCCCAATGGGTTGGAAATAATTTCGTGGCTGTTGGTTAGTTGGCTAGTGCTTATTTGACCTATAATTATTACATGCCTGGTCTGGCTAAGTCTTGTTGGTACGTAAACTTATGTATTCGCTTGTGACATTTACGTCACCTACGTGTGTAATATATGTGAAACTAAGCAAATTATTGCAAGAGAATGATCCAGTTTTGTACAAACACGACGGGACGACGCAAGAACGACAGCAAATATACAGTCTGAGAGACAGATAGGCGTGAAAGAGGCCAGAATATGGAAATAGAACCAAAGCACCCGCATTATCGTAATGAATAAATAGAGCAAGTTTGATGAATGTGTAGGTAGTCGGATTTATGTACTATCGGGTCGAGATGGAGAGGATGAGAGGATGAGAGGATTCACGGAGGAGAGAATTTAATGACTGTCAACAGTTAGTCGTGTCATCGAGACGCAGACGGGGAGATAGAGAGACAAACCGCTTCTTGAGATTCTTATCGTCAGCTGGCCCGGCGCCGTTATCCCATAATCGACTCTTGTATGCCGGGAAAGAAGTGTGATTCCACATATTCACCAGGACGCTATTCAACCGTTAGCCACTTTAAAAATTTTCTCTTATATGTATGGAGAGAGAGACAAACCTCTGTGTCTGGTCCTTATAATCCTCATCTTTAACTTCTTTCATCGAAACCTTCATGCCATCCTTGGAAAACGAAATGTGCTTCTTCTCCATGTTGGCCTTGGCCTTGGTGCTGACCTCGGTCACGATGGTGTAGGCCACGAAACCGATGGAGCACAGCAGACCGACGAAGAGCGTGAGGAGGAGGAGGGGCACGAGGCTGGATCCTGTGGCCATTTTGCCGTTGCTGCTGCAGGTTTGTTGTTGTTGAACCTCGAGCGGGGGGAAGGACTGGCGGCGCATGCGATCTGATTTATGAGTTCGACGAGGGTAGATAGGAGGTAGATTTGGTCGAAAGGGGTTGCGATTCTCTGAACACACGACACTGAGGGGCCGATGGCAGTGGTTGAACGAGAAAAAAGGAGTGTGTCACTGTGCAATTGTACAGAGGAGCGTGGCTGCGTGGCTGATGAAACTGAAAAACACCGGCGGCTGTGCGGGCAGCCAATCAGATTGCACCAGGCAGCAGCCAAGATGGGCGATCGCGTCCTCTTAATTTATCGAGGATTTATTCAGCAGCAATCACATGTCTGTCTTTTTCGAAGATGCGGAAATATTTCTATGCATATTGCATAAATCTGAGTGGATCTGTTAGTTAATCAAAGAAGCATAAATGTCTATATAAATCCCGTTTCCCGGATAGTACATATAGTTCCTTTGACAGGTCATAGCGCAGATGCTATTTATACAACTATAA
Source organism: Talaromyces albobiverticillius (assembly GCA_023721895.2). Taxonomy (NCBI): domain Eukaryota; kingdom Fungi; phylum Ascomycota; class Eurotiomycetes; order Eurotiales; family Trichocomaceae; genus Talaromyces; species Talaromyces albobiverticillius. Next base: position 4,219,270 of record JAMBUR020000001.1, on the reverse strand, counting down.
ATTTATGGCTTATAAATAGGACAAGAGTAAAAGAAAAAGAAGAAAACAAATAAATAAGATAGACAGAGAGTCGTCATACGTAGATCAATAGCGTCATGATGACTAAGGACTCCTGCATTCATCCCATGCCTTGCTTGGGCCTCATACTCATTTTATACAATAAAATATATGAAATATATCAATTAATCTATCCTCTACTACCTCATATATACACATATACAAAATACAAGAGGAGAGACAATGGTCTACCTCCCCATCTTCCCCATCTGCTTCCAATGCGGCACCGACCAGAACCCGTGTCACTGCAAGGTTGTAGGGCCGACGTTGGGTATGTCCCTCCCTCTTTTTTCTCTGGAAGGATATACTAATTTTATATGTGTAGGCTTCTTGTGCTGTGTCGTTGCGGGGGTTAGTACCTATACACGAGAATAGACTTGAGTCTTGTATGTACTGATTGTATGGATATAGGTAGTCTGCTGGCCGGCATCAATATTCTGTGGATGTAATGCGACAAAGACTGGGAAAGAGTAAGTTTTCCTATCTATTACAAAGTTGGAAGACAGTTAACTGATGCAATTGGCAGTATGCTCGCTTTCCCGGTCAAGTTGAATGGGGATGTGAGTAATTTTATACCGATATAAATGAGCTTTTCTATGTACAGATATGGAGGATATTTAGGGTTGATTTTAATGCTCTTTTATTAATATTATTACCTGCTTATTCTACTTGCCAATAAATAGTCATCTGGAAACGGCTACATGTATTAACTAGCTACTACGTACTTCAGAGCAATACAACAATACAACGAACGTGAGAGACAAAAAAGGTATCCTGTTCAAAACAGCAAAGAAACGAAACAGCAAACAAAACACATAGACCCCCCCCCCCCCCCCCCCCCCCCCCTATCATCACATCGCGTCGTCGGAATTATATATGTAAGAAAATCAGAGCGTGTACTCTGTAACTCCTCCGTTCGTTAAATGTATAACGAGAGCGGCAAAAAATCGTCGTCTATTTAAGCTTTTCTTTCAACTTTTGGAAAAATCCACTAGCCCGGTTCTTCTTCTTCTTCTCCTTTGCGTTATCTTGAGGAGCTCCGCCGGCCGGCTTAGATTCCTCGGTGGTTTTCCCTGTGGCAACACCTGTAGTCACCGTGGGCTGAGTTTGGGTCGTCGTCGAGGGGGCAGCGGCAGCACCAGCAGTAGCTGGTGGGCTCGTTGTTTGTGGAGAGACATCTGCCGAATCGATAGGTCTGTTGGTATCAGCGGCAACAGCAGCGACAGCAGCGACAGCAGGAGCAGTGGCTGCGGTGGTAGCGGTGGTAGTTGGTGCTGGCTCGCCCTGTTTGTCGGTTTCAGAAACCTTGTTTTGCAGTTCTTGCTCAACTTCTTTCTTTTCTTCAACGGCTGCCGCGCTTGCTGCCGCTTCAGGTTCCTGATGCGCCTTTTCGAGCGAGTCCTTGACGACGCTCGGGACCTCGGCAGCTGGCACCGCAGCAGGGCCGTCTGTAACTCCGACCTTGTCCTGGAGCTCCTTCTCTACATTGGCCTTCTCCTCAACAGCTTCGGCGTTGGCAGCTGCTTCTGGGGTTTCATGCGCCTTTGTAAGGGATTCCTTGACAACTTCTGGGACATCGTTGGCTACACCCGCCTTTTGAGATTCAAGAGGCACCTGAGCTGCAAGAGCAGCTGTGGTTGAAGTTGGGTGCGCAGATTGGATTGTGACGCCAGGTTCGGAAGTCTGTGGAGGGTTCTGGGGCAGACTGGACTCGGGGATGATACCACCCCCTGTCACAGGCGGTACCTCGAGAGCATCGGCCGTCTTGGTTTCTTCCTTGTTTGGAATGACCGGGTTGCTTGCGTCGGCTTCATAGGCCTCCTTATCTGTTCTGACCGTGGATTCCACGGTGTTGCTGTGAAGGGTGCTGGGGTCGGGAACGGGGTCTCCGGGGTTCAGCTTCACCGGGTTTCCGATTCCATTGGTGGCAGGAATAGGATTAACCGATAGTTCGTTGACTTCTGTTGCAGGCGTCTCTGGGAATCCACCAGGGACTGGAGATTTCTCCTCCTTTGCAACGCCGCCGGCCAGCTGGGCGGTAGTGGCTTCGGGGGTGACGCCAGCCATGACAGCAGCAGCGGTGTTTCCTCCGGTAAGCGATTCAAATTCGGACTTGGTTGTGGCGGGGGCCTTTGTCAAGTCTTCAGGCAGCAGGACGTTGTTTATGTTATTATGACCGTCTTCTTCTTTACGGGCTTCGCTATCAGTGACCCAGGCTCCGTCAACAACAAACTGGAGGTTCAGTCAGCGAGGAAAAGAAAAATGCAGTAAATCGAGAAGTAAATTTAAAGAGGAAAACACGGGAGAAGGCAACAGGCAGTGGCGGGGTACATGGCATTAAAAACGAATCGACGAATGGTTTAATGTGGTTGACTGAAACCAACCAAGGCGGTGAGCATGACGTCACCGAATGACGCCGCAGCGCAAGCTGAGCACCAACTGTCGCCATAAGCCAGCGATAAACAGTGCTTTGACCGCGGCGTTGGAGTGCAGAAATTTATTTTTTAACCACATTCTGCAAGGGGCGCTTTCGTGATGTCTCCCCCGGCTCTGGATTGGGACGTTGCATGCTGCTCGTGTAGCCAACCGGCGGGGAAGGAATGATATACACATGAACGCTTCAAGACAATGTAAAGCAGCAACGCACCTTGTATTGTATCTTCCCATCAATTTCCGGAAGCTGAACCTCCTTTTCAAAAACGTCGCCCTTCTTTTCGAGTTGAACCGTCTTGCCCCAGTCGTCGAAAGTGCCGGTGACAAACACCTCGCTCGCTTCGTGCGGCCTGGAAAAGCCTATCCATTAGCGCTGATCATTGACGGCTAGTAAAGTGCGTAGTAGGTAGTAGCGGTTTGTGGCTTTGTGCGAAACCATGACAATCACGCGATCCGGCAAAGTGTTGTTGAAACTGGCTGTGCGACGGACAATTGCATTCGGTCATGGCGGAGGTATTCGAGGAGGTATTGCGGATGGAAATTGCACATAGAATATGATGGAAGAAACAGCAGAAAGAAGGAGGGAGAGAAACGTACCATCGGAATGTGAAACTGCTCATCTTATCGTCGTCGTGCGCCTAACAGATCGTATTAGGCGGGAACGTCTAATGGAAAAAAGAGAACGCTGAGGCGCAAGTCGATAGTTGATAAAATGAAGTGTTAAAATAAAATATTTCTCGATATAATGGGTATACGGCGTGATTTCGCACAGAAGTAGAGGTGGAAATGGATGGAAGCTGTGACTGCCTGGCCAAAGGCGGAATCCTTTCGGCCCGCACGGACAACGCGCTGGTCAAGACCGCAGGGCTAGCCAGTTGTCCAGCATGCTAAGCATACACCGCCTGGTGGGGTAATACAATGGGCGACAATCAGGAGAATTGAGTTTGAACTCTTATATAAAGACCGTCTTATGCCTGAGAAAATCATAGCACACAGTATGCTGCATATCAATTGCATGTCTATTGGTGTGTCTGCGTGCCTCAGGCAGAAACAAAACCTAACTAACTTAACTAGCAGGGAGCTTGGGCCTCTCTGACGTAGGAGGCCTGAGGCAGCAGCTGCCAGTTCTGGCCCATCACGACTTTAGCGACAAATGGCTACGAGAAACATGGAGGGGGCAGTCAGAAACGCCATCTCGCCGTATCTTTCACCAACCAGCGACCACATCCCAGACGTCGTTGTGTCACCAGCAGCTCTCAGGCTGCAAACGGAGCAGCCCGGCCGCGGGCCAATCACAGCGCCGGAATGCGTATACTCGCCTTGTCGCCACTGTCGCCTGGGGATGGACTCGACCGATCGGTGGAGGATATCGTGATCAGATAGATTAACTGCTTAGGCAAGCATGTGGTCCCAGGCAGCAACGAGGCTGGCAAGGACGGGCATGACTCGCGGCTGACCACCGAAGCGTGTTTTAGATTCTTCCAGTGTTTCTAGAAGTGCTCTGGAAGAATCTATGCATATTTCTCTCTCGCCGTTTGCACTTAATATGCTTAATTACTGTCTGGCATATTCCCCCCCCGAGAGGCCAAGACTGTCGATCATAGAGTGGAGAGTGTAGACATTTATGGTACACGACAAATAATTGCAATAAATAAGGGCCAAGAAAAGAAAAGAATAATGTAGCGGTTCTCCTTCTGGCATATCACACAGTGACGACGATATGATGCCCCGCTCCCGCTCGCAGACCGACGACCTCATCACGGCCTGAGGCAGCAAGCAACGCTTTTCTGGACTGAAATTCTCCCTCAAAAACTGACAACAGACACACCCTTGCATGCTTGCTCTGGATCTGCCTCTCGGCGCCATAAACCGTTTGGCTGCGTTGCTGCAGGCTGCCTCAGACCAGACCCCCTCCTTCCTGCCTTCCCTCCCCCCACCTTCCCGCGCAGATCACGCGTCTGTGACCTTCCAAGGTTCTTCCCTAACTTACCCCAGACGTCGTCTCTCTCTTCTCTCTTTTCTTTTTCCAGCCAGCCCTCCCCCGAGTGGCTCCACAAAATTTCTTTCTCTTGTCTCTTTCTTTGATCCTTTAAATCCCTCATCCATTGACAGCATTCACTCTACTACTATCCGCTATCCGTCCTCCTCCCACTCGACTGCTCTCGTCCACCAGTCTTCTGCTCGATTACCCAAAAAGATTTAGCAGCACCCAACAAGTCCGCCACCAGCCCGCCGATTTCTCCAATTCTGCTCTTCTGCTCCAATTATTTCAACGTCGATTGATCGCAACGCTCGCTGTGAACCTGTACAACACGGCCGAAGATGGCCTCCAACTCCAGCTTCCCGGGCACGAACCCATTTGCTGCCGGAGCTGCATCGCCCTTTGCAAAGATATCGGAGGAGGAGGAATACGACGTGGCTTCACCGACAGATCCCCATTTCCAGAGCAGCGTAACGTCACAGAGCCCATATAATAACGACGATAATAATAAGAGCAAATCCAATAATAAAGACAATAGCAATATCTTTGGAAGCCCCTTCCAAGATAGACAAGGTGTGAGTGCTGCGCCCGAGATCAGTTCCCAGCCTGGCCAAGGCTTGCCGAATAACTATGCAATGGGTCGACGCACATCCGTGTCTGCCGAGTCATTGAATCCCACATCCTCCGGGTCAGACAGCTGGAACCCGCCTTTCCATCCAAAGTCAGACGACCAGGTGTCGCGACTGAAGAAAGCCGTCAGCGGAAACTTTCTCTTTTCTCACCTGGATGACGAACATCTCAAGACCGTGCTAGATGCTTTGGTCGAGAAACCCATCCCGGCAAAGGACATCAAAGTCATCACCCAGGGAGATGCGGGTGATTACTTTTATATTGTCGAAGATGGCTCCTTTGGGGTCTTTATCAACCCATCGGGGGCGGCCCAGCCCGGTCCAGACGGACTCGGAAAACAGGTTGGAAGTATAGGACCGGGGGGATCATTCGGAGAACTGGCATTGATGTACAATGCACCACGAGCCGCCACTATTGTCTCTCTAGACGCAAAGTCCACTCTATGGGCTCTAGATCGCGTGACCTTTCGGCGGATTCTGATGGACTCGGCCTTTCAACGACGACGCATGTATGAAGCCTTTCTTGAGGAAGTGCCTCTGCTAGCATCTCTGAAACCGTACGAACGCTCCAAGATTGCAGATGCATTGGACACCATCAAATTCGCATCGGGGTCAACAATCATCCGCGAAGGGGATCCCGGAGACGCATTCTATTTACTCGAAGTCGGTGAAGCTGAAGCTGTCAAGGCAGAGACAACTGTGAAGTCGTATTCACGAGGAGACTACTTTGGCGAATTGGCTTTACTAGACGACAAACCCCGAGCAGCTAGCGTGATAGCTACAACAGACGTGAAAGTGGCGCGACTCGGGCGTGATGGGTTTAAGAGGTTGCTAGGACCTGTGGAACAGATTATGAGGAGGACAGAATATGATGTCAAGACATCTACGTAGTTTGTTTCTTTGTTTCTACCGGGTTTGATTTGTTCTTATCTTTATCTTTCATACATTCGTTTCTGCTTGATGCCCAGTCTGGATGAATTGTGATGTAGCAAGTTAGGTTTAATCTATTGTTGACACATATACCTAGGTCTGTAAGGTATTGTTCATGCGTACTTCGTTGAAGTAGACTGAGCCGAGCCGGGTGCGGTGTGCTCTATGCGGGCAGGCTGCGTCGGCACATACCTCGAGGGTCGGTCTGTCTGACCGGTGGATGGTATCTTTCCACCGCTCGATATGTGACGTGGTTCTCTTGAATCGAGCCCTGGCCGGATTCGCTGAGGTTGTTGAGTAGGCTTTAGACAATTGCCATGGAAGATCAGTTATACGGCTTCTGGCCATACACACAATGCCTGCATAGACGTCAGCACCCACTCTCGACTGAGTCGACGGAGAGAGAAGGAGAGACTTACACCCGTGAATACATATGATAGTTCAAATTCCTCAAATCCTGCTTCGTCCGTTCCAACAACGAATAAATCCTCGGCGTATCCCATTTCAGCACCCTCGAAAACAGCGCCAGCCCATACGGCTCAATAGACTCCATCATCTGCAAATTCATATACATGGCCAACTCCTTTAGCCTTCTATCGCGCGGCCACGGCGACAGGGGGCATTTCTGGACGACTTGGTTCACACTCGTGAAACCCGCATTGTTGACAAGCCCATAAATATGTGGCGCAATGTTCATTTCCTTCCCAAACACAGCTGCCGCTTCGCATAGTCGGGTTTGGTATTCGTGATAGGCCGATGTGAGCGGTAAACTATTATCGTCTGTGGACGCCCAGGTCTCGAATTCGGTCAACTCAATCCAACCCCCGGGGGCAAGAGCGTTGTATGCGCGGCGTAGTAACCGAGGCCAGTCGGCGATACTCCCCGCCATGCTGCGGATATGGATATAGTCAAAGGGCTCGTGGAAATCCCACTCGGTATCGGCCTCGGCATCGTCAATCTCAAAGCGCAGGTTGGGCGGGACCCAGGTTGGTTGGATATAGGACAGGTCGGTGGCTATGACTGTGGTGTCGCGGTGCATGTCTGCGAAATCAATGGCCCAGAGACCCGTGCCGCAGCCAATGTCGAGGGCGCGCCTGACGTTGTTCCCGATGGGGGCGCGGTATAGTTCGCCGCCAAACATGAGCAGGTAGATGTGATGCTGCATGTCCATGCGGGCCTGCTCGGGCTCGTCGTTGGGTAAGGGGTAGGCGCCTGCGCGAAAGGCATGGTAGCGCCGGCCGTTCTCGTATTCGTAGTTGAAGACGTTTTCGTTGAGGGAGGCTGTGGAGCTGACGATGTCGTCGCCGAGCGTTGAGTCGGCGTCGTCGTCGTAGAAGAAGCCGTGGGGTGCGGCGGCGGTGGTGTTGTCGTCTGCGAGGAGGATGTCGTTGTCGTTGTCATGGTCGTGGTCGGCCATTATGTCTTGATTCTTCAGTCTTTCTTCAGGACTTCTTCAACTGCCGGCAGGGGTATGCACTATCGAGTCATGGATGCGTCTATTTATCATGTCGATTTTAAAGACATGCCGACAGCAAGCATGCTATCTATGATATATGTACTATTATATTATTTAAATTAAATTTAATCAAATCAATACGTATTGACTGACCAAGTTTTGGCATTTGGCATTTGTCATTCAGCAAAGTATGGAGATATGGAATCTGGACTGGCAGCGCATTGGACACTGCACAAGCGGGCAGGGGCCTCCAAGCAAGGGCCAGCCCAGCCCCGGCAGCGTGGCTTTTTAGCTGGCCTTAGCGGTGCACAGTCCACAGCGCCCTGACTCGCGGACTTTTTTCCCATGATCCTGGCTGCCATGCTTCTTCAGGCAACCTGTACGGAGTCCATGTTGGTCACATTGGTGTGTCCGCCCAGAGAATGCAATTGCCATTGTACCGTCGCCCTGTGTATATAACATAAACATACAGCGTACCACTGCAGTCTGCAGTACTGAAGTACCGTACCAACGGGCAGGTCGACCCCGAAGTGTGGAGTTCATACTAACGGTAGCAGAGTTCCAGTGTCCACTGTCCAGCCCAGTGCCCACAATGCTCAACTCGATAACCTCAATATTGAGGAACAGGGGGGCTGAAGAGCCAAGAAGAAAAAAATCCCGTGCTGCCATTTGTTTCTTCTTGGCTCTTCTCCACTCGGTCTATCATCCTCGGCGCTGTCACCGTGTCAGTTTTGAGTTCTGTCCAACACCCTCGATTCTCTGAGACAATGACATGACATGGGGCCATTCCTGCCAACGGTCTTGCCAATGTCGGACGCATCATCGATCAACGACTTCTTCATTTGGGCTGCATCGGCACTACTGCTGGTGCTGCTGCAGCTAAGCGTCTACCGGCTGTGCCTCAGCCCGCTGGCTCTAGCAGGGATTCCCGGCCCCAAAATTGCGGCCGTCACGGCCTGGTATGAGTTCTATTGGGACTGCCTGCGGCAAGGGCACTATCTGTTCAAAATCGAGCAGATGCACCAGAAATATGGTCTTTCTCCTTTCCTCTGCTTTCCTTTTCTTCAGCTCGCCCCTGCAATTCTAGCCGTTTAATTAGTTTATGCATGACCCTGTCACTCTCACACCAAGTGTCTGGCCGTTGTGTTGGTTCTGAAGCTATCTAGCCCTAGAGCCCGTTCCTGTACCTGTATTATTTGTGTCATTTGTGTCACGTTTCATTTTTCTCCTGCAGTTGCATTTTAAATCAGACCAAAAACAAAGTAGAGATATAGCTTACTAACCCCCTTCAGGCCCAATCGTACGCATCAACCCGTGGGAAGTCCACATCAAGGATCCCGCATACTGGGACACCGTCTACACCAACAGTAAACTCGACAAAGACGCCTGGTTCTATCGCGCCTTTGGCGACAACCGGGGCACCGTCGGCACGGGGCCATGGGAACTTCATCGCCAACGCCGCGCTGCAATGGCCAAGTTCTTCTCGAGTGCCAATGTCGCTCGCCTAGAGCCCAAGGTTCTGGCGCGAGTGCGCAAGTTGCTGGATCGCGTTGAAGAGATTCGCACTGCTTCTGCTTCTGCTTCTGAAAGCAAATCCGTACCGCTCTCCCATGCCTTTCGCTGCTATGCGACTGATGTCATTTCGGACTATGCCGCTCCTCATACGCGCGACTTTTTGAGCACGCCGGATTTCGCGGCCACGTTCAATCAGGTTCTGCGCGATTTCTCCGAGATTATGCTCTGGCATAGGCATTTTCCTGTTGTGTTTCCCATCTTTGGTGCCATACCGCGGTGGCTGATTGCAGCCATGGACCCGACAGGCGCCCAGATTGCGGTTTTGGATAATCAGGCAGTAAGTTTCACTTAAGTATCGCCGAAGAGATAGGAATAACACTGATCTCCTGCAGAGCCTATTAAAACAAGCACAAACAGTGATAGCGACCAAAGGCAACCCGCCTGAAAAGTCCTCACCCACCGTACTCGATGCCATCTACAAGTCCGACTCTATTGGTCTCGAAGACAAGACCCTCCCTCGAATGATGGCAGAGACTCAGGCTCTGATGGGTGCCGGAACCGAGACGACAGGAAACACTCTTTCAGCATTCGTCTACCACGTGCTATCCAACAAGTCGATACTAGGCAAGCTGATGGCGGAACTCAAAGGTGCTGCAGCAGAGACTCCCGATGACGACCTACTCGATTTCAAGACCTTGGATAAACTACCATACCTGCAAGCCTGTATCAAGGAAGCTCTCCGCCTGGCCATGGGCGTGGTCGGCCGTCTCCCTCGCGTGAACCGCAGCGCATCAATGAGTTACACAACACCATCGGACGGAAAGACATATGTATTCCCCGCCAAAACCACAATCTCCATGTCCATCATTGACATGCACCTGAACGGCGACGTGTTCACAGACCCTGACCGATTCTGGCCAGAACGATGGGTTACCAGCAATGCCGAACACTTGCGACAAATGGAAAAATCATTTGTTCCCTTCAGTCGGGGTACGCGAGGTTGTTTGGGCATTGAACTGGCCAAAGAGGAACTTACGCTTATGGCAGGAAACCTGTTTCGACGGTTTGGTGAGTCCATGGAGTTATTTGAGACGACTGAGAGAGACGTGAGTATTCTGCATGACTACTTTGCGCCGTTTGGGCCGAAGGATAGTAAGGGTGTGAGAGTTGTTGTGCGATAGTACCCATATTAACTATAATGACGAACGCTGGATTTATGACATTGTATATATGTGTGTGTATATATGCAGGAAATTGATGAATATATGAAGATTGAAAGTCATGTAAACTGTAGATAGGCTTTGCCTATTCAGGCTAATCAGCACCTGACCAGCCAATGACCTTATCATATCGGATAGTTTAATCTTGCACCTTCCATTGCACAACCCAACCAATTTCACCCAAGAAAATACGACATATACTCCCATTATAACAGATAAAAGAAAGAAGATGCCCAAACCTCCCAAAAAGACCAACGTCCCCCTCAAAGCCAAAACAACGCCACCGCCAGACTGGCCCCCTCTACGCCCACTAGTGCCCGCCTCAGATCTATGCATCGAACCACTCCTCGAAGACCAAATCTACATAATCCGGAATTTCTTCACAGCCAACCTGTGCAAAGCATACACCTCGTTCCTGTCTTCGGGAATCAATCTTATAACGACGCCACTCAAGCCCAAGAGTAGGGATGAAGCGGTCCGCGTGAATGATCGTTTTCAGGTTCAGGATGCGGCGTTTGCGGAGATGCTGTGGAGTGCGACTTCGTTGAAGGAGATTGTTTGCGAGAGGAGGGGGGTGCATGATTACGATTATGAGGATGAGGATGAAGAGCAAGGGCAAGATGAGGAAGAAAATGCTCGCATTTGGGGCGGGACGCCTCTAGGATTGAATCCGAATATTAGGATATATCGATATACGCCGGGGCAGTTTTTTGCTCAACATTGTACGTTTCTCTTTTCTCCATCTACAAAAAAGAAATTGACTCACCTTCAAAAAAATCTACAGACGATGAATCCAACTCCATCCAATTCCCCGAATCCTCCCAGTCCTCCAAAACGCTACCAGCATACACCACATGGACTCTACTCATCTATCTGACTACCACAGAAGGCGGCGAAACCGTTTTCTATCCGGAAGAAGATAATACGAGCAACCCCATATCGGTTGCGCCAGAGGTCGGAATGGCGCTTTTGCATCGTCATGGGGAGCATTGTCTTTTGCATGAGGGGACGGAGGTTCGTCGGGGGGAGAAGTGGGTTATTCGGAGTGATTTGGTGGTGAAGTAGAAATATGGACAATATGGACATTGTACAAGAATCAATTCCTGCTGTTAAGAAGAGGCATACTATACTACTGACAGTCTGACATACGGTGTGGCATCTGGCATACATGTGTAGCTGAAGCTGTATGGTTGGTTGTTATTGTAGATTCTCGGTATCCACTCCGTGCCCAATTTCACGCCGTTATTGGCTGGAAGATCAAACACTAAAACAAAAGGGGAAAGTCAGCAGTGGAGCCAGCCAATCACAGCATGCGTTGACGCGGAAGAAAAAAAAGAGGACCCGCAGTTGCCCAAAAGGACCAGGCCCTCCTTCCTGGCAAAGTCTGATTCGTTCCTTCTGGGGAAAATGCCCACTGCCTGCCAGAAAATTCAGGCAGCAAAAGCCATCGCAGTCACCGCCCGGGAAAGGGCTGCTTTGCTTTTTTTGGCCTGGCCGGGCGGATCCCAAGAAACTGTTTGTCGGAAAGAGAGAGAGTTCAACTTCTTGCGATGGCCTCGACCTCACCGCCCTACTCTGCGCGCGATTCACTTCTCCTGTTCAAGCGAGCATCTCAACCTCCCACCCCCCCAGAGCTGCAGTGCAGCAGCGTGTCATGGCGTCTTTGCAGACCATGACTGCGCCAGCGGTGGGCCATCGCCCTCCCGATCCTGGAATAGACATCGCTGCTAGTAGCACGACGACTAGCCATGCGATTGTTGATAATGAAGTTGAACAGACTCACGACAATAATAATTTCACACACGCCGCCAGCACCGACGCCCCCGTCGACCATGATATCGCATCTTCAAGACAGGACCAACCCGTGTCGCCTGTTATGTATACCCTGCCGCAGGACCCGTCTGTCGAAGTGAAGAAGGAAGTGACTCTGGAACATGACTCCGGGAGGGATTTTGATGCGGTAGTCGCCGAGGGAGAAAAATTTGAAGAAAAAGCATATGGCGAGGAAAAGGAAACTCAGCAAAGAGAGGAAAGGGACGAAGCTTTGGACAGCATAGCCAAGCAGGAAAAGGAACCAGCAGAAGATGGCGACCACAGACTTCAAGATCAAGAGAAACAATCTGCCGCCACTTCTCTTCTCGCTCAATTACTGGGAAACGTCAATGCGCGCTCAGCTGCTACTCCCGAATATCTTCCCCGGACGCCGTTGGCAGAACCCTTGACAGACGCCTCAACGCCGGCAGCACCGAACGAGGACCAGTCGTTTCCATTGACAAATGGCCAGACGGACGGCACAGATGCAACGACACAGCAAACCCAAATCGATACGCAGAATGGGTTTCCTGCTGTTTCTAATCACGGCGAAATTACTACTGCCACAGGGATGCCGGATTTCCAAACAGAAAAGTCTGCAGACGATGCCCAAGACGACCCGACCACCGCGAGAATCCCTGACATGGTTACTGGAGTAATGGAAGACCCGCTCTCCAAGACGAGTCATGACCACAACAGCATCTTTGCGCCCTTTGATGCCGACGCCGCGCTCAAAAACGGCCTGGATTCTTTCCAGCAGCACGACCTGCTCGCAAATGCGTTTCTGTCCCAGGAGATTAACATGTCAGGTCTTCCCGATCTTTCGGCTTACGGTACTTCTTTCAACGAAGTAGCTGCATCGATAGCTGGTTCTGAGCCGCGCATCCAAGCTTTTGCAAAACTCGAGTTTGATGATGGGCATTTCTACGTGAATACACACTCTTTCATCCTTGGTCGAGATGTCCGGGCCGCGCGTGCTGCCTTTCAGCGCGAAATGCAAGTCCGACAAACCATGGGAAGACCGTCTAAGAACAAGAGCTCCAGTGGTGGAAATACGTCTCACACCCCGAATCGAGTCAAGCGCGACGGCAGCGCATACGTTGGAAGCGTGGTGAGCGATCGAGGTGGTATTATGGGATTTGACCCGGATTTACCCCCTCACATCTCACAGCTAAGCCGCCGGTCTTCTGTCTCTTCTCAACCAGAATCAGTGCTTCATGCGACCCCCGCCCAGTTACAGACAAACCATACAGATTACAATGCGCTTGCCATGCAGTCCCTTTACGATGGCAATGGCAATGGCAACGGCAATAGCAGTGGTGATGCGAAACCGGTTGATATGCTAGCTTTGTTACCTTCACCTGAAGCTTGCCCAACCATTCCAATTCATCCACCGGCAACTGCGGACGGTAGTGCCGCCGGCCACAAGGGCATCTCGCGCAAGCACGTGAAAATTGCATATAATTTCGACAAAAGCTTCTTCGAGATGGAGGTAATGGGCCGAAACGGCGCCTTTATCGGTGCCGATTGGCTTGCCCCGGGACAAGTGAGACCGTTGCATAGCGGAGACTATATTCAAATAGGAGGTGTCCGGATCAGGTTTCTCCTTCCAGATGTACCTATTGGCGAAACAGGAGCCGATCGATTAGAAGATACTCTGATGGGAGACGACGGCACGGCCTTGATGGGAGATGCTGCCGAAGAGATCGCTGTCGATGTAGATGGAGTGGATGACTCCGATTTGGAAAGTCAAGATGGCACAGACAAGCCCAGAGTTACTAAGCTTGTTCTCAAGACTAAAGCGCCGAGCGATTCTGCAAATGCTGATATATCACTTGATCCCGACACACCACAGCCGAAACGACGAGGACCAGGACGCCCACCAAAGGACGGAATCATGTCGAAGCGTGAGCGCGCTGAGATTGCTAGAGAGCAGAAAATGGCAGCTAAACGCGAGGCAAATGGCGGCGTGACACCGCCTCCACCGACGAATCGACCCAAGCCTCCTAAACCACCGCGTAAGGAAGACTCGGTCGAAGAACAACAACAGCCCACAACAGCCCCTGCGAAGCCGGTTGAAAAGAAGAAATTTGTCAAGCGCAAGCAACCTGATGGGTCCATCATTGATGTTCCAATTGAGTCTATCGAAGGTGGTGAGCAGCTACCACCAGAGCAACTTGTGGAATATCCGAAGCCACCGCCTCCCAAGAAACGCAAGCCGTCTCGATCTCCGTCCCCTGACTATCCTCCTGAATCGTCTTACACGCAAGATCAGCTGGCAAAGCCTCCTTACAACTATGCTGTTCTCATTTTTGACGCATTGACAGAATCGCAAACGCCAATGACTCTCAAACAAATCTACAGGGCGCTCAAATTGAAGTATCCGTACTTCAGATTCAAATGTGAAACCGAAGGATGGACATCTAGTGTTCGACACAACTTGAATGGCAATAGACAGCTGTTTGAGCATGCGGAACGAGATGGTAAAGGTTGGTCGTGGCAGCTCCGAGCTGGAGCATCAGTGGAGAAAGAAAAGAAAAGGCGACCATCACCTCCCCCTCCAACGACGCATATCCCTCATCAACCCCCCAACCTCCCCTATATGCCGCCGAGTCACCCATATTCCAACCAAGGGCTGCAAAATCAACAATTCCAGTTCTCCGCAATGCCATCCAATTCCTTTAATGCACCTCCGCCGCCTCCACCCAGTTCTTACCAACGCCCGCCAGCTCCTCCGGCTCCTCCTCCTCAGCCATCAGTTGCAGCTCCTTTCAGAAATACCAATCTTCCCCCCGCTCTCGCACAACCAGGGCCCTCCAACTATGTATCCCCTTATCCTTGCGCTTTACCCCCTGAAATCCTTCAACTCCAACAGGCAAACCGACCGCCTCCACCGCAACCGGCGATGGAGCATCAAAGGCAGCCGGATTCTGTTCCTCCACCGCAACAGCACCAACCCCAACCCCAACCGCAGCTGCAACAGCAATCACAATCGCATCCCCCGCCGCCGCCATCACAGCAGCAACCACCCCAACAAACCCAACACACTCAGCCCCATCAGCAACACCCTCCCCCTTCCTACACTTCTTACCCACCGCAAGCCAACAACCAAATGCATCCCTACCCTCCTCAGCCGGCCCAACATCCACCTTCTACATCCCAACAACCTTCACAGACAATGCATCCTCATCAACCACAACAAGCATATCAACCTCCGCATCAACAACATTCCCAGCAACCACAACAACAGCAACAGCAACCGCCACCGTCACAACCACCATCCGGCCCGCCAATGAACAGCAACAATACAATGCAAGAACCCGAATCAATGTCCTTCCTTGAACGAGCAAACAAGGCAATCGACGACTTCGAGGCTGTTCTAATGGAAGACTACGAGGACAAGAACTATATCCGCGAGGTCCTCAAGAGCGCCCGTGCACGCGCCTTGGGACATGCCGACAAGAGCTCGTTTCCGGATGGCGAGCCCAAAGACGAAGCTGTTCTTCTCGATGTTTTGCGGAATTTGATTGGAAGTTTGAAAGATGAACAATCATAATGCATATATCTAGAAAATCAGACATTCGATGATAGATACGTGGACATGATAGACCGTTGCATATTGTTTGTTATGTTGTGATTGCGTTGTTGTTGCATGTGTTGTGTTGTTTGTTAAGGATTATGCCGAAATGCCCGCTGATGAAACGAATTTACGACCTGGAGCTTTATCTAATGATTGGGGTTGTTGTTGATTTTGCCCTTTTTTTCCCCCGACATATTACTATTTATGATATGGAATATGAATATGAATGTGTCATACATAATAGGAGGCGTTCAAAAAAGAAATTTTCATTCTCTCTTTTGCTTTTTCTTTCTATTTACCCTGTCTTGACATGGACTTTTGTACACATGATACCTTTTCAGCACCTGCTACTTGGCAGCTCTCATGGATTTATGTATCATCATCATTTCCAATATCATAGAATAAGAAACGAATAGCTATGAATTTATCATCAACTTGACGATCACTCTTAGTATCCAAGGTTAATATATCAATACAATATTCGATAGATATAGTTAAAGACGTTCATTCATAAATAGAGAAATCTGATCTGACGGATGTTTCTTGCTTTAACACCAAAGTCGAACGAAACGAAACAGGCAAAAAACAAATACCCTTCACATAAGACAGACAGGCACAAAAAGACAACAAGACAAAATTCCGTGATGATGATGTTGGTACTAAGAATGGATGGATAGGTTGGCTCGTTTAAAATAACACATGGAAGATATACTAGCTAGGTAAACAGAGATTAACCCATGGCCATCTCGGCACGCAGTTTCTCCAATTCTGCTTCCTCGTCTTCTTCTTCCTCGGTTTGTTTGGCTTTGCCTTTGCCGACTATAGAATTATGACATTAGCATATGATCATCATCATGACAAAACACGTCTCTAGATGATTGGGTATACTCACTCTCTCCATTCGCAGCCACGGGCAACCGATTCAGTTGATCGGCCACAGGGACAGTGCCCGTCTTCAGCATCTGCTCGTCTATAGCTTCCTGCTCTAATTCGTCGAGTTCGTTTTCTAGCTCGTCCTCGTCTGGTTGTTCGCCGAGCGGTGTGCTTGTGATGGCGTTTGCGATTTCTTCGGCGAGTTGTTGTTGTTCTCTTACTTTGTCCCTATGCACCCAGTCGTGTCAGTTGTTTCCCCCCTTTAAACTACTATATAAAGGGGCAGGAGGACGCACATCATGGTATCAACCTTATCCATCGTGAGACCGTCATGCATGCGCTTCATGGCAGTTCCGGCATTGTCAATCGCATACAGCGTTTCCTGGTTAATGTTGGCCGTCTCGATGGAATACACCTGTTGTTCGAGCTGCATAATCTGGTTCTGTGTCTGTTCGAGGTTCTTCTCGTGGAGCTTCTTCCTTCTCAGGGCGGCTTTGGCAGCTGTACACACAAACACGTAATTAGCTTTTTTTTTCACCCTTATCTCTTCCGCCTCTGTTTTCTGTTTTGATGAGAACACAACGCACCATTCTTATTCGTTGTGACATTCTTCTTCGCGACCGCCTCTTGATCCGCTATTTGATTCTCCAAATGTTTCTCTCTCTTCTGCAGCATCTCGAGCTGTGATCGGAGCCCTAGGATGGCTTGTTTGGGCGCATCTCTGCGCTTTTGCGCGGACCCGCCACCGAACCACGACAGCATCTTGACTTGTCTTCAGACGGTTTCTGTCGTTACTGTAGAAAAGACAGGCTTTATTCTATCGAACTCCGCGGCGACGACAATGGTGTGACCGCCAAAACTTGCTCGACGATGGAGATGGAGGGGAAGGAACCGTTATCGGCCTGGTGCGGTACCCAGGTTGTTGTCACTCAAAATTAAAGAGAAAAGAGAAAAAAGTGGGAGCCGGATATTGCTGATATTGCTAAGCAGTTCAAACAAAACAACCAAGCGATGATGTCTCGTGCCTATTCGCGCACAACGTGGTAGCCTGGAAGCAAGTTAAAGCAATGAATTCCCCCCTCCAAGTCTGCTGCGTATGACATCTTCCCGCTGCGAGACCCGGGCCACGCGCCAATCGGAGGGGACAGGTCACGTGCGGCCATTCCTATCTTGACTTGGCCTGATGTCTTGGCCTTGCTACAGCTTCATGTAGACTCCTTTTTTTAAGAAGAAAAAAATAAATGGCTCCCTAAATCAGACTATGTATGCGTCTGAATAGGACATGAATGGCCCACTCCCAACCCTCCTTGTCTTCATCCACGAGCTGCCATCTCTCCCTTTACATACAAAAGTGAGGTTCTTAGGATGGTATGTTTGTTTATTCCCCTTTCCCTGCACAAGGATGCTTATTTTCTAATGTCTGTAAAGTGTGACCCAATACGCTATCAAGCAAGGCAGACTAGAGCTTGAGCACAACTTCCCGCCATCGTCTTCTAAGGATGCCAAACACAATACTACCACAAAAGTGCGAGTGGATATCTACCATGTTCTCGACTCCATCAAGGCAGATCAATTGCAAGTCGGTGCTTGGCTGAATATCTTTGGATATGTCAGAAAGGAAGAAAAAGAAGAGAGTGAAAAGTCGGCAAATGACATTAATCATCATGTCTATGTGCAAGCCGTCATGGTATCTGATGCTGGTGCCATACGCGTTGCCGATTATGAGCAGAGTGTCTCGGATATGCAAGCGATTAATCGAAGATTGCGACATGCTTGAATCACACTTTATTAATTCCCATACGAGATTAGAAGGGACAATGGGCGAATCTGGCATTACGAACTATTTCATCGAGCGAAACGGTATCCCTATTAAACTTTTTTATTTTTTTATTGCCAAGGGTTGAACTTTTTATGACCGAAATATCTATTCCTCAACACTTATTCGAGTGCCATTCCCCTTTTCGATATCCTGAACTGTGGCGCCATCTTCATTGGCCTCTGGTTCAGTCTGTCTCTTCGTGACATCACCGTTTTTCTTCTTGCCCTTCAGCTTCATCTGGTCCTCTCGCAGCATGCGAATAAAAGCGCTCTTTTCACGAATTTTGTGTCCGTATTTCCAAAACACAAACGGAATTGGAATACAGGCCACTTCCAACAGACCGAGCAAGGTGCCGGACCAGTTCGGCCCCAAACTGTTGTACATGTATGTACCGACCAACGGCATTACACCACCGAGGATACTCCTTATGAGGGAATTGCCTGCTAGTGCAGATGCGGCATAGATGCCGTAGCTGATTGTCAGGTAGTTTGAGGAATAAATAAAGACGGCAGTGTTACCAGCACCGAAAAAGATGCCAGCAGCGATTGGGGCCGGCCATGGAATCGAGGCTGGAGAACACGTCCAAGCAAACCACAACTCGCCGATAGGGATCAAAAGTGAGCCAATGCAGATTACCGATACCATGGCTTCGGGATGTGTTTCTCCGGTCTCGGGGTCTTTCTTGTGGCTCCGGATTATTCGTCGGTAAAAAGGTTCCATGGCGATTGTCGTTAGTGTTCCGATTCCGATTCCCAGGAATGCTAAACCAGATACGCCGAGGCTCCAACCTCTTATGTCTTCGAAGACGATCGGATACGACGTGAAGCACAGATATAGGATACCATAGACAACTCCAATATACAGATTCCAGAAAATGCTGCCAAGACAATCAGTTTTATGTTCATTCGAATGAGGTAGGGGGGAAAGACAATACCAGATAGGCTCTAGAACTGCCATGACAAACGGACGGCTTAAATTGGTCTTCATGGTTTCTCTCAGCGGGACCTTGTAGTCATACCGACAATGCCACCGAGAATCGCCTGTTTCTTTTCGAAGACGAGCAGCTTTCTTCCGCAAAATGACAGGGGCATATGTCTCTTTCATGACGCAGGAGAACGCCAGAGCAACGCCGCCAAGCATGAGACTGATCCAGCATGACCATCTCCAGCCAAGATATTGAGTGACAAAACCGCCGAGAATAGGTCCAAGAACTTTGGCGGCGCAAGTTAGTAAGAGTGCAGTGCAGAGAGAAATTGAAAAAGGGGCGTCATACCTGGACCATTGATGGGACCTATACTCCAAACTGAAAATGCAAGACCGCGATTCCTGCTTGGAACGAGATCTGCCACCATTCCCGGGGCGCTGCTAATCATCACACTTCCGGCCAAAGCCCCAATGAAGCGGAAAACGATGATTACCACCATTGACTTGGCTACAGCCACTGGGATGATCATGATATTAAACACTATCATAGCTCCTACTGTGACTGGTTTTCTCCCCCAGATTTCACTGAGCGGGGCCATCACGACGGAGCCTACTGCCAGACCCAAGAGGTAGAACGTCAGACCCAAGGTGACGATTGTATCGGTGGTGTTGAATTGGGCGTCGATCTGCGTGGTGCCTGAGGTATAACTTGTGGAAAATAAAACACTATATTTCTGACAGTTAGCACGAATATCAATGGAATCCAGCACAGACGGATGATTCACTACAACATACATCACCAGCGTATTCCAAGACAAGAACCCGATACACATTGCTGTATAGGGCAGCGACCAATTCCACGGATTCTCAGGATCATTTTCACCGTCCCAGTCAACTTCAAAGTCCGGATCGGTGGTTGCTGTACCCGTGGTGTTAATCCTGCGAGCGGCTGATGCATGCGATACTCGAGATATTTGTGTCGTCAGCATTCCATCGCCAGTTCCTCTCAGCTCTGGGTGAACCTGGCGTTCGCTGCGAACAGGCTGGATTTCGTACAAGCTGTCACTGTCTGACGAGTCTCTTTGTTGATTGTGAGTCATTGTCTCTTTGTTGTCCTCAGTCCATTGTGTAGGGTTTTTGTTGTTGTTTTCGTTGTGGTTATTGTTGGCACTGTTGTCAGCGCCTTGAGCGTTTGTATTCGTAGCCATTTTGGGGATTTTGGGAGCGAGAATTGGACGCCTCTGAGGCAATCCAAGAGCCGAGGTTCTAAAATGCAGTCGAATTGCACCCAGGCGAGCTGGAGACTAGCACTAGGTGCGCATATATTCAGCCTGACAGGGCAACCCCACTGCTCTGACCAGACTTCTATTCTAGAGCTTCAACTTCAAATTCGATTCGAATGGCAGAATTTTGATCCGCGAATATGACAGACCTAGTTGAAGAATGTAAAAACAAAACGCACAGTGCATGCAAAATAGAAAGAGAAAGAGAAAAACAAAAAGAAGACGGAAAAATTATGTACAAAGAAAAGTTTGGTCAGACAGGAAGGTACCTAAACTAGCAGGAAGCAAGTGGAGAGGCCCATCAAGTTACTAAGTTAGCCCTTCGCAGCGAAGGCCGGGCCTAGAGGAGGGTGGCTGCCGTATTGGGCAACGTACCAATGGCAAGAACTCCGCACTCACTATATTATGGATTTGTATACAAAAGTTACATCTAGACTGTTCAGAAGCATATATATACACGGAAGAATGATGTGATAGATCGAATAGATGTGCATATATGCATAGTTTATTCGTCACGCTGACGAGTGAACGCTGGGAACGTGTCGAGCCATGCCTCTATGCAATGCGGCCGGTCAGCATATGCCCTTTATTTGCCAGGATTGCCACGAATTCCTGCTCCTTCTCAAGTTAACTTAAAATTCGAATAACGAATCCTTCTTGGCACCAAGTGCCGGTTTGCCGGTCACCCAGTATTATAATAGGCCTATTATAAGTAACTCGGAAATTTTCCGAGTTTCCGATTCGTCGTTGGTTCTCGGCCCGAATTTCAATATGCGTACCACGTTGGCTTTGGCACGGACAATAGCATTTATAATTTGATACCTAGCATCTGCTGTGTAACTATGTAGTCGAGGACATATAAATAAGATACAGGCTACGTAGGTGTTTAAGGTAAACATAGTTTGATGCATTGTAAGTAACTATTTCGTCAAGGTCGTTTCTAGGATTATTTGTGTCGTAAAACTCGACACATGTGTACTAAGTACAAGGGGAGAGACATGTCTCATAGGACACGCTGAAGATTAGAGATCTTAGGTAACAACCTGCGTGACCTTAGATATGTCGTTGTTCGAGTCCATCGTGCTCTCCCCGCAATGATTGGCAGAGCTTAATGCGCTTGAAGCCCAATTCGTTGCAAGAAGCCCGTCGAGCAGGTGATCGTGGCAGAATCGAGCAACCCTCGTAAAGACCGACATAATATGCTTGCCATTAGATACTTCAAGGCTTTGCTGAAGATAGAACCTGTCACCGGCTCCTAGCTTTGCACTGTCGTTATGTGAGACCGATGTAGCATGCGCCCTGATTTACCGAGCAGACTGCTGAGCTTTTTGCCGGCGCTGTTCAAGAATCTGCAGCCGCAAATTCTCCGCGCCAACCTCGACATCCAGTATAGAGCCGACGCCACGCTTCCACGTATCTTCCAAACCTGCAAGTTCACCATGACCCGACTCTTGCGCAATCTTCCTTTCTTTATGAACGTTTTCAACAGCCTCTTTGGTGTCTGCCAATTCCTTTTCGACACCCCGCAAAATCTCCTCTAATTGGGAGTTGCCAACTAGCCAGGCATTCTTGCCGTGTTCTTCGAGAAGTGTGAGGTTGTTGTGTCGCATGGAAAGGTGAGAGCTTGAGATGTACGCTTTGCGCAAGGTGTCCTTCCATTCTTGCAATGCCTTGGAAGCCTCGTCCTCTGTCTTTGAGGGGCCCTCGGGTGCTTCTGGAGCTTCGTAGCGGGACAGGTCGATTCCGCCTGTGAGTGGGAGACCGGCTTCTTTGCGAGCGATTTCTTGTTCGAGGAGTTCAGAGAAGCGAGATTCAGGTAACGCAGGAATTGCTGGATGGAGGGTTGATGTGTGTTCTGGAGACAGTTCTGCGGATATGAGCTGTTGCGCTGTCGCGCGAGCCTGCTCTCCCGGTTCGCCGTCAATGTCTGTTTTTTACTGTTAGCTGTAAGTGGTATAACAAGTCTGGAAAAGACATACACGGCAGAGAGGCGTGCCATTCGTTGATGAGAGGCATTTTGGACTATTGAAATCGGTGTGTAGGAAATAGAGTGCGAGAGCTGTGGTTGAACATAAAGGTGAATAATCTGAGCTTTGCCGGCGGATGTCTTGGCAAAGGCCTAAGGCAACGAGGCAACTCATGCGACTAACTAACTTAGCGCGAAATCGGCTCTCAGATTATGTCAGCATATCCAGCCAATCATGTCTCAATCGCATCAGGGCTGAATGAAGAGGCTTGCAACTTCTTGTGTTTGACAAGTGCGCTGCAACATGGATTCAAATGTGACTGTCAATGACCAGAACGATGATCTAAATCCTAGCCCCAATGATGGCGATTCTCGCCAGCAGCGCCCACACAAACCAAAGAAATCATATCATAAAAAGTCCAGAACGGGATGTGCGACATGTCGCTCGCGACGGGTTAAGGTGCGTTGTATGGCAGCGATACAAGTTATCTCGTAATTAATCGATAGCAACAGTGTGATGAAGTTCATCCAATATGTGGAAACTGCGAGAGAAATGGGGTAGAATGTGTATACGATAGATTCAAACCTGGGTTACAAGACCGAAATACGGCATCTTCGTCACCAGCATCGGTGCCAGATACAGGAAGATCGACAAGGCATCTACTCGAGCTTCAGTTAATGCATCAATACATAATAAAGACCGTCGACACCCTGCCGACTTCAACGCAGCCCCAGATAGCGAAGATATGGCGCGAAGATTGTCCCAGGATAGCCCTGAAACATCCAGCTCTGCTAGATACTATCTGTGCCTTGGCTGCTTTGCACCTTACATTGACCGAGCCATCAAGTGACTATTTTGGTGCTCATTGCCAGTACATGGACTCTGTGCTCAAAACTCATCGCGACGACATCCGCAACGTGACTTTCTCCAATGTCGATGCCGTATGGTTCACATCCAGTCTGCTACGTTTCACTATCTTTGCGAGACTTCAAGAACGTAAAATCGAGCCCTACAGTCTCCCGGCAGAATGGCTTAGCCTGATGGGCATGGCGGGCTCTACTTTTCAATCTATATGGAAATGTGTTAGAGAAAACCCGGGTTCGGATTCTGAAAAGCTTCTGACGTTGACCTTGTTTCGTGAATCCACCCTCTCACAGGAGTGGCACAAGAAGCCTGGATATTCTAGTCCTGAAGTGTTTGCACACTTGCTTGAACGAGTCATGCCCCGTGATGAACATGAACCATGGGACTCGGAAATCAGTGAAACATATGCGCAGGCACTGAAAAACCTGGGGAATATCAAATTCGCCATTGACTCCAAACAGACAACACATCACATTACCATGCGTCTCCTTGCATTCCTAGGAATGATACCTGCGAAATTCAGCCAGCTCGTCCTCGACAAGCAGCCCCGTGCTCTTGTGATATTTGCGCATTATTTTGCTTTTATGGCAGATTATACACATGTATGGACAATAGGCCCGACGCCGCAGAGGGAAATAACGGGTCTTTCTGGACTTGTGCCTGAGGAGTGGCAGCCATTGATGCAGTGGCCGCTGTCCGTCCGGGATAGCATACAAGCCGCGGCAAACATGGAAGTGGCAGACCACTTGAACCAGTTTACGATATGATCTATCGTATATATCCACCTACATCTATCCTAATATGGAAGCTGGTCATCCTTAGTTAGGTGATTGGAATCATCTAGTCTCTGGATATCGTTTAGGGCTAGGGTTGGCTGTTAGGGTTAGCTATTGTGAGTGCTACCTTCTGGGCAAAACTTGGTCAATTCAATCCTATTAGAATTAAGGATATTTAAAGTTTTATATCTACTCTTACGAAGCAGTTGTTTATAGTCTAAACCAAAACCCTCATAGTCGTTGTGGCGTGCGGCATCAGCTGACAACACTGACGTAGGCGGGTGGCAAACATCATCGTCTGCACTAGCCACCTTTTCTACAAAACATCTCCCAAGAGTGAACACGCGGGGGCAAAATAAATCAGATGATTTGTCCTCTGCACACTAATTGCTACTAGTACATTACTACATCTATGGCTTACAACTTTATCACTTTCGCCGGCAGAATGGACCGACCCGTCCCCTTGGGTTGGATCGCGATTGGCTCGCTCAATATTGCAACTTCAGGGGCACGAACACCTTAAATTTTGATGTCTCTTGAGTCTTATAGTTTATTTTAATTATATATTTTTTTGTTGCGAGCACTCTCGAGCTTTTAAGCCAGCCCTTCCCCCGCAATGGAAGTCGCGACAATACATCAACCAGCAAAAAGGCCTCCTCCTCCACCATGACATTCTACAGGTCACTGATGTCCAGCTTCCTGCTCCTGCGTTCAATACAAGCACAATCCGGTGATGGTGTTTCAAGCGCCAGCACAGCACCGGCTTGCCCCAATGCATTGACCAACCCATCTTTCAGCGATGGTATGGAAGATTGGACCTGGGGCACCACCCCGGACGAAGGAGGCACCTACACTTTCGTCAGCACAGATTCAGTTGAAGGAACCTCGTATCTTCAGCTCTCGGGGAACTGGCTTACCGGCCTCAGCTTCTACCAAACGCTCGACGACTTGGATGACAATACCGTCTATACCGCGTCCGTAGACTGGCGTCTACAGTCATCTTATAGTGATGGTTTCGAATGTATATTGACGCTGGATTCAGGCGATAATGAAAATGCCTTTTCAAACACCATCAGCACTCCATCAGATGACTGGTCACTCCTAGAAGGCAGTGTGCTGGTTTCGACCAGTTTGAGCTTCGTTGTGACTATTGATTGTTCGCAATCGTCACGGAGTTTTATGGAGCTATATGTGGATGTCAATAACGTGGAGTTGGTTCCTGCGGCTTGCTCGTCTAGTTCTTCCTCCTCCTCTTCCTCTGCTGCTGCTTCATCAACATCAACATCAGCTAGCAGCTCTTCTTCAGTTACTTTGTCGACGGCATCCAGCTCCTCTTCTGCAGTTATTTTGTCGACAACGCCCAGAAGCTCCTCCGCAGTCGTCTCGTCGACATCTTCCAGTTCCTCTACTATTACTCCATCTTCTTCTCCAATTAGGATTCCCCCCTCTGTTTCGAGCCAATCTACCTCCGCTGTGACTCCCTCATCTAGCATTGGTGGATCTGAGCTCTCCTCTTCCAGACCCTGCCGTTCGCGCAGACCGTCCACGACAACATCTAGTCTACTCCAGCAATCTAGTGCTAGCGAACCAACCCGAACAGTGTCTATCCCAACTTCTATCACATCAGGGTCTACCGGTTTAACGACATCTACGATTCTGAGCACCCGCACAGAAACCATAACCGCATGCCCATCCACCGTCACCGATTGCCCAGCCATAGAAAGAACTACATATGTAACCACAGAAACCATTGTGATTTCAACTACCATCTGCCCAGTGACTGCACAAGGACAGTCTACCAAGACTGCCGCGTCTGTTTCTGCTGAAGCTGGCATTAGTCCTGGCTCTGGCTCTGGTTCCCCGTTGAGCATCAGCACTACTCCTGCTATCTCATTTGCCATCTCTACAGCGACGGCAATTGAATCTGAACAGCCTATCACTACTTCTATCTCTATTTCCCCGGCTGCCCCGAGTGTTACTACACCGTCCTCTCCATTTGGAGCGTATTCCAACAGAACAGCGTCCCAGACACCCAGCAGTGGTGTATTGCTGAGCACATCCTATTTGTCGAGTGTTACTACTTCTTCAGCTTCTACCAGGACATCCTCCTCCTCGGCAGCAACATCAGCTATATACACCGGCAAGGCAACTAGGTCTGGCATCTCGCTTGTCCATCTTTGGGTAGCATTTTGTATTGCTACCATGGTGAGGCTATGTGTTTAGATTGCATTATCAGGGAAAAACTTATATACTATATAAATTTCTGTTCAGCTCTCTAGCATTACTTGAAATGATTTCCAAAATCAAGCGTCCCGCCTAACGAAACATTGATTCAACGTACTTAGTAGATATACCGGAAGTTGCTATTCTCTCGATCAGTCAGGTCGTCAAATGCCGTGGTCAAAGTAGGGTCGAATAACGCAACAGCATCTTTCTTGTCGTTGTGCTGCTTGAGATGGAAGCGTAAAAAGACAATTACAAGCACCAAAAGACTGTAACATCCAAGATGTGTGGAGAAAGTATATTCATGACTTGGAGACCGCAATGATGGTCACTGGTATTCGATCCGAATTCAAGATAGTCTTCAATCTCCTACAATATCTACCAGTGAGGAAAGTCCAAGACGTCTTACGAACTCGGTCTCGCATCAACAGCTACGGGACTGTCGCCATTGAAAGACTTAAACAACTTATCCAAAAGTCCCCCGATGCCTCGAACAGCTTATTTGCTCGATTTCTAGACCCATCCAGACATCAAACCGAACTCACCGATTTCCAGTTTGCGCAGGAGGCGGCAAATCTGATCGTAGCAGGCAGTGATACAACCTCAATCAGCCTTACGTATCTCACATATGCCTTGCTACGGCCGTGCAACAAACATGTTCGGGCCAAACTCATGGATGAGATTTCGACCGTTCCAATTGATGCACCGGCAAAGGATATTCTGATGCTACCATATCTGAAACAAGTAATTCAGGAATCTCTTCGAATTTACGGTGGAGGCCCTAGCTTGCCTCGCGAGGTGCCTCCTTCGGGGGCGACTTTGGCTGGGTATAATATCCCAGTTGGGACTACAGTGAGCACGCAGACATTCACATTGATGCGCGACCCTCAAACTTTCCATGATCCTCTCAGGTAATATGAAGATTTATTATTTTATAGCTATAGCTAACCATCTACAGTTTCATCCCCGAGCGTTGGCATTCGCCTACGCAAGAAATGAAGGCAGCATTCTCACCATTTCTTACTGGTTTAAGAAGTAAGTTGTATCCGTATCTTTGATGAAATTTTAGTGTACTGATTTTAATTGATATAGCCTGTCTTGGCTTGCATCTTGCAATGTTCGAGATTACCTGCGGTATTCTCACCCTTTTGAAGACGTGTCCTAGTTTACAAATTGCACCGACTATGAGGGATGAGGATATGGACTTTGAGAATTATTTCCTCATGGCGCCGAAAGGTCATGCATTAACTTTGACTCTTGAATAGGAGATTGAGAGTACTTAATAAAGACTTTATATCCCACAATAAGAAAGAGCCATATGCACCGGCAAGCGTCCTTTTTTTTCTATCTGTTCTTTATGATCCAGTAAGCATTTCAGAAACCAGTTTTTCACAAATCTTCTTTTTAACCACAGCGCCGAACCTAATTTTGAGAGAAAAGTTAATAAAATAAGCATGGATCATTACTCCCGCGTAAGATTTAATATAAACGTACCCATGGCATTCAACGTATTGAAGCATACTTTCAGCTAGGGCTTGAAGCTGATGATGATGACCATTCTCCACATTGCCATTGGCTTCCAGGAGGAGGCGCTGGTTATTGTTATTGCTATTGCTATTGACAATGTAATTCCACATTTGAATCGGGGTATACTCGTCGTCAGCCACAAGTTCCGAAGACAACGTTGCGAGTCGATCGAAGATTGAGAGAGAATCTCCTAGGGATGGATTCTCCTGACTGCTGAATGATTGCGGGTATCGATGAAGATGCAAGAGCGGCATGGAAGCGGTTAAAACATGCCCGGAAGGTTGATCGTATTTTGTTAGGTCGGTGTCTATGTGGCTTAGACAAGGTCTCTCGAGTCTAAAGATTATTTAGCTGAGAAAGAGTTAAATTATAAGAGAGGAAACTTACGTTAGGACAAACTCCATTCCATTTGCAACTCCAGAAGCGCCAGTTGTTTCTTTTGCTTGGACAGGTATAGACATATCCGAGGCTAAAAGTTGAAAAGAATTACACTAAATCAGAAATGTATTTGTATCGTATCGCGCAGGAAAACGAGGAGTATACCTGAGGTTATTTGCTGTTGCTGAAGGCTAATATCCGTGGTTGAAGGACTCGCATTTTCCGGTACTATTATGTGTCTTGATGAGTTATTTTCACCGTCATCATGAATATCAGACGGCATGTTTGTCTCGTCGGTCTGGTCCTCTAAAACGAGTCGTCGAGAAAGATGTTGATATACTGGCAGTGATGATGGTGGCGGCGGTGGTGCAATACCATTTGCCTTCAAAACATCTTGCAGCTGAATAATATACGCATTCAATTCATCCATCTGAGCTACGAAATTGGTTTCAATTTCTCGTAGATGCAAGACTTCGCTCTCCAATGCCTTGAAGTATTTGTCTTTACGTTCGCGGTGAGTGCTACTCCGGAGTCAGTAGGTACTTTATCAAGATAACGTAGGCAACAGATAATACCGTTGAGCTTTTCGCACTTGTTCTCGACGTTTCAGGTACGAGGATTGTGAGGTACCGGATTCATTATCTTGGAGATAGTTAGCTTCTGTCAAAATCAATGTAACCAGTTTATAAGAAACTTGCCCTTGCCCGACAGGCGATCTGCCACGAATGAGAGGGTCTTCTTCATCGAGGCGCGGTTCTGACACGGAAAAGAGTGATAGTGTCTAGTGTAGAGAGAGTAAAGCCAGTTCTCGTGATTTTTTTTTGTTGTTGATTCCTGAATCATCGCGGATTCCCAAAACCCTAAGATTTTGGCCGATCAATTGAGACTATACCTATATAGTACTAGCATAGACAAGTTAACCGGATATGGCACTTTGATTCCATAATCAGACCCACTATGTAGGCCTAACCAGCCAATCACAGCACAGCCCACATTGTTTCCATAATCAAGCCCTCTTTCCTGATTGGGAAATCTACTTCGTATTATGAAAATTGATTCCACGAACATTCCGAAGATTTATTGCAGGTAATATACGAAGGACCATGTTTGGAAATAGATTATCAGCAAGATTATCTCTACAGAAGACATATATAATGCCTCCGAGCCACATCCACATCTTGAATGAAACTGACTGTGTTTCTTATGCATCTTATTGGCATAGCATTGCATTGCTTTCTCTCTCCTTGACCATTTCGTGAAATTTTGATTGTCCATTGCAAGGAATATTCCTGCAAAACCACTTCAATATGTTCTTTAGCCACGCTTTCCTCTCGGCTACATTGCTTGCATTGTCAGTCACAGCTCGTGAGAATGTGTCGCGTAATGGAAAGGTCGTCTATTTCCAGACAAACGAACCTAACAACTCCGTTGTCGCCATTCCTATAGCCTACAATGGTACCTTGTACGGAGGTATTTCGACATCTACAGGGGGTAGTGGTGGTGATAGCATCGATGCCGCAACCAATGAACCTGCAGCCCCAGATGCTCTAGGCTCCCAGTCTTCTGTGACTATCGCCGGAAATGTAAGACATCCAGTTATTTACCTAGAAGATAAAAGCTACAATAGCTAACAACAGTGAAATAATAGTATCTTTTTGCCGTCAATGCTGGATCGAACAGTTTGAGCATGTTCGAAATCTCGGATTGGGACCCAACACAACTCACTCTTGTTGGGGAACCTCTTACTGTCCCCGGCCAGTTTCCTGTAACCGTCGCAGCTTCAAGGAAAAACCACTTGGTATGCGTCGGCTCGAGTGGAACAGAAGCTGGAATTTCCTGCGGTCCCTATTCACCCCAGGGTCTAGGTCAATTCAGTCCATTGCTTGCTTTCAACCTTAACCAGACAACGCCTCCACAGGGCCCTACCAATGGTATAGCAGAGGTATTCTTTTCTGAAGATGAGACTCGCCTTTTCACCACAGTCAAGGGTGGTCCGGCTAGCAATAATACTGGCTTTTTCTCTGTGCTGCCCATCGAGAGCTTCTACTCGTACCCTGGGGCTCATGATGTTCGCAACCATTTGAATGGCACCGAGGTGCTCTTCGGCTCGGCCTTGATCCCCGACACTCCCAATATCTTGGTTACAGATGCTTCATTTGGCGCAGCACTTGTCCAATTGAACTCGTTCACGAATGAGGTCTCCCTACTTGCCAAGGAGGTTATCCCTGGACAATCGGCGACTTGTTGGGCTTCGTACTCAAAAGAGAGAAACAGTGTTTATGTCACGGACGCTGGAGTAAATCGCCTTGTCGAGCTGAGTACATACAATGCCACCATGCTATCAACCATCGATGTTGCCAGTGATGGTCCTGGGCTTTTGGAACTCCAAGTTGCGGGCCGGTACATTTATGCCTTGTCTCCGGGAAATGGCACTGGGCCTGCAGAAATAAATGTGGTGGATTCCTCTCTGGGGAAGCAGATTCAGAACTTCCGTCTGGATACTTTGGGCGCAGGCAAGAGATCCGAAGGAATGGCTATTCTGGAGTAGGTTATATATGTATATCATGTTCATAAAGGATTTTTCCTGTGGAAACAAGTCTATTTTTCCAAATAGATAGCAAACAGATAGGGCAATTAATTACCTAGGCACTCATATGCGTTGTTTGCTAACTACGTATATAATAATTAATTGTTCTTATTCTGTAACTAGTGCGTGGTTATTATTATCTATTTGAAAATTCAATCTTTTTACCCGATGACCTGCCAGATAAAGATTTATGCGAATCTTTTGGGAATGGTCAATAGGAGTGAATGTTTTCAACGTCGTTGAGGCCTCAGGCGTATATCAGGCGTATACGCCCGAGATAGGGCTACGGAGCCAACAACCCTACCCTGGCGGTACGGATTTGTTACTAGATCTCTTATATACTTAAACTTATTATCAGGACTAATTTAGTGACTGAAGAATAAGTAATCATATAATATCGGATCAAAGCTGTCGCACACATTATTCATATAGCAGGAGTAGTAGTAGTTTTCATTTACGCATGTAAGCCACTGCCGGCAGAGCTATTATAACTGGGCATACCAACTACCATACAAAAAATCGAATGTGCGAGGGGTACCTAGGTAAAGTGATACAAATATATTATTTTGGATATCGGCTTGTGATTTAATCACTCAGATAAACAGGCAAGGGTCATGCCTGGCGCTGTGCGAGGAATCTTGCCTACCTAAGTAATTCGGCGTTCTCGGTGGCTGGCCTTTTCTCTGCTGGCCATATATTGCATTGATTATTAACACTGTTTCTATACCTCCTATCAGCTTAGTGAGTCACGAGTCCTTCGGGCAGGATTGTTTAGGCTCAATTTAAACTAGATTAGACTAGGATGTATGGATGAATGCAAAGCCCCGGGTGGGTAGGATTGGTGGATATTCAAGTATCAATATTATGATAGTCTTCTCTTATGACCTATGTAGCACAGAGATATGCGTAGCGTCGCAGTTTATCGTACCAATGATCTTCCTGATGAGGTGGTAGCAGACTATCAGCCAGCCGCGGGGATCAGCTGTGATTTATACTGCATTCCATTAGCTGCATGTGCAACCCCTGCAAATCCCATATATCCCAGTGTTCTGTTGGACAGTGAGCCTCGGGACTAGTTTTTGGCCAAAGAATTGAAGTCATCCATCCACCTGACGATCCCATTCCCCCGCATTCTTAGCAGCCACTTAATCAGTGGCTAGTGGTCACTAGCCAATACTTAATGATAAGTCCCTAACAGACGATGGGTTGCAAGTAGCATTACATGTCTGCTACTAAATAACTACTAAATTAGTTTCCTTGATTTCCTCTCCTCTGCTGCAGGCACCAAGGAACTTGCCTGCAGTAAGCAACCTTTTCCAAGGAGGGAGCCTCAGAATCATGTGAAACTGTACCTAGGCATTATTCCCGGCTGTTTCTTCTCTCTAAATAAATAAATAAATAAATACACAAGCTTCCGTCCTTGGCCTTGAATCCACCCATAGCATTTATATGTGCTAAATTGCAGCATCTGGGATGGCGCGCTCCGGCTTCATCGTCGCCCTTCTGGTGGGCGCTTCGTTAGGGCTGCTGTTTCTCTTGCAGCTGGTCGCAGATATCGACATTCCACTTGGCGAGAGAGCAGCTGTTCCTGCTGCTGCTCCTGACCTTGACTCCAACTCTGACTCTGGCTCTGAAGCCCATAATTCCTTCCTTGAGCAAGCATCGAGAGCTGATGATGACACTGTCTTTCTATTGGGCGCCGGAAAGGCTGACATTACCGGGTAAGCTCTCTCTCTTGTTTCTAAACTGTGAGATAACTAACTGACTGACTCTCTAGACCTGTTGTCGAAATCAATTTGAATGGATATGCTAATATCAGCCAAGTCGGCACCGGTCTGCGACAGCGAACCTATGCGCGAACATTTATCATTGCCGATCCAGATGACACAAACAGCACGTTTGTCTACCTAGTTCTGGATGCCCAGTCCGGTGATACTGCTGTTCGAAATGGTGTCTTGCAAGGTCTAGCAGCTCTGGGTGGGGATTATGCCCGTTATGGCGAGCACAATGTAGCCCTAACCGGAACCCACGCCCACTCTGCACCAAATGGGTTCATGAATTATCTCCTGCCTCAGTTTACATCGCTAGGGTTCTATCCACCGAGTTACGATGCGCTTGTAGAAGGTGCGCTGCTGTCCATCCAACGAGCCCATGAGAATCTTACTTCGGGATACTTGACCCATGGCACCATCGACATCCCCGACGGCAATATCAACAGAAGCCCTTATGCCTACCTAGCCAATCCCGAGGATGAGAGGGCCCTGTACGAATACGATACAGACAAGACGATGACCATGTTGCGATTTAACCGCGAGTCTGATAGCAAGACAACCGCTATTTTGACC
This sequence comes from Talaromyces albobiverticillius, assembly GCA_023721895.2. Classification (NCBI taxonomy): domain Eukaryota; kingdom Fungi; phylum Ascomycota; class Eurotiomycetes; order Eurotiales; family Trichocomaceae; genus Talaromyces; species Talaromyces albobiverticillius. Next base: position 4,186,091 of record JAMBUR020000001.1, on the reverse strand, counting down.
TTCTTCTCTGTCCACGGTACCTCGCTTTATGAGAACAATACCCTCGTTGCAGGAGACAACAAGGGTGTCGCTGCCTATTTATTTGAACGCAGCGTGGGAAATGACACTCGGTTTGCGGATGGCTTCGTTGCCGGGTTTGCTCAATCAAGCGTCGGCGACACCTCTCCAAATGTCCTTGGCGCGTACTGCGATGACACGGGTGACCCGTGCAAGTTCTCGGATAGTACTTGCAATGGCGAGACAGAGGAATGCCGTGGACGAGGTCCGTACTTTCTCATGAACGACGGCGGAACAAAGAGTTGTTTCGAAATGGGCAAACGCCAGTACGTAGCGGCCAAGCAGCTCTACGATGACTTGGATACCAATGGCACGCAGATCGTCGGAAGCTCCTATGTTTCTTCATTCCATGTCTATCAGAACATGACGGGATACACATTCACCTCACCCTTTAATGGATCAACGTTGAGTACCTGCTACGCAGCACTTGGATTTTCTTTTGCTGCTGGAACCACTGACGGCCCTGGAGACTTTGATTTTACGCAAAACGTGACTGGGTCGGCAACAAGTGATCCTCTGTGGTATATTGCGCGTGCATTTATTCACGAGCCGGGCGCAGAGCAGATAGCCTGCCAAGCGCCAAAAGACATTCTCCTTGACGCAGGAGCTATAGATTTCCCGTATGCCTGGGCACCGAACATTGTCGATATTCAGCTGCTTCGTATCGGACAACTAGTCATGATCGTGTCTCCTAGCGAAGTCACCACTATGTCTGGACGCCGATGGAAGGATCAAATTCTCAATGCATCCACAGAAGTCCTAGGCATTACCGACCCGTTGGTTGTTCTCGGTTCTCCAGCCAACACATATGCCCATTATCTAGCCACTGAGGAGGAGTACAGCGTTCAGCGCTACGAAGGCGCATCCACTTTATTCGGACCCAATGAGCTGGCCGGGTATATCAACCTGACATTGACGTATCTACCATACTTGGGCAGCGACTCGTCCGTAGCATCATTACCACCAATTCCTGCGGGACCAAGCCCTCCCATTAACACCAATAGCTCCCTTGACTTCAACACGGGAGTGGTGTACGACAACCCGACTTCGGGATACTCCTTTGGCGACGTCCTCTCCTCGGGCCCCAACATCACGTACGCACCGGGACAAAACATCAACGTAACTTTCGTGGGCGCCGACCCGCGCAACAATCTCCGCCTAGAGCAGACTTTTGCGGCCGTCGAGTTTCTGGATGAGTCCACAGGTACGTGGCAGACTGTGCGCACGGATGCGGACTGGAACCTGGCCTTCCACTGGGTGCGCACCAATACCATCTTGGGTTATAGTGATGTAACCTTGGCTTGGGATATTGAGGATAGCTACTATGCGCTGGATGACCCGAATCCGGTGCAGAGTGGCTCCTACCGCTTGCACTATTATGGCGATTCTAAGAGTATATTGGGCGACATCACGTCGTTTGAGGGTGTGAGTGATGCGTTTACGGTGGAAGCTTAGTCTCTCTCTATGAGCTCTGGATAGGTTAGCTACGGTTGATGAATGGAATTGGTAGTTAATACATATGGTATTCTACGCGCGCATATTTTTAGACAAGCCACAGCCTAGAAAGGCCGATTCCATTCTATATTTACTCGAGATCTAGACCCCCGGCTGCCAGATCGGCCAATCACAGAGCTCGCGCGCAGGCAAGTTCCTGAAATAAGTAAAACACCCAAGCTTTAAATGTGCCCGGGCCAATAGGAACGCGGTAAACGATCTACCGGGGAAGCAGATCATAGGCCACCCATGCGGCCCACTTAGAGGCTAAGCTGGTCTAGGTATGGTAGACCCACTGTAGTCTCCACGAGGGCGCGTGCTTCCGTCGCTGAGAGCCAATCAGTGGCTGCCCCATGCAGGAGCTTGAATCATCGCGTTGACGACAATAGCTTCGTAACTTGACTGATTATGAGTCTGTCTGTCATGCTGCAATCATGTATGGACTCGCCTCTGTCTTTCTGTTTCAACCTGTCTCGTATGCCTGGCGCCTAGAATGGTCTTGTTACCTTGCTCTCTCTTTAAATGCCCGTCCGCCTCGAGATTAGAACAATGTCATTTTTCTTCCCAGTCCTCTCTTTTCCACGTTTTTAAGCATTCGTTTTTGTCTCTCACTTCACAGCGTGCCCTTTTTTTTTTACTGCATAAGGGTTACTGCCATTCTTTATTTATCCATTCATTATTTGATTTCTGGTGGTTTAGACTTTTCTTCTCCATTAATTCTGCCATAAAAGTTATCATTCGTTGATGCTGCATATCTCTGACTACATACCCAACTAGTCAAACAGTCACTACTCACTGTCAATCATTTTCCTCACGGCACCAACCAATCAGCACTGTTTCAAACTTTTCTGTCTTTGTTCTGGCTGGTCCACCACAACGTTCTCAGTTGTCCCCCCTCTTTAATTTTTTATCTTTGCAATATTAATCCCCTAATATTCGAACACTGGAGGTGAAAGCCTCTCTATTTTTGTCAGCAGGGATTTCAACAAAATGAAGTTCCCCGCTTCCCTCCCAGCTACCCTGGTGCTGTTGACCGCTATCAGCACTATTGTCGCTTCGATGCCCCTTGAGAGACTCCAAGTCAACCGCAGGGACGGCAGCTCCATCGCTCATCCTCAGTCTTCTACCACTACGACGACGAAGACGACAGATACCACCAACGAGGTTAATCCCGTTCCGGGGGTTGCAACACCTTCAAGCGTCGCCAATTCTGGTACTAGTACAAGTGCGACCCTGGAAGGCTCGCCAGACTCATCTCCCCCTGCCTCGAGTCAGGAAGCCACAGTGACTGGGGGAGGCTCTTCCATTCCAAGCACCACTTCAACTTCCGTCAACTCTCCTCCCACAAGTGCAAGTACAACCGCTGCTTCGAGCTCTGTGAACTTGCCTTTCATTACAATCGATCATGCCACTAGCACGGTCACCGTTTCACCATCGTCGAAGGAGTCTTCACCTGCCATCGGTGGTCCATCTTCTCCCACCACAAGTCCCTCTTCTGCCGTGGTTTCTTCGACTTCTGCTGGAACGCTGCCTTCGAACGCTTCTTCTCAGCCTGTCGCATCTACCGGAGCCAGCTCTGCAGTTTCCACACCCTCCGTTACAGCTTCTAGCTCGGCAATCTCTCGAACTGGACGTACTGCATCGCCTACGACTACAGCACCAGATGAAAGGGGCTCGATTTACTCTATAACACATAGTAGCAAGGCTACAAGCTCGGTCAGGGTTTCGGCTGTATCTAGTGTGCAAGCTTCCTCATCTGCTGTTCCGAATAGAAGCTCGGGCAGTGGTACTTCCACTGGTGGGCAGAGTTCTATAAGGTCATCAAGTTCGGCTGTCGCTGTCGCTAGTACAGCTGACCCTGCTCCTTCGTCTGCCTCCATACCAGTCTCCAGCGCTCCAGCGGGATCAAGTGCAGGCAACACAGCGACCTCTCTAACTTCAACGTCGACAAGCACATCCAGTCCGCCACAGATCACAATTGCATCTCAAATCGCCACGTCCCATCGCACAAGCAGTTCTGCAGTTAGAAGCCAATCGCCTGCCTCCTCATCAGCAGCACGAATACCGGCCGCTCAAGGAGGAAATCCCGTGTCAACTATCCAATCTTCTGTAGCGTCTGTTCCGTCCTCAGCTTCAACTTCACTTGTTGTGGTTCCTACTATCATTCAGCCTTCGACTACAACTGCCGAACCTGCTTCTACCACAACGACCAGCAGACCTGTCACCAGCATCCAAAGCTCATCAATACCGATCCCCACCGTGGTCGTAGAAAACACAACGTCAACGACCATCGTACCAGGCAAACACACGTCAACAAGCACGAGCACGAGTACTACAACAACCACTACTTCCAGCGCAGGCCCCAACCCAGATACACCCAATGCCGCCGCACCTGCTGCATCCGACGACCTAACCACAACTTCGACCCTACGCATGACTTCCACAAAATACGTAACAGCAGCACCAATCTCCACCTCCTCATCTTCCTCCAGTGCACAACAAGTCTCTGTTAAAATCGCTGCTAATCCTACCGCCGCCGCCGCCACTTCTTCAGGAACAGAAACTGTGACAGTAACGGATTGGATGACGGCAACCGTCACACAACAAGTACCCATTACGACAACCGAGACTGAGACTGTTACCGTAACCAGTGCCGGGAGCGTTGTGACGAGTTTGTTGACGATTACAGAGACTGCGATTGCCACGACTCCCACTCCGAAGCCAGCTTAGGTCGTTCCCTCCTTCTTTTTAACTATCATTTTGTTCAAGTTCCCCAGGCAATTTCTACGTGTTGCATTCGTTCATTTATATCTAAAAATCATTGCCCATGTTCGTTCAGTTCAGCAGTCAAACAGACTCTCACACATTAATAAACCCCTGTTCATTCATTCCAGCATCTTGATTACTTTACGTTGTTTACTTTTTTTTTTCCTGTTTCTATTCTAGACTGTCAATTTTGTTATGTATGTATAAATCAAAAAAAAACTAGTAATTTCACCGGCCTTGATTGGTGATCCGATGAACTCTGCTGTGCTATATAGATAGAATATTAAAAAATATATAACGAGTCACCCCCAAAAAAGAAAGAAGATGTATACAAAGTATACAAGGGAAGCCTGATGAATGCATTCTCGTTTCTATATCCTAATCATTGTACTAGGTAGATGGTATTAAATGGGTGCGCTAAAAACAATCATCTTCAAAGAAGCTGTTCAAGTAGTATACAACAACCCGCCATCTTCCATAAATGTCTTCTGAATCTCCTTGAAACTAGCCCACTGTCTCAGCTCCTCTTCTTCTTCAGCACTCATCCCAGCCCCCGTATAGCTCATCGCCTGGAGATATGCTTCGTTATCGTTTGGGCTTGGATATGATGCCGGGGCAATCATTGGATCGGCGATGAGGGCGGGCGTGGTACCGTCGATATTTAGTATGTTGTTGTTATTTCCAGCAGGGGTGTTGTTTATATTGAGGTCTTGGCTTTTGATGTTGATATTACTGCTGGTAGGCTGAATGGGGCCTCCACCGGTTACACCCACGCCTTCAAGACGAACGAGGATATCAAGGAATGTGCGCAGATAGTTTTCGGCATCACTTGTGGACAGTGGTTGCGGGCCGGTCGGGGGCGTTGTTGTGGTCGTGGAAGTGGTGGTCGGTGTACCGGTGACTGGGTCGGTAGTGGTAAGTAATGTAGTATTCAGCTCCTGAGGGAGACTGAGAAGTGTAGAGGCGATTTGACGGACTTTTTGGGTCTGTCAAGAAAGTCCGGCAAACCTGAGTTAGTAACAAGCAGCTTTCAAACGTAAATCATTTCAAGTACGTACGAAGCTTGCGCCGTTCGGCTCTATATGGATTTCTTGTACGCTCTTCAATAGACATAGTAGGTCCTTGATTACTAGCCCGCGCTCCTGTCTCATCATCTGTCCCATATGGTCTGTCTGCGCATGGAGCTCCGCGTCTGGTGCGGATGCCGTCGAATCGCCCAAATCATACCTAATGTTTGTCGCGGCAGTAGTACTCGGAGAGGGCATTTGGGTCGAGGGGATCAACAGTGGAGTAGTGGCAGAAGAAGCTTCTGTCTTTTGAAGTCTGGTATGGGCTTCAAATAGAGTCCAGTATTTATCAACAAGATAGGATCGCGTCGATAATTGGCTAATGTATATATTGACTTTTTGGATTTCATATTGAATTTTCCGACGTTCTTGATCACGGTTCGTCACGCCATCCCCGTAAGCCAGAGGCCAGCCGCCAAGATTCATCGGAGGGGACATTTGCTGAAGTTGAGGGTATAGCAGTGAAAGTTCTGGCGGCAGTTCTGCCGTAATACTCTTTGCTTTTTGCAGTGACTCCCATATTAACTGTCTCTGGTTATCCCAACTTACCGCTTCACTGCTGTTAAAAGCAATTTGTAATGCCAGCAAGGGGTTGTAACACTGAAATATGCGCGCGTTAGCGTTGAAGCCGGTGAGTTGTGAAACAATTCCAACAGGTTGTGAACCGCACTGGTTGGCAGAAAGATACTCGTCGTCCACCTCTATGGGAAGAGAAGGATATCGGTCTGTCGGAGTTTCAGGAGGTATATATGCCCTGCCATCTGCTGATCCTAGCTGATGTAACGTCTGGAAACCGGCAAGACAAATATAAAAAAGACGCCTCCCTTGCTCTTGAACGAGGAAATTTTCCGTGACCTCGCTGAGATCGACGAGTTGGTTCTGTGGCTCAGACACTGGTGATGCAGCTGCCACCGGACTGAGATTGACAATCCCCTGCTTTGAGGGCTTGTATAGGTTGTAGACGCGCAGAATAGTCATACACTCGCCAAGGTACATTCGACTGCGTAACAAATTGTTTACGTAACTAGAACAAAGAGACAAGTGATAACTAATGGCCGCGTCTTCAATCGTGGTACTTGTATCAAGGTAGCCCAGTCCGCGGGCCTGAACTGCGACGTCGTGACAACGCTTCACCAGAGCCATTGAGTTTGGATACATGCTTTCTGCAGAGTCCGTTCGTAGGTGAAGCCTTGGGCGGCGTGGGAAGGAGACTACTAAAGAGCCTATCATGGAAGCCAGTAACGCGAGGAATCGTTTGTTGGTCACATCCTCTCTGTTTGCAAATGCCGCTCGGAAAGTCGGCTCATGCGGAACCGGAATGAGCGGGTGGATGAATAGAAAGTAGTCATCGACTAACAGCTGCAAAATTGGTAAAGGGCATATGGATTCACCGGACAGGTTAAGCAGGCTCTGCTCCAAGCTTGTAGCTAAAGGCGAGACGCCGCTGGCAGAAGCAGGCTGCGCTGTGGGTGTTGATGTTGGTGCTGGTGCTGGCGCCGGCGCTGGTTCTGATGGTGGTGGTGTTATTTCCGGTGTGCTACTCTCAGCGTTTTGCTTCCTCTTCTTAAGTGCCTCGGCATTTTTATTTGGCGGCCCACGACGTTTCTTAGGACGGTCATAAGTACACGGGATATCCAGAGCGATACATGACTGGCATGGGGGCCCGCCTTCGTCGCACTGCAAGTAGGGTTAATGAGAAGTCTGTCTTTTGAGTCTGCGGCAGTGTTTTATCTGACCTTGACTTTCCGGATGTTACATGCATCGCATGCTTTTTGTAATCGGGTTTTGCCATCCATTACAGGATGATAGTGCCCCAAACTAGAGCCATGTACTTGTAAATTCTAGCGTCATTCATCTATGGGCTGTATTCGAGGGGATAGTATTGTCAACGCTGCGGCTTGAAAGAAATGGTCTTGTCTTGCTTTTGCTGGCTCTGAGTGGACAATGCGCCATCGGCGTTCATTGCCGAGACAGACCCGGTTGTGACGCAACAGATGGAAATAGAGCGAATCAATGCAGAAGATAACAAAAAGTATCCAAAGGGGAATGCTGCAGGCGTGATTCCTTCTGTTGCATCAATTGACAGGCTGACAGTCTGTTGTCCATGAGAGCAGGCACCGGCTGATAACTCCGACAGCCCCAACTTGGCAGGAGCCATCGGCAGCCGTTCCGCACGTGCCTGCCTGTTTGGGAGGTAATGTAGGGCAACAAGTTAGGGCTATTCCGCCCCATTCACTGCCTTATTTCAACCTACTCAATCTGAGAATCTCAGGCATTTTATGATCGAAAACGAGATAGGCCGATTTGCGGTCTCTTATCACAGACAATGAATATGAAATCGGCAAAACAAAGGGACTTTGCACTTCCAAACGATAGATTGTAGATCTGCCGGTTCATCTTCCAAGTTGTCGACCAGTTGATTGTGAAAAAGTGGTAAGCGACGATGATGTTTTAAACAAATGATAAGAAGGATTCGACTGTGATGTGTTACTAGTGAGAGATGGTGAATTATTCACATGTTTGTTGTTTGACACATGTAGAGCTCTCACCGCCTTGACGCTCGGCTTCATCGCAGATTATCACCCGATCACAAGGCAACACCTTTCATCGAATCTTCAGTCAACAGATTTCCTGGAGCACAACCCCAACGCTCGGTGACTAAGATAACACAAACGTTCGACATGTCGAGTCCACCAAAATGGCGCAACGCGACTTGGTTGCATCCACTCAGAGTCAGTCGATCTCGCGATTTTTTGAAGCACGCTGCTGGCAAGCTGACGTTAGAGCTATTCTAGGGCATCGTCTACTTTGTTCGGCACCCATTCCTATGGCCTCTTCTCCGCGGCCGGCTCCTTCCGATATTCCTACTTTCCGGCTTTATTTATACGATACTGTTTCTTTTTACATATATCCCGCAAGTCGCATTCCTCGCCGTCTTCCAAGGTAGCAGCGCCTGGGTGAATGGCGCGTTCCTGGTGCTTGGGGAAGGCGCCGCAATCGTTGCCTTGCTCTTCGAAGCTTTTTTTGTCGATGAGACACTGGTTGATGTCTTTGATGCAGTGCTTCTCAACGAAGGCTTGGAACATTTAGTCAATAGAGAACGGGTTATTCATCCGGATGGCGCAACGCCCATGCAAAGGCTAGGAAAGCCAACCACGAGTGCGATATATGCGCCCTTTTCATTCAGGCAGATCATTGAATTCGTCGTTTTACTTCCGCTCAACTTCGTCCCAGTCGCCGGTGTGCCCATGTTCTTGGTTCTCACTGGATACCGGGCTGGGCCATTTCACCACTGGAGATACTTCCAGCTTCTGGACTTCACGAAGGACAGGCGCAAGCGATTTGTTCGCAATAGCCAATTGAAGTATACAGCGTAAGTGCCAGGCACAATCTAATCCATCTATCTTCGTTTTGTGATTCGGCTAGGACTTACAACAATGACTTGCAGTTTCGGCACGGTGGCTCTGATTTTACAACTGATACCTATATTCTCCATGTTCTTTCTGCTTACCAGTGCTGCCGGTTCAGCCATCTGGGCTGCCGAAATGGAGAAGCATAAAGAATACCTCGAGGCACAGAGGCCGGAAAGGGAGGAACATGAATACCGCGACGATCCGGCGTGATGGTGCTCCCATTTCGAGATAGATATTATCAAGATATGGTGAACACGTACAACCGGGCAGTCAAAAAATAATCGACAAGACCAGGATTTGACTGGGCCCGAAGATAAACAAGTCGTGCATTGACCAACCTGCCACTGTGCCTATTTGGAGTACATCAAGGAGGGACAGAGTCGTCGCGGTTGAGTCGAGGGGTGAAAAGTCGCTCTGCGATTCGGCTACTGTATGGTTTTCCGCGCAGAGTAGGCCGAAGATTGTTTGGTAAATGTACCAAACTAGATTTCCTGAGGGAATCCTTTTTTTTCACTTCTAGCATTGTTGTAGCTTTTGCAGGTATCCAATCGACAGCCAAAATTAGGCCGGACAATTGGTATGAGGTGAAAAGGATCTGGCTAAAGCTTCGGTCCATTGCAGGCTCGGAACGAATTTAAAGTAAATACTCCAGACGAGCTTGAGAGCTCTATAATTATCAATCAGAACACGTCATTTATTGAAGGTCTTAGTAAAATACTTACCCTAAAAAAAATTGGGAGAGAAGATCGATTGTCACAGGAGGCATTGAAGAGTTAAGACGAGAGAGCTGGCCGCAACGCGATTGGTGCAGACACTAAGCTACGCTCCTTATCGATAAGATAGGCACGCACATATAAAAACCCGCAAGATTTTTTCGCGCTTCCCTTTCTTTCCTCTTTTTCTTCTCCAATCATTCATAAAACATTACCCCCTTCCTATTCACTCTGGATTCCAACTTTGCTCTCATGGAATATCTTTGGAGGGGAAATGGAAGGGCAGAATAATCGGCGCTGCTACTTACCCCGAAACTTCCTTTACGCGTGGAGGATTTTGGAAATAATTACAGTGCAACAAACAAACACCCCTTTTTTCAATCAGTTCGCGTCCATATCCATCGTCAAATATCATTCAATTTTTTTATTCACTCAGTTCATTCAATATAGCATTGATCACTTCGTCTAGGCTCCTCCCAATAATCCGTGGTCGCAGCATCGGCGCCGCAGAATCTTGCCATCCCCTGTTGGCGCGATCCAGCCACGCAGCTTTTACACCGCAGTTCGTAGCCCCGATAATATCGAATGGGTTCCCAGAAACCAGCCATATCTTATCCATATTCTTTGCCGTACTTGCCGCCAGATGTTGATACGTTTCCGGTGCCGGCTTGTACTTCTGAATACCTTCTACCGTAACCAGTTCCTTGAAAAGAGCTGCATGGGGCGAGAGACTCTCGGAGCGGAACACGGAGTTGGAGACCATTTCCTGCGTGCCGTTGGAAAATATGACAGCTTGGATGTCGGCTCTCGTGCTCAGGTTTTGTAAAGCTGGCGTTACGTCGGGGAACGTAGATAGGTGGTCGTATTCGCTCATTAGCTGGTCTACCTGCTTTTGCTCCATGTGAACCGCCGCCTCGGACAGCGCGTGGACCAAAGCGTTGCGGGTGATGTTGAAGAAGTTATCGTAGGATCCTAATCATTGTCACTCGTATTTTTTTTTCTTAGTAAAAAACAGGCAGGCATGCATACCCATGCACGTAAGCCGCCATGAGTATTCGAGCTGGTATTTCCTCCATGATGCTGCGATTTGCGTGCCTTTGTCCTGCGATCCGACGACCTCCGCCAGCCGTCTTGATATGGATTCCGTTGAAAGCAGAGTGCCGTAAAGATCGAATGCAATGACAATGCTGTCTCTTTTATGAGTCATCCTGACTGTACCTTTGAGTGGCCAGGTGGTCAGTACCGTTAACGTCGTTGATTCAGAGTAGTGAGTCCCCCGCAACGGGTGGGGGATTTCAAAGTTACAACTTACGTAGATGCAACTCACCCAGCGAAAAGAAACGCCATCTTGCTACCTATTTCAACATAGCGTTCTGCCTATTTTCTACAAGGCCGAAATACATGGTTTAAATGAGCTTTCAAGGCGACAGTGGCAGCAACTATGAAGTCTTCAGAGAATGCGTCTCGGGAGCGATAGTGCAAAAATCGAGCAAGAAATCCGGCAAACGAAAGCTCAAAGGCAGGAAACGAGGTACTACAGCTACAAGCACTAACCAAGAGGAAGATGATGCTGCTGGTATAGAGCAGCAGGATCCGGAGGAGCTGGCTGAATTCATTGATGTATTACACCCCCTTTGCACAAGCTATATGTATAACTATCAACGACTTCAAATCTCGAATTTCTTACATGGAAATAGTTCATTGCATCCGAGATCTTCCATGCCCTGCCGGACGAACTACAAACTCTATCATACACTAAAATCCAAAAAGACGCAGCATTAGCACTCAAATACGATGCCGATTCCATGGAACTAAAAGATTCCGACATGGAGAATCTTGCAGCACCTATTCCGGTGTCCGTCGCAGAATCACTCTCGGTCTACGGCATTCTGCCAGAGTCCCTAGATTTGACGGCAGCTTTCATTCGACCGGTCCTCACGGACTACATTGCATCAGTCACTTCGGGGCCTCCGGTATGGGCTTCTACGCGGACCGAATCCTGCGAGATATGTGAAAGGGACTGGATCCCGCTCTCTTACCACCACCTCATCCCTCGAGACGTCCACGCCAAGGTGCTCAAACGCGGCTGGCATGATGAATGGATGCTGAATAGCGTTGCTTGGCTGTGTCGTGCGTGCCATAGCTTTGTGCATCGCATGGCGAGTAACGAAGAGCTGGCTCGCGAGTATTACACAATTGATCGCATTTTGGAGCGAGATGATGTGCAGGATTGGGCCAAATGGGTTGGCCGGGTTCGTTGGAAGGCTCGATGATGGTTTTTTGCTATAAACTAGTTGGAATATCATTGATATGGTGTGCAAAAAAATATATCGACAAGAGTGTGATTTGAACACACGCCTCCGAAGAGAGCAGATAGCGATAACCATAGTATTCCTAGTAGGATTGTTAGTAAAATGTTGGGAAAAATAGGGGAGGGGGACGCACGAGTCTGCCGCCTTAGACTGCAGAATAGTTAGAATCTGTGAGAAACAGTACTGATTTAGTGAGTACATACCCGCTCGGCCATCTTGCCTTGTGTAGTTTTTTTGATCCAGTCCCCCCATTAAGAGAGAAAGAGAGCCCAGTGGATAAAGCTTTGCAGGTTTTTTCTTCCGCGTATGAGTCGCGAACCAGGAAAAGGCAACTGATAACGCTCTTCGAAAACTAAAAAAAAAGAGGGGGGTAATAAGTAGTGATAAAAAGATATCGACAAGAGTGTGATTTGAACACACGCCTCCGAAGAGAATAGATTTCTAGTCTATCGCCTTAGACTGCAGAATAGTTAGAATCTGTGAGAAACAGTACTGATTTAGTGAGTACATACCCGCTCGGCCATCTTGCCTTGGTATTTCCGAACCGGATTGCGTATCATGAGGTGGCAGTAGGCGGAGAAACCTACCCGGAAAAGATAGCTATGTACAAGTATTAATTTTCGAAGAAAATTCAAAAAGCGGGGAAGAAGTAGGGTCCCAGTTCGGGAACCCTAGTTTCCGCCTTGTCCTGAGGCTGCTTTATATAGTGAGAGCAGCGTCAAGCCTCTGGCTGTGACGGCACGCTCCAGGAAGCTGAGCAGGCCTTGAAGCAGGAATAGGGCTGCGGGCGACAAACCTCTCTACGTATCTGGCCTCACAATTCCCAATTAAGCACCGCGGAGGGGTATAAACGGCGCTCCAACGCACAGAGCGAAGCTTCTCCTTCTCTTCTTTTCTCACGTGTGTTATTCTCGTTACATAGTACCCAAATAGCTTCATTAATCCATGATTTGGCTGCCGTTACACTGGCTTGGTCTTTTTGGCCTTACGAGCCCCAAATGGAATGCTCTCCTTTTGGTCCAGTAACAGGAGTAAGTAGGTAGCAAGTAGTCACTGTTTTAGATCAAAAAGAAAGGAGGATAAAAAAATATCGACAAGAGTGTGATTTGAACACACGCCTCCGAAGAGAATAGATTTCTAGTCTATCGCCTTAGACTAAGGAAGAATTTAGCAACCGTGCAAAACCTGTTCTTTTGGTGAATACGTACCCGCTCGGCCATCTTGCCATTTTGTTGAAATATTCCCTGTTAGATTGAAGCATATGACATGACTAAAAAGACAGGACACACGTACAACAACTTAACGTCAGAAATCAATTCCCTTCGAAAATCTCACTCTTGTCGACATCCTTTTTATTTTAATTTTTATATTTTTCTTTAATAACTATTCCCTCCCCTCTTGTGTGATTTTCGAATTACACTAATAGCTTACCTATGCCAGTACTTTTCTCAATTTCTACGACTTGTTTTTCTGTTTGCCACAACATAGGTGCTTGAGGAATCAGAATGCAATATATGAATTGCCAATTTATCTGGCGGAATTGTTCGGCTATGAAGCAATAACCTCTCATCCCACCTATCACACAGTCTTGATAACCCATAACAAGGATCCTCGACGTGGTTGCGATACAAGATCATAGTCGAAACCGTCGCATTTCTCCCATCCTGCATCCCATGTTACTACCTAGGTAAAAATATCTCAAGGCAAGATCCCAACCGCACCGAATATATCTTAACGGCTTAACAGGATAGTTCAAAAAGCCCCGGTCTTTGTCGGGACTTCTTGTCGAAATTTTTTTCCCTGCCTTTCCACCATTGGTGATCATTTTGGTTTTTGGCTTTCCACCGTGAATTAACTCTGCATACATGATGAAATGGCTGTAAAGTGTGCGGCGTCTGAATTGAATTTTTCTTATATGCGCGCCTTTTTGGTTTACTGTAGTTGGTTTCCAACATAGAATAAAAGTTTTCGCATTTCTAAAAAAAAAATGATAACAGTCCTGTTCTGACAAGAAGATAATGTCTCCCCGCTAGAAAATCCCTCTCCAATAAAATTCTCCATTGCTTGTCACTGTAGTATCCTCGCCAGTTTCAAAATGACATTTCTGAGCTCCCACTGCTCTTTGGTATACATCTGGCCTCGGCTCAGTCCGTAGCCTTCCCCATCCCAGCTGCTGGTTCCTGTATAATTGTCAGGAGTATGTAACAAACACTCGTAGTCCAGAGATGGACGATTGTCTTTGAGTCGGGAAAGCTTATCCTCCATGATGGTGCAGAGTTTTGCCATTGTTCCATTCGGAAACCAACCGCACTTCCAGGATACAATGCTTCTCAACTCGTTTGTATCTGCAACTCTTCGCAGGGCCGAGTCAAGCAGATCATCGATTTGCCAGACGTTGTCTTCTGTCATAAATTTTATCCCATTAAAAATGTGTGGGATATTTTCAGGCCCAGGTAAAATATGAGGGAAACAAGCCTTTAGTTCGTTGTGCGTTCTAGGCAGTGCTCTTCTGTTCTCAGGGATGGCTTCAATAATCGGGCGGAAATCCATTTTGAAAACCAGCGTTTGATACATGCGGCTTTGGGAGTCATGTCGCGGGTCATACCCGAATCGCACAGTAGCTCGCTGCCACGGGCCGTCTCTGAATTTGTAATCGCAATACGGCAGGGCGGCCATGACTTGCTTGTCGTTCAGATGTGGTAGTCGGTGCTTGATGAAGCGCGTTGTCGATACCGGGCGTTGCTTTAGAATTGCTTTGATTTCCGTAATAGCTTGGAGAGTATCATCAGATACGGATGACGAAGCTTCCTCATGAGTCGGTGCAAGGTCTTCTTGACCGATCGCACGAACAGACCGTTCGACAGTGATGCTTTCGCTGTCCTTCCGTTTCATGGTTGATTTCATATCGCCAAAGTTTTCCCCTTCATCGACCAGGCACGTTCCCTGCCGTGCATACTCACCCTCGGCGGTATTTTCAGTGCGAATATTCTTTTCCATCTCTCGAGACTTGTTTGAATACGTTTCGTCTTCTCCCTGGACCTCTATCTCATCCCCGCCATTGTAATCATTTTCGCTTTCCAAGTCATATTCATCGTCATCATTGTTCATCCATGGGTCAATCTCCAATTCGTAATCTGCACTGTCATTGCTATTATCTCTTTCCAAGCCCTCCTTCGCTTCGAATTCTGTATTATCGTCGTTTTCGCCAATCTCGTATCCCATATCACTGGAGCTCAAATAATCGTCCGTGGTCCAACAGGAATCACATTCAACAAGCCGTGGTTTATGTGATCAAGAGACAGACGTTGATAACACACCGCGAGAAAAGAATTTTGGGTAAGCAGGAGAGGAGGAGGAGGAAAATACATCCAGGTAGATAAGGGGACGTGGCGCAGGGCGCAGGGCACTGAACCTGGCGATAGCCTCAGGCCTCTATCGGCACCCTTTTGGGAAAGGTGCCTCGCCCAGGGCACACATATAAACTATACCAATGCCTGTATCTAGCCTGCTTCTCTTTGCTAGTTACTCCAATATCAATATCGTTTCTTACGGTTTTCTACCTATTCCTGAATGTGTAAGGATTCACTGTGAGAATCTCCCTTAACCACCGTAAATATATATACTAACGTTTGACTCAAGAGAAATCAATTCGCTTCAGGCGCGTTTCGCACCCACACAATACCGAGTCATGTCGATTTTGATACCACCTCATTACAGAATGTGCCCTTGAAATCTGCTGCGCATTATCTCTATATCCCTCGAGAGAGGTTACAATTATGGTTGAAAGACGAGAGTCAAATTGATTCAATGCCACCACATGCAAAAAGACGACCTCCCCAGATGAAGTCGATTAAAAATCCAGCAAAAACGAATAAGTGTTATCTGCTCATGTCGCTGATGACACTCCAAAGGATTAATCTGATTCAAAGCGGGGATATTTTCAAGGTTTGAATAATTATAATCCATGCAATATTGATGAATTAGCAAGCTGAGAATTTTTTTGGCACTAGCTACACCCATGGTCTCATCCTGTCCCTTTTATTGGGTTTGATAGCGGACGCAAGCATTTATTGAAAGACGGAAAGTCTGAAGTAATCAAAACCATGAGCGATGCATACGAATTTATTGGCCAGCAGATGATGGAACCACATCCTGGTCATCCTCTTCCTCCATCTGAACAGACCTTACTCGAGGGCTCAGAACGACTGAAAGGCAATCCAGAATAGAAAGATAAGATGACCATACGGGCTATCAACGAATGGCTTTACCATCATTGTCCATACTACAACGATCGGCGGGCCGGAAAACTGTTCGCACCGACAAATTTTGAACAAAATAGGGACAAGCTGGAAAAATGTGTGGCAATGGTCTGCGAACAGATTAGTTTGGCCAGTAATAAAGTAAGTCTGTTTATTAAGACACGATTGACTTTTTCATGCACTTACCTTTATCATTTGAGCAGCTACAGTCTGCCTCACCCGTGAGGATTGCGTTCGACTATCATCACCCTACATTTGGAGCCACTCAACATTGGGCTATTCATCTACAGTTCCAGTGCGGAAAACAAATACTGCTACCATTATCATTGAAATTAACGGGGGCGGTAGCCAACGATTACATCACTGACACGTTATACCTCCAGGGATGGACGTACGACCACAGAGCGGCCGTAAGCAAAGCCGGCGCCCGCGATAAGCGGAACAAGGCTAACTTGGCCATTAAAGCTTTCTATAAGGAAAGCAAGCCTATTTTCGACAATTTCCAGCAAAGCCCTGTCCTCCATGTCAGGGACGTGGAACTGATCTTTGGGTCCGAGCAGTCCACAGGCTGGCGCCCAAGACGGTTTGTGACCACATGGTCACTGTTCACTTCTGTGATACACGCCAATGGGAATCACAAACGTCCAATGACACCTCTCTATGGGAGGTACACAGATATGTAATTGTTGATTGAAAAGGTTTACGAAACCGGCCTCGACGTGACTTTCTCGTCAAGTCCGATAGGAAAGTGTTTCGAGGTGCTTCAGTTGTCCTCATTTACACTAGAAAAGCCACGTGTTTTGTCACAACGCCTCCAGAAATTGCACGCTGTAATGCACTCAGATATAATGATCAAAGAGCCAGGCTACTTGGATCGTTTCATCTCCAAGACTTTAAATTTGGGTTGGCACCTCGTGGACAACGTGCAAAGATGCCGGTTTTTGTCATGCGTGGAGAAAGCAAAAGGGTTGTCAACTGACTACTGCACGTACCACTCAGCCGAGATTATTCGCTATATAGAAGCTTTGCCGGACCATGTTGCTGTCGATATTCCAGACCTTGCGGATTTGGGAACGCCAGAAGTTGGCAAAGAACAACACCGGCTGAATCTTCTCAGAGATTGGCTCAAAGAGCCATCAAAAACTTGGCTCATAGACTTCGAATTTGTTCAGCTAATGGGTGACCAGTCGCCGATTCCCATCCAGATGTCGAGTCGACAATTGGATGGGAAGGTAGTGTTGGACTGTAATGTTAATTATAATGTTACTTTCAACGAGTTCCGCGATGCCCTTTCAGATCTTTCCTCCTTCAATCAAGATATAGGGCGTTGGACATTTGAAAGGTGCTATGAAGATATTGAGACAAACGGTTTAACACCTCCTCAAATCAAAGAATGTCTGGAGGGTATTGGTTATGATGAGAACACACATGTCTTATCCTAGTCTTCTTCTCAAGACATGCAATGTCTGCTTCTGCTGCTTCGTGGAGAAACTGAACTGGTCCAAGATAAAATATCTCACAAGATAGCAAAAAACTTTCAGGAGATCAACTTGAAAGACCTCTGTTTCAAGCTTTTTCCAACTCTTCCTAGCAACACACTTTCAATAGTCCATAGATACCTCGGCGTTCCAAGTGACCACGACGACCCTCCACTTATCCAGGGCTACCATAACGCATCCTACGATACATACGCTTTGGCACAGATTGCTGCACGCCTGATGCAATTGTGAAACCTACTGGTTTTATTTCATCCCAGTAATTCTGCGGCAAAGTCATTCCTGAAGAACAACACTCATCCAGCTTGTCTCAAGTTTTCTGTAACCCTTTTGTATCGCAGTTATCCAGGCATGTATCACATTCCAAATTGTATCTCAATACTGAAACAGCCATAAGGAACTTTTTTAAAAAAAGCCTAGTTGACTGGAATTATGCATATTTGTACAATTTTGATGTGAATAAGAGGCTGCAAAAAGTAAACAGGGTGGATATTTTGGTGTGAATGGTATCTAAATAGAAGTACAAGTGATTGTGTATTAACTCTACATCAATAAGCATTCTTCTAGCAGTGACCACAGGTTGTACATTTGACCAGTAAGATGGTGGATGAGTGAATGTGCAATGCCATGTATTGTCCACCCTGGGCTTCTCCCCCTCCCTTATAACTCCAGCACTCCCTCTCTCCAAACAGAGACCTTCCATTTTCAACAACCAGAGCCACCATCCATCTCCAGCTGACTGAGTATCTATCTGTCTCTGGCACCCAACTGAAATTTCAATTTCGATAGCAGCCAAAAGGAATCTAATTCCAGAGTGTCTATCTTCTGTCATTCAAGGACTCACTCGAGACGCCAACCTCGTCAAAGGAGAGGTCTGGGAAGCGTCACCAAGATGTCTCTCCCAGACAACGACAACGTAAGTACACCGTTTTAAATTGCTACACACATACTCATCAACTATGTACCATCCAGTTCTTCGATAGAGAGAACTTCTTCGCCCACATATACACGACCCACGCCCGCAAAATCATCAACGATTACATCGCAAGAGACAAGAAAGAGCGAATTCGCCGTGCCAAAATCGAGAGGGACATTATCCGTTTGACGCATGAGAACGACGATCTCCCAGTGTTTCATAAGGTGGTTTGCTCAAGTATGGTAGGTTTGAATCAATGCAAGCTTTTGTTCTTTTGAATGTCATACGACTGAGACTGATAATTGGGGGGCATGGCATGGCAGATTATGCACACAGACACATTCGAACCTTTCTGGTCAGAGGCAAAGTTGGCCTATGATTTGCCTGGCAAGTCATTGGAGCGCTTGGTGCCTAAGTACAGTCTCATCAATGGCATATTGCGTCCTCAGGAGGAAGGAGATAACGAAGAGAATGATGATTCCTCCACCCTTTCAGCCCTCGAGAATGCCGCTCCCAAGGGACAAAACAACAATGGCAACGCATCAGCAAATTCTTCTGCTAAAGGCAAGAAGAAGACAAACTCAGGGAAACAGACCAAGCCACTTCAACCACAACCTGCTAACAAGAAGAATGCTCCCAAAAAGCCGGGTAGAAAGGCTTCAACTGCCATCAGCACCACTCCCAAGACCAAGGCTAAACAACCTCAGACAACAGGACGACCACGAGGACGACCACCAGCGCAGTCAAAACCAAAGACGACGTCCACGACAAGACCCAAACCCAGTGGCGGCGGTGTAAAAAAGAATGTTTCCGCTAAGAAAGATATAACGGTTGCACCGCCCGAATCATCTCCACCTCCACCTCCTCGAGGTCCTCTGAACCCACGCGAGGCATTCGAGGAATGTATGGCTCGTGTTCAGGATGAGGACAATTTGCGCGGTCCAACGAGTGACGAGGAGGAGACGGATGACGACGATGATGGTGAAATTTAGTGAATGGAGCGCTACACTCTTTTTACTCTAGGTATGCTATGATGTGGCGTCAAGAAGTGTTGTGGTCTTGGGTGGGCAATTGAAGGAAAAAGAGAGAAATGATACGCATCCATGGATTAGGTAGTTTGGTGGGCGTATGACGGCGGTGTGTCTCCTGTTTTCGAGAGAAGAATATTAGTTGAGTTTGAGAACATAACAATGGAAACTGAAAGCCATGGTTGACTGGTACCTGCTCCTGAATTGGTTCAAAGATAGGTACCTAGGATTGTCTCATGCAAACATCCAACTTGTATATTCTCAATTAAACAACTTCTGTAAAAGAGAATATATAAAACTAGAGACAATCTCTATTTGCATGTCCGACAGAAAAGATAAAAAGAAAACATCAAAACGCCGACCATGCATGCAATCAAAACCCAGAGCCCTAGAGATTATGTGAGATTGACAATTGTACATGTGTTGTAATATACAGAAGATAAGAAGAGGGTCAGCCTAATGAAGATATCGCTTCTCGACGACCTCTTCGTATGATTGAACATGGTCACCGGCCTGGAAACCAGTCCAATCTTGGAAACCGAGACCGCACTCGGTGTCTTTGCGCATTTCTGTGACGTCTTTCTTGACGTTTTTGAGCGAGGATAAGGAGCCTAGTAAAATAAAAAAGTTAGAATTTGCAGGGAAACAATACCCAGGGTGATATATTTATGTGTAACGTACCATCGTATATGATATCCTTGTCTCGAAGAACACGAACTTTCTTCGACCGACTGATGACACCGTTGCGAACTTTGCAACCTGCAATCATCATTTTGTTTCTGCCCTTGACCGTGATCTCGAATTGTTGGCTGATCTCGGCCTCTCCGGTCACACGGTGAGTGACATTCGGTGGCAAATGTTCACTCATTGCCGCCTTCACGTCGTCAATCAGCTCGTAGATGATGTTGTGATTCATAAGCTTGACACCTTGAGCTTCAGCCATACGAGAAATCATAGGATCAGTGGCGATGTTAAAGCTGATTATACTTGCATCGGATGTTGCTGCATGTTTGACGTCGAATTCGCTGACCGCTCCAACGCCCGAACGGAGTATGTTCGCCAAAAC
This sequence comes from Talaromyces albobiverticillius, assembly GCA_023721895.2. NCBI lineage: Eukaryota > Fungi > Ascomycota > Eurotiomycetes > Eurotiales > Trichocomaceae > Talaromyces > Talaromyces albobiverticillius. The sequence continues at coordinate 4,165,504 of JAMBUR020000001.1, read as the reverse complement.
TTCGTTGTTTCCGACACCAGTAACTGAATGCACAACAGCTTCAACAGAGCCTGAAACATCGCCTTTGATGATGAAATTAACTGGTTTGGGGCCTGTTGGCTCGTCTACAGTTTCCGAATCTTCCTCTTCAGCAGAACGACGTCGCTGTTCAAGGGTCTCCTTTCGACTGACGTTGATTGCTGCAGTATCTTGGCCGAGCTTCTTTACGTCCAAACGGTCCATGCGGTATTCAACGATATCTTTGGCACGTTGCTCGCTCGGGGCTTGAAGGACTTCAGAACCTGCCTCCGGCTGCTCTCTCCAACCATCGATCTCTATGGGCATTCCAGGAGTAGCCTCCTCGATGTCAACACCAGCTTCGTTTTTCAAGGTTTTGATGCGAGTCCAAGTAGAGCCAGCTACAAGGATATCGCCTGGACGCATTGTGCCTCGCTTGACTAGGACAGTAGCAACTCGCCCGGCTTTCTTCGTAGTCGCTTCGACCACCCAACCCTCGGCATTACCCTCAGTATCAGCTCGGTGGTCAAGAAGCTCTGAAAGAGTCACTATCGCCTCTTCTAGGTCAAGCATACCCTGCCCGGTCTTGCCGCTAACAGGAATAGCTTGGACATCACCACCATAGTCTTCGACGTCAACGCTATGACGAGCTAAATCTTGTTTGACTTTCTCCGTGTTCACGTTATCCTTGTCGATTTTGTTGATGGCGACAATAATCGGGACATTGGCTTGCTTTGCATGCTTGATAGCCTCCACTGTTTGTGGCTTTACACTATCATCTGCCGCAACCACCAAAACCACAATATCTGTCAGGTCAGCACCTCTGCGGCGCATATCCAAGAATGCCGCGTGGCCAGGAGTATCCAGGAAAGTGATCGATTTTCCAGAGGGCATGTTAACAGAGAAGGCTCCAATGTGTTGGGTGATACCTCCGTGCTCAGAGGCAGCGACAGAAGATTTCCGGAGCCAGTCGAGAAGTGTAGTCTTGCCGTGATCGACATGGCCCATAATTGTCACCACCGGAGGCCGTTGCGGTAAAAGAGATTTATCCTCTGGCTCAGGTGCTGCAGCCAAATCCTGCTCGCCTGTCTCGAAAATCGGCTCAAAATTGTACTCTTCTGCAATGAGACCAGCCGTTTCTGCATCCAGTACATGACTGTGGATTACACCCTCGAATCCAATCTCTTCTAAGTGGTCGATAAATTCCGTTTGGCGTACACCTAGGACATTGGCAAGATTCCCAACACTAATAAACTCAGGAAGATAGAGCGGACTCGCTTGGGGTGCAATGTCTTCTTGGCGGGTCTTTTTCTGTTTCCGCTTTTCTCTCCGCTGATTCCTCTCGTCAGGATCATACTCGTCATCTTCGCGTCCACGGGCTTGTTGCTTTCTATTGTTTCTCGCTCTATCGGAACGTTGTGACTCCTGAATGGCCTGTAAACCTTGGCTCTTCTTGAGCTCTTCTAAAGACGCCTCCCACTGGTCAAAGTCGTTTACTTCTCGCTTCTTGTCGTTTGCACGCTTCAATTCTGGCTTTGGTACAGGTTCCTCGCGTGCGCTAAGAAGATTGCTTTCTTTTTGTTCGGCCGACAGGTGCTGCTCGGCTGGTCGGTGATTGACGTCTGCCTTGGGTACGAACACGTTCTTGGTTTCTCCATTACTTTCTAGCCATGACTTTTCGGCGTCCTTTCTGAACTCCATAAGCTTGCTGTCCGCCAAACGCGTCCGTCGTATTATAAACCCGTTTTCTTTAGGCTCAGGGCGCTTGATGGGATTGGGATTGGGTGTAAGGCATTTGGGGCAAACTGGGCGCTTGGCGAAAACCTTGAAATAGCATCGCGGACAGATCCAGTCTGGCAAATAATTGCCACCATCCGTCTCTGTAGCCGTTTGTCTATCCGGCTGTCTATCCGGCTGTGATTGCGGTTGCGGTGGTGACTGTGGCGGTGACTGCGGCGGCGATACTGTTGTTGCTTTGAGTGCATTCCTGCTTGCCAGCTCGGCAGCTGTAAGGCCCGATGAGGCTTTGGCAGCCGTTTTCACACCCCATTTCCCGCCAAACTTGGGTTTGAAAAGCGGTTGAGGTGAAGAACTAGAGCTTTTTTCATCTTCATTGGCACTGGCCGTCGCTTGATTGTTGTTCTGGAAGATATATGGAGACGAATGGAATCCACGACAATATCGCCGGGCTGCTGCGGAGGCGGGATAGGCCGAGTCGATGGGCGAACACCGACAGATCTAGATCAGGCATCATTAGAGACAATTGACAATTGGGGCTATCCTGGATGCCGTGTAAACTCACTCGTCGAAAGACTCTCCTGTGCATGATGTGATGGTCTCACTCACTGTCGCATGTTTTTTTTTTGGCTTTGGTCGCGGCTGCCCTTTTTTCTCCGCGTCTTCTTTGGGCTTTCCGCGGGCTTGGCGCCGCTGGAGGACCTCGCTCACGTGACGCGGCGGGCCGGGCCAATCAGAGGTGGGCACCTGATTGCGCGATCGGGAAACAAGAGACGAGAGGGAAAGATTTATTTGAAGAGATAAAGCCAAATTGCTTCTCTTTTTTGCTCAGAACCATTGAAAGCACTACTTGGGCACCGTCTCCCCTCGCGCTGCCATGGAAGAATTCGACAAGATCGAGGAAGACCTCAACGCTGGCTGGGTGCGGACTGCGAAGGACTTGTTCGCGGGTGCCTCAGGCGGCATAACCCAAGTCTTGCTGGGTGAGTCCTATTTTCTGACTTTTACTCGTCTCACGCATATTTTCGGCATGCTGTTGTTGATTCCATGTAAAAATCACATTTCATGCTCGAGATCCTGTGGATATTTCAATTTGCATGCATACTATTGGATGCCAATTGCTGTATTGAGTCGTTCTTTGAACATCTGAACTCTGAACCCTAAGAGATAAGCTCTGGAGAGCTTTATTGGACGAATTAATGTTTTGTTTTATGATCGAACTCTATAACTGACTTTTACGCTACAGGTCAGCCTTTTGGTATGCAGACCCCAATGTCAACTGCAGGGCGTATTTTCAAATAACCATTCATCTGTGAACAGATATTGTCAAGGTGCGGTTACAGACGACAACACAATATTCAGGCGCGCTTGACTGCGCGACCAAAATCTTCAAGAATGAAGGCCCCTTGGCCTTTTACAAGGGTACCTTGACCCCATTGATCGGAATCGGGGCATGTGTGAGTACAACTCGCCCGTCTGGTTGCAATAGAATCAATCTAATACATATCCAGGTGAGCGTGCAATTCGGTGCCTTCCACCAAGCAAGGAGATACTTTGAAGAGCAAAACGCGAAAAAGTCTCCTCTTAACCCAGGTCTCTCTTACTCCCAATATTACCTGGCGGGTGCATTTGCTGGAGTAACCAATTCAGTCATTTCCGGACCCATCGAGCATGTCCGTATCCGATTGCAGGCACAACCTCATGGCGCTGGACGATTGTACAGCGGTCCAATTGACTGTGTGCGCAAGCTCTCTGCCCACAACGGTGTCCTCCGCGGCCTTTACCGGGGTGAAGTTGTGACTATTTTCCGTGAAGCGCAAGCCTACGGAATGTGGTTCTTGGCCTTTGAATACCTGATGAACCAAGATGCCAAGCGCAATAACATTAAGAGAGAGGAAATCTCCAGTATCAAGGTTGCTACTTATGGAGGTCTCGCCGGTGAAGCCTTGTGGTTGTTTAGTTATCCCTTTGACGTTGTCAAGAGCAAGATGCAGACCGATGGCTTCGGTGCTGAGCAGAAATACAAAAGCATGGTCGACTGCTTCAAGAAGACTTTAGCGGCTGAAGGGTACGCCGGTTTCTGGAGGGGTATTGGACCTACATTGCTCAGGGCTATGCCTGTCTCTGCCGGTACATTTGCTACGTAAGTATTCTGCCAGTGTGCAAGAATCTTCCCCTTCTTTCCTTTGTCCCTATTGCGATAGGGAAATACAAAACACGCTGCTAATGATGTCTGTCATAGGGTTGAATTGATGATGAGAGCTCTTGCTTAAACCTCCTGTAACGGAGATAGGAATAGAACGAAAACAAATAGAACGGCTTATGGTTATGCATCAGGTTTTCTCATCCTTGTGACTAAAGGTAAAATGCGCTGTCCATGCGTCCTCCAATATGCCCTTGTGAACTGATCGTCCAACACGATATTTGAAAATGACTTGGCGAGTGCCTTTGGAGATATGATAATATATTATTCCGACATATATGATTATTATCTATGGAGGTTGGCTATAGCATCCGATATTTATAATTCACATTGGAAGTGTCTCCAGAGATATGATGATATCTTATATGATATTGTATAATTACCATCTTTGGAGGGTTCCGGTAGTAAATATCACTAAACTAAGAATCTGTATTGTTGAACCCGGACTCCCGAGTTCCAAGGAAAGGTGTATGCTTCGCTTGATGTATTATGATTAATATGGAACCAAATTATTCTTCTTTTCTTTCTCCCTGTCCATCTATCTACTCTTTCTTCAATTAGGTCCTGAAAATTGGTGTCTCTTGAAGTTTCAAAGTCCTCTCTCCTCCCGAAGAAAGCATTCCAGAAATCTCGCCAACGCAATAAATTCAAAGCTCTGTGATGTGTGAGGATTTAGTTGTATATCGTAAAATCAATTGGACAATGACCGGCAAAAAATAATACGACAAGAAGGGGATTCCTGCCCGTTTCCGGGCCCCAATGGATGTATGGCAAGGTCGACAGAAGCCAAAAAAGCAAATTGTTCAACACGTCGAACAAAAGAAGATGTCTAGATCAGCTGGATATGTAATGCCTTCTTCGTCTACTCGAGGGAGATAATGAAATCATCCAACCGAAGGTCCTTGACTCCTCAACAACCAATTTTCAAAAAATGAGCCGGCTTCCAGTGCAGGGCTGTCCTCCACTATCCCCTGGACCACCGGACGCCCACAGAGCAAAAAATTGATAAGAGTGGGATTCGAACCCACGCCCTTTCGGAACAGAAAGCCTGTATAGTAGTGATACTATAGGAACCTGGATCTGCCGCCTTAGACCGCTCGGCCATCTTACCAGTATTTGATATTAGTGGGTTCTTTTTTTCGGTCATTGATCCTGATGAGAGACGGCGCTGAATTCTTCAATATGCGGCGCTGTAGCTTGTTGGCAGTTGCGGTTTGCACGCTGGCTCGGAGAGAGATTTGTACGCTAGCCAGAGCCCTGGGTCATGCGGCTCATGCCCCAGTTCGTACGCTGCTTTGTATGGTGTACGCTGACGGCTGAAGCATGGCATACCCCGGTTTAGATACACCGGAGCATGACCTGTCCTTTCTGTGAATTCTTCGGCAATTTTTCCGTATTTCCTGTGCGGGTTATGCTTTTCCGGGAGGTTGCTAGACTTCCTCTTTTTCTACGGTAGAACTATTTATCATTGGGACATTCATCATACATAAACCGGGTCGATAGACGACCTCGGAACAGGCGATCAACCAATTCAACTTTGTCTTCACAAGTCAGTGCTCGTCACGGGGAAGTATCGCCTAGTACGTAGATTTTAAGTAAATATAACCCACTAATCGGCGGGATTGTCGACGATGGCCCATTCTGGCTCGGCAGAAAAGCGCCATTCTGCGGGCTCGGAGGGAACTCCAGACTATGGGGGCACGTGGGGGGGGGGGGCCTGTGCCTGGGCTACCTAGGCAGGTACGATCTTCCCAGTCCTATTTATTCATAAAGGGGTGCAGGAAACAACATTGACTCCTTACATCTTCTAATTCAATCAATGTTGTCCTGACAGCGTGCTGCGGATCTAGATATATATAATTACCAAAATGCCTCAACGAGAGTTTATCCCGAAGAAATACAACATCGACAACGAAGAGAAGGAAAGCTCCGTATTAGCTCTCCATCCAGTCGATGGCAAACAGAGCTTCAAATTTGACTTCGAAGCTGTGCGCACAAACCTGTTTCGAGTACGATTTACTTCTAAGGATCACCCTCTGCCGCCGTACCCCAGTGTGCGTGATCCCATCAAGGATACATCTTCCTCCTCCTTCACTACCACCTCATCGTCAGCTACAACAAAAGTCGGCGCCGTGACAGCCACGGTACAATGGGAAAATACTCCTGTAATCTCCCTGTCCTGGACTGGCTCCAAACAGTTTCTGCATCGAGATCTGCCCGGCCGTTCATATGTCGCCGACTCAAGCGGCGTGTCGCATTACAGCGTCCTCGAAAGGGAGGCTCTCCACGTAGGACTGGGTGAGAAACCAGCACCGATGGATTTGACTAATCGGCATTTCATTTTATCGGCATCGGACACATTCGGATATGATGTCTACCGCACAGATCCTCTGTACAAGCATATCCCACTACTGATCAAAGCGAACAGTGAGGGCGTTGTGGCTATTTTCTCGACTTCCCACTCGAGAGGCACATGGAGCGTGGGATCAGAACTAGATGGGTTGTATGGAGCGTACAAGGTATACCGTCAAGACTACGGCGGCCTGGAGGAGTACTTCATCGTGGGCAAGACACTAAAAGAAGTTGTCCGCACCTACGCAGAACTCGCTGGATTCCCACTCCTACCCCCTAGATGGGCATACGGCTATATATCTGGAGGATATAAATACACCATGCTCGACAAACCTCCTGGCAGCCAAGCGCTTTTGGATTTTGCTGCCAAATTGAAGCGCCACGGAATCCCCTGTTCAGCACATCAAATGAGTTCCGGTTACTCTTTTAGTGATACTGAGCCCAGTCTCCGGACTGTTTTTAATTGGCATCCGAAAAGGTTCCCAGATCCAAAGAAGTGGACGTCCCAGATGCATGCAGCCGGCCTCAGGCTGTTGTCTAATATCAAACCGTTTGTTCTCTCATCACACCCGGATTTCGAGAAACTGAAAGACGCGAAAGCCTTGTTCATTGACCCGGATACTGGACTGCCCGGTTATATGGATGTATGGAGTGCAGGAGGAGGCCAAGGTGGTGAAGGCTGCCACATTGATTTTTCCTCCTCGGACGGATTCAGGTGGTGGTATGAAGGAGTGCAGAAGCTGGCAAAGGCCGGCATTGACGGGATCTGGAATGACAACAACGAATACACTCTTCCCAATGATGACTGGATTTTAAAGCTGGATAATGAGGATGTGAAGATTGAAGACCGCGGTGTGGGAGTTCCCAGCTCCGTGGGCCTCTGGGGACGCAACTTGCACACCGAGTTCATGGGCAAAGCTTCCCACGATGCTCTGGCAGATCTGCGGCCAAATTCGAGGCCATTCGTATTGACGAGAAGTGCAACTGCGGGCACGCTGAGATATACCGCCAGTTCCTGGAGCGGCGATGATGTGAGCAGCTGGGAGAACATGAAAGGTGCCAATGCTCTGTCACTGAATGCCGGATTTTCGCTCCTGCATTGCTACGGACATGACATTGGGGGGTTTGAAGGTGAATATTCCTTCTCCAACCTGGTATATTAGCTTATTTACTCAACTGTGTACTAAATAGGACCCCAACCATCCCCCGAACTCCTCCTCCGCTGGGTGCAAATGGGCATCTACTCACCCCGTTTCGCAATCAACTGCTTCAAAACTTCACCCGTAGACAGTCTCATTGGCGACGTCATTGAACCCTGGATGTACCCCGAAATCACCCCTCTAATCCGGGACACCATCAAACGGCGGTACGAGATACTTCCCTATATCTACTCGCTTGCCCTCGAAAGTCACCTAGATGCATCGCCTCCCCAGCGCTGGATCGGTTGGGGCTACGAGACAGACCCTGAAGTCTGGTCCTCCAAAAGGTTGAAAGAAGGCGAAGAACAATTCTGGTTCGGCGATACCCTCCTCATCGGCGGCGGTGGCATATACGAACCGGGCGGTACTACCGCGCATATCTATCTACCGCGCAAAACAGATGATATAGGCAACTTTGACTACGGATATGTCAACCTCAACGCGCCATATCAGTACCTAGCGTCCGGCCAATGGGTTGAAATCGCCTCAGAATGGAAAACCAATGGTATCCCCGTGCTAGCTCGCATCGGTGGTGCCATTCCCATCGGCAAAAGCGTCGTGACTCGCACACCGGGCGAAGATAAAGCAGATGAAGCCGCAGCCAGTCCCAATATTGAAGATGACGACTATCGTGGCGTCGAAATCTTCCCGCCTAGGGCTAGTTCGCACGGTCACGTTTTTGGGACTACGTGGAAGGAAGATGATGGCTATTCCCAACGACTAAATCCCACATCTGACAGCATTGCAACTTTCACGATCAGGTACAGTTCCACGGCGGAGAAGGTTACGGTTGGGTTATCGAGACCGTCTGTTGCAGAAAAGACATATGTGCCGGCTTGGAAGGATTTGGACATTGTGCTTCCGTATGGGGATGAGAGGCATGTTGTGTCTGATCTTGGGAAGCCCTTAGAATATGTGCGTGTTGATGCTGGTGGGCGGCGAGTTTATCGGCTGGGGTTTGAGCACCAGTCGTGAGGGTATTGGAAAAGTATGTTCATATTGGATGTGGATGGGCATCTGCGTAGAGAAGATATACAAAAGAAAAAGAAACCAAGGTATACAGATTCAATCCTAGAATGGAAATATAAACCACAAATAAAATGAAGAGAAAAAAGTTATATTCATACACGCTGCACCCAGACCAAAAAACCTAGTCACACATTTTATGCATACAAGTGAGAAGGAGAATAACTAAGCCTCAGCCTCCGATACAGGCTTGATATCACTCTCCCTAACGGGCTTATACGTCAACACGCCCTTGGAGGCCTCTTCCAATCTCCGCCGCTGACCTTCCTCACCAGCCCTACCCAAAACACCAGCAATGAGCTGCACACAACGCAAACTATCATCATTCGCCGGAATCGGGTACGTGACTCGAGTCGGATCAGCGTCCGTATCAATGATACCAATCGTAGGGATATTATGCAGACCGCACTCATGCAGCAGCACCTCGTTCTCTATAGGGTTCAGGCAAATCACGAGATCTGGTTTCAGAACGGGCCGATCAGCCATGTACTGCTGGTATTCGGGCAATTCCTTGTCCAGCGCATTGACGACTTTGATTTCGCAGTTGCCGAGAATCTGTTGTCCGTTGCTGAGACTTCCCGGAATCCAGCGCTCGAATACATGGTACCCCTTTGCCATTTCGGCGGCTCTGACAACACTATCCTTTTGCCCCTGTCGCGTACCGGCAAACAGGATCAGGCCGCCGCGTCGAGCTACTTCTTCCACGACCTTGGCGGCACGACGTAGGTAGGCGGCTGTAACGTCGAGGGAGATGATGTGTACACCCTCACGGATACCGAAGATGTAGCGCGAGTTTAGTGGGTTCCAGCGCGATGTGGTGTGTCCGAGGTGAGATTGCGAGGCGAGGAGCAATTCGAGAGTAACATCGGCTGGCTTTGGGGGATTTTTGAGGAGGTTGTTCGGGTCGTATGGTTGCGATACGGTTGAGCCAAGGTTTTTGAGTTTGTGACCTGTAAATTTAATAGTCAGATTTATCTTTGTCTCAACATTAATAAAAGAGAATAGAATTGTCACTCACGATGTTTAGCAGCCTGCATGAAAGCTTTGCGAGTATCAAGAGCAGGGGCAGCATCCGACACCGACGGCACATCTGCCACCTCAGCAGTCTCAATTACAGCGGCAGTTATTTGACCACCCTGAGATGAAGGATGTGTCGGTTCTGCTGCGATAGTCGTGGTGGTTGTGGTTGTGTCGGTCGACAAGAACCGTCCTCCGAATCTTTTTGGTGTTTGAATCAATAACGGGGCATTGCGGCCTGTAGCAAAGACTGAATTAGTTATATATTCTAACATTGAGGATTGACTAGACGTACATTGCCGCAGGCACAATTGTCGTATTATCATTGTATGCTCGTGGTCTGCTTGAGGGAGATGTTGACTTGAATCGTTGAACGACGCCTTTGCGAAAATGACTTGGATCGGTATATTTTAGCCTAAGCCTGATTTGGCATGGGGAGGGAAGGTTGATGCCTAAAATATAAGGGATCTACCATTTTAGATGTAGCCAATCATAGGGGCTAAAAAGTTAGGATGACGATGACTAATATCCGCTGCCGCTAGGCCTATTCTAGAGGCGCTAAAAAATTTCATCCCATGTACGCTAGCCAATCGGAGGTTGAGACATCTGTATATCACAACGCCGACAGCTACCAGAGCTTACAACATGGGGATGGAAAAAAAGAGTGTGGGATTCAACCACGCCCTTTCGGACTAGCGAAATTGATTAACTGCCTAATGCAGTTAGACCTTAAGCTAGCCTTAGACGCTCGGCCATCTTGCCTCTGATGGAACGCCAATTTATGAATATAATAATGCACATCGCTCAATATTCGATTAGCTAGATCTCTTTAATTACATGCTCGGAATCCCGAGAATATGAGCTGCATCAGCAGCAAAGAGCCGGAAACCGTGCTAAAGTATCCCATTCCATCTGGAGTAGTTAGTTATAGTTTGATTGAAAGGTTATCAATTTATAAAGAAGATTGGGTCATAACAAAACTAAGCTGGGTTGTCTTCTTCATTATAGACAAGTAGTGCAAGTAGCATTTTCGTACAATTCTGACATACTAATACTGTTGTTTTAGGGAATGAATCAAGAGATAAAGTTATGCGTCAGACAGCATACGCCAATCTGCGTGCGATCATATCATTATTCGATAATAGCAAATGAAAAACCAGAACGCCGGTCTCGTAGACAGTTAACAGGTAATCCGATTCCCATGCCGAATTCATAAACCGATGAAGAAAAGAAACAAAGCGAGATAATTGACAGGGGAAAAAAGAAGTAAAAAAGGAAAAGAAAATCGACATAGGAAATCCACTTCTTTGAAACCCATTCCTCCTCTAATGCCTAATGCTTACTGCATAGGCTGCATGCCGTGCCGATGCTGATGCATCTATTTTCCAAAGTATTGATTGAAACCGCCCTGGCCACCCTGAGGGTTCTGCTCATGCTCATGTTTCTTGTCCTTGATGAAGTCCTCGGCGATACTGCCCATGATGGCACCACCAATTGTTCCCAGAATACCGTGGTTTGCCTTGTGACCGGCGAAACCGCCAGCAAGACCACCAGCAAGGGCACCGCCTAGACCACGCTCGCCATCTTGGGCTTCACCGGGGGCACCTTGGTTCTCGTATCTGTTGTCGATTTGTTAGTCATTGTGTCACTTTTTTGCAAGTTCAAGTTTCAGAGAATAGGGGTAAAGAGTACTCACCCCTGGCGTTCGCCATACTGCTGACCCTCCTGGCCGTACTGTTGCTGGCCATAGCCCTGCTGTTGGTGCTGGTACTGGCCTTCCTGACCATAGCCCTGTTGCTGGCCGTAGCCCTGCTGCTGGTTGTAACCCTCCTGGCCGTACTGTTGCTGGCCATAGCCCTGCTGCTGGTGTTGTTGGTACTGGCCTTCCTGACCGTAGGCTGGCTGCTGGCCGTAGCCTTGCTGTTGACCATAGCCTTGCTGTTGACCGTAGCCCTGCTGCTCATAGCCGCCTTGTTGGCCGTAGCCGCTCTGATTGTTGTAGGCCCCCTGCTGGCCGTACTGGTTGTTGTACTCGTTGTTGTAGCCGGACATTTTGACTGTGGTGATAAAGAAGGATTTATTCGGATGAATGTACTTCAAGGTAAGGATGTAGATGGATGAGGATGAGTGATGATTGAGTGTTTGTGAAGGATGTGTCGAGGGGAGTGTGGAGCGGGGTCATGGGCAGGTCTTATATAGACTGTCATCAGGACGCGGGCATCAGCTGAACCGGACCGACCATGCCTAGGTAACTAACCGCTGCGCCTTTTTCATTAATCATCATTATTGGCATTCATCGGCTCCATTCTTTTTATTTTTATTTTTTACTCTTAAACTTGCGTATGTAATTACGTTTCCAAAGGTTACAAGCCTATTAATTCGACATAACATGTCTTGGTGACGCACGTTTACCCACTCGATACGTGACAGAACGGCGGAACGAGCCAGGCAACTCAGCCCCTCGGACGGTACGCCACCTATTCCTAACGAACGCTGAACAGAAAGGCATGGAAATATGGAAATAAATCGACGGCGCTCGGAAAGCTGCGGTCGGTTGCTTCGGCAGTTTGCGACGTGCTGTGCCCCTCCATCGTGGCTGGAGCGAGGCAAGAGACGGCGGCTTGGCTGCAATACGCGGATACCGTAAATTACACGAATAATGCGCACGCGGCTCTAAAATTAGATCCCCATACGCCTGGAGTACATCCGCGCTTTCCAGGCTTGTGGCGGTGTTTGTGGCTCAGCGTCTAGAAGAGACCAGAATCATTTCACTCCTACAACTTTAGATACGTACGTAGTAGATTATTCAAGATTGCAAGCTGCATATCCAGGATCGCCATGACATCACAGTAAAAGTAAGTCTGTTACTGACATGCTGTCCCTGACATGGAGTTACCGTGAGCCATCCCCCGCTAGGGAAGCAGTTCGCGAGAGTTGCCTGAAATGGCAACCATTGCGTTTGTTGTGTAGCGCCGGATACGGGGAGTAAACTACTTCGGCCGTATGGTGATGGCTCTTGGATACCCTCGAAAGGCACCTTGTTAGTAGATTTGAACTTGCGATTCTATACGGAGTAGAACCTCTAAACCTCATAGCCGTTGTCGTTGCCGAGACCAGCGAGCGAGCGATGAGCCTTAACGGGCAGTTGCATATCGCATATCCAGTGATCCACTCTGGAGATACGTACTCGAGTGGCACGCTGGCAGCTGCACGCCCCAGTCCAGTGGCCTGCCTGTAGGTCATTAGAACTCCTGTCAACTGCAATATCATTGTTTCATTATGGCAGAGAAAAGAATCGCTACTGGCGGTGAGCGGCCGATTGTGTGTGGCCCAAGCCCGAGGCCGCCCCACTTCGCGCCAAGCGCTACCCGGCCGTGCCAAGATTTACAGCCCACACCAATTTTTTTCTCTTGATGTCTGAATCTCACCAGCAGCTCCGAGGCCTCGTCTTCCAGCGTCAATCGGCCCCTCACGTGTGAATTTGCTCAGGAGTTCCTAGATGAATTTCCACTAGGCAGATATTATGGGGGACATTGAGGTGCGTCTTGACATCGATTGTCCTTTGCAAAAGACACCACAACTGATTTGCGTCTCTGTCTTATAGGAACGGCTGCGAAGCCACTCCGATGCTTTCAGTGGACTCATGTCCCTGATTCCTGCTAAGTACTACTACGAAGAGGACCATAGTGTGAGTGTCATTCCAGTGCGTGCTTATCATCATCACCGCACAAACACTCACATCCATGTCACTACATAGGACCAATGGCAGCGTAAAAAGCAGACAAAAGAAGAAGCCAAAAATGCCAAACTAGCCAAGCTAGACCCAGACGCCGCAAAGTCAGCAAAGGATGTCATGGATGAAAATGCTCGCAAGCGGAAAAGAGATGAAGGAAACGATGACAATCAAAGTCAGTCCTCCGAGGGCGAGTTGGGCTCCGAGCTTCCCAAGGAAGGCCTGAAGCGCGCGGATCTCAAAAACAAAAAGCAAAAGCAAGCAGAAGCTGCCGAAGATAATAATAATAAAGCATCGAGCCGGAATGTAGAGGCCGAAGAGCGACGGAAACTGAAAGCTGAAAAGAAGGCCGAGAAAAAGGCCGCTCAGCGAGAGAAGAAAAAAGCCAAAGATGCGGCAAAATTAGAAAGGAGGAAACCGGTTGAAGAGAAACCCGAGGCCACTGAAAAACCATCTACCGACCTACATACGAGCCCATCGGATGAAAATGCTGAAAAGGACTCTCCCGTAGAAGAAGAGGACAACGAACACAACGAGGACATTGATGCAATCGAAGGATTCAGCAACGGCGCCTTAGAGGAAGCAGCATCGTCCACTTCATCAAATCCCGATTTCTCAAACTTCGAAATGTCAAATGATAACTCCGGCAGCTCCTCCATCTCATCCATCGTCCCACCCAGCGAGGCCCCGCAATTGCAATCCAAGCCCGCTCTGAAACCTCTCAAGACAACACCCGACGAACTACGACAAAGGCTGCAGAAGCGCCTTGATGAATTGCGAGCTGCTCGACATGCCGATGGCCTTAATGGAAAACCCGCACGGACCAGACAGGAACTCATCGAGGCGCGAAGAATCAAGGCCGAAGAACGAAAACGCCACAAAAAGGAAATTCGACGCAAGGCCAAAGAAGAAGAAGAACAGAAAAAGGATGATGAAATGCAACGCCGCTTCTCACCCGGTGGATCCGGTTCACTGCTCGCATCCCCTCGCTCCCCCGCAGAATCACTTGCCTCCAACTCCAACAACTTTGCTTTTGGCCGCATTGCATTCCCAGATGGCCAACATGCTGACCCCACGCTCTCCAAACTCCTGGACGACAAGAGCAAGCAGGGTCCTCGAGACGCAGCCGCCGCTCTCAAGGCAGCCGAAGCTAAGAAAACTCGCTTCTCTGGCCTAGACGCCGAAAAGCGAGCTGAACTAGAAGAGAAAGATATGTGGCTGAATGCTAAGAAGCGGGCTCACGGCGAGCGTGTTCGCGACGACACATCTCTGTTGAAGAAGGCCCTGAAACGCAAGGACTCTGCAAAGAAGAAGTCCGAGCGCGAATGGCAGGAGAGAATTGATGGCGTAGCCAAGGGGAAAGAAATGAGGCAACAACGCCGTGACGACAATATTCGCAAGAGGAAAGAGGAACGAGGCGGCAGCGGCGGTGGAAAGAAAGCCAGTGGTAAAGGCAAGCCCAAGGGCCGACCTGGCTTTGAGGGAAGCTTCAAAGCAAAGTCCGGCGGAAAGAAAAAATAGAAAGAATGATACGACGTTGAGGACAAAAAGTTGTTTTGATTTGGGCATGAAATAAATCTATTTATTCTGCCTATGTATGTTTTTTTTCTTCTCTTTCATGAAGGACCGGCGTTGAATTCTCACTCCACCAGTCTTTTATTGCGCATCATCTTTTCCCATCTTTTTCTTTCTCTTTTGGCATGTTCTGGCATTCTCGACGAATTTCTTGTACAGCACCCTGGGAATAATGGGTTTGTGTCGAAGTTAAAAAGCCATGGCGTACAGGTTTGAAGTATTATAGGGTGATTGATGAATGAATAAAAATTGGAAATTCTACTTGACTTGCCAAATATCTAGGTAAATAGATATCCATGGTGCATCTTTTTACCTAAATTATCCTCACCCCGACGGTTGCTATAGAGAAAATTTGAAATATAATGACTATCTTAAGACATGCTCTATCAAGTCAAGACAAATGATCACAACCTAGTATCTATTTTATACCAGACATGTAATTTCAAGCACAGTAATTCCCACACGTATTGCCAGTTAGGTTGAATAAATGAAGATAAGTTTTCTCGATTTTTTTTGATAATCCCGGCAATAATGAAACAGACATGAAAAAAGCGATCCGTTCTCTAAGGTGACAAACAACAAAGGAAACAATACAGGGGACAGTAGATAGGGCTAAGGGCACATAGAAGGATTTTTTCGGACTTCTTTTTGCTAGCGAAATCTCGGGGTCATTTGATATGTACATTAAATTCAGTGACGAAACGAAACTGCAGCAAAGACAATTTCAATTTCTTATCGGTAGGGAGCATCAGCGCGAGCGACAGCAGCCAACTCGGGTTCCCATTTGTCTCCATTGGCGAGCAGTTTCTCCTTGTTATACAGCAATTCCTCTCGTGTCTCTGTTGCGTATTCGGCATTGGGGGCTAGGGGGATTGTTAATGACCGAATCCATGGACTGGGGAAAAAAGAAGAAAAGGGAAAAAGAAAAACTCACATTCTACGATAGCGTCCACTGGGCAACTCTCCTGGCAATAACCACAGTAGATACACTTTGTCATATCAATGTCATATCTGGTTGTTCGTCGGCTGCCGTCTTCACGTTCTTCGGCCTCAATGGTAATAGCCTGAGCTGGGCAGATGGCTTCGCAGAGTTTGCAAGCGATGCAGCGTTCCTCGCCAGAGGGGTAGCGACGCAGAGCATGTTCACCGCGAAATCGTGGGGAGATTGGACCCTTCTCAAAGGGATAGAAAATGGTGTAACTGGAATAATGGCGGTTAGCTCGGGTCATACCAGATATAAAGCCATTCAATAAGAGTTGATTTCGAACAGTAGAAACCTCAATTCTTGAATTGAGATAAAAGCATGCGACAATGGCATTCTAGGAGGGAACTCACGGTGGGCGGAAGAACTGCTCTAGCACGACGTACATGCCACGGAACAGCTCTGCCATGAGAAAGTATTTGCTCGCCTTATCCAAGGACGACTCGTCGGATTGATCCCATCTCTTGGGTGGTGGCAGTCTGAAGCCCGAGGGGGGAGGGCCGGAGGGCGTGGCAGCGCGGTATGCAGACGAAGAGAAGTTTGCGGCGGCGAGAGCTCGCAGAGTAGCCGAGGGCACGGCGACGATAGGCCGGCGAGAAGCAACTAGCCTCGCAATTGACTGCGGTGAGGCCATGGTTGAGGAGAAATTCAGTTGCTGGGAGGGGGAGAGGAGAGGAGCACAGCACAGAGCGACCGAGGGGAGAGAGAGACCTGAGGTTCACACACGATGGACGCCGGAGCAATTTAGCTTAGGTCATTCCGTTCGTGTGGCCGCTGATTGGCTGGCCGCAGGTTTTTGCTGCCGAGAAGGAAAACGCCGGAGTCGCTCCATCATCAAAACCTCAACTGCTTTCTTTCCGTGACAGCTCTCCATTCCTGCACTCTGCCTCGCTGCACTCTCTCGCTCTCGCCTTAATAATTCTCCTTTAACTGTCCTTTAGTTCTTTATCACTCAGAATGTTCCGCTCTGCCGTTGTCCGCTCGCTGCGAGCTGCCGTTCCTCGCACCGTCCGGGCCTCTGCTCCTCGTCAAATCCAGATCGCAGCTGCTGTTCGCCCATCTCCATTCGTCCCTGCCTTCAAGGCTCAGTCGCTCCGCTTCTACTCTGCTCCAGCTAGTCTTTCCAAGGATGAGGTTGAGGGTCGCATAGTCAACTTGTTGAAGAACTTCGATAAGGTGTGTACTGCTTGCTTTGTAGTTTTGAGTTTCCACGTCAGAACTAACAAGATTATTCGCAAATACAGGTCAATGATGCCAGCAAGGTTCGTTTTTGATACTATATCCACTTATCTGCATCTTTCAGAGTCCCTAACACCCGGCAGATTACCGGCGCTTCTCACTTCACAAACGACTTGGGCTTGGACAGCCTTGACGTTGTCGAGGTGGTGATGGCTGTTGAGGAGGTATTTGCACACTGCGCTTGAAATTGAATGGAAGCCATATACTAAGTATTCAACAGGAATTCAGCATTGAAATCCCTGACAAGGATGCCGACGCCATCCACAGTGGTATGTTACACCTGTATATCTACTTTACATCCCGAACTGCACGCTAACTTCCTTCTAGTCGAGCAAGCCGTTACCTACATTCTCTCTCAACCTGATGGTACGTAGTTGCCTTGCCTTGCCTTCCTTCCTTTGCGCTGCCTCGCACTCGCCGTGGATAATTGATCTAACAAGACTCTGCAGCTCATTAAACGGCCGAAATAGAAGAACGGGGCTTTCGCTGCTTGGAACGGAACTTGGAGTGTCATTTGAGAATCGATTAGATATTGAACGTCGCTTTAGTTTTGGCGTTCTTTGTGCACTTAATCTACTCGTGGTTCTTGGTACTGTGTACCCCTTGTATATCATCTATCAGACTCATCTTTATAAAATTCACGCCTTATCAAAAACCGCCCACTCAGTGCTGTTTAATTGTGTGTCTTTGAGCTACAACACCGTCGAATACGTAAACAATGGCATTTAGAAACGTGTTGACTTAAGTGACACTGTGACTGTATCGGAGCGCTCCACCAGCAGTAGCGCCGCCAAGGCTCAGCGCTCGGGCAAGTCAGACAGATTTATTTATTAGCGGACGGCCTCACGCCTTCGTATTTACACAGTCAGCAACCCTTTGCGACCGCAGAGTAAATACAATTGGCCTCTGCGCTTGCCATTTGGAAGACGAAAGCTCGCATCTTCCGTCTTTCTTTATTTGTTGTCTTTGCATTGCCGATTTCTAGCTACCCAGGCGTTCTCGTGCGTGCGCATTTTGCGGAGCATCTCCCCCCTCAACGTCGCCCATCCAATTCAGCTCTTCGAAGTTATCCATCCGCGTCGACTCCCTGCGATCCCAGCACAAGTCCTCTCTCACCAGACACCGTCGACTTATCAAATTCTCCTCAGACAAATTCCTCCTCAGATAACACCCTATGTCCTCAGCCGGCGGACTGACACGCCGACGAGGCGGCCGAGTCGGCGGCGAAGATAACGAGGAAGGCAGCCGAGTCTCGTCTCCAGTCCCCAACAACAGAACCGCACTCGATGCTCGCTCACCAGAGACGTCTTATACCGACGGCGAAAATGGCCATAAGATTGCTTACGACCCAAGGGACATTAGCGAGAACGAGGAACGGACGAGACTGCCCAAGTTGACTTTAATGGATGAGGTGCTGCTCCTGGGGCTCAAAGACAAACAGGTATGGAAAACGTCCCGAAAATAAGTGTAACTATCTAATTGCTATGCTTCTAGGGCTACCTGTCCTTTTGGAACGAGAATATCTCCTACGCTCTACGCGGTTGCATTGTTATCGAACTCGCCTTTCGCGGCCGAATAAGCATGCAAAAAGATGCTTCCCGCAGGAGGTTCCCTCTCGCAGACCGAATAATCGAGGTGGTTGACGACACCCTTACCGGAGAGGTCTTGCTGGACGAGGCACTCAAGATGATGAAGTCGAGCGAGAAGATGAGTGTGAGCACCTGGATTGATTTGATGAGCGGTATGTCTTTTTTATCTCCTTCCACTTGTAGATGGACATGTTCTAACACTTCATAGGCGAGACTTGGAACCTGATGAAGATTGGTTATCAACTGAAACAAGTTCGCGAACGAATCATGAAAGGCCTCGTGGACAAAGGTGTCCTTCGCACCGAGAAGCGCAACTTCCTCCTTTTCGATATGGCTACCCACCCAGTCGCCGATTCAGGCGCAAAAGAAGAACTCCACAAACGGGTCCGCAACGTCTGTAGCAGTCGCACTGTTATCCTGCCTTCCAACCAGTGGCTCCCAGAAGACGCCGAATTTCGTTTCCTCCGAACAATAAGCATGGTATGCGCCGCATATGCGGCGAACGTGCTGGAAAATGCGTTGGTCACCATGAGCCATGAATCCCGCGAAAGAGCCTTTGCTCAAGTCGACGAGCTGCTTGCTGAATACTCACAATGGCCTTTTGGTCGCAAGGCCGGTGCTGGTCAAGGCATCGGAGCAAACTTGGCGCAGGCCATTAATGACGAGGTCAATAAGGCGAAAGATCGCGAGCTCCAGTTAGAGGTGAGTTATTAGTTCCATCCTTATAGGAAGGGTGTTTGGCTGACAAAATATTCCAGATCGTTGCGGCATGCTTAAGCGTGTTTACTCGACTTGACTCGCTCCTGTAACCACGCACCCATAAAACACACATACATCTTCCTTTCTCCGTTCTTTCATACAATATCCCGGCATTTCGTCTTTCATGTTTCGTCGTATTGTTTCTCTGGCAGGCTTTTTAGAACATTAACCCCGTCCCGAGACTTCATTACTTGTCCTTGTTAGGTGTTCTTCGTGGGGAAAAAAGAGTACTGTGTCATCATATCTGAGTCTCCCTTTCCTATGCTTCATCTGGGCCACTTCACTACTCTACCTCCCATTCCTTTAGGGCTGACCTTGCAATCACCATCACTTCATACGATTTCCCTTGCGTTCAATTCTTTTCTACATCCGGATCAGGCGGGCATTTTTTTCAGCCCGTCTCTTATGAAGCACGAGCAAGAGGTGAGCTGTCTGAGATACGGAGGGATCACATACCAATAGCGCGACGTTCAGTTATCCTGTCCTTGTTCTGGTGGCCATAACATAACAAAAGGGCCCAACTTAGTTATGATATCATTTTCATTTTCCTTTTCCTTTTCTATTTTCTTCTATGGACATGTATTTTGCTCTCTATTGTTGTCGGAGTACTTCATCTTGAATTTTATTTCTAATAATATAACATTTTGTTCAAACAGTCAGAATCCAACGAAGAGAAAAGCACACTAAATCTCACTCAAGATAGGATCTACTCTCAGCACAACCTTCTGTTGTCCAGCCCTCTGGGCATGGACCAATGCATGTTGTCCCTGTAGCAGATTCTCTACTTGATAACCCTCGGCCGGCTTCAACACCCCCTTTTCGACTAGCTGCGCAATCTTTGCCAGATGCTTCGAATTCGGCTTCACATCAATCGTCTCACTAGTGAGATTTCTATTCATAATTTCCGTTCTCTCATCTCTCTCAGACGGTTTCTCTGGATGACCCGACGGCGCTCGACTGGGAGTCAAAACATGTCCATGATCTTTCACCACGACTGGAGAATGGCATTCTCGCCACGATGCGCCGCCGACTCCAATGCAATCAAACACGATATCGACTGGACTCCATTTATTCTCCCGAAACGCAGCTGCGATATCTGTGTTGGCTGTTACCGCGTCGGCACCCAGTTCCTTGCGCAGATAATTGTGCTCATCGCGAGATCCCGTCGCGCATACCCATATCGATGTCTCTCGTTCTCCTCCTCCGCCCATGAGATTCGAGACATGGTGCGGGAAAAGAGACTGGCATCTCAATAGGCGCATCACCTGTTTCCCAACCTCGGACTGCGCTGCGTTTGTAACTAGCACTCTCAGCGGTCCGTCTGCAGGCTTGTTACATGGACCATCATCAGGATCCAGCGTAGCGTAACCGAACAAGCCCTGCCATGCAATCAATGCGTCTAGTGGGATGGTAGCAGCTTCTGCAGCAGAAAGGTTTCGAGGCTTCCAGGCCAACTCGTTCTCTGCCGCGAGCACATAATCAGCCGCAGCGCCGTCTCGACCTTCGCCATCGGCGAGTAGTCCAATGACCTCGTCTTCAATTTTGAACGCTGGGCCCGTGGAACTTGCATAGGCCTCTTTCGGAGTACTAATGACCTTGCCACAGAATTCACGGCCGGGGATGAGTCCATGTACCGTGTCTATTCCGTCGGCTGTTGGTCGTTCCAAATACACGCCGCTGTCTCTAACGTTTTTGCCTCCTCCGGCTGCTGTTGTTGCTGCTTCCAGGCACTCATCGACCGCTACACATACCGTTTGAACTTTGATTAGGTACTGATTCGTCGCCCGTTTGGGGACTGGCCTGCCAGTCTCGTATTTTAGTGATGGTGGTCCGGCTGGCGTGGTTTGGTTTGAGAATGCGGATGGAAGATGCAAGCCTTGCATTGTTCGAGGGACTCGTGTCTGTTCGCTCAGTGTGTTTGAAGTCATATTGTTGTTGAATATCATACAATATTCCTTGTTGCATTTTATTTTCAAATTATAGGACAGTTTAGGTTAAAGAAAACAAATGTCTTGGGTTTTGTTAATGAGTTAGGCAAGGTTGCTCCTCCCCACTTACGTACGCATGATGATGCATGGCCACTCGCCACGCCGGACAAAAAAACACAATAGTGTGGGATATAGAACTTTAAAGAATGAAATAGTACTGAATTTGTACTTGATAATGAAAGTCAAGATGCAGGGGACGCAGTACAGTCGCATCTGCTGAACTCGAGGAACTTGTACAGAAACGGCCGATATTCTGAGTTTGATATTTCCTGTGAATACCATACCGGAATGCAGATCCGGCATACTTATAGTCAATTTATGGCTTAATTTGAACTGTTTCGATGATTATTCATAATAAAAAACAAAGTTGAAACAAGACAAGGAAAGAAACTCTATCCAATCGATTATTCCCCAAGCTTCAGTCTAGCAACAGACTCATACAAATCACCAGGCCGCTCAAACACACTACAAACACCATCCGGAATTCTATCGAATGCAATCTGGAACCTCTCCTTCGAATTCCTCTTTTCCATATGCGGTATGTTGGTCACTTTGCGGATAAAAATCGCCTGAATCCAACCTTTATACCTCCTATACATCTCCGCATAAACTTCCGGATCCTTCTGAGTCGAATCACCAATACAAATAACTTTCCGTGCCGGCAGCCAACTGTGGATTTGTTCAATCTGCTGCATCTTGTAAGATTGCGTGTTCGTATTGAAGGACTTTGCCCATTCGCCGAGATCCCGTTTCCAGGACGTCTGTCGCAGCATCAAAGTGCCTGGCGGGTAATAAGAATGCAGGAATTTGCGCAGGAATTTGTAGAGATTGTACGGTGATGCGGAGAGGTAGATCCATGTCGGTTTCAGTTCTTGTTCTATGAGTTGGTAGAATTCAGGCATGCCCGTAATCGGCTCCGGGTCATCCACGAACGTTGTGCGTAGTATTCCCACTGTTTCTGGTGTGAAAGTCACCTTTATCGAGTCGTCAATATCGGATATTATTAGCCAGCCCTTTGGACTAGCGAATCTCGTTTCCATAACCACGTTGTTGATCCCATTTAACCCTGCCAGATGTGAAGTGATCACGGTGCCGTCCGGTATTCTTTCCATAAATTGTTGTATAGAGACAGTCTGACTGATAACCCCATTCCTATCCGTTGGGCCCAAGTCGAACCTTTGAATGCTACCATTATTGCTCAAAGAAGAAGGCATATCAAGCAGCAGAGTACGACTTGGCGCAACGGCATAGAACAGTGACTGAATGCGCTGGGTGATACGCTGAAGAATCAAGGGATCTTCTCCAAATTTCCCATCTATCCCTACAAAGTCGGCTATTCTGGCGATGTAATGGCTTGTGTCCTGATGTTCGTGTTCTCGGTCAAACACGCAGGCTACTATTTGAGATTGCCATGTCTGTTGTTGGCACTCTTCCTCAATAGTAGGCTGGTATGCAATGTTGTCAAAGAGCCAGACTACATGTTGTTGAGGATTGATTGGTAGTGTTAGTGTGATTTTGGGATAGGGGGCGAGTATCCTCAAAATGCGTTGGAAATGCTTGCGAGCAGAAGAAGACTTTCTCTTAGAATGAGTAGAGGAAACAGGTGCCGGGCATTCCTCGGGCTTTAAGGCGACCTCTCGTAGTATCTGATTAAATAGTTTCATAACTTCGATATATGACTGGTGAGTTTTCACTTTGCTTGCTTCCCTGAAACTATGGTTTGGTGTTGAACCTTTTGAGGATTCGTCCAAGTGCTTATATGAGTAGTGGAAAGTTCGAACTCAGCTAGGACTTCGAGGTTATTCGAAATATTTTCCTCTCATCGAGAATCGTAATGTTCTTCAGTCAAGAGGGCTGTCCGTAATCGATTGAGGCCTCACTCGCATACTGCCTGCCGTGGAAAGGAGCCATATCTTGTATGTATCTCTGATAGAGTTCATAAAAATATTTGGCATGCTCGTGTCTGAGTCAACCGACCTGATCAGTATTTCACAAAAAGAAATATAAATAAAAGTCCTCTTCGTATTGTTACATAATGAAATATCCGAGAATGTTGCGATGCCACGAGGTCAAGCGGTCACATGAGTCGTGGCATCAGCAGGCTGCGTGCTGAGCCGCATCTGATGGCGACCCCAGATCAGACGATAGAAGTTTACTAGCTCAAGGACATAAATATATCCTGCGAAATTTGTTTACACGCGGAGATTAACAAATGTCATGTCAAGGGACATTTGCCTGCGTTCCACCTGACTTGAAGGCCCCTGTCGTCCCTCCTAGGGAGGAGAGGACAACCCTTGATCTCCATCTTTGTTAAAATTTTGTCCTTACAAAAGGGTAAAATTATTTAGGGATAGAGAAATCTATCAAGGAGTTCCGTTGTTATCCCTAGGGAAAATCATGAACCTTGGTGTTCTCTCCCTAGATTAGGGCTTGCCTGCGGGAATTACTATATTAGGCGATTCTTGACCACCAACCGGCGACGACACTCCTCCAGTCATTTCCTTCTTTTCTTGTCCAAGAACAAATTTCTATTTATTTTAATTTTGATTTCGACTGAATAAGACACAAACATGACCATCTCTATCCCCACGCCTGCTTTGGCCACCACACGAGAGCCAAAATCAGCAACATCGGACTTTACTTGTCGCACAAGAACAAACCAGCAGCAGTCCTCAAAATTCGAAGGTTCCCTCAAGCAACCGACTTATTTCAAGCCAAACCCATATCTGTCTGTCTGGACTGGTCATTCTTTCACGCACACCTGGCCCTCTACCCATGAATCAGAGACATGCCCGCGATGCAGGAAGGGATGGTATAGCGACTGTACTACATCCGGTACTACTATTACCTATGACCCAACAGAGACTGCATGGGAGCATCCCTACGAGATGACAACAATAAATCATTATGGCATACAATACTGTCATCAGCGGCTTCAGCGTCAGCAGGAGCTCATGCACAACAACAGACACAACAAACACAATCGCAACTTTTCGGCCTCCTTGATGCAGCGGAGGGAATCAATGTCAAATACATCATCTGTATCAAGCTATTCGTCGTGGGCTGCTCTGTTGGGGTTGAAGAAATCTCATGTATAAATCATAAAACGCTTTGCGATTCATCATTTCGTAATATGTGCTTTTCAGTGTGGTGCTTGTTCATCCAGGTTGCCAATATGTTGGCAGTTAATAAACATGTGAGATAGAAACTGGTCAATTAGAAGAAAATCCAGAAGCATACATAATTAAGGAAAACATAATTCCCCGATCGAACAAAGTTTATTATAGACCTCCTTGCAATCAAACTTCAGATCCACGTCTGTTCCTCCAAATCTGATTGAGCTTCTTGAGCTTCTTCAATATGTTCGAGCGTCCGACGATATTTTCCCGCAGCATTTGGTCCAGAACTATGACTCCTCGCTGAATTTGAGGGTGGCCTGTATGATTTATAAATGCTGCCACTGCCACTGCCACTGCCGTTGCTGCTACTGCTGCTGGTGTTTACAGGACTCTTTATTGACGATGGAGGCGACGGCAAGGAATCCCGATTCAAAAGCTGTGTAATCTTTTGATGTAATATCGATATCTCATTCTCTCTTTCCTTGAGCATCTGCGTGAATTGCTTCCCATCGATTTTGTATCCCTTGATATCTTTCTTGAAAAGCCGGATTTCGTCTCGGTATTTGTGAACTTTGTTCTCCAACGTTGCGTTTATGTATTCTAGTTCTAGAATTCGGAGTTTGAGGTTTGAGACTTCGCTGGTGTAGAAGGGACATTCGTTGAGATGGTGATAGCTGAGAGATTCGGAAGTTGTTTCGAGGCTTAGATGTTGGTGTTGTTGATGGTGATGGTGATGATGCGTATTCTCGTATGTATGTGTATGCTTTTGTGTTGTATCTGTTGAAGCTCTTTCGATTTCGTCTTCAAGGACCGACGGCAGATCAGGGAGTTTAAAGTCAAACCGTGGACCTTGTTGTTGTCGTTGCTGTGCCTGGCTGGTTGTCTTATTATTCTTTAAATCCTCAGAATTCTTATGTCTGTCTGCTTGCCCAAGTTGAATTTGGCTAACATTGCTGACTTCATCTCCGCCGGATTGCGAATGAGGAGATTCAAATATCGTAAAGATATTATCATTCTCCTTCTAATTGCAATCCCCAAGGTTAGCGTCAATCACTTCGTCAAGAGCCAGGATGGAGAACATACGTGATGATCCTTTTCATCACTACCCCCTGTCTTTCGTCGTATCCCAGTTCCACCACGTGTGGCCTTCGCCCGATTCGTCGTCGTTTTATTGCCTTCTGGCGACACACCCCTTGTCAGAGGCTGCCTCCACTCATGCCAATTTTTGCAGTTGCCTCCATGATTCGTATCTCGCGCAGGAAAATTCGCGGGTGAGTCTTTGAGTGGTTTCTGTGAAGCTGAGTTTGCCAGATGCGACAACTTTTTGACTACATGAATAGCTTGTTGGGTCGACATTGAGAGTGAGTGCCTCTCAAGTAATATTCAAGCTGTGAAAGGTCAATCAATAGTTGTGTCAAAAGCGTCGAAGCAATTGTTGCGATAGCGACTGTATTCGAGCTGCAGCTCAGTTCAAGGATGTGGATTGTTAGAGAACCCGGCGTTTAGGGGAATGTTTCTCGAACAAAACATAGTCTGTACATTTGCCATGAATTGCTTGCTGTACTGTTTATAGAAAGAATTTACGACACCACAAAGAGACTTGGTGGAATGAAGTTTATACATAGACGAACACGCTCAATGACGGCCGTGGTCAAAGGACTATTTTTGTCCACGATAGCTGTGATAAAACTTTGAAACAGACATGCCATGTCCTTGCACGAAGACATAAGAACCGACGTGCATGCCAGAAATCGAAATTGGGCTTCGAGAATTCCCAACGGCCACTGTTTTATGCTGGGGTACGGGAAAAATGGCAGATCTTCGGAGGAATTCCAACAAAGGATTCGGCCATTTCACTGGAGAGCTGTTTCAG
Source organism: Talaromyces albobiverticillius (assembly GCA_023721895.2). NCBI lineage: Eukaryota > Fungi > Ascomycota > Eurotiomycetes > Eurotiales > Trichocomaceae > Talaromyces > Talaromyces albobiverticillius. Next base: position 4,139,116 of record JAMBUR020000001.1, on the reverse strand, counting down.
ATTATGCTGAAAGGATAAATATTCGATCGAGCTGGGTGTTCAAATGCGTCGAGTTGGTAGATCATAGGGGAGGTAGTCGGAGATTAAGCATATGGCTCTGCCGCGTACGCCGCTGCGTTTTCTTTCATAAAGATTACTTGGATGGCTTCCAGAATATTGAAAAAATAAGAACTAGTCAACATGGTGTTTTTGTACCGTTGAGACTGAATTTATGGATTTTCTTCAAATATGGGCTATAAATGCGAATTCAAATATATATAGAGAGGCCCGGGGGTATAGATATAACGCTGAGTAGTACTGTATAGAGTGCCCATCTGCTGCCGCACTCAAAAGCTTCCACTGCATCGACACGATTATGTATGTTGAAGTTGGACGAAGAAGGGTGGTTTCATGGTGTGTTGTGACAGTTGTGTAGACGGTAGAGGCTGCCTTAGGCCGCCATAGTCACCGACTTTTTCGGCATTGCAAAACCACAACTGCCATTCATTCATCAAATCGTGCACACTGCAAAGCATCCTTACTTCAAGGACGTATGGTGTACAGCACACTGGCAATTGTCAATGTCCCTATATAAGCAGCCCAAACAGCCACAAAGCTGAAGGGGAGGGGCAAAGAGATGGTTACAATTACAGCATCGGTTACATGGGAAACCGAATCCCCCTTTCTTGACGTGGATTATGAGCCACGAGATGGCCTGGGCGCTCCGACCTTGAAACACCTGGCCACAAAGAAAATACTTAGCGACCAACGGAATTTGGAACTGGAGCATTTTCGCCATGTTCCTTGGGCGATTGCAGAGCAGCTATGGCAGTATTTGACTCGAAGGTAAGAATACAAAGCCCGACATTATTTTGATTAGCGGAGATAATAAGATGGCCATGACAGTGGCAAGCGGACTCTACACATGTGGAAAATATTCTGCACTGTTTATACCGATCAATTTCGACAAGTTTCTCAACACTGCAAATCTGCTGTGAGAAGCCCCTGGTTTCCTCTGACCGCATACATTGACTTGGTCCAAAGTCCGGATTGTAGCTGGGCTACTTCACTGAACGTCTGGACCGAATTTACACGGGTACCGGAGCTGGTCAAACTAGCTGATGTGACCAACCTTGTTGCTCTGGAGATTAATACGAGTCTAGATGCATATGAACAGGACGAGGATAAAGAAGTGACTACTCTGAACGACCGCGTGCTAAGAACATGGTGTGAGCTTACTGAAACATCGAGAGCGTTTCGGCATCTTCGAGTTTTAAGATTATATCGGCAACGAGACCTTACCGGACAGTCGTTTTGTTACTTGGCCAGACTCCCATTGTTGGAATATTGTGTAGTGGCGATGTGTGACAGGATGACAGAGAGATCTGCTATGAAAATGGCCGACTCACAGGGGTGGTTCGTCGAGAGTCGAGGTGAATCCAATGAAATGTGCCAGTTCTCACTGCGTGGTTCCTCAAAGGCGTTTGATGGGCAGAAAGAATGGGACACTCGCCACTCGGGCGACCTGATTCCTTCGTCTTTGCCCAAGGATACCCCGCTTCTCGAATTCTCTGTAGGGCAAAGACACGAGAGACTGAAGGACAGTGACGTGACCGTTTTCCGTCGCAAGCTTGATGGCCACAATCTTCTTGCGAAAGGACATAAACGCAATGTTGTCGATACAGTCTCACCGCAAAAGGACGATGGCGGTCGAAAGAAGGCTAAAAAGCCGGTCATGAAACAGCGCAGCAAGGATCTGTCTGGTATGCTGGCTGAATTTGTGTAGCAACACAATTTGCTTAGCGATTTTACATAGAATTATAGATCTAGAGTGGAAATAATATCCAAACAAAAGTTGTGTAGGAGTGAATGTTTACCGCCATCCGGGGAACTACTGTAGCGGGACGACCCGCAGTCGCCCGGCTTTGCTGGTGGCGGTGGCGGTGACAACGTCAGGCACTTTCTTTCTTGTGACTCCAACCTCCAACTTGCACGTCTTTGTTTCAGTCAATTCAGAGCAGTCTCGAGCATCTTCGTGTACCAGCATTCGTCCCTTTCCGTCGTCGCAGCATAGCACCACTCGCCGTTGAATGAAGCTCTGAGAATGGCGGATCAGCCTTCTCGCGCGGGGCAGGATCCGAATGAATCTGCTATTTCTTCGCCGCAAACCAACACCCCCGAGTCTCGCTCATCATCTGCCAGACATCCCTCTATTCGCCTCTCCTACACTTCTACCAACACGCCGCACCGACAGAGCTTCAGCGAGAGTCTTCGTAACACGCCGCAGTCACCCCGCAATCGCCGCCAGCCATCGTTGACTCAAGCTGCGATCCAAGGATTGATCGATAACCCGCCCGCCCGCAAACCTGCAGACCCTGCTTTCAATGGCCGTGACTGGCAGCATATTTCGATTGGGGAGCTCGTCAGGCCGACAGATCTTCGTTTTGTGGAAGTAGACACTGGAATTGAAGAGGCTACCAACGTCAGTTTAGCCCCTCCCCCCGATTAGTTTACTTTAATTGACTGTCGTTTATTCACAGACTCTAATCGACAACGATGCCGCGATTCTCCTCGTACGCGAATCTGCCGATGACAAAACTCCTGTTGGCACCTTTGGCTATAGTGACCTGAACGCATACCTGCTGTTGGTGGTTGGACTGGCAAAGCCTACAGAGTCGCAGCTCACGTCCTTCCAAGAAGTTGCCCACAAGGCTCGCGAGGGAAGTAAAATACCGTTGAAGGATATCAGAGACATTGTTCCGCGCGAACCCCTAACGACACTGCCACAGTCAGCCAACTTGATGACAGCAGTCGAAACATTTGGCGGCGGAGTGCATTCTATTGTGGTGCTGAAAGAGGGCACCAATGAGGCAATTGGTATTGTCAGCCAGTCTAGACTGGTAAAGTTTCTTTGGGAGAATGGCAGCAGTTTCCCTATTATCGACCAGCTTTACCCGCAGCATTTGAAAGAACTTCGGCTGGGTTCACAACGGGTGATTCATATCAAGTGAGTAGCCGTATCTGTGCGTATTGTGCCTAATTCTGACAAAATACAGTGGCGACAAACCTCTATATCATGCGTTGCAGCTTATGAACGACGAGGGTATCTCATCTTTGGCAGTGACTGACAACCATGCGAATGTTGTTGGCAATATTTCTACTGTTGATGTCAAGGTATGTCCGCTGTTGTGCGTGTTTATACTCTATTTACTAACATTTGAACAAGCTATTGACTAAATCGACGTCTCTACCGCTTTTACAAAACACATGCATACATTTTATCTCTGTCATTCTATCAACTCGGGGCCTCGTCGAAGGCAAGGACTCTTTTCCAGTGTTCTACGTGACCCCGGCATCGACATTGGCTCATACTGTGGCTAAGATGGTTGCTACCAAGTCTCATCGGTTAGTTTTTCTGTTTCTGTCGCTTCTAATCCTTTCAATCTTTCAATCACTGACTTGCACAGTTTATGGATGACTGATCCACAATCGCCGTCGTCATCTGTACCGTCAACACCACCAGCGTCCTCGGCCCATTTTCCCGCCAATCCATCAGCAAACAACCACGGAATTCAAGCAGTCAAGCCACCACCAGCAGCTACCAGTCATGCTAATAATGGCCCCGCACCACCTCCAAACTACACCTACCCTCACCACCCAATTCCGCCGCAGGCATACCAAAGCTCACCTCCAGGATTGCCCCCTTCTATCGCGCCAGCCGTCCCTGCTTCTGCGCTTCCCGGGGCGCGACTATCAGGCCGTTTGGTTGGTGTCGTCAGTCTCACAGATATCTTGTTTCTGTATGCCAGGGCCAGTGGCTTGAGTCCGAACGACCCAGCCGAAGCCCGCAGCCACCGCCGACGCAGCAGCAGCTCTAGCCTAAGCGTTCGCCAAAGCGGAGATATTGGACGCGAGCTTTTCCGCAACTAATAGATTTTCTTCTCTTCTCTTCTCGTGCTCTATTCATGTCTCTTTTTTTTTTTTTTTTTTTTTTTTTTTTTTTTTTCCAACTATTCTCCAGCGGACAACAGAATTTGTTGGTACGAAAGTAGGAAGAGTCGTTGGCCCCCTGTCCTTGGATTGGATTTTAGCACGTAACGGACTTAGCGCGCACGACATGAATATAATCAATAGTAATATCTTACTAAGTTGACTTGAATCATTGAACATGATAGCGATAGCAAAACTTAGTCGTGCCAAGGTTCAAGACAGATGTGGCTTGCCTAGTGTCCAGTGTCTTGTCTGGGTGCGTGCTTAGTCAGTGCTAAAGACGTGATAGCATGCAGGCATTTTATTCGCCGATGCCCGCATCTCCGCCCGTCCAGATCGGTTGGATCGAGCATCATATCTCACTCATAATAACATCTCGCAATCGACTCACAGCAAGAAAGTGGCATGACATCCGCGGAAACACGAGGGTTCAACCCTTTTTTTGCCAGCGGTGAGGACTAAACTTCCATCCTTGGTCCATTGATAGCAGTGTTTCCGCACCCTTATTCGGCAGCGTTGTAAGCCATGGGCCGATTCAACTAATATCTAGATAGAGGGAGTGGATATAACGCGTCTCTTGCTATATCCGTCCGCATAGACACCGAACAGTAACGTACGTAGTCACTGCGTAGGTGGTATTCCCTTTTGAGCACGCTCGTGCTACATAGAGTACGTATGCAATGGTCTCGACTGATTCAAGATTGTAGTACAACCTGGCCCGTGCACCATCAACCAAGAAAATAAGCTTATGCCGTTTTGCCTTCTGCCCTTACCATCCACTCATAATGCTTCTACAGAGGCAAAGTGGAGAATGTGCGATCGAGCAGATGATCGCAAATGGACCCTTGCTAGCGCTTTTGGCGTTTTAGGGCTGCATGTAGGCTCCACTGTTTACTCCACTGTGTGGGTGCGTGGCTTGGCACTAAGGAAGTAGAAAGTGGGACGCGCCAGTCATACTAGCCCTAAATTTGAAGGGAAGATAGGATACCAGCTAGGTAAAGTAGCTGGTTGGGTTGCCTAGCTGGGTTTGTACGAAGGAGAAAATAGCTGCTTTAGGTTGTTACCTGCTCCTACCTATGGAGTATTCGTACGTAGTTCTAGATGCGGTTCTGCCCTAATATTCAGAAGAGAAGAGAAAAGACGGCATGCTAATTACGTAGCTATGTACGTATGTAGTCCTATCTCGCGAATGTTCGCGTGCTCGCTCGCCCGTTTTACAGGCCGATATTATTCCCTCTCTTTTTTCCAACAAGGATAATCATCCGAGAAGGTTCTAAACTGAAATCAAATAGAAAATTTTTTCTTCTTCTTTCTTTCTTTCTTCCCCGTCTCGTTCCCTGGAACAACCCTATTTTGTCCGCTGAGTGAGGTTTTTAATTTTTGCGGATAGACCTATACCGAACCTACCAAGGTAAAGCTGAGTGATTACTATGATTAAGTTTGAAAAAGGTCGGAGTTGTGGCAAAATTAAGTTTGGTTATGGTATTTACAAAATAAATGAAAAAATTATAGGCATGTACAGTAAATGATTTTAAATCAGGTACATCAATAGAGCCGGCTAGCTGGAACACGCCAGGTAAGAATAGAGGTTTCAATAATAATAGTAATAAGACACGAATAAATCAAGCAATCAATACTCTCCAGAGCGCCTCGCCTCGCATCGCATCGTATCGCATACTAAGTAAAGCAATCCTCATGGGTATTTTGTTTAAAATCGCTGAGATCACCCACCCAGAACAGTAAAAAAAAGAACATCCTCCATGCTGAAAGCTAACTAAGCAAAAGCAAAACCTAGCTTGCTAATCAGCCGTGCATTTGTAGTATTATAAATATAGTTCATGTTTGTGTGATGGTGTAAAAATATAGATTCAAGTCATCGAACATCGCTAGAATCCGGATTGATTCAGCTCAAGATCCAGGTTCTCCAGATTCATGAATTCCTCATACGGAGTATTGCCCATGGGGATCTGCCATTGATCTTCCATGCTAGTTGCAAAGTTGAAGAATTCATGATACTCGGGATCTGGGGCTTCAGACACTCCCAGCAAAGGCTGTTTCAGATCGGTTGTGCTGCTGATCTGCTCCTGGAAAGGCTGCGACCCCTGGGTTGCATTGCAACTGCTGTTTTGGGAAGAAGTCCTGGCCATCGAGGGTGGCGAGAGAGCAGGACTGGGCAATGCAGCATTATAGTCCTGCAACATCGATGCAGCTTGGACCAGGCCTGTTGGCGAAGGAGTCGTTGAAAACTCGCTAGATGGTTCAGAGCTCGCCCGATAGGCAACAGCTTGTTGGATCGGTGCAACCAGCTGCGGCTGTTGATACATGTATGCATCCGGGAACGATGCGAACCGCTGTCGGGGTGGCGGACAGGGCACAGTAGGAGTGGGTTGTGCTATAGAAGCAGAACTCATATGTACAGATTGCAGCTGAGCGGCGTGCTGATATGAATTGCTAGTCCTTGGACTCACAGAGGGAGACATCAACCCTGTATTGAGATACGTAGGACACGCCATAGGTGCCTGCGTATAGCAGCCGCTACTCGGTGTCTGCACATATGATGTCGCAGATGGAGATACAGGGCCGCCGTATATTTCAAATACAGGACTTGTTGGGCTTGATGTAGTAGCAGTGGTGTTGGTAGTTGTGGGTGAGACCGGTGCCGCCATCTGCTTAGCGTGCATGTCGGGAAAGTATGAGCCAGCCGACGACACCGAGTTTCGCATCTTTTGGACGCCGCCATAGGGAGAAACTCGAGGATTGTTGGCCATGGTAGCCATGAGATGGCGATGGAACTGTTCTTCCAATTGGCTGGTATGAGCCTTGAGCAACCTCAACCGTTTTTCTTGATACCGCTCGTCCACTTCCTCGTACATGGCTTCCTTCTCGACAATCTCCTTTGTGATGTAGAGAGCCTTGCCCGTGCGCTTTTTGTGCAGCATAGAAGCACGATTGGCCGATTCCAGACGAGCATCTAGACTTCGATCCTTCCGCCGAGAGGCGGCCACAAAGGCGCTGTGTCACATCAGTACATGCTGTTTTGCGGCATGACTGGATTGGAATTTCTTACCGTTCTTGATTTTCTTCCTTGGATCTCTGGACAGGAGTGACCTCGAAGTCGAGATCTGCACCTAAAGCTCCCATGGTGGCGTACAACAAAGGAGTATATATATATATAAGATAAGGATGAGGGGAAGATTGCAAGAATAGACGGCAGGCAAGCACGCAAGGGTATAAGATGGCAGGGTAGATATAAAGCCTGCGCTGGCGAGGAAACAGGACGAAGAGAGCTGGCAGCGCGCTCAGACGGTAGTTATAGACGGCGCAGAGGGGTAAAGTAGGATTTTCGAGGAGGAGGCGGATGGGATTGATGGATCTGGGGATCCAGGGTCGACTGGGCTCGCGATGGCTGGGCGAGCAGACACGGTCGAGAACGCTCGTAGGTCGAGGCAACAGCGGGGCGGGCAGCTGTCACTAGATACCTGCCTCAGGCGCCTCTGATCGCTGGAACAGCCTAGCCCGAACCCATGGGGTGCCTCTTTCCCGTTCAGAACTGAGAGCACAGCACAGCTCCTCCTCCTCCTCTACGCGGCGAATCCACGGGCTGACAGCGCCGGTTACCCGCTTTACGTCCCATGGGAGCCACGCCCAGAATGCCGAATGGAGTTGCAGAATACGGCAAGCCTCTCTACTCTGTCGCCGCCGCCCTCTTCGCCGCCGCCGCCCTCTTTTTCCTCTCGCCCATTTGATGGAATGAGCATTTAGATGAAGACGATATGTCCAAAGCATCCAGCCAGCATGCTCAGCACACGCCTTCTCACTGTCTACCACTCTACACATCTGTGCTGGACTGCTAGTCCTACTCGCAACGCAGCAACCACGGTACGGATTGCACGGAAGTCGCACTCTGGCGATTGACGCCTGAGGCCGCCAAGTCTCGCCAGGACGAAAACGCCCAGCCTACGCCGGATGGGGCTTAGTACTATCTCACAAGCGAGGCCGACCCACAGCAGGGCGTGGCTGTGATTGGCCGAACCGCGCCCCGGCCTGGCAGCCTGAGGCAGCAGTGCTCGATCAGGGTTCGGGCTAGCGCGGCTTGGCGGCACTCAGGCCTCAGGAATGTCCGTGCTGCAACCTGCCTGATCGGCCTAGTCCTGTTGGGGCCTAGTGGCGACGCACTGATGCGGCCTAGCGCCCTGAGCTTGGGCCCAGTGGCCCACCGTACCAAGCCCGCTCCAGAAACTGCGGGTTCACCGTTGTACAGAAGTTGTACAGCTGCGCTCCTCGTGCCAGTCCACACTCCACCCCCGTGCGATGTACAGCTGCTCCTCCTGACGTTCGCGGCCAGGCCAGTCTAGAACATCCTCTGATCAGACCTACTGCAGGGGTAAGGTGCAACGGTGTCTGCAGCACTGCTCGATGCAACGGATCCTGAATCCCGAGAAAGAGGAGAGAGCAGAGCAGAGCATACGCCGAAAGGAGTCAGGGAATTTATATCTTTGAGGGGGCAGGCATGTCCGTCCCATTTCCGATTGGTGTGCGGTGCCCGTGTATACTCTAATTGAATTTGAGGCAGCAGGATTGGCCACTAGACTAGAATCTCGATTCAAGCTATTCGACTAGCACCTGCGTCTACTAACGCTTAGTGCCGGTCATTATTCGGTTGTTAGATGAAGCTCGGTCGTTATCTTGTTGGCGTTCTACACATCACATATGTTGTGCATACGAATGAAGTGAAGGAACCATTGCCGATGCCATTGTTATCTTATGACCATATCAATTTCATCCTCTTCGTCTAATATTGCCAATCCCTTACACCGTGAATCATCTCATGTCCATCTCCTCGACAGCGACGATCCCGAACAAATGCCGAGCATGCACCAGTGACGACGCTCCCTGCCATCCCTGCAGCTAGCCCTGCATCAGAGATCCTAGCACGGCAGATCTGCTCTCACTAACGCATCTCCGCATTTTCGTATCCTACTAGAAGAGGAAAAAAATCTTCAAGCACGGAGTACTCCGTGCGTACCTACATGCGAGTCACACTTGTCGAAGGCCGAGCATTGGCATCTCCACGTCCGACCATCGCATCGCGAGCGTTTCGCCACACCTAGTGCTCCACATCGCACCACCTGATAACGCTTGACTAGTAACTAGCACGGTTAACTAGTGCTTATCAGATTCGCAGAGCTGAGCCACAACCCCAGGAATTATAATCTGGTAGATTCCTGTGCACAGACAATTGGCACTATTGGCAAGGCCTCTTCTCGCAACAAATCCATACGTTGTGGCGAATTGCAAGCATACAAATTCTCTCCGCGCTACAGACTATACTAGCGATACCCCAAACCCGCCAATCATGCTCTCGGTTAAGTCCGTTTAGAACGATACCCGGATATGCCGTTGATATGTATGAGGAATAGTGGGAGACGCGGAAAATGCTTCCCTTATCCCGAAGCTAGTCTGTCTGACTCTGTTCGGACCTGTTCGGTCGATCAGTCAACTAACTTACTCCAGATGCTGTGTTGCGTAACTGCCGTTCCACCGAGATACGTATGTCATGCATATCGATAAGATGGCTATCTTGATAAGATCCACCTCTATCTCTCTTCTTTCTCTGTGTGTGTTTGTCTTTTTCTCTCTTCCGTATCGACTGCCATGTTGATGTCTCGCCATGCCATTCCAAGCACGTGTTTCCTTGGCTGAATCATTCTCCGGTACTAGCAGACGAGGAACCCCATCAACACCCTTCCAAGACCTTGGCAAGCACATATCCGAAAAGAGGGAATCGGAAGAGGACAAGAATGAATGGGAATGAATGGTCGGGGGCAAAAAACAAGGCTTGATTGTAGAACTACCCTTCGTACATACTCAAAGTGGCAAAAAACACAACCAGGTCAACGCACCTCGGATCAGTTCCGAGGAGAGAGGCTTCTCGTTCGTACAAAAGAATTAAGTAAGCAGGTCACTTGACGCAAAGGGCAGGTACAGCCACAATTTTGATATCCATATTATTCAACTTTTTGGATGTTGCTAACCAGTTTCCTAAGTTGGAAACATCAAGGCTGGTTCAGCAAGGTGCCTAGGTGCGTACCTAGGAATCATGTGCTTGTACCTAGATAGGGCTGGTAGGGCAGAGTTAGGGTTTGGATCAGAGCCCTAATTGAAGTAAAGTAAGCAAGTGGCAATACTTCTCTAGCTAGCTGGGTAAGTACGCAGGTAGGATAAGGGCGAGAGTGGAAAAGCTGGAGACGAGACGGAGACTGCCCATTTAGCTAGCTAGCTAATATAACCTATATACCCAAGACTTGAATAAAAGATAGAAAGTAACCATCTGAGATGAAAGTGTAGTTCACGAACGACGGACGGACGGTGCATATGCAAAGGGTTGACTTGGTCGTATTACTCGACAAAGAGAAAAGAAAGAAGAAAAGGCTAGACAATCCAATCGACAAAAGAAGATCGGTCGATAAACCAGAAAGAGGGGAAAAAAGCATAAATTCAAAGAAGAAAGCAAAGGCCATCACGAAATACCCAATGGTGGCACCATGCCCTGCTCCTCTTTGGCCTGTCCACCGACTTTGTACGATACCTTGAACCGTATTTTGACGGAATTGCCCTTGCCAGTATCCACGTTCTCAATTGCCATTTCTTGCTTGACTCCGGCCGATTGGAGAGGTGAAATGTCCCTGCCGGTTTGCGGGTTGAGTTGGAGATGATATGCCTGAACAAGGTTAGTTAATCGTCATATGACGGAGGAAGGAGAGAGAATGGACTCACCCGCTCAACAGCAACTTGGAAATGTAGCTCGCTCAGTGGCTGGCTGTTCTTATTCGAAAATAGAGCCATAATTTGGATCGTGCGAGGCTCGCCGGGTTTCCTTCGAACCTCGAAATCAACTGCCAGCGATGAATCCAACACGCGCACTCTGTTTGTTGTTGGCAATGCGCTTTCGGCCGGCAGTGATGATGCGAAACTCCATTCGTCATCAGCTGCTGGCGCAGCAGCAACAGGAGCAGCAGCAACGGCGGGTTGTGGACTGGAGGCTAGTGGCGAGCCGCCTACAAGATCTACAAGCGCCGAGGATGGTCTAGAAGAAGAAGCAGCTTTCTGGTTGGCACCTATAGGAGTTGACGCTCTGGGACTCGCTGAAATGAGAGAGGCAAACGGATCGACAGCTGGCGGCGGAGACGTAGGCTTGACTTGTTGTGAAAAGGCGGGAACTGGCGTAGAAGACTGCGAACCAGGTTGAGATCCGGAAAGAGAAGAAAGGATATCGTAGTTTCTCTGGAAGCCGCTGCTAGCACCTGCTTGAACCTGAGGGGGACCAGATGGGAGGCCTGGAGAGGCTGCAATGGGGGCGTCTGAATTATATTGTCAGTAAACATTCCAGGGAAAAAGGTCTAGGGCAGAATGTGCATACCAAAACCTAAATTGACTGGTCCAGGAGTGGTTCTGTCCTGGAAAGACAGCCCAAGCAGGTCATCCTCCAAGGAGCTTGTCGCATGTTGGTCTTGCCCATTGGGCTCCGGCTCAGGATCAAAATCTATCAATGATAGCTCATTATTTGCGTTCTTCCCGACCCCTGTTGTCGTGCCTAACGTTCCCTTGGGTATCCTGGATGCACCTTCAAAGTCGCCTGTCTTCACCAATTTATACCTCTCTATAGTCCGTTGAATACTGTCATTGATCTGCTTGAGCTTCTCGACAGCCTCGGTATCGTCTGATTCTTCCTCGCACATCTTTTGAATTTTCGGGTGCGCGCTTTGAAGCGCATTTGCCAATTCCTATGCAGAGTGAGTACTCGTTGGTGACTCTGATATGATACGAGGATAAGAGAATAGCACGCATACCTCAAAGACATCCTCCGCAGCTATTGTATCTCCTGGCTTGATGCTCTGCAGCATTTCTTCCAAAATCTTGGCTTTCTGCTGAACATGTGAGACTTCCTCAGCAGCCTTGGCCCGATAATCAGTCTTATTCCGTGTGTCGTATCCAGCCATGACCTTCATTAGACGGTTTGCTTCCTGCAGATCCTGCGGTGTGCCTCTACGGATGAGTTCCTGGAGCTTTGCAGATTGCGCTGCCCTCTCCTCTTCTTCCATTTCCTCTGCCGAGCGGAGCGTCTAAGAACATTATTAGCATTCTGATACACTAGATTTGCGACAGGGCATCTTCTTACGTCGCTCGGATTCAAAACTGCTGCATCTTCATGTCGCACTTCTGGGAAGTGATACCCTTTATAGAGCAACAGACGATGCATATCTCTGATGAATCCTAAATCTTCCTTGTATCGCGACGTCTGACATATTGTTTGCCGCCACTCCTCAATCGACTCGAGTATTCGATGCTGCACCCGCGAGGGCCGCAAAGGCGGCCGCTCAGGAAACCGACGCACCAACTCATTGAGAAACTCCTTGGTGCTTATCTGGAGATGAAAAGGGTATCCGCAGTTCTTTACACATATATCGAGAAGCTAGGCAGCCGTCAGCTGGGTCCTCCGTATTTTGTTCATTGATGATACGCACCGCCAGTGCCAAAAGAGCGACATTTTGGTTTCGAGAGTTTATCAAATGGACAATTGCAATGGCGGCTTCGCGAGGACTGCAGACATATCGTGTTGTTAGTTGAATATCAACCATCATCCATGGACCGCTGGGCACCCCACTCACGCATTACCCTTCTTCTGGTTTATCAAGTCGGCGACCTCGAGATTCAATGCAAGGTTCGGTTCGTAATTGGTTGGTTCGCAGGCATTGTCTGCCGAAAGAAAGGAGGTCAGTTGATTCCAGGGCTGTAAGCAAGGCTCAGGAGGGGCAGTATCGCCGTACGTATCGCTCGCTGCAGTGGTGTTAGCGACGGGTCAGCGAATGAACCGAACCGGTCCCTCGCCGCCATGCGTGCTGAAGCAGCCTCCAGCTTGGTGAAGGGGTAATAAACAGTGGATGCAGTATAAACAGAAAAGATATAAAAGGACGCAACGAGCGCAGTGCGCGGATCAAGTTCGTTGAATTGGTTTTGGCAGTGCTTAGAAGGACAGCTGCCTATGAAGCGGATGGTGGATCTTTTAGGCGCGGGTGGGTGCGGTTACCTTCTTAGCCATGCCAGAAGAAAACAATTTTGCACGTCTCCTTCCTCAGGATCGCATTCAACCTGGCCGCAATATATTCTGTTCATTTACTTATTTTCGATATATACTAAACACCACACAACCCAGCTATGGTTCGACACAAGAAAGACACTTTCGCCAGAGGCGGAAAGAAAGCAGGACCACCCCGCCACCGTCCTTCACCCCGCGGCGCTGACGAGAATGAGGACGCTGAAGGCGGTGCAACAAGACCGCCTTTCAAGGCTGCTTGCTGGGATCTTGGGCACTGTGATCCGAAGCGCTGCTCGGGAAAGAGACTCATGCAGCATGGGCTGATGAGAGAGCTTGCAATTGGACATAAACACTCAGGCGTGATAATTTCGTACGTTTTACACCCTACCGATGGAATTGCAGAAGAAAGAGACTGACTGTGGGTTTATCGCTACAGACCGAATGCGAAACGTACACTTTCGCCCGCAGACAGAGACCTTCTCGAGCAATATGGTGCCGCAGTCGTGGAGTGTTCGTGGGTGCGTACCAAGGAGGTACCATGGTCTCGCATCGGGGGGAAGTGCGAAAGATTATGTACGAGCAATAATTACCTTTGAAAAAGGATTTGACTATATACTGACCATGACAGTGCCTTATCTCATTGCAGCGAACTCCGTCAACTACGGCCGTCCATGGCGATTGAATTGCGCCGAAGCTCTGGCGGCTTGTTTCTATATCTGCGGTCACGAGGATTGGGCGGAACAGGTGTTGCAGAATTTCTCGTATGGCGAAGCGTTCATCAATATCAATTCACAACTGCTCAAACGATATGCTGCCTGTTCGAATGAAGAAGAAATCAAGAAGACAGAGGAGGAATGGCTAGCCAAGATTGAGCGCGAGTATAACGAAAGCCGCGCAGAACGAGATGCCGGTGGAGCCGACGATATGTGGAAACGTGGCAACACAAACCGACTAGAAGTACCCGATTCCGATGACGAGAACGACGGGGAAGGAAGTGGTGAGGATAATGAGGAGGGAGAAGAAGAAGAGGAAGAGGAGGACAAAGATCCATTCGCAATTTCGGACGACTCGGACGATGAAGAGGAAATGGCAGAAATACGGCGAAAGATCCTCAACTCGAAAAGTTTTCAGAACCCAGAGCAATCGTCTTCTAGTAATTCAAATCAACAGCCAGAACGAATTTCTCGACCAGAAGAACACTTGCCTATTGACTCAGATTCGGAGTCTGGTTCTGCAGAGGGAAGTGACGATGACGAAGCCTTTGACAACATCATTAACGCTACTCCCGTGACGGATCGCACGGGCATTTTGGCCAAACAGAAGCGCAACGTTAATGATTCTCTATCTGCTTCTTTTTCGCGGACAGTAATCTCTGCTCCGAAGAAGTGGTGAGCAAGCAATCCACCAAGTCGGTAATAAATAGAGAGAAAGGGATCAACGAACCAGAATTTAACTTGATTAAGATCATAATCACCCTGGGAATAAGAACAAGACGTGCTAAAAGCTGTCTATCTCTACCTAAGTGGCTGGCAATCAGCCCGTTCGAGGGCCATTGCTCGCTACAATGCACCCGGATGTCAACGAACCCACCTGAGGTCATAAGGACTTCTATTAAGCTAGATGGGAGCTGAGTTTCCATATACAAGAGTCTGTTCAGAGAGAACTCCACCCATCTAATGACGACTATTAGTCTGACAAAGACAACGTCGTTTTGGGGTTCATTCATACCGGTGCTGCTACCACGAGGACAAGCTGGTTTTATGCCACAACTTACGAGTTACTACGAAACATTTGCCATATTGATCAATCGTACATAGATATGAGTGTCCAGCACATTATATCAAATCACAGGATCATAATGAGTAATGAGTAGTGAGAGAAACTTCATTCACCAGGAACCACATTTTGATTATTGAAGTAAAATAAATATGCTTACATGAAACCACTGCCCATTCCCATACCATAAGTTCCTCATTCAGAGGAAGAAGCAACGAAAATCTCAAGATGCAAAGTGAATCCAGCAAAACCGATACTTGGATAGAAAAAACATGACGCCGGTATCATTGAAAGACAGAAAGCATAGGAGGAAAGAAAAAAAGAGCAATTACAAATAATAAAAAACAGTCAAAAAATTCAAGCAGTAACCATGCCCACCGAATCCGTTTTTATGTCCATCACATGAGATTAACGCATATTTACATTACGTAAAGGAGGTTGGTATCTATTCATTATTCGTTAGTAGCTGATATTGTTGAGGATGATGATGATGATGAATCAAAATCAAAGCCTGGAGACTGGAACTTGGGGACGAGGTGAGGAACAAGTATCGTACCAAGTGGGTGGCTGCAGCTCAGTTGAGGCTTCTGGGAATACTTCGCAGCAAGCTCCTCGCGGATACTGTTAAGTAGTTGAACATAGCTCTGCTGTGGGTTCCTCTTGAGAGCATTGATAAAGGCCCAGGACATGGCACCGGTGGCTTGACCGTTAATGGTGGCGTCTTGGCTGGTTTGCTCATCCTTGCTACCGGACCACATAATGACGTCGGCAGGACTGGTCTTTGTTTGGCGTGTCTTTTCGTATGCTGAATCTCCCTTGGTTGCCTTTTTGAGCAGGCCCATTGCTGATGAGACCATATTGCTCATATCGCCACGTGCATACGACGAAACAATGCTGAGCAAGCCCTGACCAGCTTCCTTGGCAAGGTTGGGCTCCTTGAGCACTCCCTGGGTGGAGTATATGTATGGTAGATCCAGGGCAGATCCAGAGTGGCAGGAATCGAAGATGGCCGTGAGTCTGACGCCAGGCTGGAGCGGCTTGACCATGATGCGATGCATTTCGTCGTCCACAATATGTCCGGCGGCACGGAAATCTACCGGGTAAATAACCTCATCGTATCCGTCGTCTTCGTCGCCATCCAAATCAGGGGTCTGGCCACCGTGACCTAAAAGTGGGAAAGAAAGATGGCCTCGTTAATAACATCGCAGCTATTGCGGGAAATGGGATGTGACAACTCACCTGAGTAGTGGAAAAACAAAGAATCATTCGGTTGAGCGTCTTTGATCAGCCAGTGCATTGCTCGCAGTATATTGACTTTTGTGGGCTGGCTCATGGGGTTTTGCTGGTCATCTGTAAGAAGGACCATGTCTTCTCGTGCATAGCCAAAGGCCTGGTTCAAGTACGAAGACATGTTCTTCACATCATTAATGCATCCACGTAGCTGACCCTTTTGACCGAAGTAGTTGATTCCAATCAAGAGTGCCTTTCTCTTGCCAGTACATTGGGAGTATCGAAAGCTGTAGCCATTCGGGGCTCCATGACCGAACGAAACAGCGTCATTAGGCGGGGGCGCGGGACGGCCGTATGCGGGAGCTTTTTTCAGACATCAGAGGTTAGTGAATGGGATTTGAAATGGAGCCTGGTCAGGAATATGAAAAGGTAAATATAAAAGTAAGTTTAAACAAACCTTGCCTGCCGTATCCGGCACCGTGGGTTGGCGGAACGGGGGAGTGAGATGACGGTGGAGGACCATATCCTGGTGGTGCCTGAGGGGGAGGTTGCTGGTACAAATTAGCACTCTTCTAGAAAGCTAGTGACAAGTCGATATATGGAATATAAATCAACGTACATCGTATCCACCGTTATAAGACTGAGGCGATGTATAAGGCTGGGGTGATGGAGTTTGTTGATAACCATAGCTGTCGTGATGGCCGTGATGGCCGTGATGGTGATGAGCCGGGGGATTTTGATAATGCTGCTGGCCTTGACCAGGATAGCCGCCGTAGTTTTGCGGGGGACTGGTGGGCGCGAGTAAGATGCGTCAGTCAGTCAAAAACCATCCAACATGCCATTCAACGCGACACAAGACATGAGGCGCAACACTCACGGATACTGCTGTGGTGGAGGAGCCCCATAACCATTCGGAGGAGGATATTGCTGTGGCGGATAACCACCGTACTGAGGTGGTGGTGGACCACCTGAATGCGGATAATAAGACATTGCGCGAGCGGTTCTAGACAGTCAAAAGAAAATGTCGGTGCTCGCGGAGTCAAAGGGAGATGTAAAAACGACAAAGAGCGCAGGGAAAAAAATTCGACGGCCCTTTGGCGTATGTTGTTTGTTAGATTGTTTGTGATGACTCCGATTAGAACTTAAGTGTTAGGCAAAATAGTGTGTACACGCGGAGTGGGGGAAAGCACCACCCGCCACACTAAGCCGCTGCCCTATTGTGTATGGTAATAACAGTACCGATACGCCATGTATTTACGGATCCCCGATCTCCAGGCGGCGGTGTGGCTGGCAGAATGGATTGGTTGGTCTGTACCAGGAACACGGTGAAGTCCGGTATTTTATCAGCGTACTGATCGCGACATTACAGAAAAGCACAGCCCATCGATCTTTCGTTGGGCCCGCCCGGACCATCGCCAGGCTGAAGCTGAAGGCTGAAGCCGACCAGCAAATCACATGTCATAGTCGGCACTGCATTTTCATCGCCCCTTTTTTTGATATGACATCGTCATCGGACAATGAGCCGACTATGGAAGATCATCGCGATCTCGGTCATTGCCGTGACATACTGCAGGAACACATTATCGATCTGGTTAGCCGAAGAGAGAAGCTTGGGAATCAACATGACTTCCAATTAGAATCCACTTCATCTCGAGAGAACAATCATGCCTGTCCATTCCTAGAGCAAATCGCAGAGATATTCACAGATTCCAAATCACACCCTGGTATATATCAGATCGTGTTAGGAGATTGACCCGGGGGCTAGGAGCTCGAGACTGGACCTAACAGTCAACGATCACAAATTGACTAGATAGCTGTCTACCTAGCCTCGGGAACCGACGAATGGGATATCCATCTCTGGAAGTAGGGATTTGTTGAGGTAATTCATCCCAAGAGGATTGATCTACAGGCTCTTCTAAGAATATAGGTAAATATTGCATTAGGTCCTGTTAAATGCTGATAGGGAGGAAGTAGGAAGGGCCGAGAAGTCACTAGCAGGGATTGCTACATGCATGATATATTAAACTAGATGCTTGATTTGGGTTATATGCTCATCATTTGAGTCCACTGTCCTCCTACTGCCGGATGCTAATCTATAAATATCATTATGTATTTATTTCAGAACATAAAAAAACATCTTACATGCATCCCATTTCGTAGAACAACTTTTTTCAGACCTTTATAATATTTTTATCCTCTCCTCTGAATCAATTTCATGTTCATCGTCTGGGCATGCCACGTCCACGTCCACCGCCAAGGGCCCGTTGGGCGGCACCTGGTGGTAGACCTCTTTGCGGAGCTTGGGGTGCAGCGGATTCTTCGTTTTCTGTAGGGTGGAAATGTATAGTTAGTAAAAGAAGAATATCGTCAGTGGAGATTAAGAAGGTACATACTGATTGTTTCATCCACACTCAAGATCAGGCAAGCAGCCTCAACCGCAGCCTGGATGGCGTTGACCTTAACCAAGCTGGGCTCCCATACGAAAGCTTCCATGTTATCTCGGATACCTTCGTGGTCAAAGTCCACGCCGGCCCAGACGTTGCCTTTTCGGTGCTCAGTGCGCAGCCTGTTGAGGATATCAGTTGCATCAAAGCCACCGTTGTCACACAGCTGTCGGGGAATAACTTCCAACGCCTTGGCGAAGGCCTTGACGACAGCCTGCTGTTTGTGAGGAACATTGCGATCCGCAAAGCCATGAAGGTAACCGGACAACTCCATCTCACAGGCACCACCGCCTGCAACAATTGTTGGGTTGCGAATTGCTCGCTTGACAATCATGATGGCGTCGTGCAAGCTTCGCTCGACTTCGGCAATGAATTGCTCGGCACCACCACGCAAGACAAGAGTACATGTCTTGGCAGCAGGGCACTGTGAAAACAGGTTGAAACGCTCCCCACCAATTTGTTTTTCCTCGAACGCGCCGCATGTTCCTAGGTGGCGGTCCTGGATGTCAGAGCAGGTGGATTGCACCGAAGCACCGCTTGCCTGGCAGACACGTTCAAGATCTTCCGAAGCGACACGACCAGCACAGAAAATATCACGATCGGCAAAGTACCTATAACCAATGTCAGTCACACACTCAAAGACGTAAAAAAAATCGGGGTTGCAAAACATACTGTGTAGCCAAATCACCAATAGGCAGCTTGCTCAGCACAACCTTAGCACCAGTCTTGTATAGAGCCTCCAACTTGTTGAAGATAATCTGCCACTCCGCATCCACAATAGCTTGATATTCGGATACTTGTTCAACTCGTACTTCTGCGTTGTCCTTCTCACTCTTAAGCTCCAACTCAACGTTTAAGCAGACAATCTTGGGATTCGTGAAAAACTTGGGTTGCTGCTCGAAACCGGCGTAGGAAAAGGTCTTCTTAAAGGCGACACCGTCCACAAAAAGCGAATCCTGGAGAGCACCACCGTGGACTTTCTTGATACCAATGAGCTTTTCATTCAAGTCATCCTGGTCGAGAGACAAAACGGCATCGACAACCACTAAAACAATCCCACGTTAGAACCAGTAACTCGGAAGTAATTCGGTTGAATTTTTTATGGTCATCCTTACTCTTGGTGAAGAAATCAGAGTTTCTCTTGATAAGTTTGCTGTTCATCGCCGTGCCGGCAAGACGTCGTAGAGTCTCAACCTTCTTCTCTTCACTGCCCGAGGCTTCCAACATGTCGATCGCGATCTCCTTGATTTTGTTGACGGCCATAGCACCTGCCCGTCGAAGGCCCTTGATAATAGTCTGCGAGCTGACGCCTTGTTCGACCGATTCCCGGACCTCTTTCAATATTTCACCAGCCAAAATAACAACCGACGTCGTTCCATCACCAACTTCGGCATCTTGCGAGCGAGCAATATCAGTAAGAATGCGGGCGGCGGGGTGGACGATGTCGAGCAGCTGGAGAAGCGTTAGCTTGTAAAACATTTTTTTTCTCCCGAGATAGACTAAAAGTTCACCTTCATCACAGTTGCGCCATCGTTTGTGATTGTTTGCTTGCCGTTGGAGTCGACAAGAAGCAAATCACCGCCATACGGACCCAGTGTGCTCTTGATAGTCGACTGCACTGCAACACAAGCATTGATATTCGAAATAATCTGACCCTTTCCCTGAGAAGCATCCGTCCCTAGAATCGCAATAAAGTAAGTCTTCCTGCCATATGTCCAGATAAATGAGAATTGTTCACACACCCTCCTTCAACACAATAATTGTGGGTGTTTGGCCGGCGAAGGCCATGGTTCGTGCGTCAAGATGATTAGGAATACAACAACAAATAGAAAACAAAAGCACTTCCCAAAGACAAATACTTTTTAGGAAATGAAGTCCAGACTTGAAAACCGTGGACAAGTCTTTTTCTTCGAATCAAAACTAACGCGGGGTCGCATCAAAATCACCTCGCCGCAGGCTGCTGCTTGGTCACCCAAAATTCTGATGGAGCTCCGCAGGCGGTCGGCAAGCAGTCAGCCAATCAGGGCCCCGCATGCTTACCCCTATTATCTCGTTCGTTCTTACAACTTGAAAAAAAGAAGACAAAAAGAAAAAGAAAATATCTATCATAAAATAAGGTATCTCGTGCTGAGTTGGGAACAGCTAATTCTATATACAATCCTTGTACTCTTAATAACATCTTCCCCCTTCAGGTGAAATCAATATCATCGTCTGACCGTTCCACATATCGAGACATAATCTCTTGCTCGTTTTGCGAGTCACTCAACTGGGAATTTACCAAATTCAAGGCATCTCGCTGTAGCGCTTCCGAATCAGACTCATCGTTTACCATCGCCTGGTAGTCGTTGGGACCATGGGCTCTTAGTTCCTCCTCAAACACCTCATGCGGCAATCCATGATGGCTTGACTCATATGAAGCAGCAATGTTGTGGTGATGTTGAAAGCGAGGTAGATGTGTATTCATATCAATGATTTGCGGGTCAAGCGGCAAATGTGTATAATCAGGCATGCAATCGTCTGCGCCTGGATGTACGTCGGACGGGTGCGTTTGAGCAAAGGGACTTGAGTGCGGATGCGCAGAAGCATCCGACATCAAATGGTCGGCATGAGAAATCATACCGTTCGGAGTGGTAGATTCTATTTCGCTGCTGGGCTTGATACTTTCTGAAATCCTGTTTCCATTCAAGATAGGAGGAACCTTTGCAGTCTCTTTGCACTTGGGACAATCCCGAATCACTCGACTTACTGTCTCTTTAATACGGACCCAATGGTACTTGACTGCTACTGTGGCCGTGGTCTTGTTAATACCGCCATGTTGTAGGAGATGCACCTGGCGTGCAATCTCATATTGTTGCTGAGGATCTGACACAACCTCTTTGTCCTTGAGCATCAGCCTTTCAGGTTCCCCATCTCCTCCTCCGCCGATCAGTTTATAATGCGTTGCTGCGCTCCTTAAGCGACTTTTCTCCGCACGATCGGCCCCTCTGGGATATTTCGAATGCTTCAAATAGTATCGGATCTTATCAAACCTCTCTTGAGTAACAGAGTCCTCGCCTTCGAGGCTCAGATCACGTCCATATATAATGCCATCCACCAGCTGATCTGGATAGGAGCGAAGATTGCCGGCGCCCGGAACCTTTCCAATACGCTTAAACCCTAGGGAATCCCAGATCCGGCAGGAAGCTACGTTATTCTCATACACAAGATTGAAGACGGAATACGTATAGCCCTGTAAAAGTACCAGTGAGTTTAGGTCGCTGGAGATAGTAGAGAAGTGCACGAACCAATCTGGGTGCCCATTCAAGGTAGCCTTCTCCCATCAATCTACCCACACCCCTGTTACGGGATGCATCCGTGACAAGAAAAGTGCCATTGCAAACATGACTGCTCCGACCCGGATAATTTGGCCGGATGTTGAAACTACCAAGACATATCCTTGTCCAGTCAGTTCGGGTTTGCTCCATGATTTGAACATCATGTACGTCTTGTATGTCACCTAGCAGCATGACAGCTCCGAAATTCGAGAACCAATACGGACCAAACTTGTCGATTGGGATTTGGTTGATCATAGTATACGTATCGCCCTTTTCGATTTCCTTATTGAGCTGGTCTGAGAGATAGCCCAGTAGAGAACGAGGCACCTCAGCGGCCGAGGAGAACGGCACAAGGGTTGCGACGGTTACCCGATCTCTCAGGGTGACCTGCCGAGGGCATATTGTCCCCGGGAACTCCTTCGGGCTCGCTATCACAGGGGCATCCGGGTCCTCATGAACGGCCGGCATGCTGTACCTGGGCTAGCCCTTGCCCGCGACCAGCAAGGACGGTCACGGGACTCACTGTGTCACATTAGCCCAGCATGTTCGTTGATTTCAGTGTGCGTGCACAGGCAAAGGGAGGCAGGTGTGGCGCCGGAAAAGACGCTTGGAGCGCCGAATAGAGCAGGGGGTGCGTGGCATCAGGCAGGAAAAAGCTTACCAGGCTCGTCGACTCTGGGGGAGAAATTAGGGCTAGCGGTGGCCAGCTGGCTCAGGCATGAATGGGCAAGGCAAATACAGCACTTCCAAGACCGCTCCGTAGTCTGCAGTCCGGAACAATCTGAACGCAGCAGAGCAAATATCGTACCGCTGTCATGTGACTTGTGCTTGTCTCGCTTGGGTTAGCGCCATGTCAGGCACTACACTAGTACACCTGAGCATTCAGGCATGAAGAATCGATTGGCTAGCGGCAGCTAGACCAGATGGGGCATGGCGGAACTCCGCCCGACCCGCAGGCGCGACTGCCAAATCAGATTGCAGTCTCCATCTCTACATGTTTCGATGAAGGACTTTGACGTCCTATGCAGATGTGGATATTCACCGACATCCGGTCGATCGGACCTGCGACTGGGATTGACAGCGACCACGTAGGTCGGTCACTCCAAGATGCGGGGACTGCTTTCAGCCAGCCCGACGAGCTCCAGGGACCATCCCTAGGCACGTTCAATATCAAGGGCTTTCCCCCTTTCCAAACCAGTTGAGGTCTAGCATCATTGCACAGAAGGAAAACAGAAACCATGGAGCCAGTCCGCCCACAGTTCTATCCAAACACGCTGCCGCTAGCGGAGATCAACAGAGAAAATCTCGAGTTGATCTTGAAAGAGCTGCAGCTGGCAATCAAGAACAGTGTACATATGATCAGCAAGAATTGCCAACTTTCAACAGATGCAAGCACCTACGGCAACGTGTATAGCGGAATACCCGGCATTGTTCTGACCCTTCTCCGGCTAGAGCGCCAGAAATCAAGTGTTCAGTCTAAAGATGACCGAAATAATTCGTACCATCAAATAGCATTCGACTTGATCATGCCAACACCAACAGCAGATATCGAAATTGTTGATGGGCGCATGTCTCCCTTGGCATCTGCCTTGGGGCCAGCCTTCATGCGGATCCTGGCTTCCTGTGAAGATCTCAACTTACAACTTAAAAAACGCTTCATTAGCTCGACCGATGATTTCACCATTTTTAATAAAGCGATCGAGAATGCTACACATCACGGTCATGTTGTATCTTTCAAGGGCCATAGACTCGGTGGCGACGAAATGTTGTTCGGTCGGACAGGGCTATTGTGGGCTATACTCACGATAGAAAATCATTGCTTGACAGAGGATACAAGACATTCAGTAATGAAACCTCTGGAACCGTCTCTGCAGTATGTTCCAAGACTCGTCGATGCTATTCTTTCAGGAGGAAAGCAGGGCTCCCAAGATTTCGTGAAGCTATACGGCCCCAAAGATGCGTTGCCCCTTATGTGGCAATGGATGGAAGGCTACTACGCCCTAGGTGCTGTACATGGCACCACTGGTATCTTAACAATGCTGCTTTCATGCAATTTAAATAACGAGCAGCTCGAGATGATTGCAGAAACTGTGACTGGTCTTTGTCGAATATGTATAGAGCAAGGGGGGCACCTACCCATGTCCATTCCCGAGCGTCCGGCTTCTCCATCGAGGCCATCACCTTTTGTTCAGCTATGCCATGGAGCGCCTGGATTGCTTGTTCTGTTAGGCGTCGTTTACCAGAATACGTCGTTTTTGCGACGGTTCTGGAGACCTGAATGGGAGCTTGCTCTCCGCCTAGCCACGGAGAAAATCTGGCAAGAGGGACTTCTATCAAAGGGGGGTAGCTTGTGTCACGGGCTTACCGGAAACGCATGGCCTCTATTACCCTTGCACAATATATTCGAATACAGTGCTGGCTTCCAACAGCAGGCAAAGCAGATGAGGATAGCAGCTCTTGAAAAGTCCGAAGGAAAACCCGGACTTTTGAATCTAGAAGAGGAGCCTCTGAATAGCGATTTCTTCCTCTCTCGCGCTCTTCCATTTATGATGCTCGCCCGTGAATCGGCCCCATACAGCCAGGAACTCGACATCAAACAATCGTTTGACTTCCGCGCACCAGACCGACCCTACAGTTCCGGAGAAGGATTGACAGGTCAGGTTTGCGCGTGGGCAGAGACATGCGCTGTCATCAGAGCTCGTTTACGCAAAATGGACCTGGAGGCATGCAATAACGTCGACAGCCTTGGCCAAGATGATCAGTTCATAGAATCTTCATCGCAGCAACTTGGATTCTTTGGCTTGGTAGTCAATGGTCCGAATGGAACTCGGGTGCCATTTGGTGTTAGTTTATGCCAGGAGACGGAGGGCTAGGATGCCAATTTTGTCTTAATATACTCGAAATTTCGGTCTCATTGATGAGATAGAAGGAGAGCTAGGAGAGCAAAAGTTACAATCTGATATGTTCATTTATTTGAGATTTCAACTAGCTGCTGTGCATTAGCTAGTTATAAATATATGCAGGTTGTGATACAAAAAGACGATATCATATACAACCTTCCAAAACACCTATGCCAGATAATTTTACTATATCAAACACTCAAGAAGCATTGCGCCCATCTCTAGCGAACCCTCCATCAACCTTTCATGTCAGTGCAAAGCTCGTATGATACACAGGGAATCCCCCAGGCGCCTGCGTACGAAATTCCACTTTCTTAGGT
Source organism: Talaromyces albobiverticillius (assembly GCA_023721895.2). Taxonomy (NCBI): domain Eukaryota; kingdom Fungi; phylum Ascomycota; class Eurotiomycetes; order Eurotiales; family Trichocomaceae; genus Talaromyces; species Talaromyces albobiverticillius. The sequence goes on along the minus strand of JAMBUR020000001.1, from coordinate 4,114,066 downwards.
GTAAAATTAGCCCGGGGAACCACTGCAATCGGTTTGGTCCTGATATGCGACGATATATGACAGTTTCGTCCTGGATGAGTCTTGTCTCCGCACTCATCACATCTAGCAGTATCCGCATTTATTGTTGTCGGTGCCGACTTCGTAGTGCCAGTCTGACTCGCTGTCGTCGTTATTGGCCTGTTCGGGTTTGGTTCGCTTCTGCTTCGAGCGCGCGTCTTGCGTTCTTGCTCCTTGCGCATTTGACGGACCACGAATTCGTTGATCTCTTCTTGACTCGGTCGTTTGCTGTGACCCTTTGATTTGTGTGCGGCTGCTTCTGTTGCTGCTGTTGCATTAGTAGATGACTGCTGGTCCATCCGCATTTGACGGACGACAAAGGAGTTGATCTCCTCTTGCGTAAAAGTTTGAAACCGCCTATTGCTCTTGTCACTACCAGAAGAAGAAGTGCGCTCATGTCGTTGATTATTGATTCCATTCTCTTGCTGTTGCTGCTGCTTCTTCCTCGCCGCCGCCTGCGCTCTCATTTCTCGTTCACGTTGAATTGCCAATTCGGCGAGTTCGTAGAACGGCATGCCGCTTTCTGCGGAATAACAATCATCGGATACATTGATTCGGTGGTTTCGCAGCATGGATCTCGCCCATTCGTTCCAGTCTGGGTGCGCCTGAAGTTTCGACAAGAATAGCAGATTGATATTGAAATCTGATACGACGAAACCGGAGTCGATGCGTCCAAGGCCCTCTCTGATAGCTTGTATGAGCGCAATAAATTCGGCAATGCTTGTAGATGACTTTGCGTCTAGATCGAGGAATTCGCCTATGTAGTGCATGACACGGATACTCTTTTGTGAGGTTTCCATTGCGAGATCGAGGCCCGTTTATCAATACGTCGTTTCTGAGGAATGAATTGGTCTTTATTCAGCGTCTGACGGAGGTGGTCGGAAGCACGCGGGATGGCTGCGTGCCCCTTGCAGTAGAAGGAATCCTCCGATTTCCTTATAGATGAATATGCATATAGACACGCGTATTAGATGAATAGATGAAAAGAAATGCAGAATGTAGCAATCACAGGAAAGCGTTGGGAAGGTCACAGAGCTAGAATTGGAGCTTGGAGATTGGGGAAGGTACGAATGTCTTTCCGCTGTTGACGTCACTCGGCCGGGGTCTTAATTAACTAGTACGCAAAACGAAGGTACTGACTAGGATTTTTTGATTCAATTTCCACGCCCATACTATTAGTTAGTATTTAGCAGTTACAGATTCTCTGATATTTTCATCCAAACATAGCAAACGCGGTGTTGAGGCCTTACCTGTTCCTGGTGAGAAACCAAAGGTTGCATTTGTATACATGGGCAATCCGGCCTTCCTATTGGATGCTCCAGGACTGGTGACGTCACGGGGTCCCTGACTTATCTAAGCAGACAGCCCCTCTTGACTTGACGCTGCAACAAACAAGCAACAACAATCGCTTCCACTTCCTATACAGAATGACCATTGACAGCTCATCTCGTGTCCATGCGTGTCTAATAGGTTGATTGACAGCCGTGTGACACAATCAATGTGATCAACCAACACCTGTCCTAGGACCGGCTCCCCACTTGTGGGGGCGTATATCCCCGACTTTCCTGCTAACAGCCTAACGAGCCTCATGAAAAACAATGCTGGGTTTTTACTCGCATACCAAGAGTGAGATAGTTGGTCGCTGCTCATCATGGATGCTATACCCCCTCCATACGAGCATGCTATAATGAAGGATGCGTTGGCCATCATAGCCGAGTATATTCCTTCAGCTGATCTATGCTCAGCCTCGCTGGTAAGTCGGCGATGGCATGCGATTTTTAATCCACATCTCTGGGGTGACCCGGCGTCCCACTTTGGCACTCAGAATGATGCGGTTTATGGTAAAAGAACCTCCCTAGATACCCTGCTTGATAATAAGTTCGGAAAAGTACTGACGGGACAAGTTGCGTTGACTCGATTCAGGCGAACGCTGAAACATGCACGACTTGAGGTTCGTAACCTGACTTACACCCTCCATTTGCCGCCGGCACTTTCGGAGATCTATGGCGGACCTCGTTCTGAATGGCTCAGAGAGCTCCTCGACCGCCTCCCACGTCTGCAGTCCTTAAGAGTGTCAAAGCTGCCTTTTTTTGACCATAATGCGACTATTAGCCTTAAGGTGCCACCCAGTCAATCACCGTCGCAAGACTATCCACCATACAGTCTCCGGCTTCTCTCAGCAGAAGGGGAGCCGAATACAACTTCAATAGGTCTTGCTACGGCGCTCTCCCGCTTTCCGGCATTGGTCTACTTGGACTTGTCATACACCTCTCCTGCTAGAGACCAGTTCTTGTTCTCTGTGTTAAGTGAGCTTCCAGACTTGCGAGTACTGAAGCTGAGAGGAATCGGTCTTAAAGATGCCGACACTCAGTTCTTTGCGAATGCAATCGGGACCCGAGTGCGATTACTAGATATACGTAACAACCTGCTCACAGATACGACTGTGAGATCACTCTTACAGGCTTGCTTTATGCCAAAAGAGACAACCCCGGATCACGAAAATATCACTGTCCATCATCATGCCTCTACCCTACTTCGACATCCCGACTTGGACAAAAAATTCTTCGAATTTCTCACACATCCCCCTACTGGACGCTCTATATTCGAGCATTTACCCCAATCTGGAATTACTCATTTATATATATCTGACAATCGCCTTACAGTTGAAGGCGTGGCTGCGTTGCTTGCATCGAAGAGGCTACATTTTCTCGATGCCGGAAGTGTGGACACTGCCCAGTTTTTGAAAGAAGATCGACCTCTTCTTTCGCCGCCTGGCATCAAAAGTGATTTCAACACAGTGCCAGGGGCAGAGAAGTTGGTTCCTGTGCTCGGCGCATACGCCAAACACGGATTGACTCACCTCAGAATAAATCACACTGTCGCTACTAAAGATGCACCCGCAAGACATGAGACTTCCATAATTGAACTGCTCCCAGAACTACCAGCTGACGAACCGGGTGCACACCCTTCCTACAACGAGCTAGATACTTCACACGAGATATACGAATTGCCAGCTGAAAATGAGGTCCTTTTCGAATTGGAAGACACATCAGTCCCCTCTATTCCTCCAAATCATCCCGAAATAGTACCCAGGGATCAATATGTAGACGAACCTCTTCCTCCACGTCGAGGCTCGGCTTTTGCCGCTGAAGTTGTAAACCATGAGAATACGTCTGATGAGAAGGAATTGACGCTGGATACTTATACTACTACTACAAACGGAGGAGCCGCATCAACCTTACGCACCAAAAAGATTCTGGAGCTGCTCGCCAAGCGGCCCAAAGTCGATAAATTACCTCTACGACGTGGAGTTAGCCCTACTATCCCATATTTACACCCATCTCATATACCTCATGTGCGAACCTTGGTACTCACCGATGTGCCGTCACACGTGCAAGAGAACTCCCCGATACTCTCATCACTGATCCGTTTCATTACTGCATGTTCGGACGAAACGCTGTTGGCAAAACTTCAAGCGAAGGCCGACTACTCATTCCCTCCTGGACGTGACCGAATGAAAGCAGAACAGCAACATGCCAAATCATTATTTGCTTTGGAGTGTCTTGTCCTTGAAATAACGCCGGTAACAAGAAATACCGCGGCGAAAGCATTGGGCGCTTGGAGGCCGCAGCGATACGATGATCATACAAGCTGGAAGTCGACCACGGGAGATGTTGACTCTGAGCGTCTTTGGTCATCTGCCATGGATGATTTCAGCTTTTTCGGTAACGAGGAATGCGGTGTGCCAGAGTCCCATGAAGAAATTGCCAGGAATATTTTGAATAAAAAAGTACGCTTGGTGCCTTCTGATGGCGACTCTATACATTCTAGATATTCCGGAGTATCAGAACTGGATGCGTCAGCTGTTCCTGCTTCTCCTCGTGACGATCTCCGCAGACAAGTGCAGCTAGGATCTACTCAGTTTGATCCTAGGAAGACAGCATCGCAACTGCCATCGCCGCCACGCTCCTCGGATCAGATGCCCGGCACGTCGAGTCCAACAGACACCATCGACGAGCCCGAAGTCGATTTAGTATCCGTCTTAGCAACATTCAGGCGGACAAAGAAGAGAGAATTCGAAGAGCTCCAAAGGGCCAATGAACAACAGAGACAAAAAGTCTCTCCAGCCTCACAAGGCTCGTCCTCTTCTTTCTCTCCTGTTCCTCCACTGTTTGACTCCCAACCCCAAACTGACCAACCCGCCCGTCTCCCCCTGCATGTAGAAGGATATTGGCCCGGCGAAGTGAAAGTGATACGTAACTCTAGCCCTAAAGGCCGAAGCGGGGTGGTTGACATCTTTGGCAATTATTTCGAGAAAGGTTATCTGTACCCATGAGAAATATACTCTGCGATACTGTCATATGGAAGATGGAAGTTCATAATAAGGGCGAGCTCGTATCGGGGGATTTTAAGGGAATTTGAAATACTTGTACGTAGACAATTTTGAGAAATTGAAAAAGGTACATAACATCCATTGTCTCTAACAGCATGCTCAAAGAGAAAAAAGGGCCTTTTCAATCCTAGTTACATCTTTTTTTATGTAGCTAGCTAGAAAAAGAAAAATATGAACAACATCTGTAGTGACATGGAAGACCTCGCGATTCATAACGAGGAATTTTTTTCTCTCTAAAAAAAGAGAAGAGATGTTGGTAGACTGGAAGAGAGATGTAGATTTTTTATTTAAAAAAAACCTTCTCCCTCTTAGAACAGAAGAAAAAAGGAGACCATTTGACGTGGAAACTTTTTCTTTTATTTCCTCTATTCTCTCTGCTTTTCTTTTTGCTAAACCCATATCCCAAATCATTATAATAACCTCAACGCAAATAAACGAAACAAAAAAGAGAACTCATATGGAACTCCAATTCATTTATGCGGTCTTAGCGGTTTGCTGGGGGTTGAGCTTCTTGCCATCCTTGTTGTATCGGATACGAGGAGGAGGGGCACGGTTGCGGCGGCCTTCACGGGAGCGGACACTGTAAACAGGAACTTGTTAGAAATATAATCCTCATTTGTGCATGCGACCGGTTGGTCCATTTCGGAGCAGATAATTATGAAGCAGTGTGCTTGTGCGCAGCATCTGGGGTGGTATTAACGTACCGGACGATCTTGCCGTGGATGGCGCAGGAAACGCAGTACTGGAGCTTCAAGTACATCTTGGGAACGGCGTAGTCGGTGAACACAGAGGCATCCGAGATATCACCTGCGGGATGAAAAAAAAAACCACATCAGCCAAAAGTTCGCCATTGACGCCAGAAATTGCAAGTTGCCCCATGATCAATGTCGATTTTCGGACTTGTTCCCAAGCTCTTTTCTTTTTCTCTTTCGTTCCATTCACAATGTAGTTTCCCCAATTCCGACAAATCCTCCATATCTCGGCGGTATAAAACAAAAATGGGTAAACACATACGGATAGCGGCAGACTCGACCATGTTGCGGATGGTGAATCGCTTGATCGCCTTGTCCTTAGGAGTGCATCGCGAGCAGTTGGAGCATCGGATGGGCTTGACGTGGCCACGGCCCTTCTTGTTACGTCCGCTGGAAGAAAGAAACAAATAATGTTAGCATTCAAATTGCCAAAGAAATCGGGCAAGCGTGCAAGTTCAAATCGATCAATCGTGGTGGGCGTAATTAAATTGTTCGGTTTGACGCCGCAGGAAGATCTTCAGATTTGCTTTGCCGCATCAAGGAATAGAAGGTTGTAAAATCAAGGCTGGCAATTGCTTACTTGGACGCTCTCTTCTTGACCATTTTGGCTTCTGGGTGTTAGCGACCGGTCGGACAGAGCTGGAAGTTTCTGAAAGGTGGTTGTCGCGAACTTCCAAACTGTCGATTGTCGTCGTCGGTGTTGCGGTAGTCGCTCGGATAAGCAGGCACTTGTGGTGTAAGGACCCGTTTGTGGGAGCTAAGCGAGTGCGGTCACGGGACTGCCCTGTGTGTTGGTGCCTCAGGCATGACGAGATCATGCGCTGTGGGGCACCTCGCGGCGCCGAATTGCGCTTTCCCCCAAACGGCATGGTGGCATAGAAACTATTGAGGAATTTGGAAACCCCGTGCCGACCCACGGCTTCCTCCTGGCATTTGTTTATCTTCGTGAGAACAAACAAGCCGGCCTGCTCTTTGGGTTGCAGTCCTTGCTGCTATATTCCCCTCTCCATATCTCCACATCCCCCAATCGTCTCATCTCGAGTCTGATCTTCTCATTCACTCACAATGTCTGCTCCCGGCGGCACATTTCGGGGCACTCCCAACAAGACTATTGGTCGAGGCAAGATGCCCGACTTCGACTACAATAGTCCTTCTGGCTCTCACATTCCCCGTCCCAAACCCGACTCAACTCTTGGGCAAAGTGATGCCGGAAGCAGTGCTACTGCTGCCAGTAGGCAGAGGCAAAACCAGTCCAAACGAGATGAGGTAATTCCAATCTAGCAATCGTGCCCGCATGTTCGGGATCGTGGCTAGAATTAACGCTAATAATGCTGTCTTATGATATCCAGGCCATTCGAAGAAAATTGGAAGCCGATCTTAATAAGAAGCGCCATCAGGTACAGCGCCCTCGCCACAACCGTAAAGCTCCCCCAGGAACCGTATTGGCCTTGAAGCCTAGTCAGGCTTTGCAAATCAAGCCCAGCACCACCGTTGCTGAAGCTGCGCAGTTAATGGCTGCAAAGAGAGAAGACTGTGTATTGGTTACTGATGATGATGAACGAATCGCTGGCATTTTCACCGCCAAAGATCTTGCCTTCCGCGTTGTGGGAGCTGGGTTGAAGGCGAGAGAAGTGACCATTGCTGAGATCATGACCAAGAATCCCTTGTGTGCTCGCACTGATACCAGTGCAACTGATGCTCTCGACCTCATGGTCCGTAAGGGGTTCCGCCATCTTCCCGTAATGGACGAAAACCAGGATATCTCGGGTATCCTTGACATTACCAAATGCTTCTACGATGCTATGGAAAAACTAGAGCGTGCGTATAGCTCGTCTCGGAAGCTTTACGACGCGCTGGAGGGTGTGCAATCTGAACTTGGATCCAGTCAACCGCAGCAGATTATTCAATATGTCGAAGCTCTTCGTTCCAAAATGTCGGGCCCTACATTGGAGTCAGTCTTGGATGGCATGCCCCCTACTACCGTCTCAGTGCGAACTTCTGTTAAAGAGGCTGCTGCAATGATGAAGGAGAATCACACAACAGCGCTTCTTGTCCAGGACCAGGGCTCAATTACTGGTATCTTTACTAGTAAAGATGTGGTTTTGCGTGTCATCGCTCCCGGCCTGGACCCTGCAACTTGCAGTGTCGTCCGTGTGATGACCCCCCATCCTGACTTTGCACCCACCGATATGAGCATTCAAGCTGCCCTACGCAAAATGCACGGTATGTTTTCATGAGATATAGTTTTCTTCAACCGGCTAATCACAAGAGAATAGATGGACATTATCTTAACCTTCCTGTCATGAATGAGGCTGGTGAAATTGTCGGCATGGTCGACGTCCTCAAGTTGACATACGCTACGCTTGAGCAGGTTCGTAACTATAACCTATTGGATGAAAAATAGGATAGATATACTGACAGTGCTCTAGATTAACTCGATGAACACCGGTGATGACGAGGGCCCTGCTTGGAATAAGTTCTGGCTTTCAATGGACCATGAGTCTGATTCCATGGTCTCTGGGGGTGGTAGCCATCGTCCCCATACTCCACACCGGTCTGTACTCAGCCCAGATCCTTCTAAGCCAGGGTTTGATCGAGGTGATAGTGTACTTCCGAACGATTCGGCTTCACATCACGGAGAGGATGTTCACTCGGAGCTTTTGGAACATCATCATACGGATGATGTCGACTTGCCGTTTCCGTTCAAGTTCAAGGCACCCAGCGGCCGTGTACATCGGGTGAATATCGTTATCTCGGAGGGCATTGCCGCGCTCGTGGCAAACGTCATTGCCAAACTTGCCCAAGAAACCGAGGCTGTGGGTGGTGAGCCATCTGTCGAGGATGGAAAGCTTAGCAGCACTGGGTTTGCTCTCAGTTATCTCGACAATGAGGGAGATACGGTTTCTATAACAACTGATCAGGACCTCGCGGACGCTGTCAGCCAGGCGCGAAAACTGCATCACGAAAAGGTCGATTTATTCGTTCATGACCCCTCTCAGCCACCAATCCCTGCAACTGTCGAACCACAACCCGTTGTTTCGAAGCCCCCTACCCCTCCCGAGTCTGTGCTCAAAGAGCGCATTCCTAAGCACTCCGAAGACGACGAGGAGGAGGAAGCCTACAGCAGACCGAGCAAGCAGCATCCGTTGCCTCAACGTCAGCCAGAAGAGCAGCTTATTGCTGGAGTACCCAACGACCTCTTATTACCTGGCGCCATTGTGACACTCGCAGCCGTGATTGCCGGTGTCTTCATCCTCAGCCGCTCAACCAGTAGATAGTATTGCCATTCCGCTCCCCATATTGAAACTAAGCCCTTGTCCCTCCCTGAGAGGAACCGTATAGATATCCGCATTTTGTCGATGGACGCCTACTTCTTGTCTTTCCTAGTTCTATCCTAATACTGCACACATTCGCATTCTCGTCTTATCCTTTGTAATTGACGCTCCTTGTTTGTCTTCGTCGTTGAGTATTTTTAGCCGTGACATATGATTGAAATAATCGAAATATTGCACATACCGACTTGTAGAAAACATGCAAGTTCTTACTGACATTTAATTTAAAACAAACAGAAGAAATAAAATAATATCAAGCATAGTATGAGCAGCCTTCTGCAGTGTTTGTGAATTGATAGGTCCGAATGATTCGCGCAGGGACCAATTTATGCCCGATGCGCACTAGCGCCGCAAAACAAAGTGCGCTGGCTCCGAGTCCGAGCAGGAGCGGGCGGAATTTTTGGCGCTCTCAACCATCCCACTTCGATTCGACCTCAACTCTCTTGCTGTCCGAGTCGCAGAAAATAAGACCAGTTGTCTTTCAGCTGGGATGCAGATGCTGCATCTAAGCTACTACGCCTATACACGCAAACCAGTTACCCTTTAGCTGTGGTGCACCTCGCTTTAGCCATCTCCCCCGACGTTCAAAAAAATAATTTAAAAAAATTAGAGGGTAAAGCACCAAGAGCCCCCGCTTTTCAAAACAAAACACCATCCCACTGCACCGATTGCAACCTGCGTGCCAATCGCCTTTTAAGCGCCGTTTTTATATTATTTCATTCTGACTCGGATATTATATAGTTCTCAGGATGTCCCTACTTGCGCCTGAAATTCACTCTGCCCTGTCGCAACTGCTGCGGGCTTTGACTACGCCTGACAATGCTGTGAGATCACAGGCAGAGGAGCAGCTCAACAATGACTGGGTGCAGAACCGCCCAGATGTCCTTCTCATGGGCCTAGCTGAGCAGCTTCAAGGTGCAGAGGATGCTGTGGTAAGTTATTATATGATACTGCATTGGATTCTTGTCTGGAGCTCACAATTGTTTCTTACTTTTAGACGAGATCCTTTGCCGCAGTTCTTTTCCGACGGATAGCCACCAAGACCATCAAAGATCCCCGTAGTGGTGAGACCAAGGAAGTCTTCTCGACCTTGTCTCCCGAACAACGCGTCGCAATTCGCGAGAAGCTCGTTGCTTGTTTGAGCAGTGAGACGCTGCCCGATGTTCGGAATAAGATTGGCGATGCCATTGCCGAGATTGCCCGCCAATACACGGATAACGGTACGTGATTATACTCACCCAGGGAAGGAAAGAAAAAACACAGCAACTGACAGCATAATGGTCAGGCGAGTCATGGCCGGAACTTTTGGGAGTGTTGTTTCAGGCTAGCCAGTCCGCCGAGGCCGGATTACGCGAGTCGGCATTCAGAATCTTTACTACGACACCAAGTATAATTGAGAAGCAGCATGAAGAGGCTGTATTGAATGTTTTCAGCAGAGGTTTCAAGGATGACAACATTGCAGTGCGTTGAATATCCTTCCGCCATGGTTGCTGGCTGTACGGTGATTAACTTTTTATTTCTTGTGTCTAGGTACGAATCGCCGCAATGGAAGCTTTTTCTGCTCTGTTCCGCTCCATTCCAAAGAAGTCACAGTCCAATTTTTTCGCACTTGTTCCAGATGTTTTGAATATCCTTCCTCCTCTTAAAGAAGCCGATGAGAGTGACGAACTGTCCAAGGCTTTTGTGGCTCTGATTGAACTGGCTGAAATCTCCCCCAAGATGTTCAAGAGCCTCTTCAACAACGTTGTCAAATTCAGTATTAGCGTCGTTGCAGAGAAGGATCTCAGCGATCAAGTGAGACAGAATGCGCTTGAACTTATGGCAACGTTCGCAGATTATGCTCCAAACATGTGCAGAAAAGACCCGACTTTTGCTACAGAGATGGTCACTCAATGTCTCAGCCTGATGACAGACGTTGGTGCCGATGACGATGACGCGTCTGAATGGAATGCATCTGAAGATGTGAGTCGCCCCGACTCCTATGAGACGGGCCTAGTGCGCTAATGATTTTTTTTTACTATCGTAACAGCTTGATCTCGAAGAAAGCGATTTGAACCACGTCGCTGGTGAACAGACAATGGATCGATTGGCGAACAAGCTGGGAGGCGAGATTATCCTTCCTGCTACTTTTGCTTGGATCCCGCGCATGATGTCGTCGTCAGCTTGGAGAGATCGACATGCCGCGCTTATGGCCATCTCTGCCATCTCTGAGGGCTGCCGTGATCTCATGGTCAGTGAATTGGATCATGTACTTGCTCTCGTCGTTCCTGCACTACAGGATCCCCACCCTCGCGTGAGGTACGCCGGATGCAATGCCCTTGGTCAGATGAGTACCGATTTTGCCGGTACCATGCAGGAGAAATACCATGCTGTTGTGTTGAACAACATTATTCCCGTCCTCGACTCGCAGGAACCTCGTGTCCAGGCCCATGCTGCCGCCGCCCTGGTCAACTTTTGCGAAGAGGCCGAGAAGAATATTCTTGAACCCTATCTTGGAGAACTGCTTCAACATCTGCTGCAACTTCTCCGCGGAGATAAGCGATTTGTGCAGGAGCAAGCTCTCTCTACAATTGCTACTATAGCAGATTCGGCCGAGGTTGCTTTCGCTCAATACTACGAAATGCTGATGCCATTGCTTTTCAAGGTTCTACAAGAAGAGCAGTCTAAGGAATACCGCTTATTACGTGCGAAGGCTATGGAATGTGCTACTTTGATTGCTCTGGCTGTTGGAAAAGAGAAGATGGGACAAGACGCAATAAACTTGGTGAACCTCCTCGGAGCCATTCAACAGAATATCACAGATTCGGATGACCCGCAGTCTCAGTACCTACTTCACTGCTGGGGCCGTATGTGCCGTGTTCTCGGACAAGACTTTGTGCCTTATCTCGCCGCAGTCATTCCCCCTCTTCTTACCGTTGCCTCTGCGAAGGCTGACATACAATTGTTGGAAGACGAGGATCAGGTTGATCTTGTTGATCAAGACGAAGGCTGGGAACTCGTTCCGTTGAAGGGCAAGCTTATTGGCATCAAAACGAGCACTCTGGAAGATAAGAATACCGCCATCGAGCTCCTTACCGTATATTCCCAAATTCTAGAGGCTTCATTTGAGCCATATGTTGTCCAAACGCTGGAGAAAGTTGCTATCCCCGGACTTGCCTTTTTCTTCCACGACCCGGTCCGAGTCTCCTCCGCCAAGTTGGTTCCTAACCTTCTCAATTCGTACAAGAAGGCCCATGGCGTCCAATCACCCGGATTCGCAGAGATCTGGAACAAGGTTGCAGGCAGAATCATTGAAGTTCTCAGCGCTGAGCCGAACATTGATACTCTTGCTGAAATGTTCCAATGCTTCTATGAGTCAGTCGAGGTTGTCGGCAAGAATTCCTTGACTCAGGAACATATGCAAGCATTCATTGAGTCTGTCCAATCCTCATTGGAAGATTATCAGTCCCGAGTGAAGGCGCGCGCCGAAGAGCAAGCTGAGGCTGACGACAACGATGAAGACAATCTCTCGATAGCCTATGCAATTGAAGACGACCAGGCTCTTCTCAGTGATATGAATAAGGCTTTCCACGCCGTTTTCAAGAACCAAGGATCAAGTTTCTTGCCATCGTGGCAGCGCCTGTTGCCGATTTATGATGCATTCATCAGCAGCAGCGATCCTACACAGCGCCAATGGGCAACCTGCATCGTGGACGATGTACTTGAGTTCTGTGGGCCAGACTCCTGGGCCTTTAAGGATCACATTCTGCAGCCTCTTGCAAATGGACTTCAAGACTCCAACGGTCCCAATAGACAAGCTGCCTCGTACGGTGTCGGTGTCGCTGCTCAGAAAGGTGGCCCAGCATTCGCCGAGTTTGTGGCTGCCTGCATTCCAAGCCTATTCCAAGTCACACAGCACCCTCACTCAAGGACAGAGGAGCATGTCTTTGCAACGGAGAATGCTTCAGCTAGTATCGCAAAGATTCTACACTTCAATAATGGAAAGGTCCAGAATGCAGATGAAGTTGTGGCTAACTGGATAAACACGCTGCCAATCACAAACGATGAAGAGGCGGCTCCATATGCATACTCTTTCCTAGCCGAGTTGATCGACCGGTAAGTTAAACATATCCACACCCTAACTGTATTTTTTTTTGGTCAGATTACTTATTCGGATATAAAGGCAAACCCCTGTTGTCCTCTCAAATGCCGACAAGGTATTCGGATACATAGTCCAAGCCCTCGACAACGAGACGCTTCAAGGTGAAACTGCAAAGAGGGTTGCCGATTCTGCAAAACGATTAGTCCAAGCAACGGGCGTGAATGCAGAGGCAATCCTGGCCGGCGTCAACCCAGACAACCAGGAAGCTGTGCGGAAATATTTCCAATGATATGAAAACTAAACAAATATTTATGTCTCTCTCAATTCTTGTCTTTTTCCTTATTTAATTGTCATGTAATGCCCCACGCCATCCCCTTCCTACCTAGGTAGCTTTTTTTCTTTTTGATTCTCCTATACACCTTTTCTACTTGCTTTTAGTTCTATTATATTTCTTGCTACTTGGTCGTATTGTGATGTCAATGTTACGTGTCAGTGTTTATCGAGAAGCAAACAAACTCTTCAGCCTATTTGAATGACAATATTCAAGATAGATTCATTATATTGTTCTTGGAAGATATGACCTCAAAAATCAGCATTGGTAGTTAATTTAGAGGGTAGTAGGGCATGACGACTAAATCATAATTACGAATAGATCATTAAGTCAGTGTTGAGAGAATTTGGAGAACAGAATTAATTGATTGTAGATACCCACACGCCAGTCAAGTTGGATGGATTATCTGCAAATTACTAACACCCTCCCTTACGTCTACCAGCTTATAAATAGTCAGGCCTAGACAAGCATACTTTAACTGATATTGACTCAAGACGCCAAGGTTTCTTCTGACCTGGTTTTCCAGTATAGAAGCAGCCTTGGAACAGCCATCGAGAGGCTTGTATACGAAGGATTAGGGCTTGGCTAGACCAGGGCCCATGTAGCTTTCCCTGCAACTCGACCTAAACACGTGCATATACATCTACACAAAAACTTCGTTCATTGGCAAATCAAGCCCAGAATAAAGATTTTCGTGTCAGTAAATAGAACAAACCCCAGGTTGACTTTATGGTGAGTGGTAGTACGGTTGCATTTAACGCCTTGTGGAGCCGTTGGCCGTGCCGTATCGATGCTCAACCCGCAATCCATGGAAACCGCTGGCTGGACCCTAGCTGGACCCTAGCTGACCCTGCAGCACATTCGTCGAACCAGATCTGTCAGGCCGTGACAAGATACTCCATTGGAGAGATCAGCAGTCATCGAATTACTCACTGAAGCAATTCGGCGCGGCCGAGCCCCGACGACCGAGAGAACGAACACCTTCCATCGATTTCCGCATTCGGAAGGTCTTGCTGTATTTGGGCATTCCCAGACTATGTCAAAATTCTTTGATTCGCCACACGTCTTTAACAAGTCAATGGACTGTCAATTCCCACTTTTCCTGCTAATCCCCCATACCCCGAGTCATGTCCATTTGGAAGGTGGTTAATCTGACGTTCTCGAACTTTCCCATGTAACATTCCTCGGTAAAGTCAATATGCCACTGACCAAAGAAATTCTTCTGGCCACATTCCTGAACAATACTAGCTTGACTGGATTGTACCTCTCCTCGCAACTTTGACCGCCTCGCTTACAGTGCTGTTGTTTGCCACGAGCTTGTGTCGGCGCCGAGCTAAGTACGATTCTTGTCGTATGCTTTACATACTCTAGACGTCCTTCATGTTTATATTTTATTGCATATAAACAGATTCGTCAATGACATGATTGACACCGCTGGCTAGCAGTGCCCTTTGCGATGTTGCGGTGGCTGCCCCTACCGGAGAAACGACATACACCCTTCACAATTAATCATCATATTTCAGACGACCATATATGCAGAGGAGGCTCCTGCACGAGGTCTAAAGCAGGCGCTGCTCGTCAAAAGCTAGCGCTCAGCGCAGCGCTAGCTTTTTTCTAAATCATGGACCAAAAGCAAGTGAGGAGCTTGGTATGTATCTGGATCTTGTTCTTCATATCCAGTATAGTCATGGTCCTTCGCATTATCTCCCAATTCAGAATACTCCGCATTGTACGAGCAGATGATATTCTCATGATCATAGCATGGGTATGTACCGGCCAAATTGATGTTGTTGATTATCTTGCTAAAACCAGCTTGTTCGCTTTCTCTCTTAGATTCTACAAGCAGTCAAAACCGCTCTAGCCACTGTTTGCATTCATTGGGGTCTCGGTCTCCACGAGTGGCAGATGCCCAGTCGGTATGCCTTTGTCAATGTCATGAAATACGAAATGTACACCATGCTATTTGGCACCTTGTGTGGGATGTTCGGTCGAGTGGCATTCGCCGCGTTTCTTCTATACTTTATGCAACGAGTCTCGCGAAAGCGCACGTATGTGATATGGGCCGTTATCGTCGTGCAGGTCGTCGTCAGTATTGTATTGCTGGTTATAGAACTAGTCCGATGCGCGCCAGTAGTGCAAAACCCACATGCTGCTATGAGATCGGCGAATTGTTGGATGTCAGAGGCGATGCTGCATGTACAATATTCACAAGGAGGTGAGCATTATTCATTCAATCCTTCAATACGACTTGAGGTCAGGGGATAACAGTCTATACGTTTTACAGCCGTTAATGCAGCTTCCAACCTTTGCCTTACTATTCTGGCTTTGAGCTTGGTTATGGGAATTCATGCTCCAGGATATGCTAAGACCGGTCTTGGTATTCTCCTTTCATTCAGCTTATTGTACGTCTCTTGATCGTGCCCTCTTGCAATAGATGATGTATCTGACTAGGTTAGGGCTACGATCGCGAATATCCTCGACATCATCGAGGTTCACCAGAGCCGAGTTGTTGGAAATGATTATACTTGTGAGTATAGATGTATATACCTGAGAGATGACCGTTTTCTTCTAACATTCGCATTCATGACAGACCGTCTTAATACCTGGAACTATTGGTATTCGTGAGTGTCTCCATATTTACACCAACAGACTCAACGATTTGAAATGCTAACTCACTATCAGAATTGAGAATGCCGTTATTATTGTCACAGCTTCAATGCCAAAGGTCCGCCCGGTGTTTCTAGTTGTGTATCAGCGCATGAGAAGCTCTCGGGCAGTAGAAAAGTTGAAGAGGTGGTCGAATTCCAAAGGTCCGACAAGCCTGAGATTCAGATTTTTTCGATTGAGTGGAACTCGCAACTCCACGAATTCGAGGAGGTCGTCTCCTCCTCGTTCTCCTCCGTCAATACGTGGCCGAGTTGTAGCGGATGAAGAAGAACTATCACCACCATCCATACTCCAGAGACTGAAATCTGGAAACAGCATATACAGCAGGAAGTCGAGAAACAATATCAACAACAGCAGCAACAACTCTTCCTCTAGACGAAATAATTATTGGCACAAAAACAACCACCACCGCCGTCATCTGAGTAGCAGCAGCGGTGGTACATTCAGCCTTTCTTCATTCCCACGCTCATCACATTCAGTAGGTATTTGGGACAGCAAGGACATTACCAGGCCCAGTTTCGACCAAACTTCTACTATCAGCAGAGACTTTGTACCTGTCTCCTCGCCACGACTCGCTTATCAAACAGTCATATCGGCCGGAGATCCATCAGTTCCTCCTCCACCACCACCACTACCTCCTCCGTTCATATCTCTACCTGCCCCGACTGCTGTTGCGTCGGTACCTTCTGGTTTCTCAACTCCTAATGGTGGTAGCAGTGGCCGGACGTCTCGAAGTAGCAAACGCGAGCAACCGCAACAGCAAGACGGCTTTACAACGACAAACTCATCATTCATATTCCTTCCTGTAACAGTCAACAACAATAGCAATAACAACAATAATAATAGTGCGACATATCAACCACCGGAAATGTTCCCAATACTGCAAACAAATTACTTCAGCATTGAATACGAAAATGTGAACCAGAATAATAATGGACCAACTATCTACTGGAATACCGGCAACACCGACAATCAGCATCATCGCAACACGAGCGAAACTAGTCGCCATCAACATCATCGTCATCATGACGTTGAGCTTGGATGGGCTACGATGCGACATAATGATCACCAAGAGGACATGAATAGTAACATATATAATGAAGATGACGCTAATGCACTGCAGTTGCATGACGTGGGATCTATATTGAATTCAGAAGGAAATCAGCATTAACTGCTACCTATTTAGGTAGAATATAGCCATGGAAGGTGTCTAGTACATATTAATGAAAATAGCATCAAAGAATAGCCATTAGAGGTCCTGAAATACAATTAAATAATAATATACTTAGCTAAGTGTGCTCTGTAAGGACATTTTACACTAGAATGCTTCAAGCAGACAAATATTTGGACTATCCCCAAAGACGAAAATAATTATTCACCGACAACCATTTCCAAAATCTCCAAAACCTGTTCTTTCTCCCTCAATGGCACGGGGTTAGTTTTGCAACACCGATCTTCCAAACTATTCACCGCCAGCACGTCCAACTTGTCACGACCGACTCCAACGTCCTTTAGTGAGCGAGGCATGCCCAATTCACGGATTATAGCATCAAGGACATCGCCCAGGTCAGATGAGTTTGCGTCTATTCCACGTTTTTCCAAAACTTCGCGAACAAGGCTCTGTTCAGTAAGGAATTTGTAGACTCGCGCCTGTCGGGGGATGTTGGCTCCCTTGGCAGCATTGAATTTGCAGACTGCTGGAAGCAAGATGCAACTCGTCTCTCCGTGTCCAACTCCGAGGGGACCAAGCTATATTCCAGGTTAGATCTAATCCGACGTTTTGCTCAACCGGGTATCCCCAATAGAGGGAGAAAAAGAAGAGGAGTACCTGATGCCCTATACCATGGCTAGCACCTAACTGCACCACTCTTTCCACATCTGTATTGGCAGCCATGGCCTCGACTGAACCCAACTGACAATCCAACCTCGCCACATAATTATTCTTATCACGCTTGCTTCTCAAAAGACCCGACACCAACTTCCCCAGCGCCTTGAACGAGAGCTGATCAGTCTCATCATAGTGAACATTGGAGCAAAGAGCCTCAACGCAATGATCCACAGCTCGAATGCCTGTACTCAGCCATATCGAGTCTGGCGTAGTCGCAGTCAACTCAGGGTCAAGAATGACCAAGCGCGGCCCCAAAATTGGCTTTTGGAAACTGTGTTTCCGGTGTGTTTTGTCGTTTGTGCCTCCGGCATAGTTGGAGTATTCACCGGCTGATAGAGAGGTAGGAATGCTGATGATGGGAACTTTGGATGCTTTCTTTCCTTTGTTGTTTGGTCCATTTGCGTCCATGGTGAGAGTCCCTAGTTCTTCGAAGGTGGAGATGTCGTTGGCGAGAGCCTGCTTTGATATCAGATGGGAGGTGCATGAAACGATCTTTTCATACACAGAACTTTCATTAAAGTTCAAGCTAATGTGTAGAGACATAATCAAACTCACAAATGACACAATCTTAGCTGCATCTGTCAACGTGCCAGCCCCCAGCGTCACAAGCAAATCGGCTCCAGCACTTCGAGCTTCATTAGTAATCTCCACAACCTCAGACCACAAAGTATGAGGTTTCATCCCAATGCGCACCCCAACCACTTTATTCTCACCCAGGGCGGTCTTCAGTCTGTCCAACGCATCCGTATTGCGAGCCAGAGACCCCGAGCAAAGCACGTACACTTTGGAAGCATGAAAGATCTGTTCGACATATCGAGCAGCAGCTTCCGGGAATGGGAGTCCGTATGAGAGTTGAGGTTCTTCACGGCCAGTAAAGGCTGGAGGTAAGATTGGTTGTGTCGTCATTTGGGTTGCTTGCTGCTGTTCAGATTCAGGTTGATGATTTAGATTAGTCTGTGTTGATCGAAAGGCATGTTGGAAAGGGTGTATGTATACTTGTGCGGGGATCTCCTCAAGATGGCATCACATCCCCACATCCTGGATATTAACATGTCGAGTATACATAGGCAACACCATACCAGATCAGTAGACAACAGTACGGTGGATAAAAATGATAGAATAATTCCATTGGGTATATTATCGTAGTCATATATATACCAACATAATCGATGCCCGCCTGAAACACCAAATGAAGTATCTAAACACACAACAAAAAATGCGAAAATGACAGAGTACTTATAAACAAGTCGACTTTTCTTATTGGCTCCTCTTTGCCAACAAGTTCAATGCACTACCCGCCAAAATGAATGCACACTGGTCCTTACTGAGGGTATGCTTCACGGGGACAGTGAAGGTCTCCCCAGTCTTGTGCTTGGTAATCTTGAGGCTCACCTCACCGCTGCCACCGGAAGCCAACACGTCATACAACCCAACCGTATCGACTTGATCACAGGCACTAATGCGATCATAGTCTGCCCGGTCTGCGAAAGTAAGTGGGACAACTCCTTGCTTCTTCAGGTTTGTCTCGTGGATACGAGCAAAGCTCTTCGTCACGATGATGCGTCCGCCCAGGTAGCGAGGTTGCAGGGCAGCGTGCTCACGGGCACTTCCTTCTCCGTAGTTATCTTCGGCTACCACTAGCCACTCGTGTCCCTGAGACTTCCACTGCTCGGCTAGTTCTGGAATCCCGTATTGCTTGCCTGCCTCGTCGTAGGCGACGTTGGTCTCGCCAGTTTCCGCGTTCACGGCACCGATGAGGGTATTGGCTGAGATGTTGGGGAGATGCCCCTTGTACTTAAGCCATGGTCCAGCGGCCGAAATGGTATCTGTGGTGCATTGACCCTTGACTTTATAAAGAACCTTGAGACCGGAGAGATCTTGAGATGGGAATGGCGCGAAGGGCTCCAGAATGGCCAACCGATCGGAAGTAGGAGAGACAACAACTTCAACTGATGCATCCGGCACTGCTGCACTGGGAAGGAAATCGGGGTTTCCTTCCTCGAACCCAGCACTTGGAAGAGGTTGGCCTACAGGTGGCTGGAAACGGAATGAACCGCCGTCTGGTGTAGGAAGAGAATCAGTGATGGGGTTGAAAGTTGTGCTTCCAGCATAAGACATGGCTGTCACAATATCTGGGGATGCGAGGAAGTTCATGGTTCGGCGGTTGCCATCGTTACGGCCTGGGAAGTTACGGTTGTACGATGTCAGAATAGCATTGTCTTCGCCCTTCGCAACTCCGTCTGTACGATTCCATTGTCCGATACAAGGTCCACATGCATTAGCTAGGACGGTACCGCCGGCGGCAGAGAAGGTCGAAAGAGTCTGGTCTCTGTCAAGCGTGGCGCGAATCTGCTCGCTGCCGGGAGTAATAAAGAAATCGGCTTTGGGTTTCAGGCCCGCTGCTGATGCCTGCTTGACCAGGTCCTCTGCACGGGTCATGTCCTCATAAGAGCTGTTTGTGCAGCTACCAATGAGTCCGGCGCCAAATGTTTGTGGCCATTTGTTCTCTTTCACTGTTTCGGCGAATTTCGAGAGAGGAACAGATAGATCCGGTGTAAAGGGTCCGTTGATATGAGGCTCAAGAGTCGACAAGTCAATAGTAACTAGCTGGTCATACTCAGCCTTGCTGTCAGCCCGGAGGAGGCTTTGAGGTCCAGATGCAGCAATCTCTGCTGCAGCTGCAGCGACAGCAGCACGGTTGGTAGATTCAAGGTACGGCACATGGTTTGGCGAGAATGGGAAGAGCGATGTCGTAGCACCAACTTCAGCACCCATATTACAGATTGTTGCCATTCCAGTGCAGCTGAGTGTGTCGACACCGGGTCCGTGGTACTCGATCACGAAGCCTGTGCCACCGCGAACGGTGAGTTTGCCAGCAAGGTGAAGAATGATATCCTTTGGAGAAGTCCATCCACTAAGACGGCCTTCTAGGCGCACACCAAGAATCTTTGGAGCCTTGAGTTCCCATGGCGCATCCACCAGCGCATCAACTGCATCAGCACCACCAACTCCAATGGCAATTGCGCCTAATCCTCCGGCGTTAGGAGTATGACTGTCAGTACCGAGCATCATCAGACCGGGAGCGGAATAATTCTCCAACACAGTTTGATGAATGATACCGGCACCTGGAGGCCAAAACTCGATTCCGTATCGCTTAGCTGCTGACTCGAGGAAATCGAAAACTTCTTTGTTGCCCTGGATCGAAGCGGGCAAATCAGTGTCTGCACCTCGTTCTCCAACAATCATATGATCGCAGTGAATGCTAGCTGGAACCGCAGTCGACGGCAGGCCACACGACATGAACTGCAACAATGCCATTTGGGCCGAGGCATCTTGCATAGCAACGCGGTCCGGCTTAAGCTTCAAATTTGCCTGTCCACGAATATCTCGCCCATTGTTGGTGTTGGAAAGAAGCGACTCCTCCACATTATCCAGATGCGAGTATAAAATTTTTTCAGCCAACGTGAGAGCGCGCTGTGAGCCTAGGATGCGTCGCACTTCTTCGAGGTTTCGGAGGATCTTGGGGTATGGGGGCATGCGAGAGCTGGACGCAGCTGTAGCCAGGCTACGGCGACCAGCAACACCACATGATGATAGCTGTAGGTTGAGAGAAAGGTTAGTTTGGAATGAATCAAAGCAATTGGCTTTGCTTTGTGTAGTAGAGAAAGTACTACTTACCCTGCGAGTGGCGGCTGCCCGCTGCCAAACCAGCTGCCTCACCATCGTGACTCAACGGCTTCCCTCAGGACGAGGGGATGAGACAATAGAAGAACAGGCGACAGCAAAGGTCTTTTTGACAATGATGGAATTGCAATCGAGAAAGATGTCGGTAGGAAGCACAATTCTTTCTCCACGTTCCCAAGAGAAGGGGAGAACCGATGAAGAATTTACCCCAGCAAATTTATTGATTTGATTTCAATTTACGCCGCCTGTGATTGGCTGCCGGAGCTGGAGGCAAACTCCGAAATCGGGCGTATTCGGGGAGAGCGCTAGCCCGAACAGGTCTAGCCGTGACCGAATATCGCCAATGACATCCTTCCTTCTATAGACTTCATTCTTTACAACTTCATCCTTGACAGTCTATGCTATGGACAGAAAGTATTCAAGTTTTGATTAGATCTAGGCTTCGGTAAGCATACCTGGCCATGTAACAAAATCCAACCCTTTCCGGAACTCTTTCCTTAGAGAATATCCCCGAGGACCTTCCATCCGAGATCCAGGGCCCTTTTTATCCCGTTCAAGCAGGTCCAGGAAGACACTTTTGATCCGGTTGAGACATTTGAAAACCCAGCTACGGGCTCTGAGTCCACTCTTGCTATACCAGTCAGGATCCTCCAGGAGTTCCTCGGTCGCAAGGCCAAGGAATTGCCGATCCACTGCGTTATCGTTCTTCCTGAGATCATCATATTCAAATATCAGGTCCATCCTACAGCAGCTCTGCCAGTAACTGTTTGGTAGCCTCCACCCAAAGGCAGTCAGCATATTCCGCGTGTCTTCGATGCTGACCGGCTTAGCCATGTCGGTAATCTGTATGGCAATCTCAAGAGGAATCTGAGAGATCGCTGAGTTCGGCTCCATCAATCGTGAACGGCCAGCTGAGTTGGGAATTCGCGTGGCCTTCTCAATTATTCCTTGGATTTCAGGAACAATCGTTGGGTTTTGCCACATTGGGGGTACCGCCCAGTCATCATCCCCATCCTCTTCGCTAATCATTTGACATCCTGACTGATATAACCTTGAAGGTCTCTCAAACTCAAAGTCACAACGAGGTGCCTGACCCCAATACTCAGCATTTCCCATCCAAAATGTTTCAACCGCTTTCACAAATATCCTTAGATCTGATTTCACCAGAGCGAGCCCAATAACTCGATCACTGGTACCCAGCAGTGGGCGTGGGCAATATAGCCTATCTGTTCCGCTTCCGCCATCTGTTCAGCGGCTATCTTGTTGTTTTCGGGGTGCAAAACATCGGCTGCCCGGAAAAAGGTACAGGAAGAACGCCCAGGGTTGTTGTATGGATCACTGATGCGAGCTTTCCGAGGATCACAGGGTATCCAAGGTGTCAAGTAGTCATGGCCAGTCAGAGTACCCAGAAACCCTTGAGTGATCCCTGATATAGCGATATAATCCGTACGCGGTCTATGAAGGACTGTTTATTCATATCAATTCTTCTCATCCCATACGAAAGAAGAGAGTCAGCCATAACTTGCTCGATAGAAATTTGTCCATGTCCACGGCTTCCTGTAGAAATACATGCTTTCAATATCCTCTGCTTTCACCATCACCGACTCGCCAAGTGCCAGGCTCCCCAGTTTCTTCCATTCCGGACGCTCGTTTAATATACCGCTTAATGGGCTCATAAGCATTGTACATGTTCCACACGCTATACAGCACTTGTGAGTCCTAGGTAACGTCCGCATCTTTTTTTTCCTGAACGGGCTTTTTCGAGATTGACAAACTGGCGGTTATAGTCTTTAGAGCGTAAAGTGTTCTCTACTACGTTGTCTTTGACAACCGGAAGCACGTTATTTATGTAACAAGGAAAGGTTACCAAGGTATGTCATATTGAGCCCCTTATTCCTACATCCAACATTGAATATTGGTCCCGGCCCATGTTTCCAAGAAACCGTAAAACCTTCCTGTAGATGGAGAAAGTGAGTGTGAAATAATGTATCATTCTCTGCATCCAAGACGAAATCCAAATAGGCGACTTAGCTAGCTGGCAGCAACTGGCATGGAATTATTTGTGAACGAGAAGCAGCTATAATAAAGTATCATAAAAACATCAATTAGAAAATTATCATATCATACAGATTTCACAAAGATCAGTCTCCTCCTGCTCCTCCTTCTCGGTCTTCTTTGTCTTCATCTACAGCTGCGCGCAGCTCATACGCAAGTTCGTAGCATTCAGCTAAAAGAGAATTAACGCTCCCTTGACCTTCGGGGATATCGTTTCCTATATAGAATTTCCCGTCGATGCGCATATTGTCGATTGAGTTCAGCTTTTTTAGGAAATGTGTTAGTTTATACCCAGTTGATACATGGAGAGGATCAAATCTCACCTTCATGCTGTATGGATAAAGCTCTCGGGCGTTCGAGACTCCACCAGAGTCCTTGACCTCAACTAGACATCGGCGTAATGTCTGCAATTGGTTATAGATCGGAAGAAGAGCTTCTGATACTGGCTCTGAGGCAATGAGAAGTGCATAGATGTAGGCATAGCTGCGACGGATCAAATAAAGTAGTGTCTGTTTTATTGTTTAGTTGACCAAAGACGCTATTTCATGGATTGTGGACAGTATAACGTACCCGCTGAGCATGAAGGTCAGCTGGCTGACCTGCAGCATCGATAAAATTTCCAATCACGCGGGCTTCATCGATACGATCAAGCTTGCGCTGAAACTGGAAAAGATCTGTTTCACGAAGAGACCACGCCTGTGTCATCGAAAGTCGCTCTAGCTGATTCCTAATTTCGAGCAGCCGCGCGTACTGCTCTTGGAACCGATCATCGACCTGGCCCTTTCTGTAATAGAGATTAGCCTTTTGAAAAGAAGTGCATGCATAATGCAGCACAAATCGCAGCCTACCTTTCAAGGACAATCTCTGTCCATCTCCAACACCGGTCCCAGAGAGGTTTGACAACTTCCTGGCCACTGAGGATCTCGCCATCGGACCCTACAAAATTACCATCCTTTATCTTATTCTGAACTTCCTTTAATCGTTCCTGCAAGTCTTTAACCTCGGAAGCCGAAAACTGGAAAGAAAGGTAAGCTAATTATTCTCATCTCAAAGATTCCATAGCACACATACCTTCGAACGAGTGTTGGCTGCAGAGGTGGAACGGAGAATTGAGACCAAAGTCTCGTGCACCGGCACGAGTTCAGGCGCAAGAGGTTCCAGGCCCTTGTGCAGTTTGTTTAACGAAAATTGGCATTGCTTCAGTCGACTCTCTAGGAGTGTTAGAAGGTGGGGAGAATAGGTATCCTTGCCACGTTCGAGGGTTTCACGCATGCTGCCAAGGGTTTGGGATATGGATTCGAGATCCTTGGCACTATAAAAACCGGCCTCTGCGAGATGATCGAGCAAGCGCTGGTATCTCTGTCAGTATCAAGGTTGAGATCTTAAAGTAGGACTGGTTGATGTACCTGCACGGTGGTCGCAAGGGAGTATCTAATATTATGAACCTCATATTGTTAGCCTTTGTTCGTTTCACTCCAATTGCAGTGCCCAGAACTTACGCCGCGGGGGCTTCATTGTTCCGGCCAACTGTGAGAAAGAGGAGCGAAATCAGCTGGAAGCAGTCGTCCAGTACATAATCAACTAAGCGAATAGAGAGCAAGTCAGCTTCTGCAACTCTTCTAACCACCCAAAAACAAAAGCTCAAGGCCCACTCAGTGTGCTAACGTCGGTTATGTGTCAATCGGCGGTCTTGATCCTGGTCTCTCCGCACAGCATTCAGGGCTTCGACCTGACCGATCACTTCTTCGTACAGAGGAAGAACATCGCGGGATTTGATATAAGATGATTTATCCTGCTTCAGCAGCAGCAACGCATCGCGGGTGCGGAGAAGGTGTTCCAATATGGGCTGCTCCCGTGGATCGAGGGGAACGGGGACAGCTGGGGATTCCATGACGGAATGCGAGGGGGTCTGAGTAGTTACAAGACTCGGCACATTCGGGTCGTCTGAGGTCTCTGGTGGTAGCAAAAGAAAAGTGAAAGTCGAACAAAAGACGAATCAAAGCAGCTCTTAGTAGTTGCAGGAGGGAGATTGCACTAAACAAGGATGGGCAATGTGTGAAGCTGGGCTGGCCGGAGGGTTTGCTGGGGAAGGATGCAATCGGCCAAAGTGGGGGATGGATGATTTAATCCGACTCGACGACGGATGTGGAGGATCACATTCATCTCTACCATTCTTGGATATTTACACAGACAGAAAGGCAATTACCTTCAGGATATTATTTTATAACTTTTACGAGAGCGTTCTTATCCTAGTGCTACGTAGTTCTAGACCAGAGAAATCAGACAAGAGGGTCACTTCTAGCCAGGGGACAGTCCGCAGCCGGGAGTAATTGTAATAACAGTTAGGCCGTATCATCTGTCTGTGCACCGGGCATATACTACCGATACCGATTACTCTTTGCAGGAGCGTTATAGAGATAGATATAGAGGGAAAGAGCTGTAGAAGAGAGAGAGAGCTGCACACTATTCCGGCCTAGCGCGGGGCTCCGTGCTGACTCAGCAGGCCAATCGCCCTAGCTGCAAAAGGCTAGCGCGGGCGAAGCGAGGGCTTTTGCGCGGCACACACTTGGCACTTTGCGTGGATCTCCGGCCCGGTGACTAACGAGCTCACAGCATCATATCTTCTTCTCTTCTCTCCGTCAAGCCAATTCCTTCGAGACAACCTCATATCTCGTCACCAACCAACCCGACCCGACCACCATGTCTACCGCCGAGCTTGCTGTTTCCTACGCGTCGCTGATCCTCGCCGACGACAACGTCGAGATCACCGTATGTCCAACCTCTCCAATCCCCAAAAGTCCAGAAGCAAGAGGTGGAACGCAAAAAAAAAGAATGAAGAGTGAAGAGCAAAGCGGCGCATGAATTTATATGACAATCACTGTTGTAAATGAATGCGGACGCATCCAGAGAAATGAACTTGGGGGACAACTTTTGCTGGAATGTCGAATTGTGGCTAACTTGAACTTTTTTCGTGGAAAACAGGCCGACAAGCTTAACACCCTCATCAAGGCAGCCGGTGTCCAAGAGGTTGAGCCTATCTGGGCCCAGCTTTTCGCTCGCGCTCTCGAGGGCAAGGATGTCAAGGACCTCCTGACCAACGTTGGATCTGGCGGTGGTGCCGCCGCCGCTGGCCCCGCTGCCGGTGGTGCTGCCGGTGGTGAAGCTGCTGCCGAAGCTGCTGTTGAAGAGAAGGAAGAGGGTACGTGGAAAATCAAAATCAGTCTGCTTGCTTGACCCAAATACTAATATATTTTTTTCTGCTATACAGAGAAGGAAGAGTCCGACGAGGACATGGGTTTCGGTCTTTTCGACTAAGCGATTTTTTTCAATCAACTGCCCTACGCCAACGACTATTCCCTCATATATCATACTCCTCCTACCTTCTACCATACGCATCCCTCGATTTTTCGCGTTACTCTAAACCCTCTCGTCTTATGTACTTGATAATCCATATGGATTGAATGAATACTCTATGGCAAAGGAATTAAAAAAAGGAATTCAGAAGAAAGGTTTTTTTTTAGAGAGAGTATGCACGAATTACATACTTTCGACTCATGATGAATTGCATGATGGCGCAAAAAATCTTGTTCTTTATTTTTTTTTAATTTTTGAAAAAAATTATGTTCAGCTTTGCTTGTTAGAGCACATGGTGGTCATTTTACGGTGGTTTTAATGGCAAAGATGGACTCAACAAATGGAAAGACAAAAAAAGTTCATGATATCCTTCGATCGTATACCCTTGTAGACTTACGGATTTGATATTACCTATGGAGAAGATGCCTCAGATGCTGTTACTCCTTTATTAGGTAGGGAGTGTGTCGCCATCTTATTCTGTAGTATTCTACAACCCTAGTTTACATGCGCCAACACAGCAAAATAAACATAAAAAGAAAGAGACTGCTCATAGTTCGCAAACAAATAACTTTTTCGCTTCCTCGACCTTCCCAAACGCCGGCTTGTTCGTACTATCTTGAAAATAAAAGAAAAGCAAAGAAACAATGCAGATATTGCATCTCATAATAGAGTCATGGCCATGCACTGTCAATCAAATGCAGGGGAAAAAATCCGTATATAGAGTCATTCAAGCATCTAGAGCCGGTCGTGCATAGATGCGGAATTGTATGAAAATGGTGATGTCTTCGACCATGGTGCCGAGTGAGCCAATCAGCCATGGCAGGTTTTTTAGGAAGTACTCCTTTTCTGTTGAGTGGGCGAGAATCTGTCGAGATCGTTAGTAAAAAGAATAGAAAACGATAATCTAGGCAGACTTACCCCGGTTCCGTAGGTTAGGTTGCCCAAAAGGGACAGAATGAAGAAGAGTAGTGAGAGACCTGGTGAACGGATGTCAGTAACCTCTTTCAGCGCCAATATAAGAATAAATTGGGCGTTTACCTTCACATGACTTCTCGTTATAGTTCTTGTATATTTGTGGCAAACGAGCGCTGCGAGTTAATTGTTAGTGAATACTTTCGCCAAGTATAGGTAGAGAACATGTGCATACCCAAGGTAGCAAATTGCACTGAAATATCCGAGGAACTGTGCCCCTGGCGCGATATGACCCTCTCCGTCATGAGCCACTGGCGCAGGCTTCCAGAGCCCAGTCTGCCACGCAATAGCCCAGCCTCCAGCACCGATAATCATGATAGCGGTGACACTCAGGACATTCTTCAACCAAGCCTTGGCACCGGACTCGCTCTCCTCCACAATCTTAGCAAGCGTGCTATCAGGATGACTGGCCCTGCGCTGGTGATCTCTCGCCGAAGCTGCCGAGGACCTTCTCCGCCGCGAACCAGTTATGCTTAACTCATCGCTGAACCGTCTTCCGAGCAGCGGCGTAGTCGGCGTTGGGCTGTCGAGGGTCGATTGGACGCTGTTGCGGCGCTGTTCGCGGCGTGCATTGCGGATGTTATAATACAAGCATTGAGAGATTAAAACGCCATCGGCAATACAGAAGTAGACTGCAATGGCTAGGACAACGGGGACAAGCTGCGCCCAGAGCCCGCCAACTAGGTTTGTCACGTCGCCAACAAACCACACGGCGAGGAATGCCATTGACAGTCCCTCTGCGCTACCAAATCGGTAGTTCTCGATGAGTTGGGGAACCTATTGTGGTGGGGAGGTTAGCTTTTTTTCCCAAGCAAAATATGATAAGTTTGGCTTGTCAGCCGTAAAATCTTTTCCCGAGATAAGGTCGTACCAGAAGAAAAACCCAGCAAGTCAACGACACAGAGCCTAGCACGCCCGAAGCAGCCTCGCGAGGAGTAAGAGGGACGGTTTGCGACGCATCTCCTGCCCCCAGATAGGACATAAGCATGGTAGATGCCATGGCCACTGCAATGCAATGCGACTGCGGTCGCTCTGCCGCCTAGAAACGGCCTGGGAGAAGGCTGAGGAGAGAGTGAGAGTGAGCGTAATGTTTCGAAGCGATTCAACTATTCCCAACTCCAGTACGATTTCGTGCAGTTGAACAGCAAGTTGGATAATCAGGTCAATCAGGTTGTGTGAAGCGAAGAATCTGGGGGATCAAAATCAAACAAGCAAAGCAAGTCCAGGCTGGAGCAGCCGCGCTTATGCGGGGCGGGAAAAAACTCTAAATGCATGACATCGTCTGCTTACTTATCCTGCGCCCGCTGATTGGCTCCTGACTTTTAAGGCAACAAACAACAACATTCGTGGTGAGAATACGATTGATAGCATACAATTCATTTATATTTCTTTGCTATAAGCATTTCTAGTAGTCCGGGTGCAGCTGACACTCGAATTCAAGAAGGTCTACCACCATTTCACCCAAATGATCTTGAATGGGTCCATAGAGCAACTCCTCTCGGTCTTCCCGGGGTTCAATCCTCATAAGACCATCCACATAATGCCCCAAAGCCCCGGGCTCTATGTTTTCAGCCCAATTGCCGCGATCTATGCCGTATTGGCGCAGAAAGCTCCGCAGAGGCGGGACGCCAGCGCCGAGCAGCCACTGCCTCAACGCCCCTTGATCGTCGCGGGGAGGCGGAAGTGATTCTGTCATCGTAGTGTTGCCATCATCAATAGAATCTAAGTCTGGGAGGGAATCGTCATCCTCGAAGTCGTCGTTATTACTATCCTCTGCCCCTGCTGCGAGAGGATCCGCTCCGTCAGTGTTCATGCGTCCAAGCAGATCTCTCAACCACCGCGGCTGGGCAATTTCGGGAACCCGGGAAATATAGGATGGCACCGGATTGCTCTGTTGGCGGTGTGCCTCGGACTCGTATGGAGGAAGTGGGTCGGAAGCGGAAATTCTACCCGTTGTAAATCGAGTAGGGAGATGAGTTGTAACACGTGGGATATCAGAGAGTACGACATGGCGTGCAATATCCAAAGAGATTTCCGGCGGTTCAATGGGCTCGTCTTCGTCGGAAAGAGTTTCTGCTATTTCCACAAGGAGCGCAAGAACTTCTGGCGTATTCCAGAGATCTTTAGCGCGAGATATATAGAGCTCAGTGAGCAGTTCATGAGACTGCGCTGGGGGCATCTTTCCCCATATCCGCTTGGGAATAGGTTGCACATCCAATTCTTGAGCCAGCCGGCTGAAAATCCATGGATAGCGAGACATCGCCGATCGGAGTTGTTGACGAGCTTCTTTAGGCTTGTTCAGCCGCAAGTATGCTAATGATAGCGAACATTGGATGTTAGGGTATGACTCCCAATCTTCCTTGAAAACGGTTTCAGTGCAAAGCGAGATAAAATGTTCGTACTGTCGGCCTCGGAGAGCTAGGTGGTCAATGACTAGTCTCATACAATAAGGGTCATTGGTGTCAAGGCTTAGAAGCAGCTTAGCCCATTCGTATGCGGTCCACCATGTTCCTTTCATCCCGAGGTTTGCAATGTACCTCCAAACAGTGAGCCACATCTCCCGATTTTCGCCTTGCATAAAATCCAATTTAGCCTTTCCTTCCTGGAGCTGGGCATTAAAGGAAGAGTGGGCTGAACGTCCTATGTTGAACAACGACCTTTCCAGGAGATCAGCTGAAACGGCATGGTCTCCCTGATGTTTAGCGACTTCAGAGACTTGAAGCAAGGTCGATAAGTGATATGCTGATCTCTTAGTTAGACATGTGCCTGTTAACAATCTGTGGGAAACATATACGTACGGTTGTATTGTAGCAGATGGATCAGTCTTTGGGGATCCATCGACTCCACACACATATCAAACTGCATCTGAACATCTTCATACGCTTTGTTGTGAACCAGTCGGTATAAAATGTTGCCATTTGGCAGCTTCTCGACAAGTTCCATCCCAAGACCTCCACTTGTAGTCCTTGGCCATTCATCTTTGCCCTGCATGAGTACATTTCTTCTCTGGGTCACTCCAGCGAGACTCTGCCCCCTACTTGCGGGGCTATAGCGACCACTTAATGCTTTCCCCAAGTCGATTGTCTCTTGGTGTCTTTCCCTTCGTCGTCCGGACCCAGCATTATCCTGTTCCTCAAACGACTCGAGAACGACATTACCGAAGAGCTTTCTCATCTCATTCATTGCATTTAGTGACTTTGGTTCGATAGCAAGAAGTTCTTCGGGTGTCTTTGCGAATAAGTCTTTTCGATCACCGACATCCGCGATGTGTTGCTCGCTGGAAGTTGTATGGGTGCCATTTTTCACCGATAAGTCTCTAAGAGCTCGGTCAATATCATCGAGCTCTGCATCCGCAGCTATTTTTTCTGGCTCGGGAGCCAACTTTTGCGCTGTATCCCGTTTTTGTTTCTTCTTCTTCTTTTTCTTCTTCTTAGAGACCTCTTTTGTGTCGTTTGTCGGGGCTGTGACTATTGGTCTAATATCTGCCTTTATCTCTTCGTCCGAAATTTGCTCGTCGTCGTCCTCTTCTTCTTCTTCGGCAGCATTCAGCAAGTCAAATGCATTCAACTTGGTCTTTGGAGAGGCTACTTTGATTTCTTCATCGTTTGAAATTTCTTGGTCCTCCGAGGTCTGAAACTGCGCCTCTAGTTCGCGCTGCTTCTGCAGCTTTCGCAACGCTCTGGACGACATGTTTGGCCATGCATCAAGCCTAGGTAGCTTCCGGCTCACTCAATAGGTGTGTGATCATATAGCGAAACACACTGCGGCGGAGCAGTTCAGTAAATGGGATTTAGATGCTGGTAACGGATCAACTACAAAATCAGCAGATGTAGTAGTTGGTCGGAATATTCAAGAATCCCTTTGTAGAAGTATTTTTCCGACAGACAAAAAAAGATAAAGAACGATTGAAGCCTTATGAATCATAATTAGCAGTGACGACACTCAGCCAATCACCGCCTTCCATATTCGGAGATTGCTTAGTAAGACCGCTGAGGTGCGGCTGTTATGTTCACGTGACTTTACTACTAACAGGAGTCCTGCTGTGCCTCAACAATCAAGACTAAGCCGATGCTTCATCAACCAAGCGCGGGCAAACCGGTCATTTTCAATGCGTCGCGCTGCTGCTCAAGGCCTACAGGCGCTCCGTACTGCCCGACACGCCCCGGTATGGAGATCCGGCGGTAGACGAGCCTCCCGCGCCTACTTCTCTAGTGGACAGGGTCTCGCTCTCCAGGGCTTCTCCAGAAAACAAACATCATCATACATACCAGCGTCAGTCCATGCCTCCATGCACGTCCGAAACTTCTCGCTTGCATTCATCTCAACGCTCGTTGCCTCGGGCGCCTGGTATGCATACAAGGGGACGCAACAGTCTACCTTTCTGAATGGCACCTCTAGCGTTCAATCACGGGGAATAGCGGACACAACAACACCTGGGGATAATACAGAGGCGACCTCTACACGACGAGCTTTATTGGTTGAAAACGATCAGTTCTACACTACTGTATTGTCCGGTGACCAACCTCTAACCAAACAATCGGACGATTCGGATCGAAGGGTGCTTGAGATGTTGACACCGGAACAGGCTACTCAAAAGCTGCGCAAGAATGACGAGTCCTACTTGGTCAGCCGCGGGAATGGTGTTGTTCGATACGATATAACTCAAGTCCCGAGTAATTCGCCCATCGAAGATGATCATGCCGAAAAGATTGTCGAGGTTCCGCAGGCTACTTCTGGAGCACAAGATGGGTCTCCGAACAGCGACTGGATGTTCTGGGGAGTATTTGATGGACATTCGTATGTTCTTCAGCCTGGATTTACTTTTAAATTGCTAACTTCTCTTCCCAAGTGGCTGGACCACGTCTGCCAAATTGCGGAACGTTCTCATTTCTTACGTTGCTCGGGAACTCAACACCACATACAAAGCCGCCGCTACAGATCCATCGGTCAAGACTCCTTCACCAGAAGCCATAGATTCAGCGATAAAACAAGGATTCGTCCGACTAGACAATGATATCGTCTACGAGAGTGTAGATAAGGTTATGAAAGCAAATTCACGACGTGTTGCTGCCGAGATTCTAGCGCCGGCTTTGTCTGGATCTTGCGCGCTACTCGCTTTCTACGACTCCCGCTCTCAAGATTTGCGCATCGCATGTGCTGGAGATTCAAGGGCTGTTCTCGGCCGACGGGGTCCTAGCGGCAAATGGGTCGCAACAGCTCTTACCGAGGACCAGACTGGTGGAACGCCATCGGAAATTGAACGCCTCCAAAAGGAACATCCAGGTGAACCGTATGTGGTGCGAAACGGCAGAATTCTCGGACAACTTGAACCCAGTCGTTCTTTTGGAGATGCTTTCTATAAGTGGAAGAAGGAAACACAAGAGAAAATCAAGAACCGATTCTTTGGACGCACACCACACCCGATGCTCAAAACTCCTCCATATGTCACTGCGGAGCCTGTTATCACGCGGACAAAGATTGACCCTGAGAAGGGTGATTTCGTTGTCCTAGCAACTGATGGTCTGTGGGAGATGTTGACCAACGAAGAAGTAGTTGGACTGGTCGGCCAGTGGCTGGAAAGCCAACGCATTGGCGAGGATGGAAAGCGCGGCACCTGGCTGCAAAGTCTCTTCGGCCCGGAAGCAAAACAGCTTCCAGTTGAAAAGGCTACTGAAACAAAGACTGCAGGTCAACGGCC
The DNA here is from genome assembly GCA_023721895.2 of Talaromyces albobiverticillius. Lineage (NCBI taxonomy): Eukaryota > Fungi > Ascomycota > Eurotiomycetes > Eurotiales > Trichocomaceae > Talaromyces > Talaromyces albobiverticillius. Next base: position 4,080,802 of record JAMBUR020000001.1, on the reverse strand, counting down.
GCCAATTCGTCAGCAACAATACGACATTTCTGGAGCTGCTCAGCGATTTGTCGTCGAAGACAAGAACGCTGCTACTCACTTGGTGCGAAATGCTATGGGAGGAAAGGACAGGGACATGGTTTCGGCCCTCTTGACTCTGCCCAGTCCATATTCGAGGAGATATCGGTATGTTCCTCGTTTTATACAACCTTATATGCATTACTAATAATCTATACAGGGATGATATCACTGTCGAAGTCATCTTCTTCGGTGAAGGTGTCGACGACCGCAGTGTTACCATTAACAAGGAAGCTACTGCGCCGGCCGAGTCGGCCAAGCCAATGCTGTGATTAGATTATTGACTATCTCTTTGTATTCTATTTCTGCCTTTTCAAACCCCGCGTGGCTATTATTTCCATGTCTTGATGGCGTTCGGCGGTGTTTCTTAGACGCCTGCTATAAGAGCAGCCGTCTCGGTGTTTTATATCACATGATATCAGATATTGTACATGCCCGGTTTTTAATATGATCTGATCATTCCGAGTCTTCGTTGGTGGTATGCCGAGTAGACATTATAGTCGACGCTGTAAAAGTGACTTCAAGCCACAAACCCCAAAAATCATACAATCTAGTGTACGGCAAATTCCAACTGCGCCTAAGATCCTTTACTCCAGAAGTTTCCGGAACCGATCCTTATTGGTATCCCATATTCGTCTTCTTGTCTCTTGATAATGACAAGAGCAAGCAAGTCACTCCACCCCAAACAAAGGTGATTGACCTAAGGGAGCAGGGGCTTGACTGGCGGTGGCTTTTCTCCAGGTTTTAGAGTGCGGATATGCATCGGGGTCAGGGTTTTGAGTGGTTTGCTAGCAAACATATACCTGTCGAGAAGCTTCGTCTGTAGAGTTGCAAAATTGGTACCCGCGATCCAGTAAAGCATCATCCCCATGGGCATTCCTGTAATGTAGGCGGTAAAAGCAATATATACGGCAAATGCTGTTACTCCTTCCTTTACTGTTTTCCAAAACAGAGCTTTAGTCATGGCCGTCTCTGATAAATCAGAGGCTTCGGCAAGTGTTTTAGTTTTCCAACCCAATCTTATATTTGCAATGATCGAAAGGCCGAGAATGATAGGGAAAACTCCTGTGGGATCTCCTGCTAGAAGATTCCCTCCCCACTCATTGGCAAAGGTCTGTTCCGGACCGGGCAGAACCGTTGCATTACCACCATCGCTGTCTGGTAGTGGTATGAAATAACGAAAAAGTCCCAGATTGACACCAGACATATTCCGGATACCTTCCATGAAAGTCAACCAGATTGGTAACTGCACCGCAGGAAGATATGCCGCCCACCACTTGACACCCCACTCTTGGTGGAGAGCTTTGGTCTTCTCTTTTAAATGCTTTCGTAGTTCCTTCTCAGCTTCCTGGGGGCGCATGTAGACTTTGCCCTGTTCATTCTGGGCTTTTATAAGGAGCTCGAGATGTTTTCGGTGACAAAATATAAGAGGTGCTATATCTCCTTGTCTTCGGGCGTGCACGCGTTGGACCAGAAGTGGGAGCGTTAAAATCGCCCGGGCAAGGAACGCGGTCAGGGGTATGGAAGCTACCCACGGCAGATGGGATATTGAGTGGACGCCATGGAGAATGCCGGTGGAAACATAAATTGCTTCTGCAAAAAACGGCGCCGGTCGTGTGGAATGGAAAGCGCGGATTCGATGCGAAGGAGCAACGGTTGATGAGACGACTGGTCGAAGTTGAAACCACCGAGATGCTAGAAGCGGCCGCATGGCTTTTTATGAATTGTGACTTGGAATTGGCGTCAAAATAGGTACTCCGGGCCTGGTATCATCAAAGCAACTGAAGACACGTTGGCCCGGCCAACGAGAACGCCGTCTTGAAGCAGCGAGTGTGTAGTGTCTCCGTTGTAGGTCCGTAGATTTCAAGAGATGAAGCGGGCTTGTCCCAATCGGGAGCACTCCGCTATCATCACGTGGCACCGCCGATAAGCGCCAGACAGCAATGTGTCCTAGTCAGGTGCCTGGTCATGTTGCATGTGCCAAAGACTTTGGAAAGGACCTCTTCGCTTTCAAAAAGACATCTTGAGTCTTCATCAGAGAGGGAGGAGTAGCAGCTTTCTGGCACCTCCCTCTTATCTCCAACTCTCTTCTCGCGAAATCATGGACTAGACTTGTTCGTCATACAGTAAACGCTAGGACCATAACGCCGCTTCCTATAGCAGCAAGCAAACAAACATGGCCTTACTCACCACCCTCATAATCACGCTTCTTGTCCCGATCGCCACATTCTTTTTCATACCCGCTGCATTCGCTTACGTTCTCAAAGCTGTCCTGCGCAGCGTGGGCTGGTCTCTCAAAAATAAGACTAATGCACGAAGAGAACTGATTCTGTCGCAAGTGCGCGCGGAGGAGGAGCAGCTCCAATCCAAACAAGCCGCATCATCGTCATCATCATCGGCAGGCCCGGAAGATGATGATTGGGAAAAGGTTGATAGCACTGTGCCCAGTGTAGCTGGGAATGGGAAGCCACTAGGCGAGGACTGGGAAGGTATTATTGGGTTCTTCCATCCGTTCTGGTATGTATAAAAATCTCCTTGAATATGATACTTAGGTATGAAGTTATCTGATGAAGCTCGCAGCAATGCCGGTGGTGGCGGCGAACGTGTTCTTTGGGCTGCAGTCAAGGCTACGCAGGAACGGTGGCCGAAGGTATGTCTCTTCTCCTATTATCTTTTGTTTCGAAACGCATATCTAATCTTCTCTCAACAGGCTGTATGTGCCATCTACACGGGCGATCACGAAGTCACCAAAGCAGCTATGCTTGAAAGGGTCGAGGTGAGTTTCTTGCTGTTGGCGTATCATCAGAGCGTACACTAATATGACTGCTCAGACACGGTTCAATATCAAGCTACATGCACCAACTGTTGTCTTGCTATATCTTTCTACACGGAAATACGTCCTCAGCAGCATGTATCCACACTTCACGCTTCTCGGCCAATCCTTGGGGTCACTGATTGTGGCATTTGATGCTTTCAACCTCCTTGTTCCAGACATTTACATCGACACCATGGGCTATGCATTCACGATTGCATTGTCAAAATTCTTGTTCCCATCAGTACCAACGGGGGCCTATGTTCACTACCCTACCATCTCCACGGATATGTTGACCTCCCTCGATGATGACACCGGCGTCAAGGGTCTTAACTCTGGCGCAGGCGTAGGCTGGAAGGGTCTGGCCAAGAAGAAATATTGGCATATATTCGCCAGCATCTACGGCTGGGTTGGAAGCAATGTAGATGTGGTCATGACCAATTCATCCTGGACATCGGCACATATCAACTCACTCTGGGGCCCATCCCGCAAGAAACTGGAAAATGAAACCGCAAGCGTCGTTTTCCCGCCCACAGCCGTCTCAGAGCTACACTCCTCCATAGAAGTGAGCAGTGCGACCGAGTCCACTCGCGAGCCAAGCATCCTATACATTGCGCAATTCCGACCCGAGAAAAACCACGCCTTGATCCTTCGAGCTTTTGCACGATTCGTCAACGAGAGCCGTAATCAGAACAAAAACTCGCCAGAACCAAAACTGATTCTAATCGGATCAGTCCGACACGCGAGTCCCGACGAAACGCACATTTACCACTTGCGCCTCCTTGCCCATGAACTCCATATTCGCGACCAAACCACATTCCTATGCGACGCCAGCTGGCCCACCATCCTTTCGCATCTACGCACTTCGTCTATTGGCACAAATGCCATGTGGAGTGAGCATTTCGGAATTGGCGTTGTCGAATACCAGGCCGCGGGATTGATCAGTGTGGTGCACGATTCAGGTGGTCCGCGAGAGGATATCGTGGTTGATCTGGGCGATGGCGCTACAGGGTTCCGTGCGTCAACAGAGGAAGAATTCGCGGCTGGTTTCGAGGCTGCGCTAGCGCTGCCCGCGGCGGAGAGAGTGGCTATGCGTCTGCGTGCGCGTAAATCTGCGCTGCGTTTCACGGAGGAAGAGTTTGCGCGGAAATGGATTGAGGAGGTTGAGAAATTGGTTTCGCAACAACGACAACAGAAGAAATAGATAGACGAAGAAAAGACGTTGTTGTTTGGTATGGATGGCATGTTTCAGTATCTTTTCCCCTCTCTTTTTGTCTCTGCTTTTTTGCTGTTTGATTCCTCAGTCATGTATGTACGTACTGCGTCTATTTTAGAAATGATTCGCATAGAAAGAAACTCTTCTATCCACGCTTATCCTTTGGTCTATCAATCCGAGGCCTAGTAGGTGGTAGGCAGTATAACTCTTCAATTTCTCAAGCCGAAGTCGAGACCTAAAGCCGGGGTATTCTGTAGTAGGCAGGCATGTATTCATTCATTCCTTTCTCATCATTGTCATAACCCTAATCACTTTGAAAAGCAAAATAGACCAAAAAGAAGAAAGGCAACCATAAATATATAAACACCCAAAAAAACACATCCCAGTTAATCTTTCCATTTCCTTTTTTGTTTCCCCCTTTAATAAATAAATCAGAACCCAGGCTAAGACGATAATCAGACTGGACAGGTTTCTATCCAGAAAAGAAAGAGCGTGTGGATGTATATATATATATATATATATCGTAACTCGTGAAGAGGAAAAAAGATTTAGTCAATATGCATGACCAAAAGAGAAGACCAACGCAGACGCCATGAATCCGCTCTATAAAGTGAATAATGAAGAAGGGAAGAACCAAGAATCAAGGGAGGGACAGAAAAAAGGAGAATGCTATTGATTCCATTCCTGACCCGTATAATTGGGATCTGTCGCATTCATAGCAAAGTTTTGCCCATACATGGCCCCAGCAGGCCCTGCTGGGGCATTGAAGTTGCTGCTGCCGCTTATTTCGTCATCATCAAACCCAAATTCTCCACCGGAACTTGCATCAAAGCTATTTCGACCACTGATATCGCTGAGGTCGTCTCCCCCTGCCGGCGCAATTTGGTCCCACTGTAGAGTTTGCAAAGCCGGGTATTGAGCAAGTAGCGCTGCTGGGAGTGTGAAAGCGCCACTGCCCGGTTGACCATTATCAATGCCGGGGACCATCATAGCTTGCTGAACAGGTTGCAAATGCTGTTGCTGTTGCTGTTGCTGCTCTAAATAATTTCGATTTCGCTCGATGGCCTCTTCATCCAGAAGTGCTTTGATACAAGCCCGTCCGGCTTCTGATCGGAAATGCCGACCCAAAGCATCCGCACGAGCAAAACGACGCCCACAGCCCCACTGACCACCTCCAGCGAGGTCACCGCGGCATACAAATTTCTTTTCACCCGAATGCAGACCCTCGTGTCTCTTGCGATCATGCTGACGCGCGAAAGCTTTCCCACACACTGAGCACACGAAGGGCCGCTCATCGGTGTGGGTTCGCAGATGAGAGCGCAAGTTATATGCGCGGGTAAACCGCTTTGGACACAGGCTACATTGGAAGGTGGCAGGATGCTTCTGGGTTCTTTTCGATTCACTTGGCGTTGCGCCTGGCCGTCCAGGGTCTGCCAAGTCAAGTATGACTTTTCTCTCAATAGAAGAAGTGGACTGTCGGCGTCCTGATCGAGACGCAGGCGATACACCTCGCGAGCTTGGGTTGCTCACTGACCCTCCCATAGGGGCAAAGGGAGAGAGAGAACGTGGAGATGAGCCAAAATGCGCCTCCATGCTGCCCGTTGATGATACTGATTGGGAATGGGGACGAGCGGGAGGTGGTCCAGTTTGTCCAAATGGATCTGACTTGCTTCTTCCACGGGAACCTAAACAAAAATAATTAGTAATGATTTTTTTTTAAAAAAAATAGGTTTGAAAATGAATGGCTTTTGCATCACACTTACGGGCCGACGGGGGTGATAATGCATCGAAATCATTTTCATGACCTGGGCCAAAGCTAGGCATTCTAGATGGAGGCGCAAATTCCACATTAATCGACGGCGGAGGAGCCATATTGTTCATCTGATTCATATCGGCCACAGACATGTTAGGCGGTTGCATACTAGCAACCACACCATCGTTTGGTGGGCCTGAGTAAGCGTCATGGGGTAATGTAGGGAACTGCGTCAGATTTTGTTGACTGCTTAATATGAATGTTTCGTTATTCACATCTTGGGAAGGCAGTTGCGGCGAGATGTATGGGCTATGATTGGGACTTAATCCCTGTTGCTGCTGCTGTTGCTGCTGTTGCTGTTCCGATAACGTAAAACTATCCATCCCCAAAGTATTGTCATATAAAACAGGATCATTTTGCGCTGCGAGAGAAGGGGAAGTGCCATCCAAAGCTTCGAAAGATTCTTGCTGGCCCATGTAAGGAGAATGAGACACTGATGAGACATCCGAATGCTCTGAAGGGGCACGTCGATGGCCTTGGAAGGCAGGGTTCTCCATCATGCCCTGCCATTCTTGTGACGGATGACCCATGTATGCTGCGCTCATGGGATCCAAAGATGTGCTTCGAGAATGCTGTGGTGAGTAGAATGGTCCAGAAGTCATGGGCGGTGACGTATGACTATTTCCGGGAGAAGAGTGATGTTCTGGAGATAATAAATGAGGAGAACCCATCTGGCCTACTATATCGCCTTGGCTCATCAGTTGAGCACCCTGTGTAGGCTGTTGTTGCTGCTGCTGCGGGTCCAGCAGAAGAGACGAATCGTAATTCGGTTGCAAGCCCGCATTATCTGCGGCGGCATACTGAGTAAAGTCATAGTCGACGGGATTTGCATTGAGCAAATTCGAATAATTTCCATCGTGTTGAGCGGTTGACTGCTCAAGCTGGTCGGAGAAAGTGGCCGCAAAGGAAGAAGAGAACTGGTCGTTCTGCGCCACGATGTTCTCGGGGTGGGACGAGGTATGCGACGGAGCTAGAAAGGCATTCGAGACGCCGTACGCATCGGGATTACTCGAGTCGGCAAGCGATGATGCGAGAGTAAGGTTTGGTGGGAAGGCTCCAGTGGTAGTCACCAAGGACGACGAATCCAGCATAAGGCCAGCAGCAGAGGCATTATGGTAGGGAGAGGCATGCGGCGATGGGCTGACATTCCGACTATGCACGCTGGCGGACGGAGAGCGACCGCGATTAGAATACTGGCCATGGTTCTCCATGACGCCTGCGTCAATTGCGTTTGAATAACAAAAAAGATGGCCCTTTGGAGCACAATAAGTAAGGCTGTGCTCCTAATTATCGACGTATGAGGAGCATGGACCAAGAAAAGAAGAGGGAGAGTTCCCCAAAGAAGAATAAAAAGTGGAGGGGCAAAGCCGAACGAGAGGGACTGGTGTGGCTTTGCGACGGAGAATCGGGGGCGACGGCGAGGTAAGTAAATAAAAAAGGGCAACTGGAATGGAGAAGCTGGCTATGGTTGGAGATTTGAGAGGGTACCTTTTTGTTCTTTTTTCCCCTCAGGTCGTGCAGTATGGAGATGGTAGGACGAGATGTAGTTAGTACGTAGCAGCGAGAGACTCGAAAATGCCTTGCGCTCAGCCTAGCCGCCCACATGTAATATGTATATGGATCAGCCGCACAAGCTAGCACACGTTCGCCAGGGGTGTTGTATAATATTATAGCGACAGAACCAAGGATGGGTTATATATAACAAACAGCAAGGGTGATAGTAATAAGCGACAGACTGTATCTCTCTTCCCGAGACGACTTCGAGCAGGAGGTTGAGGTTTGTCGGGGAAAGAGCGGACTTGCGTTCCAAGGCAGACTTTCAGGCTCACACACGCAACGGGGAGGCTTGGCACTTATCTAGATACGTACAGCTATCTTGGTCTTATATAGTTCTTACAGCTTGCTTGGTACAGGGATGCATTGTGGCTGGGCATATATTCGATGCAAGTTATTAATAGATACTAAGCCCGAGCAACGTCCAGCGGTGCCTGACAAGATATGTGTGGTTGATGATATTCTTCTCTGAATGCTCAGTCAAAAGAATGCTGCTGCCTAAGGCTGCTCCCGAGAGCTACATAACATAGTTACGTAGTTAGTGTAGATCAGGATGCTTAACCACCCCAGCTACAAGGGTCTTACATAGCACACAAGAGCTAAATCGTTTAGAAATAGTCATGTTTCAATTTATTAGTACTCTTTTTCTCCCGGTCAGAAAAACAAATCTTCGCAGGGACTGGATGCGACCTATCAGATAGCTGCACGTCATACCCTCGATTGCTGAAGCAGAGTCAAAAACTCAATATCATTATCCCAGACAGTAAGCTCATTCGCCATAATATGAAATCTTGAGAGAGCATCCTTTCGAAGCAGCTCAGCCCTAAATGAAGTGTGCAGGCGTGTATTTAGCAAATCCTCCGGCGGTGTATATTGTACCTAGGTAGCCAATATATCACGATTTTGATGATCTAGTATGTAGCCTCAAAAAGCCGAATTAGACATCTTTGATTCATTTCACAAAGCGTCTCGCCGTATAAAACCACTGCTTGATTTAGAATCAGAAGAAGATAAGAAACCCGCCTTTGACAAGGAATACGAAAAACTGCCGGTGGTGCTTAGATGCGGGTCTGATCAGCTCAGGGCACGATCACCCTGAGAATGGCTTGAAAGGACCTTGCTTACGACGCTGAAGGATGTCATTCGTCAAGTCAGCCATCCTGCCTGGGTTGGACTCGCAGCTGGAGAGCAGTTCTTCATGGACCGGTCGGAGAAAGTGCGCAATACCCTCGGCGATAAGGCGATGCTGCCATATTTATAGGTGTGATGTCTATGGCTGTGCAAATCCTTGATTGGTTCGAGGATGTTATCAATCTAGTTCTGATTGGACCTTTCATCTGCCCTATAGATAGGAGATGGAAGACCGGTGTTCAGCAGCATGTATGAAGCATGTGACATCCCATGTGTCTGTGCAAGGTCATTGTGCCCATGTGAGAGTATTTTCTCCTTTGTTAGATCACAAGTGACATACCCTACTTGCAACTGTAATGTTCTTATTACTCTACACACCAAAATTAGAGATCTGGTATTATATTTGTATAAGCGTGGTTCTTCTTTGTACACTGTCTAAGAGTATGGTGTGGCTACGTTAACTAATTAACGCTCTACTATTCAAACCATTCAAGCACGATGTCAACTATAAAATAAATGTGTTTCATAATATAATGGTGATAATAATAATAATAATCTGTCTTTCCTCCTCTCCAAGTAGCTTGGAAAACACAACATGTGTAGAACGAAAGAGGAGGTCAAATGTGATGATATAACCCACTGTGCAAATTATGTACAAGAAGCCAATCTCAAACTCAGGAGTCAAAAGGAGATGTGGACAAAGAAGAAGCAGAAGCAGATTAAAAAGTCCACCAGAAAAAAGAAAACAGAAAACATACGCCTTCAAATGCTAGGACGAGGAAAGCCGCAATTATTCCCCGTCTTACCACCCACAATTTTTTGCCTAAAAAAATAGATCCCAAATTAAAAGCTTCGTGAATAACGTACAACAAGATCGTATCGAACGCTCGAGATGTTTCGTACGGTCTAGTTTGGTTTCTCTGAGAGAAGAAGAAAAAAAAGAAACAAATACTGAAAGGCCGAATACTATACATATCAATAGACCCACAAAAATTAGAAGCCCTGATAGGAAAGTCCATTATCTCGATGGACACGAACAAAAATGGAAATGTGTTTCTTCGAGTTTTTCAAAGAGCCCGTGGATCACATAAAGTCGTCTCGACAAGATTGTCGATCAAATGACGGCAAGGGAATTCGTCGAATGGAAGTCAATAAATAGGATCATCACGCCAAAGGCTTCTTTTTGCCGAAGACAATTCCCTCATCTTCCGAGTCAATGTCTTCGTCATCGCAATCGTAGTGGTACGTTTCGTTCTTGATGGAGCGCTGAATATTAGAATTCCTTGGCGTTATTGTGTCACCAGTCCGAAGAATCGGGGAAACATAAGGAGTGGCGTCTTGTTCCTTGTCTCTCTCTTCCAAGTGAGTATGGAGCCCATCTCCAGAGAAAGAAGAGGCACCCGAGACGATCGACGGCAAGCTCGGATGTGAAACGCTTTGAGACATTTCACTTGCACACTCATCAACCGACATTGTTGAGATAGTCGCGGCAGACGGTGGTGAGGTCATCAGACCATCTTCAGAGGGAAGATGATTTGTGGATCCTATCGGACTTGCTTCGCTCGAAGCGCCATAGTCATTCTCATGAGCAGTGTCAGCCGCAGGTACTTCTTCAGGCCGGGGGTATTCTGGAGCATGGCGTAACAATGCTTCTTTGGCGGATCGAAAGGACTGATCAACGACTTCAGGAGCAACTTGTTCTGATCGATTACGACGATGGCCAGTTGATGATGAAGTTTTCGCCGAGTCGTTCCCGTGGCTATGAGGCCGATTATGGTCGTTCCATAGAGTCGTGCTCTGAACACGCCCGGTAGCGGAGGCAGCGCACCATGCTAAACTCGGTTCGGAATGAGGGTTCGCCTCGCTTGTAGCACCGTCAACAGATGGCGATCGCTCGGAATGTTGTTCGTAGTCACCGGACAATCTTTTGTCCACTCGTTGGCCGGCTCCAGTGAAGATGCCGCCCACATGGGGTGACGTTGGAGTATTTTGCTCATTTGCAGTCTCAGAGGCGACTTCAGCAGACACCAATTCCTTTAGAGATGATGTTGGTCTGACTGTCTTGGTTGACGCCGTAGTTGACATGATCGACGGTATATGAGGTCGAGGGGTTTGATCCGCAGAAGTAGACGCAACATGGAAATTTTGCTCCTGAACAAAATATGAAGATCGGCCAGGTGTATCGTCTGGGCTGGCGGTCACGCTTTGAGAAAGCGGGTGTTCTGACTCCCGCGCAGCCCTAAAGGGACGTTGGATATCCTCATCGCCTCGTAAACTAGCTCGACGACCACCGCCGGAACTTAAAGAAGTAAGGGAATCGACCGAAGACCCGGTGGCACTTGCTGTCCGTTTACCATTACCCCGACCGTCACGTCGGCCAACAAACCACTTAGCCATCTGTGACCTGACTCGATCAACAAATGGAACTTTGCTGACTGCACTTGTGACTTCTTCGTTTGACACTTCAATACGGTTGCCTTTGCTCTGCGGGTCGGTCTTTTGTACCCAGTCGTCGGGATCTTCTTTCAGGTCTTGTAGAACCCATTCATGAGTCTTAATTTCCTTGATAGTGATTCGATTCTGAGGGTCCTTCGCCAGAAGGCGCCGCAGGAGATCATCCAACATGGGGTCGATGTCTTCGTACACGAATTCATCGTCAAGCCGTTTGTTGCTATTCATCACACCGTGACGTGGATCGGCACTGATTTTGCTGGCGTCGACTTCAACCGGTTTCAAGCGCTTCTTTGGAATGAAAAGATCATTTTTGCCAATAGATTGAAATAGACTGTATTCGTCATCCGAGACAAACGGGAGGCGACCGAAGATCATGCCGTATAGAGTGACACCCAAAGACCAGATGTCAATAGCGCCCGTGATTTTTGGGCCTTTGCCGTTAGCATCAACGTAGTCATCACCACTATAACAAAGCTCAGGTGCATAGAATGCCGGAGTGCCGACAGTCTTGGACAGTTCTCCGCGGGCATCGTCCAGCTCAGTAGCATCGGTCTCAGTAACCTGCTCTTCTTCTTCGTCTCTAATCGGACGACCTAGGTAAGATACCCCAAAGTCGGAGATTTTAACTTGACCTTTAGCCGTAACGAGCAGATTTGCGGGTTTGATATCGCGGTGGATGATACCCTGATAGTGCAAGTATTCCAAGCCCAACACTGCGTCTCGGAAAGCATTACGAGCTTCCTCGATCGTGAGGCATGGTACATAAGAAAGATCATCATCGTCAGTGAAATTATCCGCTTCCGATGACGAATAGCCGAACAAGCTTGATGCTGTGCTATAGCGGCGCTCGAGTGGGTAGTCGGATACATAGGCACCATACATGCTACCTTCCACTGCCGCCAAAGCTTCACGTTCACGCATGTGACGATCGAATTCCGACGTTGAGCTGTTGTAGGATTGGCTTGGTGAAGATGTGCGGTTTTCTGTAGCGTCCTGGTGTGCGATGCTGTGGCTGATAGTTCGTGCCAATGCCAAGTCCGGTCCAAACTCGTCATCGGATTCTCCGCCATGCTCCAGACTCCAGGCGGGAATCAAGTGCAGGTGGCCATTTTGCGCCTGAGTCCGATTTCTCTCACGCGCGCGTTCCCTGCGCTTCCGCTGGCTCTGCAAGGTGCGGATGACTTGTTGACCTTCTTCCTCGAAGAAAGTTGAATCCGGGACTCCGCTTTTCTCTCGCTCGATGCGCATTTTGTCCATCTGTACAACCTCCCTGGCACCCTTCTTTCGCCATTTGATCTCCCCATTTTCGACATATTCTAAAACAATGTACACTTTTTGACGATTGGGGTCATCGATGACTTCCAGGAGACTGACAACATTTGGATGCCGAGCTTTCTTGAGGATGGCGACTTCTTTTTTGACTTTGTCTTCCGGGTTTCCTAATTTTCCCAAACGGCGGCGCTTAGAGTAACGTTGGACAATTTTGATGGCTACGGGTTGTTTTGTGGGAAGATGGCGGCCAAGTTTGACTTTTCCGTGTTCGCCTCGTCCAAGCTCTTCCAAGACCTCGTAGTCATTGATGAGTTTGTTACCGGTTTGGAGGTCGCGTTCGACTTCGGCAGTGTGTGTTCTGGTTAAAAAAGGTCAGTCATTATTCGCTCAAATAAATTATGGAAATTGGGATTCCTCACTCTTTCGGCGGCTGAAGATGTGATGGGTGAAGATAAGGACTGAATGCGTAGGCTTCATCGTCAGAGCCGACAGAAGGAGATTTACGGGCACTACGGCCTGCAAATAAACCCGGGCTGGAGATCGGGGTGTTGCCTACGGTTCGAGGACCGTGAGCAGAAGAAGAGTCGAATTTTTTAGGATACTCGCTCGGTGCCGGGTACGAACTGCGGCCTCGAAGGGAGGGCTGATAGGGAGCTGGGTAGACTTGTGATTGTAAGACTGCATATGACTGGTCGGGATAGACGGGGAAATCGGCAGAGGTATTGATGGCGAGAGTAGTCGGAGCAAGAGGTTGATTAAATGGGAAGTCGAGTTGCTGTGACAGTCTTCTGGCTAGAGATGGGCGGTATGGCAGAGCACTGCCGGATGGCTCTGCTCGCACGTCCAAGACAGAATCCTCGTTCATAGCTTGTAGGGAACTCGATGAGGTCTTCGCAGAAGAGGCTCTCGAGTTGGTAGATGAATGTGGCAGAAAGTGCATTGAGTGGTGGGATGAGTGCGATTCGCCGCGAAAACCAGACAGTTTTATGCCATGTTTGGATGCCAGCATCCTATTTGCAAACGACAAAGTTGACTCAGAAGAAGACGATGTTGTTGGGTTTGTCCCGCTTGATCCGCTGTGCCTGCTGGTTTCTGTCGGGTCGGCGCGGGGGTGAGCATGGCTGCGGGAGGCTGCGTCGGAGCTGGTCTCGTCTTGCCGGTCATGGTCATGGGCTTCTGGTGTGCGCTCAGCATCTTCGAGGCCAGCCTGCGATGGTCGCCGTTCAAACAGCCCCATGGTTTAAAGAACGCTACCAGTTGTCTTCGTTACGCAACGGGTACATCCTCTCTTCGCAAAGAGCGTCTGTGAGAAAGTCCAGAAAGGCGTGGCTGCTGGATAGTAAACTCCGTGCGTCCTCCAGGGAAAATGCCCTCATTCCTCTGCGTATGCGATGGTCGATAAAGGCATCAAGGAGCGTAACGGGGACTCGGAAGGGTGCCAGGTGACGTCGATGCGGTCGGCGGGAGCACGTTTCAGTCAGACCTCGCCAAATCTGCGGAGGGCTCGAGATGCGATGACAAAGAAATTCGAGAGCACAATAGGATTGCTCTCTAGAAGAAGAAAACGGAAAGAAGAAACAATTAGATGATGGGAGTGAGAGACGCAGGCGATGGCATAGCCGTCGAGGAGAGGTGGTGGTCGTGTGGTTGAGAGGTGGAAGGCAGGACGCAGCCTGGGAAGGCAACCCTCTCGCGCAGGCAGTGAGCGACTGGCCGAATCACGGAGGTGGGGGGGACGTCAGCAGAAAAGCCGCCAACCGGGACGCGATGCGAGCAAAATGAAATTCCACCCTACCAGTGCCAACATTAATCAAAAAATAGTAAACGGATGATGGAGACGTAGTGTAGTGTGTTCAAGAGAGGAGAGTCTCTTCTTTTCGTCTCTTGGGTCGCTTGTCTTGCGTTGCACATTATTTGGTTTAATTTCCCCCGACCATCATATGCATAGCATCTGGATATATATACTTTTTAGCTTAATACGGACAAATATTACTTCTTTTTGCCTCCTTTCTTATTCCTTGTCGACGATCCTAGCAATCTTGCCTCTGATCAGACACTGATGGGCGAAAAAAAGTAATTAGGGCAGGACTGAGGGCTCGCTGGCCAGAGACAGCCAAGGATGAGTTGTAATATTACCATACCATAACCACCCCGCTAGACCCAAGAAGGGGCGGCTGCGGGTCCACAGCCAGCAGCATTAGTCGTCTAGTGCTGGTTTAGGCCAGATTAATGTACGGGGCTAAACTGGAAGTGGAGTAGTCGGTAATAACCAACAGGCATTTTACTTACGTACACGGCCAAGTTTAGCTGCGAGGCAATTATATGCAATATACGGTGCAGCGGGTGCTAGCAGATGCTACCTCCTCAGACGCTGTAGCATCGACAGCCTGCATAAAACACCCTGGCATTATTATTTACGTCTAGTCGAGAACAACTCAACAGTTTTGTGGACAGTGTCGACTTGGAAAAAAAAAAAAAGCTACGGCCGGAGAAAAGTCCGTGTGTTTCGTAGGTTACAATCCTACCCGGCTAGTCTCGCCAGTTCAGCTTGATGGTCCGTGAGCGTCTCGCCGTCTCCTCTTTCTGGACCCTGGTTTGCTGAGCAGGAAGGCATGTCAAGCGAGAGAGAGATATTACAGTTTACTAGACCTAGTAGACTAGCAGGATTATATGATTGTTGGCTATGATTTGGTGGATAGACGCATTAGCTGTGTATGCTATGTATGCACCGTGCGGCATACACTTCAAGAGGTGTCTGTCCTGCATTGGCAGTGCATACCCTAGTCTTTTCTCATGACGCTGGTTTAATACGTCGAGCACATTTCCAAGACTGAAACAATCAATTCTTCCCTCCGTACCAGGCTGCTGGTAGAGCTACGAGTCATCCAACCACCCAACGACGTCGCTATACTGGCGTACCGCTATACATAAATCTCATCTTATGCTCCGTCATACGTACACTAGTGCTCCGTACGTAGCAAGATAAAGTCCGTAACGTATTTATTAAAAAAGCAGGGCACTGACCTCCTACTTTACAGCTTGCTGATTCGCTGGAGTGACTTCACCCCGAGTCCTGATAGGCCTGTGTCGGCTCCAGTTGCCCCGTTAAAACACCCCCACTGCTTCTCCACTACCTCCTAAGAAAGTTCACGGGCCAGTGATCAACCAGCCATGATTGGACAGTCTCGAGTAGGTCTGCTTGGTGGCGCCGTGGCCGGTCCCTTTGTGCTTGCAGACCCCACCCCTGTTAGTTTTCCGCCAATCATGGTCCATCGATGAAGTATCGCTGTTCCTTCTTCTGTTCGCATCAAGATGAATGTATGACGATGATATCTATACTTCTCTTATCTCTTACGACTTCATCAGTCAATCGGGGAGGCAAAAAATCGCTATCTCGGAGCCTCAATGACCTCTATATGATCGATGTAATCACCATACGACAAACTGCGGCATTACTTCGGTCCGTCGGCGCTGGTTGAGCGGCTTGAGTCCTGGTCGAGCGCCGCAAAAGTCACCTTGACTTCCTTAACTGACTAATCCAATACAATCCCTCTCGCTCAGAATACGACTTTTGCTATACGTACCATGCTATTCTATGCATGCGGTGCATGCGGTGCATGCTCAAAGAGTCAATGGAAATAATTGCCATCGACAGGCGTCACGAACCAAGCTGTCAAATTCCGCCACTCTGTCCGTGACTCGTACGAGTCAAGGCTCGGCACTTCGGTTTGCAGCAGGTCTGCATGCTTTCTTCACCAATACATAATCCAATACTCTTGGGAATTTAAGGAGCAAGCCCACGCGTTTACTTTTTACCATTTACTCTGTGCTCTCGTTCGGACCCAATACCTAGCTCCGTTACTTGAGGTCCGATATATATATCCCAGCATAGTCCAGAGTTTACCCGCTTCACGATGCTTTAGTGCCACGTTGACAACCAATTAATTCCGTTCTTTGCCCAGAGAAGCGAAACATTATCGTGATATAGCTAGAGTTCTTTAAGACCTTATACTCCGGAGTTAGTTGTGCTAGTTGCTTGACTAGCTGCAGAGTTGATATGTCAATTCCTGCCTCTTCCCTGCAGTCAAACCCAAAAGCCTCAAGAAGCATAGCAGCCCGACCTGTGGCAACTTTCGGCCCTTCTCAACGACCGAGTCAGACCTAGGACCAACTTGGATTTTGCCTTTGGTCCGATTAGCTAGGTAACTATGCTTATGAAGAATTTCGGTTGACATCAATTCGGAATTTGGGCACGGAGTACAACTAGTGCGGACAGGTAAGTTGGTCTTAGTGCACATACCCCAGAGGCTTGCTCAAGCATCAATCATCAACCTGTAAACTAGGATCGGCTTGCTTCTTTGCTTCGTCAAAACCGTCAATACAATTGAGAACGCAACTAAGTTTACGCTTGAGTTTGTCTTCCCACAAAGAAAGTTTTACTTTTGTTACGCCCGACGAGCCGTTTACCGTTAACGGGCCGCTCCAACTTCCCGCTTTGCCAGCAATCTTAAGGAGGGAAAAAGAGGAAGATTATTCCCAATTGAGAACGCTTACCTTTCACGATGATGATACGTATGGTCATTCTTAACGACGGCGAAATAAGACTAGATTAGGCCAGGTGCTCAGCTATCCTTCGTAGTTTTAAACTACGTAGCTAGCTAATTATCAAGCCATCTTCTCATTTGCCAACTAAAATCCTTGAAGTGAACAAGTAGCCTGATGATTGGAAGCAACACCGACTGAAGTCTTAACTGCAAGGTGTTATTTTCCAACCGTGGCTTAGTACATAAGTGGCCGAATCATCCACCCAACTCTGTGACTACATATATTAGTGCCGGAGAAACATTCTGACACACTGTTCAAAAGATTTCTTCTTTCTTTCCAAATCTTCCCTCATAGCCATGCCATTGCTTTACCTCAGGCCTCATACCAGCACAGGACCACAGGTTAGGGTTGCTAGGGTTGGCGGTTCGTCTCTGGTTGGGCTTTGCGGTAGCCCCGCTCGCATATGGACCGCAAAATGGAAAGAGCCTTCAACCAAAAATGCCTGGTTATCTCAATCGGTAGAGTGTCAGACTCTTACTCTGTGAGGAACATCTGAAAGCTGCGGGTTCGAGCCCCGCATCGGGCTCTTTTTTTTTTTTTTCATTAGTCCTCTATTAGTAGAATTGATATCGATCTATTCCCCATGGAGTTTTCCATGCAGGAAATGCCGTCACCTTTCAAACTCGACCCGGCGTTTAATCGTCCGTTTCTTTTTACCATTATAATTATTATTATAGGCCAAAGTTAAAATTATCCTCAGCATTCACCGTTTGGTGGCGAGTATACGGAACTCCCACTCCGCGTCGAAAATAATAATTTTGCTCCAATGCCTATAGACGATGCTGACTGTTAGCCTAAGAAGAGCCTGCATGGCGGATGGCATGGGTTTTAATTAACTATGTAGGTAGCGTGTCAGAGCCTATCACTATCCTTTCACATGCAAGTGGCCCTAGCTTCACCATGTTGTCGATACCTCACGAATGCCTGCCTGTAAAGGAGAATAACCAATTGCCAATGTCATATCTTAAATAGGAAAATGCCCGTGCAGATGTTGCTGTAAATTGTAAAAAGCATGCAAGGTTTGCTCCGTTCCTACGTGGTAGACAATAAGTCTTGCTTCTCGCCAACACTTCCGAGTACAGTAAATAACTCGGAATATGAAGTCATCGCCTCGAACAACGTTCCGACAACCGGCAAGAACGATGACGGTGATCGTGGGTGGCGATATGCAAAATTCCAGTCTAATATTGACTTGAACTGAAGTGAAAGAAAGAAAGAAAGAAAGAAAGAAAGAGAGGCCCAAGCAAAGCGGACACAGGGCCCGACTCCGTGCTAAGTCACCCGAACAATCGCCGGCCACCTGCAACTAGTCAAACTGTCAACGATTCCTTCCTTCTTTTTTCCTTTCGTTCCTTTTTCTTCTTCTTACGGGGTTTGACTGTCGAGTCTTAGCATGCATGTAAGAAGTGCTAAGTCACTAGTAAGTTCGTTGGTGCTAACCAACTTCGTCGTTCTCTACTAGTAATAGCGGAGCTCATTTGCCAGACTCCTGACCCTTGCATGATTCTTCATCGCTATATGATGAATACACGTACGTAGTGGGCCACCGCGCATATCACCATATACGTTGCCGTCTGTCAGTGGCTATAGCTTTGAACCAGCGTGTGCACTGTACTACCTGCTGCTCGCATCTGCAAGCGCCGAGCGGACTTCATTTTCTTTCTTTCAATTTTTGGCCCTCTCTCGCTGCAACAGAGCATAGACCGGATGGCTCTTGAATGTTGTACAACATGCAAAAGTGTTTGTTAACAGTGGGTTTTGCTGGAAATCATGCTGCGATGGCATTGGCCGCCCGCAGAGAATATCGAGTCGGCTACCACGAGGCCCAGTCCAATCCAATACTAGTATAATGCCGCCACGCGTGTCCAATTGAAATCGATGCCTGCTGAAAATGCATTCGTAATCGGATATGAGTCTCGCATATTGTTATCTAGACTGCAAATCATTCGAGTGAAGTCTAGGTACCATCCATTGTGATGCTCACCTAGTCTAAGGTGCGAGCGAGTAGATTCGTCTCAAAAAGTAGCAATTCAGTGTTACCTATACTCAGCCACGTCTCTAAATAGTGTGATGCAGCAGTAGCAACAGACAGTCTCATTGAGAAATTGATGAGGTCGAGTGATACACAAGATAATGGTGGTTGAGGCGGCGGCCAATCACAGGCCGAGCAGGCACGCAGTTGCCGCGACAACGCCGCTGTTTACCTCCTCTGGAGTACCATCCCGCAACATCAATCAGACGATTCGGCCTTGAAACAAGCCACATCCATTTATCGAGAGGATCGGCCCAATGATCTGAGCTTTGAGCACTCGCTACCGCATTTAACTGACCCCACGAGGTAACATCACCATGGCAAGTCCAGACCGTGTTTACGTGCCCCGCCTCGTCTCCACGAGGATCTTTCTCTCAGTTCTGCCTTATATAGACCGATCTTAGTTTCAACTTACTTTCTTCACTGCTTTGACAACTCACTAGCCAGCTAGTTAGTTCAGTTAGCATAGCCGTTTGAATCCATCGTCGATCGTTCATTTGCAGAAAAAGAAAAAGGCTTCCATATGTTGACAGTGATTCTCAACCCATCAAGACCGTACATTCTTGTATGGAACCCCTCTGGGGGCATATGAACAAAGTCAACGCGGGGGGTACATACGTCAGAGAGATAACACGCTGGAGTACATAGCACATTCCTATGCTGTCTCAAACATGTCTTTAGGTCGTGGTCTCTTCCTGTGCAACATTTGGACAGCGGCTGTGGCAGCAGCAGCAGCCCCTTACATCCCGACACATATCTTTACTTCCCAGGCCTCAAATGGCAGTTTCGCCTATGTCCTTCAACCGAAGAATGACCAGACAGGCGTCGAGCTCCTCTCACTAAACCTATCAACCCTCGATCCTACAAGTCCTCAATATACAATCCTCTACGATGACGTTCCCTTCTCCGCGGAAAACGAGGCGTTTGTGCCAACTCTAGATTCGAATGGATCCATAACAGTGTTTACGGGCGATTGCCAAGCGTCGCAGAATGCATCGCTGCTGTGGGCTTTCCAGCCCGATAAGAACAGTCTCATTGGCAATGGCACGTGGTCATCGTCATCAGTCAATGCGCAGAATACATCGGGAACGACGACAAACACTACTGGGCCGGGGTATCTTGCGAGAGGATTTACATTTGGCTCTTTAAATGATACATGGCCTGTATTCTATACATTCGGGGGGATGTGTCCATTCGACAACAGCACCGAGGCCGACTGGATGTCGGCGGCAGAATATTCCGATGAGATGACAGTGCTGACTCAGATGAACTCGTCATCAGAGCCTTCTGGCTTCACCAAACAAGAGACTGAATCTTCGAACTCACCGATTGCAGAAGCAGGGTATACGATTACTCCCCTCCAAATGACAAGCTCCACAACTTCGGGAGGCGAAACAGTCCAAGAGGAAAGCTTCCTTTTTATCGGGGGTAATACAAAAAGTGCATTTCTTAATATGTCCACTTTAGCCCTGTTTTCTCTGCCTCAGGCCAGCTGGACTTATATCTCCGTCAGCTCTGGTGTCGAGTCCGGAAGGACCGATCTAGCAGTTCGTGCTAGCAGCGAAATTGAGCCAAGGTCCGGACACAGCGCAGTCATCTCTTCAGATGGAAGCAAAATTGTCATTTTTGGTGGGTGGGTGGGCGATACCAGCACCCCAGCTGAACCGCAACTCGTGGTCCTTGAAGTCGGCGAGGGCTATGGCGGTTCAGGGGAATGGTCATGGTCAACCCCGGATCCCACTGGCTCAGGACCTCCCACAGGTTCGGGCATTTTTGGTCATGCATCAGCAATGCTTTCTGGCGATGTGATGATGATCTCAGGTGGCTATAATATATCTACAGCAACAACAGCAACATCGAAGCGAGCTTCTTCAACAGAAGTTGCGGCAAGCTCCCAGATCTACCTCTACAACTTGACTTCAAACGCATGGGTGTCTTCATACTCTAGCCTAAGCTCTTCGACTACGAGTACTGGCTCTCACACCACTAGCGCACTTTCTTCCGCAGGCGAAAAGGCTGGACTTGGAGTGGGAGTATCTGCTGGAGCCATCGCATTTGTGTGCGTTGCGTACTATTTTTGGTCTCGCAATCGCTGGCGACATCGTCGTCGCAGAGATCAGGAGCTACGAAAGCTAGCGCTCGGGGCAGAGCGTTCAAACATTTGGAGCGAACCTGGACTCGAATCTAGCTACCGAGGCGATGCGGCCTTGAGAAATTCTATCCTTGAGAATCTATACAATCCTGGGCCAAATCACCAGTATAGCGCAGTTCCACTTCCGGATAGCGGCACCAGGGCAGAAGCGGAAAGGAGTGGCTTGCTGTATGAAGTGCCCAGCCCGTCAAGAGGACTTCGTCGAAGCTTGTCCAACCGACCTCAACGGATACAGTCAGCATCGTGGTACGAGGAGAACAGAATCAACTCTATCCATCCGATTGACGAACGTGAAGAGTTTGAAACACCACCAGAAGGGTCCTCGGAAAAGGAACCAGAAAATGAAAGCTCGAATAGCGCGAGATTTTCTGACCCTTTTGTGGATCCGCCTTCTCCAACTCGTGTAGCTCTAGCTGCCTTACATGGAAAAACACTACGGCAGCACGAGGGCACAGACGACGCATCAGTACTCTCAGGGAAATCTCGAGCTACATCTCCAGAGAAGAGCGAAAGAACACACTCCGATTTATCCGAATCGTCCAGGTCTGGAATATCGGAACTGTCAATTCAACGATCTGATTTTGGATCCCAAAGGCGATCAACACATCTTTTCCAACGGGCAATTCCAACGCTGGAACCATCATCCTCCTCAAATCATGACAACAACAATAACACTTCCAGTGGACGCAGTTCCCCGGAAAAGGCATCCTTGCAGGCAATACGAGCCGAGATAAGTAGTATGAGATGGCCGTTTGAACGATCTGACTCGTTCTCAACATCAGGCAGTCGGCACATACGTGCGCTCTTGGAGGGAGATACGCTTTTAGGATCAGGGCCTGAATGGTCCACACCGCCTGAGTCCCCTTCAAGACTATCTGATAGAGAAAGCAAACACAGCAACAACGGCTCTAACTCTTTAACATGGATGGGAAGTATCCGAAAGACGCTATCAACCGCCAGGAGAGCCGTGCTTGGTAATAACAGCGAAGAAGAAGAGCACAATCCTGCCGTCGATGCACGAATGCTGGATATCACATCGCCTGTTGACTTTGACGATGATGAAGAGGAGCCATTAAGCCTGTCAAGACGAGCATCAAGTGCCTCTGTAGCCCATTTGCGGCGCAAACAAGGCCCCAAGGACTGGGCTGTAGAAGGGTCGCGCAATAGCTTCGGGGCACCGTCGGCTTCAACCCCAAGTCATCGGCGACGACGACGTGAGAACAATAATGACGACGATAATAACAATAACAGTAATAATGACATTGATGATGCTTTTAATGACGATATGGATGTCATTGATCTTGAACACCACAACGCTGAATATGGTCATGGGGGTGACGACAACGATAATCATGAACATGAAGAAGATGATGAAGATTGGGACGTTGAAGCTGCCGCAGAGAGTCGGTTGGTTCAGATTACTTATACAGTGCCCAAGGAGAGATTGAGGGTTGTCAATGCAGGAGTTGGTGATCGAGTTATTGGTGATCATGACGATGATGATGTTGGCAGTGCTGCCGTGATGGATTCTAAGAGGCCACAAGAAGGGATATGATTGAGCGTTTACCATTTTTCTATTATTTCTTTTCCCGGGTATTATATTGACTTACACTTTTTTGTTCATGTACACGATTGATTTGGATGACAAGAACTGGCGTTTTGATTCAGGGGAGGCACCGTGGATGGGTTTTTTTTCTTGAAATTGTATTTATTCTTTATTAGTCCTTATATTGACTGCGAAGCTGGGAACTTCGTCCTCATATTCTTGTTGGCTGTATAGATGGTATGCTATTCTTCTGTTATCTAGTTATATAGGTAAAATCTTTTCCCTTTAAAGATCTTTTGTTGATTTCCTGCCCAATTCAAGTCTGATTAATCTAATAACCGATGCTATCAATCTACTAGTATTAGATTCCTACATAACCCGCGATAACTGATTCTCTTGCATTCATTAGGGCTAGGGCTGTATTTTACCTATGGAGTTATCTACTGGGGACGTAAGATCCAACTACAGCAAGCCTTACAGGTCATGCCCTCCCACCTTGGTGTTTCCTTGGCGGAATATTATTAGCTGCATACAATATATATAGGTCTATAACAGGGATACTATGAACTCGGCGAGGCTGACTCTGACTCCGGGTGTGGCTGTGGCTGAGGTCTGTCTCGACTCTCGATCAAATATATTCAAAATCCTGGACGAAGCTCAGAAAGTCCAGTTTATTTTCTAGAATAAAGCATTTATTACTGAATTTTCTTTTTGTTGTTTACATTTCTCATTGTTTTATCATGCCCAAATGAGGAGGTTTGGGCGTAGTAGTAAAGGCTCAGCCCCACCTCGTGCGGAGAGCGACAACGGCGAGGCTGAGAATCAACAAGAACAACCCATCGGTCTGTTCCAGCTGTGGCCGGATCCGGAGCTTTCGGATTCATCTGAAGTCGAGAGAGACGTTCAGTGCGTACTATTGATGCTGTTGCTGACAACCTGTGTGCTGATAGCCTGATGATCTGAATAGAGTCGTCGCGATACACGGACTAGGTGGTCATGCATACAAAACTTGGACAGACGGACAGAAGCTATGGCTTCGCGATTTCTTGCCCAAGGACCTCCCAAGGACCCGGATTATGACCTTTGGGTATAACTCTGGGGTGGCATTTACAAAGTCCAAGTCTACAATTCGCGACTTTGCGATTCAACTTCTGGAAAGTTTGAAACGGCAGATCAGAAAAGCTGCAAATAATTCGGTGGGACAAAACTTGATGAGTAGTTATTTATATCCTATGCTAATTCATTTTGACAGGTAAAAACGATATTCGTCTGCCATAGCTTGGGTGGAATTGTCTTCAAAGAGGTGCGTATACAGAAAGAAAGCAAACCGCATGGTATCTGACTACTTTTCTTTTCGAATAGGCTCTCATTGTCGCCCACGAACGTGGTAATGTTTACGGGTCCGTTACAGAGTCGGTTAAAGGAGTCGTCTTCCTTGGAACCCCTCACCGAGGCTCAGATATCGCACAATGGTCAAGTTTGCTCACCAAAGTCGCGAATGTAGTCGTCATCGGCGGACTGAGGCAAGATCTCCTGGATAATCTCAAACCCAAGTCAGCAGAGCTACACGCTATTTCTACTCAGTTTGTAGAGCGGGGGATGGGGCTGCAGATATTCAGTCTGTACGAGAGATTGACAATGCGTGGTACCAATACACTGGTAAGTAGGCCTCTTTATGCTTCTAATT
Organism: Talaromyces albobiverticillius; assembly: GCA_023721895.2. NCBI lineage: Eukaryota > Fungi > Ascomycota > Eurotiomycetes > Eurotiales > Trichocomaceae > Talaromyces > Talaromyces albobiverticillius. The sequence continues at coordinate 4,056,471 of JAMBUR020000001.1, read as the reverse complement.
ATACCGTGATATTGAAGATAGCTCGGTATAGGTCGTTGATGAATTTTCGGCCATTCTGAATCTTCCAAACGAAAGGGCCATCCCCCTGGAAGCAGACCATCGGACCATGTGCAAGTTTTTGACCAGCTCAAACCCCAGCTATATGCAAGTGCGTGATTGCATCGATGAAATTATCGATTCTTTGGTGAAGATTTCGGACAAGACCTGTACGTCTTGACTAGAGTTGGACAAACAACCTGTTATAAGAGCAAATGGACAAATTTTGACTTACATGAATTGTTTGCCTACTTATAGATTTTACACCCGCACAAGATATGTTTTTTAGAAGACTGCGCATCATAAATGAAGTAGACATGCTCCGGCGTGTCCCTCTGCCTTGGGGACAATCTCACCAGTGGCTTTTCAATAACCACGCTTTTCAGTCCTGGATGGCGTATCAAGGTTATCGTGTGCTCTGGATGCGTGGACCTCCAGGCTCAGGAAAGACTGTGTTGAGTAAAACGGTCATTCTATACCTTAGCAAGCTCAGCGAGACGACAGCAACGAACTCTGAGGACAATATTATCCGAAAGCCTGTGTACTTCTTTTTTGACGACAAGGACCCCAAAACGCAAACAGGCGCTGCAATTGCGAGTTCTATATTGTACCAGATATTGGACGACAGTCGTACGGCATTTGCAATTAAGTATCTGGATAAATTGTATCTGAGCCGGATGGAACTAGATGAAGAGACCCTATGGGCTTGTCTCTTGTCCATCATTCAGAAATGCACCGGTATCATCTTCCACTTTGTTGTCGACGCAGTGGACGAGCTCTATCGCGTCAAGAGGTCCAGCACTGCTGTTCTCGAACGACTTGAAGCACTATTGTCGGCAGATCTTACCGGCCATATGAGACTTTTAATCACAGACCGCGCAAATCCAAACGAAGGGTTCTCCAGAAGTGTTCACCCTGCGGTACTCGACGTTGATAATTTGGACACTCATCAGATGGTGGAAGAATACATTCGAGCCCAGGTCAGAGGCCAGTTGGAACGCTCTCGAGTCAACCCGAGGGCTGGAATCGAGGTCGAAGCCAAAATCATGGAGCTTTCTCGTGGAAACTTTCTCATGGCATCGCTTACATGGAAGCAATTCTCGGATGGAATTGATCTCTGGTCTAGAGACACGATTCAACGTCGTCTGCGGGAAATACACAAGATATCAACCGATCTAGAGACAGTATATTGCAATTTACTAAAGAGTCTACCGATGCAATGGAAAAGTGAAGCCTGTAGGGCCTTTTCCATTCTACGCATCAGTTTCGAAAGACTGTCCTCCAAACAGCTATCATTGTTTGTTACCATCTGGAAATTTGACACCACATCCCCAAGATTTGACCTGCGCGTGGTTGAGGATGAGCGGTCTGATTTTGAAATCTATCTATACGAACGATGCGGTTATATTGTGCGAAAGAACGACAATGGGCGTGTAAATTTTGCTCATCAGTCAGCAAAGGACTTATTTGCAGACAAACCTACAACCCGGGAGAACGCTATGGTGTTAAAACAATTTTCAATGTCCGAGTCAGACGCGCATTCAATCATGTTCCTCATGTGTATCAAAACATTCAATGCGGAAGGAAACGAGCTGTCAAAAGAAAGAATTCTCTCAATTATAAGAGAATCGATAGGCGAAGTTGCGCGAGACCTGGAATTGGAGAAAAGGGCAATCAAGAGAATAGCAGCATTGAAAACCAAGATACAAACCAGCAGCAGGACCTCATGCTTGCTGTATGCTCTTCTTTATTGGTTTGAGCACTACCTGAAAGCGACACCCTCTTACGAGTTGGATCTTGAAGCTTGTAAATTCGTTACATCTTCCTACGGAATGAATTTCCATCTGCTCTGGTGCGAAATGACTATATTCTCCCAAACGGTAGCTCGCCATATCGGGGTTACTAAGTTCTCTCATCCGTTGTTCAACGCTATCGTGAGAGGCGATTCTGGCAGACTCATTAGAGCATTGGTTGATTCTGGGGCCAACCCCAATGTCTTTGGCCCAAACGGCATTACTCCCTTGAGATGGAGCATTATCTGCGATCGTCAAGATATATTTTCCGCTATGATGAGAAGCGATTATGTTTCTATTAACCTCGCAAAAAAAGACCGCGACACAGCAGTACATGAAGCTGCTAAGAACGAAAACCCATTTTTCTTGCAGCGTATGATTGCAGACTCTCGCACTAACCTAAACGTCAAAGGCGAATCTGACAGGACCCCTCTATTGATGGCGATAATCCATCAGCGGCCTCACTCAGTCGACTTGCTCTTAGAACAGCCTTACGTCGACATCTGGCCAAAGGATGGAATGGGAATGGAGCCATTACGTTTGGCCTTTGAGAATCCAATGTGGGAAAAAGCGGTCTTGAAGATGATGTTGAGGGACTGGAATAAAGCTATGAAAACCTCGATGCCAATGCCGAGGCTTTTGGAGCTTGCCCGGATGCATCGATGGACCCAGGTCGAGAATGAGCTTCTGACTCGAAGTTACAACGAGCTGTTTTGTGCTTGGTACGACAATGGACTTAATCCAATCAACCTTCTCGCGTTTTATGGACGTCGGCTCGACTTTCTTCACTACCTGGAAACTATTCCTCGCGAACTGATCATAAAATTGGCCAGCGCGGGCCACTACAACATGTTACATCTGTGTGCTAACCAGAACTGGGAGGATATTGTACGGAGACTTATGAAGGAGTACGAGATGAAATCACTACCATGTGACCATGTCAATCGGACATTACTTCACTGGGCGTTGGATTTCAGCTGGGAAATCGATGCAAGTGATATTCTACACCTGAGCGCGGGTCACATCGACCAACAGGACCGGGATGGCACTAGTGCATTGCATCTAGCCATTTTACATCGGAACTTGACTGTGGCTGGTTGGCTTGTAAATGCTAAAGCAAATATCTTCCTGAAAGATAAACGAGGGTTTACACCAGCGCATCTCGCTGCCGAGGACGGATACAGGCAAGGTGTTGAGTTCTTCATCAGCCTGACAACACAAGACTTTGGAGTAACAAGAGAAGGCGCCACTCTTATACATTTGATGTCGTTGTGGTTGGAAGGATCCCTGATTAAGCGGTTTAAAGAGAGTAGGCATACCTCGGTAAATATTGTGGACAAGAACAAGTGTATTCCGCTGCACTATGCTGCACAGACAGGCAACGTGTCAGCCGTGCAGGCCCTTCTCGAAAAAGGATCTCGGATTGATGCAAGAGATTCCCGTGGTCGTACACCGTTGCATCACGCCATCGGAAGTGGTACATCGGATGTTGCACCTCTGCTTCTAGACCACGATGCAGACATTGATATGAAGGACTATCACGGTCAAACATGCTTGCACATGAGTATTCGGCATCAGCACGAGGAGCTCACGCGTTGGCTACTACCTCGAAGACCGGAATTCATTTGGGAGATTGACCAGTTTGGCTTCACGCCGCTACACCGTGCCTGCTTCAGCGGGACTGAAACCGAAGTTCTAGACCTCCTCGATCGTGGTGCAGACTACTTGGAAAGGGACTCAAAATTTCGGACTCCGCTTGAACTTGCCGTCATTGGGCGAAATCAGAGTGCCGTGGCAGCGCTCCTCCTTCAATCCCAGGAACATGAACATGATGCATACTGGAATCGCGAATGGATTCGTTGTATGAACACTGCCCTTAGACTTTCCATTGCCAAGAGGCTCCCGAAGATAGAAACATTGCTGGAAAATGCCGGAGCATGGACAGTAGACCGTGCAAAGATTGGGATTGAGCGGTTCTACCTGCCTGAGGAAGTTGGTGAGAATCGATGGCCATTGGCTACGTATCGGCTCTGGGATCAAGAATTTGCCAAGGACTCTTATGATCCGTCTACAGGACGTGCCCAGGGTCCGGAAACTGAAGATGTCTGAAGATGAAGATCATGTCCCAGGATCTGACATAGTCTTGGTATAGGTCGTTTTTGATTATCAGCACATCTCAGGTGCTTAGGCACCTAAAACAACTTACCTACGTCGTAGGCATATATAGGCAATTCTCCCGATTGATTAACTATGCTCGATATTAACATATAATCTCATGATGAGATGAATTAGTTTGGCAATTTGTTTGCAATTTAAACAGCTGCCTAAGGTGGTCACGTCACGTGTCGAGAGGAACCCTAAGTCCCAGGCAATTACCTCAAAGTTGGGTAGGGACTAACGAATTGGATTTTGTCTCATACATGCAATAGTTTCTTTTTATTATTATTGTTATTTCTTTTTTTCATAGCATATCTGGCTGGAGGGCGTGATAGATTCTTTTTACCTGGACACTTGGAGAGAGGGATAGTCTCGACTACCCATTGTTCTATTCCCGCCGAGCCAGAATCCAAGGCTTATATGTACATCAACTATGCCTTCCTTAGTGTTGAAATGTTCTTTTATTTCCGTGGAACTCAAACCAGGCTTTGGTGGCCTTCGTCATAGACAAGTTGGTATTGTATTGGTCCAAGATAACGATCCTCCAAAGAGTAAATGGCCCCGGGATCGCTCCGTTGGGTCCCTTGGGCGAGTTTTGTTGAAGCTTCAAGGCATTTCCTATCTCCCCATCTGTGGTTATTTTGGTGTGATCGTTTGGATCATATTCAAAACTGACTTGAATGCTATCATGTTTAAAGGTGAAGGGGGTGTCTACTTCATCCACAATTGTCTCCTAGCCCATGTGTGCCAGCTCAATATGCATCTGTCCATCGGTTGTTGCACCGTCAATGAAAAAGCGAACTGTATCAATCCGAACATCTGCGCAATCAAAGAATGGGCTGTCTGCTACAGAAGTAGCAAAGCGTGCAGCCGGAATATTGACCATGATGGCGTAACCACCAACTGTCGCAGAGTGTCGTTGTAGATCTGCCAGCTGGTCATCTGTCAAGAACAGCTTTCTCCATCCAAAACTAGTAGCTGGAGCAGCCGCTTTGGCAGCTATAGCACTTGACCAAGCATCGATGACATTGCCTTTAGTTTCCCTCAGGGCGCTATACAAGCCTTGTCGCGGAAATCCTGGCTGACGGAGTCCTGAGAGGTCTATAGGGACCGCGGAAAGGGCAAAATACATCAGCGCCTTGACTTGCTTCATAAAGCATCTTCAACACCACGGACACGTATTTGAAGTAATTGGCTTCGACAGTCACTACAAGTGCAGGAATTATGCTGTCAATTTTTTCAACTTCCGGGCGACTAGTAAGGCTTGAGTATCTCTACTCGCTTGATATGTCGACCGCGCTTGTAGCCAAAGCAGCACACAAGCATTATACCTCATCACCTGATTGTTCCGTTGCAATACAGTCTGGGTATAGTCATCAAACAATCTCTGAGTTTTCTTGTAACTCTCGTCACTAATCAGAGAACGATACTGGTTGAGTATTTCCATGATATCTTTCTCCTTCCCAAGAAGTTTGGCTGCTCCTGGATCGTCTAGTTGCAATTGTGGTTCGCCTGCCATTGCCGAGACAGTTTCATCCAGTCCATCTATCCCTGCTTTGAGCTCATAAACTTTGTTCACTAGATAGTCTTTTGAAATGGTTGCACCTCTATTATCAGTGGCGTCATTAGCCCTAGCATGTAGTAGACTAGCAGCCTGAACTGCCGCCATACCAGGATGGGGACAGAACGCCATTCCTGTTGCTGCATCAAGCAGCTTGCTGAAAGGAACAGTGAACTTGTTTTTTATTTCATCGGCGACTTCGTCAAGACTCTTGTCCAGAGCAGAACGCTTCACCGGGATTTGGGCGTTCAGGACTGAAATTTGACTACCCACCAAAGACATCTCCGCGGTGAGCTGATCCATCTCTCTTCCTGCCTTAAGCTCACTAGATCCAGAAGCAGCCTTGGCTTTTGCGATATGGTCCTGTCGTTTTGTCACATCGTCTGCAATATTCTGATAGGCCTCATAGTTGTGTTCGACTGATTCAAAATCGGAGACCAGGTCATTGAGATTTCTTTTATAAAATTCAAAGCTTCCCATAGGGGCCCAGTAACTAGCATGCCCATAGAAGTCCAGTCTCTGATTTAGTCGAGAAAGGTAATTCCTCGTTTGCCGTAAGTTCTGCCGGAGGACGGTGATAGACGTGGGTGTCTTTGCTGCACCAGTCGGTATGACTGCCAAGTCTTTCATTTCATTTGTACCATAAGCCATATAAAGCGGATCTTTTTTTTGAATAGTGTCCAAGAAGCTCAAGCGAGGAATCAACATTTCAAGATCAGCCCTGGCATCTTCGAGCGATGCCGGAGTGCCCACGAAATAGTTGTTCTCGACCTGGCGCAAGGTCATCGAAACTTGGTCGGGATGAAAGAGACATTCGTCACTAGAAGAGATTGATTTGACGCTGAGAGTACCTTTGTCGTAGCTCCCATCTGTGCCCGACTTGCCGTTCTGCCCTTGGGTTATTCCTTGACTACCTACACTATATGCCCCCCCTTGACAGTCTATGTTGCAGCTTGCCATATGCATGTCACTCAAGCCGACGAAATCCTGTAGCAGTGCCACCAGGTCTTGTTTGAATTGATCCGTCATCAATAAACTAGGGTCAGCATGTTGATATTTGTCAGCGAACCTGGTGATGAATGCATTAAATTCGGCAATGCCCTCCACGCCGCTCAAGGACAATTGCACAAGCTGCACCCACTCAGATAGTGCTCTTTGACGAGCCTTAGCCACCACAGGGGAGAGGATGTCCACTGCAGAATGTGCCAGGTTTCGATATCTGTCGTTCATGAGTAGCACTACTTTTGAGCCGTTACCTCCATTGCCTCCATGACCCCCTGCTGCACCCGTGGGTCGTCCATCAGTACCCTCTCCCCCGCCACCCCCTGAAGCATTGACGTTAAGCTTGTCTTTGATTCCAAACTTAGCAGTAGAGAAGTAAAATGGAGCGGCATTCTTTCCGTCTGCATTTTCTTTGGATGATTCTCCGCTGGTGTCAACTGTGGTTGTGCCGGATATCAAAAGCTCAGCTGTGTGCAGATGGAGCTCCTTCGCTCTGATTGTGGGGAATGAAGTACTGCATCTGTTGGCGAAGATGAATGCTCTTTTTTAGGAGGTGAAATTATTCTGGATCTCAAAAGAGGGCTCTGGCACCAGCGTTAGTAAGCGATCGGTTGTCGAGATCACTTTCGGCATGCTTCCTGGATGTGACAGTACTCCTGCGTCGACTTCTCAAAGAACGCAGTCAGTAGCCTCATGGCATCGTCATATTTCTTGCTACCTTATAGAGTTGTTGCTTCTGACTGGCTTGGCTGTAATTTCGTCACATTTACATGCATTTTGTTGTCTCGGAAATCGCATCCGTATGGGCAACTCATAACCAGTGACACGACATTTGCAAATTCCTGAACATTCTTGTCCTTCGCTCTCAATTTTTATCGGATTGTCCTCCATCATGACGACTCCTAGTTTCGATGCTTATCCCAGCAGGGATGACCTGGTTGATGGTATGGTCGGCAGTGTTGGGTGTACTGAGAGGTGGTATGTCGTAGTGAGTTATTCGCTTGACAAGTTGAACCATACACTTCGAAAATTATGGGCACAAAAAGTCTCAGCGCAAAAGTTCAGTACGACATCTCAGAGCGAAGATCAATTTACAGGCGAGAAGATCACGATCACATGGCTTCTCACTCTTGGTGCTCCAACCCTACAATTTTCAGGTGACAAGAATGGAACAGCAATCCTGACCATGAGTTTGTCGGGCACGCATCAGGCACAACCGGACCTGTGTTAAGCATCCCGGATGACACATTCGAGTTCGTCGCAGAGGTAAAGCTCAGCGGCGTCCAGCTGAAGAATGGAAAGCCAGTGGACCAGACCTCCACAAGAGAGGTCATCCGGTTTGCTGACAAGACAGATACCGATGCCTATATCGTGTTTTCTTTCGGGACTGCATCCAGCACTTACAGGATTCAGGCTGTGCCGGGATCAACTGCCCCTGTACCGTCAGACTTTGCTGTTGGGCTTGGTGGCAGCCTTGCATTATGGATGCAGGATCCTCGACACGTCAACAGCATCGATATTGCATTGGCTACCATCAACAACAAAGCCCGCGAAGGATTCAGCTTTTTGACTCCCAAAGCTGCCTCATTTTCAGTATATGGTCCTACTAGCTCAGATAAATCGACCACAGTGGGTTGCCTCAGCGTTTACATACAGACACAACAAGCAAATTCACTACCAGGTAACCCCGTGCGGGCCTTCCACTTACCAGGTAAGAATAATGCATTAAGTTATTCAATTGCGGAGGGATACACTGCCAGTGTGATCATAAAGCACGACGTGTTTTACAACAACTTCCTGCAAGAGCAGCTTCCTACCTTGAAGAATACCAACGGAAGGAAGATCTTCCGTGAGGTATTAAAAGCAGCTACGAACGAAGGATTTCAATTATATCTTCGACTCGACGCTGGTGTCGCCGGAGACTTCTGGAACCAGCACTGGGGAGGGCTTAGAGTTGAAGATGTCAATTGGGATCTGGGTCGGGACCAGATCACATTAACTATCGACAAACATGCACAGCAACGTTGGAGCTATTCGTTCGAAGACCGGCTGTACTGGTCCGAGCCACCGCACGGCTTTTGGATATCATGGGGGAGGACGTACTATACTTTATGGCTGAAGAGAGAAGCTCCGCTCGCCATTCGAAACTCTGATCCTGCCTCGGGCACTCAGATTCTCAGCCAAATTGCAATCGAGAGAGGTAATTGGGGTCACTGGAATCACCCTTGGAATCCCGGTCCTGGGGACCTTGGAGCTACTTCTAGAATTCCACAGGAAGTCAATGATAATCTAGACAGTCTTGTCCTTCCAACATTCTCGGCATCTATTGGTCTGGACTATACGGCAACGACGAATGTTTTTGCACCTGGGAAATCCGTGACGCAGTTCTCGAGTACACATGACATGTATGCGCCTTATGACATTCTCTTACTGGGCAACATCATTGAGCCGATTGGGATGCAGAATCCGACATTGCTTGAAGCAATGTTTACAAAGATCGGAATATCAGATGACAAGCAAAAGTCGACCGCCGATTTTGTTCAAGATCTTATTGCGTGTATGGGCAAACTGTAGCTGCACTAGCTACGGGCGATGCAGACAAGATCAACTCTTTCATGAGCCAAAGTGGTTATAACATTCAGTCTGCCGGGCTTAAGGCAGCCTTGACCACTGCTGATGCTGGGCCAGATTTCGATATTCGGCAGGTAGGAGGAGCCTATGGTTTCGACCAGCCGGCTGATCTGACAAACTCGGTCATGAAGGTGATACCGGCGTCGGCAAGGTATGTTATTGTCTTGTGCGAAGAGTGAGCATAGACGGCTCTCGACTAAGTGGGATCAAAGATTATACATTCATGACATCTATACGGGCAATATGACCGACACGAGAGGCCATGTGCTCTTCAATCTGCAGAACTACAAGTACGACATCGTCTTCTCACAGAGCTACGACGCCAGAGGGCTTCCTTGAGAGGGTCACCTTCAACGGCACACGCGCAAAACCCGATGGCACTGAACAAGCTGATGCAACAGGCACTCAGATCATCAATCCTGAAAACGCATATTGGACGAATGAGAACTGGGCATCGACGGCGTCTTTTGTGGGAACGATTTTCGGCATCGGATTGACTATTCTTCTTTATTGTTTGGACAAATGCAAAGATAGAAAGGAGAAGGAGGATGCAACAAAAGCAGCGCTTGGGAGAGTGCGCAAGGGCTCCAGTGATGCTGAGGATGGCGTCGAAATGGCCCTCCTGGAACACCCAGGCCCGTCAGCTGATCTAACAACTTTCCAACCCCTTGTCGAGCGCAATATGCGCCAGGAAGTCAACAAGGGCCTTCAGCAGAATCTGCCAGCTGACCTGATCAAACAAGATGCTCTGAAAGTGGGGAAATCTACAACGATAGAGTTGCAAGCCGAAAGCCAAGGTGATGTTGTCAGAGCCATCGGTGGTTTTAAAAATCTTGTCGGTGTAGATGTCGTTTAAGCAGGAAACGCAAAGGTCGCAAAAGCTGCTGTGCGCAAAACGCTAGCTGCAATGGACACAACTCCATATGTCAGTAACGTTGTTGATGCGCAAACCAAGACTTATGAGGTTGCACAGGCCAGGAACCAGGCCAGCAAAGACCGAGCTCAAGCATCAGTCCTACAGAGGCAGATTCAAGACCAACAAGGAAGGATAGAAGATACGCGGGAAAACATGGAGGAGCGGAAGGAGCAGATCGAGAAAGAAGGCTTAGACCCCAATAAGGACCAGGGGATGAAAGACCGTAGGAGACGACTAGACACATTGACAGACAACATGAAAAGGGCTCAAGCAGAGGTGAATGAGCATCAAGAAGATGCTCAACGTCGAGATAGAGAAGCAAAGCAGGCTGAAAGCGAAGCACGCAGATATGAGCAGGAAGCGAGGGAAGATAGCAGCATTGTCTTCCATCTATGACCTCGATTTTCGAGGAGGGCGCAAAAAACTATGGCCATTACCCAAAGGAGACAACAACAAATCGGTTTGTCAAGACGAACGAATCTGGAAGATATGTCAGAGATAATGTGTGTTATACAACTTGATTTTAGAAGGGCATTGGAAAATGGCATACGTCAGTGACGATAATATACACTATTATACAAAATTATATAGAGGTTTAAAAGGTCTATCACACACCAAATCTGTCACACACAAACTCCGTCAAATGATCAACGACTTCATCAACAGGTTGTAAAAGACCATCGTCTATGGCGACAACCGATTGGATGATCCATTTCCAACCTTGCTTGTCCATTTCATGAAGGGTCTTGTTTTTTAACAAGTCACCGCTTTGTGATTGTTGGGTTTCTGTTATGTCACCTTCATCGGATGAGGTGGATATATAAGCTTCTAAGATGATGCCTTTCTTGGCACGGATGAATATTTTGGTCTGAGATACTGCGTTAGCTTTCTTCTTCCCTTTCTTCAAAGCTGTAGGTATAGATGGAAAGAAACGTACCGAAGGAGGTAGAGAGCTCGGTAGCGCGGGTCGAGGCCGAGGATCCTCCTCTGTCGAAAAGGTTGAAAAGGTGAATTCCGGGGTTTGAAGAAATTTGAAATCAGGCGACTGAAATTAATTAGTGACACGGCCAAACACACAGACTACATATATATAGACTTACCCTCAACATGTCAGACGTGCCTTGGATTTCTGATATCTCGTGCACCTGCGTCTCTCCAACCGTTCCTGCAACCCAATCATCTCCAGCATCCAGCGCACTATTCTCCGTATCTAAGCTCTTTGCGCGACCCAGGACGTCATTTCCGGTTTCGTAGAGACGTGAAAATTCATCCATGATATTCCTTATTGTGTTCTGCATCGAAAATGATTGTCCGGCGCTGACTAGATCCGCAGAGACATTTCCGACGGGAGACCGCACACTGCTGACGCCTTTTGCATGAATATATGGTCTAGCAGGAGATCTCAGAAATGCACCCAAATTATTAATATTAGGAGAATCCAGCAGACAGGTTCCGTGATGCAAAGCTCGGTTTTTCGTTAACTTGAATGCCGAGCCAGATACTTTCAAGGCTTGCGGAGTAGCTTCTTCAGGCGGGTCTTCTATTCCTGCTGTGTTGCTTTGTCGAGCGGATTCGCTTGGTTTTTGAGTCAGCACAATATCGTGTCGCTCGTTAACGCTTGCGTTGGTTGCGCCAATCTTCTGCAGTGCTCTTGCCACCATCTCGGCGTGTCGGTCACGGGTGAAGACATCTCGGGGACAAATAACGCTATAGTTTAAGTTGCCTTTGTCATGAAACACAGCTCCGCCACCAGAATGTCGTCGGACGTAAAGCACATCTTCCTCCGAGTCATTGCTTGTATATCCTTTTTGCAAAGCTTTCAGATTCGTTTCGAGCCACGGGTTCTGGTTCCGGCCAACCACCACACACGGGCGATTGACATATAAAAATAGAATATTGGAATCCTCGGGCGTCTTCTGGAGAAGATATTGTTCAATTGAAAGATTCGTAAACGGGTCGGACGATAGCGATTGGTAGATTTGATGCTTGGATGAGCTCCGGCTGGCGAGTTCGGCGAACTTGGAGGGTGCAAGTGTGGTTATTGCTCGTGCAGCTGACCGGCAGCTATGTCGGAGGATATGGACAGAGAGCACGCATGATGAGCGGCGCAATGGAAGCATCGAAGCGATGTCAATTGAACATTGAACAATCTGTCGAATCTGGAGAAATGTTATGAAGTCGACCCTTTCGGGCCGAAAACTACCTGCAAGCACGCTAGTCCGCTTTTGGATCCCCCGCGCTGACGGGTGACTCCGACGTCGCAGATCACCAACTTTTTTCGGGTGGAATGATTCATTCAGGCTTCATCTTCATTTTTTGACCCTTTTTTCTTCTCATTGCCCTACGACCACATCTTGTCGTTTTCCAATTCCGCATAGCATTTCTTATATATTTCAATCGCAAACATGTCGACGTGGGGTGACTTTTTCCGAGTAACAACGTGAGTCATCCATTCGCCTTATAAACTCAACTGTTTACCAAAGATGGGAAAACTGACAATAAAAAAAGCTACGGCGAGTCCCACTGCCGCTCAGTGGGCTGCATCGTCGATGGATGCCCGCCAGGCATGGCCCTGACAGAGGACGACATCCAGCCTCAGATGACTCGACGACGTCCCGGCCAGAGCGCTCTCACTACCCCTCGCAATGAGAAAGACAAGGTGGAGATCCAGTCAGGCACCGAGTGCGGCTACACGCTCGGCACACCGATTGCAATGGTTGTTCGCAATGAGGATCAAAGACCCAAGGATTACGGTGGTAGCACAATGGATCTCTTCCCTCGCCCCAGCCATGCCGATTACACCTACCTTGAGAAATACGGAGTCAAAGCCAGCAGTGGCGGAGGCCGCAGCAGTGCGCGTGAGACTATTGGTACGAACATCTGAATATATATACATGTTTGCAGACCTCGAAGCTAACTGCCCATGTAATCAAGGCCGAGTTGCTGCCGGTGCCATTGCAGAAAAATACCTAAAACTGGCGCACAATGTCGAGATCGTGTCCTTTGTCTCATCCGTTGGCAACGAGCACCTCTTCCCTCCTTCCCCCGAACACCCATCCTACTCAACAAACCCCGAATTCTTGAAAATGATTGAAACAATCGACCGCGAAACCGTGGACAAGTTCTCGCCCGTGAGATGTCCCGAGACAGGCGCATCCGAGCGCATGACCAGAGTCATTGAGAACTTCCGAGACAATAAAGACAGCATTGGCGGCACAGTCATGTGCGTAATCAGGAATGTGCCCGTTGGTCTCGGAGAGCCCAGCTTCGACAAACTCGAGGCTAAGCTAGGCCATGCCATGATGAGCTTACCAGCCACGAAAGGGTTCGAGATTGGCTCTGGCTTCGGAGGATGCGAAGTGCCCGGATCAATTCACAATGATCCCTTTGTCGCAGTCCCCGAAGTTCCAGAGAACCAGCCCGGGCCCGGGCTTGTTAACAAGCAGAGACTAACCACAATGACGAACAATTCTGGTGGTATTCAGGGCGGAATCTCTAACGGAGCAACTATTTACTTCCGCACTGCGTTCAAGCCTGCAGCGACTATTGGACACGCTCAAACAACAACTTCTTATACCTTGGAAGAAGGAGTTCTATCCGCCAAGGGCCGTCATGACCCGTGCGTTGTACCTCGCGCCGTACCGATTGTGGAGGCCATGGCTGCGCTTGTGATAATGGATGCTTTGTTGGCACAAAAGGCCCGAGAAGCTTCAAGGAGTTTACTTCCGCCATTGCCAACAGGCCTCCCCATAAAACCGGAAACCTCAAATGGTCATTAAACTGATACATATGCTTTTTTCCTTTTCTTTTTCTACCAATAATGAATCAATTTTTCACGTTAACTTCTGGGGCGCCAAGATTTCTGTCCTTGTTGATATGTTCAAAGAAAAGTATGGATTTCTCTTTTAGATCTTTTCAATCTACGAAATCAAATTTTCTGGCATTTCAAAATAAAAGCCCATGTCCCTCCCTACTTAGACATGTGTATATACATCACTCCAGTACGGGTGGTGCAGTTATATCGCCGAATAAACCTGCAATACTCTCAAAAGGATAGTCTGAAGAGCCCATGGCAAGAGTCAGATCCTTTTTTTTAAGAGAATGTCAGTCCGCCCTTCTTTATAGCAACATATACAACAGTTAAAAGACTTACCGGAAGGAAATCATCAAACGGAAGTTCTCCCAAATCAGCCATTATAGAATCATTAGTCGCATCCTGTTGTAAGCTAGTGACAGGACCAGCAGCCGCTGCATCAGAGATGTTGTCAGGTTTCTGGCCTGACTGGTTGCTGTCACGGTGGTATTCTTTGAGGTGATTCTTGACAATCTCGACCGACTCTGTGGCTACGACCGACTCGTCCATAGCTTCGAGGATTTCGATAGATTTGTGGATGCTCTCGGTGAGTAGATTGGTTTCCTGTAAGTTGAGGAAGGATGACGATCGCCTAGAGAGTGGGAGAAGAATATTTGTGACTGCGAACATGATATATGTCGTATTGTACCACCTGCGTGTAAAAAGGCTGTGAGCTAACGTCAGAATAAGTACTGGGAGAATGCACATACCAACACCGGAAGAACGTATGTTGCCGAAAGGTCTCATATATGACATCCACAGTCTTCCTCGCCGAGTCCAGACACTTTTTGGCTGCTATTTCTAGCAGTCTTTGAGCCTCGGCTGTCCGATTGTTGCCTCCTGCTTCTTGAGGCGTCAAAGTCAAATAAGCCAAGAATGGTCGGAATATGAACATTTTAACGTTATGGTAACCTGTTAATTGCAAATAGTCAGCGGTTGAATATCTATAGTCAAAAGAACTTTGACATACGGATTCCCAACACAAGTCGCTGTCGTCTAGACCACTTTGGATCACGCAAAGCGCCGATGGATGTAAATATGCTTCCGCCGGGCTGTCCAAACTCCGGCTGCATAAGTTTTGGAAGCCCATCCAGCCAAGTATCCAGCTTTTGCTCTATTTCCAAGGAATACCTCATCTTCTGCTGTATGGAAATCCTCGAATGATAAATATCAATCGAGACTTGGCGGATGATGTGGGCCAAGTCAACCATGATGGGGACGACGGAGTATTCGGTTTGTCCGTCACGGCTCGGCTGGCAGCGATTGTGATATTCGTCTAAGCCGAGTGTATCAGGACGGCCTAGGGAGAATGATAGCTCTCTGTTATAAACCTGGTTAGTTGTGATATCCTTAGGTGTGGCATGCTCGGAAATACTGACATTTCTAATGAATACAGCCCCCTGTTGATTAAAATCTGATTAGTACACCATAGATCTTATAGATATATCAAAGCACTCACCACCAAGTCCTTGATATCCAATCATGTTGGTTAGTTTTAACGTCAGGCGTCTCGCGATTGTATCCCGCGGCGAGGCATGTTCGAATAGCTAAGCCCAAATACATGTATGCCACTGGAAACTCAAAGTCAATACAGTTCTGCACATAAAGAAGCCCGAAGAAACTTACAGTGAGGTGCAAGTTCATTCTGGCAAATCTTGGCCTAAAGAGATAGTTAGCATTCAAGCGACTTGAGCAAGAAAAGGGGTATCAAACCATAAGATACAATGCTTGCACAATTTCCAAGTTATTAGTAAAGCACCAAGTGTTCAAGTATCCCTGCGCTTCTGCAAATAACTTTCGACTCCACTCAAACCGAGTCAAGCCCCCTAATCGAGGCTCATCCCACGCACGAATCAAAGCACCCAAGGAAAGCAAGCTCAAATATAAAGCTATGAAGCTGCTGTCCGGCTGTGGGCTCTTGCCCAACCACAGATTATGTGCTTGGAGGATGAAATTCTCCTTGTCAATCAGCGGGTGAATAAAATGCAGGTTCTCAAAGTACCCTTCCATAAAAACATGTGCATACTCAAAGTAGTGCCCATTGTTGCTATTGTTGCCGCTGTTGTTACTATTGCTACCTTGGGCGTAAATTGCATAGCTGTCTTTATCCTGAGTCACTTGAAGTTGTGTCAAAGAGAAATTAGGGTTATGCAGCGTTGATATGAGAGATCCTTGTGGTGTCGTCTTGGCATTATGTTGATCAGAAGAAGGGTATACCTCTTTTTCTGGGTTCTGCAAAGGCTCGCGAGCGCGTTGCAGGTGGCCCAGGGCTGCGGCAGAAGAAGTATTGCCATGGAACTCGATGGTGTTTGTGTGCCGGTTTACCTCGCTGATTTCTTCTTCCAAAGCGTCCGAAGGTGTATCGTGTTCGTTGTTGGCGGGGTCCGGCGATGACTCCGAGTAGAGATTTGGCGGTTCGTGAGGTGTAGTCCAAAGAGTTGAAGAAGGCGTCTTGCTCAATTGATTGGCAGCAGTGGCTTGGCGCAAGCGCTCGTTCAATGCTTCCACTTTGGCCTCGAGCTCATGGATATAGCTACCATCATGCTGTGTTAACAAGAATCATCCAGACAGGCAGGTTTTGAACAAACATACCTTGCCGCCTGGTTATCCCGCTGTAGGTGAAAATCCCCTTCATAGACACATTCGACTTGGCTTTCTAGATATAGCATTAGCCCCAAACTGCTCTAGAATGTAAAGTGTATTAATGTATATCGTCTCGGATGCTCCGACTTACTGGTGCATTTGCGGCACGGAAACGATTCATCACATTTGTACTTTTTGGCCCTGCAACGCTCGCAGGCCCTTGCAGCGCGACGTCTTTTAGCACGCGGCTGGGACCGGTCAGTTGGAGGCTGAGAGCTCATGTTGGCAGATAATCGTAGACTTGATCAGATCGTTTCTTTGCCTTCTTTGCCTTCTTGCATTCTGGTCGGAAATGCCGAGCAGCTGCCGGCATGGAAGGCACGCCCCATGCCAATCACGTGGGGGACGAAATTGCGGGGAAACTTGGAGACCGTGCTAACCGCATGTGGACTGATGCCTGAGGCATCAATCTCGGCTGCTCGGCACGGCGGCCGAGACGATCCCTCCAACATCCAACACCAACGCTTCATTTGTATCACCATCGCTTGGGGTTTCGAGGCGAGAGTTCATATTCTCGGAGGACTTCCAGACAGTAAATAGCCACACAGATAAGGGACCCCCACCCCCTGCCCCCATCCCCATGTACGTACTACTAGGAGCATTTCCCTGCAGTTGTAGTCGTAGTTGAGTGCTTACGACTGACTTATGACATGAACGGATGCAAATTAATTAAGATTGAAGCAATCAACTAACTAGGAAACTAGTCACGCTTTGCAAGTTGCGACTCAGTTATCTGATCCGTCGGCGTCAATCAGCGTGCGCAGCGAACACTCCAAGTGGAACTGTAACCCTAACGTTTTACCAAGTCGGGTCATTCCGAATCGAGTGGGCGTCGCGCCATGCAGCAGCCAGTGGCACCAGCCACTGAACATGAGAAACCACAACTATCAAAATCGCCGAACCATGAACACTAGGGACTAGCACGTACGTAGCAGGCATTTTCTCGACAACGTGAATGGCCATTTCGCCGGCCTAGTGCGCGCTTAGATCCACACTAAGGAGCTTCTGTCGTAACATAGCATGGCTATCTTACGTATGCCTCGCTATACTAACTGGTTCACTAAGGATTTAGAGAGCACAACGATAACTGTTCGAGTTTTGACGGAGCCATTCTAGCATACAGAAACTTGCTTTAGGTCTTAATTTGATACGTATCTTGCGAGGTCTTTGATACATATCGCAGACCAGAAAAAAAAAAGTGGGTACGACACGCACGCCCTCACGCAGGAGGACTACGTACTAACTACTGGTCTACTCCATACAGTGCATTCCATGCAGGGTTGTAGATTGACCATGGCTGTCTTAATAATCAATCATCTTTTGTTGCCTCCTAAAAGAAATGGACATGTGGTGGAATGTACATCATCGCGAGACTCATCGCCATGAAGATATTCGCTCTTGGATGGCTGTGTGTAGCAGCTTATGCGCAGCTTCCATCTCTTCCAGCTCTTCCAGCCCTCGCTGTCAAAGACGACCTCTTCTCAATTGTCTCGACTGACTATGATGCATACAACAAAGGAAAACTCGGCCACCGTCCCCACCTGCAGTATGAATCCTGCAGTGAATTCACACCCTATCTACAAGTAAACACATGGAATGAAAGCGCCATCGCCAGCAAGGGATCCCATATATTCATCCGGCATGATGGCATCCCCGAATCGCCTTTGGCTTCTCCTCTCATCCTGGACGCTAAGGATCTAAGCGCCGTTTATGTGAATCGCAGCTTTGACAATGTCTTTGCAACCCGCGTTCAGGAAAACGAGGGTAAGAAGTATCTCACCTTCTGGCATGGTCAGAAGGGAGATGGCGTTGGTAACGGTTTCGGCGTTGCTTATGATCACACCTACAAGCTGGTATACAATATCTCAGCACATGGAATCCCAGCGCACGCTGACCTGCATGAGTTTGCCTTTACCGGTCATGGAACGGTGCTAGTCACCGGAGTTGACAAGGTCAGAGCAGACACAAAGTCATGGTATGGATGGAGAGGAGCCTCACGATATAATGTTCTGGATTCTCTATTTCAGGAGATTGACCTGGAAACCAACAAGTTGCTCTTCAGCTGGCGAGCACTCAATCATATTAATCCCATGGATTCGTTCGAGCGACCAGGAAACAACTGGGACATTTACCATATGAACAGCATTCAAAAGGTAGTACCCCTTTCCAAACAAAATTTCCACAGAACGATTTTCTGACAGAATATAGACCAAAGAGGGGAATTATCTCATCTCGATGCGCCACACTCATTCCATCTACCTGATCGACGGCAAGACTGGCAAGATCATATGGACCCTAGGCGGCAAAAAGAACGACTTCACCGAGCTCCCTCCTCCTGAAGGGACCGACAATCTCGCGTCGTTGCTTTCCATGAGCTGGCAACACCATGCACGCTATATCCCCAATACCGACGAAACCGAAATGACATTCTTCGACAACCATGGCAAGGACACTAGCCACGGTAAATGCAAAAATGACTGCTCGCGCGGTCTGCATATCGCCATCGACGACAAAGCGACACCGCCCACTGTACAACTCCTGCGAGAATACCGCCACCCCTCTCGACTCCGAGCCCAGAGTCAGGGCAACGTGCAGACCCTCTCTGCGCGCAATGGTGAGATAGGAAATGTCTTTATTGGCTGGGGCCGCTGCCCATCATTTACGGAACATGACGCCTCCGGCGAAGTAGTTATGGACGTGCAGTTCTCCCCCTGGCACAGCGCGTGGATCCCGGACGCCCTGGACAACTACCGCGCCTACAAGATGGACTGGGTAGGCACGCCCTGGTGGGATCCATCGATCATGTTGAAGGAGAACCCGGAGACTGGGATTGACATCTTTGTCAGTTGGAACGGAGCAACCGAGGTGACGGAATGGGTTGTACGCGGACAGAGTGCTCACACCAATTCCAGTGAAATGCTTAAAAGAAGGGGAAATATAATTACAAGGACCAAACGTACGGGCTTTGAGACCAAGTTGACAATCGAATCCGCGGACGAGATGCGATACATCTGGGCCGAGGCAATGGACAAGCACAACAGCGCCCTGGGTTCAACGGATATCTGGCTGGTGGGCGCAGGGAGCATGAGCGTTATCAAGGAGAGCCAGAAACCGCCTTCAGTGAACTTGGCGCCAAATAAGGTGTACGAAAAGCCAATCCCGCTCAAGACATGGATTTTGTTGGGTGTTGGTATCTTCTTGGTCGTCGCTGTGCTTTTGACGGTTGGAATCGTTATCTGGCGGCGACGCGTGAAAGCCTATGATCGTCTGGAAGGGCGTGATTTGGACTCGGATGTGGGAGAGGACATTGACTCCATTGTGGGACTGGAAGATTTCGTTGTTGAATCTTCAGATGATGGTCTGGATGATATGGATGATAAGAAAGAAAACATCATTTCGGCGGAGGAGGAGAAGGAGAACTTGCTTTCGAAGGAGAAGAAGGAGAGCGAAAGCTGACGTTTCTGAAAACAATGCATCTTGTCGTGTTTTTTCCTGTTCCATCTATTTTGTACCATACATAGCCTTGAAGCTGTCAGATTTTAGATAATATCATATACCCAATGGTACCTACTCTTATTGCTCTCCTTCTTACTGCTTGTTTCAAACGAGGCTATCAGAGAAAAGTCTTGGATCACAGGAGTGTGGTCAAAATTGAATTGAACATTCATAACTCTAGAATAGCGATTTGCGCTTTCATTTCATACAGACAACGCCATCCATAAATAACAACGATGACAAAATAACTATGTACGCCCAATTTCCCATGCATATCATTAGAACGTTATCCAATGTGAGTAGGATCTGTCGATGACGACGTGTGTATTTGATATCTTTATCTGATCTTGCGAGATTGATAATTATCCATGCCTGTCCTCCGCATAGTTTGACTGCGAGTCATGCGTCTTGGACCGGGGCTGTCATCTAGACTAAGTCCCTGAAATCCAGAACCTAGGCCTGGTCGTGCTGGAGGCATGTTTCTGTTGCTGTCGCCGAATGGGTTCCTGTTTCGAATCGATTTGTTCGTGTAAGATGTGACGGTTGTCTCGGCATCGGAATCTGCACCTGAATACTCGGAGGCGTCGGAGCCATCATCGAGCAGGTTGTCTTGACGCATGTTTCTTTGGTAAAGACCATAGCCAAGAGGTGGAGATTGAGATTGCGAGAAAGAATGTTGTGAAAAGGAATTTGTAGGGTGATTAGAGAAAAACGATTGCGAAGGTGAAACTGGTTGAGGAGGCGAATGTTGGTTTTGGTAGATGAGTTGGGACCCCTGAGTCGGAGGCTGCTGGGTGGTGGTTTCTGGTCCTTGTGTGATTCTATGCTTTCGAGCTTGAGATTTTGGGAAGACTGAAATAAGACCCAGTAAATCTTCTATAGCCAACAAAGCTGTTAGAAATTTCAGACATAGTTCCAGGTTTCCACCTTGGTAGAAAGTGATTGAAAAGTTGTAACCCAGACAGAGGGCTAAAACAACCGTTGCCACAAACTTGATCAGGGAATAGACAACTCTTTTGACAATTATGGATGGAGTGTTCAGAGATGCCAGCAGGTCAAACCCCGTGAATAGAATATTCATGATCAAGGCACTGATTAAAACAGCGTCATGTGGAATAGGAGCCAAATGCATCCAATCAATCAACCATGTAAGCAAGCAAACCGATAGAAGAATCAATCGAATCGAGGTATACAGCAATGTTGAGTGTGAATGCTCCCTGCGTATATCCTTCTTAATTTTGGACTGTAATGCGGCATTTTCATCTGCGTCGTCATCGGGAGACCTGATTGTGAAGGTTTGGTCGAATAGACTTTCCAAGCCAGTTGTGGCATGATAATCTGACGGCGCAAAAAACCTTGGAGGAGCGAAGACGTCGGATGCACGAGAATTATCATTCATACCAGCTGCATTTTGAGACATTGTTGGAGATTTTTGGAAGAAATTTGGTTCGGGGATTGGCTGTGGTTGTTTTTGAGTGATGGGATTTCGAAGCTGCCATGCAGGAGGTCGTGGTGCTTCGGGCAGCGAACCATTGAATAATGACTTGCTCGAAACAATGTTGGATGCGGTTTCTGGTCTGGCAGATGTGACAAATCTAGGTCGGATTTCTTGCGGCGCCGATGGTGTCCAGTCCATCGAGTCTTCGACCACTGGTGGTGGTGTAACGGAGCGCACTATATTGGTTCTCGGGTCTGCTCGTGATGGATTTCCCAGCCTTTCCACGGGGAACACTTGAAATGAATCTTGTTGGAAGGACGGTCTTTGCTGTGTGGTCAACGGCCTCGGTTGTGACGATGCGCTTTGTTGACGCGGCGAAGCCACTGGTGTTATGTTTGACCATAAAACAAGGGGCCGTGTGTCATATTGGACCAGTCTCTGGGAAAAAACTGTTACCTGCGCTATTGTCAGCTCACCGTATAAAGGATACGTTGATTTATGATCCTTACCATAATCATAAACAGTATCATCACCGCATGTATAGAGGGTGGCAGAGACCGTTTCATCTGAGTTGTGTCTTTTAAAAAGGCCCAAACAGCGAATCTGGTGACCATGACAATCAATTGACATTCGTAGTATTGATTGAGCCCCAATATCCTGCCATTCAACCCTTCAACTTTGTGGTGCACTTTGGGATTCCACCATATCGAGAGCACGCCAGCTATCAATGCGATACCGGCAAGATCCTGGGAAGAATAGCCAACGGAGGAAACCAGCTCCTCTACGTATGACAAGGAGTTCATGATAAATGGCGAGAGTTTGTATCCAACGACAGTATCCCATATATCACGCGTCCCTATCAAGTCTGACAATAGCTGGCCAGCAACGCTAATCCAGAATCCCAATGCCCCCGCCATGCTGAGAATACTCCTCCAATTTCGCCTTCGAGCCTTTTGCACCGCGCGACTAATCTTGCTCCGTTCCATGGTTCTCCTCAAATGGTCTGCCTTCGCTTCGTAGCCGGTTTGGCGAATACGGTTGTTCACTCTCTGCTCGCAATCCTCACACACCTGTGGGTATCGCTCCTCCATATTTCTGCGGAAGCGTGGGTATTCCCGTTCAAAAGCTGGGTATGCAGGGTCATCAGAATCCGGCAGGTAAGAGCCAAGGACCTTCATGAGCAAATGCTGGTTGCGAACACATTTACTGCAAAACAGCCCTGTTTGGTCGAAGCCCATTGACCGGAATGGTGATTGAGCTGTGTCAGTCGCATCGTCTGGAATGTCTGTCACGGCAGTAGGAGGATCTGTAATTTCGCCATTCTAAAATGCCGTGTTGTCAGTTTTCAAAAAGGCCCACGAGAACAAAAAGTGTGGCGCCAGTCATACCTCGTCCAGATAGTTTACGGCTTCGCAATGCTCGCAGCGCCATTCGCGCAAAGCCGTTGACTTCTTGGATGCAGACCGCTGCCCGCAGTAGAAGCAACGCAGTCGCCTCTGAAGCAAGGCCATCTCATCTTATCCAAGGAAAATCCAAGGCGCAGTTGCGTTAACGCTTGAAGAGTGTAGATTGTTGATGGTGCCTGCCTGAGTTGGGAAGAAGAAAGTAAACGGCGCGCACGGACCACTTGCCTCAAGTCTTGAGGTGCGGAGAGTCAACAGACAACAATAAACAACAATACACCTCGACAGCTTCAATTCACCCGGCAACTTCCGGTTTCCAGCTCGTTTGAATTAGAGAGGGGGGTATCCCATTACAGTTCAATAAGATGAATTGAATTTTCTGCACCGGCCCACTCTCGGGCTACCGACGAAGACCATGGCGCTCATTCTAAACGCTGAACAATACTTGCCAACGCCAGCTATGGCTGCTGCTCTTGTCGGCCTTCTCACTGTCATTATTCTTGCACTTATTATTGTAAGTTTTTTAATCCTCGAATTGAGTAACTTACTCCGTCACTGACTTGCATCTCACGGCAGAGCCTCCACGTCATACTTTCGACTTCACAACAATCCATTGTTCCCAAGACTCGACGCAAAGGCACCCCGGCCCATGTGCTGATTGTACTTGGAAGTGGAGGCCACACGGCTGAGATGCTGTCCATGCTTCGACGAATGCCATTAGACCCCAATACCTACACGTTTCGCACCTACATTGTATCCTCGGGCGACGGTTTTAGTGCCTCGAAGGCGGCGGAATTCGAAGCAAGCCTTCGCGCGCAATACGGGAACAAGGGTGATACTATATTAGATGCGGAATCTCAAAACTACGAAGTGATAACGGTGCCTCGCGCTCGTCGTGTTCATCAGTCATATCTGACAGCCCCGGTGTCCACGATTCAATGTTTCTGGGCTTGCCTCCAGATTCTCCGCGGTAATCACCCGGATCAACAACCAAGTAAACGCGGAGCCACATCCCCGTATCCTGACGTGATCCTCACCAATGGTCCTGCAACAGCGGTATGTGTGGTGCTAGGGGCAAAGTTTCTGAGATTCTTGGTCGCCCTTTGTACCCTACTACCATTACATAGACCGGCTTCTAAAGACACCCCGGGCACGACTAACCACAAGCTCCGTACTATTTTTATTGAATCCTGGGCCCGAGTTACAACTCTGAGTTTGTCCGGGAAAATCTTGCTGCCTTTCGTGGATCGTTTTTTGGTCCAATGGCCCAATCTGGAAGGCAAACGGGCATGGAGGGGGATGAGAAAAGCAGAATTCATTGGCACAGTTATCGAGTAGGAATGAAATTCACAACATAAGATTTTAGCTTGATTCTCTTGTTATCATTAAGTTCGGCGTCCTCGCCGTATCAGCGCAGATTAAATGCAGACCCCGTATCACCTAATACCCCGCAATAGTTACTGGCTGAGTCACTCGATAGATACGGTTCAGCTCTCTTAGATATCCCATTGTTTCTCTCTTCACCAACATTTTGTACATGAACAATGGTTTACTCTCTCAAGAATCGAAACGTTCTTGTAACGGCAGGCTCACGGTATGTACCATTATTATGACCACCACCACCATACATACATAAAACGGTCTCATGACATGATTATGTGACGCCTCAAAACTCATAATTTTTGGTATTCCAGTGGCCTCGGAGCTCTAGTCGCAGAGAAATTTGCAGCAGAAGGCGCCAATGTAGCTATCAATTACGTATCGAACGTGGAGTCAGCTAAGGAAACGATATCGACGATCAATTCGCAATATCAAGTCAAGACGGCGATTATCCAAGGGGTGCGTTACTTTCTCTTTTAGAGAAAAATGACATTCCATCCCCATCAAATAGCCTCCGCCTGCAGACAAGCAAGATAGCTGATTTTTATATCTAGGATTTGGGGTTACAAGAGGATTGCATTAGGGTTGTCAAGACAGCCATCGACGTATTAGGCGGCCTTGATATCGTGATCTCAAATGCGGTGGGCTTCCCTACCCTAGCCTTACTTGCTTTTGTTTCGATATTCTATGCTCATGTTGGATGGAAACTTCTAGGGCTGGACCAAGTTCGCAGACTTCGACGATCTCTTCGCCTTGGATGAAAGTGATTGGGACAAGGTATGTTGTGTAGCTAGTACCGCCCACTACCCATTTTTTTTCTGATGGCCGATTTCTAACATGGTAGTCTGTGTGACAGTGCTGGGCTGTCAATGTCAAGGGTCACCTGCATACATTCCGTGAAGCTCAGCCAATATTCAATGCCAACCCCGACGGAGGCGTTTTCATCGTCACGGCTTCTATTGCGGTAAGATGTCTTGCTCGTAACTGATCGTGACTCAAGTCTAATATTCGCCATAGGGATTGACGACTACTGGAAGCAGTCTGGCATATTCCGTTTCCAAAGCAGCATGTAACGTCTCCTCCAAAGATCCCGAACAAGAGGCACCGTTTCCTAACAGACACCTTCGCAGGCTTACACCTGACCAAATGTCTTGCCAAAACACAAGGACCCAAAGTTCGCATCAATTCAATCTGTCCTGGACTATTACTTACTGATTGGGTAAGCATATATACCGGACTACTGTTGACTCATGGCCGGAACGCATATTGATGACTTGCACGCTCATATAGGGAAACCGATTCTCTGAAAGGTCTATTAAGAATCACATCGACCGGACAATACTGAAAAGACCGGTCAGTAATAATTGAGTCTGACGAGAAAACATGACACTGACTCAAAAGACTTTTCAATCAAGGCCGAACTGGAAGATGCCGCGGATCTGTACATTACCCTCGCTAAGAACTCATCAATGACAGGCCAGACATTGACTATTGGTAAGTTTCAAGCCGCTCTATCCATAATGGACGTAAGACTAACGGTTCATTGTGCAGACGCAGGATTCGGTGTCAATTAGATGGGCGGTTGAAGTTATACTTGGCAGCAATCAGACCGGAAAGATCTGAGATGTCATAGATTGATGCAATGCAAAAGAATAAAGTGAATGTTGTACAATGGTATCTTATGTTCAACACAGAGGATTGTTGAATAACATGAATTCAGCGTCCGTAAAACGAACAGTGTTGGGGGAGAACATGCGAGCTTTTTGAGCAGCAATCAGGGCGTCATTTAATCTGTCACCTTCGACCTTCAGTTTGCCAATGCGCAGAAGCTGGCCATCAGCGGTATAGATATAAAGTGCTTTATTATGGTGGTTTCGAGCAGCAGGGCTAGGGATAAACGGTACTCCGGGAAGCAGTGTCAGCCCTTGACTTCCCGGGATACTCTCCTGCGGAACAGGCTCAACTTCATCAAAAATAATTCTCTTCAATTGGAAGTTTTTGGTATCGTCGTCAATCTTTTGGTGGGCAGGGACGAGAGCCTTGCTCCATAGAGCGCCCAAGACTCGTTGGCGGCGACTGATATTAGTCCACGTCCAATTTTTCCAGTCTATATGGCGATCCTCCGGGGTTATCTTTGCCGCGTGTGTAAGATTGTTTTCATCACAATCCGCTGCCCGAGAACCAACTTCTTTTAACGGAGGCACAAAAACACGATTCCGTATCCCGTTGATCAACATCTCGGCACCTTTAGGTGCAAGAAGGCCCAGGAGCTCAGATACCGAGCATGATTCGGGATTGGGAACTGGAATTCCTGGAGCAGGCGTTTGGTCTAGTATAACGCCGTGGTCGAAATGTTTATGGTGTAGTGTTTGTAGAGTTATGCCGGTTTTCGTTCGTCCGGAGAGAAGGGTGTGATGTAAGGGCGCCGGACCACGGAGACTGTAGGGTCATGGGTTAGAATGGGCAGTTTACGTATGGTTCATCGAGCAGACTCACTCTGGGAGTAATGAAGGGTGTACATTGACCCCTCCGTATCTCGTAGTGTTGAGTAATCTGGAAGGGATGAACAAGCCGAATGACACGGCGATAATCAGGTCGAAAGAACCATCAGGGGGCTGACATAAATTAATTAGTCGCTGGTTTGTTGGGAAAGTATCATTAAATCCTTCATCTCACAGTCCAGCCCCGGAAGGTATCTAGCTCGTGGATCTTGAGGTCAAGCTTCGTAGCGGTAGTCTTGATAGGAACTATACAATCGGTCTATCGTCAGGAACTCTTTCTTGTTTCATGCTTCAGAGAATTGCCAACCTTCACGAATCTGCTTCAATCCCCTCCCAACCCTTTTTCCTGGCCGACATACAACCTCGATTGATTTGATAGACTGGGGTGCTCGGAGCTGTTCCGCATGGAGGGCCTGTAGTGAAGCAACGCTGAATTCGTCCGCGCCGCAAAAAAGAATCCGAAGGGGGTCAATTGATGTGTGTGAATTCCATCGACGGTTATTTGTGCGGTTGCAGCGCAACTGACTGCGTATGATGATCAAAGCAGACCTTTGACAGAGCATCTTTTTTTTTGGTATAATATGGGGAAGGCACGCGCGGATCGTGACACGCGAAGGAAGCTGTGACAGCGCTAACTCCGGTCTCCGCATGCGATGACGTTCGAAGCGTCGACCATCCCAATTTCCTTGCAGAACAAACAACCAACGTACAACATATGACTACGCCTCCGTTCTCGATATTTATACGGCACGCACTGAATATGAGATGACTGATAGCGAATTTGTGTCCGTGATACCCGCTCAACTTGGGTTCCTTACCATCTACAACCCCTCCTTGGGCCCGACAGACGAGACCCTCCAAGACCAGATCGTGTTTTACCATTCATCGGAAAACACTCGTCCAGTACAGAACAGAAATGCCTCGTCGGACGTCCCACCTGCGGAGGAACATAAGGATGACACAAATGAGAGGCTGCGCAAAATTGGCCTGGCGCAGGGCATGGTGAATTTCGCAAAGTAAGACCCCTAAAATACCAAGAGCAACAGCTCGATAGAGCAGTGGATTGCTAATGATCAGCGCAGTAATTTCTCCAATGGCCACTCTGTCGATAGTGTCGAGACCGAGAAATCAAGAATAGTACTTTATGAACTCGAGAGTGACTGGTGGATTCTGGCCGTGAGTGAAACGAGATAACTATATAGTATGCAAACAAAAAAGCTAACCGATTGGCTGCAGTCAATAGATCTCACAAGAATCCTCCCCCCTCAAACCACGAATTCTTCGTCGGAAACTTCCACATCGGCAATAGAATATTCCTCGCGCGAGATATACCCTCCTCATTCCCTAATCCAACAACTTCGACGAGCGCATTCAATATTCCTTCTACATCACGGCATATCCCTGGATAACCTCTATGAACGAGTGGGAAGAGCCTCCTTTTGCAAACTCCTCAATCGTTTCTGGAACAGATTTATACGACATTGGCTTGTTCTACTCAACGGCAACCCGGCTACAGACCTATTCAACGGTGTTAAGCTAGCCGTGGGCGGGGAACTTGGTATCGGGGTAGGAGAAGAAGAATGGGGCAGTGGTGAAAGAGAAGTCCTTGAAGACTATGTCTCTCGGACAGATGGTCTTGTTGATCTGATTGTCTCTCGTTTCGGTGATGCGCCGGTTAAAGAGACTGATAAAAACCTCGCCTCCTCTTCTTCTCAGTCCTACCCAGCTTCTCGGATCTGGCTAGGGGCAGATCAGGCCCCGCGGCCTTCGGACGGGGTTATATTCTCTGGTGTTGGGGCTATATCGCGACAGTCGTTAGCGAGTGTATCTCAATGGATGGAATGGATCTACAAATATGGTGAAGTTGCATATGGTGTGGACGAAAACCCGAGCTCTGGCCGTTCACGCAAGCGAAGGAAGGCCAGGGTACATGAACCAACGAAATCATCCTCGCGACCAGGTGGTCAAAGGAAAGCCAACTCCAAATCGCAGACACCAAGCGGCCGAGCATCACCAGGGATTCCGCCAGGGATTCCACCACCATTAGTCGTGGGCACTCCTCCGCCGCCTCCGGCGACTCGGGAATCACCTGCAGAGAACCAAATAACAGAAGACGGTGCGACTGGCACCGAGACACTTATCAAATATCTCACTTTGGGATATGGCTCAGCATGGACGATTCCCGGTCTTTCAGTGGGTGCACTCGATGAAGGAGCAGTATCTGCAAAGAACAATACTGGGAATGGGATGACCCAGGAGATCACATCGAAGTATGTTATAGGCAAAAAACCCGTTATATTCTCACTCCCTGCGTTCACAAAATGATAACAAGTACAGGAAAAGTGATGGCGATGAAGCATTAGGGAAATTCATTATTGGTTTGAGAGACGACCTCGAAGAAGAATTATCTGACGACGACAATACAGACGAGAACTTGTTGTTTTCATCCCACACCCAAGACAAGGTGAAGAATAGACGTACTCTGTTAAGGACACTACAAGTCGAGATGACGCAGTCAGCTCCAATAGACAGCCATAAAGGTGATTCTCTTAATATCCAGTCATGAAAACAAACTAACATATAATAACCAGAATCCTTTAAAGAAACGCCAGTTCATAAGAAACTTCAAGTCTTGGTCTATGTGGTATGTTCAGTTATCTACGACCCAACATAATACAGCAGAACGACTAAAAAAATCAACAGCATCAACCGTTCATGTTCACATTCCTCTTCGACCTACACACCCCCTCACTCACATTACCATCTTTCTACCGCAGCATCCACCACCAACTAGGCCCTTTACAACGACCGCTTTTATCCTCCACATCACCACTCAACGTATCCCGTCGAATCTATTTCGCAGAGGACTGCGACGCAGGCAAACAAAAGCGAGCTTCCTCTCATTCTTCGTCCGGACTAAATAACAATTCCATCTACGATCTTGTATACGACCCTGGTAATTTAACCATTCGGTCGTCTATTCCCAATATCCCAGAGCCAGGTTTTTCATCTGATCTGACAATTTCCTCCGAGCGACATGCTGCTTCTATTCCTTACTGGTCGCGAGTCGAAGCCATAAATGTCCACAGCCAATTCCTCAGCACGTACACCGACACTCGGGCGCGGCCCTTGGAGATGGAGCGTACATGCAAAACCAGTCGAGGCTGGTGGCTAATATGGGTTCGAATACGCGAGGCACAAAACACAACGAACGAAGAAGAGGGCTATTACAGCAATAATCAAAGAAAAGAAGAAAAAGAAGCTTTTCTAATACGAAAAGCCTCCGATTCCTTCTCATCTGGCTCAGGCGGTAGCGGCGCTCGACACGCTCGCAACGCTAGTAGCGGAGTCAGATTCTTGCGAGATTTAAGTGGTGCTTCATCAACTGCTACGAATAACGATACTACATTGTCACCTGGGAGACTGACTGAGGGTCTTGGGTTTGATGCTCATCGGTATATTGAGAGTCTGTTGAGTTTGAATCGATAGATAGAAAAAGGCGGCAAGGCTTTTTCTCGTACATATATAATGGCAATATATACATACGGTGTATAACTGGATATTGATACTTCAATTTGTAGTAGTTACCTGACTAGGAACCTTGGAGGAAAAATCCGGAAAGATCGTCATTTTTTTTTCTCTTTTTCTTGGTTTCGTTTAGTTCTTTCTAATTAGTTACTTGCTAGAGATAATATGAAAGGGGGAGGGAGATAGAGGGAGAAGAAAAAAACGCCATCCTTAAATTCTGTAAACAATATCAAAGAAGGAATATAAGGGCGAAACAAAACATGATTAAAAAGAGACAAAAAAACGAGACCAGACAAAAGAAAAGAAGAAAAGAAATCGAGAGGGGGGGAATAGGAAACAAAGTCGGCTTGATAAATGTTTCCCGGCCAGATAAATCAATCAATCCCATGAAGCATTACGCCCCCTGGAATTTAGAACCTATCCACATAAATTCCAGGGTAAGTAGTAGCATGCAAAAACATTAGCCCATCGGAAGAGATAAACCGAAATCCCGAGTGTGTGTATAAGAAGTTCTTCCGTTGCACATTCTGTTGATGGAGAGACCTCGAACATTAAAAACAGCTAGATTACATGATACTGCACTTCGACTTCTTGCTGTGAGATTTGGTCAAGAGAGCTGCCCGGGTGGCAGTCTCGAAGACTTCGCGGACACCCTGGCCGGTACGAGCGGAGCATTCCAGGTACTTGTAGGCACCAATCTTCTTTCGGACCTCCTCACCCTAGAAAAGAAAGAACCAGGGTTAATATGTAACCAAAACTAGGCTTATCGGATATACATACCTGGTCAAAGGTGACAGGCCTCTGGGAGGTCTTGTTCAACTCATCGATAGTCTTCTGGTCGTCACGGAGATCGACCTTGCATCCAACCAAAATGATAGGAAGCCCTTGGCAGAAGTGAAGAACCTCGGAGATCCACTATATAGAGGTTAGACCAGATCCCAAAAATATTCAAGACGCATCAAGATAAACGAACCTTCTCCTGAACGTTATCCAAAGAGTCAGGGGAGTCAACAGCGAAACAGATCAAGATGACGTGTGAGTCGGGGTAAGACAAGGGACGAAGACGGTCGTAGTCTTCCTGGCCAGCCGTATCCCAAAGAGCTAATTCAACGTGCTTGCCATCGACTTCGACGTCGGCGACGTAGTTCTCAAAAACGGTAGGGACGTAGACCTATATGTAAAGTGTTAGAGGAGAGCAAAGAAATAAAATCCTGGTCGCTGTATAATGAAGCAGGCTGGCACGTGGCCTCGATCGATGAACCGGGCTAGAGGGGGCGGTTGCTAACCTCAGGGAAAGTGCCCTTGGAGAAGACACTAGAAACAGCCAAAATCAATCATCAGTTCTTCTAAAGGTCCTGGAAGGAGATCCAAGTTGATGTCGTTCCTGGGGGTGAAAGCGATAAAGGTTACTTACATCAGGAGACAGGTCTTACCACAAGCACCGTCACCAACGATAACAAGCTTGCGACGGATCTCAGCCATTTTTCCTGCAGATATGAAAACTGGCCAAGGTCAGCGGACGATGAAGACTGAAACGAAGAGATATATAGTAGTAAGGCAGGTGAGATGGATGACGGAAGAAGGTGTTTTTTTCTGCAGCTGTGTCGGTTGTTGACGTGCCCACTGAAACAGACAAGAGGACAAGCTTATTGCAGCAGCAGCGACCACGGGAAAAGGGTTAGGCTGAGCAACCTACGATCGGGTTCAAAGGGCTGGGTTCTGGAGAGAGGAGATCAACCAACTTTAGAGAAATGGATATGCGAGAGACACAGATCAGGGAGGATGGTAGATAGGGAGACAAATGGATGGACGACGGTCTCTGTTTTCGAGAGGAGAGAGGATGGAGATTGGGGAGGCAGACTAGAGAGCAAGCACGGGCAGGAGGTTAGACTAACTAACACTTGACTAATACTGGCCGTAACAGCCGTAATTAACCAGCCTGATGCACTCCCCTAAGAGTGTGTGGCTTTCGCGGGCGGTAGCGCCTGCAATACGCCGCCCGTACGGGACAGACAATGACGCGATACTCCAGAGGGACAGCCGGACGGGGCCAGAGGACGCTGTCAGCCAATGAGATCGCCCGATCAGGAGAGTCACCAGCTCAGCCCTAATACGGACCTGTATCGTGTTTCGAACCAGCTGTGGCTGATCTCCGTATTGGTATGTAACTGTAGTGCATAGTGCACTACAAGGGTATGTGGCTCAGCACGGCTTGTCCTGTCATATGTACAGAGTAACTATCGTATCGTATTCATCATCAGCAGCGGGGGCTATGTGTCTGACAAGTCGTGGCTGAGCAGGAATCATCTATTTCCGGCTGTCATCGAATTAAGGAGCATCCAGTATAAATAGCAGCCAAGTAAATTACAGGGGAACTCTGCTTCTACGTACGGAAAAAAGAAAATAATTACATACTGCGAATTGACAGCGTACCTATCAGACTGTATGTATCGTATCCATATTCTGGTACACAAAATAAATACCTGGCACTGAAAGAAACGCCTGACCAAACAGACATATTTGGGCGGGTCCCACAGTCCCACCGCAGGACGACGTACGTGTCACAGATATCAGACCAAAGCACTCGGCTTCGAGCTGGGTATTATCATGTAATAGTGTACGTATTTAGGGTATAGCTTTGAATATGTTGGTATAAACGTAGGAATTATCAGTAAGTGTAACTCCCATGTCAACAGGATATCTGGCAGGTGCAAGGCACGGGCAAAATTACACGATTACAAGGGGTTCTTGTTTATTGTGTCGACAAATGTGGCGGTGCAGCGACCAGTCCGCATCACGGGATCCGGGTCCTTATCACGATAACCCCGGCCAATCAGAGAGCGTGGGTGACAGAAGGCATCATTGGGCAAGTGATAGGTTATTGTCTCGATCGTGATCAGTTTGGTGATTTCTTGTGATGCGTCTTATATACCTCTTGAAAGTAATTATTGGAAATGATACCCGTAGGCCTGTTAGGCTCTGTTACCGATGTTTAAGAACCGACAGGGATTTTGCTTAGACTGCGACGTCACGTGACACGGGAAAAGCCAAATTTCTACGGGAGCTCAAAAGCCCGCAAACACTGGGTGCAGCAACAGCAACAACAACCATATTTGCATTGTGATGGGAGGAGCCCCTCTCGATCTCATTCAAGATGCAGAGAGTAATTAATCGTACGACTCTCGCCAGGAATCAAGCGGTCCGTAAGGCGCGGATTCAGCAAAAAAAGGCACGGCGCCTTGACTTTGTGGACTGCGAGCGAGAACGAGTTGCAGATGAACGCGCAATTCTCGATAGCATTCGCGATGAGAGAGCTAGGCGACGAGAGGATTGGATGAAAGGTCCAATTGCTCCCAATCGCGACTCTGGTCTTTTAGCCGGTGCCTATGGAACAGTCTCGCCGGTATCTACATTTTTACCAACAGTCCCCAAGCATATGCGAAAACGGTTCATCAACATTGCTGCGGGAGATAATGTCGTCATTTTGAAAGGCCCCAATCAAGGCAGGATCTGTGAGGTCTCGTCAGTCAGCATTGAGCGGGAGAGTGTCACTCTCAAGGATGAGAACCGGGTATGGAAAGCCCGACCGACAATAGTAAGGAGAAGCTAATTTCTCGAATCCTTTAGGTTGATGTCAAATTTCCCGACTGGATGAAGCAAATGGACAATAGCAATGAGCAGTATATGACGATCCCTATGCCGATTTCAATCGATGATGTCCGTCTGGTCTGCACCATGAAACGCAATGGCAAACGATCCGAAGTGATTGCCAAACACGTCTACGGCGCAGGACCCTATCTACAGCGATCAAATGCGCAAACTCCACGGCACACGAGATATATTTCTGGAGAGAATATACCCATCCCATGGCCAGAAGAGACAAAGGTCGACATTGCGCAAGACGAAGACGGAGACACTTCACGAAAGGAGGTAGAATACGAGACGTGGATACCATCACTTATGAGAATGCCATTCACAAGCTCAGTCATTGACGAACTGAGGAACAAATACTCCAAGTACCGAACACGACATGATCCCCAGTGGGAGGAGAATCAAAAACTAGCGGATCTCCGTGCAGAGTATCTCAAATCGAGGACGCTGTTAACACCGGTCGGAGAGCAAAAGGCAAGGCTCGCCAAAAGGAAGGAAGCCATCAGGCAGTCGAAGTTGGATGAGGATGGAAATTATATCATGGACGCGAGTACGTCCGCGTTTATTGCCAACTTTATCGGCAAGAAGGGCCAGGCTGCAGCGCAATGAAGCAGGGGAAACAGCTTCAACATATTTTTTCACTCTTGTATTTTAGGACCTTAGCACGTTGTTTGATTATTTAGAGGACAACATGTATTTATAAACAATTTTTGTCAACAAGATCTCTTTGATTCGTTCCATGTAAAAATTCAACAATGCCAGCATAAAAGAATTGCCCTCTCAGCTCTCCGCGGGAGCTCTTCTCTCCATATAATTTGTCTGGGTAAGTACCCGTCATTGGCTCCTGCCCGGCATGCTAAATCAGCATCCGATGAAAGAGCCTGGACACGTTAACTTTCTACATCATCAACAAAATCAGGGGGAGAAAAAAACCTCCCCTAAAGTCCAAGAGAGCTACGTCTACTTTTTTTTTTAAGAGAAAAAAAGGTAGACTCCATCTCACAATGGCATTTGCAGCGATCAACTCATCGAACAATTCTTCAACGCTGCCGGTTCTACAACACCAACAACAAGCTCCGCCAGCAGTGGACTATGCAGTTATTGACAATGCTTTCGCGGCGGATTCATCTTTGAGAAAGCGCGTTTATGATGCAATCAGTGAGTTGCGATTCAATACCAGAGAAAACGAGCCAAAAAAAATTTAATGGACTATAGCTAACAAGATATTTGCCATATTTAGGCGTCTCACCCCAACACGGAGCGCTCTTCCAGGATATCGCACAGTACACAACTGGATTACAGTCGCAACTACAGCAGCAACACCATCAACTCAATCAATATCAAACAACCCAGTCCGTCGTGACAGAACAACCGGCGATTAAGAAGCGGAAGTTGGAAGCCGATGCCACTGCAACAACAACTGTCAAGGATCTCAAGGCAGATTGCGCTCTACAATTCTATGTGCAGGATGTGTCGTTTGCTGTGCCTCAGCGGAAGAAATTGACACTGGAGATGACAGCTGCTGGCGGCTATCTACGTGCAAGAAATCAGACGTCGAAGGAGATTGAATTTGGTGTTGCGATAAGGGATATCCGTGAGTTTTTTTGGGTCCATGTCCAGTGATTTTGCTTACTTACATAACATTTTTCCCAGAACACATACTGTGCCTCCCTGTGCCCGAAAAAGCTCAGCGCCAGTTCAATTTCTGTGTCATACCGAAATATGGAGATGGCGTGACGCCGGTGCCTGAAAATGGATCGATTCCGGATCAGATGGTGTTTACTATTCCAGATGGACCGGCAAAGGCTGCTTTTACAGGCAGTGGACAGCGTGTAGAAGGCGGCGATGAGAACGCCGAAAGTCTTCTGCGACGCTGGCTTAATGATGGTATTGGCCATGTAAAAGTCATACGGCCTGATGATCGAGAGTTTGTCAGTGCGACGCCAGAGGCGCATCGCAAAGGTGAAAAGGCGTATCATGTTAAGGCCCACAAGGGCAGTAAAGATGGTAATCTCTCTCTCTCTCTCGATCCAAATATGAATTATACAATCTAACAAACAAAGGCTACCTATTCTTCCTCTCTACGGGCATCCTGTTTGGGTTCAAGAAGCCTCTACTATTCTTCTCATTCGAGAACATTGAATCCGTGTCCTACACTTCAGTTCTCCAGCGAACATTCAATCTCAACATCACCACGCGTACTGATGCCAATGAAGATACGCAAGAAATCGAATTCTCCATGATTGATCAGGCGGATTTCCCAGGTATTGACGCATACATCAAGGGTCACCAACTCCAGGATGCAAGCTTGGCAGAGGCGCGGCGCGCAAAGAAGTATAATGTCAACAAGCCGGTCAATGGGGACGGCGAGGCAGCCCCAACAGCAGAAGGAGGGGCTGGGGAAGAGGAGAGCGAACTGGCAAAGGCGCAGCGCGAGTTGGAGGATCAAGAAGACGAGGAAGAGGAAGACTACGACCCGGGCAGTGATGGGGATAGTGATGGGAGTGGGTCAAGCAGTGAAGAAGATGACGACGACGATGAGGGCGAGGGTCAAGATGGAGAAGATGACGACAGTGAAGATCAAGACGAAGACCTGGTCAAGCAGGAGCTCGGGAGCGAGGCAGAAGATGATTTGTAGGTCTTTACTCTTTAGTCTCTAGTTCTACTCGTGCGAGTCAAGCTGGTCACTGTATGCGTATGATTACGTAGATGTTCTAGATGCGGCCTGTTTAATCTTAAATTAACTCTTTCCTTTGAGTGCATAAATCGTACCAGTAAGTAATCCTCCGTATTAGTATTACGTGCTGGAATACGAGAATGAGGAAAAAGAAGGGCAAGCAACCCTAAAAAACCTACACAGATGTAGCGTATTTATTATTATTCCACCCATGTATTTCAAATCCTCTTCAATGAAGATCAGATGAAACAAAGAATGAAATCGAACTCTCTTTGTCGACATCTGCTCTGCAGCTCGCTCTGGCCTCTTCTATATTCTCCACAGCTCCAGTTAACCGCGGAAGAAATTCTGGTAAGTATACGGAGTAGACCGTTGGAAAAAGCTTAGTCAATGGTTCGGCTAAGGCGGCCTGATCCAATGGTAAGCCCGGTTTTAGTACAAAATATATTACATACGTACCAAGATACAAAGAGAGTTTTCAAGTTGGCAAGGGGTGGTTTTTGTAAGGGGTGAGTGAGACTGTCATTTCTTGTGCGCAGCTTTCATGTAGAGTATGCATTGCAGCTTCTGTATTGCTTTTTCTAAAAGCACCTAGGTAGGTGCAGTCTTATCTTGCAGCGCCGGTAGATCTTGGGGTCTGAGCATTGAGCATCAGTGTTTTGAGACGTATCGTGTATGTAACATGCGTAAGCTCAAAGAAAGCAGCCATTCAGGGACTTACTGTGTTGAGTATAGTGGATACATGCGGTATGTACGGTAAGGCACAATACGATTCCCCTCGCATTCTTATGGCAGCGTCAAGTCAACATGGATGATGGGCTTTCGCACGAGGAAGTGACTTGGTCTTCAAGTCTGCAAACTGTGCAGACTCCAGAGGGCTACCAGTAGTGAAGATTGCCAGCTAAGACTCGACGCAGCACGCCCAAGGAACAGGCTAATTGGAACAAATGGCTCACTAAATCCGTTGCATGTTAGTCGTTCCTGCTAGTCGGCACTGCCCAAATGCCCCTGGCCTGGCCTATGACAGCCCGCCCTTCTGTTTCCTCAGCATTTCCATTTTCCTCCTCTCGCTCTATCTTCCTTTTTTTTTTTTTTTTTTTTCTTCTGCGTCTCGGTTTCCCGACTGGATAGTTAGCTGCTTATCACCTTCTCCTTTACTCCTTATCCTAACCAACTGCGGCGTAGTGAGCGGGCGTGGTTGGTGCATGCAACGGCCAACGGTAACCTTAGTGAGCTAGTCTGGCTGACCGCCCTGCCAAGCTCCTTCTCTCTCTCGCTCTCTCTCTCGAGGCCTTCTCTGACTCTCACCTGCTCTCCTCCGTCCGGTCCTCTCTTCCTTTTCCTCTCCCCTTCATACTCCTCCAAACCATCCCCCTCCGCCGCCCTTCTTCCTCTGCAACTCACCGCAGAGGCTCTCTGCCGTTGCGGACTGTTGCGTCCGGACTTTTGTCCAGCTGGTTGTCCTCCTTGGTGGTCGGGCCTTTCCACGTCTCCCCCTATCGTATCGTATCGCCATCTTCACCACCCATCATCCCCGGCTGCGTCACGCGTGTCACTGCTTCTCGACTCGGAACGAGCAATTCAAAAGTCAATTATATTTTCGCTGTTCATTGTTCAATTGCCGGCTGTCCTGGTTGTGCGCTCGATGAATCTATAGGCTGTTATAATATTGTCTGAAGGAAATCACTGCCAAGGTTTGTTATTGAATTGTTCCTATCTACAACCAAGTCCGTCGGACTCACATCGCTAATTACTACTCAAAAGCGTGACATACTAGTATACGTTCCTACTTCTTCCTCGACTATTTCCGTAACAGCACCTCACGCCTCCGTCCAAAATGGCGTCCTCTTCATCCAACGTCGTTGGAGTTCATTACCGAGTAGGAAAGAAAATCGGCGAGGGTTCGTTCGGTGTCATTTTTGAGGGTACCAATCTGTTAAACAGTCAACAAGTCGCTATCAAGTTTGTGCGTTTATTCTGTCTGCCTGCGGAAATGCGTTCCGGTTAACTGACAAGGCTGTAGGAACCCCGCAAAAGCGATGCACCCCAACTTCGTGATGAATACCGAACATACAAGATTCTTGTTGGATGCCGTATGTATTGAAATCGTAATGTTTGCTCTGTATAATCACCTCTAACCACCTACTAGCCGGCATTCCCAACGTGTACTACTTTGGACAGGAGGGTCTTCACAACATACTGGTGATTGACCTGCTTGGTCCCAGTCTTGAAGATCTTTTCGACCATTGCAACCGTCGGTTCACTATCAAGACTGTCGTCATGGTCGCCAAGCAGATGGTAAGTCCGAAGTCGTTCCGTTTCAATGTTTTGGTTGATTAATTGGTCTAGCTCTCCCGTGTTCAAACTATCCACGAGAAAAATTTGATTTACCGAGACATCAAACCAGACAACTTCCTTATTGGACGTCCAGGAAGCAAGGCGGCTAATGTCATCCATGTTGTTGATTTCGGCATGGCCAAGCAATACCGCGACCCAAAGACGAAACAACATATCCCATACCGCGAAAGAAAGTCCTTGTCGGGCACTGCTCGATACATGAGTATCAACACCCATCTTGGTCGTGAGCAATCTCGACGAGATGATTTGGAGGCACTAGGCCATGTCTTTTTGTATTTCCTCAGGGGAGGTCTTCCCTGGCAAGGACTAAAGGCTGCTACAAACAAGCAGAAGTACGAGAAAATCGGCGAGAAGAAGCAAACAACGGCTGTCAAGGATTTGTGTGAAGGCTATCCAGGTACATCTCTCCTTTCTTTTCTTTCTGTCATCCATACTAACCTCTTGACAGAGGAATTCAACAAGTATCTTAGCTACGTTCGTAACCTCGGCTTCGAGGATACCCCCGACTATGATTACCTTCGGGATCTCTTTACACAGGCCCTGAAGAACACAGG
Source organism: Talaromyces albobiverticillius (assembly GCA_023721895.2). Classification (NCBI taxonomy): domain Eukaryota; kingdom Fungi; phylum Ascomycota; class Eurotiomycetes; order Eurotiales; family Trichocomaceae; genus Talaromyces; species Talaromyces albobiverticillius. The sequence continues at coordinate 4,016,894 of JAMBUR020000001.1, read as the reverse complement.
GGAGGTTGAAGATGGTGAATACGATTGGATGAAGTTGAACAACGGACGAGGGTGGGAATACAAACCATACTCATCGCACCACCAGCCACATGGCAACCAAATGCAGAACTCGTCTTCCCGCGATATACACGGCACACCAGCCCGTCAGCCTTCAAGGCCCGGCATCACCGCGGACCGTTTAAACGCCGCACAGCCCCCTCCTCCGTCTCCAGCGAAACCGGGAGCTGGAAAGACCCGCGACCGGCAAAGCGCCTCAGGCGGTCTTCAAGGAAAACGCCAGAGCGGACTGGCAGGGGGTCCGGAGGTCTCGACGCCCACAGCATCCACTCAAGCTCAATTTCAGAACTCCAACGCCAATCTTCCGGGTCGTCTGGCTACGCCGAATAACCAGGCAGCAGTGAATGCGCAACAAATTTCAGGTCTCCAAGGAGCAAATGAACCAGAACCAACCTTTATGCAAAAGGCTATGAGAGCTCTGTGCTGTGGTACGGGTCGGAAGTCTTGAATGATGTTGCATCAACATGCTAATCGATTATACGCATTGCAGGTTGAGATTAGCGAATTCTTGTTTTGCCATTGTCCTCTTCACGTCAATTGACTCACCCTGACTCCGGTTTATGTTTGAAAAGTGTTCCTGTATACAAAGTCGCAGTCCCAGTCCCAGTCCACAGCACGTGCGAGACGCAGCGATTCCGTCGGCTATTGTTTCCTTGACATCTTCGTAACCGGTTTGATCAATTTTGATATTATCAAAGCAACACTCTCTTTACGACGGCACGGCCATGATGGAATTGCGTTTTTATTTGTTTTGCCATTTTATTTAATATTTTCTTTTGAACCTGCACCTAACATCGTTTGCATCCGATCGATTCCTTCCCTTGGGTTCTGTACAAGACTCTTGTACTCGTTATATGTTTTTTTTTTTTTTTTTTTTTTTCTTTTTTCGCCCGGCATTATTGTGAGCCTTTCGTCTTTTTTGCCCTTTTTGTCTTCCTGCCTGTTTCTGATATCACTCATTTATGGTGCTATACATCGTGGGCCGGCGAACATCGGAGCGTTTGATTTTAATACTTGTTTTCTTTTTTCTTTTTTGTTTCGTTTCTTTTTTGTTTCGTTTCTCTTTGTTCCTCTTTTCCTTTTTCCTACCGTTTTTGAGCCTTTTTAGTCCCCTCCCTCTCCATTTTTTAATGATAGAGAAAGCATGAGTTTTAACCGTTTTGAGTTGCAATTCAAGGGGATGGGAGAAAAACAAAAGAGATGAATTGTTTGTTGTTATAAGGGGAAGGAAAGAAATTATAATAATACCGACTTACTTACTATGGGAAGGAAGCAACAAGGTCTGTGTACCTAATTATTTCATACATTCTTTTCTTTTGTCTCTTCTCTCTTGATTCAGTCAGTCACACATCCTAAGTTGCGTTGCTCGTTCTATGAAAAGCACACAGACGTGGAGGAGACTTGGGATGCGATGGAGTTTGAGCGTTTGAGATGATTATCACATATCTATGTATCTATCACAACTACTAAATTTTGAGTCAATTATTAATATTTTGGTTAATTTTTATTTCCGTGCCATTACCGAGTCTATATATATCCATGAAGTACGTATAAGCCTCTAATCGAATACTCAGGTACGGAGTTCTTGAATAGATCTGACAAGGTCTGCCTTCTGTCTCATTGCATCAATACTAGTCATGTTATTCAGGTGTAGTCACCACAGCATGCATGTATGCACATCGAAGACCCAAGTATATGCACCGAAGACTCGGCTGAAAACGATACACCACGCGATATCCATCCACGGACAGGGAATAGCAACAAAGAATAAGCACATAGGTTATATAAGCCCGAGTTAATACAGCAACCTAGGTAGGCAACAGCTGGTAGAGGCCACGTTCCACTACATGCCTTTCTTTGTCCGTCCATCATCGTTTACATCCTCAGAGTTAGCATTGAAAATATATCGAATCAAGCCGGTGGCGTCCATTCGGCCTCCGAATAGTTATCTAGCTGACTAGTTGCCTAGTTCTCATAAACATTGATGACAGACAATTGAATCCTGTTTATTATTATCTGAAGAAGTGGTTGACTGACTGTAGTGTTGAGAACGTTGGAGCCTGTTTGCATCCTCAAGCCACTTAAGTGCAAACCAACGCCTCTTACCCGTGGTCTCGCAACGGGATTGGTCGGCTGCTATATATCAACCAATCTTTATGTTTGCATGCAATGCAATTCTGATTTTTTGATAGGCGAGCAGTTTCATCAATTAAATCAATGTTTGAATATACGAAGTTTGCTTCTCTTGCAAATTGTGAAGTATCATGCAAACCTACAAGCCAGATATCCAAAATGGCTGCTACGAAGTACTTAAACGCTTCATGGCACCCGATCATCTATAGAGATAGAATAAATCAAATCAATCACATTCAATAAAACAACAGTAAAGCAACAACAGAATGCCTGCCGACATCACTCCACGCGCCCTCCGGCACGGCGAGACAATCGCCTTCATCTCGCCCTCAACACGCATGAACGAGGTTATACCCTCATTCATCACCCGGGCCCAAACATACTTTGAAAAGAATGGACATCCCGTGAAAATAATCTACTCGCCCATCCCCACGGGCCTATCATTCAAACAGGCAGTCCTGCATCGTGTGGCCGAAGTCCATTCTGCTTTTGCAGACTCCAACATCAAAGCCATCGTATGCACAACTGGGGGGAATCCTGCAAATGAACTCCTACCTTATCTCGACTATGAACTCATCAGAACCAACCCCAAGATCTTTGTCGGTTTCTCCGATATCACATTACTGCATTATGCCATTTACGCCAAAACTGGGCTGCGTACATTCTACGGGCCAAATGGTATGGATATAGGAGAGTTTCCAGCTCCCTTCCAATTCACAGCCGATCATCTATGGCATGTCATCAGAGATTTAAACTCCCCGGAAAAACCAGTAGGCATAATCCCGCGGTCACCTGTCTGGACAAAAGTCATGCCAGAGTTTTTCTCTCCCGATGAGACGAAACAGGGCAGAACATTATCCTCACCTTCGCCGGCGTGGACATGGTTACGGGATGGGAACGCAGAGGGTCGACTATTCGGTGGGTGTCTGCATGCAATCTTGAGTTTGGCTGGTACCCAGTTCTGGCCAGCGTCGCACAAGGGGATTATTCTCTGCATCGAGACGTCGCTGGGGGCAACTTACAACGATCCCGTGCCCATATCGGAAAGTCGGCAGCATCTAGCGAACTTGAAGAACTTGGGAGTCTTTGATGAGATTTCGGGATTGATTGTTGGCCGGCCGTTTGGGCATGATGCAGAGATGAGGAGTCAACTTGTTGATGTTATCAAGGGGTTTTGTGAGGATACTGATTTTCCTATATTGATGGATGTGGACTTTGGGCACAGTGCGCCGAATTTGACGCTGCCATTGAATGCACGGATAGCATTGGATTCGGAGAAGGATGAGTTTGTTGTTTTGGAGGCGTCTGTTATTGAGTAGATCCTATATTGTACATAAGATTAGCTTATAGAACGACGTGTAATGGCCGCAGTTTAAGAATGGGAGTGACACTCTACGCTCATGATTCAATATCAGCAATAACAACTGGTGTGTAATGTATCTGCATCTTCTCTTCAACTTTCTTGGCTGTTGCTCTGCGAGCTCAAAACACGTATACTGAACCTACGGTGGCCAAGAGGACTCGACCAGTCATATTGAAAAGCCTTTGCAAGTACGTATTCGATGGGGACAGTTCTCCAAACTCAAGGGGAGCCTACCTTGAAGTCATCCTGACATTGTCATCCCCGGTCCACAGTCGCATGCCCGAGAGAATCGCCCCGAGATCTCTCCGATTCTTTCTTGAGGGTCAGTTCGGACCGGTTCGGTTCAGGCCGACGAAGAGAAGGTCAAAGAAAAAAGAAACTTGGGGCCGACTCGGGGCCACCGTTTACCTAGCCAGATGGACGGATCTACGGTTGACGCAAAAGAGGCGATCGGGGCCAAATCCAGTAGAACATGTATATTCTTTTTCAATCAATTTAACAAATGGGTTGCAGTGTCATTAAGCTTGCTGAATGTAATAATAATTGTAACGGTTTATTATTTACAGAAATGGCAAAACTGCGAAGGGTTTTGGTCTAGGGTTACATGCACAACATAGGATATACCGCACTTAAGTAAGGGATTAGGGCTACTGACGCAACGGCTTTAGCTGATCGACCGTGCAGCATGTGTATACATACCCTAGTTTCACTTCAATTTTTATGAACTATTTTGTAACAAGATGATGGACAGAATTGAGTTTATGCCGTGGTTGTGTCCGGCATGTTTACAGTTATATGAGGATGTAACTTTGGGGCTTTTTAATGTGGAATAAAAAAAATCTTAAAATCTTAAAAAGAAAAGAAAAGAAAATAAACGTCATCAATTGTCCGAACTCAAGAGGTATACGTAATCTCAAGATGCACGATGAGGGCGATGAGACTGGGATGTCACTGCTCATGGGAACTGACTGAGACAACGGTGTACGTGTACTTTGATCAATTGCAGATCAATGTAACGTCTACCAGCATATGGCCAGTGGCAGTGGCAATGGCAATGACAATTCCACAAAGAGTAGATGCCCGAACTTGAAAATCAACTTCAAGTCAACGGGTTGGCGAAAGGAACATGCCGACGTGTGACTGTGTCTCCCATGACATATTATTGCCCTATTTGGCATACATAGTACCCATCACCACCAGATGGTTGCAACTCGCCCATGTCATCATTGTCATTATTTCGTTTTAAGATCTCAAAAGGAAGGAGGTCTCCGACATAACAACACAAGCATAGGATTAGATTTTACTTCGTTCCCATCCCGGAGGAATCTAAGGATCCGGGGAACCTCGTTAGGGCTTATATCGACGATCTGCACTCCCAATCTGGGAAGCAGTATACTGATTAAGAAGACATCTAATGTTCTAATCCTCCAGGGCCTAACTTGAAAAATAGACAACGTATGACTAACGAAATCCCTGACTAGTCCATGCTGACTACTGTAGGACGGAAGACATACCTAGTGTAGGATCCGAATCCTTCGCCGCTTCGCTTCGCCTCGCTTGCGCTTAAAATCCCACCTATAAAATAACTAAAATAGCATGTAACCATTCATACGTACAGTAGCCTCTTTTTAAACTTACATTACTCTATTATTTGGACCGTGACTACTGCACGGAGAACTCCGACAGGAATTAGGATCGATCCTACCTGCATTTAACCATCCTTGTCGTTGATCACACTACGTATGCCACCCCCATAACCCGTATTCCGCATGGCCATCCTAACCGGAGCCACTCGACTAGGATTTAGGAAGCTATCTAGCATCTACTATCTGGTGGTTGCTTTTTTTTGGAGCCGGCTAGTGTGTTCGCCGTTCAATTGTGTTGCATATGGCATATGCAGGAATATCCCTAGGCATCTGACTAGTATCTGTACTCCGACTCCGTACGAGGCACAATAGAATATTCGGTCCGAATTTGTAGTATTCAGGGTCCAAGACGTGGCGTTGAGCTAGCATGCAACCTGTGAAATGGATGACCGTAGGAACGCATCGAGGGTCCAATCCATCTTCCTAGGTACAACGTAAGTCAAGTGACTACGCGGTATAAGTCAGCATTTCTATTATTATTTGCCTGCTCCGTACCCTTGTTGAAAAGTATTCGGATTGCCGGTAAAGCATATAGCCATTGCATGACTAGTTAATAGTAGAAGCGGTATCTGCCGACTTCTGTGATGCTGCTACTACGTATTGTAGCAATGGATATTTGTACCCAATACTATGACCCAAATTGGATAAATTAATGGAGCCCTTTTCTTGAATTTGTCGTGCAGCCACCGAGGTCTAGACATTGACATTTCGGCGTGATTAGAGATACATGATGCCAGCTCACCCCAGTCTATCACAAAGGAATGTGCTCTAGTCTGGTCTTAATAATTGGATTTTCGTAGGGAAATATCTTGATTTGATACACGAAATCAACCTATAGCATTAGTGTCATGTAGCAATATGTATGATCAAGCGGTCAATATGCCCTATCAACCAATGTCGACATGACAAGCATCTCTCGAATGTTCCATGCATGACCCTCCTTTTAGCGTCGCTGTGGTGACACCAGCCCTAACTAATTATACCAGGATCATAACAAGGCCACTTGTGGTCATCATCAACTAGATATATTCTATAATTCAATTCTATATACACGCAATAGGAAAGACCGTGTCTTACATGTAACTAACTATAAGCAAGATTACAGGATCTTGGACAAAATCTCATTCAACTCCTGTGCCACAAACACCGGATTATCCTTTTGGATGAAATGGCCCGAATTCGGCGCCTGCAATGGCCCCTTGGCTTTCTCCGGCTGCGTAATCTTGACCAGGCCCTGGTTGTATCGATGCCAGTATGGATTCAAGTACGCCTGCGTCATGCCTTTTGGCTGTCCCAATTTCTGCGATTCTTCCGCAAATGTCTCAAAGTCGTGGCCGACTACCGTCACATAGGGCCCACCATTGGGTCCCTGGAGAAGAGGGCCGTCGCTGGCCGGGAGTAAGGTCCGTAGATTTCTTCGGCTGAAACCTTCTTGGTTGCCCACGTCCGGGTGGAAAATCTTGCCTATGCGTACACGGGCCGCGCGCAAATCGTCGGTGGTAATGCCCTCTGGGAGGTTGCTACCATCGAAGCCCTCTGCATCCGCGTCCGGGATGACAGATATGAAATCCGAGTTTGCAAGGATGCTGTCGAGCAGCAGTACACCTGCTACAGTGCCTGGATATTCCTGTGCATAAAGCCGAGCCAGCGCACCCCCAATCGAGTTTGCGACTAGCACTATCGTCACGCTATCCACGTCGGATTCGGAGACGCCTAGCTTGTCAGTGACGATTTGGGTGATGAGTTGGCGCAGATCGCGAATGACACTGATAGCGTCATGACCGTGTGATGGGTCCACGGCCCCTTCGTCACTGGGGTCGCGATCTGTGGTTTGGCCCTGGCCGAAGCGGTCGTAGGTGAGGATTGCAGGAATCTCGGATCCCTGGCGCAGCGTTTTCAGTTCTGCGATAGCGTTGATCCACGACACTTGGGGCAGCCCCAGTCCGTTCAGGAACACTACCAGTGTTGGTTTAGTTGCAGACGCTGGTGGGTGAAAGCTATAGGTGATCTGCGCCGTGGGCTTTGTGGCCAGCCGGATGTGCTGGAACTCCGCCATTGTATCGAGGTGTGTTGTTGTTGTTGTTGTTGATGATGTTATGTATCGACTGCAGAGGTGACTATGGGAGACTCAGAATTTACTTTAGAATATACAGAATTGGCCAGTCTTATATCTTTGTCTCTGAGGATATTCCTACGTGGTCAGACGCCATGCCAAGACATTCAAACCTGAAACAGTCGAACCGACCAATCACATCTTCTCGTTGTTGGAGGTCCCATCGCGCTTATTTACTAGATGAGGGGTAGCTTTCAGCTGGTGGCTTGCTCGTTGCTAAGAATATGTTGCATTATTTCAACTCCCAAGGCTCTTCATCTTCATAACTCATATGCTGTAGTTATGATGTGCTTGGCTGCTTGCCTTGGCTAATTTCTGAGGTAAGCATTTGAAAGCCATTGACCATTCCCAACCGGGCAAGCAACTCAGTCTCACCAACATAGCCCTAAATAAGTAGCCCTAACAGGAGCAACTCGCATACAGCAAACTATAATTCTAAAAACTACATAATTGGGCCGGAAATACAAACTAAACTAGTTGTACGAAGCTGAAGTAGCTATAAACACTATTCACTGATTCAGCCTCTAAGCTGTGAGTGGATGCTGCGTATCCGGGATTGACGGATAGTCAACTACAGAGCTGAGTGGGCTTGAGACTCTGAGATTATGCTGCGTAAAAAGAGGAAGGATTCTGACATATAAATAAGTCGGTCAATCATATGATGTGCTAAGCTATTGTCAGACTGGCGGGGTATACATTAGATCCAACTTGACATTGCTAGGGCTTGAAAGCCACTGGGCAGTTCAAAGGAAGGCTGTACCGACTGGATGCAGGTCACGACTCGCGGTTAGAGCTAAATGAGGGTGAAGGCTGACAGCCTGACAGACAGGATTGAAGCCCTTGACAGGCACCAACCAACATCGTGAGAAATGTCCGTGCATGGTAAGCAAGCTGCCAGGCGGCGCAGGCTCCGACAGCCTTTTTCGCCATTCGGGGCTAAAACAGAAATCAGCCCAATTGACGATATTAGCCTAATCATAATGGCTCCAGTGGAATCGAATATCATTCGATAAGGATTCGGAAGTTATTCCTCGACGCGTACTACCCTAGGCCAAGCCAGGCTGTTAGTTGCGATAAGCGAGGGTCAGCTTAGGCTTTTTACGGCGGCCAGACTCCCCACGCTAGGCACGATCAGGCAGGCTTCTAGAATACCGCTAGAAAATGCATCGAATTCTTACAGAAACAGATACTCCGCTTTTTTGAGTCCGTCTTCACCGCAGGAACGAAAAAATCCCTAGGATCCTTGATTGTGGCAAAAATGAAAGAAAAAAAAAAGCCATCGGCGCTATAATTAAAACAAAAAATGACACGGGGCAAATTGCGATACACCGACTCAGTACGTAGTTCTACACCCGTCACCAACAAAGAGAGAGCCGTCCCAGCCGATGTTCACGAGTAAGCAGCAGCCAACAGGTTGGGCTGGGATAAGCGCTAGGCTCGCGCTCGCGCTCGCCATTGTTGTTGTTATGGCAATTTCAACCTTGTCCTTAGTACTTGGTTCTTGCCGGCTTACGGCCTTACGGAGAAGTCGCTGTAGGCCGCAGAGTTAGGTTCGCCAGGCAGTGCTAGCAGTCGGCGGTGGCACTAGACTGGCTAGCACCAACTAGAATCAAGATCAAGAATTCAAGACTTCCACGACGCGGCCCCATGTCCTCAGTCCTGTAATATTCGTAACAAATTGCGGAAAACGACACCGCCATTGGTGGGAGCGCCGTAATAAACGACTCTGTGACGGTCCAGGGACTGGCTCGGCCCACCCGTTCCATTGGTTTGGCCTTGCTTGGCTGTCATGCTTCCCCACCAGCCATATCCCGCCCGGCTACCTCATTGGCGCATCTCTGCAATAGGCTTCTTCTCCCGCTGATTCGATTGCTTCGACGGGCGATTTTCTTTGTATTTGTGCCGTCTCGCCTCCACTCACAGGCCTTCGCTCGGGCTTCTGGAAAGTTGCTAAGAACGCCACCGACGTAAGCCTTTGTCCAAATACGAGGCTTTTATGTCTTTTCTTTCTTGTGACTCGCCCGACTCGCCCGACTCGCCCCCCTCTGGTTGCTAGCGGCTTGGCATCTCTTCACGCCCTTAAGACGACTCAGACGAGTGTCAGAGTCATACACGCAAGTTCGCACTAGCTTACCATAAGACGAAAAAAAAACAGACGGTGCGTGCTACCTTTTCTTCAGAGGCATTACTAAACCTGCTCCCGATGGAGTCATGGAGTCACACTACGTACACTACTCTCCCTTTGCTGGCCGATTTCAAGATTACTCTTCTCTCCCAGTGGAGCTTCGCCCCATACGGTCCCGGCCAGCCCGTCTGTCGCCTTTGTTAGAAACCCCTAGCAGCCTAGCTCAATGAATCAATCCATTATCCAAGAGAAAGACAGCGAGAGATACGCACTAGTTTAGCACCCAGCAAATAACATGATGCCATTCTATTCGCAACTGACTAGTGCGTAATTATGATTCTTAAACTAACAGATGTGCCCTGATCACAACACGAGATAGTGCTAGGCTAAAGCTGTTGGGAGTTCGCAAAGGAATCCGGAGTAACAGGCTATACTGCATTCAACATAGAGTCGACTCCAAGCCTCTTGCTAGGCCATGTTAGCTTCCTTCCTTGTCTGATCTTTATTAACTCTTGGATCTAAGCATCTAGCCAATCTAATATATGAATCAGCGTCCTGTCGGCTTTCTTCAGTGCCACCACCACCACCAGCCAGCCAGCCCAGACCTTGCTGGCCGTGTTACCCTTATTACTCGCCCGAAACCTAGACACTAACTAGCTAGTCGAGAGCGAGACTCGCCAGCAAAAGCGAAAAGGGAAGAGAGAGAAAAAAAAAGGAAGAAGAGAAAGGGAAAAGAAATCCCTGCATGACATTGCATTGCCAATAACCACCAGGCGTGCATCAAGTAACACCGACAGCAAGCAAGCAAACGAGCAAGCATTACTCGTGGGGTGAAGGAACCTAGACACGTCTGATCGCTTTCAATACGGCCAGGCCCATCTCGCATCTCCTTTTCGTTCCGATCAGTTGCCACCAGTCTGCACGAAGCGCCTTTTTTTATTATTTCTTCTTCTCTTGCATCTTTGACGTACTGTTTGCGTGTTTGTGTGAGAGAAAAAGAGAGAAAAACAGACCGGTTCGCAGTTGCCGTTTTTGAGCACCTGCCTTCTTTTCGCCTTCCGCATCGAGCTGCCCTGCCTGCCCTGCCTGCCTGCAACCACCACACAACACCCACCGATCTTCTTCCTTCTTTCTTCTTTCTGTTCTTTTTTAATCATCCCTGTGCAACATCAAGGATTGATTCTTCTTTCTCAATTCTTCAGCCACATTTCTTTTCTTCGCGAATATTCCTCTCAGAGTGTAGCTTCGCCTCGGCATCAATTGGGCGCCGCGAGGTAGTATACGGATATACTCTTCGACACAACCGAGACTCTGTGCTTGTCTTGCCGACCTCCGACAACAACAATAGCAACGACAAGTCCATAAAAACGGCCGATTATTGACATTTGGCCGTGCCGTTTCTCATCCATCACTGCTCCTCCTCCAAATCTCATAGGCGTAACGACCTGCCGCCAAGCTGCATAAGAAGCACATCGACTACGAGAATACGAAGCACTTAAAAAGAAAAATCCTGCAGGACGTCCTTAGAGTGACCTACTACGGACTCTATAACTATCTGCAGCGCTCGTGCTAGATAGTCACCTAGCCTGCATCGTCTCCCTTGCCTCCATAGGCGCTCAACAACAAAGAAAAAGCAGTTTCCGGTCGCGGAGTCGGTTTTTCCCCGCTGTGTTGCATCAATAATCTGAGGTAAGCATGCATCAATAATCTTCTTTTCTTCTTCTCTGTGTTTTCGTCGGCGTTATTTAAAACCCGCCTGCCCGATTGTTTATTTGCGTGGTTATTACGATATACCTGTTTTGTACTGGCGCCTACTTGCGGGCCTCTCACGCGCCCACACCCACCCACACACACCCCTAGCTACTGCCTATGCAGTGTGCATAGCACGTTGTTACTTGCTTTTTGTTTTCGAGCACGTAAAAAACATGCAAACACCCTGGAACGCCTAACAGTGGGGAGGGTGGGCGAACATGTATGGCGCACGCATTTACCAGGATTCATCTTGGCTTGCCTATCGGCCACTCGCACCCTAGGTCTCGGCCGTTCTCTACTGGCCGGATTCGCCGGTCTACAACTCGAAGTGAATTGCGCTGTGCTACTGTGGGTTTCGAAGTTGTGTATCCAGCAAAGGGCAACTCAAATGTTCAACTGGAGCGTTCCTGAAGAGGACAACTCAGTTACACCGGTCATTCTCATCATGCATACATACCATACCATGGGAGACGTCATTTCGCTGTTTACTAGTGACGGCCACCAAGTCGACCGCTGCAACTACTTTATGTTGCCCCCTTCGTGGCTGTTCCCCACCGAGCAGCCCCTCCCAAGTCGTCGCGCAGATTAGCAAGCAAGCGAGGTGCATTGGACCCTATTTTGGCTTCGAATGCGCATTCCAATGGGATTCCTCTCATTGGTGGAGCGGGGAAAGCGGTGCTAGGGAAGATCGACGGTCTCCTTGGCCATTACTTGCAGACTCAAAAAGAAGGCTCCCGGTGGCGCAGATCCTTGTCTCCACATCGCTATCACAGTGATCTGTGGCTCTGATTACTGATGAATCTGCCACCACAAACAAACCGTTTAGACACGTTATTGTTTGCTTAAATCCTTGGCGTTCCGGGAACACTCTTCAACACCAACCATTTGCCTGTATCCCCCTTTTCCGGGCCCTTCCAGTTAAAGCCCATTTTCTCCGGTTCTGGACCAGTCATGTTCTCTATCACATTCGTGGATTCGGTCATGCTTGAAATCATTTTTTGCCTAGTTTGAAAATAAGCGTTGTGCTATTGTGTGACTAATTCTCCCTTTTAGGATTTGTTGCCCGCCTCTTCGTCACACTATTGTTCTACACCAGACGCCTCTTTGAATGTCAAGTCTTTATTATATTTAGAACTTGACTATCGAAGCTTATTTCTCTACAAGAGAAATAGAAAGAAGAAGAAGAAACAAGCGAAATATCCTTGCCAGATGCAATTATAACGATCCGCCGCGACTTGCAACGGTATAGGTTCGTGGTAGGGAAGGAGGACAGGAAACCGGAGTTGAAGTCACAGGAAATCAAAGCGTATACGCAATGATTGCGAAAAGTTTTTATCACATGCCGCTTTTATCCTGGAATCCCACACCGGATCCTACTCCCAAAACTTCGCCTACATCGACTATAGACATCGCCTCTTTCAAAACACGGGCGATGGGGTCCAGGCCGTTGAGCCTACACATACCGTCTGGGACCTTCCCTTCTGCTCGTCCTACGCTCGATGAAGTGCTCTCCAACAGAGCTCCTTTCCCTTTCACGCTGGGGGCCTTCATGGCGTATCTTTCTCAGAACCATTGCCTGGAAACGTTGGAGTTCACTATGGAAGCAAAGCGGTACCAAGAGTCTTACCGATCTGTTGCACGCATGCTTGGCCAGAGTGTAGTTACTGGGGACTCGCCGCAAACACAACAATTGATCATTCTCTGGCGTCGTCTATTAACGGCGTACATTGTTCCAGGTGCTCCGCGTGAAATTAACCTGTCGTCAGAAGTGCGTGATGCTTTACTCGCCAACTCCCACGCTGCGAATCCTCCACGACCGGGTGTGCTTGATGCTGCCGTACGAATCATGCATGATCTTATGGAGGAGTCGATTTTCATCCATTTTTTGAACAGTCAAAGCTTTGGGCCACAGATGTCGTCTTCAATGGAGAACCCATACATTGAAGACCGCCCGCACCGACTTCGCCGAACCGAGTCTCGGTCGAAGAGGATATCTCCGAGTGGATCTAGAGACGAAACTACCATGTTCAATCGTATGTCGGGATCTGCCCGGGTTGCGGCGCTGGCGGGAAGCCATTTCTCTGAATACAGTTCCAGCGGTGACTCTGGATCTCCGGTTTTGACTGATGATTCTGGAAGCCTGGCATCAAGAACCCCAAGTCGAGGGGATCCAATGACACCGCCCACAACGCCGCCGGGGAGTGAGCTCAGTTACAGCCCAAGAAGCCGGGCGGATAACACGTGGAAAAAGATGGGTGCAAAGCTGGGTTTCAACAAGAAGCGACCAAACAGTACGAGTCGTGACGGCAGATGGGAAGAGTGACCTTTTACACGACAGTCATCTCGACTGAAATATTCAACAATACATATACGACATATAAGAGCGATTTTTATCAAAATGATCATGACGAAATGACTAAAGGATTTTTAACATTGCATTCTTCATACATATTTCGGTTTTGTCTTTTTTATTTCTTCGCAGGCTCAAATATGAAAGCCTGCCTCATAGCGTGAATTTTGGGTGGTTTCGAGTCACGCACACTATTGTTACTGCATGCATGAAGGGCGGAATATCGTCTGCATTTGGGAGGTGTCGGACTCTAGTCTTCTCCTTTTCCATTCATATGATCAGTCTATTCGACAGGATCATCTCTATTCTGTTCAAGGGAGGCAATCTGGATTTTCAACAAGCATAATAACTACAGGTTTATTGAACATATGCAAAGCGCATTTGTTTTGACTGATGAAAAGTTTCGGCGTTTTTCTTTTCTCTATAGAAAGATTTCTTTATTATTTTTTCTGCATTTGTACAGCCTTTCTATTCGTTTCGTTATACATATAGTTAGCTACTTTTTGCATAAGTGCGCCACCCATCAATCGAAACTTCTTCACTTTATACATTTTCCATTAAACTTGTTAAATAGATCCATCAAATAGGTAGGTTAGGTAGGTGTGTACCTGGCTATCTATTAGGTGACTTAACCGTATATCTAGCTCGAATTATACACATAACCTTGGAAGAGGTCTACCCTTTGAGATCCGTATTGCATGTCTACGCAGGTACCTCTAGTTATCACTTTCCAGGTCAGTTGACAGAAATATCATGGGTAAAGAAAGAGTAATCGTAATAAACAGCATGAATTGACCTGATGTAAGAAAAACTATATACATGGTATACTTAACAATAAGAAACCGCCCTAATACGCAGAAATCAATTCAACAGGTAAAAAAAGAAGGGCGAACACCGGCACGCCAAACAGAAAGAGTAGAGTAGATAATGAATGAATGATCTGGACTCTGGCTGGCAATGAAGGAATCAAAGTGATGTAAGAATGAAAGTAGAAATGGAGGGGCTTTTGGTTGGTGACATGAACACGAATCGTCAATCAATCAATCAGTCAGTCAGTCGTCTCGGTCAATGGTCATAGGTAATGAGTCCGGCCAAAATTGCCCACGTGGGAATGAACCGAGTAGGATGTGTAGATATGTGTGTAGGTGGTGACACAATGCAAGCGATTGTAATGAAATTTGCCAAAACGCCCAATAAATGAAGTCGTGAAGCGTCGGTGTGATCGATCAGACCCCGTGCCATAACGAAATGTTTGTTGTCCACAGCTCTAAATTTTTCCCACTCCCATGAACTTTTTATCTATAAGAATTAACTTTTGTCCCTTGTCGCCGAATCATACCGCGTCGGTAGGACACGAGTAAATCAAGTATGTGTCAAGTGTCAAAGTTATCGTCACGAGTTATTCGAGGTTTAATTGTGCAGACTGGCGCCGCCGGTCTCAATGGCCTCGATCTCCAACTCGGACCAGGGCAGACGGTGGAAGCGAATGGGCAATTCCTGGCGATCAAAGAACTCGCCCTTCTTGGGCTGGACAGGGCCCAGAGAGTTGCCAGAAGAGCCGCCAATTACGCCGTATGATTGAGACGAGGCGCGACCGGGGGTGTTGAGAGGGCCATGCTGCTGGGCCTTGGATCGGTACGTGGCGAAAGAGTCGGGCAGGCTCGAAGAGGGGGATGCAGGGTGGACATGCGGGGTGTGGTCGACTGAGACTGCAGTTGAGAAATGTAATATTAGCATGCGAAGTCGCCAAAGATGGAATTGGATGAATTGGATGAATTCTTTCTTACCTGGCGTGGTGCGCTTTCCCAAGAACTTAATCAGAGGAGTGCGCGAGGCATTCTTCAAGACAGCTGTGGTACGCATTTTGTTTTATTTTTATTTTTTTCTTTTAAAAGAGAATGTGTCTAAAAACAAAGCTCGAAAAACGTATAAATGGCGAATGAGCAACGAGAGAGAGGTGAAGAAAATCGCGGTGGTGGTCGTGGTGTTCCGAACGAGATCCGGAAAAGCCCGCTTGGAACGCTGGGTCGGCGGGAGATTATGCAATATGCAGGCACTAGTAGCAGAGCTTGGTGAGCGCGGGCCGGCAACAGCTCCGATAAGATAGATTAAGCGTGGTATAAATTATTGGTGAGGTAGTAGTAGTATTTAGCGAACAGGACGTGTATGTGCGAGAATGAATGGATGGATGGATGGATGGATGAAATGCAGCTGGGGAGAGGAGGAGGGATTATAAGTTGGTTGGAAGCAGTCGGAGTTAAGGCCGTTGATTATCAATTATCAATTATCGATCAACATCTCAGTGTGCTAACAGTTTAACAGGCAGGCGCACACCGGGAGAGCCCAGTTAGGCAACACCATGCCACCCCCAGCTTCCCCCCGCGATAAGTCCGATCATGTGATCTGCGTCTGGACAGTTTTGGCCAGAATCTGCCCAATATGGTCTATGACTCTATCTAGCACCAATAATCGAGCTGGTAGGGCTCTGATAATGCGTCTGCCTGCTGTTGGCTCGGCCCATGCTCCTGCATATTGGATGCACGCTATCGTTTCTACTTTCAGTTTCAAGTGCTCTCACTGCCTCTCAGGCTGCGTTTTCCGTGGGCAACGGCTAATTCAGTTTAGCCGCCATGGTGAAATATTTGGCTTACTGCTCTTGGCATGTGAACCCGAGCACAGCGCATCCTCTTATCCCGTGGATTTCGAATACGGTAAAGGATTCCTGCAACTGTCATATGCAAATGATGCATCCAGCCAGTATGCCTAGGTATATTTCTAGGATTCTACTGATCACAATATCATCACATGAAGCTGTTGACATGAACTCGACTACCATATAGCCAGCATGCTTATCCATAATTCCATATAGCCACCAGACCAATCAGAGGCCGCTCCACTGTCATTGACCGAGCTAACTATGACTGGACTAGCGCACTCCGGATAGAGAGAGCTAGCGGTATGATAGAAACGGCCTCACCAAAGACAAGAAGAGCAAGCAAAAAATGCACGAGTTCCTCCTCTTCGCCCCCGTCCCGGCCGCTCAGCACCATGAACTGCTCCAGCAGCTGGCCGGTCTCACGGCCATGCAGCCGCGACACCGTCTCGAGCGCCGCCTAGTCTTCAAGGCAAACCGCATGCCAGGCCGCATCAACACCCACCTTGGAGGCGGCAGTCAGGACGTCCAGGCCTCCGAGCTCCAGCGACTGTTGAAGATGATGAATGGAGCTACATATTACAATCGTGTCGTTGGTGTTGTGAGCGAAAATGACTTTGGCGCTCCCGCTGAAGAGTACGACATTGAGTCGCAGCTGTGGAGGATGGAGTGGAGGGATATTCCTGAAGCTGGCACTCGATCGGGCGTCACCTCGCGTCTCATGTCCAATGCGGTCCTTCCGCAAGGAGATCTCGTTGGCGTGATGAAATCCTGGGGATATACGTATGTCTATGACTCCCATTCAAAAAGACAGATTGATTGCTGACACAGTTTTGTTTGTCTAGCTTCGTTACCGAGTATGTGGTCGAGGGCGACGTATTCATCTACAACGACACCGTTCTCTACCTGCAGCGAGTCCTGAATTTCCCAAACGATAACCAAAATACGCAAAGACCGCGGACAGCATTGCCGCCGCTGAAGGACTTGACTTTGTTGGACCCGAGCGGGAGTTATCTGTTGCAGGCTTCAGCCACTGTGCAGGACGGTGCCAACCCCGAAGCAGCTACAGCGCGCCTCTATGGATTACGGGATCAGCTACGGACTGCTGTGAAGCTGGAACAGGCGGATCGCCTGTCTTTGGACACGAGGGTTAAATGAGTAATGCGTTATGGGAAAGAAGAAAGGATGCCGTTTATTTATCTACTTGTTGTTTTGAGTCATGATACCCGATTGCAATCTAGTTTGCATTATTTTAAAATGAAAATTCATAGACCTTGTGAATGTCTTTATTTAAAGTCAGCATAAATAAAATTGTCGACCTACTCAATTGCGGCAAAAAGACCTAACATGTGACTTCGTGGAGTCTTTTACGCGTGGGCGCGTCTCCGTCAGCTTCTGCCATAACCACCAGCTATTCCGAATCCACACAACACGAATACCAGTTACATCACTATCGGACTATTGTTCCTACATTTGAACGACATTACCCATAACGCAAAGACGCCCGGCTGAGATGAAAAGGTTGTCTTCTACAGGCGGAGTGTCTCCACCTCCGCTCCGACGCAAAGTCGAGTCAACAACGACAAGTGAGTTCCAAATGTTCCGAGTGCTACTCAATTGGTTGAATGTAAATTAAATCTAACATACTGTTGACCGATTCTAGAAACCGCAGTCGCCTCATTTTTCACTCCAGTCTCAAAGAAAAAGCCAGAGAAGGTTTCGTGGAGAATAGTCAATAAAAGCCTCATCGCCGGAAAGTACACTTCAGAGTCAAGCGGAGATGGACAAGCGCAGGCAGCGAAGAGACGGAAAATCGCAGCATTTGATTTGGTGTGTTGCAATATCCATTCTTGGGATCTTTTCTTTTCTTCTTGGGTCTTAAGCTATCACTATGCTGACCGCTATGGCAGGACTCAACATTGATAGCGACAGCCTCCGGAAACCGATTCGCCAGGGATGCCTCTGATTGGAAGTGGTGGAATACCAAAGTACCAGAGAAACTGAAGCAATTGAATTCCGAGGGGTGCGTATGCCTCATTTTCCCGGATATCTTTTTCCGAAAATACACATACAACGATACACGTGCAACGAGCTAAGAAGTCAACAGATACCAAGTCATCGTCCTATCCAATCAGAAGAAAATAAGCCTCCAAACCGAGCTCAAAGGCGGACGGTCCGAGTCCAAGAGTCTGACGACATTCAAAGAAAAGGCACTGGCTGTCATGCGCCAGCTCGATATACCGCTCAGCATATACGCGGCTACACAGTATGACGGGTACCGGAAGCCGAGGAGCGGCATGTGGAAGGAGTTTATAGACGAGTATGATTTGGATGTTGGTGATAGGCTGGATTTGGGGGAGTCTTTCTTTGTTGGGGATGCAGCTGGTCGTCCAGGTGATCATTCGTGTGTAGATCGGTGAGCCTTTACACCGTTTCCATTTGCATGGGAACTGCCTTATCTGACTTGTATGACCAGGGATTTTGCTTCCAATGTCTCCATCAAGTTTCACACGCCGGAAGAATTCTTCCTTGACGCTAGTCCCGAGCAAGTCATACGACAGTTCGACCCTACGTCGTACATTGATATCGACCCAGATACACGCGGTAGGCACCCTTTGTCCTCTTTCATTCAGTGTATTCCTACTAATCAAGTGACTCCAGCTATATCGACATTCGCAAAGCAGCACCCGCTCGAGCTGGTGATTTTCTGCGGCAGTCCCGGCGCAGGCAAATCGACATTCTACTGGAAGCAGCTGAAGCCATTAGGGTATGAGCGCGTGAACCAGGATATCCTCAAGTCGGTGTGTATTTTCTCCTCTATCGCACCAGCAAATGATGTGTAGTCTGTGACTGGATACTGATTAATTCAAACAGCGCCAGAAATGCATCAAAGTCGCAAAAGATCATCTAAGTGCCGGTGAATCAGTAGCAGTTGGTACATCTCCCTCTCTCAAACACCTATTATATCTTGATATTGACCAAAAAAAAAACAGACAACACAAACGCCAACATCGAAACACGCGCGCAATGGATCCAAATAGCCAAGGACTTCTCCATCCCAATCCGCTGTATCTACTTCACCGCTCCGCCCAGTCTATGCAAGCACAACGACGCCGTGCGAGCCGCGACTCCATCATTAGTAAGTTCCCCCCATTCTTTGTTTCATTTCCATTTCATAAAGTTGATCAAAGGTAGAACCCCGAATCCCGCACGCTCCTGCCGGGCATCGCCTTTGGTGATTTTGCTCGCCGTTTTGAAGAACCGACGCTCGCCGAGGGGTTCGAGGATATTACTCGAGTCGAGTTCAAGTTTGAAGGGGATGATGATTCGAGAAAGGTTTGGGGGCAGTTTTGGGTGTGAATAGATTCAACCATACCATATCAATAGATGATAATAAATACATGGGACTCGTATGGCTGCTTGTTCCGTTGATCTTTACCTTTTAAGTGCATACATGTCACAATTCAGACTACGTATTGGATAAAGCGTATTGTATGATTTTTTAATTTTTGTATCCAGTCTAGGGCTGCCTAGACTTTTTAATTAGTTACATGCAGGCAAACAACTACCTAACTACCCAGTAGATAGGTAGATAGGTAGATGAGCAACAGCAACAACATTATGATCCTTGTCCATCAAAAGATAAACCTTCGATGAACGCAAGGTACAAAAACGACAGGATGAAACAATCAGCTTCGCGCTGAATCTAATCTATAAACAACACATTCCAGACGGGCGAGCATGAAGCTCTCGAGCCACACGTCTGGGTGGAAAAGAAGATGGTAGGGGGTATTATCGTTGGAATAAAAACACACGTGAACCGAGAATGTCGGTCTGAAAGTATAACACAATGATGACATGATACATCGCTGTAAGGAACGTGGGGTAAGGAACGTCGCTGCGTTGAGAATACGCTGGATTAAAATGAATGTTGGATAAGGAACGTAATTCCGAGATAACATCGGCATCGTAAAATCGTAAATTAGCTTTTTTTTGTTGCAAAGTCGTAACGGTCGTTAATTATTTTTTGTTTCATGATAGTAGGACAGTGGTGTGGTTTATGCTCGTGTGGCGGGAATCCCGGGTGGCGCCCGATTGACAAGATCCTGCAGATAGCGAAACACATTTCGTCGTTTGGGAGACTTGCATCGGATGTAGGAGTGAATCGCAGGAGCAACAGACATGGGTCCCACAATCTCTTCGTCGCCGAGTTCAGGGAACTTCTCGCTATCGTATAGATGTGGAACCTTCATGTCCTCGGCGGGACTCATATTCGACCTCGTCAATCCAAGGATGGCGCCAAATTTGACGTCGTTTGTGACTATGAATTCCAAATTGCTCTTCCACTCTTGTTCAATGACCTCCCACTTTTGCTTGGTAAAGTGGTAGATCATCGAGGTTTCTCCGTAGTGTTCTCCGGTGCGAACGAGGTGTTTGGCATAATTGGTACGCGCCAATTCCCAGTCATCGCGGAATTTGCGGAACGTTATGGCGTCGGAAGTCTCTGGAATATAGGGCTCTGGTTGGATGGTGAAGTTGGCATGTCCAAGTTTAGACGACCATTCGTCATCTTCCTCGTTAAGCACCAAAGGAGGAGCTCCCTCGCCAGATATAGTCGTGCGAAGAGTCATTCCTCTGGCTCTTGTTGCCAAGGAGGCTACCGAAGGCTTTGTTGACAATGGCGGAGACCGGTGAATGGATGTACGAGAGCCCGACATTTCAGGCAAGACATCCTCATCAAACATGTCTACTACAGAAGGAGACTGCAGTGGAGAGGCAACCCCAGAGTTGGTCGTTGAAATTGGGAATTCGGACCAGATTGGTGGGAGCAACGGTGTGCTAGGCTTGGCTCCGATCTCTTCTTCCTCGTTGATGATACAGCTGTTGGCCTTTTCAATAGATATCGCGCCCAGACTGTGGCCACTGTGGCGTGATTTGTCTTGCGAATTCCTTGACGAATGCAGCGGCCCTTGTGGGATGATTTGGGATGTCGATGAGGCGGCCGAGTCAGCTCGTGACCGCATATCGTCGCTGAAAATACCAGTGCTATATGTCCCATCGGATGATTGTGTCGTTGTCTTCCATCGCGATGAGATAGATGGTATTCTTGAGCCGAATCGCGACAAGCCTCGCGACGACACACTCTCTGAGCGCGATCGATTTGGCGATGCATAATTGGCATAGTAAGGATGATCTGTTAGATCATAGTCCTCATCGGTGATTTCATAAGGCTCATAGGTGACTTGATCGAAACCTTAATTGGAACAGGTTAGACTAGAGGCTCAAAATGTACAAGCAATCGCATATGACTTACCAAAATAGTCTTCTTCGATGTCTTTATCTTTTCGATTGGATTCTTCTTCCACGTCGCACAATGGGATCGGAAGCGACCCGGTGCGCTCCATGGTGATGCCCATTCCAATAACAGGAGATGGAATCAGAGAAGAGGCAGAGCTGGAAAACAGCTTGTTTTGCAAGCGGGTTGACGAGAATGTTGACGCAGCAGGTGAGATTGAGACTGATGAATCGGTGGAGGCAGAAGCCGGAGAAACTGGGGTCTGTAAAGGATACGGACGTCCTTTACGTCCTCTTTCAAGAGCCATGGTTATTGTGTTGTTGTTTTCAAGATAATAAATGATGATCAAGGTGGGAACTTTTTTGGTGGGTCAAATATAGCTTCTGCTCGGTTCTTTAAATTGTCAACTCTCCAGACATGCTGTAAAATGTCATCTGACTGTGCAAGTTGCCAATAATAGGCGGTGTATGTATGTTTGCTGACAATGACTGGTCAGAATGGCGTGGTTGTATTGTACAGCAGGCTGACAGCATGCCAATTGACAGAAAGTGGCGTGGCGTGTCAGGCACCGAACCGTCAACAGGCCAATGGTTCCTCAGGTGCGACGGTGAACTCGTGTGTTAGTTGAAGAACTGGAAGCTGAAACGGATGCAGGTGCAATTCGCAGGTGTTGCTGTCTCTGCACGCAAACCACTCGAATGAAGCCAGTCCACGACGTGAGTCACAAGACACTGAACAGGACCGAGTAATAGAGAGAGAACCACCACGTCGGGCTGCAGGACGTATTTGTGTGGCCGCGACTAAGCACGTAGCAGGGGAATCAATCAAATAAATCAAATAAAAAACAAAGGAGCGTGTCCTGCCGGCAGTGGGCTGGACTAGTTCGTTCGATGAACGAATAAATTCCAGTAAGCTTGTTCTTTTGAGTGCTTTCAGAGTTTTGCTGGCTAACGATGACTGGGGCCAAGATCTGCGCTGTCTGGCCGTTGCCGTTCGATATGTATTATGCACCGCGCCTGCAGGAATGACTCTTTCTGTTGAGTGCTCTTTATGGGTTGTGCTTTGTGAGCGTATCCAGCAGCAGGGCGAGGTTGCACGACGAACGACGGGGGGTGAGAAGCAAGCAAAAGAGAAAGAAGAAAGACGAGGATTCTGACTTCGCCTCAGTGTTTGCCTCTGGGGAGCGCTTTCCCTGTGTGTGGCCATGCCCCATCGTGTGGGTTGGGGAATGCGCGCGTCCCATTGGGCGGGGAGAGGGGGGGAAGTGGGGGAGCACCGGAAGCCCACTGCCGCGACTGGCTGCAGCCCGATCGCTCCTTCCCGACAGTCAGTCAGAGTCAGACTCACTGCTGTCTTTTTTCTGGCTTCTTCTGACTACGCCCGCGGGCATGACGCTGGTCACCGCAGTTACCATGGGCCGGCCGATTATTCTTTGATTATTTACTTTCTTTCAGCAGAATTATTCGACTCGAATAGAGCGCTGAAAGAAGACGAACAAAGCGGCCGCAGAATATGGCAATTGGACGGGAAGAGCACTAATCCGTACCAGCCCGCTGTACTGGGCTCTTAGCCTGAGCCTGAGCCGTGCCCCACTCGTCGGCGGATTGCTGACCACGGTCCATGTGCTTCCAGACGCTCGATGGAAAGAGGTAACTCCCCGCCTGTATTTTATTACCGCCTATTACTTATTCAGCCGGCTGCTCACATTCCGCCTGCTGCACGGGCCTGTATCGGTATGTAATGGCGGCCAGCCGTTCGCCAGAATCTCAGGGCTAGCTACATCCAGGCTAGTTATCTGACAGCCGCAAGCCAGCGTATGGCCGCTATGGCGTCTCTACACATCATCTTGCAGGCGGGCAGCAGAACACGTTGTGCCGTGCAGCCTTAAGGCTTATTATGCACAGGATAGGGCACTGTCATATCGATCGGTCAATCAAAATGACGTCCTTTTGGCACCTATTTTCTGATTCGCGTTTTCGTTTCTTTTTCTCCCTCAAATCAAACAACGGAACCCCTGCTGGAGACTGAACTTAATAATAAACATATTCCCTGTCGCGCGAACAGCGCGCATCCTTGCCAGATCGCGCCGTTTGCGGCAGCGGTTGGAGCATGTACCAACAGAACCCACCGACACGGTTGGAAGGATCAGGAATGCATAAAATGCCAGCCGATTTTCTTGGACGTTGAACAGTGACTGGCTGGCTGGCTGATGAAGGAATTACTCGTAAAGCAACCATGGTTTTATTCCTTTCATTGACCGTGTCGGTGATTCATTGTTTTGTCTCTTCATCGGGCACTACATGTACAGTGTATACACTGTACTGGATGAACCAGTTGTCGGCAGCCAGCTGGCTCGACTAATCCAATCATGCTGATTGGATATATTTACTCCTAAAGAGGATAAGTGGCTATGACGTTGCAAGCCTGCTGGCAACAGTTGAACTCTTCACATTTCCCATGCCTGTGTTTACCTCAAACTATACTGGTCATAAGCTTCACCCTAACTGCAGCTCGTATTTGACTCGCCTCGCTAATCGCCAGAGCTAGAAAGCTGAGCCTGAAACGACAGGGATCTTAGCTATAGGCTAAGAGCTCACCGACGCAGGTACGCCGTTCTTGTCGCAGTTGCTATTCGCCAACCATTTCACGGGTAAACCGTATACACGGGAAACTGGACTGTGTGTTCGATTTACCCGTAGCATGGATGCGATGGGATCAACTCCTATGACGCAGGTGGCATTGGTTTAATCTTACGATTGACTTTTTTACCTTCGAGTTAAACCTCGAGTGTACTCCGTACTTTGAGACGGAGCACTCCGTTCTCCGTGCGTGCTATAAGCTTGTAGCAGGACGGCAGACAAGAGAAACGATTTATTTCCCTAGGCCTACATCATCGCCGTCCTCTGCTCCGCTCAGAAATACTCCGTAACTTTCTCGACTCTGACAGAAACTGGGCTATGCCAAGCTGGGTAATCCCGTGGTCTAGACCTCGCACTAGATCCCATAGAAAAATTTTCAGTCTCTGCATTTTCTGATTGGCTGGGTGGTTTGTTGGTGCTTGGCGGTCAGATTTTTTGCTCAGTCTTACTCTTCTGCTTACTGCGTCGTATAGTAGGTGTAGAATTTAGTTACAGGGCCGCTGGAAATGATACATCAAACTTGACATGTGTCGGGGACTCGGTGCTACCAAGCCATTGTGTTTGTATTCTGGGCAATGGAGCGCTGTCCAGAGTGATCTGTGTCGAGTGAGGTCCTTCCCTTTTCAGCTTGACCGATGAAAAAATTCCGGACCGACGTCGGCCAATGACATAAAAATACCCACCGTGATCGGAAGCGCCCGCGATGGCATCAACAGACAAAGTCTAGACTATTATTCATTCTCTATCATATACTACAGCGTATAGTCTTTGTTATGGAAACTATGGATGAATCGCTCTCAAGTGGATTCAATGTTACAGTATATGCTATATACCACATCGTACATACTACATGCCTAGGGTTCTAGACAGGTAACACAGTTGTCAGACATATCTCCCAGCGCCCATTGGCATAAGACAGCCGGCAGTATGACCATGCGGCGTTCGTTCAAGCTTTGGCTATGTCTGTGCGCTGCCCACAGCGTGGTTCTATCTTGTTCTTTTTGTGCTACGGTGCTGTCAGACATATCATGAGGTGCAGGCAGACCTAGACCCCCACTTGACTGGAACAACTTAACTAATATAAACTGACTGACGCCTTGTCTGTGCGGTGGAGAGGTGTAACCATGTCCGTGGTACCATGGCTTTCCAAAGCGGGTTAATTGATGATGGCACAGAGGAGGCCCATTCTCGTCACACATTCAGAAAGGTTTGGAACTCCGTGGAGATCAAAAAAGGGAAAGTATCGAGGATACATTGTCTAGACCTTTTCTGGACTGCCGGGATGTTTAGCTTTCTGGGAATGCTGTTCACAGTTCCACAGGACAGGGCGTAGCCCTAATGTTACCTGAGAGAGACCTACTGCTCGGTATGTCTTTATGCCTTTCGGCAGTTGTTGGCATATGTAGCATGAAAGAACCGGATGAGAAAGCCGAGACAGGAGACATCGAGGATACCTAGGCAGGCTCAACTCAATGTTAGATGAGTTGATGGGTGACATATTCTGTCCTTCTCTTTCTTTGCATGGACAATCACTTGATATGTACCTAGCACAATCAACGTAAGAACACGAGAAATCATACGACCCGCCGAACTGGGCAGGACGTTTCTGTTCACGTCCAACTATCAATGCCAAGCAGATGATGCACGACGATTTTCAATATGACACTGACTACATGTACTACAGAGGGGTACGATATATGGACGTCCATATCTGCCCTCGTAGGTCGGTTCTGGGTTACGTTGTTTCCTCTTTGGACGATTGATCCTGCCACTAGTACCTATATTGGCTCTATGATAAAGATGCGATAGAGGGGAGTACAGAATGTCATACAGCTACCTATAAAGGTAATTAGATATTCAGAAGATAACTGACTCACTCATATTCAATATATAACTGGCGGTGGCTTGCCTGACACAGCTTGTGTTGCCAGCCATGGAAAAAGAATCCCGTGGTTGCAGTGCATGCATTGAGACTTTTGTATGGATATGTTTCAAACCTGTATTTGAAACTTCTACCACGCCTATAACCTGTCCTTGAGATTGTATTGGAGCTTTTGCTATTCATTCTCTTCAATGCTGTAGTTATAGGGTTAGGGTAGGAAAAAGCAAACCGTGTTTGGTTTGTTTGCATCTAACTAAACGCGTCCAGTCGCGATGATGCATCAACTTTATATCAATGTAAATATAGTTAACTTGCATGTTTATCTAGAGAGTGACCTTGCATCATTGTCTTGAAACACCTGATTCTAGGCATCCACAAACCAACCACACATTCCCTCCACAATGCTTATCAAAAAGGAGCCGACAGATCTCCCATTGTAAGCTTGCTCCCAATTTTATATGGCAAAAGTTTCTAATCTAGTTCCTACCTACAGCAGTCCTCAACAGCACGTTGTTGACGACGATAATGTCAGAATCAAAGATGAGCAGTCTCTGAATTCTGACCAGGAACTTCTGGATCAACAACTAAACCAGACACTATTAGATGATTCACTGGTTGAATCGCCTTCACCTTCACATCAGCGGGTCAAACAAGAAGACTCTCCACCCTTCCTAAGCGGCGATGGGGTTAGCAGAGATGTCGTCGCTGACGACACCATTGGTACTGCCGAGTTGTCATCATCTCCCGCGTCAAGCCACTTGGACCAGACACCTTCTGACTCTGCTCTGTAAGTGCAGCGAGCCCATAATTCATCATGATAGAGATAATACTAACCTCCCTCCCAGGCCGCCTTCGAATAGGCAAGTTGCAACTGTCAATAGCGAGTCTGAGTTTATTAAGACTCAAATAGCTGATCAACCTCGTCGACCATGGACGTGGTCTACTACAACCCGGGGTAAAAAGATATCCTCACCTTATCACCCCAAAGCAGTGGGAAAATGGTGGTACAACTACACCATAGAAAGTGAAGGAAGCCAAAGAGACACGGTCGCAGCCAACCATATCTGCCGGATAATGGAAAGTGAGCTCGGAGTTCAGCTTCCTAGAGATCAGAGGTGCACATATTGTAAAAAGGAGGATATGGAGTGCTGGATTTATTCTGACGAGGGAAAGCGGCAAGTGAGGCATCCAGGAAGTGCTTGCGCTCGTTGTCGTGCTAGAGGGGCCGCCACGTTGGGGCGTAGTGTTTCGACACGGCGTCATCGACAGAAAAATAATGCCTCCTTACGGCCGACGACGAGGGAATTACTTCCACAGCAGCCACTGCAACCCATGAATCCGAATGCTGGAGCTGGCGTCAATGGCAATACTCCTAGTTGATTGACTAGCTAAAACATCTAGTCGTTGGGTGTGTCAGTGACGCAACTTGATGCATAAGCAGTCGAACGCACGTCCACGAACTTTGGAAAAGCAGTGACGATATTGAGGAGATCCACCGCCGTGCACCACCTAAACCCCAAATAATTAAACCTCGTTCAATCGGCTACATCTGGATTTTGATATCGATGAATCAAAACGAGTGAGGGGCCGATTTGCTCTGAAAACTGTGCCCGGTGCACAATTGTACATAACAAGAAGAGAATTCGTTTGAGATTATTGGTGAAGGGACTTATGGCAGATACCTACTAGGCTTCCAGTGGTAGCCAGTGTGCAGCCAGTCTGTACAGGTATCAAGCCAGGAAGTTGGGAAAGTACAGAGCTCATGTTTATTGATCGCAAGACCTTCATTTTGAGCTGCTGATGTATGACTGATACAACCCGGAGAGTGTAAATAGAATATTTAAAACATACCCAAATCAAATGCAGCGTATTTAAACTCAAATTTTCTTGCTATCATTACAAGTCATGCTTCTAGAACCCATCGCCTTGAAACAAAGGAGCAAATCATGAAACAACAACAGGCGTTAATATTTTCGTATTTGATATTGAAACCCTAAAGCATATCACTGCTCCATACAACAATCAGACCATCATTGTTATTGAACTCCCACAAACAGCTTCATATATAAATCATCATCGTCCCCTTAAGTCAACTTCTGCTTGATGAAGAATGACCGGAGATGGGATAGTTGCCATGCGCATGTAACAGAAAGCACAACCACTTGAATCAAAGCCCAGCGGACAACGCGAGAGTTGGTGGCCTCGGATTGATCACGGAACTCGGCTTCTCGTTCCTGTAATAGATTACCAATAATAATTAGCCGATGAACTATTCAAATACTGCCATGTCATACGGCATGGAAGATATAAGGATTGGTCAATCATACCCGTTGGAAGACTTGTTCGCGGCGAATATCTGTCAACCGACTATTGAGGTCCTTAACCCTCTGCACAATGTCCGCAATCTTTCCAGAGTCCTCGGTTTCAATCTTGCTGGTAGCGCCAATGGCCATGTCCAAACTCAACTTGACAGTGGGTGCGCTAGAAAGCCAGCCTGTAGTTTGCGAATCCGGTGTGAAACAGATCTTGTGCTGGCCAGCATCGGCGGCGGTGAATGTGAAGCGGCCGTTGCCTGATGTGCGTTGAGAAACAACCCGGTGATCGTTGTCGAAAGTCTCCACGACTGTGATGAGCACCTGTAGCGAGGAGTCTTGTACGAACATGTTTGAATCTGTGTTTAGGACCTCTGCGGTGTAGGTGCCTGTAGGACAGTTATGTTATTCAACACAGCTCAATCGATATCAGATTTTGGAGACGCAGAGCAATACTTACCAACGACCAAGGTATCTTTGGGCAATTCTTCATAAAAGCACTTTTGTTGCTGGCCTTCCATATACACATGGAGAGCGCGTGCCTGTGCGGACAGCACGCTTAAAACGGTAAACAGTGTCAACAGCCATGAAGGGCTGATCCTTGAAGCCGACATGGCGACTATGAAAAAAGACTCTGAAATAACGAGCAGCCCAGTAAAGGGAAGACAAGCAATTCAAGAGTAGTCGAGATGTTGACAACAATGACGGAACGAAAGGGGAAAGATGCTCTTACTGTAAACTTGGCCGCAACAGCTTCACCGCCCGCCGTCCCGCCAATCACAATGTCTCTGCCCGGCAGCCCCAAAATCATTCTTGACTGCGATCGTCACTTTCACTTTCATGTCATCTTCGAATGCACACGCCTTTAATCCTCCATCCATCAAAGCTTACTATTGAGCCCGCCTATTTGACAACACGCATAATAATCGTCTTCCTATTTCCCATATCTACACCGCCGTCGCGTCCGCGCGCATCCCAGCATCCCAGCATCATGGCAGCCGCAGATGTTCGCGACATGCTCGACCTGCCTGCGGATGGGCAACCCAGACCGCTTAAGAAGCAGAAAGTCGTTGAGAAAAGACCAGGTGAGTGTTAGATTTTTTTCTTTCTCTTCATCATTGGTTTTATAGGGCGCGTCTGACTGGTTACAAAGAGGGTATCACTCGCGAACTTTTCGCGCTGCTCGGCGAAAAAGCACCTCCTATCTCTCTCACAGAAAACAAATACAAATTAAAGAAATCAAATCGAAGAGCAGTTCCATGGTATGTATTATTCTGCAGTAACAATTGATCTTCACTCTAACGCCGATAATCCACCAGGCGAATGACTGAATTCAACAATGATGCGCGTGGCGATGGATTGGTTCTTCGACACTGGCAAAAACGAACCGATACTACAAACAGACCTGTCCAAACAGCAGACGGCACAGCTATGGATGTTGATGAACAAGTTACAGATGAAGCGCAACAATCAACTCAACAACCTTATATGTTTACGAAGTACAATATTAAAGCTCAGGTTCCTAAACGATATACCAACGAACAATACCAACGGCATCTACAGAGCCATGATTGGACGCGTGAAGAGACGGACTATCTCATGGATTTAGTGGAAGAATACGATTTGCGATGGGTCATTATTGCCGATCGATACGACTATCAGCCCAAGGCGTCGGAGAATAGCGAAGCGAACGCGACGGCACTGGTTACTGCAAAGAGCGTTCGGACAATGGAGCAGATGAAGGCTCGTTATTACACCGTTGCGGCAAATATGCTCGCTCTTGAACACCCTCCTTCTGAGATGTCCGAAGCCGAATTTGCGTTGCACGAAAAGATGATGAAGTTCGATCCGGAGCGTGAAAGAGCCCGGAAGGAGCTGGCTGCATTGCAACTCAATCGTACAGCTGATGAGGTTCGAGAGGAGGGCATTCTTTTGGAGGAATTGAAACGAATTGTCACCAACGAACAGAATTTTATAGCCGAACGCAAGGAACTTTATACCAGGCTCGACGTTCCTTACCATGTCAGCAACACGACTATGTACCAGTCGAGCCAAGGCTTGTCACAACTTCTGTCAACATTACTACAGGCTGATAAGAGCAAGAAGCGTCGCTCAATACTTGGTCCCGAAGCTATGCCGAGTCCGGCTGGTGCAACGCCTTCCCAGGCATTGCCAGGTGCTGCCCGCGATGTTCAGGCTGAAACACCCACCAGCGCTGCTCCATTGAACAAGAAGGGCGCAGCAGCAGCAGCTGCGGCTACGGCGGCCGCCACAGCTCAGCCGACCGTCCGAACACTCACAAAGGACGAGGAAGAGAAGTACGGTGTCCAACACCACGACCGGGTCGCTCCAGGCGTACACTTCCGCAACGACAAAGCCACGAAGCTTACACAGGCCAAATCGAACATTCAAACCCAAAAACTTGCCGCTGCCCTCACAGAACTCGATGTGCCTCTTCGCCTACTTATGCCCACTGAAAAAGTGTGCAAGGAATTCGAGAAACTAATCCATGAAGTGAACACATTACTCGATGCACGCAAGGTTTCCGAAAAGGTTGAAAGCGAAATTCGAGTCCTTGAAGCCGCCAGGGAGGAACGACAAAAGAAAGAACGCCAGACCAATCCGACGGCAGGAGACGACGATGAGGCAGAAGAGAAAGAGATCAAGCTTGAGTCAGTGGAAGATCAACAGAGCGCACAGCCCCGAAGAAACAGTGCTACCTCAGCTGGTGCTGAGAAGAATAAGAAGACGCAAGGCCAAGAGGATGATCGCGATGAATCGACCAACAATAATGCTGAAGATGAGGATGAAGCAAATCAACAAGACGACAATGATGATGGCGGTGCAGGGGAGAAACGAGGACCGTCGTCACATAAACGATCAGCTAGTGTTTTGAGCGCTCGTAGTGATAAGAGCTCTAAGAGACAGCGGAAGTAACTTATTTACATAGTTTGACTATACAATAATCAAGGAGATTTGTAAGAAGATAAATTTTTTAATCTTCCCATGGTTCAGTAGCAACTTGGACTTCTTCAACCTCATCTTGAATGTTTTTTATTGTCCTTTTCGCGGATCTGGAGCTAGTTGCTTTGAAAATTGGAAACTGTTCTTTTCCAAAGCGCTTGTCGAAGTCTTTTGCAATACCTTCAACCAGATGCCGTGGTACTGAGTCTCCAAAATGATGGAAATCGTGGGAGTCGGACTGTATGCGAGGTACATTGACATTAGATGAGTGTCTGAAACCATCTATTGACATATCAGCAAACTCCCACTCCATACTGTTTGGATAGAGAAAACAACCTAAATAGCAATGTCTAGATGAGAAGATGCAAATACATGGAGGAAGTTGAATCGGAGCAATGGCTAGCGACTTACCATTAGGCATTTTGGATACTAGTTGTCCCTGTTGAGTGACATAGTCCTCTAACACTACCTTCATAACTGAAGCCGCAGCAGCAGCAGCATAATCTTGCCAATTCTTGTTTTTGTGGCTATCGGCATAGTCGCATACACCTTTGATTATCAAACAACTTATCCTATCCCAGACTCCAGCACCTTCCATTTCGAAAGCAATCACACCCTCTTCTTCTGAGTAAGAGTCTCTGTGCTTAGCTGACTTCAAGACTGTGTCTCCAGTACCAATGGATCCGAAATGTATCAAAGGAACGGGAATTTCATCGGTGAGTCCGCGCATTGCGTTCAACCGACGACGAGGCACCACTTTGTCCTCAGAACACTGGAGGTCGATACACGAAGCTGCCAAAGCTTCCTCACAAACGGAATTCTGAAGGCCACAGGTATTACAATTCTCATGGTGCATGTGAACATATTCCGGCTGAAAAAGTTTGTCTTCCATTGGGCCAGGATACCTCGCATTGAGGTCCGGATTATTCATCAGAGTTTCCAGATGACTTCTCGTTGCTTCTTGAATCTTCCTTGAATGTATAGGTGTCTTCCAGCGTCGAATAAGTCCTAAAATTTCTTCATTTGGTCGACTAGGAACATCCCGTAAGGTGTCTTTCCTTCTGAAAACGTGATGATATTGCCGGCCGTGGTCCAGCTCAACGATGGTTTCACCGATGACCACATCACCAAGGATGATCTCGGTTCCATCTTTCTTGAAAGGCATCGCGCCACAGACCCCAACGAGCAAAGCAAGCTTAATAGAAGTAAAGCTCATCTTCAAAGACTGAGAAGCACTAGAAGCATTCGAGTTTCCCTCGCCGGGCAATGTTACCACGACCACGCTGTGCCTTCCAGTTCTTCCAAAGTCATAAGCGTTGCTGTCTCCCTTCCTTTTTCCATAGACATGGCGTGAATCGTGCCATATCTCATCCAGAGAGCAAAGTACAGCGTTGGTCTCTCGTGGTAAGGCACATATTATTGCGATCTCGAATCCTTTACGGTTCTGTGGACGTCTTTGAAAGCTGAGCATTGTCCGTGAGGACCACGTCAAATATTTACCAATCTGTTCAACGACGAAACCTTGTATTGCCTTTCGGATGTCCCCATACTCCTTGCGCTCACTAAAATCAACGACACGAATTTCCTCTCGAGCACCTGGAAGGCCAACTCGCTCAATCGTTCGTCGCAAGCAGGTTCCCTCAAGAATTTGGGCAAGCATTTCAATAGCCTCATGCTTTGTCGACCTCCTTTCAAATGGGGCAGAGATCCAGTAGCGGAAGAAACCCAAGTTATGAAACGGCTTCACTTGTATAAATGCCAATAAGGCTCCAAGGTCAATTAAACTGTTCTGAATCGGAGTTCCGGTTAGGCACCACCGGGATTTTGCTGATAGGTTTGCAACTGTTCGGTGGAAGGTCGTGGTCTGGCGACGGATTATATGGGCTAATGGATTAGGTATTAATATCCATCATATTCCTTAAATTGCACGGACTGACCTTCATCTAGAACTACTCGATACCACTCAAACCCATGTAGGGGACTATTAATTCTGCCGTTCTGTTCTCTATACTCTCTTTGAAGTGTGTGATAAGTGGTAATGATAATATCGTAGTTGTCAATTTTGTCAATGCAAGCATCTCGACCACTTCCATGATATTTGAAAATCTTCAAACTGCCATTCAAATGCCTAATACCCCGTCTGTTAGTGTGTGTGTGTATTGTGATGAGGCTGAAGGGTGCTTACTCATCGATTTCTTTTATCCATGTATTAATCAAAACTGCTAACACTCAGCATTGAGTATTTGTTTGACAAGCATTTCAAAACATGAACTCACATTCAGAGTGAACAATAATTAGAGTGGCTCGACAGCGTTGTTTTGCAAAGATCCCTTTTTGCTCTTCTACCCATTGATGCGCATTGTTTGCAGTTTTTTTGATCAGTGCCAACGTAGTCAGGGACTTCCCCGTACCCATTTCATCGGCGAGGATTCCCCCTCCACTTTCGTTAGGAAGTTCTCTCTCCTCTGTCATGGTAATGGCATGAAAATACCTGAAAACAAATGAGATTGCAATCCCTGAATGAGAAATCATCTGTCTTACCTTTTTTGGCCGTTAACAAGTCTTGGTTTCCACAGACGATGTTCGGGTGGTATATCACCAGTTTCTCGCTGCATCATGAAGTCTAGGGCCTCTTCTTGGTGCCTATGTGTGGAAAATTTCAGTTAACTTCTTAAAAGCCCATTGGTGCCCATTACGATTGAGAGTAACTCACGGATACAAAGCTACGCTTCCTGCAAGTCGATGCAGCTCGACTGATCGCCTCAATGAGTTAACCCAGCGATTGTCTCTTGGAAGTCATCATTTCCATTCGAAGAAACAGAGTCTTCATCGTCATTACTTATCTCCTCTTCGAATTCTTGATCCTCCTCCTCCTCTTCTTCTGTATCTGAGCCATCATCCATGTCAACATCATCGTTCTCGATCCCAGTAGCATGATGAATTAGAGGTGTTGTTGTCAATGATGTTCTACTGAGGTTATCTGATGGCAGCTGCCGAGGAAAGCTTTGGTCGACGAAAAGGCTATCCGGCACCAAAGAAGTGAAACCGGTACTTATACTCATGTCGTGCGCAGCGTCATAGCCATTGACGTAGGATTGGTTTTGAACATAACGTCCTGAATCAACAAGGTGATTCTCAGTAGCATCTGATTGTCTGTTTCTATTTGTAAGTTATCGAATAATACACACTCTCTCAGCATGTCAAATCCCTACTCCGAATGTTCAGGTTCAAGTAGCCTTCTTCTGGGCGGTATTTGCGTCTCTTCATTGACTCCACCATCATCATTGATAGGGTTGAGTAGCCACTTGAGTGACATGGACGGTAAAAATAACCCCCTTTTCAGAGCTCAAAACGTCACCAGAATCAATATTCTGTTCAATACGAAAGGTAATTTGCTGTTGTGAACAATGGCATGTAACAGATGCGGACTAGTTGGTTTAAACAATGTGTTAGGTAGGCGATCCTCTCCCGTCATCAAAAGTGGGGTAAAAACATCTTAAAAAAATTGCTGTGCACTAGGTCCCCGGGGCTTTGCTTTGCAAGGCTGTTTTGGATGGCGCATCGGTGCCTGACGAATGACATGCTCTATTTGTGAAGACAAGGCTGAATTTGACATACGCATGCACATGTGCACGCACTAGCCACACTGGCCATCCCTTGCTGTGTATTACTAGTCCCGAATAGCCATCATAACCTGCACGCGAAAGAGAAATATTCTAATCATCAAACATTTATACCAAGATGCCATAGCAATAGCAGAAGTATACAAGTCCATCGGCCAATCAGAGCGTGATATACTTAGATGCTCTAGCTCTTTCTGTACTAGCTTCATTTCGCTGTCAAAATAATAACTAACCCTACCCTAACCCTTACGAATCACTCAATCATGTACGTATTTACTGCTATTAGGCATTGACTATCTATTGTATATAAACGGAGGTTATTCTGAAATGCCCGAAGATCCTACGCCGCAGAGCTTTCATAAGCATTAAAAATACCTATCTAGGTATCGTAGCAGACAGATTGCTGAAATATTCTATTACAGGTTCAATACTCTAAAATCAAGTCAATTTTTATAACATCTTTGCACGAGGCTGTGATCAGGTTTCTTTGGAGCCTTGAGCTTCAGGCAATATTTTCCTAACAGACCACCGCCCATAACCATCCATCGTATCCCTTCTCTCCCACTGTCTGAAGCAGGACAGAATCCACGCCTAGTTCTCTACCAGCCTTTTCCACCACCTCCCTACTACCCAACACTGAGGGATCAGAGTCACTCCAGTCCACCAGCTGGCCATTGCGCACAACATTGTCGACACAGATAACCGAGTTGGAGATGATCATATCCATGGATAGCTGGAAATACCGCCAATTATTGGCCTTGTCAGCGTCGATGAATACAAATCCAAACCGCGGCCGCGACCCTGCCTGAACCTCTTCACGAAGACGTGCAAGAACGTCTACACCCAACCCCTCGATGACTTCAATACAATCGGTTAAGCCAGCACGCTCGATGTTTGCCCGCGCTATCTCAGCGTGGCTCTTATTACACTCGACCGTCGTCACCGTCAACTGCGGATTCATGCTCGCCATCCAGATTGCAGAATACCCGCCGAGCGTGCCCACCTCAAGTACGTTCATCACACGCATTGTTCGGCAGTGAAGCGCGATGAATTTACCTTGGGCGGGTGACAGCGCATGGCTAGGAAGTCCTGCTTGAGTCGATACCGTCAGTGTATCTTGCAGTGCTTGGAAATTTGCACGCTCGGTTGGATGCAAATGCGAGAGGGTGTATGCGTCAACCGCTGTCCACTGCGGGTTGTCTGTCTCGGGGCTTCTGCTAGATGTCATGGCGGATGTTTCTTCCAAATTGAAGGTGGATTCTTATACAGTTCTGAGAGTAATGATGCCTGATAAACCCGTGAAGAGTGATAATGATCCAACTCAGGGACTTCCTCCTCGTTTTGTAGACCCTGAACTCCACGTGACGTATGACTCATAACTAAAACATCAGCCTATGTGATAAAAAATTGGCATGGGATAAATTGCCCAGATAGGACACGCCAATATCTGCCCGCGCGGTGGTCAGCAACCACGTGAGCGGCGTCAACGCCTAACAGGGGTCCCGGTCAGTACGGATACGGGCTGGGAGAGAGAATTAGTGCAATTTGTTTGCTCTACAGAGCTAAGATTACGGCTGCTCTTAGGTCGGGCAGAGATTAGTGTACTAAACCCCCGTAGAGGTCTGAGCCTGCTGTAGGCTTGTGGTTGCATACAGACTTAGGGCTACGACCCAAGAAAAATCTAGGCAGCAAGGCAGCGACGGAAACGAGGACGCCGCATATGTCAGCTGTCATAGTGATGAGCTTGAAGACAGCGGAAATAATTTGGTAGTTTGATTATACGAGAATAAAGGATATTTGTAACATTGATTGTTCTGGAAATATGTATATTCATCTTGTTTAAAACATGCAAGTTAGGTATTCTATGTCTAAAACTCCGACTCCAAGTGCTAGTGGTACATGTATAACGTCTGCCTGTCTATTAGGAGAGAAAAGATGAAGAGTCTACCAACCCTGCGAATCTCTTATACTTTATTCCTCATATAATCTTTCCCTCGGAATCAACTCAAAACACCGAACTGTGCCGCCTCCCAACATACCTTTTGTTACCGTCGGAATTTAAGAAAGACCTCTCTTGGAAATTTGTCGTTGCCTCAGGAGGGGTGGTGGTAAGATCGCCAGCCTTGTCGCATGGTGTAGGCCGACGCTGCTGTCTTGATCTTCGTTTCGCTGCCCTCCAAGCCTCAATGTGGTAATTGCCCAGCTCCTCCTTCGGGGCATGATCCCAATAAGGGACTGACATTTCAAACATTGACTCCGGACATTCATGAGATCGCGCTGCTTGCACTTCAAGACCTGCGTGATACCTTGCGATTTCACGTTTCCCAAGACCAATCATTCGGAGAAAAGCGTCGACAAACCTTTGACGGACGGCATTAACCATTAAATGATGCTTCTTTCCCTCGAGATCTTCCTCGTGCTCAAGCCTGTCAGGCGAGGCTTTCGTGCAAAAGTCACGGACGATGATCCCGTCTTCGATGGTCGTAGACTCGTTTCTGTCAGCTCTGGTATGGCTTGCGGATACTGTCCACCGTGACGGTTTATCGGGAATACTTATTGTCTCGATTTCGAAAACCGATCTCTTGTCCTCCTCTTCCTGATGATCGTCCTGCCCATCGAGTGTACCAATTTCCTTGCTCGACACTTGGGCTTTGAGTTCACAAGAGTCGTCCGTAACTTGTTGCGCTTCACATGATGTCTTGGTTGTCGCATCACCATCAACAAAAGAGTAACCGTATCCACAGCGCTTTCCCTCTGACATCCATCCAATGCTGACTTTTCGGAGCGATTGGGATGAGGGTAAAGCTTCCAAGCCGTCATGGTGAAACATTTCAATGAACCTGCTTTTCTTTCGAAGACTGGCGATAGCCACAGGGCCATTTTCTATCGCCTCACGCTCATTTCTGGAAATAATGTCTAGGCCGCGCAAGGAGTGAGAACGAGACCCCCCCTTAACACACGTTTCGACTGGTGCCCTCCTCTTCGGGATTGAAAGAACATAGGACTGCTGGCGTTCAGAAGGTGGCAACACAAAAACTTCACTATCTGGCTTGGGTACAGTCTCAGACTCCTTCTCCTCCGGCGGTGCAAGATCGGTTATATCCATGCGTAATGGGCTGAACACAGGTAGAGATTCCGCGCTTTGCGTAGAGAATCGCGGACTGGTTATGAAAAGAGCATCGCTGTCATAACTTCCTTCTCTAATGAGATCCGGCTTGTTGTCCTGTACAACCTTGTCGTCACCAGAATGTTCCATTACAGGTGTTGATGTGTGTCCTCGACGAGAGAAAGATCTCCTCAATCCAGTAGGTGGTACAACCGATGCCGATTGATTTTCCCTACGCTTCATAAACCTGAGAAAAAGAGAGGGTTCCAATCTTGAAGCGCCGTGACTAGCAGCAGGAGCAGCATCGGTTGCCTGCCGAAACAGGCGCTCAACTTCGACATCAATGGATCCCCTATTCTCAGTATCTGGCAGCGGGGCGCTCTTGGAAGAGGGAGACACGGATTTGCGATGCTGCACAATTGTGTCAAGGCTGATTGTTCGTTTCCGATCGCTCGTCTTTCGTTGGAGATGGCCTTTGAAGAATGTCATGATGATGGCTCGATACCGTGTCAAGGTTGGTCAGAAGCTATTCGAAAGTGTATAATTGAGACAAAAGTATATCATGCAGCCCAAAAGACATGCAATTGACAAGTAACGATGCTATTGCGAGAATTTCAAAAAGAACAAGATGGTTGAAGCTATTGCGAAGGAAAGCCGCGGGAGTTTCCCTTGGGGCATCCCAGTCGAAAAGAGTAGGAGCGACCCGGCATCTTGCCAATGCCGCTGCCCTTCCTAGTATACACTGGCCCATCATCTAAAGAAAAAGTGTTGGTAATTATTTGTACAATATTATTTTGTTGTGGTTGAATTTTATGAAAGCTTCTCTTTGTGTTTATGATGGCTCACAAAAAGGGAACCCCCGGAATGACAGCGCTTCGACCAGCGACGTCATCCTTGCCGAATTTCGCCGTATACCACCTCAAACCGCGTCTTGCCTGAGGCAGCATGGTAAAGACATCGTTCATCGCAAAGACGAGAGCCGGCCATGGAAAGGGAAGATGTAGCAATTTAGAAAGTATAGCAAACGGTTGCAGCCATGGCGCCGGGGTGATTAACGACGTAGGTGGGATGTTTGATGAAATCGCTGGCAAAAAGGCGCGAGCAGGATAAACAGCAGTACCCACTAGCACGAAGCCAGCCCATTCGAGCCATTCCAGGGAATAATGCGGATAGAGAACCCATCTGAACAGACCCGTTGCCGGAGGAATGATATACACTTTATTGTAAATGTTCTTTTTGCTTTCATCTGTGGCAGGAACGTCGCCGTCATCGCTTTTCTTGGAGGCGCGACGATGGGCTTCCTCGCGACGAAGGCGCCAAAGCGTCCGCTCTGCACGTATATTGCCGATCATTCCATACGCAAAGATGGCCAAACCAATATGAGGAAGATATTGCTGAAGTGGCGTGGATTGTGCTGGCGAAGGCAAATACCCAAGACTTGGAGTGAGATCATAACCCACGATCCACCCAGCGAGACAAGAGGAGTTGAAGAAATTGAAAATGAACGCGAACAAAACCACCTCGAGCCTCACAGGCGAGATACTAGGCGCGACAAACAGTGGGTTTATAATAGAGCGGTTGATGTAATGAATCACATAGAGCGCGCCAGCCACCTTGTTCCATAAAGGTAACTCCATGAAGGTGAAGCCGAATTTTGTAGGAAGTGTCGCCAAGATGTAGAGCATGTTAATGGGACCAATTACCTCCATGATGCACCAGGAAAAGCGACCAGGGAGGTTGAGTGCGGAGTTTGCCAGGGAAAATTTCCCTGCTGGATGATAATCCAGTAGCCATTGCACCACAGTAGCCTACGTGATATGAAAGTTAGATGTATTGTTTGATGCAGGAAAGATGGACAAGCTTACAGCTGGGAACCACTGGAAAAGTTGCAATTGCCAGGAATAGAGCCATGGCTGAGGGGGGTAGAGAGACGTGGTTAACGCGACGAAACTGTCCATGATCGCAAACTGAGGGATGCCACTTGTCCAAATTTCGAGTGATAGGGAAAGAGAAGGTTGGTTGGGCGATGTTAAAATAAAAACACGGGGGATCCATCCAGAGTGGGTACCGGAACGCCGGAACTTGCCGAGAGCGGCCCACTCGAGGCCCTTTCTGATTCGCTAATCGAATCTACAATATGAACAGGTGGGATATTGTATTATATATCCAGGAGCACCGCATAGGCGCTCTCCATGGAGTGCCATTTTAATGACAAACATTGGAAGCCGTGTTATGTTCATTATACCGCCGGAAGCCCCTCGTACATTATTACTCGATATGATATTCGATGGTATATACTCTATATACCCTCTAGGATTGTGAATAAATTGTGATATTAAAGGCAAAGCCAATTTATATGCATTATATATTCAGAAGGCTTCCAGATCTTATTTCTTAGCATGCTGTTCAATGGTATAAAACACGGGGGTGCATCCGGATACCGGAAGGGCGGAACTTGCACTAACTTTCAACCGACGTCCAACATCAACGTCAACATGATATCAAAGAGGACGATCGACTTCTTGTTTTGAACACAGGACGAGCAATAACTAATTGTTTCTAGATACATAAGCGGGGGGTACATGTTTCCCAATCTCCCTATCTTCCCCACTCTCTTGATCATGTTGCA
This sequence comes from Talaromyces albobiverticillius, assembly GCA_023721895.2. Classification (NCBI taxonomy): domain Eukaryota; kingdom Fungi; phylum Ascomycota; class Eurotiomycetes; order Eurotiales; family Trichocomaceae; genus Talaromyces; species Talaromyces albobiverticillius. The sequence goes on along the minus strand of JAMBUR020000001.1, from coordinate 3,976,251 downwards.
TTGCCAGAGGCTCAATGAATCCCGTAACAATATGAAGGGAACGAAACGGTTCGAAATGTCGGACAGTGGCTTTGATTGATGGAATGTATCCAACTAATCATATTAGGTGTACGGATGGTCGTGATCGAACAGTGAGATAGCGCCATGCTCGATAGCGGATTCGATTTCTTCGACGGGACCTAGAGATTTTCGACTTGTATGATGGCAATGCACTCGATAGATTTGTCCTCAAATTTGTGTCAAGGCATGGCCGGCTGTTTTATTCTCAGAGCTGAACTGGCGGCAACTCATCTTGGTGGGATGCGCAGTTCGGACAGGAATTTGAAATCGAAGAAGCAGAGTCTTCAACGACATCACTGATCTCCTCTTTGGCCTCTTGTTCTTTGTCTTCTTCTGTATGTGAACCGTCTTCTCCATCTCATGGCAGAATATGAGGGTTATCAGATCTCGTTCCCTGGCAGCACTTGTTGGGTTCTTGGAGATTAGCGTCTTGTTCGATAGCTCCTGGCCCACTTGGTTGTGTAATTTGATTCCGGGTGCTACACCAGAAAGTTGTTTGATTCGAGAAGTCGAAATATGCATGCTTGCATCCTCGATTTCGGTGACGGGTCTGCGCCGAGTGGCTGAGAAACGATTCTGTTGTTGGTCGTATGTGGCGGCTCGAATGATTGCTTTGTTTGTGAAGTTGATTCGATGCCTGTTTTGTGAGTTTATCTTGGTTTCCCTGTTCCCTAAAGAACAGAACAGGTACTCGTCGCCAGCACTGCGTAGAAGTGTAAACTCGACGCTGGCGTGGGCCCCCCAGTTGAGGCACCGGTGCCCCCCAGCACCAGTGGACTGGTCCGACCCCCCTTCCTCCCCTAACCTCGTCCGAGCCTGACGATTGTCAGGACGAACGCCCTCGCTGCGCCCACCACACCCTCACCCCGTCTCCACGTCGCCTCCGCTGCCCACCACGCCCTCACCACGAGGTTGACGGCGATCAGTGACAAAAGTACCAGCCACATGATGATCGCGGCTTTCTGGACGTAGTCCCAGTTCCAAGACATGATTGCTACTGCTGCTGCTGTTTTGGTGAACTGAACAAGGAAGAAGAAAGAATCCTAGGCAGCCTTCAGAAGCGGGAGCCATCTGACCTGGCGACTGGGGGATGGGAAAAAGGGGAAAGAGCACTTGAGGAAGGCGCGAGTCACAAATGGCAGCAATATAGCTGCCTGAGGCCGCCTCCCGCAGATTAAAATATGCATTTATGAAGAGTGCCCATGCCATATGCTATTCTCCATAATATCGAGGAATAACCTCGGACTTCTGAACACACAACTCAGTATAGGAAATGTGAGGCTTTTCCATCTTTTGGAGTCCAATATGTTGCAGATTATCGCCTTTCGCTATACAACACAAACCCTAACTATGTCTGTATGACTTCACAGTTCGTAATGTACCCGATTACCATACTACATCCCAAAATCTTTTTTGACCAGATGCCACTTTACTATACTTACCCAACACAATGTTTTTAATCGATTATAGAAGACCGTCGCACTTTGAAACATTAATGAGGATTGCCGAGTCAGCACGAGAGTCGATACGAGTGGATAGAGCACGAATCCTCAATGCACAAAATCCAGCATCTCTATGCTGTCTCCCTGCTGATTTGATCTGCGAAATTTGTGCTTATCTTCCTATCGCGGAGACTTTCTGTCTGATGATAAGCTGTGCTCGCTTCTGGAATGGCAGAAACGGTATTCCATCTTTTGTCAAGGTGCAACAACTGGTTTATGCACCACGTTTACAGCAACCCTATAGGCATGATCTTGTTGAGGCACGTTTTCACATCCTCCGTCTGATGGAATTTGATACAATTTATGGGAAGGGCACTAGGTCCTTTTGTTGCTGGGCGTGTATGACCACTCACAGAAAATCAAAGTTCCATAAGCCGCAGAAACCTGTCTATTTGAAGCTCTCAGTTGAAGAGCAGAGGGTGAACTGCTCGGCCGATGTCACCCGCCACTGCAAATTCAAATGCAGGAGGATATGGGTTGGCATATGCTATGAAATGTCATTTGCCGAGCTCCGGAATCTACAGCTTAGTATGACACTCTGCGAAGGCGAATCATCTGTCATAATCCCTGCTGGTGGCGGTTTTTCAGAGCATGTGGAATATAATATAAAGACCAATAATCTTTCGTCCCGTTTCTACCTTGGAAGACTCTCAGATCTTGGTCTAGATGGCTTTGATGATCTATGCCAGAAAGCAAGCATTCCAATATGTCCACATAGGAGAATTAATGTGCTTGCAAAGAGGTTTCTTCGAGGTATACGTCCAGGTTATATCTATGACTGCGAGGGTTGTTCGTCGGGATACTATGTGAAAATTACCTCTGATGGATTTATTGAGCTCCATATCTCTCGCTATATTAGGCTTGCGCCAAACGTTTCTTCCATATGGAGTTGGATATCATATTGCAATATCAACCGTGGCTTGGTTGATCACTGTCGGGCATTTTCAGACTGGCTGGATAGGTTGTATAATCCAGAAACCGGCGCTGTGTATAATGGAGGCCAATTTGAGATGTTCGAGCCCGCTCGAATACCAAAGTTCAATTTCTACTGAACCAATATTTGCCAGCACTACTTCCATGGTGGATACAACAAAGAATGCAAAAGACAGAAGCTGAGCCGAGCCGAGTTGTAATCGAGATAGGATTGAGAATTAGAGGATTCTTTGCTTTTCAACATGATTGGGATTCGCTGTTCATCATTTTCAGTCCTGTGCAGTATCACAATGGCGCCTTTGTTGAATGTTTTGATGTTTTATATTGTTGCTATCATCTTATTTCAAAGTAATTCAGTATTTACTTTATTAGGCAGACACCAGAAATGGGAGAGAGCTCTTAGGGAAGGCGCGACTGACGGTACCTGCCTGAGGCCCCCTTCCGCAGATGCAATATATTCGTGGCAAGTGTGTATGATATCTCCCATTCAACATCATCGGGATTTGCTATTCATCGCCATTTTCAACCCTGTAAGTTTTTCATCATCACTAGCACCCATTTGGTATTAATTAATTCTAATTATAACCCTGGATGCTGATTATCAAAACAAAGGAGATAGTGAGACATCCGCCCCGAGCCCCGCGCTCGCGTCATTTGGTTAGTCGGGTAACCATCAACACTATGAATCATGAACCAGAATTGGACAAAATCGCATATATTTTTTGACTATATGAGAGACGTTTGACACAATTAAGCAGCCTTCAAGCCAGCTATCATGGCGCCAGAGCCCATGCGTGTTTTATCTACATCCAAAGCCCTCAGCTCTCACCAGCCTCCCGAAGAATTTCACGGTGTGTTGAGTAGAGTCTTTTTTACATGGATCAACTCAATTCTTCTTCGGGGGTACAAGAGTATCCTCGTCAGCCAAGATTTGCCGCCTCTTGGTCAACACATGAAGCCTGAGCGCATAAGAAAGGCGATACTTCAAACATGGTCTGAGCGAGGTTAGTTGGGAACCTCGAAACAAAAGTTCGTCTTCTTCTTTCTTACAAAACTAGCCAAACCCGAGACGAAGATGAGTTTACCTCTAGCTTTGCTGAAATGCTTGAAGGAACCATTCTTCGCTGCTGTGCTGCCTCGACTGTCCTTGATCGTCTTTCGCTATTCTCAGCCTATCCTAATCAAAGAGTCTATCAGATACGTCACGGCGTACCCAACGAGCGCTGAAAGCAACCGGGGGCTTTGGCTTATTTTATGGGCTGTGATTATCTATGTTGGTCTTGCTGTAAGGTCCGATCCTCGCTCTCTCTCTCACTGGGTGCTAACGTACAACTTCAGTTATCAACAGGTCTGTATGAACATCGCTTAAATAGACTGAAGCTTATGACCAGAAGTGCTCTCGTGGGACTTATTCACGATAAGACTCTGAAGTCACCAAGCGTGGCTTATGACGATGGCGAGGCCACTACACTCATGAGTACTGATGCAGATAGTCTCGATGGGATTGGCGATATGGTCCACGAAACATGGGCCCAAGTCGTTGAAGTACTGATTGGCATAGGACTTCTGGCTAGTCAAGTAGGCTGGATCTGGCCTTTGCCACTCTTTCTGATTTATTGTAAGTATTTCCCATGTATAGCCCTCTGACTTGATACTAAGGCCTGAAGTATGTTCACATATGAGCCGATTTGTTGCAAAGCAATTACATCCTCGCCAAAAGGCCTGGAACAATGCAACACAAAATCGAATAGCCACTACAAGCTCTATGTTAAGTACAATGAAAATTGTCAAAATGCTTGGATTCCAAAATAGTCTTACGCATCGCGTTCAAGAGCTTCGGCAAGACGAGCTTCTGGAAGCCTCAAAACTTAGATGGATCAGGGTATACTATAACGCATCTGGTTTGTCATGAGTTCTCAATGAATCTTGACATTTATGCATGAGCTGACACGACTATAGCTAATGCACTCGGGATATTCTCTCCAGCTATTACGCTGGTTATTTTCGCTGTGATATCAGTAGCTCGCGGTGGCAGTCTGAATACAGAAACTGCATTCACCACCACAGCCATCTTGGGCATGGTCACACATCCTGCCAACATGGTTATGACTATTGTGCCAAGAGCAGTGGCAGCATTTGCCGGATTCGAAAGAATCCAAGCATTTTTGCTCCGGCCATCTTTACAAGCCAATCGTCGAACATTACCACAAGGGACCCTGTCCCGCACCCCGGCACTGCCTGCTATTCAGATTCGCGAAGTAAGGGTTGGTCAGAAACAGCCTGTCTTGGAGAACATAAACATTGAAATAGCCGCTGGATCACTCGCTATAATATCCGGTCCTACAGGCAGCGGCAAATCGACTTTGTTGCGCGCCATACTTGGAGAAGTAGTCCCTGCTCATGGCTCAATTAGTTTGTCCACACGACAGATAGCATACTGTGCTCAGAGACCATGGCTACCCAACGGCACGATAAAAGAGATCATCTATGGTGCTACTAAGGCTTATGACCATGATCATGAAAAGTGGTACCATGAGGTAACAAACATGTGTTGTCTCACCTATGACTTTGATTCCCTTCCCGACGGAGATCAGACACAGGTTGGTAGCAGAGGTCTCAATCTATCTGGAGGACAGAGACAGCGGGTGGTAAGCTTCCCCAGAAATGCTAGGGATAGACTTAGGCTAAAAGATTGCAGGCACTCGCCCGAGCATTGTTTGCAAAATCCGACCTCCTTCTGCTGGATGATACCTTCAGTGGACTGGATGGCGAAACAGAGCAAACCGCCTTCAACAATCTATTCGGAGTTCTAGGTCTAACTCGGCGGTTGAATACTACCGTAGTTCTTGTTTCTAATTCGTGTAAGTTTCTCCATGTTCACCCCCCAGTTCACAGACTCACTCCGGGATAGCTCAATACTTTCAAACTGCGGATCATATAGTGGTTCTGGGGGATCGCGGAATCATAGACCAAGGGAATTGGGCGAACATCAAAGTCAAGGCCGCATCTCTAGCCAAGTTTTCTGCTAGCCATCATCACATCAAGGACAACGCCGTCCTGTCAGCAAACTTTGATAAACTCAACGCCCAATTGCGAGCAACAGGCGAGACGGAAACAGACCTTGCAAGAAAGAGTGGAGATCCTGCTCTATATGGTAAAAAATTTCTCCTGTCATCTCCATGGATTCGACTAATATAAGCATAGGTTACTATTTTGGTTTCATTGGTTCTAAGAGCTTTTTCTTGCTTGTAATCTGTACTGCAACATATTCTTTCTTTATCACTGCACCTCAATACTGGCTTCAACTGTGGACCGAGTACGGTGATAGGAAGACCGCTTTCTATGCTGCCGGATATCTCTTTCTATCATTTATGTCGTGGTTCTCAACAAGTTGTCAGATGTGGTATGTTCCGAAGATTCCCATATACTACTCCTTGTTATTAAGAAATAATAGGGCTGTTCTTATTCGACTTTCTCCACAATCCGGATCGCGGTTGCATCAACGTCTATTACATATTGTGACGAGGTTAATCCCCCGATTCCTCGAAGTATGAACCAAGAAACGACTAAATGTGGATAGTGCCCCTTTGTCCTACTTCTCTAAAACAGATAGTGGCTCAATTCTAAACAGGTAAGAGCTTATACTTGCATGATCCAATGAATTCTAACATGAGGGTTTAGGTTCAGTCAAGACATCCAGCTTATTGACAACCAGCTGCCATCGGCACTCCAAACTATTGTTACTCGTAAATATCAAATTTACTACTTTCAAAAGTGTTCTTAGCTAAAAACGGTGTCAGAAATCTTCAAGCTTCTCATGCAGATTATCATTCTTTGCATGACTGAGAAATGGCTGGCAGTGTCTCTACCGGCCTGTACGCTTTTGATCTATGTCGTCCAAAAGGTCTATCTTCGAACTTCAAGGCAACTCCGATTGCTGGAGTTGGAGTCCCGGGCACAGGTCTTCTCGAGCTTTTTGGAGTCTGTATGTATTTAACACCCGCTAAAGAATTAGTTAAACTAGCTGACTTTATTTTGTCAGGTCGAGGGTCTCGAAACAATACGGTCGTTTGGATGGTCTAAAGCCGCAATACAGGATAATAACCTAAGCGTCGAGAACTCCCAACGTCCACAATTTCTCCTTTTATGTCTCCAACGCTGGCTCAACATCGTCCTAGATCTTTTGGCTGCGGGCATGGCAACAAGTGTCATCGCCATAGCTGTCACATTTCGAGGACATATTAGTGGAGCGCAAGTCGGAATTGCGCTTAACATTATGCTCGTAGTGAACTCGACATTGCTGAAACTGGTGCAGAGTTGGACTACATTCGAGACTTCTCTCAGTGCCATTGCTCGATTGATGACATTAGAGGAAACGACTCCGTCTGAGGGTGGGAAAGCAGAGATCTTGGAACAGCCTGGAACTTGGCCTTCTAGAGGACACATCGAGTTTAAAAACATCACTGCATCATATCAGTACGTATATTTCCCAAAATTTTTGCTGGTACCTTAACTGACAAAAGTGTAACTAGATCTGAGTCTGTTGCTCTACGGAATCTCAGCCTGACTATTCCAGCAGGTCAGAAACTCGTCGTCTGCGGACGTACAGGCAGGTAAGCTACTATACATAGCATCAACTCTTTGTTCAACAGCTCATTCTATATTCTTTTGTCAGCGGTAAAAGCACATTGCTCTCAACGCTCCTCCGACTTCTAGAACTGCAATCCGGCAGGATTGAACTGGATGGCATTGATATCAAACAAGTGAGGCTGGACACACTGCGGCAACGATGTTTCATCGCTGTGTCTCAAGACCCTCTACTTTTAGCCAACGAGACATTGCGCTTCAACCTGGACCCGGATGGCTCAGTATCAGACGATGTGCTCATTTCCGCATTGACAAAAACAGGGCTGTGGCAACACTTTTGCGCTGAGTTTGGTGGTGAAGAGAAAGCTGCCGCAATCAATAATATCTCAGGCTTTGGTGAACACCCAATCCTTGACCGGAAAGTGTCAATGCTCCAGGAGCTCTCTGTGGGCCAATTCCAACTGTTTGCGGTCTGTCGAGCTCTTGTCAAGGCCGCCTCCTTGCAAAGTTTTGGGCTGAAATCGGTGATTCTCTTGGACGAAGTCACATCTTCCCTCGATACCGTCACGGAATCCGCCATACATCGTATTATTGATGACAACTTCACGGCAAACGGCCACACAGTCATTATTGTTGCTCATAGACTTGGTGGATTGGAAGAGTACACGAAAAATGGAAGAGATGCAGTGGCATTGATAGCAGATGGCAGGTTACAGGAAGTCATCACAGATTTGGGACCGGCAACTTTCCAGCGTTTTGGGCAGATGGAGTAGCTTTGTTAGATCTTTTAGATAAGAAGATTTCTGATACTCGCGGTGTCGAGATAATCCTATAGATAGAAGGTATATAGTTATCTCCAACTCTTTTCAGCGACTAAGCCGGTAGCTAGGTATACATTTGTCAAAGATCTCTTAGTCTTGAGCAATCACCACTTCATAGATTTATTCTGTAACAGATGCCTCTTTCTATTTCCGCGTCTTGTCTGAATCCCATCCATACTCCTCATCTGTCTGCTCCTCGCCTGCCTGCTCCTCCACATGGGCCTTGTTAAGCCTGAGAAGTGTCAGGCCAAATATCTTTGCCGATCCTATGATACCCTTTCCTTGCCTCCATGCCTTTATCGCTGCCCAACATGCTGGCACGGTGATACACAAGAAGTTCAAGAAGTTCACGACGCTGAAGATTATGTAGAGGTACTCCCAGACTGTTGACATTGCTTCTGCCATGTTTGCAGTTATTGCAGTAGCTGCTATTGCAGGTGCTTCTGTTGTTGTTGTTTCTGCTGCCGCTTCCCTTGCTACTGTTGATTCTGCTTCTTTTTTTTTTTTGGCAGTTATTACAGTAGCTGCCGTTGCAGGTGTTGCTTTTGCTGCTGCTGTAGTGTAGTAAGAAGAAGAAAATACTTCAGATTGACCAGCAAAAGAGTATGGTTGCCTAAGAACAGATCTACCTGAGGCTGCCTCTCGCTTCTGATGATATAATGATTACCATATGACTCTGCGATATTCAACATATAATTAAATATTACCTAGTAGCAGCCCTCAGCTCTACTCTGCTTCTGACTCGAGGTCGCATATTCTGTAACAAATCCCCTAAGCCCCATCTATTCTTCTCCTCTACCTCCTCCCCCTCCTGGGCTGTTTTAAGCCCGAGAAATGTCAGGCCAAATGCCTTGACTAATCCTATTATACCACCTCCCTATGTCTATTCTTCCTTCGTTGCCAACGGTACTGATAGCCCTGCACTGCGGCAAAAAGCCTGGATAACAGACAGCCCAAATGCCTTTACCGACCCTATTATACCCTTTCCCTGCATCCATGCCTCGTTCGCTGCCCGCCATGCTGGAACCCCGTATTTTATGATGAGAAACACCGTTTTCACGATGCTCACGATGGCGAAGACTATGGCGAGGGACTCCCAGAACATGGTTGCTGTTGATGCCGCTTCTGCTGTTTTTGCATTTATTGCAGGTAGGTTTGTTGCAGGTGCTTCTGTTGTTGTTGTCTTTGCTGCTGCTGCTTCTGCTGCTGTAGCGTGGTAAGAAGAAGAAAAATATTGGCAGACTTCAGATGCGGGAGTTATCAAAAGAGGACGGTTGAGGCCTCCCTGCATTTATAGTACCTAGTATGTACGTATAATGATTACGACATGATTGTGCCGTGTCTATGATATAATTCAATACCTAGATCTACCTAGGAACTACTCTGCTTCTTTTCTCATGCGCTGCACGTCTTTTTCTAGTTGAACCGCGTTCACAACGTAGGTTTATTATCTCTAGAGCTAACTACCTAATATTACCTACCCCTAAGCATCTCTCTACTCCTCGTCCATACTCATGCATTGCACAGGCTCAAGACCCATCAACCCTAATGCAATCCTCGCTTCCATCCGAAGACGCTCAACACTCATAGACAGAACATCATCAGGATCCCTACCGTCAAACACCGTAGACCCAAAAATCATGTCCCTAGTCAATCTAAACGCCTGTTCGCCCTGGGCAGAAGCTGGCGGTGGAAAAACAAACTCTCTCTGCCGCAACACCGGTCGTCGGTTAGTCGTATTCGCGTCGAGCGTGTACAGCTCCGCTGTTGCTATAACAGTTTCCTGCTTCTGATGCTGATGCCATATAAAAACGAGCAAGGCTCGAACATCACCCTTCCCACCCACCAGCCAAAGCTTCACATCATCCATAAGCTCCGGGAGCGATTCACTCCATGCAGACACCATCACAAACGTAGGCAGATACTGGTGGTAGCCAGGACGGATGAAACAATCCGGTTCTTGACGGGAGCCCATGTAGGGACCGTAGCAGAAATTGATTGCTGCAGTAATCAGTGAGTATATGATTAGTCTTTGTATGAGTGCGACTTACTCGCTCCAACGCCTACACGCAAATGCTCGTATTCCTCAAGCGATAACAGATCCTCCGAGCTATGCAGCCAGTGAGACATCTCTCGCTTCATCCATGACTGGCAACAATTATTAATCTCAGTGGAGATGACTTGGATGCAGAATGTTTGCGTGAGCACATTGTAGTGTTTTCTGAATGGTACCTAGATTAGCTTCATTTATATGCAGAAGAAAGGAAAGAAGTATACCGTGTACTCCTGTGCCCATTCCCATTCCCATTGATATAATCAAAAACATCCCTTCCCCAATCATGTGGAACATCGGTGTAGACAATGTCATGATGCAGGGTGACTAGTGCGATGTTTTCTAGGGCATGGCTAAAGAAGTCGATACTTGAAAGGAATTGGCATGCCGAGAATGATATTCTCTCGATTGTATAGCGGCCTTCTTTTGCCATTACCAGTGGATTAGGGGCGTTGTTTGATAGTAAAAAGACAGGGTGTAGTATAGACGAGGAAATGAGTAGGAACAGGACGTCAGGATTGAGTTAATCACATGACACCCATCTCTAGTAACTAGTTGGCTCAAAGTTAGATATGGAAGAAGGTTCGTCATATCAGAGTTTATCAACATCAATTCGTTAGAATATGGATATCTATCTATGATACCTAAGTCAAGAAAAGCAGAGGCTTGGAAATAGAAGAGCCCAGGCATTCCAATAACTAGCCTGATTTCTTACAAAAGAGAGAGAGAAAGAAAAACCTCCCTAAGGTGCGAATCACATCAATCGATTCGTTGTCTTAACCCGTCGAAGTATCCATAGACTCGCCCTTCAAAGACGCCAATTTCGCAGCTTTTCGTTCCGCCTTGAAATCTTCAATTTGCTTTTTCAAGTCCGTATCTGAATTGAAATTAGATTCTATTAAATCTCGGCAGACTATCAAAGAAGGTGACTTACTGGGTATGACTTCTTCGATTTTCAATGGTGCTCGATTGAAAGGGTCGTTTGGATCACTCAAAAGGTGGGAACGGATCGTGGCGCGATCAATGGTGACTTTCGAGTTGGGGAGGATGACTGGGTCTTGCATGAGAGTGTACATAAGGGGATCTTTTAACTGTCAGCACGTATGTTTATTTGAATTCTAGAATAAGAAAGATTCTTACCGAGAAACTCGTCAGGAATCTCTCCCAAATCTTCCTCCGCCTGCTCATCTTCCTCCTTGGCATTCTGGATCCGTTTCGCCAGCTCCATCCATCTAGCCAGCTCTTCATCCGACTTCAGCGCCCATTTGCGAATAATCTCAGCAGCCTTCTCGAAATTTTGCGGCTTGTAAGAACGGCCATCACGGGCCACTGCATATATGAAATTCTCTTTGCCCATCAAATTGAGATACACATCCACAATCTCACTTAGCAGTGCACGAGGATTGAAGCCGTATTCTTGGAGATTGCCCACCCGCAAATTCGAGCTCTTCGGTCCCACCATTGCATCGAGGTTGTAGTCTAACATGTCTGCTAATCGTTGCACGATTTCAGGCATAGTGAATGAATCTGCAAGCGCCTCCGTGAATAGTTTGAGCATAGCCACCGTCTCATTCGTCAGTTGCATATAGGACTTGGCTCGGCCTTGAGCTGCAGACAGGGCCTCTTCCTTTTCTTGCCGTACCGCCTGTTCCATGGTGTTCCCTTCGCGATTCAATAGCTCTTGCGTGTCGTGAATTGCTATAAACGCCGTAAAGGATTCATCAAGCACAAAAGTCACGTCATTGAGAAGAAGGTTGACAAATCGAACGAAAAAGTCGAGGTTCTCCTTTGCTTGTTTGGAGAGCTGAGCACGGTAAGCTGGATTGCCCCAGATGCATTTGATTATTTGGAAAATCTCGTATCTAATATTGAACTTGTCGAAAAATTGCGTGTGCGTACCCGTGTGTTCGGCCTCGATGTAGAATTTCATAACAGCATGGAGGAGGTTTTCGTTCGCAAAGGGCATTGAGTTGAGCAAGTCCACGAGGATCCCTCTAGCACCACCAGGACGAGGCCAAGTGCCTCTAAAGAGTATGGAGATCAGACCAGCTTTGAGATATGGGTTTTTGATGTATTGCGAACTTTCAAGGAATGCAATGCACAGCATCACAAGCTCGTCTCCCTGTGCAGTGGTAATAATCTGAGGCATAGCCCACATGATGAATTTAAAGTTGCTCACAATGTCATCGATGAAATACTCAGGGAGGCACTTGAACACTTCTCGGGGTTCTTCCGGTAGAGGCAATACAAGTTGTTGCTTGGGAAAGTCTGCTGCAGAAACAAGACGAAGTAGCCACACGATGACGTATCTCATAAACTGCATGGAACGTGTCTGCCACAAGGTATCAAGAAGTACGCCCTGAAGACTGTATTTGAGAGAAAGACCAAGATCAAGTCTATCCTTGTACTTCCTCAAAGCATCCTCAAAAGTCCTCAATTGAGCCGGGTTGTGGATCCATTTATGCCGTTCGAGCTCAAACTTGTTGATGGTCGACTCCATATGCTTGAGGTCCTTTTCTAATTGCTCCAGCTTGGAAGTTAGGGATTCGCTGCCATAATGATGTGCTGCTACAGTCAGGAAAAATATTTCAGAAATGAAATTGGAAGTGCCATCCACTTTTCGTGAGTAGAACTCATCTGATGTGTGCTGGTCTGCATTGATCTTGGTCTCATCACGCAGCTGCACACGAGGGTTTCTGTGAAGGTAGTTTGCGTCTATACGATCAATCTATTTAATATTAGCATGGTGGATACACGTGATCTCATAGCGCTAAATACCTTTGTGAATGCCGCATCCATGAATGGCTCACAAAGCTGGTCCAGACAGGTGGTGATGTTGAACATAAAGCCATCAGATGAAACAGCCTTGGGGTCAACCTGCATTGCTCTCCTTTTGTGGTTGAGGTTGATAGCAGCTGCAAACCAGTCGAGCACCTTCTCTCTCGCCTCTTTGGAAGCACGAATCAGGTGATTGATGACATCTAGAAGATCAGAGCTAAGCAATTGCTGTGTCATTCGTAGTGACCTTTGCGAGTTCACAATAAAGTTTTGATCTCGAGTTTTGGGACTGGAGAAATACGTCGTAGTCACCGGCCCTTGAAGCGGAGACAGACGGAACCAAGGGCCAAGCAGCGTGCTCAGCTCAAATGATGCAGCATCTGTAGAGTTTAGGAAGCGTGGCGACTCTGCTATAGCGGAACCAATAGCGGCGTGGTGAACGAGGTTTCGTAAACCCTGTAAAATACTTAGCGACGCGCAAAAAGGAACGGCCGACTGGATGGCTACTGACCCCTACATAAGGTTTATAGTCGTCATTCATAGTCTTGAGGGATAGCTCCTGGCTCAGTTGCTCCACTGTCGTGATGATTGTTGACTTCAGATCATCCTGTTCTTCAAACTGCTTGACAACCTCAGACAAAAAGTCAATATCTGTACCTCGGTCATCCTCTGGATCGAGAAGGAGATGTGGGATCAGGGGTGAGCGGGCGGTCGGTGTTTGACTGGGAATATACTGTCAGCATCATCCGTATACTTTTATTGTACACGACTGAGAAGAGACCAACCCAAACATATCCGGCATGGTGATTGCAAAGACAGAGTAACTTATGCAAAGCCGTTTGGCCTCGCTGACCACAGCGAATCTGGGGTCATCATCTGATGCCTTCCGAAACCCTTTGATCAGTCGCCGCACACGCTTCCAGCAGGACAATAGATAATCCAAAGGAGAGGCGCGATCTGTGTTGGACGCGGCTTCCAAGATAGCTTGATCCAGGACGCTGGTCGATATCCTGATTTCCAGCCCCTCATCTTTGAGCTCGTCGAGAACCCCGGGCAAAAATGTCAACTTGTGGCCATATATATCCTTCTGCTGAGTTTCGTCGAGAGTAATACAGAACAGCGCCCGCAAGGTTCTATCTTCAAATGCCTCGATAGTCTCCTCTTGTTTGGGAGCTGCCCGCTTCGGTGGCGCAGGCGATTGTGACGGTGTGAGAGTTGGGGTTGATGAAGTTGGAGTTATCTTTATTCTCTTTCCTTGTTCAGGAGCAGCACCTAACCCATCATTTCGGCCTTGAGCTTCGCTAGTGCTGCCACTCCGTAGTGCTGCTGCCGCCGCAGCGGCGTCAGATTGCGGCGAATTCGTGGGCCGTTGTGGGGAGCTGCTTGCAGGAGATTCTGATGTCGATGAAGCTGATGGCGTCGTTGATTGTGCTGTTAGTTTTGCTAACCTTTTATTGCGAATCTAAGAGAGTACGGGGTAAATGTAAGCTGCTAGCAGATCTCTATCGTTGACCGAGCGTACTCACTTTATCCGCATCTGAGAGCGGTTCCGACATCTTCGATCAGCAATCTCCGGCCTCTCTTTCAAAGAAGAAATAAAAAAAGAACACAAAACACCAAGCAGGTCTAAGTGAGCAGTTCAATCATGGAAAAGAGAAAACAATGAGATGGTTTTGATGAGGCCAGGCCAGAAGTTGTGCGTGAAGGAGAAATGACAGCATGCCGACTTGCTGGGAAAGTGCCCGCATTTTACTAAGCTAAACAGACTATCGCCGGGTGGGTCTTCTATCTCCACACTGATATTCTGTGAGACTTTGTATCTTTAGGAACAAGGCACAAGACCTATTCTATATGAATATGTCTCTGATGTAAATAAAAAGTGGCCGTCTGCTTGGTCAGCTTGTTGTACATAATTACCAAGGGCCTCGTACAAATAATAGATAGAGCTACAGTAGTAACGCCGCCGGCCATGGAATCGAATAGAAGCCGGCTGATTAATTATAAGTATTTATTTACTGCTTCAACAGGCCGCGGTCGAAATGCGTAATGGCGCCTAGATACATCATAAAACACATGCTCATTGAGGTAGAAGAGTACAAAACCGGAATCTCCACAATACTCCCAACCATGAGTAATTCTATATAGGGAAAAAGGAGGACGGGGAGAAAAGAAGAGACAAAACTGCAGTCAATCATGAAACGAGAAGAAGAAAAAGTGATAACCAAGGACAAAATGATTAATATCGACGTAGTCTCAAAGACTCTAGACGTTGGCAGCTCTTCAGTTCCAATGATCTGGCCTCTTTTATTTTCTCGACATCGGGAAAAAACCATCCTTGCGCATCTTGAATTTGACGATCTCGTTCTTGCACTTCACTCTCACACTGGTATCGGAGATTGCTGACATATTCCGCCTCCACGTAGGCGTCCAATTGACTGAGTTTCCTGGAGCTATAGTCATCGACATCTTTCGGGTTGACGTAGTAATCTAAGTTAAGTTTTGGTGTGGTGCGTTGCATGGTATGAGGGTCGAGAGGCGAGCCAAATCGATATGTAGGATTGGCAGGAGTCGCACCTCCCGAAAACAGAGAGGAGAGGAGCGGGAAAATGAACAGAATTATGAGGGGGAGGAGCTGTGTTAATGAAGACCAGGCGGAGGGTGGTTCTCGTTGTTGTGATTCGCCATTCGCTTCACGAGGTCTTCTGCGAGGACGCCCACCTCCAAACTGGTGAACCCTGAATCCGGGGCCGCCGCCCATATTGAAGACGAATTGAGGGCCTCCTATCATCTCGATTAGCATTAAGAACGACGATCGCTCGCATCCTGAGAATCTTACCAAAAGGACTGAAACCACCGCCCATGCCGCCGCCGCCGAAGAATCGATTAAACAGTTCTTCAGGAGATATTTCTTCCTCAAACATAGAGCCACCACCACCACCAAACTGACTTCGTGGGAACCCACCGCCGCCGCCGAATCCGCTAAAGGGGGAGCCGGCACCTGAAGGTCCAGCACCAGCACCAGCTCCAGATGCTGAGAATCTGTTATCCGGATCACCGCCAAACTTATCATACCTCGACTTTTTATCGGAATCGGACAGGATCTGGAAAGCACGGGATACCACTGTAGACACATTGTAAGCAGTTTTTCTCTCTTTTAAACCCAGAAAGAAAAGGAGAACGCACTCTTAAATGCCTCATCGGCCCCGTCATATCCATTCTTATCAGGGTGCGTGAGCAAACTCAGCTTGCGATAAGCCTTCTTGATCTCGCCATCAGTAGCCTTTTTCTCGATCGCTAGAATTTCGTAGAATGCGGTCGGCGAGCATTTTCGGACTCTTATCACGGCGGCTTTCTGTTCGGGGGTGTATTTGCGATCCTGGTTCCCCTGGTTGTGGTCGCGCGATCTCGCGCCTCCGCTGGAGCCCGCGTCGGCTCCAGAGGCTGTTGCTGAAGGCATATCTTTTCCGTTTGGTCAATTACGATTTCAAATGGATGTGATATTTCCCCCTTGTTTTATCTCCAGGCGACAGTGTCACCAGTGCACAGGCGGGGAAAACGAGGACCGAGGCGCTGGGAAAATGCTGCAAAGGCAATTCAAATCGGTACCTGCCCCACTTAGAAAAACAACCAATAATTGTATCAAGTTATTTGGGCCTTGGACACAAATGGCAGAAGAATTGGGAAAAGGATTCAAAGTGATGATGGTGGGTGGCCAGGCCAGGGTTTTCCAGCATCTAGACCCGGAGGAGGTTGATTGTACGTGGTCTTCAAGAAATGCTGCGGCGACTCGCCGCTTAGTATTGCCACTTCCGGCTTGGTTGGAGCTTCCGCGGTCCAACTTCAATTCAACTTTCAATGCGATAAAATAATTTCTTCTATGAATTCAACTTGAACAATTCCTCCAAAACCAAACATTAATTTTTCCTTTCTTTTTCAAAGAGATATAGAGGAACTGCAAGGAAATATACGCGCAATGTCGAATTCAGACACCACAGAACAGGCTAAGAAGTCTGTGTACCAAACTGTTCGAGCATGGGGAGGTGAGCATTATTCCTTTACTGTCACAATTCAGCAATTTCCTTTCTTTTTTGATATTATCAGGTGCTTGACGGTAGGGCAAAAGCTGACTGATTTTACACAGAAAATCCATTACCACCCACGCTTCTAGCGACGCTCATTAGCGCGCAACACATGCGTCCATTCCAATTCCTCCCAATGACCTTTGTTCCCGTTCTACTCTTCACCTCCTACTCGAATTTAAACGGCTTCAAAAAAGATAGTGCGGGCATCAGTGCCGCCTGGTCTGGTCTATATCTGGTCCTTGCGAGCCGACGCAAGCAGGCCTTTATGAAAAAATGGGGTGCTCGAGGCATCGTTCGCGGGACGACTATGGGATTGTGTTTGGTGAACATGGTTGCTGGAGGGTTGACGTATGCATTGGGTGAAAAGGAAGACGATGAAGACTAGAATGGAAGTCTTTCGTGTATGATATAGGGATGATAATGAATGGCAGTCATTGGCGGCGTTTTTGGACGAATCGAGACGGAGAGCTACGTCAGTCTGGAGAGAGGGAGTTTTTATTGTTTGCGACTGGCGCTTCGCTCATTCCCATCATGTACAATAATAACCGTGCGGGTCGCGGAACAGGCAGAGTGTTGTTGTGGCGGCCCAATCGTCTTATACTATTTTACTCATAGTCATATAATATCAGATCAGCTTTTGTGATACAGTTCCTGTGACATAATATAAGAGCCCACGGCTGCAGGCACTAGAGAGTGAAGCAGCGTGTCCTTATTCTGAGCGGCGTTGCGAGCTCTTGTCGAGCTTACAGGAGTCTCATCAATCTTGTGTCCTGGGACCAATTGAATGCGCTCAGCCCATTCGCGTTTGCCACCTTCTTGCTCACGGCCGCCTTGTGCAAGAATTTGCAGGTATTCTTCCTGCTCCTTACGGTTCCCCCATTCATCGTCAGGACGCGTGGTGACTCTCAGTCTATGCCGTGAAAGAAACGGCCCTAACGGCTGCAAGGTATGTGTCGGCGGGTAGTATTTTGGATTGAAAATACGGATCAAAGTATCGTAGCCAGTCAGATGGATTTGTTCCAGGTCCTTTGGGTATTCCTCAGAGAGCTCTATCGCGGCTGCTTTGTCTACGAAATACGGCTTCTTGGTCACGCCAATGTCGATCTGCGGTAAATCGGCTGCTGCTATGGACGGTAGTGACGATTGCAGGTGGGCTCGCAGTTCTTGTGCAAATAGGGTCATCATCAGCAAGCGGTCCTCGAACGACGCGGGCTTGGCTGGTTTATCGGCATTCTGGGTAGCTAGCAGCAAAAGCAACCTAGATGAGCGTGGAGACTCCTCGAGGGCGGAAGAGGCGATTTCTAAATGTGCTGCTGTTGGTGGATTAAATGAGGAATCTAGGACGAAGAGGGATCGGGCATTGCGAGCAGGGACCGATTCGGTGGGAACACGGTCTAGAACTTCAAAGGTTCTCGGCGAGGCTATAAATTCCTTGAGCGAGGAAGCGTAGCGTGAGCGGAGGACATGAAGCGGATTATGAGCCATCCTAGAGGCAATGTCAGTTGCACGTCTTAATCTTAGGATTGATTAATCAATAAATGTCGTTGATAGCAGACGACGTTAGCGATGATAGCGGGAGACGAAGGACTGGTCCTGCCCCACCTCAACGGCTGGTGAGCCACGCGGTGGCTGCTCGCCTTCCATTGGATCGGCGGCCGAATGTGGCTTGGTAACGGCGTAATCGTGCTTATTCTCACGTCGCGAACAACAATGAATAATACTCCGTATAGAACTCTGTACAGAATGGGGTATTTGGTTTCATAAACAAGAGAAAGAAAAATAACTGATCATCAATCAACAACCTATCCGATGGCAGAATCAGATGTTTGCTGTTTCATTGCATGTCACTCAGTCCGGGCAGCAAGGGTCCAAACCTTGAACAACCGTATGAAACAAATGGGAGTCCCCTGGCAATTAGCCGAGCACTCAGCACGCTGCCACACATGCTGGACAATGGTTGCAATGCTGATGAAGCGGATATTACCCAGAGTCCCGGCCGTCATATATAGATTAAAGCATTTCCGTTCTCATCGAGCAATCAATCCACCAGCCCGCTTGCCATATTGATTAACGTTTGACGGGGCGTCTCGGCTCTCAAAGGGTCTGTGACGCCGTGGTGAATGGCGCCCGCCGATCGTCCCAGTCCTTGTCCTTTCATCTTTCTACGTAGAGGGATTCTTTGAAGAAAAACGCCAGTCAGGAACAAAGTGACAGGACCGGCGCCAAGTGGGGATCTGCAGCGGTGGCTGTCTCGGGCGTGCGCTAACAACGTAGACCGTCTCGATCATAAGCCGATGCCAATGATGTGACAAGATCAGTGGTATAGAGACCCATGGTTGATGGTGGAACAGCAGGCAAGGTACCATACCGGTGTACTTACTACTCTGTGCCGTCCTACACCGTGAGATCATGGATGCACCATGCATCACGGCCTTGCCTCAGGCTCCACTGCTTGAAATACTGTGTTGCTTTCCAAACATTGAACCACCAATGGCGTCTTCTCTGTGCTATGCTATGCTCTGTCTGGTGTGACGTCCTATCCCAGGATATAGCAAGCCCTGAGTAATGTCGCCAACGTATGCAAATGGCAGTGGAAGTGACGGCCTCAGGTACCCGCCCTCGTGCGGGCCAATGGGAGGCGTTTCACAAGATTAAGGGAGCTTATCTGGCAGCAGAACGCCCTAGAACGGCCTGCCAGTGTACGCAGCTTACCAGGGAAGGACCCCACCATGGCTGCTCCTGCCCTGCCAACCCTAAATAAAACATTCGTGTGCACCTCCACTTCTTCGTCCTCTTCTCTCTCTCTCTCTCTCTTCCTCCTCTTATCAAGGCCTTCAGAACGCTTCCATTCTTTTTCACTCTCTGGGTAGAGCCACTTTCTCTTCATCCCCCCCCGCTGCTCTTTCATTCTTTCAAGAGCCTCTTCCAGCGAATTGACTTCGCATTCATTCTTTCATTTGACCTATCAGTATCTCTCGTTGACGAGTCGAAGCCTGTCTTTCTTTCGAGCCTCACATCAAGACAAAATAGAACAAACAGACCCATCTTACAACATCTACAACAACAGATATCATCATGTTCTTCACAAAGCTTTCTTTCGCTGCCCTCGCTGCCCTGGCTGCTGTGGGCGAGGCTCGCCACGAATACGGCCTCCAGCACCCTAAGCGTTCTTTGAGCACTGGTGTTGCTTCGGTCTCTACTGTCACCGTCTACCCTACTCCTCCTCTCAGCACCGGTGCCTCTGGATCTGTTACTACATCTGCTGCCTCTGCAACCGAAACCGACCTGACCCTGACTTACACTCTTGGAACCGGTCTCTCAACATCCATTGTCACCACCACTATCCACCGTACTTCAACTGACATCACTTATGTGACTGTGGTATGTTCTGTTCATGTTTACGGAGAGAGATGGACTGTACTGACAAGATTATATAGACTCCCGGCGGCAATGAGGATGTCGGTGGAAATAGCGCTACCTCGACCACCTCTGAAACCTCAACCTCAACTGCGACTGTCACCGTCTTGGCTGCTTCTACTGGAGGTGCTGAGCCTACTGCCACTGCCTCTGCTAGCGAGGGATGCAGTGGCCAGGCCACCGTCACTGTCACTGAGAAGGAAACTGTCACAGTGGTAAGTTTATATTTTTTTGGTCTCTGCTTGGTATTTGGCTCATTTTCAATCTAGACTGCTCTTCCCGAATCCACAAGCGGACTCAAGACTGAGGTCGTTGAGCCAACCTCGACTAGCTCTTCAGCCCCCGTTGAGACTGTTACCGTTGTCCCAACTGAATCTGGCTCTGAGACTGCCACTGTTGCCCCGACCGAGACCTCTTCTTACAAGCTCCCTCCATCTCCAAGCGGCCAAGGCAGCTCATCTGTCGCACCCTACCCCATTTCCCAGACATCTCAGCCAACCTCCTCTGGATTCTTGACTAGCACCAAGCCCGTGCCCACTGGCCGTCCAGGTCCCACCGGTTACTTCTAGGGGACGTGAACTGTGATGCTATTCTGCTAGTTATTACTATTCCTTTGCGTCAGTTCTATCGTGAGCCATTCAAGCATTGCGACACTGCCCAGCTGCGTCGTGATGTGTGCATAAGTGATCTTTTAATATCTTCGTTCCACCGCCTTCCTATTTGACAAGCACGCATTTGGCGATGGCCCTTTTCACCTTTTTCATTTTCACAATTCTTCTTCAAACTTCTTTTCTTCTTTTTTTCAATTTCTTCCTTCATCTACCTGCTAGTCAGTCGAGTCAGCGAGGGACATTATATTCTCCGGAAATACATTTCTTTTTCTTTACCTCATCGTCAGCTAACTAGCTCAGTATGTTCATTGGATGAGAGCAGCGACGCTCTTAGACTTTAATCACACGGGCCTGGAGTTGATGCATTGGAATAGGACTAGCACATAGATGGAGCATTTGATTCATGTAAAATAGTTCATTCACTTTACTTCTTCGTTCGAGCCTTTGAAAATTCAATAGATCTCTGTCTTTATTATTTGCACCATTAAGTTACAATTCATTGATCGGTAGGCGTAGGCGTAGACCCATCCCCATGCTCAATAACAACACTTGCCCGTCTAGCCTGCCATTCCAACCAAGTCAACCCCTGCAGGAGACAGTCCGCAAGATCGTCCATTTTCTCAATTCTATGTTCTCCCTCTTTACGTCTTGTCACCACCCCATTCCAGCGTCTGAGGTACGCATCGACGACATCCTGGACATTTTGAGCCGGGATGTCCACATTCCAGGATAGTGACGATGCTCCTCCACTACTTCCTTTCTTTGACTTTGTCGTAGGCACTGACGATGGCGACGAAAAAGAAGACTGTTCCTGACCAAGCAACAACAACTCACCAATGACATCCATTTTCAATTTCTTCACATTCCGCTGAGCCGACTCATCGCCGTCTTCATTGCCATCCTTAACCCCATCCCAGAACTGCATCACCCTCGCCGGACTGACCCCGTAAACTTCTAGCCCATCATTATCATCATGACGAAGACTGTGAAGCTCCCGCATCGTCCTCAACACAGCATGCAGCATCCCCTCAAACACGCCTACGCGCAGACTCCATTCTAGAACGGAGCTGTGCCCACCTGATCGAAATCGTTGCCTCTCAATTAGGATGTGCGTAGGGTTGTATGCTTTGAGGAGTGCGGAGAGTAAGATGAAAGCGTTTTGGGAGAGATTTTCAGGTTCGAATGTGTTTGATTTTGCTGCTGATGATACGTCTTCTTCATCTTCGTTGATGGAATCCTCACTCTCTTTGCGTATCTTGTTATTGGCAAATGTCCGAAATGCAGCTGCCGGCAGCATGCCTCGTAAGACATCTTTTCCTTCTCCTTTTTCTTCTTGGGTCAATCCAGATTTTCCGTGTTGCTGCAACTCCTGTACGCCAATGCGATGCCACGCATTTAGCTTCACCGACCCTTTTTCTTTGTTTCCTTCTTCAAGTTTCAAAGGCGAAGAGGGATCATTCCTCACAATCAAATGCGCAAACGCCAGATTTTGAATCCCCATGTCAATACTCAAAATACTCAATTCTTTCCTTCTCGCTGCAGCATCGTCTTTGCTGTTCTTCTTATTTTTCATCTTTCTATTATCGTGTAAAAATACACTGCTCACAAGCTCCTCTCCAAGCCTCTTGCGCAACTCATCTTTGCGACCAGAGGACGGGATCCCCGTCGCGCGCGCAAGGGCTTTGAGATGAGTCGCTTTTAGCGTGGAGAGGTATCCGTCTAGTGTTGACGTAGCTGTCGCCGCTTTTGAGAGTGTCGATGGGGTGAGACGCATTGATATTTCTTTCTCTCTCCTTGTTGGATATCGACAGTTTCTAGATGTTGTTTCAAGGTTGTTGTTGGTTTTGTTTTGGGGCATATAGACTAAGACTTAAGGCCGAGGTTGGGTCCGGTGGGTCGGCCGCTCCAGCCCTAAATTAGAAACACCAGTGGCTAGGTACTCATATAGGATGATAGGATGATAGGATCGTAGAATATGTTGTGTATATATATATGCATTCGCTAACTTATCAACTAATATACAGAATAAACCTAACATATTCGCTAACCGACCCCTTTTCTAATCGACAAAAGAATATTTTCTTTAAAACGCCAGTCCCCAGCCAAAGCGCACGAGATGCAGGAACCGCCCCGTGGTATAACGCCAGACATGATAAATGGAACGAACACCTTTTTGCGGCAAATGCATAACAATGCGCTAAAAGCAGATAAAAAAACAAATATGCTAGAGGAAGGAAAACGTAAAAAGGTAAAGGTACTATGCGTTGGGTTCATGGATGGAAGGCGCCTGTGAAGTTGTTGTATAAACCAATGGCGACCATACTCGCCAATGCAACACAGCAATATGAGCGAGTCTCTTGGAAACATGACTGAAATACGGATCCGGCTTCAGTCCTCGTTGTGAGTTGCAGATTGCAAGCGGCGACATTATGGTATAGCGCTGCGCAAGCTCACAGGTAGCGTCTAGTAATTGTTGGTACACGGTATGGCGGGAAAGCTTCATTACCACCGAGTCATTATTGGTGAATGCTTTCTTTAATTCGTCTTCGGCTTGTTTCAAAATATCGTCTGAAACCCCATTGACTTGACCCATCGCGACGCATGTCATTCGAGCCAGTTCCATTGCAACGCAAGAATCATTGGGCAGAGGAGTGCCCAAACCAGGACTTCCTGCCCTTGAATTGTCGCCGTCCCCTTCCAAAAGAGCCGTGATTCGCGTAATAATCTCCGAACTCTCGCTGGGAGTATACGCATACTTTGGACGAACACGTTCAATCAACATCTCTACCAGTGACAAGCAAGAATAGCAGTTGACAATCTTCTGAATCTCCGACCGAAGATACCACAGACGGCGCAAATCAAAGTCGAAGGTTTCTGGAAATTTCACTAGTTCGTCTGGAGATAAAAGAAGATCACATAATCCGCGAATTAGCAATGATAATGGAAAGAATTTTCCATTCGCATATCCTTTTATCGGTGGCGATGTCCGTTGCTCCACTGTCTGATACCAAGATTTAGCCTTATCAACCTTGAGTTCGTTTTTGACAAGGCGCTGAGAGAAATAATCCTGGAGAAAAGGAATCGTGCCCTCAATCAACATGATACGAAATGCGCCTAATTGATGATTTGCAACATCCTTGAATCGGTAATGTCAGAACTTGATGGAGAATATTTGCTGGTGGACGGATATGCTTACCAGTTTCATCATTTCTAAAATGGTAAACAATTTTCGCAGCCCACTGATCACCTTTTCTACATCCGCATGAGTAGATCCCAGGGCAATTTCCGCTGCCATTTCATCGACAAACTGGTCTCTCATGGGAGCACAATGCATCTTGAGAAGATTCGCCAGCCAGTTTGAGAGACTGACAAGGTCAAGCACGCCCTTGTGTACCTGCTGCATCAATAGAGCAATATCTAAATTTTGGGAAACACTGGGGTGATCCCGTTCAGGCACGAGAGTCATGAGGATTCCATGCAAAGTCTCAAACATGACAGGCAGTCGCGGTTGAAAGAGATTGTTGTTTTTCACCAATGTCTTGATATCACGCACATGGACGATTTCGATTTCACCGGCCTCAGAGCGGTTCAGGTTGGCGTATGTGTATATCATAATCTCTATCGACATGGCTTCCCAGTAGTCATCAGCCATTATCTTCTTCTGTCTACCCTTTTCTCCATCAAGGTCTGGCAAGAAATGTAGCTCGGTTTCAAAGTTGGCATCCATACGGAGCTGGATATTCTGCATGATACGTTCCAAATCGAGCTCGCTGAGCGTTTCTTTGGAGACCGGCGGCATCATATCGGCGTATCGTAGTCTATTTATTTGATGGGTGTCCAATGAAATGCCCTTCGGTATGCGCGCAGCCATGATCATTGGAGGAGGTCGACTTCTGAGCGGGAGGGATAGAAGCTTTGGAGTTTGCGCAAGTGGCTGCAGTTTTGAGGGGTTTGCCATATTTTTGTTCACTTCAAGCTTGACAGCTGCTCCTTCATGCTCGGGATCTTGCCGGGGATCATTGTCGTCACTGTCTATGGCACCTGTCGACTTGTATGGATTCACCCGATACTCTGAATTGTCGTCATTGTCATTGCGAGCCTCGGGTCGAGACTTCTTTGGCTTTTGAAGGTCCATGTTGGAGATTGATCGATGTAGCTGCGAAAATAGTATCAATTGCACAATTCGAGCTCGTGTACTGCAGTAACGTAAGTATAGAAAAGACAGAGCTCTCGACACACAAAAACTGAAGATTCGGTACCTCGTTTTGGATGTATATCAGGCAATCGTCAAGTCAGCGGTATAGTGCTAGGTACCGCATGCAGAATGCAACAAGTGCTAGCGCGAGGAGGGAAGAAAGGGTGTCAAGAACACGCCATGTAGAAGGAGATGGCCCGCAGGCCCCGAGAACGACAATTGAGAAACAAGTAGGAGGAAATTGGTATCTGAACGAGGCGGTTTGGGAAATTGCCGAGGAGCCGCGAACAGAGGGAGGATCGCTGACGGGCAGATCAACACAGGACGAATGCCGGCAACGTCAAGAGTGAAGTACGTAGCGGCGGAATTGAGGAGAAAGAAAGGAAGCTAGATCAAGGGAGAAGATAATATTTACTGTGCAAGTAAAAAATTAAAAAGGTTCGCATGGGTGTCAAGGTTCAATGAATCAAGGGTTAACAAAAAATTAATGTAGGAGTCGGTCGGTTTACTACACAACAGAAATCCGCGGAAGGAAGGAGCCTGTGTGCTGTGCCTGTTGCTTGGGAAGGAGCGCTGGGCCTAGGTCGCAGCTTCCCATCTTACATACCGGCGCTTTCCTGCCGACTGACGAACGAACGGATCTTTTTCTCGTTCGTTCGTTCCTTTCCTTCCTTTCGTTACTTGTCGCATTGGCAGTGCGCATCGTCTTGTTTCTTGTTCTCGCCTTTACAGCCCGCAAACCACCACCCGGGTGGGGAGATACGTAAGTGGTTGTTTGTTCCGGATGGAACCGCAGACGTGCAAACCGTTCGTGACTTTTTGACTAATCGTCGTTGTTGTTTAGTGAGCTACCTAGTTCTGGCCCCTGTTTCGTGTTAGCGTTAGGAGTCTTGTCAAAAAGCGATGGGAAGTCGTCGAGAAGTGAGGCTGGGGCTTTGGATCGACGCTTGCAGCTGTGTCACTGGATCCGCTTGCATCATTAGTTTCCCACGCTCCAGGTTGTCTTGACCGATCGATCCTCTGCGTGCGCCTATCCTACGTGCTGCTTCTCATATCACAGAGAAGTCATGCTTATGTTGCAAGATAATTTTCATTTATCCACGCCCTCGAACCTCCAAAGCAAGAGATTAGCTCACTATCTATAGAAAAAAAGGGGCAGTCCGCGCGGAAAGGATGGAGGAAGACGGCAACTAGAGTTCCAGCTATGGGTCTCCCGGCGATAAGGTCTAGCTAGCTCTAAAACGTCCAGAATTCCAGAGACCTGGTATGCGTACCCGCTCGCCGCACTTGCCGCCTTGCACCGCAGAATGCAATCAATCAGTGGGTGTGTCCGGCGTCCGCCAATTGCACGTTAACAGCATATACCCCCGTCGCCTCTGGGGTCTACGTGACAGACAATAGGGATACAAAATTCGAAGGGCAATACCAGTGAATGGGTGTTGTTGAAGGATCGCCCGTTGATGAGTAGTAAAACTGGGCCATTTTGTGTCGGTGAAGCGGTTGCTCATCCAGCGGTCAAAATTGATCAGGACTAGGGCTAGTATTCGGGACACTGACCTGGAGCACTATGAGAATTGCGTAACGCCTTAAACCTCGTGGCGTATGGCCCAAGAGCTAACGCAAGTAGGTAACTACTGAACAAGTAGATATGCATGCGCTGACAACGAGCATCCAGTGGCAATAATCCGCCGAGCATATTTATAGACTGAGTCTATGGTGGTAGACAGGGCAAGTAATACTGATGTGTGACATAGATCTATTGTGAAACAGGCCTTGCAGATGAAGCAAGCAGACCTGGATATTTATCAAGTGAGGCGTCTTCACTATGACCACGATCGATGCCCTGAATTCAGATACGTCCTGGCACTTCGAGTCTGGTCAACAAATTACGACTTGGTGGCTTGAAGCAAGGCAAGCCGCCTCGCGCCAATAGTCGCAGCAGCCAATGGATCGACCAGAATTGAAAGAATGGTCAGCCTTGCTGGTGAAACTTGGAACGCATACCCTGGGGAATCTGTAGCAAGCTAACTTAACGGTGTGTTGTCTAGCATCTGCATCAGGATCACGATGATTATCTGACCCAAATGAAGAGACACAAGTCGTACAACTGCACAAAAAAAAGGAATCTGAAAACTGCAGTTCCAATGCCCACGTTACACAACTCCACAATCGGAGATACGTACGAAGAAATATCTGAATTGGCCGATACATCGTCGCTCCTTCACCCCAACTGGGTCCGGCTTTGTGAGTGCTCGCCGTTTACCGAAAAAAAAAAAACAAAGGATCGTTTTCACAATATTGGTTACTTTTTCCAGAAAGCCAGCCAAGTCGACTGGTGGCACGTGCTGAATGCCTGCTTATTAGAAATTTTAAAAGGGGCCGCCAGTTTTTAGACCAGTCGCCGCTGGTCTGCCACGTCTCAGCTTGGCCGCCTCACTTTCATGTTGACTTGGTTTTCTTTAAAAAAATTTCTTTCCGATTGTTCTTTAGATACGGAGTACAGTGCTTGCCAGTTGTCAACTTGCCACTGCTTGGTGTGGGAAAAAAAAAAAAAAAAAAAAAAAAAAACAGAGCTAGCGCATCAGCCGGACAAGAAGCTTGCTGTTGTGGAGCACTAACGATAGACCACATGTGCCGCCACTATATCAACTGATGCTCGTGAGCCTAAGTTGTTGATATGATCATATGACTCAACCGTCATGTATTGACACTCGGAAATCTTCGGTAGACTCCTCGGAATCAAGTCCTGCGTGACAGGTATACATGAATATGCAGGGCACTATGTACGTATGTAGGTAGAAGGTACATACGACAGCCAGGCTATCTATCAAATCTTGGGAGCATCCACGTCTCAAAAGTATCTATCCATTGAAGGTCTTGGATTGAGGAGTACCTACTACCTTAATACACAAAAAACTCTATGCCTTGCTGCAAAATAAAGGGCAAAAAGAAAACAAACAAACTCCCGCTTTAATGCAATCATCTCAAAAACAAAAACAGAAAGGAAAATAGACCGAACAGTGAACACGAATGCCTCCTCTTCATTCTTTCCTCATTAGGTAAAACAAGCAGACTCCGAATACACCCATGGATGCTTGCAAGTCAAGCAACCAAAAAAAAAAAAAAAAACGCCCGGTCAATATGTATTTGTAAATGTATATACCCCGTATATCGCGCAGTAAATTTTTTCGTAGGAAAAGTGCAGACCGAAAGAGACAAAAAGTATTTCGAAAGGAGATACGATTCAATCCTGAGCACCCTCGGAAATTTTGTTATTGAACTGTTATAATGCTGCTTTTTTGCATGGTTGTACAAGATTCAAGGAACATATTTGAAATAAAAAAAAGCGGTCACTCTCCTTGTCATAAGTAGGAGAAGTTATGAAGTTTGATGTGGATCGGGGATTGATTCGACAGTGGTAGTAGGTGGTAGTGGTATATGAGGGCTGGCATATATCATCGGCGATAGAGGTATGGAGCCTGGTTTTGCATTGACAATAACGTATCTGCTCGTTGGAAGACGTCTCCTGCAAAGAACCGGTCGCTATAAGCACTGGCTGGCGTGGACGGTATGGTTGCTTGAACAGCAGGCCCCAATGCTGCACTTAGAGGGGTCGCAGGCACGGCGGATGATTGTGGAGAAGCGCTGGGTAGTCTTCCGCTTTGATGACTGAGGTACGATGCCGACGAGGAAGGATGATGGTGTTGAGTAGATATGGTAGATGCGGTAGTAGAAGGGCCAGTTTGTAACGGAGGTCCATAGACATATGGAATATTTGGAGCTGTGGGCAAGTCTGCAAAATAAGACCAAGGAGACGTCTCAATCAGTCTCCCTGCCTCTCTACTCGCTTTTTGAACAGGTCGCAGGATTGTAACAATATCTGGTGGTAGGAGCTGCATGTTCCTCACTTCTCGCATATCAGTAACTAGGTCGACAAATGACTGCATGAACACCTTGCACAATTGCCAGAAATCCTTTTGATTCCTCGTTCCGCCTCCGGGTTCCTTGACTTTCATTGTTAATAGCTTTTGTCCCAGAGCCTCGGAACTTTCAAAGCATGCATTACACCGTCGTATGAGATTATTCCACATAATACGGATCTCTTCTGGCTCTCTAGTTGTCTCCGCTATTTCTAGACACCGAGAGAATTGATGACTGGCAGAGGGTAAAGCGCGGAGAGCCGCATTGTATGCCGATGTGAGTTGTTTGAAAATCTTTTCAAATATCTGTTCTTCCACAAATTCATCCAGCCCGGTGACCGGATTAATTCGATTCGCTGACATGGTTGGCATAGGCGGAAACGATTCTCCCGAGCGAGGTGTTGCCAAACCAGACGCACCGGTTGAATTCATTACTGCAGCAACCCGACTATTGGATCGACTTCGACTCCCGAAAACTACCGGCGTTGAGTTTGGCGTAGTTACGCCTGGCGAGAGCATGGCAGGCTGGTATGCTGTACTAGATGGCACCGGAGCGGCGGGTCCGCTTTGAGGGTGTTGAATCATAGTGTCACTTCTGAATCGGCGTATTGGCTGAGTAGGCTCTCTTGTTGGAGTCACCGCAACTGCCGGCAAGCCACCGGGGGAATTTGGTACTTGTTCAATCCCGAAATCGATAGGCCTATCATTCACTGGCTCATTTTCTTTTCGAGTAACTAGTGATGCCCCGAGACTTATGCAAGCATTGCGTAGCTCCAGAAGACTGCCGTACATCATTAACATGAGCGATCGAACATATCGTGGGTCACCTTGCTCGACGATTTTCCGCGTCCCTTGACGAAGCTGCGATCCGACATGCGTATATGCCATTAGACACGTCACGCATTCCCGCTTGACGTCGCTCGAGAGCCTTGGAAAGTCTCGGTTGTCTGGATCCATGTCGACAATGCTTTCTAATGCCTCGTTCAGTTGTTCCACATGTGTAGACGCGTTGTAGAACACTATCTCCAAGCTGTGCCTTCGCGCGTCATCTCCCTTGATTACATTGATCAAAGTAGACATGTGAGAGTGGATCTGAAACAAGGAAAATAAGATCCCCCTGGCACCTTTCACGATTGGTTCGTGCGCTGTCTCTTCTTTGTGTTCTGGTAAACTTGACATACGTCGGGATGGACCATCTCTTGCCCGTCTGCGTTCTCCTCGAGGACTTCCAGGACTGGAAGAATTGCTGTCATTTCGTCCACTAGTCGAATTGGTTCTGAGAAGGGAGCCATGACTAAGACCTCGCAAGTGGCTATTTCGATATGGCCGCATTTCATCCAGCGTGCCAAGCTCTGTCTTGCGTGAGATCAAACCCATTCGTTTGTTGCGCGCCAGCAGAGGTATGATCCCCTCGCTATTGCTACGATTACGCTCGTTGACCCCCGGAATAGGGGTAATTGAAGGTCTCGTAAAGCTCTGCTGAAAAGGGGCCTGGCCCGAGGCTAAACGTTGATGAGACCTCATTGGGATAGGTGGTGGTCTGGAAAGATTCGGAGATCGCGGGTCTGACGCACTATCCCCAGTGCTGGGTATCACAGGAAATCGACTATTGCCTCCGCGTTTGACAGGTTTGGGTGTGTCGATCATGGGCTCACTCGCTTCGCTACCACTCTCAGGCTCTGGCGTTGCGCTTTGTCGTCTGCCCTTGAGAAAGCGTTTCAACTCTGCAGTAACTAACGCCTCCTTTTCATTTGTTGACATCGGTAGAGCTGTAACCTCACTTTCCTTGTTCTCCAA